>OX422214.1:247600436-248931686 GCA_949130495.1 Sambucus nigra | reverse complement strand
CACCCCCACTCTCCCCAAACCGGAGCTCTGGTAGATCTAAACCCCATTTTTTCAATATTCTCTTAATTTCAACCTATGCCACCCCTACCCACCCCAAATCGTAGCTCTGATGAAGGTCGTTGAAGCTTTGACAATGGGAGTGGGTGGTGGTAGGGATTGAATGCCGCTAGCGCAAACCTTTAAAAAATGGTAATTTCAAACAAAGAGAGGTTTGGATCCATTGTATCTCTCTCTCTCTCTCTCTCTCTCTCTATATATATATATATATATATATATATATATATATATATATATATATATATATATATATATATACATATATTGTGTAATATTAACACAGTAAATGTTACTGTTTGTGAAAATGTTATATATATAAAACCATTTCATAAATATATTAACACAATAAATGTTATTGTTTGTGAAAATGTCACAGATATAAAACCTTTTCATTTTTCGGTTTGTGGTGGGTAGGGCTAGCATGGGTAACAGCTGGTGCGAATCTTTAAAAATAAGAGCATATCGGAAAAAAGTAGTTTGGATCCACCGGAGCTCCCATTTGGGGTGAGTAGGCGTGGCATGTGGTGTCGCTGGCGCGGACCTTGAAAAATAAGAGAATATTGGATAAATGAGTATTTGAGCGACTAAATAGGTTACTGTAAAAATATATGTCTTTTTTCAATATATATATATTGTGTAATATTAACACAATAAATGTTACTATTTGTGAAAATGTTATATATATAAAACCATTTCATAAATATATTAACACATTAAATGTTATTGTTTGTGAAAATGTCACAGATATAAAATTATTTTATTTTTGGATTTGTGGTGCGTAGCGCTAGTATGGGTTGCCGTTGGCGCGAACCTTTAAAAATAAGAGAATATTGGAAAAGAGTAGTTTGGATCCACCGGAGCTCCCGCTTGGGGTGAGTAGGGGTGTGTAAGGACATAAATTTCCAATTAAGTCCCTGTATTATTTTGACTTAATTCCGTGAACAAAACTGTGTTTGTAATATGTTATAGGGAGATTTTATTTTGTCACGGTCCCACTTGGTCTATGACGTATTGAAGAAATTTAAGACGTTACGGCAAAGATTCACATTGTTATCAGAGCTAGAAAACATAATTTATTGGTTTTGTGATCCCGTGTGTTTTCAAAGATGAATTTTTGAAATAACGAATTTTTTCGAACTCCTATTTTTTATGGCACTAATTACACTTATTGGAAGATGAGAATGCAAAGTGCATTAAAATCCATTGATGAGCTTGTGTGGCTAGCAGTTGGGAAAGGTTGGACACCCCCTGTCACTGTTATAGGTAAGGTCACCAGTTTAAAGCCTGTCGAGTCATGGATCGAAACTGAACATAGACTTTCATAATATAATTCTAAGGGCTTGCACGTTATTTCTTCACATGTCACACCGGAAGAATATAATAGAATTAAGACTTGTGAAACATCAAAAGAGGCTTGGGATATTTTGGCACTCACTCATGAGGGCACTAGCATGGTTAGGGCATCGAAACTTCAAAATCTCACTGCACAGTTTGAGACCACTAGGATGTTAGAGAGTGAGACGTTTGATGAGTTTTAAGCTAGGTTGTCCAATATTGTCAACTCGTCATTTAACCTAGGTGAGAAAATTCCAGATAACCGTGTCATTAAGAACATCCTTAGGTCATTGCCTAGTAGGTTTGATGCGAAATTGACTATTTTAAACTCCTTGGGTAAGTTAGAGTCGACGAAACTAGAAGAGATTGTAGGTGACTTACAAACCTATGAAATCGACATGATTACCTCCAAGCCAGTGCCTAAGAAAGAAAAGGGTATTGCTTTGAAAACCCGAACGAAGGAAATTAAAGTTTCGGATTGCGATTCCGATTTTGAGGATGTTGCTTTGTTGGCAAAGAAATTTAAAAAATTTATTAAGTTTCAAAAGTAATCGAAAGATGCCAAGAAACTTGAAAAATTCAAGAACAACAAAGTAGATTCCACCTCTAAGGATAAGTTTGAGAAGCCTAAGAGAAATGAGTCGGATAAGTGTTTTAGGTGTGAGGGGTACGGTCACAAAGTTAAGGAGTGTCCCACTAGACTTAAGAAAGAGAGCAAGCATCCCATTTATTATCGTGCCACCTTAACTGATAGTGATCCGGAAGAGGTAGAGAGTTCCCCCATTGAGCTTAACTTCGTTGCGTTTATGGCATGTCATGTGAGTGACGATGATTCTCATGTGAATGACACTTCCGAGGAGGTTTTGAGTAAATCCCATGTTAGTGAGGGGGAAGAGAGTGAAGAGGAGGAAGTAGATGTGAAAGAGTTGCAAGTTGCATTTAATGAGTTGTATGCCGAGACGGTGAAAGTGAAAAAGGCAAATGCAAAATTGCAAGCTAAGTTGAATGAGCGTGCCATCGAAAATAATGATAGTTTGATTAAGGATCTTAGGGCATGAGAGAAAACTCTTCGGGATAAATTAGAGTGTGTCGAGGGTGAGAGAGATAATCTCCGTGGTTTGATGGTGTCTTTGAAAAAGGGGATTTTAGAGTTTGAGGTGTCTAGGAGTTTGCTCGAGTCTAGGATTAGAGAGTTGGAGAAGAGTTTGAGAGACTCGTCTAGAGTTAAGTTTGATTTGGAGGCTAGGCCGGAGAAGTTAGATAAGATCTTAGGCACCGTTTAAATTAAGGGAGATAGGGGAGGTATAGGTTTTGATGAGAGAGTTGTTCCCATTCCCCCCACACGTGTGAGAAACACTAGGAAGGTTAGAAAAGGTTCACATATAGGTAATCATTCCCATCATCGCTACACTTGCACGTTTTGTGGTAGGAAAGGTCACCTCAGGCGTTATTGTTACGAACTTAGACAAGCTCCTAGGAAGTTTAGGAATAAAGTTGCCCCGGTTCCCCAAACCCCCATGCGTCGTTTTACACCTACTTGGGTTAGGAAATCGAATTTATTATCTTTAGGAATAAAACTTCATGATTCTCGGTTGGTTGCACTTGATTCTTCCCATTCTAAATCTAAATGATGATAATGTTACCATGTTTATCATATGCTAGTTTGCTTCATGATATATTCATTGCTAGTATTATGACATGTTTATATCTTTGTATTATATTGAGTTTTATTTGAAAAATACAAAAAGATTTTGTTTTTGAGAAAATTTTTGAAAACCCAAAAAGATTTTGATTTTATTTGAGTCAAAATATGTTTGAAAAGCCAAAAAAATTTTGATTTTTGTTTTTGAGTTTACATGTTTAATGTGGAATACTTCTCCTTAAGTCTACTTACGCATTGATGACAAGATTGAGATAAGAACGCCTCACCAAATTCAAATATGCAAGAGAAGTCAAACATCCGTATGATATCGTGCATGTGTGCAATGTTGGCATATATACAAAGTCAAATACAAATCTATATCAATTTCGAAACAACCCCATTTGAACAGTGGTTAAGATCATTCTAAGCATCGTTAATAATGACCCAATGTCCTAGCCACATGGATAATGAAATGATGGGGGTCCAAGCACACCAAAAGAACTTGAAAAAGTATATATTTATGAGAGAGTTTGGTTGGAGAAAATTTAAATGGGTTTGCACAACTAATCTTAATGTTGAAATATTGCAATTTGACGCTATTATTTGTAGAATCGTCAAAAATCTAGATTTGTGTGCATGTAGTTTTTTTAGTTCATTAAGCTCACACTTTAATTATCATATGCCTGCGATAAAGTTTGATGATTTATCGCTATCAATTAGAGCTTCTTGATCTTTTTGATGTGTTGGAATTGTGACTCATTTGTTGTAGTTTCACGCACATACATTCCATGTCCATGTTTGAGCACATCGGTACTATGTTTGCATGTAACTCGCATTGTTAGTTTTTATGTGTTTTTTTCCATTTTGTGTTAAAAGCTTACTGTTTTAGCACCCTTCCTGGTATTTTTTCCTGGAAAATTTTTCCTTGGACAAAAATATATGATATTTTTGGGAATCTGTGAAAGTTTTGACTGTCGCGAGAAGTAGTTCGAGCGACATTACCAAGTCGCATGAAGTCTCGTTTGAGCGACGTCCTCATCTCCTTTGAACGACGTCCCTGGCTCATTCGAACGACAGTCTGGATTTTTCCTTATTCTTTTTGTTTGCAGTCCTCTAGTTAAATTGGTATATTTTTTGGTACTGCTGGAAGCTTTCTGGACTGACTTGATTTATATGCAGGTTATATTGTTTCAAAATTGATATTTTGCATATGATTATGTTTACCACACCTGATTAGATTGCTATATTCTTTGTGTGATTCCTTGTTTACTAGCTATTGATTTGTCATTAATTGATCATATTTAGCTGGTTGTTTCATGATTATCTAGCGATTCTTAATTGGTATATCTTCATGCTTGATAATTGTTGATTATTTTTTCTTTTCACCGAATTGTCTATTCCAGACAAAAAGGGGGAGAGATGTATGTGATGTAGGTGGAGATTTGCTGAGCCTATTTTTGTTTACATATTTTACAAATTGGTATTTATATTGGTAGTACATATTGGTATCATTTTGTTGCTCAATTGTTTAACAAATGATTTTTCAGAGTTTATTCATATTGGTATCTATTGTAAAATTGGTATCATATGAATATATATATCGCTTTCATTTGTTCCACCATACTTCACTGGGTATTTGTTTATATGCTTCAGCGATTCGAGATTTCAAGTCTACATCACATTCAGACAGTTCATGCTTGCCGGTTCTACATATACTAGCCCATGTCGTGTAATTTTTGACTTTGGGTTTATGGGATGGGATTTAGGCATCATACGGCTTGACGGCCCAGCTTAGGCATTTCACTGGTTTAGTTTTGTCCCGGAATAGTCAAAGGGGGATACTTGTAAGGACATGAATTTCTAATTGAGTTCCTGTATTGTTTTGACTTAATTCCGTGAACAAAACTGTGTTTGTAATATGTCATAGGGAGATTTTATTTTATCACGATCCCACTTGGTCTATGACGTATTGAAGAAATTGAAGAAGTTGGGAAAAGCTTCAGGGTGGCATGGGGTGTCGCTGGTGCGGACCTTGATAAATTAGAGAATTTTGAATAAATGAGTATTTGAGCGATTAAATGGGTTAAAGTAAAAATGGATGTCTTCTCTCTCTCTCTCTCTCTATATATATATATATATATATATATCAACACAATAAATATTACTGTTTGTGAAAATGTCACAGATATAAAATGATTTCAACACAAAAAATATCATTGTTTGTGAAAATATCGTAGATGTAAAACGATTTTATTTTTGGTGCATACAGTAAAGTTTACTGTCTGTGCAATTTGTTTTCTTTGAAATTTTATAGGGTTCATGGATCTTGTTTGATAGATCTTGGAGAGGAGATTTCAAGAATAGTAATTTTGCGAAAAACGGATTTGTCAATCAGAAGTTATGATCATTTGAAAATTAAAAATAAAGTTCAACCACTTATGTAACATCCTCAAAGAAGTTACGGATTTTTAGTTTTAAAAAGGGTATAATTATGAAAAAAATCCCAAACGATTAGGAATATGACTTATTTATTTGTTGAAAAGTAAATGGGACTTAATTTATGAAACTTTAATAATATGGGGCTTATATATAATAAATCCTTATTTTATTATATGTTTTGCATTTTTTTGCTTTAATTTCATATTTGGGGTTCTCCTTCAAAAATGATGATTCATATTTGGGTTATTTCAAATAGGCATGTATTTTTCCCCGGATAGCAGTCTCATTCTGATTGGCTTTTTCTTTTCTTTGGTTTTCATGTTTGAGAATTGTTCAAAGGGGCATAGTATTCCATTTTAATCCTCTCTATGAAATTCATCAACTTTTGTTTTTTGTTTTCTCTAAACTGATAGAAATAAAAGATCACTGTAGATGAAACAAGGAAACTAATTGTATTTCTTTTCATAGTTTTATGGAAGCAGTGGTATGATTTATTTCTACATGAAAAGATTACAGTAGATGAAACAAGGAAACTATATTGTATTTCTTTTCATTGTTCTACAGAAGCAGAGCAGTGGTATGATTTATTTATACATGAAAAGAAATATTCAAATAACCAAGAGATATGGAGAATCCCCAACAGTTACGAAACTGTTTGCTGACTGACTGAGTTTAGCCAAAAGAATAGTTCTTCCATGCACATATGTTATGCCATGAAAGAAGTCTAAATCTTGCACAACTGTTTTTGGTTCAATATAGCTGACATTGAGTTGATGTTGACACGTGGAATATCCTTAATATGACAGCGATGAAACTCGATAAAAGTGATGGACAACGATAGAAGTGAATTTGGAAGGGATTCCTGATATACATTGTTTGTAATTGTCATTTGTAGATCCTAATAAAGTTCCACTAAGTCGGACCATTTATAATTTTGGTATTATTATCAACAATGCGCATGTTAACGGTTTCTTTTCCTTTTGAAGATTGAAGTGTGTAAACTTAATTTTTTTTTAAATAACTCAAATTCCATATAATATTTAAACATTTATTCTTGAAAAAATGTAAAATGACCCCTTTATATTAATTTGGTTGTCTTTCTATGAAACCTATAATTAATTTTAGCACGTTTTAGGCACATAATACTTAAAACAATAATACCTATAAAAATATGGAGACGTCTCACGAATTTGTATTTTTACTTCACATGAACACGATACTTTAAAAACATGATAAAAATTGACTAACACGATTCCTAATTGTTAGCCATTTAAATTTTGGAAAAAACGGATAAAAACATGAACACCTTACATGTCACGATTAAATTAAGTTACGATTTTGACATGACATGACATGACATATACTTAAGTATAGTATATTATAATAATATTCCTATTTTTTTTTTTTTAATAAAGATGGTTACATTTTTTTTTATTATATTACCTTTGGTTTATTTGTGTGGATATTACCCCACTAATTTTTTTAAGTATCCGTTTGGTTCGTGGCAATATTTTGGGTGGATTGTGATTGTCGGGAAAGTGATTATTGAGAAATATTTTACTGAAAATTGAAATCCTTTCGCCTCGTTTGGTTGACAAGTGACCTATAAATAAAATTTTGTGTTTGGTTTATACATGAAAAATGACATAGAAAAATGAATTAAATACCAACAATAACCTTTTGTAAATCTTATTTGTATAAATTAATATAAAACATAATATCAAGTCTCCTTTGTAAAGTTTGTTTGTAGCCACTCCCATTTTTTATTTTTTTGGTTTTGGTCATGTTATAATAAATATGAGATAAGTCAATCTCTGCAAAAAAGAGAAGGAACTGTTAGAGGCTGTTACAAGATGGTTCAGAGTGGTTTTGGGTGGTTATGAGATTTAATACTATTTAAAAAATACATGGGATGAGAGACCAACAAAATATTAGATATGAGACTAAACCCAAAAAAACTATATAAAAAAATAAATATTCAATATATTAAAACACAACCATATAACTTGTTCGTAATTTTGATACGAAGTTGTGTTGTACCGTATTCCTATCAAAATTATATATCGTGTTCGTGTCAAAATTATGAGTCGCGTTCATGTCACATATGAATGAATATATTTTATACACAAATAATATAGAGTCTAAAAGTTCCACAATAATAAGCATAATATATTGTTAATGCAATACATAAATCATATGTATGTACAAGAGGCTATGGTCAACGTTAATGCTTATTAAATCATAAATAAAGTTATATAATTCAAAACGTCTTTATACATATGAAATGGAAACGTCATATAATATTTCAATTATATTCATATAATCAATGTTTTCAACGTGTCTCATGAGCTACTGATTAAAAAAAAGGTTTTGTTACGAGCCTAGGCAATTCGTAGTAATTAACGTAGGTATAGTGGCGAGACTATTTTGAAGGCAACCTTCGTAATTTTATATGTTTGTTAGAGGAGTTTTTTGTTTTTGAAAAAATATATTTTTAAGGATTCCCGTGGGAAAGTTAAAATCTCACCTATATTGATGAATTTTGATCTTATCTACTTTCCTACCAATTTGGTAAATAATTCTATTGGGACCTACATTCCCATCTAACTTAACCTCAAACCGAACAATATAATCTTGCACTTTCCTAGGAATCGACTAGTGGAATCAGATTCCATCCAATTTTATCACTAACCAAACGAGACATATTTGTATTTCAAAGTGTTGGACACAACAAAATACACTTTGATCATATCTAGTAGGTTTAGTTGTGAATAAATACACTATAGATTTAGTTTTGTGTAATTTGTGTGTGGCAATTTTGATGGCACGGTGTAATAATTAATAGTACCTATAGTCATAGTGGAAACTGCAAAGGTACAAAAAAGTAATGATATAAACACAAGAATTCATGTATAGTATGTGAATTTTTTGTGCATAAGAATAGTATTAAAAGAACAAATTATTTCGCACTATAATTCAAAAATTTTATACACCTAATAATTTCCCATAATTTTATATTTTGGATAGTATTACATGACTAAGTATACATAATTACTAAAAGTGCAAGGTTAGGTTTTGAAAAGAAACTACCTTTGATATTAATTTGAAAAGCAAGCCAGCTTAGTATATTGACAAACATGAAAGTTATTTTCAAAAATTACAGTCGTGACTTTAGGCACGATCATCCGATAGTGTGTGTGTGTGTATACACACACACACACACACACACACACACACACATATATATATATATATATATATATATATATATATACACACACACACACACACACACACACACACACACACACATTATCTCCAACATGCCCAAAATCGAACAATGTCGTGGAAACAATTTATACAGAAGTCACTCAAATCTACGACCGACACCCGACCTATGTGCATATCTACCCATCTCCCCCCCTCCAATTGTTCTGCATCTTTCGTTGTTCATTCATCGTTCATCGTCTTCAATCTTTTATCTTATGATTTCGGGATACCATTGTGTTTTTTTTAGTACCTTCTTACTCCTATTTTTTCTTTATTTTTTGTTACAAATACAATGACTGATTTTTTCCCTTCATACTTCGTGACTTTTTTTTGTTAATTAGAAAAGTCTTCGTGTACGTGTCAACGCACTGGTGGCAACACCGAATCAGAAGATGAAGCTCTCCTTTAAATTTCTTTATGACGATAATGAAACCATCGATACCGAGGGGTGGGTTTATGGTTTGCTTGTAAATCTTTTTATTTCACTCATCTATTTATATATGATTCATCTCTCTCTCTCTCTCTCTCTCTCTCTCTCTCTCTCTCTCTCTCTCTCTCTCTCTCTCTCTCTCAATATATATATATATATATATATATATATATATATATATATATATATATATATATATATATATATATATAAATTGCTTTGTCCTCTTCCAGATCTCACCTACGAAATGTGATGAGAAGGGGATAATGTAATCTTAATATTCAAACTTGGGGACATAGATCTATATTGTTTTCTTCAAAGAATGATGGCTTATCCCTCTAATCAGCTATATTATCGTTGATTTATAGACATAAGTTGATAATTTTTACGACTCTTTTACGCATGATGCCTGCGTATTTTTTCATTTCAATAAGGTGTGACAATAGATAACATCTAAATAAAAAAACTTGAAGGAGTTTCTTGTCTGATCTCCTAGCCCCCAGATGGAAGTATCCAGGTTGCTTGGATGAGGAGGTTATGTTGTAATAAGCCAGGAACAGTTCAGCCTATGGCTCGTCAGTAAATGTGTTCTTCCAAAGGGAGATGTAGCCGATGATGATCCTCTAGGAGTTAGGAGGAAGTTGGGTAGGAGTAACCCCAAGAGAAGAGAGTATGCCAACTATAGCAGGATGAAGAGGGAACCTGACTCCGACCCTGAACATCTGCTCATACACGATGACTTCTCCCTCTCTCCCCTGGAAGACCTCCTCATATTCACCTGGGATCCTCATAATCAGGTTGGGCTTTACATCAAAGGAATGTCTCCATAATAAGAGATCACGATCCTTGACAGAGGACACATAAGCCGAGGCTGTTGAAGTATCGACCTCTTCCTCAAAATTTGAACTCTCATTTTCATCCTCGGCTCCACTACCCTCGTACCCATCTCTGTTGGCCTCATCGTTCTCAAAGTGTGGAGGGCCACCTGGAAAAATGGCTTCGAATTCAAGAGGGGACATAGCAGTAACATGGATAACTTCGAGGTTAATTGTTCCCTCTGCCTGTTCTCGGGGGTTAAGGCTTGAGGGGTCATCTCTCCCAGAGGTCCCAACACCAAAAGAAGACGACGCTCTTGATCGTATGTCCATTACTTCTTCCTGGCTCTGGCTATCAGACAGACGATAGGATGACCCGAAGGGCTCTGAGGGTGATGGTAAAACTGTATCTAATGGAACTGGGGAAATGGGTCGTACCCAGACAAGGTCGTCCCTACGTCTACACTCGTTCTCTTCTTTTATCCTCCTAATCTCTGAAAAACACCTCTCTCTCAAAGTTGGAAACTCCTCAGCTAAATGGTAAAGCATCTAGAGCATTAAAAGGAAGACCCAACACTTAAGGATTTTCTCAAACAACCCACAAACAAATTAAACAGTTGACTAAGTTGACTTCGGGATTTAACTTGGAGAAATGAAAGGTTTTAGGGATGAACGACTAAGAATAGGAGACCTAAAGTTCACAAGAGAAGAAGACCGGAGGGTCACCGGAGGACCAGAAAAAGCTACAAATTAATAATGAACCTCCACAAAATGGCGAAGGAGGGATCCAGGAAGTCTTACCAATCGATTTCTAATGAATTAATGCCTAAGATAAAAACGAGTGTCAAAATTTCTGGCGAGAAATGTGTCGGGGATGAAATTTTAAACGGGTCAGAGGTGATTTATGTCGTATCATGTGTGGAACCTTGTCATGTGTCGGGGACGATAGTTTAAACGAGTTAGAGGGCGATTGACAATGGGAAGTGTGAAACTTTAATAAAAAATGAGAACTATAATAAAATTTGGTTAATTTAATTAAATTAACATCGTGGGACTTGGGAATCTCATTTTCAAGGCCAGTTTAATGCTTTTTTGTGTTTTTTAGTTAGGAAATAAAGTTTTGATTATGTGTTTATGCAGATTTGTTTAATATAGAGGCTTCAGTTCATGTGTCCCTTTTGTGATGAGGTTTTTAATGGGATGGGTTTATTGTCATATTGTGTTTGTATTAATTAACCTAATCTTAATTAAATATGTTATTTTTATATGTTCTGCCAGTGCTAAGTCTCATCTAGGACTTGTTTGTGTTGGTACTAGATTTTTCTTGCTTAATTTAAAATTTAGGGTATGCTCATATTTTCAAAGTTTTTTTAAAATTATATAAGATCACTTCATTGTTTGAGCTTATTCTTGAAGAGAATAAGTTTTTATTTTTTGTGGTTTTTGTTTTCGAGTTTTTGTTAATTATATGTTTTCCTTTACTTATTTCAGGATTGTTTTGGGAAAGGTTCAATATTATAGTGCAATATGGATTTATTCAATAAGGAATTGAAGCAACTAGTAATTTTACTCTTTTGGCAATTTTTTCTTGATTTTTGTTGCATGGCAATGACGAGTGGGTATTTATTGTGTGGCAACATTGTAGACAGTCCCAATTTTAATCACATAGAGTATTGGCTATAAACTCATATTGATTTAGTCGTTGCAATTTTAATCAAATAAATCAATATTATACTTACATTTTTAATCCATAATCCATTCGAATTTGGGTTACCATTTATTCTGGATAGTTTGATGCCTTGTCTTTATATTTAAGAATTTGGGAACTAAATGTGATATCGACTGTCTTTGCAACTAAAAAATCGTTGTCGACATATAATTAGTGACTAAAATTATACCTAAGTAATTTTGGTTTTAATATAATCTAACCTTTATATAATTCACTCACTTTCCCTTCATTTTCATCATATAAGCATAATCAGTCACTGAATATTAATAAGTTATGGAACCATAATACTGTGAGTACAGAGAAACCATAATACATTCCTATTATTAATCATGTGTTAACTGTGGAACATAAAATTATTTTGCGTAGTCGAGGTCTTTGAGGATAATTTGACTGATTGTGTGAGAAGGAATTTGAGGGTGGTCGGTGATTCGATTATGTTGAAATACCTCTACACCGTATACATCACATTTGTTCAACTGCATGATTAATAAGATTATGTGACAGAATACAGACATAGTGCCCTCTAGTGTATTAATTGTTCCACAAGAAAACTAATAATCCATATTGCCCTCTAGTCTATTCAACATGGATAGGAAATTGAACACTCATGAAATAATCTAATTTCAATTTTAAAAAAATGTTACTGTTCGAGGGATGTAAAATTTAGGGCTTTCAAATTTGACGGGTGAAATGGAATCCTATTGTGTTTCAAACAGATTAAAAGCTATTCTTGATGGCTTTTCCTATATTAAACTTAAAAACATATGCATACAGTGAGGTTATGCAGGGAATCTTGAGCATACTTAGTTACCAAATAAAGCACAATGTAGATACACAATATAGATCCTTCGAGGGTTGTTCTAAGTATGACCCAACTTGCCCAATATTTAATCAAAATACTCGTTAGTTCTGCTCTTGGTACTGCATGATGCTGCTCTTGGTACTGCATGAACAAGTCTTAGAGAATAAAGAGGAAGGGTTTTTAGTTGAAGAGTCCTATATGAAAATTGGATAAAAAGTCAGGGTCAGTCAACTTATTCTTCCATTAGGTGTGTAATAATGGTCATCTTATGGTTGGCATCTATTACAAATTTAATTGAAGCATCTACTAGTGGTACAAGAAGATAATACTGGCTTGGCCGAGGATGTTGTCAGTAACAATAATATAAATCCTCTTCAACCAATTTATCGATAATATTTATTATAATATGGGTGGATCGAGTAAATAACCAGTTATGGTTTTGTGATACAGGTACATGCCAGTTATACCAATGGTTCTAGTCAGTGGTAGTGAAGGAATATGGATAAGTTGGAGCTCATACGTATCAAATTCCAACCCAATGGATACTTACTTTATTTCTTATCATATTTTCTATATACTAGTTGAAAGGTTTATACTTAAATTCAATTTTTGCAGGACTACAAGGGGTATAACGAGGATATAATGATACATTTTGAAGTTATCTTATCAGAGGATAGCTTAATGATGGCAAAGTAAGAGCATTTGCATAAAAAATTTAAGCTCACTACTACAATAAGTACAAGTGATATGCACCTCTTTGACACCAAAGGTGTAATCAAGAAATATGAAATTACAAATTAAAATGACTTTTTTCTGATTTTATGCTTGGTTTGTTTTTTGCTGGTTTAATTGTTTGATATTTTATGCATATTTATATACTCAGGGGAAAGGAAAGAGTGATGCTTAAGAAGAAATGGCTAGAAAGATGATGAAAGGCAAAAGTGATGAATGAGCTCGGTCTTAAGGCCTTAGTGTGACGAATTTTAATTTTGTTTCTATTTGCTAGATTGGTCATGAATGAGAAATATCTGTTTGTCTAAGGCAAAAATGCATCGATAAGGATCTAAACTGCAAACTAGGCCAGATCAACACCAGAATCACTTGCCATCAACTTCACGTTAACCCAACATTTTCACTAATCATACAAAAGGCTAGGGTAGTGAAAAATGAGGTATGGAAAATTCTGGAGGCAATATCCATCAGAGAAGTTCAATTCCTAAAATGGCTCTTAAACTGGTGGTGGTACTAAAGAACAATGCTAGCTAGAGAGTATGTTGTAAACCCCGCGCATTCTGGCTAGTGAGATGGCTAGCCTCCGCGACCAAACTGCGTCGGGCATCACTAAATAAGTTATCATTCTCAGCATGTGATAGAAATACGAGATATTAAATTTTTTTCATAAGATATCCAATAAATATAACCATTCATGCAAATTAAAATCCATCACCATGCTATCTCCAAAAATAAATCCAACTCCAAATAAATATAAAACCCAAATGAAATAATCCAGCTATAAATATCTAACCGAAACCATAAACAAATGTGGAACCGATTGGCCCACTAAGTTCATAAATGAAAATTTCATAATAAAGCGACAAAATGGAAACTAAATCTCATTTCTGACCTTGAAAATGAGATATTCGTTGGTTTATGATTTTATGGAGAGAGTAAATACACTTTTTTCTTTCAACAAACCCAATAACAATCCAAGATTTTCGAATTGAACGTTTTGTGATTTTGGAGTGCGAATTTGATTTCCTATTTTGGGAGGGAGAGTCGATCGGCGGGAAGGGGGGGGGGATTTGACGAGCGAAATAGTGAGGTAGGGAAATGTGTCTTTATACTTTTGGGAGTTTATGTAACCCTTTTAGATTTTGTCACTTATAAACCCACAAATTTTGCAACGGTCATGAACACTTACAATGCTTGTAAGTGTTCAAAACCGTTGTAAAATTTGTAAGTGTTATAAATGTGACACCCCGCTTAGAATAATAACGGCTGGCCAGCCCTATACTAAAATAATCAGGAATATCAAGTGGATCATTCTCAGTATCTACTGACGATTCTAAAATAAACACGACTGACAACCCATTACAACAAAAAGAGGGTGTCAAAAAATTTGAAAAAAACATTTACTTACATTACCGAAACAAACCATACAACAACTAACCCACGACATAACAACTATATATAATAAGAGACACACACACACTCTCAAATGATATAAATGAGACTAATCAAAGAGTACAACACAATGTACGAAGCAAAATACCCGAATATGCTGTCGGGTCACAGACAATACAACAGTCTGAGAAATAAAATATGAAAGTGCTACACTACAACACTTGGGTATAAACCCGATATACAAACTGAATCCTAATCTAGATACATAAAAGATAGGAATCGACTATATCAAAATACTGCAACAGTTCGCTACTGCCACAGCCCCACGAATACACTAGATGGATATCATCAATGGCGTCTTTGCGGAGGAACACCTAAAATAATACAATATATACACATAGCAGGGGAAAATATAAATGGGTCAGAGCCCGAGGCGTGAAAACATTTTTAGCAAGTGCATTAAAATGCATAATAATTATAAATGCATTATAACATGATTAAAGTGGAGTCGCACTCTCCAGAAAATTCAACTTACCTCTTATCTAAAGCGCGCACTAAACGTATGCACATGATCTCCAAATAATTGTCCAAATCTATCTAGGCAAAGTAATCTAAATTACTCCCAATTTATACTCATTTAAAATCCATCTAAATTATTTCTCAACTTCTACTATTTCCAATCTCAAATCTTCATCAACTTACTAAACATATAAACTATACAAAAACATTTACTTTTACTAGAATCTCTCATATTCTAGTTATTGACAGAAATATATATAAAAATATGTATATGAGTTATTAGCATCTAAGTGCTAAGGACTAAAATTCTCTGAATTCTCAATACTGCACTGCGTTTCGTGCGTGGGACGTCTCACGAGCGAAATCCAAACAAGGACCCCCCCAATCCACTACTCCGTGGAAGTATTGATTGTCAAGATTCGTTATGCCCTCAATGCATGACGCGTATAACCCCAATTTACTAAAATAATATAAATAATTAATTATTCACAATTCTCAACAGTGCACGACATTTAGTGCGTGGGATGTCTCGCAAGCGAAATCCAAACAAGGAACCCCCCTGATACACTACTCCTAGGCACTGTCGATTATCGCGATATATATATATACTCATATAATTATCTACTCTTCATTTTCACTCTAACGTATTCATCACAATTTAATTCGGATTTTATCTCCCGAAATGAGATTCAATCAACATTCTTATAGCTCTTTACTCTAGAGGCAAATATATGATATCTTATCTCATATATATTCATTATACCATACGCAACAAGTATAATAATCCAACCACCGAGCTATAATAGAAATAGCTTAGCCATTCTCATTTACTAAGCATCCGTGGATTATCTCAAGTACACATATATGTTAATCACAATACATATATCCATATTTGGCACCCATAGGCTTAACAGCGGTGCACACATACTCTGTTATCCAATCCAAGTACATCTCGTACTAAAGGATTACATGTTCCACATCACTCATAACCTGTATCAATATAAATCACACATATTGGAGGCGAACATGGTTCCAAGCCTATGGGCTAGTCACATACCTACGCACCCATATGACCGTCAACACTATCATTCTCTCAGATAGCCCGTACCTAGGTTCCATGATCTTGAGGTATCCCCCCGAAGGCAACACAGGATAATATTGTCCTCTTTCGAATGCCAACCTCCCGTGATAGCAAGCATGGTAGGTATGTCATACACATAATAAACAATAATATAGGTACACATTCCACCTATATAAATATATCATCAATTAGGTATTCACACAACCATATTATAATGATAGGCATTTATCTCACATATATATAATCCACATGGGTATTCATTTAACCCATATATATATAATAATATCAGGGCATACGCACCACCCATATAATAATCCCCTACGTAGTATAGTTATATCTCGAATATCCTACGCATTTATAAAAAAATTGACTAATCCCTAATATTTTATTTTTCGAGCTTTTCTCACCGCACAATGATAATATCAACAAACCCGATATATTTATTCGTCTCATAATATATATACTTTAACGACACCGTATATATATTATTTATACCTATTCTCAATATTTTATGGCTATAATCTCCAAACTCTTATAGAGATAATCAATAGCCTCGAATATTCTCATTCACAATAATATAAACCGTCACATACTTAATATACTACCCCAATACGTATTCCCATACTTTGAGCAATAAGTATACCCACAACTTATATAAGTTCGTTCATTTTCCTGGAGCCTAGTATTCACAGTACATAATATATTCGCTATTATTCGCGTACTTTATTCGTACACATTCTCCTCACTCCAAGGGTACTACCACACTCACATATCAAGACATTAGATCAGGTCCCGATACTCTACCGGTCCAAGGTATTTTTCTCCTCAAATTTCACAATTTAGGACTCTAAGGGTTTCTCCAAAGTTCTGCAGCAGCACTAAAAATCTGCACAAAAGATGGAACCGAACCAATTAAAAAAAATGGAACCGAATCCCCCAGAAAAATGAACCGGTTCCGTTATGTCAGTCCGAGTTTCCATCTCAGAACTTCTTCCGTAGAAAATTCATTATAAATCCAAAAAAATTCATAAAAATATGAAGTTAGCGCCCACGCGACCGTATCGAAAAGATCTACAACTTTTATGTTTTGACTGAGAGCTAAATCAGTCCTATTCCTGTCCTAATTTATCCCGTAAACTACGGTATTACTATTCATCATCTTCCCCAAAATCCAAAGTTCATTTTTATCGTCTTCCAACCATTTCTCTTCAACTCAAACATATATATTACATCAAAACTCAGTATATAACTTAACCAAACTAATTTACAACCTCAAATTCATCATCTACACATCAATTATAAGATTTTACCCAAAATCTAGGTTTTACCATTTCAAACCCAAAATCCATAATTTTTATCCACAAATCATGAAATAAATGACACACAACAATTATTTAGAAAGTTTAATCACTTGCCTTGTCTGATTCGTCCTCCAAATCACGGATTGTCGAAAATCCCAAGATTTCTCCTCTTTCTCTCCTGTTTTCTTCTTCTTTTCTTCCTCTCTCTCTTTCTCTCTTTATTTCTCTTTCTCTTAAGTGAGAATGGCTTCTCACGTAGGCTTTTAAGCCTTAACTCCCAAAATAAACAACTTTAAATGATAATACACACTTTAAATGACTCGGTCACTCTAATTCGAGCCAAACGAACTTAAAATATTTCGGAACCCAAATAAACCCCAAGTATAGTCATTTCGACTATCTCGACCCTTTCGAAAACAACCGCACCCTCAGAATTGTCATCCGAATCATTTTCTAACATCTTCAAATTTTGACCTCAAATGCCAATTTACGTAATCTCTAATTAAAATAATATTTATTTCTTCCAAAATAAATAAATTATTGTCCCAAAAATCTCGGGGTATTACTATAAACACATACTAAATTAAATAATTTATTAGTTGAAAAATAGTCATTATGATTTAATGTATATACATACACATACTGTGACATCACATGTCAACCAAGCACACAATATACTATATAATTTATTTAAAAAATACGGGGTATAACATTGATCCTCCCTTAATCAAGGAATTTTGTCCTCAAAATTTGGCTCCTACCTATCTATAAAAAACAACCTAAATTATCTCGCTCGTATGTCCTTTTTCTCTTACTCTGACGTGAATTTTATGTTTATACTAAAGCCTCTTTAACGGTAGGACCTTTTATCATTAACTCTACTCTCTCGATCAAGTATATGTTGGGGTCTTTCCTCATAACTAGTGTTTTACTGTAACTCAAGCCTATCGAATTTAATGAGCTGATACTCGTACTAGTTCCTCAACTTGGATACGTGAAAAATGTCAAGTACCCTATGAAAATAATCGACAACACCAAACGGTACGCATCAGACCCACTCTTAGAATAATCATAAAGGGCCTACCTAACGAGAAGCCAACTTTCCCTTCGTTCTAAATCCAAACACCCTACTTATCAGGGAGACTCTCAACACACTTTATTCCCTTAATTATAATCCCAATTTATACTTTATCTAATATGCTCAATCCTTTTTTATTTTTAATCCACCAATACGACCCCCTTATATTCTGGTACATCTTTTCTCATCTAGGATGCACCATGACCCGTGAGCCTCAGTTAACATCGCTTTTTGCACTTCTAGATCCTTGGGCACTACTAGCCATCCATGCCACCGTAAACCTCCTTCTGATCTGATAGAGAAGGGAAGAACTCTACCCATGTTTACCTCTTTACTCTTTCCTTAACAAACATAATTACCCAACTGGGCCTGAGTCACCTTTAAAATAATGGTCAGGGTAGCCATCAGCATGGTCATGAAAGTATCCACTAAATCTATCTCCCTAAGCGTACTCCACCTCTCGATCATAAAATACAGGAAGTCCTCTCCATGTTCTTCCCACTATCATAAAGGAAAATATTACATCCATGACCCATCATATTCTATGGTCTCTCTATTCGTAATATTGCGTTTGGCTATAATCCTAACCAAATTAATATAACCGTTGAAACACCATTCAAGGATTCCTTTTGTCGTTCCTTATGGAAAAGTATCGCACATATTAATGGTGATAACATAAGATCAAACAACATTGTCCTCACACTACCTACGCCTTCTAAAAGGAACTCTCCACCGATCACCTAGTACCTATTGGAAATGGCCTTCCCTGATTCCTCCACTGACAATATCATTAACAACACTTGATCCTTCACCTGAATCTATAACTATGCCTCTGCTCGCTCCCAATTTGCCTTTTGTTCGCTCTAGCAATATGAACATGTTCTATTGTGGATACCTTAACCTTCAAGGTGTTCCTAACCGTTTACACCTTAAAACTTACTAATTCGTAGCTCTAAACAACTAGGTCAATCAACTCCAATGACCCTTAAATTATCCATTGTCTCCTTTAGGAGCCTTGATCCTTATCACAATCACAGGGGTATACTTCATTACCTCAATATTTTTAAGCGTCTCTAGAATGTAGAGTGAATCATGAAACACGTGCCTTGATCAATGCTACCTCTCATAGTTTAATACCCCATAAAAATTATTCTTAAAAAAGGTAACCCCCTCCTGTCCTCAGACGAAAAAATAACCCATTCCCAATACTATTTGCATAAACCTCTCTGAATAACATATGTAGGTGTAGTGAACACCACTACTACCCCCCACTAAGATATCAATGGAAATCATAGCGAACCACCCCTTTATACGGTAAAAGTACACTAATGACGTGCCCACTCCATATTATTTCTAGAAATCTGCCTTCGGGATATTTTCCTCCCGGTCTCACCACTAATGATAACTTGCTCACATTTTACTCATTAGAAGTAAACACTTGTCTCCATCGTTCCAATAGGTCATTAATATGAAAAATAAATACTCTTCCCATGTATTGACGTTATCCTTCTCTTGGTGGTTCACACCTCGCTCAGTGATCCATCCCCCTTTTGGAGTTTCTCACGATAAAGCCATTCCTGAATACTCAATTGGTTAAAAAAATATGGTGTCTACTCCCAAGACACCTCTATTGTCCCTCGACAAAGTCAGTACCATAAAACGCCCGTGATGGGTTCAACGCTAGTGCCCACTTCCTGACAAAAACCTATTTCTTAGGTAGGTGATAATGTAACACCAAATCCAAATACAACTAGAAGTACCTTGTATTGTCAGTAATAACTCCATGTAACTGTAATCCCCTTTGATGTAATCATATCCATACATAAACTAGTATGGAAAAAACACTTTCTGATCCTTATCAAAACTATTCAAAGTAAACCCCTACCCCGAAAATGGAATATAAAAGCCTTCCCCCGATAGTTGATGTAAGTGTACACCTAGCTATGCACGCAAGCTTAGTGCTGATATGATGATATCACATCAAAAGTCAATAGAGCAGTTGGAAACTAAGCTGACCAAACAAACGGTCACGTCTCTATAATAACTGTAATACCCCGTACTTCTATTATTTATTAAATTTCGTGTGCCTAATATTATTAATTTAATTCGAAAAAATTTAATTGGATTTTTGTTAATATTAATTAGCGATACAAATGATTAATATTTATTATAATTATTATTTACTTGTGTGTGATAAGTAAATAACTATAGGATTTATTATATGTCGCGCATGAGTGATGGAGGTGGTTTAATTGGTGATAAGTCGATAGGGTGTTACATCGACGAATTGATATAATTTATGGGTGATGCATAGGGTATACACGTATCGAGCACGGTTAATATAATTGGATTTGGGTGACTCGGGTGACCTTTTCGGGTGCATCGATGATCCGACAAGGGTCGAAATAGTCCAGAATAGGTGCTCAGGTGTTGTGTTTGGGTTTCGAGAACTTTTTAGACATAAAAGGACCCGTATAAGGGTAAGAGGGTCATTTTATACCTAAAAATTAGGGGGATTAAGTTTTTAGGAGGACATTTAAGGGTTTGGGAAGGTAGATGACAACCCACCTTTCATATTCCAAATAAAATATTGAGAGAGAGAGAGAGAGAGAGAGAGAGAGAGAAAGAACCCTAGAGAAGAGAGAATAAGGAAAAAGTAGAGGGATCTTGAAGAGGAGAATAAGAGGATTCAACCTGAAATTAAAGACTTCGGATTTGAAATCCAACTAGGC
The DNA here is from genome assembly GCA_949130495.1 of Sambucus nigra. Taxonomy (NCBI): domain Eukaryota; kingdom Viridiplantae; phylum Streptophyta; class Magnoliopsida; order Dipsacales; family Adoxaceae; genus Sambucus; species Sambucus nigra. Next base: position 248,910,332 of record OX422214.1, on the reverse strand, counting down.
AAGGAAATACTTGTTTTATATTGCAATTTCCTTTGTAGTTAATTACTTTCTTGATTTACATTAGAAAATGGGGATTTTAATTATGAAAGATTGAAACTAATTATTTGATGAAGAAACCTATAGATAAATGTTAAATGATCTTTGAGTAAATAAGTAAGTTGGGGTATTGATTATAATGGTAATTAGAAATAGAATTATGGGTTTTAATTGAAGAAGAGGAAGAATTTATATGAAAGATGGAATCTTTAATAGTCAACTTGATAAAAGAATTGTAATCTTGAATTTATGAGGATTTCCATGTAAGAATCTAAAATATAGGGATGGGGTTATATTTTTTGGATGATATATGGGTTATAGTTCTTGGAATGGTGGTAGAAACAACCCTAGAAACGAAGTTGGGATTGTGGGGATGAATCCCGCCTAAGAAAAATGCTCCAGGTATGTGTTCTGTAATCTCTTTCGAACCTATTCGAGCGAGATGTCGTTCCTATTCGAACGAGATTGGATTCGTTCGAACCACCCGTGGGTTTGGGTCGAGTTTGGATCGTGGAAATATTCTGGGTATTTTTATGAACCCAAGCGAATATGTGGGAGGTTATCCAAGTGAGTGTGTCGCTATTCATTAATTATGGAGTTTATTAATTAAATAGGGCATAAATTCTAGGATTCGAGCAGGGGAACCGAGAATACAAGTGAGTGACAATTTGATTAAATAATCGGGAAGTTGGGTTGAACTTCGAGATTGGGAGACTAGTGCACGATATATATATATATGTGTGTGTGTGTGTGTGTGTGTGTGTGTGTGTGTGTGTGTGTGTGTGTGTGATTGATGTATTTGTTTGAACATACCTACTCGGTAGTGCTATCAGAGGAGGTTACGCGTAGTGGACAATCCACCCTGATGTTGACCAACATGTGTTGGGTTTTTTCCCCGAGTCATAGTATTGTTGCATGGCCACTATCCGAGTGTGAGGATATCTGTTTATTTTGAGATCGGGGAGGTTCGATGTGGTATGGTCACAATCCCCTGGACATATGTCTGTGACCGCCTTCATTATATGTGTTTTCTTTTGGGATTAGTGGTGAGCTTCCGACCCGGTGTCTCGGTGTGAGGCATGATGTCTGGAGCCAGATAGAACATGAAAAATGTATCCACGAGGTCCAACCTCTCGGGATACGATTATATGTATATAGTGAGTGAGATATATATATGTATGCTTATATGATATAGTGTGTATGTATATTTATAGCACGAGTGTAGCTATGTATGTTTATCACGTGATTATTTAATTATAGTAAGTTTGTAGCTAAAATATTGGTTATAAATGTATACCTAGTGAAGGTAGTTAGACTTAGCTAATAGAGAGTATTAGTGGGGGTTCGCTTAAATAATGGTTATGTATCCTAGATAGATCGAGTAGTTTAATTACAATGAATAAAAATGAACATGTTAGGTGCACACTATAGTTGAGAGGTGAGATTTATCTCAAGTGAATGTGATTGGTTAATCTTGAAAATAATACACTACTATTTTAAATGATTTAAAACAATTATTTACTTGCGAAAATATTTTTTACTCTTCGGGCTTTGACCCGCAGGTTTTTATCTTTCCTTGGTTTTCCTTTTTACATTCCAGGTGTGCAACAGTAGCAGCCGCCGGGATAGTATGGATAGATCCTCATTTACCGTGCAGTAGTTGTGGATGCTAAATCCTTGCTTAGACGCTTCAGTTGGTTCTTATCTAGATAGGATTAATTATTTTTATTTATAGTTGGGTGTGTTGCCTATAAATGATAGGATTTTATCTTACTGCAAACTTTTATATATTGTTCAACATTTACTCTTTCGTATTCAGGTATTATTCGGTTTTCTAATGTGGATGTTATTTGGTGACTGATGGTTTATTCGGTTCACCCTTATTACTATTTATGTTAATGATTATTTCATTTATTGTGAATGTGTGGATTGTGTCTATGAGTTATGTTATATTATATTATCGCGATACTGATGCTAAGAATTATCCATATTTAGATTCTTGTTATATTTTAGTAGAGGATTGGCCACCCGGTATTAAAATAGGCGGGTTATCACAATTGGTATCAGAAGATTAAGTTCTAGTGTCCTTAGGATCTGTGCCGACTTGTTATGATGTCAGCGTTGCATTTTCTTTGATGTAGAGCCCTATGATTAGGACTATTGTTTTATATTGTGGATTTATGTTCTTCTGCTTTTATTTATGATTGAAGTGAATCTCATAAAACTTCAGGTTTGGTTTCAATTGCCAAGCTCAAGGAGAGGTAGACATGTACGTGCCGCTGGGAGTGCCTCAGTGGAGAAGGTTCAACCGAAGCCGCAAGTTGCTCAAGGGACTGTAACCATTACGGAGGTCGCAGCTATTATAGCATAGACGGTTAGTTCCACCATGATCGCCATGTTTCTATACTGCTAGAATCATAACTTCCATTAGAGGGGAGCGAAGAGGATAGGAGATTCGAGACAGCATGGCAAGACTGGGGGCAATGGTCCTAGTGAGGCACTGCAACAACAACAGAGGCAGCATGAGTGGGGTTCCTAACAGGGGGACTCTGCAAAGAGATTTAGGCCGGGTAACGACAACTTCAGGAAGGGCTATATAGGGATGACAATTTAACCCGACTCTATTTATGAATTAGGAGCGGGTATGGGTTTAAAAAAAACGTTTATTAAATGGGGCGGGTTAGGTGTCAAGTTAAATAAAACCTCCCCGCCCCGCCCCGTTTAACTTATGCCTACATAGTTACCCTTTATATGTACTTTAATTACAATTAAACCTTATATATATACGTGCACACACACACACACACACACTAAAAAAACTCTTTATTTGTATGTTAATTTTGTTAAAGATCTATGTTGAAACATGGATTGACAATTGGGGGATACTCACATATTGAAATACGAACTATTATAGACCTCTAAGACTATAATGTAATAGCTTTAATTTTACTATTTTTAAAATCAACCCAACTCGTAGGAACCCTAACCCGCCTCGTTTATTAAATGGGGCGGGTTAGGTATTAATTTAAATAAAAACCAACACGCCCGCCCCTCCCTGTTTAATAAATGGGACGGGTTAGGGTTTTGCCAAACCAGCCCCTTGTCACAACCCGCCTAAAATAATAACGGGTGGCCAGCCCTATACTATAATAAATCAGGAGTTTCAGATGGTCCAGTCTCAACATCAACTACTAGTACTATATAATATAGGACTAACTACCCGAGATCACATAAGCGAGGTATGAAAATTTTAAAATAAAAACGCAACAGACAACAAACCAACACTAACACTACAACTAAAGAAAAAGAAAGATGCATGCAAGAACTAGAATAAACGAAATCCTAGAAATAAAATGAACTAAATAAATACAACCGAACGTACTACACAAAGTAGACCCGAATAAGCTGTCGGGTCACAGCCAATACAATAACTGAAATGGAATAAATATAAACATGTATATAAATATCCCTTGGGTACAAACCCGATACACAACTTGAATCCTACCTAGAATTTAAGGAATTAGGAAGCGGCTACAAGAAACATCCCGCAACAATCCGCACCTGTCACGGCTCCCAAGACTCTGGATAGAAAGTCATCCGGCATCCATGCGGTAGGATAGCTGTGGTAATATATATATATACAAGGAGGAGAGAAAAGTAAACGGGTCAGAGCCCCGAATGTGAAAAATATTTAGCAAGTGTGTTAACCGTGCATAATAAATACCGGTGTACATTATTTCATAATTAAAGTGAGACCGCTCTCTCGTGAAACCTCAACTCACCTCTCATCTAAGGGCGCGCACCTATTCGCGTCCTCAAGTTTTAGTTAAATTACCCCATTGCTATTAGGAAAACCTAACTTATCATAGGCCTAGCCTATACCCACGAGGGCTACTTTCCCGTCACAATCTAAGGATCCACCCTTTCTAATCCTACTAGATTAGAATTACAATAATTATGCCATAAGGCTTAAAGGATTTCGATTCGTAATAGTAATGAATTATAAGTCTTAATACGTTACCCCTATATATATATATATATATATATACTTATATATAGGCTAAAATATAAGAATTTATTTTCTTAATATCATGCACATGGAATATTGGCAAAACCTCTCTCTAATCTCAAACTTGTACTACGTTTCATGCGTGGGGAGTTTCGCAAAGCGAAATCCAAACAAGGAACCGCCCCGTTACACTACTCCTGACAAGGTCAAGATCAGAGATCCGAGATGCCACAAATAGAATTACTTCTCTCAACTCTCGACATAGCACTGCGTTTCGTGCGTGAGGCGTCTCGCAAAGCGAAATCCAAACAAGGAACCCCCTCGTTACACTACTCCTGGGCAATGTCGATCCTAGAGATCCATAATTCTTAACATACTATATAGTACTACCATTACTGCTAAACTAACTATCAAAGAAAGAAAGAAAGAAAGAAAAGAAAACAAAAGAAAACAAAAGAAATAAAATAAAAGAATCTCCAATAATATCCTTGGGATGATGTAACCGAATAATACCTTATGTGCGATACATCAACCCCCATCAATCTAGTACACCATAATCATCTAAGATGTACTTTACCAAAACTCTATATCCTTTCCTATATAGGATATATAAATACATATATATAGGTATTTTATGCTCACCATATATATACATATACCAATCATCCATATACCCATGACCAAGTGCACATACCATATATGATGTACAATGGCCATGCAAATATAATACCCGGCTATATATAGCGCCGATAAAACTGCATCAATGCTATCATCTTCCCAGAGTCCGGCTCACGTAACAACTGGGGACCACCTGGTGGGGATCAACGACACCCACCTCGTGATATACTCACACACACGACGTCCCGGGAAGCGGTCATAGTTCCAGCCGGCAATGAGACGAAACATACCCACCACGTCTCATCCCAAAATATATATATCTATATCGTATAATAACACAAGGGACGACTATGACCTGGGGAATATCCACACCCTGCACTATATGCCAGGATGCTCACCCTCTGCGCGGAAACTTCCCAATGATAGCATGAGCGGGGTATGCTTAACCAAATAAGTATATATATCGCTCATATACGCAATATACATACATCCATATGATCCCATCATATGATCTAATATAGTAAGCCATCATATACGGTTTAATTATCCATACCATGTATGATCACAACATAGATATATGTACATATATTCACACATCGCTATAACAATATATATACAAACTAATTCCCGTTCATATGTATAAGATATATAAACCCGGCTATAAGTATACATAATCCTCAATATACAAGCCGTCACCACAATGACCATTAAATATACCTCGATATGTGAATACAATCCCTCACTTGAAACATATTCAATCATTTTTCCTATGATGAATAGTCTCCCAAAACCATATGTATATATCTATACATATATATTCAACATTAGGGTTATCACCCAAGAGTATGTGTAGGAATCCATCACTACACGTTTCATCCATAACCAAAAATACAATATTTACCTTTGTACTATTTAACCATAGGCACACACATGACTTAATAGTCTAAAACTTCAAATTATTCCAACCTCCTTTCAAGTATTGGAATCTCAGTAATCATATCCCCATAATTTCGAGTAAACTATCCTAACTAGAATCTATGCTACCGCTTATTCTAGTCGATAGTACGATCCCAAAGCGTTCTCAAAGTCACCTATGGTTCGAAATAAAATCCCGATAACCCTTACTCCTATTGAGTTATCGATTGTTTCTTAGTCTAAACATTTCTAAGGATATGAGACCCCTCACTCTCTAAGAGTTCTCAACCTCACATCATATTTATACCTATCTATAATTGGTATTCCCAACCTCAAAGAGGTTTCCCCGATATACATATGTAACTCCAATACTTGCTTGGGTACATTTCTCCCAAATAACCCGAAGGAGTCCCCAAAAATCCTAATATATGAAAAAATCCTTCAATGTCTCCAAGAACATGTATTTTACATCATAAGAGAGAGAGAGCCCCAAATCAACAAACCCAACCAAAACGGGCTAGAAGTCCGCCTAGATAAACCTCCTAAAACAACCATTAAGGAAGCCTCTAAGAATAAACTCCAAAGAAAGAGGGGGAGAACAACTCCAAACTTTGGGCTAAAAACAGGGGACCGGTCGACCGGACCCTGACCCCCGGTCGACCGCGGGTCCAAATTTTGCCTACGAAGAAATGCAGTAGGCTTTTCCTTTAAGGCGCGGTCGACCGGTCCCCAGACCGCGGTCGACCAGCCATACCAGTTAAGCTGGCCGTTTTTCCATTTCAGCAGACCCCACGAATTTAAACCCTAAAATTCTCATTCCAATCCCCAAATCTTTAACCCAATAATGTTATTAACTAGAAAACCCATCCTACATCTCATCCCAACCATTTATATGATATTAAACCATAGAATAACATTGATTTCAAGATTTAGACCCAAAAATCTAGATTTTGATGTTAATACCCAAAAATCCATTTCTTTACCCCAAAATTATGAAATGAAATACACAAATAGCTATTTAGCAAGATTAAACACTTGCCTCAGATTTGTAGAGGTTGGATCGTCCTCGAAATCGCGGTTGGGCCGAAAATCCCAAGCTTTCTTCCTCTCTCTCTTCTTTTCTTCTTCTTTCCTTCTCTTTCTCCCTCTAGGGCTTTTCTCTCTTTCTCTCAAATGAGAATGGCTTAATCCGTAAGCCACTTAAACCTTTTAAAACAAAATCCCAGTTTTAAATGTTAATACACATTTTAAATGACTCGTTTACTCCAATTCGAGCCAAAATAACTTAAAAACATTCCGGAGCCGAAATAAGACCCAATGACAGTCATTTTGACTATCTCGACCCTTCCGGAATCGATGGTACCCTCAGAATCATCATCCGGAATACTTTAAAATATTCGTTATTTTTGGGCCTCAATTCCCAAATATTGAAATTCTCCAATTTAATTAAATTTTATTTTCCAAAAATTTAATTTCTCAGTCTCCAAAAATCGAGGGTTGTTACACACTTCCCCCCTTACAAAAAATTTCGTCCGCGAAATTTAAGACATGCCTAAGACCTCAATATACATCTAGTCCTCACATCAATCCTTAGGATCACTATACCGATCCTTCCTGGTTCTCATGGCGAACCATACTGTTATATAGTAACTACAACCCAGGGCGCCCATACACCCCGTATCCGAGTTTCCACTCGTAAAATTATGATCAAGCTCCATTAGCCTCAAATCATAACATAACCCTCAGCAATATATGACCTATTACAACATACTAAATATACAAATGTTTAAAATTTTCCCAATGATAGAACTCTCCTCAATTCCTGACACTAGCCACCTTCGTGCGGGGGAGGTCTCGCAAGCGAAATCCAAACAAGGAACCCTCCCAATACACTACTGTGTAGCTAGGCCGGGGATTGAGATTAGTTGAACCAGGGTTAAGGTTTTATAAAAAGAGGATTTTCCATATTTTAGATATCGCCCGAGGGCCTGTACAACAATACAATATAAATCAATCCCGCGTCTTTCGACACGCCAAACAAACACCTTATGTCTAGGACACAAGGCCTCAACAATTACAATATGGCTGAACAATATCTAGTTCTCAAAACTAACACAACTATGAGCTAAATTATCCGCTCCACAGAATCTACTAAACTCTGAACCTCTCAGTCATGAAAAGGTGTAACGTCTCCAAAGATGCCATACAAAGGCCACACTTGCTCACTTTCTCCTCTAGGAAAAAAAATTTATACACCCTAGCGGTAAAGCGGTTAGCTACTCATCACATCTCACACGCGACATTCCCAATATCGCACAAAGCGTAACTTAAACTCAAATAAAGGTATTCTACCTTACATTTCCGTAACTCAATGGTTTCCCCTTATTCTAGAATCTCAACTCAGGGTCCTCAACTTCTTCTAGGACAATCATTAACCCTAAGCCTATTTCTCCACAAGAGAAACATCTTCCTCAAAACCCTTCCTAACCATTTTGAAGGGCAATGCGCGATTGCAACTGTCGAAAACTCCCTCCGTCCTACACAACGAAACTGAGTCCAAAGGCATTCTCCCTCATCTTAGAGGGCGATACTCCTGATATTGGGCTAACTACACCAACCTCACCTCGGTAAGAGTCACCAACATTAGGTTTCCCAACGAAGGTTAACAGATTATCAATCTAAACCTCTCAAGGACTACCCTACATGCCTCTCCTCGGGTTTACCTTACTAGGACCAAGATTCGCCATTCGAGTAAATTTCCTTTCTTACTCAACTGTCGATAAATCACCTCGAACCACTGCTAGAAATCTCCTCAATAACTCCTCCGGAATCGGGGAAAACAAATACCCCCGATCAAAGCGTACCCAAAACATACTATTGGTATGGTACTTCTAATCTTATCCTTTCCTAGACGACATAATCTAGACGACGTCTGAAACGAAACAAGAGCAACTGTTATCAGAACGCCAATCAAGTGAATATACTTCACAGAAGAAAACAACGCAGTGAACACAACAATCCTATTTATAGGGCTTTATGTCAAGAACGTTAACGGAAGAATGCAGAAACTCGCACAGATCCTAAGGACTCTAGAACCCGATGCTCTGATACCATCTGTCACAACCCGCCTAAAATAATAACGGGTGGCCAGCCCTATACTATAATAAATCAGGAGTTTCAGATGGTCCAGTCTCAACATCAACTACTAGTACTATATAATATAGGACTAACTACCCGAGATCACATAAGCGGGGTATGAAAATTTTAAAATAAAAACGCAACAGACAACAAACCAACACTAACACTACAACTAAAGAAAAAGAAAGATGCATGCAAGAACTAGAATAAACGAAATGCTAGAAATAAAATGAACTAAATAAATACAACCGAACGTACTACACAAAGTAGACCCGAATAAGCTGTCGGGTCACAGCCAATACAATAACTGAAATGGAATAAATATAAACATGTATATAAATATCCCTTGGGTACAAACCCGATACACAACTTGAATCCTACCTAGAATTTAAGGAAGTAGGAAGCGGCTACAAGAAACATCCCGCAACAGTCCGCACCTGTCACGGCTCCCAAGACTCTGGATAGAAAGTCATCCGGCATCCATGCGGTAGGATAGCTGTGGTAATATATATATATACAAGGAGGAGAGAAAAGTAAACGGGTCAGAGCCCCGAATGTGAAAAATATTTAGCAAGTGTGTTAACCGTGCATAATAAATACCGGTGTACATTATTTCATAATTAAAGTGAGACCGCTCTCTCGTGAAACCTCAACTCACCTCTCATCTAAGGGCGCGCACCTATTCGCGTCCTCAAGTTTTAGTTAAATTACCCCATTGCTATTAGGAAAACCTAACTTATCATAGGCCTAGCCTATACCCACGAGGGCTACTTTCCCGTCACAATCTAAGGATCCACCCTTTCTAATCCTACTAGATTAGAATTACAATAATTATGCCATAAGGCTTAAAGGATTTCGATTCGTAATAGTAATGAATTATAAGTCTTAATACGTTACCCCTATATATATATATATATATATATATATATATACTTATATATAGGCTAAAATATAAGAATTTATTTTCTTAATATCATGCACATGGAATATTGGCAAAACCTCTCTCTAATCTCAAACTTGTACTACGTTTCATGCGTGGGGAGTCTCGCAAAGCGAAATCCAAACAAGGAACCGCCCCGTTACACTACTCCTGACAAGGTCAAGATCAGAGATCCGAGATGCCACAAATAGAATTACTTCTCTCAACTCTCGACATAGCACTGCGTTTCGTGCGTGAGGCGTCTCGCAAAGTGAAATCCAAACAAGGAACCCCCTCGTTACACTACTCCTGGGCAATGTCGATCCTAGAGATCCATAATTCTTAACATACTATATAGTACTACCATTACTGCTAAACTAACTATCAAAGATAGAAAGAAAGAAAGAAAAGAAAACAATAGAAAACAAAAGAAATAAAATAAAAGAATCTCCAATAATATCCTTGGGATGATGTAACCGAATAATACCTTATGTGCGATACATCAACCCCCATCAATCTAGTACACCATAATCATCTAAGATGTACTTTACCAAAACTCTATATCCTTTCCTATATAGGATATATAAATACATATATATAGGTATTTTATGCTCACCATATATATACATATACCAATCATCCATATACCCATGACCAAGTGCACATACCATATATGATGTACAATGGCCATGCAAATATAATACCCGGCTATATATAGCGCCGATAAAACTGCATCAATGCTATCATCTTCCCAGAGTCCGGCTCACGTAACAACTGGGGACCACCTGGTGGGGATCAACGACACCCACCTCGTGATATACTCACAGACACGACGTCCCGGGAAGCGGTCATAGTTCCAGCCGGCAATGAGACGAAACATACCCACCACGTCTCATCCCAAAATATATATATCTATATCGTATAATAACACAAGGGACGACTATGACCTGGGGAATATCCACACCCTGCACTATATGCCAGGATGCTCACCCTCTGCGCGGAAACTTCCCAATGATAGCATGAGCGGGGTATGCTTAACCAAATAAGTATATATATCGCTCATATACGTAATATACATACATCCATATGATCCCATCATATGATCTAATATAGTAAGCCATCATATACGGTTTAATTATCCATACCATGTATGATCACAACATAGATATATGTACATATATTCACACATCGCTATAACAATATATATACAAACTAATTCCCGTTCATATGTATAAGATATATAAACCCGGCTATAAGTATACATAATCCTCAATATACAAGCTGTCACCACAATGACCATTAAATATACCTCGATATGTGAATACAATCCCTCACTTGAAACATATTCAATCATTTTTCCTATGATGAATAGTCTCCCAAAACCATATGTATATATCTATACATATATATTCAACATTAGGGTTATCACCCAAGAGTATGTGTAGGAATCCATCACTACACGTTTCATCCATAACCAAAAATACAATATTTACCTTTGTACTATTTAACCATAGGCACACACATGACTTAATAGTCTAAAACTTCAAATTATTCCAACCTCCTTTCAAGTATTGGAATCTCAGTAATCATATCCCCATAATTTCGAGTAAACTATCCTAACTAGAATCTATGCTACCGCTTATTCTAGTCGATAGTACGATCCCAAAGCGTTCTCAAAGTCACCTATGGTTCGAAATAAAATCCCGATAACCCTTACTCCTATTGAGTTATCGATTGTTTCTTAGTCTAAACATTTCTAAGGATATGAGACCCCTCACTCTCTAAGAGTTCTCAACCTCACATCATATTTATACCTATCTATAATTGGTATTCCCAACCTTAAAGAGGTTTCCCCGATATACATATGTAACTCCAATACTTGCTTGGGTACATTTCTCCCAAATAACCCGAAGGAGTCCCCAAAAATCCTAATATATGAAAAACTCCTTCAATGTCTCCAAGAACATGTATTTTACATCATAAGAGAGAGAGAACCCCAAATCAACAAACCCAACCAAAACGGGCTAGAAGTCCGCCTAGATAAACCTCCTAAAACAACCATTAAGGAAGCCTCTAAGAATAAACTCCAAAGAAAGAGGGGGAGAACAACTCCAAACTTTGGGCTAAAAACAGGGGACCGGTCGACCGGACCCTGACCCCCGGTCGACCGCGGGTCCAAATTTTGCCTACGAAGAAATGCAGTAGGCTTTTCCTTTAAGGCGCGGTCGACCGGTCCCCAGACCGCGGTCGACCGGCCATACCAGTTAAGCTGGCCGTTTTTCCATTTCAGCAGACCCCACGAATTTAAACCCTAAAATTCTCATTCCAATCCCCAAATCTTTAACCCAATAATGTTATTAACTAGAAAACCCATCCTACATCTCATCCCAACCATTTATATGAGATTAAACCATAGAATAACATTGATTTCAAGATTTAAACCCAAAAATCTAGATTTTGATGTTAATACCCAAAAATCCATTTCTTTACCCCACAATTATGAAATGAAATACACAAATAGCTATTTAGCAAGATTAAACAGTTGCCTCAGATTTGTAGAGGTTGGATCGTCCTCGAAATCGCGGTTGGGCCGGAAATCCCAAGCTTTCTTCCTCTCTCTCTTCTTTTCTTCTTCTTTCCTTCTCTTTCTCCCTCTAGGGCTTTTCTCTCTTTCTCTCAAATGAGAATGGCTTAATCCGTAAGCCACTTAAACCTTTTAAAACAAAATCCCAGTTTTAAATGTTAATACACACTTTAAATGACTTGTTTACTCCAATTCGAGCCAAAATAACTTAAAAACATTCCGGAGCCGAAACAAGACCCAATGACAATCATTTTGACTATCTCGACCCTTCCGGAATCGATGGTACCCTCAGAATCATCATCCGGAATACTTTAAAATATTCGCTATTTTTGGGCCTCAATTCCCAAATATTGAAATTCTCCAATTTAATTAAATTTTATTTTCCCAAAATTTAATTTCTCAGTCTCCAAAAATCGAGGGTTGTTACACACTTCCCCCCTTACAAAAAATTTCGTCCGCGAAATTTAAGACATGCCTAAGACCTCAATATACATCTAGTCCTCACATCAATCCTTAGGATCACTATACCGATCCTTCCTGGTTCTCATGGCGAACCATACTGTTATATAGTAACTACAACCCAGGGCGCCCATACACCCCGTATCCGAGTTTCCACTCGTAAAATTATGATCAAGCTCCATTAGCCTCAAATCATAACATAACCCTCAGCAATATATGACCTATTACAACATACTAAATATACAAAAGTTTAAAATTTTTCCAATGATAGAACTCTCCTCAATTCCTGACACTAGCCACCTTCGTGCGGGGGAGGTCTCGCAAGCGAAATCCAAACAAGTAACCCTCCCAATACACTACTGTGTAGCTAGGCCGGGGATTGAGATTAGTTGAACCAGGGTTAAGGTTTTATAAAAAGAGGATTTTCCATATTTTAGATATCGCCCGAGGGCCTGTACAACAATACAATATAAATCAATCCCGCGTCTTTCGACACGCCAAACAAACACCTTATGTCTAGGACACAAGGCCTCAACAATTACAATATGGCTGAACAATATCTAGTTCTCAAAACTAGCACAACTATGAGCTAAATTATCCGCTCCACAGAATCTACTAAACTCTGAACCTCTCAGTCATGAAAAGGTGTAACGTCTCCAAAGATGCCATACAAAGGCCACACTTGCTCACTTTCTCCTCTAGGAAAAAAAAATTTATACACCCTAGCGGTAAAGCGGTTAGCTACTCATCACATCTCACACGCGACATTCCCAATATCGCACAAAGCGTAACTTAAACTCAAATAAAGGTATTCTACCTTACATTTCCGTAACTCAATGGTTTCCCCTTATTCTAGAATCTCAACTCAGGGTCCTCAACTTCTTCTAGGACAATCATTAACCCTAAGCCTATTTCTCCACAAGAGAAACATCTTCCTCAAAACCCTTCCTAACCATTTTGAAGGGCAATGCGCGATTGCAACTGTCGAAAACTCCCTCCGTCCTACACAACGAAACTGAGTCCAAAGGCATTCTCCCTCATCTTAGAGGGCGATACTCCTGATATTGGGCTAACTACACCAACCTCACCTCGGTAAGAGTCACCAACATTAGGTTTCCCAACGAAGGTTAACAGATTATCAATCTAAACCTCTCAAGGACTACCCTACATGCCTCTCCTCGGGTTTACCTTACTAGGACCAAGATTCGCCATTCGAGTAAATTTCCTTTCTTACTCAACTGTCGATAAATCACCTCGAACCACTGCTAGAAATCTCCTCAATAACTCCTCCGGAACCGGGGAAAACAAATACCCCCGATCAAAGCGTACCCAAAACATACTATTGGTATGGTACTTCTAATCTTATCCTTTCCTAGACGACATAATCTAGACGACGTCTGAAACGAAACAAGAGCAACTGTTATCAGAACGCCAATCAAGTGAATATACTTCACAGAAGAAAACAACGCAGTGAACACAACAGTCCTATTTATAGGGCTTTATGTCAAGAACGTTAACGGAAGAATGCAGAAACTCGCACAGATCCTAAGGACTCTAGAACCCGATGCTCTGATACCATCTGTCACAACCCGCCTAAAATAATAACGGGTGGCCAGCCCTATACTATAATAAATCAGGAGTTTCAGATGGTCCAGTCTCAACATCAACTACTAGTACTATATAATATAGGACTAACTACCCGAGATCACATAAGCGGGGTATGAAAATTTTAAAATAAAAACGCAACAGACAACAAACCAACACTAACACTACAACTAAAGAAAAAGAAAGATGCATGCAAGAACTAGAATAAACGAAATGCTAGAAATAAAATGAACTAAATAAATACAACCGAACGTACTACACAAAGTAGACCCGAATAAGCTGTCGGGTCACAGCCAATACAATAACTGAAATGGAATAAATATAAACATGTATATAAATATCCCTTGGGTACAAACCCGATACACAACTTGAATCCTACCTAGAATTTAAGGAAGTAGGAAGCGGCTACAAGAAACATCCCGCAACAGTCCGCACCTGTCACGGCTCCCAAGACTCTGGATAGAAAGTCATCCGGCATCCATGCGGTAGGATAGCTGTGGTAATATATATATATACAAGGAGGAGAGAAAAGTAAACGGGTCAGAGCCCCGAATGTGAAAAATATTTAGCAAGTGTGTTAACCGTGCATAATAAATACCGGTGTACATTATTTCATAATTAAAGTGAGACCGCTCTCTCGTGAAACCTCAACTCACCTCTCATCTAAGGGCGCGCACCTATTCGCGTCCTCAAGTTTTAGTTAAATTACCCCATTGCTATTAGGAAAACCTAACTTATCATAGGCCTAGCCTATACCCACGAGGGCTACTTTCCCGTCACAATCTAAGGATCCACCCTTTCTAATCCTACTAGATTAGAATTACAACAATTATGCCATAAGGCTTAAAGGATTTCGATTCGTAATAGTAATGAATTATAAGTCTTAATACGTTACCCCTATATATATATATATATATATATATACTTATATATAGGCTAAAATATAAGAATTTATTTTCTTAATATCATGCACATGGAATATTAGCAAAACCTCTCTCTAATCTCAAACTTGTACTACGTTTCATGCGTGGGGAGTCTCGCAAAGCGAAATCCAAACAAGGAACCGCCCCGTTACACTACTCCTGACAAGGTCAAGATCAGAGATCCGAGATGCCACAAATAGAATTACTTCTCTCAACTCTCGACATAGCACTGCGTTTCGTGCGTGAGGCGTCTCGCAAAGTGAAATCCAAACAAGGAACCCCCTCGTTACACTACTCCTGGGCAATGTCGATCCTAGAGATCCATAATTCTTAACATACTATATAGTACTACCATTACTGCTAAACTAACTATCAAAGAAAGAAAGAAAGAAAGAAAAGAAAACAAAAGAAAACAAAAGAAATAAAATAAAAGAATCTCCAATAATATCCTTGGGATGATGTAACCGAATAATACCTTATGTGCGATACATCAACCCCCATCAATCTAGTACACCATAATCATCTAAGATGTACTTTACCAAAACTCTATATCCTTTCCTATATAGGATATATAAATACATATATATAGGTATTTTATGCTCACCATATATATACATATACCAATCATCCATATACCCATGACCAAGTGCACATACCATATATGATGTACAATGGCCATGCAAATATAATACCCGGCTATATATAGCGCCGATAAAACTGCATCAATGCTATCATCTTCCCAGAGTCCGGCTCACGTAACAACTGGGGACCACCTGGTGGGGATCAACGACACCCACCTCGTGATATACTCACACACACGACGTCCCGGGAAGCGGTCATAGTTCCAGCCGGCAATGAGACGAAACATACCCACCACGTCTCATCCCAAAATATATATCTATATCGTATAATAACACAAGGGACGACTATGACCTGGGGAATATCCACACCCTGCACTATATGCCAGGATGCTCACCCTTTGCGCGGAAACTTCCCAATGATAGCATGAGCGGGGTATGCTTAACCAAATAAGTATATATATCGCTCATATACGCAATATACATACATCCATATGATCCCATCATATGATCTAATATAGTAAGCCATCATATACGGTTTAATTATCCATACCATGTATGATCACAACATAGATATATGTACATATATTCACACATCGCTATAACAATATATATACAAACTAATTCCCGTTCATATGTATAAGATATATAAACCCGGCTATAAGTATAAATAATCCTCAATATACAAGCCGTCACCACAATGACCATTAAATATACCTCGATATGTGAATACAATCCCTCACTTGAAACATATTCAATCATTTTTCCTATGATGAATAGTCTCCCAAAACCATATGTATATATCTATACATATATATTCAACATTAGGGTTATCACCCAAGAGTATGTGTAGGAATCCATCACTACACGTTTCATCCATAACCAAAAATACAATATTTACCTTTGTACTATTTAACCATAGGCACACACATGACTTAATAGTCTAAAACTTCAAATTATTCCAACCTCCTTTCAAGTATTGGAATCTCAGTAATCATATCCCCATAATTTCGAGTAAACTATCCTAACTAGAATCTATGCTACCGCTTATTCTAGTCGATAGTACGATCCCAAAGCGTTCTCAAAGTCACCTATGGTTCGAAATAAAATTCCGATAACCCTTACTCCTATTGAGTTATCGATTGTTTCTTAGTCTAAACATTTCTAAGGATATGAGACCCCTCACTCTCTAAGAGTTCTCAACCTCACATCATATTTATACCTATCTATAATTGGTATTCCCAACCTTAAAGAGGTTTCCCCGATATACATATGTAACTCCAATACTTGCTTGGGTACATTTCTCCCAAATAACCCGAAGGAGTCCCCAAAAATCCTAATATATGAAAAACTCCTTCAATGTCTCCAAGAACATGTATTTTACATCATAAGAGAGAGAGAACCCCAAATCAACAAACCCAACCAAAACGGGCTAGAAGTCCGCCTAGATAAACCTCCTAAAACAACCATTAAGGAAGCCTCTAAGAATAAACTCCAAAGAAAGAGGGGGAGAACAACTCCAAACTTTGGGCTAAAAACAGGGGACCGGTCGACCGGACCCTGACCCCCGGTCGACCGCGGGTCCAAATTTCGCCTACGAAGAAATGCAGTAGGCTTTTCCTTTAAGGCGCGGTCGACCGGTCCCCAGACCGCGGTCGACCGGCCATACCAGTTAAGCTGGCCGTTTTTCCATTTCAGCAGACCCCACGAATTTAAACCCTAAAATTCTCATTCCAATCCCCAAATATTTAACCCAATAATGTTATTAACTAGAAAACCCATCCTACATCTCATCCCAACCATTTATATGAGATTAAACCATAGAATAACATTGATTTCAAGATTTAAACCCAAAAATCTAGATTTTGATGTTAATACCCAAAAATCCATTTCTTTACCCCACAATTATGAAATGAAATACACAAATACCTATTTAGCAAGATTAAACACTTGCCTCAGATTTGTAGAGGTTGGATCGTCCTCGAAATCGCGGTTGGGCCGGAAATCCCAAGCTTTCTTCCTCTCTCTCTTCTTTTCTTCTTCTTTCCTTCTCTTTCTCCCTCTAGGGCTTTTCTCTCTTTCTCTCAAATGAGAATGGCTTAATCCGTAAGCCACTTAAACCTTTTAAAACAAAATCCCAGTTTTAAATGTTAATACACACTTTAAATGACTTGTTTACTCCAATTCGAGCCAAAATAACTTAAAAACATTCCGGAGTCGAAATAAGACCCAATGACAGTCATTTTGACTATCTCGACCCTTCCGGAATCGATGGTACCCTCAGAATCATCATCCGGAATACTTTAAAATATTCGCTATTTTTGGGCCTCAATTCCCAAATATTGAAATTCTCCAATTTAATTAAATTTTATTTTCCCAAAATTTAATTTCTCAGTCTCCAAAAATCGAGGGTTATTACACACTTCCCCCCTTACAAAAAATTTCGTCCGCGAAATTTAAGACATGCCTAAGACCTCAATATACATCTAGTCCTCACATCAATCCTTAGGATCACTATACCGATCCTTCCTGGTTCTCATGGCGAACCATACTGTTATATAGTAACTACAACCCAGGGCGCCCATACACCCCGTATCCGAGTTTCCACTCGTAAAATTATGATCAAGCTCCATTAGCCTCAAATCATAACATAACCCTCAGCAATATATGACCTATTACAACATACTAAATATACAAAAGTTTAAAATTTTCCCAATGATAGAACTCTCCTCAATTCCTGACACTAGCCACCTTCGTGCGGGGGAGGTCTCGCAAGCGAAATCCAAACAAGGAACCCTCCCAATACACTACTGTGTAGCTAGGCCGGGGATTGAGATTAGTTGAACCAGGGTTAAGGTTTTATAAAAAGAGGATTTTCCATATTTTAGATATCGCCCGAGGGCCTGTACAACAATACAATATAAATCAATCCCGCGTCTTTCGACACGCCAAACAAACACCTTATGTCTAGGACACAAGGCCTCAACAATTACAATATGGCTGAACAATATCTAGTTCTCAAAACTAGCACAACTATGAGCTAAATTATCCGCTCCACAGAATCTACTAAACTCTGAACCTCTCAGTCATGAAAAGGTGTAACGTCTCCAAAGATGACATACAAAGGCCACACTTGCTCACTTTCTCCTCTAGGAAAAAAAAATTTATACACCCTAGCGGTAAAGCGGTTAGCTACTCATCACATCTCACACGCGACATTCCCAATATCGCACAAAGCGTAACTTAAACTCAAATAAAGGTATTCTACCTTACATTTCCGTAACTCAATGGTTTCCTCTTATTCTAGAATCTCAACTCAGGGTCCTCAACTTCTTCTAGGACAATCATTAACCCTAAGCCTATTTCTCCACAAGAGAAACATCTTCCTCAAAACCCTTCCTAACCATTTTGAAGGGCAATGCGCGATTGCAACTGTCGAAAACTCCCTCCGTCCTACACAACGAAACTGAGTCCAAAGGCATTCTCCCTCATCTTAGAGGGCGATACTCCTGATATTGGGCTAACTACACCAACCTCACCTCGGTAAGAGTCACCAACATTAGGTTTCCCAACGAAGGTTAACAGATTATCAATCTAAACCTCTCAAGGACTACCCTACATGCCTCTCCTCGGGTTTACCTTACTAGGACCAAGATTCGCCATTCGAGTAAATTTCCTTTCTTACTCAACTGTCGATAAATCACCTCGAACCACTGCTAGAAATCTCCTCAATAACTCCTCCGGAACCGGGGAAAACAAATACCCCCGATCAAAGCGTACCCAAAACATACTATTGGTATGGTACTTCTAATCTTATCCTTTCCTAGACGACATAATCTAGACGACGTCTGAAACGAAACAAGAGCAACTGTTATCAGAACGCCAATCAAGTGAATATACTTCACAGAAGAAAACAACGCAGTGAACACAACAGTCCTATTTATAGGGCTTTATGTCAAGAACGTTAACGGAAGAATGCAGAAACTCGCACAGATCCTAAGGACTCTAGAACCCGATGCTCTGATACCATCTGTCACAACCCGCCTAAAATAATAACGGGTGGCCAGCCCTATACTATAATAAATCAGGAGTTTCAGATGGTCCAGTCTCAACATCTACTACTAGTACTATATAATATAGGACTAACTACCCGAGATCACATAAGCGGGGTATGAAAATTTTAAAATAAAAACGCAACAGACAACAAACCAACACTAACACTACAACTAAAGAAAAAGAAAGATGCATGCAAGAACTAGAATAAACGAAATGCTAGAAATAAAATGAACTAAATAAATACAACCGAACGTACTACACAAAGTAGACCCGAATAAGCTGTCGGGTCACAGCCAATACAATAACTGAAATGGAATAAATATAAACATGTATATAAATATCCCTTGGGTACAAACCCGATACACAACTTGAATCCTACCTAGAATATAAGGAAGTAGGAAGCGGCTACAAGAAACATCCCGCAATAGTCCGCACCTGTCACGGCTCCCAAGACTCTGGATAGAAAGTGATCCGGCATCCATGCGGTAGGATAGCTGTGGTAATATATATATATACAAGGAGGAGAGAAAAGTAAACGGGTCAGAGCCCCGAATGTGAAAAATATTTAGAAAGTGTGTTAACCGTGCTTAATAAATACCGGTGTACATTATTTCATAATTAAAGTGAGACCGCTCTCTCGTGAAACCTCAACTCACCTCTCATCTAAGGGCGCGCACCTATTCGCGTCCTCAAGTTTTAGTTAAATTACCCCATTGCTATTAGGACAACCTAACTTATCATAGGCCTAGCCTATACCCACGAGGGCTACTTTCCCGTCACAATCTAAGGATCCACCCTTTCTAATCCTACTAGATTAGAATTACAACAATTATGCCATAAGGCTTAAAGGATTTCGATTCGTAATAGTAATGAATTATAAGTCTTAATACGTTACCCCTATATATATATATATATATATATACTTATATATAGGCTAAAATATAAGAATTTATTTTCTTAATATCATGCACATGGAATATTGGCAAAACCTCTCTCTAATCTCAAACTTGTACTACGTTTCATGCGTGGGGAGTCTCGCAAAGCGAAATCCAAACAAGGAACCGCCCCGTTACACTACTCCTGACAAGGTCAAGATCAGAGATCCGAGATGCCACAAATAGAATTACTTCTCTCAACTCTCGACATAGCACTGCGTTTCGTGCGTGAGGCGTCTCGCAAAGCGAAATCCAAACAAGGAACCCCCTCGTTACACTACTCCTGGGCAATGTCGATCCTAGAGATCCATAATTCTTAACATACTATATAGTACTACCATTACTGCTAAACTAACTATCAAAGAAAGAAAGAAAGAAAGAAAAGAAAACAAAAGAAAACAAAAGAAATAAAATAAAAGAATCTCCAATAATATCCTTGGGATGATGTAACCGAATAATACCTTATGTGCGATACATCAACCCCCATCAATCTAGTACACCATAATCATCTAAGATGTACTTTACCAAAACTCTATATCCTTTCCTATATAGGATATATAAATACATATATATAGGTATTTTATGCTCACCATATATATACATATACCAATCATCCATATACCCATGACCAAGTGCACATACCATATATGATGTACAATGGCCATGCAAATATAATACCCGGCTATATATAGCGCCGATAAAACTGCATCAATGCTATCATCTTCCCAGAGTCCGGCTCACGTAACAACTGGGGACCACCTGGTGGGGATCAACGACACCCACCTCGTGATATACTCACACACACGACGTCCCGGGAAGCGGTCATAGTTCCAGCCGGCAATGAGACGAAACATACCCACCACGTCTCATCCCAAAATATATATCTATATCGTATAATAACACAAGGGACGACTATGACCTGGGGAATATCCACACCCTGCACTATATGCCAGGATGCTCACCCTCTGCGCGGAAACTTCCCAATGATAGCATGAGCGGGGTATGCTTAACCAAATAAGTATATATATCGCTCATATACGCAATATACATACATCCATATGATCCCATCATATGATCTAATATAGTAAGCCATCATATACGGTTTAATTATCCATACCATGTATGATCACAACATAGATATATGTACATATATTCACACATCGCTATAACAATATATATACAAACTAATTCCCGTTCATATGTATAAGATATATAAACCCGGCTATAAGTATACATAATCCTCAATATACAAGCCGTCACCACAATGACCATTAAATATACCTCGATATGTGAATACAATCCCTCACTTGAAACATATTCAATAATTTGTCCTATGATGAATAGTCTCCCAAAACCATATGTATATATCTATACATATATATTCAACATTAGGGTTATCACCCAAGAGTATGTGTAGGAATCCATCACTACACGTTTCATCCATAACCAAAAATACAATATTTACCTTTGTACTATTTAACCATAGGCACACACATGACTTAATAGTCTAAAACTTCAAATTATTCCAACCTCCTTTCAAGTATTGGAATCTCAGTAATCATATCCCCATAATTTCGAGTAAACTATCCTAACTAGAATCTATGCTACCGCTTATTCTAGTCGATAGTACGATCCCAAAGCGTTCTCAAAGTCACCTATGGTTCGAAATAAAATCCCGATAACCCTTACTCCTATTGAGTTATCGATTGTTTCTTAGTCTAAACATTTCTAAGGATATGAGACCCCTCACTCTCTAAGAGTTCTCAACCTCACATCATATTTATACCTATCTATAATTGGTATTCCCAACCTCAAAGAGGTTTCCCCGATATACATATGTAACTCCAATACTTGCTTGGGTACATTTCTCCCAAATAACCCGAAGGAGTCCCCAAAAATCCTAATATATGAAAAAATCCTTCAATGTCTCCAAGAACATGTATTTTACATCATAAGAGAGAGAGAGCCCCAAATCAACAAACCCAACCAAAACGGGCTAGAAGTCCGCCTAGATAAACCTCCTAAAACAACCATTAAGGAAGCCTCTAAGAATAAACTCCAAAGAAAGAGAGGGAGAACAACTCCAAACTTTGGGCTAAAAACAGGGGACCGGTCGACCGGACCCTGACCCCCGGTCGACCGCGGGTCCAAATTTTGCCTACGAAGAAATGCAGTAGGCTTTTCCTTTAAGGCGCGGTCGACCGGTCCCCAGACCGCGGTCGACCAGCCATACCAGTTAAGCTGGCCGTTTTTCCATTTCAGCAGACCCCACGAATTTAAACCCTAAAATTCTCATTCCAATCCCCAAATCTTTAACCCAATAATGTTATTAACTAGAAAACCCATCCTACATCTCATCCCAACCATTTATATGATATTAAACCATAGAATAACATTGATTTCAAGATTTAAACCCAAAAATCTAGATTTTGATGTTAATACCCAAAAATCCATTTCTTTACCCCACAATTATGAAACGAAATACACAAATAGCTATTTAGCAAGATTAAACACTTGCCTCAGATTTGTAGAGGTTGGATCGTCCTCGAAATCGCGGTTGGGCCGGAAATCCCAAGCTTTCTTCCTCTCTCTCTTCTTTTCTTCTTCTTTCCTTCTCTTTCTCCCTCTAGGGCTTTTCTCTCTTTATCTCAAATGAGAATGGCTTAATCCGTAAGCCACTTAAACCTTTTAAAACAAAATCCCAGTTTTAAATGTTAATACACACTTTAAATGACTCGTTTACTCCAATTCGAGCCAAAATAACTTAAAAACATTCCGGAGCCGAAATAAGACCCAATGACAGTCATTTTGACTATCTCGACCCTTTCGGAATCGATGGTACCCTCAGAATCATCATCCGGAATACTTTAAAATATTCGCTATTTTTGGGCCTCAATTCCCAAATATTGAAATTCTCCAATTTAATTAAATTTTATTTTCCCAAAATTTAATTTCTCAGTCTCCAAAAATCGAGGGTTGTTACACCCCTTTGCCATCCCTAGGGCCATAGGGCCAGGGAAAACAGACGGGAGGCCAGCAGGGCCGTGGATATCAGGGTCAGCAGAGTCAGAGATAGTGATGGCCTTGCCAGTGCTAGTAGGGCCAGAGGCTGGATGGTTTCATAAGAAAATGTTTCGTGTGTGGGGATCATGGACACATACTACGTACATGCCCGATTAGGACTACGGGTTATTAGCATAGTAGTTACCACAACTTTCAGTCCCACCAGCAGTTCGAGTATTACCGCCTTCATAGGGGAAGGGGCAGTTTGGGCATGTATATCACGTTCGTGGACCAATTTTGGCTGACAACTCCGTTTAGAATTGAGGGTATGGTTTCTTTCCATGGGCGCTTGCCGTAGGTACTATGTGACACGGGTGCGTCACATTCTAGGGGAATTGTATAGACTGGGTGCACAAAGAATTGGTGTTTTTGGTGTACCACTAATAGGATGTGTACCATCACAAAGAACTTTGAAAGGAGGGGCACAAAGATACTTTGTAACAAAATACAATGAGGTAGCACAATTATTCAACACCAAGCTGTCAGTTGAGTTAAACTCTCTAGACATCAGCCGTCCACATGCAAGGATGGTTTACATTGATATATACAAACCTTTTCTTGATCTCATTAAAAACCCTCAGAAACATGGTAAAATCCTCTATTTTGATCTACTTTGAGTTCGTTAATTTTTATATTAGGTAATTAATCTTATGATCGAAGAGCGTGTTTCAGTCAAAGTTGATCGTAATGCTACCATGTTTATCAGTGAGTGCTTTAAATGCTTGTAAATTTAAAATATCATTTTAAGAGGTTAATTGCGTAAAATTTATGTTAAAAGTGATATTTTTTATTCCAATAATAGTGTAAAAAATATTGGGAATTCAATAAATCTAGTATGCAACCCGCACGATGCGCGAAAGCATTATAATTTTTTTGTGATAAATATATAGCAGTACATATAGACGTGTTTAACTTCACGACGACAAAAAATATTAGACAAATGATTTAACATAGGAATATACTCTTGTATAAAAAGATTCGTATGGCACATATATGAGGATGAACATTGAACTAACCTTCCATCTTAAAAAAGATATACAACAACACATATAAAATTAAAAACAATAAAAAGCATTATCATTTGGAGGTGTGGGAATAACACATTTTTTTATGCTTCTCCTCTAATGGCGACAATAGTGAAAACTTCATGAACATAATTTGGAGGTGTGGGAAGAGAGATTATGACTCATAGTTCCAATGATTCAAACGAAAAATGTAAAAATGCTAATGTTCGGAAAAAACGTTCTTACTCTATATCTATACATGCACACACATTTTTCTTATAGCGTGTGTTGAAATGATTCCTACGTTTTACATAACCAACCCAATGAAAAGTTGATTAACAATTTATTTTTGATAGTTTCTTATTAAAAAAAAATCTTCATATAAATAATTTAAAAAAATACTTTTTTATAAAAAGAATATATTTCTTATTTGGATTTTCATACTCCGGGGTATATTGTGCATTTCATGTCAAATAAGAAAATTTTAATGTTAAATAATTTATTATTTGGGGTTTCCTACTCAAGGGTATATGGGCATTTCATGTAAAAAAATTGACACTTCAATCGCCAATACATGTCTTCCGCCAGATTAGGAAATAAAGCCCCCCCCCCCCCCCCCCCCCCCCCAAAAAAAAAAATTGAGGTTTGACTCAGTATCCAATAATTAATAGGTAACAGAACACAAATAACCCAAAAATAATTACGGAACTCTTTTTTGTTCATCATACATGGCCATATACTTATTGAAAAATGCTATGGGGTGTATAAAAGTGCAAGGTAAAAACTAAAATTTACTAAAGATGACATTAAATACTTAATCCAATTTAATCATATAGAAATATCTATTAATTACATATTGGTTGAATGAAATTAAGAGAAAATGATTAAGTTGAGAAAAACACATTCTTTTGGTATGGTAAAAATGATTCCGTATGAAGCAACTATAACGAAAAGGGAGATAGGTTAAAAGAAGCAAAAAAAAAATTATTAGACATGACATAAACACATTCTTGATGTATGAGTACATGTGCATTATTAACAACTCCCTTCATGCTTCTTGCCCAACACTTTACACACAGATCCATAGAGGGCATCAATTGGAAATTATATTGATCATGAGAGAGTAACGTTTGAAACAGGATGTGATATAAAGGGAAAGAATGTGATGGGGGGGAGGGGAAGAGTTTTAAAAAAAGTTTGTTAGGTTTACTTGGCAACATGAAGAGTTTTTGTGCGTATTTTATGTAGACAATTGGAAGGGGTGGACTTCATTTCTTAAATAATAACTTTAATTAAAATTATTCACGTGACATTTTAGAGAAGTGACAAATGTCAACACTATTAATTTTAATTATATACTATAATGTTCAAAATGCACCATAATTACATATTCCCACGTAGGATTTATCTCTCATCTAATACTTTAAAATGTTATATATTTTGTTGTATATGCATGATTACTAAAATTTATATATTCACAATGCTTTCTTTTAAAAGTATCAAACGATATTAAAAGACATACATGGTTAATTATTATTTTATATTTATAAATAAAATTAAAAGAAACTTATTGGAGTACAAAGTGAAATAGTGAATCGTTTTGACCTAAGGCACATTTTAAACATATTTTATATCAAAATTATACACTACTATTGGAGGTGCTCCAAGACTTTGTTAACTTCGTAAATAATGTTAATTTTTTTATTTTTTATTTTTAACATGCAATCCCTTCGTTTGTTAAAACATTAGTGTGTGGTTTTTGTTAGAGTACATTTCGACTCAAGTATTAGTCCTAAACTGTCAAATAGTATCACATATGCTGAAATATCGTCGTAGAATATAAAATATCACTGCCAACAATCGGATACTAAAATACAAAAAAAAAAAAAAATTTACTTGAATATCTTCACAATAAGGACTGAAACCAATGTGCTCCTTTTTATATATTTAAAAATCATATATTTGCATGATTATTTAACTACTTACTTACCGTGGCAGGATTTGAAGATGCGAATAAGGGTTGTTGTGGCACATGTATTATAGAAGTAGCATTCTTATGCAAATATCCTTGTACTAATGTATCTGAGTATGTTTTTTGGGACAGTTTTCATCCTACAGAAAAAGCCTACAGAATCCTAGTCCGAAGAATCCTCAAGCAGGAAATCAACAGCTTCCTTTAACATTTATGAATTTATATTATTTTATTTTACATTTTTAATAAGGTTTACAAACCAATTAATTTAATTGGAAAAAAAGAAACAATGTTTTAGTCAAAATAGATATGGAATCTTCTATAGTTGACATTTGATATTATGTTACATGAAGTCATTATGCATGTAGAAATTGTAATAAGTAAACTTATTTTATTATTTTTTAGTGGCTGAGTGATATTAATAAACTAGGGTAGATGCGACACATTGTCTCTCACACCCTTTAAAGTGTGTTGGATGTTGTAACGGTCGACCCAAATTTTAGGTTTACTCGTAGATTAACCCAATAAGGTCACGTTACGTTATGTGTGGAGTGATGCAAAACAACTTAGATAATCTTTTTAATTGATTTTGGTTATCAATAGATCATGTCGTTTTATTTTCAAGGCAGATAAACAAAATTATAACAAGTGCATAACTCATTAGGAAATATTTTAGTATTCGTGTGATGAGAGATACTAGCGTAAATAATAAGAAATATTTACCTGAAAAATGCTATCAAAGTACGTAATATCGATCAACCTGTCATAACAAAGGGGACGGGGTGAGCCAATTTCTAGTGGAACTCCTAACAATAATGCAAAATAGAAATGAACAGTCGAAGGAACGGATGAAATATCATATATTAACTTAAATGTACATGCGATAACTACATAGTCTATGCATTGACCATGTTTTATTTAAAACCATTTCATTTATTGGGGTTAAAAGCTATTAACCTTTACATTTAGTGATTTACTGTTTTACTATGAAAACGTTTCTTTAATCCATTAATCTATATGATTAGTATGTGGAAAAAATACATTCTTTTGTTATTCCTTTGCAATTTATCCAGTTGCTATTAAAATTAGCAGTTCCATTTTTAAACCTCCACTTTCATGGCATTTTCTAAACATAGCATTCTCACACACAACTTGTGTATAAAATATTCATTTCTACTTATATATTAATCTGGGCTTATAAACGTTGCAGGTTATTCAAACACCCTAATCACATTCCTTTATTGCACTATTTCCTTTTGCCTTTAACTTTACCAACGTATTACAATGTTAACTTCTAATATTCTTTATACCACGGGTTTACCAATTATCTAAATTTGACAATTCCATTACCTGTCATTTAAACCTGGAATATAATGGTCATATATTGTTATTAACCTTTATCTTTACTAGAATTCGCCAATATCATATTTTTCCATCCATTCCTTCTTACATCATGGAGTTAACGGTTCCCATTTGTGTTTATGCATTTTCACTGTATGCCATAAATACCACGAGCGTTGCTTCCCTGGCTAGTGATTTTGCATTTAAGCCCAAGCGGCACCGTGGGGCTCCGGTCCATTCTTAAACTTTTATGATACTTCTTTGTAAATATTATTTTACTTTTCACTAGGTTCATTTCCTTATCCTTCAATCGTCGTTTTTACCAAAATACTCAGCTTACCTCCGTTCTTTTACATTCGTATTTGCTTCTTTTAATTCGTTTTCTTATTACGATTTATTTCTAACTCAAAAACCAATTATTCCAAGGTAATTATCACCTTTTTCTTTTCATTATCATAATATTACTCACTCGGAATACGTTCATTCAACTAAGTCCTCTTTATATACCAAAATTGCACACTTTGTTTATCCCTTTTAACTTTTAGGTCCTTAGGTTTGGAGTATCACCAACTCAACACCATTCTATATTTTCAAGATTTTATTTTTACCATTTTATATGAAACAAACTAAGTTTCAATGACCTTAATTAAAATTACAATATTTTTTCCAAAAATGTGACATGTAGTTCCAATTCGTAAGATTTATAATTCCAGTGGTTATTTTGCAATTAAATAACTCTAGGAGTTATTTTATAATATTACATAATTTACTCAATATTTCAAGTTCAATATTTAAACTAACTTTTTATCCATATTTATAATGTTTAAACCCACACCTATTTACATGTATCACATGTACAAAAATATGTCATTTTTGGTTTTAACATAAACATTCTTTGTAAATGTTAGAAACTTTTTCATGAAATTTCACATTTAATATCATGAATTTTTTGTCAAAAAAATCATTTTGATGGTTAAATCATTTCCTCACATGAAATAACAATTTGTGAGATAATTAACATGTATATAAAATTTATATACATATATTTAGCATGTTAAATAACATAAATGTATATACATCATTTATTCATAAACATGCATAATGATTCATTCATAAAAATTACTTAATAATTCAAAGCCAAGTAGTTACCCAATTTGCTCATACTAACGTAAATTCATCTACATAATTTCCTTAAACTAATTAAATAGTCCTTAAATTATTACTTATTGACATTCCTCAATGTATGCAAAATATTCAAATGTCCATGCCTTACGAATTTCACTCCTCATTACATTTACAAAATGTTGGATTATTACATTCTTCCCTCCTTACGAAATTTCATCCTAGAAATTCTTATCCCTGAGCATTGACCAATCCTCTAGTCACCATTAAATCTTGATTCTAAAAAGGCATATATAACAATAATGCACACATAACTATCATAAGTTTTAGTACTTACATCTCATGGTATTAATTTTAAAAGTCATTACTTCCTTGTACACATTTACAAGCACCTGTTTACTATTTTCCAACCTAATTACCTAAACTATTTCTAATCTAACACTCGGAGATCAAAACTGAGCATGTATAAAGCTTATAAAGCAATTATACTCCCTTTCCTTGAGATCACCAATAACATGTACATGCATAAAATTCGTTTTTAATACCACATTTAGAACATTTCTCCCTTTTTTAATAAAATTTCTCTAGTCCTTTATGCCTAAGATATCTACATAACTTAGCATTTCGTTTATTCTCAATTATTTCAATTAATATAAGAATATCCAAGACTATGGTCTCGTTTTATAATTGTTTTAAGGCCTTATTCTTAGGTTTCCACGACATATGTGACACGGATAACCTTACCAAGACATGTTAACATATAATCGTACCATACACGATGTTTTATTCCTCAAGACTTAACAAAGCAATCCTATAAGACTATACATAATGGAGTATTAAGTGCAGTTTAGGCAAGCTCTCACATTTAATGAAATCATTATTACCCATGAAACCAATCACGCTAGGATGCTCATTCAAACCAAAATGAATAATCGCATGGAATGTGCCATCAGTTAGCGTGATGCATCAAACACACCACACCTAACCTACACCCGCGCTGAGTAAAAATCGTGTGGTACCCAGGTATCCACTAAGTAATAATACTCAATCGTTATAATCAGATAAAATGGCTAAAGAATATGAGATACCTACAAAAATACATTTTCAAAATTTGAGATATTTATGTACATAAACAACGTACATTATCTTGATTGTTGTGGGCCTAATGCAACACGTAACTAGAGATATCGATGAGTTTTCTTACTATGAATTTATGTATTCCTTGTTTGTCCACGTACCTTGTCCTAAAATGTCACTCCATAACGACTTTGAACAATGAATCCATTAAACGTATGCAATGACTGCAAGTATATTATCATTATGGATACCACAACAATTAAACACGATATCCCATAAATAACCTCTGCAACATCTACGACTTTTCTTAGATGCCGCACACAAAGCTTTTACTTAACCATTTCAATGCACCTCGACTTAAACCACAAGGGTAAATCCAACTAAACACATCTATATCACCATTGGCCTTAGGACACGAGTGATCGGTGTCCAAGAACGTTGAGTTATCAAGCTTATGGTGTGTCCACCCTACTATAGGCGTCGTTGCCACAATTAAAACTGTCGTGTAGTTTGTATTATTTTCGAGGCAATATTTCTTCACGTGAGTTATATGTTAATTATTTCGACCAACGAATACTCGTTTATTAAGATCACGATAGTAGAACGACATCTACCCCTTATGAAAAGAAAATTTGGTTTTAGTAACGTATTCTTTAGCAAGGAGGAAATTTTCATTGCTAAAATTGTATTTTTAGCAAGGAAAATGGAAAACAAGTTTCTAAAAATATAATCTTGTTATAAACATTTTGCAAGGGAATATTTCCTCGCAGAAGGTAACTTTTAGCAAAGAAAGTTTGGAATTCTTGCTAAAAAATGGCAGTAAAATTTCCCTCTCTTTTTTTAGTATTCATAACATTTTCTACAACTTTTTTATTATCTTCCATGCAAAAAATAGCACATACATTAATTAAAATTTAAACTCTAACTATCAAACGTTTTAGGGTTATTTCAACCTCTCTCTCATTAGCTCAAATGACTTATTTCCTCTCCCTCTCTCTTAATCAGTTGGCCCTTTCGAACAAGTTTCTGTCGACCTTCCTATTCGGACAAGCTTCCACTAGTACGTCCTTCTTTCTATTTTTTAGTACTTCCTTCTTTTTATTTTCCTCGCTTAATACATTTTTATTTGTCTCCGATATGTATCCCATCGATACTTCCATATGGAAGTATGTTTTTTTACGGCTTCCGTGTTAATAGATGTTTATGGCTTCATTTGATGTTTCGGACCATCTGTGTTGATTTGATGTTTCAGACCATCTGTTTTGATAGATGCAAACCATATATGAATTTGATGTTTTCATGTGGAAGTTTTTTTATGGATTTCTTGAGATCTGATATATCCAAAATTATTTGTACGAGTCTTTAGATGGTTAGATTTTCTTGGTATACTGAGTAATATAATTAGTAATTTTCATCAGCAAAATCTTTGGGTAGAATTTGATTTGACCGCTAGGAGAATGGGATTTTGTAAAGACTATTGGGTAGAATTTGATTTAGTCAATAGGGGAGTGACTTAAAATAATAATTTTCCACTTTTTTCCTGTTATCACTATGAAGACTATTATATCATTATCTCACTTTTTGTCTTCATATAATGCAACTTTTAACTTTAAATGAATATATATATATATATATATATATATATTATATTGCCGAGAAAAAATATTTTTAAATATTTATATATGGCCCCCCTTAACAATAAATCCTGGTTTCGTCCCTGACTACTAATGCGTATTGGAAATAATAATACAATTGACATTTTTTTCATTTATCGATATTGAGAGATAAATAAATGGGCATGAGAGATTGAGGATAAGTCGGGAGATTTAAAGAAGGGAAAAAAAAATTCATTCACTGAGATGTAATTGGAATTAGGGGTTTTAAATTTTGGCGAGATATAGTGAATTTGTGTGTTGAAGTCTTTAGTTCAAAAGAAATAAAGGAACGAGAGATGTAATTGAAATTAGGGAATTGAAATTTCGGGCATAACTAAGCGTGTTTCTATATTCGGTTTGGTCTGGGTAATCGATATATTTTTAAGGGTAAGACCATGCACATTAATTCTTTTAAAACCATGCACTTTAATTCTTTTACGCTTTTTATGTAATGATAATAACATTAGTAGTCACAGTGCTAAATACATAAGTAGCCTTTTGGTAAAAACCCATTCTTTCCATCACACTTTAAATTATTTTTAGGTTTGGTGTTTTGATGTGCTATTTTATTCCAATCTTTGCTTTAGGATATTTACTATTTAGTCCTATTACTCATGCTGCTATGATATTGTGTTATTTGTCTTAATAATGATTAATTATGACAATCATAAATTATTTTTCCAAACATCTAACAAAACAAGTAATGATGTGTTAGTGAGAAATAACAGGAAGATAAAGATGGAAATAGTATTGAAGTTCGCAAAAAAGAATCCAGGGGTGCTGAATAGAAGTAGATAAATGATGTAAGTCAAGCCATACTTCAGTTTGTTGTAGTGGTTGCGGTGTCAGGTATATAGCCATGAACTCCGAAGGACCTTCTTTAGGGTCATGCTCTACCAGAAGGTGAATAAATCGGGGTGAGATTTCAAGTTCTTGTGTTATAATGGGTCCATCCATCCAAAGAATCCAAATACCCCCTCACTGTCTCAATGCAGGTGACATAATATTATTTTGAAAGGGTAGACGACCTATCTCATCGAGAGACCTTCGCGCATCCATTTATGTATCCAAAATAACCAAAAGATGAGTTCGATGATGAATGACAAAATTCATGAGTTTTGGGTAGAAATTTGGGCGACCCGCTCCCCTATCATTCCGCAGGAGAATTCATATTAGATGTATAGGTGTGTGTGGCCTCCTCAGGCTCATCTTTTATACGATGTACATAAATTTATTTGGTTGAAGAGGGTTCATCATGAGCTGGGCTTCATTTGGGATTTGGTCAGCATCAAAGGTGTATATTGACTCCAGTTCCTATTGATTCTTGTCTCGATGTTATGCGACTTCTAAATGAATGCGGTGTCTTTGATGTTGATAATGAAAGATGTGCAACATTGTGCAAAATAACTGGATTAAAATATTTTTGGACCGCGTTGAATAACTCTATTATTGTCGAGGTTTGTCCTTAGCTCTATTTGTGGTTGCGTTCCGCTGCTAGTTGCGTTTAAGTGTGGAGGTCAAAGGTGGGGAAGATAGTTTTTGGGTCAAAAACTCAAATGTGGTAGGAATTCTAGGTTCGAATAATGTGGTGGCATTTGTTGGGGTTAGAAATATAATTATGCAAAATTTTAATAAGTATGAAGACAAATGAAGAAGATGTAGGACAAATTGCATATGTATTTTTTTTTCACATGTATACAAACTAATATGAAAGCTTACTTATATAGGGGATAGAACACTTGGTGGGATTTTCCACTTAGACCACTAAGACATAAGATATAACATGATGAATTTTTCCACTATACCATTAAGATGGTGGATTTCTCCACTATACCACTAAGACCACTAAGACATGGTGGATATCGCCTTAGTTGAGAGATGATGGTGCCTCCACTTACACATGAATTATTCATGCACTAATTGCACATTACTTTTGACACCCGTTCTTAATTTGCAATTTTTGTGAACTTTTTGAATTGCTCCAATTTTTCGGAATAGACTGGTTTCGTGAAGCTATCTGCCAATTGCTCGTTGGTGTTGAGAAAAGTCATTTGAATTTCTTCTTTGTTAACCAAACTTCTGATAAAATGATGACGGAGTTCAATGTGTTTCGTTCTAGCATGAAAAACTGGATTTTTTGTCATGGCAATAGCAGACATGTTATCACAGTAGATAATTATGGGCTTCTTTTGTTCTTGTTTGAGATCCGCAAAAATTCTTCTTAACCAGACTGCTTCACAAGCTGCATTAGTAGCTGCAATATACTCCGCTTGCGCTGAAGAGAGGGCCACAGTCTTTTGCTTTTTGGAGGACCAAGCAATTGGTTTTATGCCCATGCAAAATAAATAACCCGATGTGATTTTTCTATCATCAATTGATCCTGTCCAATCACTGTCGGTATGTCCAACAAGATTGCAATTAATTTCTTTGACATATTTAATTCCAAAAGTTTTCGAACCTTGTAAATACCGTAGTATTCGCTTTGCTGCAGAATAATGAACTAGGCTTGGCTCATTCATGAATCGGGAGATCATGCTGACAGGATGAACAATATCGGGCCTTGTGTTGGTGAGACACATCAATGAGCCGGCTAGGCTGCAGTAAAGTGATGCTTCGACTTTCTGTGCACCATCTTTTTGTTGGAGCTTTTCATTCACCGCCATTGGAGTTGTTACTGGCTTGCACTTTGACATGTTGAATTTTTTTAACAAATCTTTAGTGTATTTTTCTTGTGAAATAAATATTTTGCCTTTTGACTGTCGCACTTGGATGCCAAGAAAATATTTCATGAGACCCAGATCTGTCATCTCATATTCATTCATCATGGACTTTTTAAATTCTTCCATCATCATTGGATTAGTATCAGTGTATATCAAATCATCAACATAAAGGCAGACAATAATGAAATCACTTCTACCTCTCGTTTTGACATATAAGGATGGTTCATTTGGGCTTCTTTGAAAGGCATTTTGTAAGAAGTACTTGTCAATTTTGCTATTCCACGCTCGTGGTTCTTGCTTTAGGCCATACAGTGCTTTTTTCAGTTGGTACACCTTATGTTCTTTTCGTTCCACTACGTAGCCTTGAGGTTGCTCCACGTAGACTTCTTCTTCAAGTTCACCATTTAGAAAATCTGATTTTACATCTAGCTGAAAGACTTGCAATTCTTGTTGTGCTGCTAATGCCAAAACTGTGCAAATTGTTTCCATGCGAGCAACTCGTGCAAAGGTTTCATTAAAGTCTATTCCAGGCTGTTGTGAATAGCCTTTTGCTACAAGACGGGCTTTGTGCTTCTGAACTGAGCCATCTTCGTTGAACTTTGTTTTGTAGATCCACTTTAGTCCAACAACATCTTTTTGTTTGGGTTGATCCATAAGTTCCCAAGTATGATTTTTCTCGATCGTTTCAATTTCTTCATTCATTGCTTTTTGCCAAACTTGGTTTTTAACCGCTTCTTCAAATTTCTGTGGCTCACAAGAGAAAAATGCAACGTTACATGTATCGTAAACATCTCTTAATGAGCGTACCTTTCGAAATGATGACTTGGAATCTGAATCACTCTCTAGATCAGTGCCATCAAAAGTATTTTGATTTGATGGTGGTGAGTCTGGACTTTGCGGTGAAGTTGGGTCGGCTAGTTCTTCTTCTGAATTAGATTTAAAAGATTTTGCCTCTTGTGACATTTGATTTTCCCATTCCAGCCTTTCATTTCATCAAATTGGACGTCTCTTGAAATCACCAACTGGTTGGATTTTGGATCGAAAAGTCCGTAGGCTTTTGATTCTTCATTGTAACCGATGAAGATATATTTCTCTCCCTTTATATCAAATTTTTCCCTTTTTTACGAGGGAATGAGAGAATAGGCGATGCATCCAAAAATTTTGAAGAAGTTAACATCTGGTTTGCGCCTGTGCCAAGCTTCATAAGGAGTTTTGTTGAGAACTGCTTTTGTTGGAGAATGATTGAGGATGTAGACCGCGGTGTTGACTGCTTCTGCCCAAAAACTGTTAGGGAGCCCTTTTGCTTTCAACATGCTTCGTGCCATCTCAACAATGGTACGATTTTTTCGTTCCGCTACACCATTTTGCTGAGGAGTATAGCGAATTGTCAGTTGTCGTTTGATCCCTTCATTTTTGCAATGATCCATGAATTCTTTTGATATGAATTCTCCACCACGATCAATTCGAAAAGTCTTTAATCGGTAGCAGCTTTGCCTTTCCGCCATTTGTTTGAACACCAGTAAGGTTGAGAAAGCTTCTGACTTTTGCTCAAGGAAGTAAACCCACATCATCCTGCTAAAATCATCAACAAAGAGAGGAAAATATTTTTTGTTTTGGAATGATGGAGTTCGTGTAGGTCCACATATGTCTGCATGTACCAGTTCAAGAGGATCTTTTTCACTCCAAGAAGTTTTAGGGAATGGTAGTCTATGCATTTTACCATATATACACCCTTCACAAATTTCATCTTCTTCTTCAATATTGGGGAGGCCGAAGACCATATTTTTTTGTTTTAACAATTTCAGTCCTTTGTAATTCAAGTGTCCATATCTCAAATGCCGTAGTAGCGAGTCATCAAATTTTTCCGCTTTTAAGACAATCTTTTCATCAGTTGGCATGACAAAGGGAAAAACTCTATTTGGTGCCATTTTTACTTTCATCATGAGTGTTTTATTATGGTCACTGATTTTGCATTCGCCCCTTTCAAAATTTACAAAGTATCCATTTTGAATTAATTGACCGACACTAAATAAATTTTGTGTCAAAGCAGGAACATATAAAACATCATGAATGAATTTAGTGTTACCTTCCCTTGTCTGAACAACTACATTTCCTTTTCCTTCAATGGGTTGTAGCTTTCCATCTCCCAATTTTACTTGAGAAGAAATATGATCTTCCAATTTGACAAAATGCTTTCGGCTCCCGGTCATGTGATTACTGCACTTGCTATCCAAGTACCACGTGTTCGGTAAGTCATGTTGTGAACTCATGCATGAATAGAACAATTGTTTAGTAGTACTTTCTTCAGAAAATTTTGCTTCCTTTTTATCATCATTTTGTTGAAACCAACAATCTCTTTGTGAGTGGTTTGGAATTTTGCATCTTGTACACTTATATTTGCAATCTCTGGATTCATTTCCAGATTTATGGCAAACAAAGCATGAAGAATCAGATTTGAAATCTCCGCCATTAGTGTGATGGTTGAATCTTGTAGAACCATAACCAGTTTTGAAATTACCGCCATTATTTCGAGTGATGACAGTATTTCTTCCTCTTCCTCGACCACGATTTGCGAAATTTTGGCGTCCTCTTCCTCGTTGTCCTCTTCCTTGTTGCCCGTGCATAAATGAGTTGTTGCCTTGATATTCTGAGGTCCTTCTTTCTGATATGTTGAGTTTTTACTGAAAAGCTTGCTCAACATTAGAACCTGAAAATCTGGTTATTCTTTTCTCATGGGCTTCAAGTGAACCCATCAACTCAACAAGGCTGAGTGTTGATAAATTTTTTGATTCTTCAATTGCAGCAACAACATGATCATATTTTTCAGGCAAGCTTCTTAAAAAAAATTCAACAATTTTTTGTCTTCAATTTTATCTCCATAACTTCTTATTTGATTCTTAATTTCTGCAACTCGTGAAGAGAATGCTTTGATATTTTCTTTTTCCTTCATTGCCAGATTATCAAACTCTCGCCAGAGAGATTGAAGTTTAAAGGAAATAACTTTTTCTGACCCTTGAAACTCAATTTTTAAAAGTTTCCAAGCGTCCTTTGAATTTTTTGCACCCAAGATTCAAGGAAAAATAGATTTGCTTACCCCCTGCTGAATAAACAACAGTGCTTTTGCATCCTTCCTCTTGTTTTCTTTGTACTCCTTTTGCTTTGCTTGTGTCCATGTTGCAATTTCTTCAAGATTTTGTGCCGGATTAAAATCTTCCTCTATTATTTCCCACAAATCTTGAGAAATAAAGAGGGTCTTCATTTGAATATTCCAGTAGTCATTACTTCCTCCCTCAAATATAGGTATAGGACTAGTTGAAAAATTGAAATTTGAGGATGAAGCCATGGATGAGATTTTTAGAATGAATTAAAATTTTTGAGGAGTTAAGACAAGAGTGATGGGTGGCGCTGATACCAAAAATATGTTGGGGTTGGAAATATAACTATGCGAAATTTTAATAAGTATGAAGACAAATGAAGAAGATGTAGGACAAATTGCATATGTATTTTTTTCACATGTATACAAACTAATATGAAAGCTTGCTTATATAGGGGATAGAACACTTGGTGGGATTTTCCACTTAGAACACTAAGACATAAGATATAAGATGGTGGATTTCTCCACTACTACTAAGACATGATGGATATCTCTTTAATTGAGAGATACTCTTTAATTGAGAGATACGGTGGTTCTACTTACACATGAATTATTCATGCACTAATTGCACATTACTTTTGACAGCGTTGTCCCTAGCCTCGGAGATGGATGTTGGAATAGTTCAGAAGTGGGTGAGTCCGGTGGGCTATGGCTGATGGTCGAAATATCTGGGGTCGAGCTCAGGTGATCCATGGCGTTCGTCGTGTCGTTGAGTTTCAGTTAAACTATCACCCGCCGTTAGTGTCGTTTGTAATAAAGGCGGTAATTCCTTTATACTATACGTGCATGGCCCAACAACTTACTACGACTCATATTGAAAATCCATGTTGCTGCCATGTGTGGCTCCAATTGGACCCGTGTATGAGTCTACCCTGTCAGCTAGGGCGCTCACAAAATCCGTCTGAGATTTCTCAAATTGTTCCTGTTTGTTTTTTCTGTCCGTCGACTTAGTTGCACGGAGGTTTATACCTAGTGGCAAAGGATTACTATCGGAGGATTTTGAGTTCAACACAGAATCACGTGACTGTACTACCTTTGTCGCTCCAGACGTGTTGCCATGCAATACAACGAAATGATTGTCTCCTCTCTCCTCTGTGTTAACAAGCATTCTGCCATTATTTTTAAAAACTCCATTGGCATGCATGGGTCTCCTTTGTGGAGATCGACATGACACCACATGCCATATATGCTCATTCCTTTTTTTTCGGACCCATGTTCATTTTCAACTGTATTTGAAATAGAATTTTTTCAACACTTTCCTCTATTATACCCAACAATGCCACACACAAAACATATATCAGTTTTAACTCATACATAATATTTCATAAAATGTGTCCAATTTTAATTTTTTTTACAGCAAAGTCTTTTCAATATTGAATTCCACACAAATCCAGGCATACCCAGCACATCCCAAGGATTCAGTATGTAAGTCTATTTTTAAAGGCTTCCCCAGAGATAACGCAATACGTTGAAGAATACCCCGGACATAGTATTCAACTGGAAGTCCATAAATTTGGATCCATAAATTCATATTTTTAATATTCGCTATGGATAGCCAAACGTTGTTCCACCACCTTTGCACGAAGAGATAATGGTCCTCTAAAAACCATGGCCCTCTAGCAATAACTAAGAGGTAATCTTTCGGCGAAGAAAAATTGACAAAATCAAAATTATTACCTAAATCTGTAATGAAAACACCTTTTTTTAGTTTCCAAAGATGAGACAAACGTAGAGTAAGCCTTTGAAATGAAAGGAACTTTCCTGATAATTTTATGATTAATGCGTTCTTCCAATTTTATCGGACTTTCATCAAGCAACTCATGACTTCATATCTCCACAACAGGTGTATTTAGCAGTACATCTTTACCTTCTCCAACTTATCTTCCGAGTCATAATCTTCTTGATTTATTTCCATCTCCTACGATGGGAAGAGCGTGTGTATTGGTTGCTCATATGTGCTCACATGACTATTTGGTATATCACCCATATTTCTTTGAATTGATACCCTGGGTTTTCTAAGAACCTTATCTCGATACGAGATCATCCTTCAGGTTCTCACTTCAACTGCCTTCAAATGATCTCCAACCTTTCCATCTTCCATCTCTTTTTTCAACCTGGAAGAATTCACTGTAAGGTTTGGTGGTCTTGAGGGAGGGAGGCTAGAGAGGAGAGAGAATTCTTGGGAGGTTTCTCCAAGCTCCATAAGATTTTATCTACTCCAAAGTGGCTCAACTGTAGTTACTCTTCGTATATATCCCAATTGCAAAAATAAAGTAAGACAAAGGAAAAACAAATGGCATGACTATAAATATTTTAGGGGTTTTTGGACATGATTGTCTTCAGTTTACGTACCTTCTATATATCTTCAATCGGATTCATGTAATAATGTTGATTTTTTCGATATGATGTGCTCACTTCTTTTACGGAATAAGGAAACCCTTAGTGTGCCGACAAAGACGACCAATGTTCGAATCTCCTCATATATGGTATCCTGTGTTTGAAAATTCATTTGCAAACATGAGGTACTGCGTTATGTGAAGTCATGTATTTGTAAAGACAGATTTTATTTCAATCCCTTAATTTAATGTTGTTTGATAAAATACTTAATTCACGTGCAACAAAGATTAATTTCACTATATTGAAATAACATAAAAGGGATTACAGATATGTCTCTCACAAAATTCTCACAAATTCACTCTCGAATTATTCCAAATATTCAAATTCAACTCCATATTT
Organism: Sambucus nigra; assembly: GCA_949130495.1. Taxonomy (NCBI): domain Eukaryota; kingdom Viridiplantae; phylum Streptophyta; class Magnoliopsida; order Dipsacales; family Adoxaceae; genus Sambucus; species Sambucus nigra. Next base: position 248,869,713 of record OX422214.1, on the reverse strand, counting down.
GACTTGTAAAAAAAGTATCCAAATTTTCCCACAAGGGGTGCAACCTAAATATTCTAAACTCCCATACATTTTTTCTCACTCATTACAAAACCCACAGTTGGATTTATTTAAATAAGGAGCAAATACCAAGAGGAAAAATTGAGTAAACCTGAATACACATGCCTATTAGTATATTACGCCCACTTGGAGTGTAATTCTTCAAAACAAAGTACCATCCCTTACATTTTTTGAATAAGGTTTTTTTACAACCTTATCCAAAAAAATTAACAAACTTTATCCTCTACCCACAGGAGAGATGAAAATTCAAAAAGGTGATGATAAAGGTACCCCAAAATTTCTTCCCAACACCACACAATGCATAAAATGTATCGTGCTGCTTAAAAGACATTACAATCGCGTTGGGGAGACATTTTTTGGGTACCTTTATCAGCACCAAATTCAAAAACTGAGGAGGTTCTAAAATCGAGCGAAAATTCTATAAGTTAATGTCATGAGCATATATGTAAGGACATAAATTTTCAATTGAGTCCCTATATTGTTTTGACTTAATTTCGTGAACAAAACCGTGTTTGTAATGTCATAGGGAGATTTTATTTTGTCAAGATCCCACTCAGTTTATGACGTATTAAAGAAATTGAAGACGTTGCGGCAAATCTTCAAAGAATTAATCATGCCGAAGTTTAATTGGTGCAAGTTTATTCTTCTTCAAGATTAATTGCATTCCGAGATAATACAGGTATGAATGCGTGTAATTAATGGTGATCGGAATAATTTTTATAACAGATAAGGATGTAATTTTATAAGGAAAAATATTATTAAATGTTTTAAAAGTGTTTTAAGTGTTATACACTTCGCTTCATTCTGATAAGCTCAGAAAAGATTTTGACTTAATTGGGTCTCTTTTGAAGAAACATTTTAAAAGAAAAGTCAAACTGACACGCGCGTCGTTCAAACGACAAAAAAGATTGTTCGAGCGAGATGGCTATGTCGCGCGAACGACAGGTCGATCTCGTTCGAGCTACACAGTTTTCGAGGCGGTGATCTTTTACTATTTAAAGCGTGGTTTCATCAGAATTAACAAGGAATGCATTCTGGAAAAACAGTTTACGATCCAGAAACGTGTTTGCACATGTTTTTCTAAGGTTTCAAAGCTTAAACACATCCTTAGAGTTTGCAAAGATCCGAGTTGTCATTACTATTTGTTTACTTGATCTTGCTGCACCAAGATGGGTTGTTCTATACTTTAACATCTGGGTTTTACGGTGAAGAAAAGAAAATGACTTCTTCTTCAATATCGTAGACGTATCAAAGCCATTCGATGAACACCGAAATATACGTTGATGCGTGTGTTGTGGATTGGTATCGTAGAAGAAGGACTTTCTGTGTGGGCACTATGAGAGGAGTGGTTAAAGATCAGAAGAGCGTCAAAACCCGTGGGGATTGAGTCGTTGAGTGAGTGTTGTGTCTGTTCGTTGTAATTACACATTCATAGTGATTGTCTGGCTTGGGTCGTCCGAGATTTTTTTCCGTCTTGGGTTTTTCCTTGTACATCCGGCATTGTGAGTATTCTCTACTTTACTTTACCTTACTTGCTTTAATCACTAGATGCATGTTTAGGATTAATCAAGATAAAATTGGTTTAAAGAAAAAATTGGTTTAAAGTAAAAATTGGTTTTTCACAACTTATTTTGGTGCTAATTAAAAGTTGGATAATTTTTGGTGAAAATTGGTTTGATTTGAAACACACTCGTGTAAGACCACTCTTTCAAATTGGTATCAGAGCTAGAAAATATAATTTATTTGTTTTGTGATCCCGTGTGTTTTCTAAGATGAATTTTGAAAATAATGAACTTTTTCGAACTCATATTTTTTATGGCACTAATTACACCTATTGGAAAATGAGAATGAAAAGTGCATTAAAATCTATTGATGAGCGTGTGTGGCTAGCTGTTGAGAAAGGTTGGACACCCCCTGTCACTGTTATAGGTGAGGCCACTAATTTAAAGCTTGTCGAGTCATGGATCGAAACTGAACATAGACTTTCACAATATATTTCTAAGGGCTAGCACATTATTTATTCACATGTCACATCGGAAGAATAAAATAGAATTATGACTTGTGAAACATCAAAAGAGGCTCGTGATATTTTGGCACTCACTCATGAGGGCACTAGCACGGTTAGGGTGTCGAAACTTCAAAATCTTACTACACATGTTGAGACCATTAGGATATTGGAGAGTGAGATTTTTGATGAGTTTTATGCTAGGTTTTCTAATATTGTCAACTCGTCGTTTAACCTAGGTGAGAAAATTCCTGATAGCCGTGTCATTAAGAAAATCCTTAGGTCATTGCCTAGTCGGTTTGATGCGAAAGTGACTATTTTAAACTCCTTGGGTAAGTTAGAGTCGACGAAACTAGAAGAGATTGTAGTTGACTTACAAACCTATGAAATCGACATGATTACCTCCAAGCAAGTACCTAATAAAGAAAAGGGTATTGTTTTGAAAACCCGAAAGGAGGAAATTAAAGTTTTGGATTCCGATTCCGATTCCAATTTTAAGGATGTTGCTTTGTTGGCAAAGAAATTTAAAAAAGTTTATTAAGTTTCAAAAGCAATCGAAAGATGCCAAGAAATTTGAAAAATTCAAGAACAACAAAGTAGATCCCACCTCTAAGGATAAGTTTGAGAAGCCTAAGAGAGATGAGTTGGATAAGTGTTTTGGGTGTGAGGGGTACAGTCACAAAGTTAAGGAGTGTCCCACTAGACTTAAGAAATAGGGCAAGCAACCCATTGTATACAGTGCCACCTTAAGTGATAGTGATCCAGAAGAGGGATGGAGTTCCCCCATTAATCGTAACTTTGTTGTGTTTATGGCATGTCATGTGAGCAATGACGATTATCATATGAATGAAACTTTCGAGGAGATTTTGAGTGAATCCCATGTTAGTGAGGGAAAAGAGAGTAACGAAGAGGAGATAGATGTAAAAGAGTTGCAAGTTGCATTTAATGAGTTGTATGCCGAGACGGTGACAGTGAAAAAGGCAAATGCAAAATTGCAAGATAAGTTGAATGACCGTGCCATAGAAAATAATGATAGTTTGATTGAGGATCTTCGGGCACGAGATAAGACTCTTTGGGAGAAATTAGAGTATGTCGAGTGTGAGAGAGATAATCTCCGTGGTTTGATGGAGTCTTTGAAAGAGGAGATTTTAGATTTTGAAGAGTCTAGATGTTTACTCGAGTCTAGGATTAGTGAGTTGGAGAAGAATTTGAGAGACTCATCTAGAGTTAAGTTTGATTTGGAGTCTCGGTCGGAGAAGTTAGATAAGTTCGTAGGCACTGTCCAAATTAAGGAAGATAGGGGAGGTATAAGTTTTGATAAGAGAGTTGTTCCCATTCCCCCTGCACATGTGAGAAACACTAGGAAGGTTAGAAAAGGTCCACATATAGGTAATCATTCTCACCATCACTACACGTGCACGTTTTGTGGTAGGAAAGGTCACCTTAGGCATTATTGTTACGACCTTAGACAAGTTCCTAGGAAGTTTAGGAATAAAGTTGCCCCAGCTCCCCAAACCCCCATGCGTAATTTTACACCAACTTGGGTTAGGAAATCGGATTTAGTGTCTTTAGGAATAAAACTTCAAGATTCTCGTTTGGTTGCACTTGATTCTTCCCATGCTAAATCTAAAGGATGATAGTGTTGCCATGTTTATCATATGCTAGTTTGCTTCATGATATATTCATTCCTAGTATAACGACTTGTGTATCATTTTGTATCATAGTTTTTCATTTGTTTAAGTTCTATTGAAAAATATAGAAAGATTTTGTTTTTTGAGAAAAAAAATTGAAAAACCAAAAAGAATTTTCTTTTATTTGAGTCAAAATATGTTTGAAAAGCCAAAAAGATTTTCGGTTTTTTGTTTTTGAGTTTACATGTTTAATGTGGCATATTGGTGTGCTAGGACCCCCATAATTTCATTATCCATATGGCTAGGACATTTGGTCATTATTATCAATGCTTATAATGATCTCAACCATTATTTATATGGGGTAGTTTCGAAGTTGATATGCATTTTGATTCGACTTTGTATATGTGCCAACATTGCACACATGCACAAGTTCATATAGATGTTTGACTTCTCTTACATATTTGAATTTGTTAAGGCGTTCTTATCTCAATCTTATCATTTATGCGTAAGTAGACTTAAGGAGAAGTGTGCATATAAGAACCGTTTACCGTGAGGATTTGAATTGATATCTAATTGAAAAAATGATGAGTGATTCACGGGAAAGGGCTGCGAGAGTTCAAAATTAACTCGTCGTGAAAGCCACCGTTTAAAAGGGCCCAAAAGAAAAAACAAAATGCTAAGAAAAAGGGCCAAATAGATTTTCTCTAAGTTGAGAATGCTATAAACCTCAAAAGAAATTGAAAAAATATATATTTATGAGGGAGTTTGGTTGGAGAAAATTTAAACGGGTTTGCACAACTAATCATATTATTGAAACATTGCAACTTGATGCTATTGTTTGTAGAATCGTAAAAAATCTGGATTTGTGTGCATGTAGTATGTTTAGTTCATTAAGCTCACACTTTAATTGTCATATGGCTATGATAAAGTTTGATGATTTATCGCTATTAATTAGAGCTTCTTGATCATTTGGATGTGTTGGAATTGTGACTCATTTATTGTACTTTCATGTCCATACATTCTATGTCCATGTTTGAGCACATCGGTACTAGGTTTGCATGTAACTCGCATTGTTAGTTTTTATGCATTTTTGCATTTTGTGTTAAAAGATAACTATTTTAGCACTGTTTTGCTGCTGTCTGGCCCTTCCTGGCATTTTTTCTGGAAATTTTTTCACTGGGCAAAAATTTATGATATTTCTGGAAATATGGGAAAATTTGGCCTGCCGCGAGAAGTCGTTCTAACGACATCTCCATATCGCGAGAAGACTCGTTCGAGCAACGTCCTCATCTTGTTTGAGCGACGTCCCTGGCTCGTTCGAACGACAGTTAGGGAATGTTTGCTTCTCTTTGTTTGCAGTACCCTGGTTATTGTGGTATATTTTTTGGTATTACTGGAAGTTTTCTTGACTGACTGGTTTATATGTAGGTTATTTTGTTTCAAAATTGATATTTTGCATATGATTCCGTTTATCACACCTGATTAGATTGCTGTTTTCTTTGTGTGATTCATTGGTTTACTAGCTAATGATTTTTCATTGATTGATCATATTTAGCTGGTTGTTTCATGATTATCTAGCAATTTTTAATTGGTATATTCTCATGCTAGATTCTTGATTGATTCGTTTATCTTTTCACCAGATTGTCTATTCGAGAGAAAAAATGGGAGAGATGTATGTGATGTAGGGGAGATTTGTTGAGCATGTTTTTTATTGCATATTTTACAAATTGGTAGAAAAAATTGGTATCATATTGTTGCTCAATTGTCTAACAAATGATTTTTCAGAGTTTATTTATATTGGTATCTATTGTAAAATTGGTATCAGTTGGATATATATATTTTTTTTATTTTTTCCTCCATAATTTATTGGGTATTTGTTTGTCTGTTTCATGTGTGTAGGTATGCTTCAGCGATTCGAGATTTCAAGTCTACATCACATTCAGACAGTTCATGCTTGCCGGTGCTACATATATTAATCCGTAGTAACAACCCTCGCTTTTAGGAGGCTAATTTTATATTAATTTACCGCATAAGGTAATTATGTAAATGTTGGGACTGGAGTAAATATTAATTTAATGAGTTGAAAGTTAATATTTACTGGATTGTTGCATATTTACTGTATGTGTAAGTAAATATCATTATGTAGCAGGTGTTATAGTGTCATGTGATTTAAATGACACTGTGGTTTAAATGAAACAGGAACTCGAAATAATATATAAAATTATTGGATGCCATTTTAGAGGGCGTAGTCAGTCCCGGAATGTGCGAGACAGTCAAAATAAGTGCCATATTGTATTTTTAGGTTCCGGGCACTTTTGACTGGTTTTAACTTAAATGTGTATTCGGGAGTCATTTTAATGTGGTATTAACCATTTTAAGTGGGAACTTTAGACTTAAACCCCGATTTTGGTCCTCTAAATTCCCCAATTTCCCTATTATATGTCTTAAACATAGAGAGAAAAGGAGATAAAGAGAGAGGAAGAGAAAAGAGGAGAAAGAAGAGAAAATTGGAGATTGAAGTTGGAGATTGCTTCTACCACAAAGAAATCTGAGTTTGCAAGCTTAAGGCAAGTTTTTTACTTGCTAATATATGATTTAAGATGCATAAAATGTATTGATAGTTGTGTAATGGAATCAAATGAACAAATATGGGTTTTATGAATTTTATGGGGTTTTAACCCTAATCTTAATTTTTGATGAAGAAATTTTGGTTCATAGTTGTTAGTAATCATGTAGGATGATTTTGTGTAAATAAATGTTGTTGGATGTGTGTAAAATGGAAGAGATTTGAGGTTTGGGGAAGTTAGGGTTCATAACCCTTAAAAGCCATTCTTGGCAACTTCGCAGGGGCGAATCGATTCGGCTGGCCGAATCGATTCGCTAGAGGGGAAGTGTCCAGGTCTGAGTGGACCGAATCAATTCGGCCTGTCCGAATCGATTCAGCAATTATGCAGAAGTCAGGTTTTCCTGACCGAATCGATTCGACTGGTCCGAATCGATTCGCTTTTATGACCGAATCGATTCAGCCAGGCCGAATCGATTCGGGAACCCTGCAATTTTGAGTGATTTTTTTCTTGCTCAATTTTAACCCCTTTTCTTTAGGCTTAGAACCTAAGAACCTTCTTTTATGAAGTAAATTTAGAGTCCTAGAGTCCTAGATGAGTTGAGTGATTACCCTACATTAGAAATGGGTTATGTGGGGGCTTTTTCGGGGATATGCCAATTGATGTTAGGGCATCCTTTTCTTCTAGTTGATTATTATGAAACTAGGAGTCATAGTTTTATGTTTGAGAGACTTTAGAAGCTCAATTGAGCTATATTAGTCTTGATGGTTTATATTATCACCACAAAAGAATGTTGGGAGAATAACTTGAAAGTTTATTTCATTAATTTAGGTTACAATGATGAGATGTATTAAGTATAGCTCCGGATAAAATGAAACATACAATGTAAAATGGCATTAAAAATGAAATGGAAATGGCAATGATGATGGTAAATGATAATTTACTTAATCATGAATATGGTAAATGCTAATTTACTTAAACACACCTCTCTAAATGACATCATAAGGGAAGTTCGCGGGCAAGGTGAATCCCCCTGGCTAGTGAATGCAGGGTGGATATAGTCCTAGGCCATATAAGCGATATGTTATGTTTTCTGTGCTGGTGAGGAGATTCCGAGTGTGGTCTTGACTCTCCCGCAGGTATATGGCCGCTTCTCGACGTCTTGCGTTGTAGGTGCCCAGGTGTCGTAATTGATAGGCCCTGGAAGATGATGGTCATTTAGGTGCGCGCCCAGTGGGGAAAATCGGAGGGGCGGTCTTAGAATCGTTATATGTATATGAGTATAGCAATTCATAATCAAGTGGGACTTGATGTATGAGATATGCCATAAAGAGCATGATGAAGTGCCATAAAGAGCACAATGAAATGCCATAAAGATCATTTGATCATGATTATATTCCTGATAAGGAATGGAATGCTAGAAAGAGCATAAAATTTGTGATTATGAGTTCCTGATAAGGAACATAACAATGAAATGGAACGGTATAAAATGATGAAGGTTTTCAATTAATGTTAATCATATCTTTATGTATAATTAAATTTAAATTTTATGATGATCTGATTTCCTTAGTTCATGCTTTAAAACTGTGTAGGTAGATTTTTATCTTTTTCTAGCATGATTTTTGTTCATAACTGTCATACTTTTTATTCATCTGGTGATCATATAAAATCGGGCCCTGACCCGTTCATATATCTTGTTGTGCATGCATCTTGTATCCGCTCAGGTGCTCCGTCGCAAGGACGCCTTTCTGACTTTCCAAACCCGGTGTAATTTGGCGAGCCGTGATGCTTTGCGGGTATTATGGGACATATTGCAATAGATGCCATCATTCTTGTTCTCTAGCTATGATCGGGTCTTTTACTCTGGCGTGTGGCCCAAACGGTTGTATTTGCTTAATGTAATGTATTATGTAATTTACATTAAAATGTTGTATCACGTGGTATGTACCTGTTGATCGACAGCATTTACGGTCCTCTTATTGTTTACTTGTCGTTATTGTAATATATGTTCTTCGGGTCTCCACTTTTTTTTATTTTATTGGGTTGTTAAATTGCTTTCTTTAACTTTAAAACTTAAATTTTTGGCAACCCGTTTTTCTGAAATATGGAGTGGTTATCCTATATATTTTTTATATTGTTGTGATGTTGAGAACGATTCCTTCCCTAATTCCTGTTATATTGGAGTATCGGGCTGGCCACCCCTATTTTGGTGAGCGAGTTGTCATAGATGGTATCAGAGCATCAGGTTCTAGAGTCCTTAGGAATCTGTGTGGACGCGTTATGTCTTCAACGTTGATTTTTATTTGACATAAAGCCTTTAGATTAAGATCGTTGATTTCTCTTGTGAGATTTTGTTCTTCTGTCATGAGGTAGAACCCCTAGAATCTTCTGCGCATTCGTGTGAGATTCGTAGGTCGATTGAAGAAGGGTGCCAGGGAAGTTCGTCGTGAAGGCGTCGTGAGATGGAGTTACTAAGAACTATAAATTGTGGTCGGGGACGAGGACTGCTTTGGAGGTATCTTCCTTTTTGTGGCATTTTCTTATCTTGCTACTGCGACTACTAATTACTATGAATGTAGTTTTCCAAGTATCGCGAGATGTAGAGAGTGGTACTAAGCTTGGGATTCCAAGCGACGTTAAATTGAAGGGGAGAGGAACCCATGACGAGGGCCACATATTGAAGTAAGATGGAGGAGATGCATCCTCATTCGGTGGATGCGTAAGGTCTAGGAGCTTTGTCCCTAAGGAAGGGGTATAGAAGTGCCCAAATAAAAAGGATGGAGGAAAATACTTCACCCATAGGAGTAGCGTTGAAATGGTGGGAATGTAGTCACCATAATTATGGGTGCAAGAGGTTTTACCCATGGAGAAACCCGGTGGACACTTGTAACAACGAGTTTCTCTGGGATGACTGGACTAATGAGAAGGTGGATTCTTAAATGTTCACACGAGGTTTGGTCAGAGGTCGACAGTGAATAAAAAGTTGTACGGCTAGGAAGGTCGTACACCAAAATAAGATAGGTATATAAGAGGAAGATCCCTTCCGTGGAATGATAGGCTCCAGAATAAGTGTTGTTAACACTCCTGAAGTAACGGTGTTCATGAAACCCCATTGGTGGATATCCATCCAGGGAGGATTCATTGAACTAAGGAAGAGGAGGCCGGTAGCGTGCTCTCTTTTATTGAGAAAAAAAAAGGAGCTGCGTGGGCAATTGTTTGACTGCCAGGGTCGGAACAATGGCTATGACATGGAGTGTAGAACCACTCATTTTGATCCTATTGATTGGAGAACAAGGTAAAGGATAAGGATGCCTAGCTGGGGCAGAGATGGAAGTAACTTGGTTCGGATAATACTCGAGTGCGGTGTTTGAGAACCATTTGTATTGATCCGGGGTGATTGGCATGAATGTTGGTGGGAATTCCACCTTGGTAGTGGGTGGTGCATCCCCCATGATAAGATAGAGTAGTATTGTGTTTACTCTAGATCCGGGTGTGTATATCGAGCTCGTGGTAGTATCGACGCTATTATAGATAGAGTAACTATATGACTTCCGTGGTATGGAAGTTCTATCTTTTCTTTCACTCATTATAAGGCGAGTGATGATGTACTACTTGTATTATGTATAATATGTGAGTAAAGATATTTTGGTTTGATTGGGGTGATAGCAAGCAAATAAATTGTGAGGCTATCCTACTTCTAGTTTCAGGATGGAAGTAGCCGTCCTATAATATCTCTCCTGGATACAGGTTGAGACTTTATAGAGGTGGTTTGAGGTAGGTAGGAGATTTTTTTGTTATTTGTTATGTTATCTTGTTTGAGTGTTTGGTTGTTTGTTTGCATTGTATGTGATTGTTATGCCTTATCTCCACGACCAATAAGGTTGAGTAGTAATGCATAGGAGGGGTTCCTTGTTTGGATTCCGCTTTTGCGGGACGCTCCACGTGTGAACCTCAACGACGTTGGGAGTGGAGAGATGCTGTTCTTTTTATTTTGTTTTATTTTGTTGATTGAGAGTTGGGTTGAAAGGTTTAATCAAGAATCACGTAGTTGAGTGATTAAGGGCTACTAAAGTGCGAGATAGAAGCACTGTATATAGTTCTCTCCTCTGATCGATGTGAGGGAGACTGAGATATGAATTCGATTTGAGACTTCTGGTTATGCCTTAACGAAAAGGCCATGTGTATGTAGTGGGATAAATATTTGTAAGAGTTTACAGAAAGTAAATGTCCGATTAATTGAAACCTTTAATTATCTGATATGGTAAGACATGGAAGTAAAATCTTATTAGTAGGGTTGTGAGTTAGAATTTTACTGGTCCCGATCATGTGTCTAAGACCATTATATCTTGATGATCGACGATGCAAGGTAGTAGTGTAACATGAGGGTTCCTTGTTTGGATTTCGCTTCGGTTAGACGTCCCACGCATGAAACCGAGCGAATGTCGAAAGTTGAGAAAGGTCTTGGGCATTAGGGATATACTTAGAATAATAGGTCTACGACTTAGATAGGATATATAGATATAGATCGACTTTAGTATTATTAGGACGCAAGGCCTTTAGGGCATGTGGCGTTGATTTAGGAAGGCTATAAGGAGTCGACCACGTATAGGTTGTGGGTTAACTCTAAGAGGGATTAGGTCCCTAGGAATGAGATGTATGAAATCTCGAGGGATTTGGAAGGTTAGACCGTAGGAGATGAGGCCTCTCTTAGATAGAGAGTTATGATGGTAACTTAACTTTTGGGGAATTAAAAGGATAAGTTGACCTTTACTCCTGAGCCCATGTTGTTAAGCTTGAGGGTGGATGTAATGAATAAGTCTCTGCCAGGAATGGGGAGTAATAATATTGGAGCATGGACCCATTGTTTACGCGTCTCACTAGCTTAAACGTTGTGGGAGGTGTTATTCCACGCTTGATTTAAAATTACTTTGCAGTAGTGATTGCCTTAAAGAGATGAGGCACTACTTCCTGGGTAGGAAATTTGGTCTTTCTCGCGAGCCACAAGTTGTTGCAACATGTTGTTTAATGGAATAGAGTCGGTGTGTGGAGTTCATAAAGAACTATCAATGAGATATTTCCTTTCTCTAAGAGAATGCGATTGGGGTAGTTGATACGTCGAGTAGAAAACCCGTCGGGGAAATTTGTGAAGGCATGGAAAGCCTAGTAGAACGAGCATAATTAAGAGGACTTTGTAGCAAGAGCATTCATGTCTGTGACTGATCATTTCACCCCCTCGTGTGAGGAGAGAAATGGTGAAATGAAGGAGGGTATATTCATGGATGTTTTCGTTGAATTAACGGCACTGAACTGGTCATGGCCCTATTTGAGTAAGTGTGGATCATTTGACCAAATCACTGTTTTTACGGCCATTATGGATGGACGATATGTAGAGGAGTACGCCCCGCTCTTTATGGAGGAGTGGTAGAGCCGTATGAAGTACCTATCAAAATAGTGGTGGACTGAGATTGGACATTCGTGTCAACGGTTGAGTAATTCGCATACTCGTTGAATGAAACCAGCGGACAATATGTTCCTTGGACTTGAAGTGGTCCCAGAACATTTCTTTAATGATTGGGCTTTTTGAGCCATATGCTTTGAAGGGCTATGCCTATGCGGGGAGAAGTTGAGTAGTGTTGGGGTTAAGCGATTTAAGGCTAGTGTAGTTATCCCCGAGGAGGGATGTAAAGTGATTTAGGGAGTATGGCGGTTTGTGCCGAGTCTTGTGGGGATCTTCTTCCTTCGTAGATAGGTAGGATCGATAGTTCGTGATGAACGATCTGGTGCTATGTTAGAGCACAAAGAATCTAGACTGGGATCGATATAGATGACCTTAGTCCGAGTCCATTTGGGATGTCACAATGACGAGGGGTTTGTTGAGGGTGATAGGACGATAGTTTAGAATAGTATGCCCTTTATGTGATTGGGGTACGCCCGAATTTTGAGGGTAAAATTACTTCATAATGGGGGGAGTATGTAACAACCCTCGCTTTTAGGAGGCTAATTTTATATTAATTTACCGCATAAGGTAATTATGTAAAATGTTGGGACAGGAGTAAATATTAATTTAATGAGTTGAAAGTTAATATTTACTAGATTGTTTCATATTTACTGTATGTGTAAGTAAATATCATTATGTAGCAGGTGTTATAGTGTCATGTGATTTAAATGACACTGTGGTTTAAATGAAACCGGAACTCGAAATAATTTATAAAATTACTGGATGCCATTTTAGAGGGCGTAGTCAATCCCGAAATGTGCGAGACAATCAAAATAAGTGCCATATTGTATTTTTAGGTTCCGAGCACTTTTGACTGGTTTTAACTTAAATGCGTATTTGGGAGTCATTTTAATGTGGTATTAACCATTTTAAGTTGGGAACTTTAGACTTAAGCCCCGATTTTGGTACTCTAAATCCCCTAATTTCCCTATTATATGTCTTAAACAGAGAGAGAAAAGGAGAGAAAGAGAGAGGAAGAGAAAAGAGGAGAAAGAAGAGAAAATTGGAGATTGAAGTTGGAGATTGCTTCTACCATAAAGAAATCCGAATTTGCAAGCTTAAGGAAAGTTTTCTACTTGCTAATATATGATTTAAGATGCATAAATTGTATTGATAGTTGTGTAACGGAATCAAATGAACAAATATGGATTTTATGGATATTATGGGGTTTTAACCCTAATCTTAGTTTTTGATGAAGAAATTTTGGGTCATAGTTGTTAGTAATCATGTAGGATGATTTTGGGTAAATAAATGTTGTTGGATGTGTGTAAAATGAATGATATTTGAGGTTTGGGGAAGTTAGGGTTCATAACCCTTAAAAGCTATTATTGGCAACTTCACAGGGGTGAATTGATTCGGCCTGGCCAAATCGATTCACTAGAGGGGCAGTGTCCAGGACTGAGTGGACCGAATCGATTCGGCCTGTCCGAATCGATTGGGCAAAGATGCAGAAGTCAGGTTTTCCTGATCGAATTGATTCGGCTGGTCCGAATCGATTCGTTTTGCTGGCCGAATCGATTCCGCCAGGCCGAATCGATTCGGGAACCCTGCAGTTTTGAGTGATTTTTTTCTAGCTCAATTTTAATCCCTTTTCTTTAGTCTTAGGACCTAAGAACCTTCTTTTATGAAGTAAATTTAGAGTCCTAGAGTCCTAGATGAGTTGAGTGATTACCTACATTAGAAATGGGTTATGTGGGGGCTTTTTCGGGGATATGCCAATTGATGTTAGGGCATCCTTTTCTTCTAGTTGATTATTATGAAACTAGGAGTCATAGTGTTATGTTTGAGAGACTTTAGAAGCTCAACTGAGCTATATTAGTCTTGATGGTTTATATTATCACCACAAAAGAATGTTGGGAGAATAACTTGAAAGTTTATTTCATTCACTGAGGTTACAATGATGAGATGTATTAAGTATGGCTCCGGATAAAATGAAACATACAATGTAAAATGGCATTGAAAATGAAATGGAAATGGCAATGTTGATGGTAAATGATAATTTACTTAATCATGAATATGGTAAATGCTAATTTACTTAAACACACCTCTCTAAATGACATCATAAGCGAAGTTCGCGTGCGAGGTGAAGCCCCCTGGCTAGTGAATGCAGGGTGGATATAGTCCTAGGCCATATGAGCGATATGTTATATTTTCTGCGCTGGTGAGGAGATTCCGAGTGTGGTCTTGACTCTCCCGCAGGCATATGGCCGCTTCCCGACGTCTTGCATTGTAGGTGCCCAGGTGTCGTAATTGATAGGCCCTAGAAGATGATGGTCATTCTGGGGCGCGCCCAGTGGGGAAACTCGGAGGGGCGGTCTTAGAATCGTTATATGTATATGAGTATAACAATTCATAATCAAGTGGGACTTGATGTATGAGATATGCCATAAAGAGCATGATGAAGTGTCATAATGAGCACAATGAAATGCCACAAAGAGCATTTGATCATGATTATATTCCTGATAAGGAATGGAATGCTAGAAAAAGCATAAAATTTGTGATTATGAGTTCCTGATAAGGAACATAACAATGAAATGGAACGGTATAAAATGATGAAGGTTTTTAATTAATGTTAATCATATCTTTATGTATAATTAAATTTAAATTTTATGATCACCTGATTTCCTTAGTTCATGCTTTAAAACTGTGTAGGTAGATTTTTATTTTTTTCTAGCATGAGTTTTGTTCATAACTGTCATACTTTTTATTCATCTGGTGATCATATAAAACCGGGCCCTGACCCGTTCATATTTCTTGTTGTGCATGCATCTTGTATCCGCTCCGGTGCTCCACCGCAAGGACGCCTATTCTGACTTTCCAAACCCGATGTAATTTGGCAAGCCGTGATGCTTTGCGGGTATTATGGGACATTTTGCAATAGACGCCGTCATTCTTATTCTCTAGCTATGATCGGGTCTTTTACTCGGGCGTGTGGCCCAAACGGTTGTATTTGCTTAATATAATGTATTATGTAATTTACATTAAAATGTTGTATCACGTGGTATGTACCTGTTGATCGACAGCATATTCGGTCCTCTTATTGTTTACTTGTCGTTATTGTAATATATGTTATTGGGGTCTCCACTTTCTTTTTTTTATTGGGTTGTTAAATTGCTTTCTTTAACTTTAAAACTAAAATTTTTGGCAACCCATTTTTCTGAAGTATGGAGTGGTTATCCTATATACTTTGTATATTGTTGTGATGCTGAGAATGATTCCATCCATGATTCCTGTTATATTGGAGTATCGGGCTGGCCACACCCTATTTTGGTGAGCATGTTGTCACATCCGTGTCCTGTAATTTTTGACTTTGGGTTTATGGGATGGGATTTAGGCATCATACGGCTTGAGGGTCCGACTTAGGAATTACACTGGTTTAGTTTTTTCCCGGAATAGTCAAAGGGAGAGATTTGTAAGGACATAAATTTCCAATTGAGTTCCTATATTGTTTTGACTTAATTCCGTTAACAAAACTGTGCTTGTAATATGTCATAGGGAGATTTTATTTTGTCACGATCCCACTCGATCTATAATGTATTGAAGAAATTAAAGTCGTTGTGAAAAAGCTTCAAAGAATTAATCATGCCGAAGTTTAATTGGTGCAAGTTTATTCGTCTTCAAGATTAATTACATTCCGAGATCATACAGGTATGAATGCGTATAATTAATGGTTCTCGGAATAATTTTTATAAAAGATAAGGTTGTAATTTTATAAGGAAAAATATTTTTAAATGTTTTAAAGGTGTTTTACACTTCGTTTTATTCTGATAAGATCGAAAAAGAGTTTGACTTAATTGGGTCTCTTTTAAAGAAACGTTTTAAAAGAAAAGTCAAACTAACACGCACGTCGTTCAAATGACAGAAAAGCTTGTTCGAGCGAGATGGCTATGCGAATGACAGGTCAATCTCGTTCGAGTGACACAGTTTTTGAGGCAGTGATATTTTACTATTTAAAGCGTGATTTCGTCAGAATTAACAAGGAGTGCATTATGGAAAAACAGTTTACGATCCAGAAACGTGTTTGCACATGTTTTTCTAAGGTTTCAAAGCTAAACACATCCTTAGAGTTTGTAAAGCTCCGAGGTATCATTACTATATGTTTACGTGATCTTGCTGTACCAAGAAGGTTTGTTCTATACTTGAACATCTGGGTTTTGCGATGAAGAAAAGAGAAGGACTTCTTCTTCGACATCGTAGACGTATCAAAGCCATTCGGTGGACATCAAAAAATACGTGGACGCGTGTGTTGCAGACAAGTATCGTGGAAGAAGGACTTTCTGCGTGGGCACTAAGAGAGGAGTGGTTGAAGATCAGAAGAGCGTCAAGACCCGTGGGGATTGAGTTGTTGAGTGAGTCTTGTGTCTGTTCGTTGTAATTCCACATTCATAGTGATTGTCTGACTTGGGTTGTCCGAGGTTTTTTCCCGTCTTGGGTTTTTCCTCATACATCAGGCATTGTAAGTATTCTCTACTTTACTTTAATTTACTTGGTTTAATCACTACATGCATGTTTAGGATTAATCAAGAAAAAATTGCTTTAAAGTAAAATTTGTTTTTTCACAACTTGGTTTGGTGCTAATTAAAAGTTGGATAATTTTTGGTGAAAATTGGTTTGATTTTAAACACACTCGTGTAGGACCATTCTTTTAGTATACTCTATTTACTTAAAGGTGAGCATGTATTCTGATTCTCTGGGCATTTGTTTTTGCATTTGTTTTCCCCCTTTTTAGCTTCTCATGGTAAATAAACAAGAGAAAAAAGATGCAAAAATATAAAAAAAAATGCATAAATGTTGCTAATAACAACTTGACATTCATTTCTTCCTTCTTTATCTTTTTTTTATGGCTTCACTTTGAAAAGGGAATCTTATTAAACTATTTACTTTCTATATCTTAGTGTTTTATATAAATTTCCATTCAAGAATGATAATTGATATTCACACAAAACAAAAAACAAAACCCCACATATAATTATTTAATTAGAAAAAGGAGTGCTAAAATTTTCTCTAGAAATCTATTAACTATTATTGATCAAGTTTGTGAAACTACATGACTTGAATCTATTTTTATAATAATAATAAAAATATTTAATTTTGAATTTATGTATAAGATGGACATGAAAAGAAAATGTTAGTAAGTTAAATGGACATGAAAGGATATAATTATATAGACATAGATGTTGGAAGATAAAGGGAGAGAACAAATAGCTAATAAAGGAAGAAACAGACTTCAGTGTGTCATTTAAGAACATAGGAAGGCCAGTAGTAAAGAAACAAAGATGGTGCCTTTTTTGACTTTTTTTCCAATGCATTTGAAATAAACATTAAATGTTGAACTTCATAGATATTCGACTCTTACCGCATTAAATAGATTATAAAGGAGAGGGAGGGGGAGGGGGAATACCGATTTTTTAAGTAAAAATAGATTATGCAAAATAAAAGTAATTAGTGACATGTGGATTAGTTAAATGGGTGCCAAAATTATCCAAATTAATTCAGTATTCTGTTTCTAGTCTGATTAATATTCAACCCTGAGTGATACACGGACGGTTTAATGAGTGGAATGAAAAAATATGAATAAAAGATTAATTTAAAAGATCATCATAAATAAAAAGAAAGTGAGGGAAAATAATTGTTTGAGGTAGATATAAATGAAGGGAGATAAATTTGAGAGTGCGCTATCTCGGTCTTAATAGATAATTTCTATAATTAAGTGTCAATCACACTCACGCCCAGATTTTATTTTATTTCCCTAAACAAGCATCTAGGTGATAAAGATAAAATTAAATTAAGCACATAGACAAGGAAAATTAAGGGAAAAAATCCAAAAGTAAAACCCTTTATTTAACACTTCAGAATGTTTACAACAAAGTCGACTTACAGACTACTTGATAACTGCCTGAAGTATAATTCGCTAGTTTATGCAAATATCTAAAGAAAACTAATCCCTGAGGAGTAGTCAAGATACGCCCTTCCATGATCGGTATCCACCGATCAACCTTTGTCTCCAGTAGTGAATTCCCTCGAGAATCACAAGTTCAACCATGAATATACCTCTACAAAAAGGTGTATGAAAGATACAAGCTATAGGGCTTCAAACTGATTCACTCAAATAAATTTTGGGGATGTATTTTATGAAACAAAAAGGTTTTCTCAAAACAAAAGTTTGAAAACATTTTCTAAATATATGCAGAAACAGTTTTAGGAAAAGTCTTAACGAAATCAAACACGAAATAGATATTTATAAGGCGAACACAAATTTTGAGGTGACGATTTCGTTCAAACGAGAAAGTTGGCTCGTTTGAACGTGAAAAGAACCTCGTTAGAATGACAATAAGCTCGTTAGATCAAAACTCTAATCTCATTTAAAAGATCTTCGAATGATGTAAAACAGTACGCCCTCGTTTAATGTTCGATCGAAGTAAACTTCAAATGAGACTTGAAACAAAAATCCAATCTCGTTTGAATGGAATTCCCGTCTCGTTTGAACAAGATGCGGTTACTTTGAACATTTTTAAATAAAGAAAAACTGCCTCAATTTTTAAATTAAAAAAAAAACATGTTTCCAGTTTTAATAGTAATCAAACAGCCCAAAATAAATTTAAGGATTAAATTTAAACTTAATAGCATTATACCTTCATAGTTTGAAGATGCTTGAAAGTTGGAGATGTAGGATCTTCGGACTTCGTGTCAGATCGAATTAAACGATAACGGGATATGCCAAACACTAATGTATGCTTCAGCTATTTGAGCAATGAGAGAAAATATGCTCTTACGAATCTCCCCATTTTTGGATTTCTGGTATAAGCATAAAACCGAAATCCAAATTTCAAATAAATACCCTTAGATGAATACAATATCCTAATACCCTCCTAAACCCTAAAATGGATAGGTACAAGATAGAGTTATCTTCAAAATAAATTCTTCAAATCTTCACGTCTTCTTTATCTTCTCTTAGGCATTTTTTTCCCATCAAGTGTAATCCAAATATGGTCTTCTAAAGTACCTACACACATGAAACAAAATAAATACCCCGTGATGCATCAAGTTTGAAATATATCATGTAAATGTATAAAGTTATGAAAATCTCCCCCATACATCAAACTCCCTCGTAATTTGTTCTCCCCTTTTTATTTTGTTCGAAACAGACAAGGAGTAAAAACTAAATATGAAAAATATAGGGAACATCTCCAAGCACAACAATATATCGTCACAAAAACATATGAACGAATAATCATACAATCATAATCTCAAAAGACATTATGAACTATTTTTTATTTTTTTTAAATTTTCTAGTAAAAAAATAATTTTCAAAAACAACACACCATGAAGAAACACAAAAATAACCAAATCATTGAAACGGAATGTAAGGGTGTGAACAAACTCAAGATCTCAAAGTATACCTTAGGTGTAAAAATTGTGAGCTCAAGTGAAATCGACTTGACTTATTGAACTAATCAAGATCATGAGTGATTTTCACACCAATAATGCCCAAAACTATGTAATTTTTTACGAGATTTTTTTAGGACGTGCAAACCCATTGATCGTCGACTTAACTCTCACAAAACTCACATATTGAATTTTTTTCGCTCAAATCTTTTTGAAGAAATCAATGCTCATATGTAGCGAAGCATCAATGTTCTTTAAAATCGGCCTGACACGTTCTTTTTGTTTTTATGTACCTTTAACCTTTTAGGCTCTTTTCTTTTTGCAAATGGTGGCTATTCATGCAATTTACCAGATATATGTACCATCAACCTGTCTTTCGTGGCCCGATTCCGTTGCTTTAAATATACTAAATTTACCAGATATATGATTTTAAATTTATCCAATCCGGAAGATGGTTCTTACAAGCACTACTTTCATTATCTCGTTTTTCACATTCGGTTCGTTTTAAAAGCATGATTGAGATGAAAACACTACAACCAAAACGTGAAAGGTAAGTGCTATACTCAAATAAGTTCGTGCTCGTGTGCATTAAAGGTGACAAAGATTCAAACATGTAACAAGTGGTAATCATATCACTTTTTAATGACTCCACACATTATGAATCGTAAATTGAAATGATATCACATCTCAAAAAAAGAGCCACGTGGATATGGAATGAATGGGTGACTCGGATATCTTTAATGTTCATCCACATATGGTGTAAAAAATATAAACACTTTTTGGATTTTTCAAAAATAAAATCTTTTTGGCTTTTTCACCTTTTCTCAAAAAGAAATCGAAAATCTTTTTGTATTTTTCCAAAATTTTTCAAGAAAAACTAAAATTTTTTTGGATTTTTTGAAAAATATATCAAAATGTAAAAAGATAAATATAATGATAATACAATGGTAGTACAATCTAGCAAAAGGCATGTAATCTATGAACATGAAAAACATCATATACTAGAAACAAGTCTCAACCTCAATCATTAGGCCCGGAGGAGTTCTCCAAAGGAGATGACATCCTATGAAAAACCTCCATCAAGTCTTGTGAAGTCTTGACTAAATACTCAACTTGCTCTTCAAAAAGTCTCAAAATGTCTCATGTGATGTTTGGGAGCATGCGATGTAATATTTATAGGAGTGCACGCGGGAACACGTGTAATAGCATATCGTGGAAGATACCTATGAGACACTCTCCCCAACTTAAAGCAAAATTCCCTAAGGTGACCTCTTTTCTTGTAATGGGAATAAACATACATGGTATTGTCTCCCTCAAAACGTCTAGGACGAGATTTCCTACTGGGAATCAAATGCCTAAGTGGGTTAAGTCAAGGTCCATATGGATCATACAAAAAGTTGGGAACTGTCTTGGGTGCAACAAGGGAAGCGGATGCACCGTTATAACCTATTCCTAGCCTCTCAACATTATCCAATGAGGGATTGAGGAGCATCTTTCCTACCTTCTTAGACGTTTCCTCTAAAGTAACCCTGACCTCCCGGGTATGTTTGAGATCTCTCTCGAGTTGGGATGCATGGGCATCAAGTTTTTCACGAGTCTCTAATGAAGATTGAAGATCTTCTGTAAGACTAGCCATGATGTTAATCAATTCACTCTTTTCCAGGCCTAAAACTATCAACTACTCACATAAATAAACATTCACCTCATTGAGTTGACTCGCCGACACCTCACACACCCTTAAAACTTTCACCTCTCTCGAGATCTAACACCCTTAAAGATAAATATTTTTTTTAACTTTTTGGTTTTCAAAATCTCGGTGTACAAATCACTAAAAGCTTTTTGGACTCACACACTCGCTTTTTTTTCTTTTTCTTAGCTTGAGCCTTTAAAGCTAACCCTATATCCTTAGGCTTATTGGTTTTAGGGAACATATCTATCTCATAAGTCTGATGGTCTCCTACGAGTTCTTCTAACCTAAGAGTGTCTAAAATTCCTAATAAATTAAGAACGGTGACCTTAGTAATAAAGCGGGCGGGAGTGACCTCATAATCTTTCTCACAACTCTCGTTTTCGAAATTTTCTCAACCAAATTAAAACTCGAACTAACAATGTCCGATAAATGCGGATAAAACTGAAGGAATTATATGCCCCAAACTTTAAAGTCCAAATGGAATGGTTCACAAATTAAAAATTCCTTTTCAAATTTTACAATAAAATTCCAAATTTTAATTTTACTCCAAATTAAAATTAAACAACACAAATATTTAAACTTTTCAATTCAAACAAAATTAATTCAACCTAAGTCTAGAAATTTGCCTTACAATAATTAATTCAATTTTCAATATAGGCCAAACCAAAATTTACCAAATTAAATTCTGGACTTAAATTAATTTAAACTTAAACTTACCCAAACAAATTTTAGCACCAAATTAAATGAGATTGTGATTAAACCAAATTTTATCTTGATTAAACCTAAGCATGCATTCTAAGTGATTTTTGCAAGATAAAATAATCACAATCACACTACTCGGCGATGTACGAGGAAAACCCAAATGGGAAAAATCTCGGACGGCCCAACCTACAAATCCACTAGGTATGGCAATTTTACAAAAGACAAGACAATAGAATTACACAACTAACTTGACTCCCTTCAAGTCTTGACGCTCCTTCTTGCTTCAACGCCTAGAGTATAACCACGGAATCCACCGCAGTCTCGGAATCCACTGATGGGGTTTGGCCTCCGTCAAACACACACGATGCCTTTCACCATATGAGAACGCCGCAGCAAAAATAACTCTTTTTTGGGTTAGAGATGAACCCAAACTCTTCTTTATAGGTAGAGAAGTAAAACTGGGGCAAAAAAATCTCCAAGTAAGATATCTATATAATAAGGAGGAAGTGTGTTTTTACTGTTCAATAAGAAGTTAACACATTTAAGGGTTGAGATTGAATGTGGGGAGCTTGGATCTAATGCTTGGGAATCATTCAGAGATATATGGCTCGGATTGCTTACTTGGACAAAGTTCTCATTGGAACTCACAATTAGTAGACGGCTAAAGTACAACCTACCCACTTTAATTCAAATGTCTGAAGTGACCACCCTCTCTCATATATCTTTCCTTCTCTCTACATTTGAATCTCCTCTTCAAAAACAAAATCCAACTACCGATCCCTACTTCTCCATTCGAGTATCATGAAAGCCAACTAAGCACGGAATAGACCGCTCAGATTACTTCATACCAAAAAAATGACCAAAACCCTAACCTACGGTCTCAAATTAGAGCCTTACTCTTCTCATTCATCGGCCTCCATCTATCTCTTCCCCACTCTTCTCACACGCACTCACCCCCACAACCTCCCTCTTCAGATTTTTTTCTTACCCTAACCTTACTCTTTGTTTTGTTTTGAAACCCAATCTTTACGAATAGGCATGTTCTTCACCATCGAAAGACACCATTTGCCAGGTATGATTTTGTTTCTTTTTTAGGGCTTTTGTTCTTCCGCTTCATAGCGTAAATATATAAGGTTTATTGAATGGTTCATAGTTTCAAGATGAATATTACCAGGTATTTTACTTTGTTACATTTAGGTTTCAAATGCATACTTGCTTTTTTTTTGAATCTTTGTTGCATTTCGATTAGGGCTTTTGGTTCTTTGTTGCATTTGGGTTTCAAATGCGATTTGGATATAGTATTCACCCACTCCCACAAACCCTCTGAGGTTCAGTTTTCTTGAGTTCCCATTTTTAATTGTCTATTCAGTTTGTTCTTAGATTTGTATTTATTTGTCTAACAAAGGACTCAATCAGGTATCTATTCCGCTGGAGATGGTCGTTGCTCACTTTATCAACAGGTAATTTATCCCCTGTTTTATTCTTGATGAAGAAAAGGATGCTTGATGTTTTTTCGATGAGTGATGGAAGCATATCATTCTTTATTTTTGTTCAGATACTGATTTATGAGAGAGGCTCCTGTGCGGGAGCCCAAAAGCGGGACTCCCGTGCGGGATAATTTTTAAAAATCAATTATATACCTTTTTGGTCCTATTAAAATGATATGATCATATGCCGCTCCATTTAATACTTAGATACTCTTCTGATCTATATACTTAGATTTGTATACCTTTTTGTTCTAACGGGGTTTCTTGCCATTTTATGGAATTGATTTCGGTTATGTTTTCATTTCATTTTTTGTTCCATCTAATTGGTTTTATTTTGTTGTTTTTCAGCAAAGAGAGTAAAGCTTCAATGCACAAATGGTAAATCTTCCAACTCCATCATGGGATGTAGTTTTCCAATTCTATTCTTTGCTTGGGTTTCAATGTTAATAAGTTTTGATAAATGGTCAAGGTGTTTTAAAAAAGGAAATATTTGTATAAATGGTTTACGTCTCTATTTTGTATAGTTGTGTTTGGCATTTTGATTGTCTACATATTGTTATTTGATATATTCCACTTTATAACTGCAAACTTGCATTTGTAGAAAATATAAAATGTTCTTTAAGCTACGGAAGAAACATTTCTTGCCCCAATAAAGCATGAAGAGATTATATAAGTTGCTTGAAAACATTAATTAATGTGTCTTGATGGACATTGCGTGCTCAGTGTTTAGAAATTCAAATCAATTATGCAGTTTTGGCATCCGATGTCGTTGACGGTGTTTAGAAATTCAAATCAGTTATGCAGTTTTGGCATCAATGATTGTCGTTGACGTTTGTTGATAATGCATTATGATAATATGATTTGCATAGTGCATATTTAACGGAAAAACATAACTACACATCCCATCTATGTTGAATTCGAGGGCCCTTCTCCCTTAACAAACTCTTAAAATGGAAGATTCCACCTAACGGACTCAACAATCACTGGACTGTTGCCACGTTTGATCATTCTAAGTTGGAACACTTCTAACGGGTTTCAACGGTAATTTCACATTCATTTCCAAATGGAAGGGCGCAAGGACACTTGAAAAACTGGGTGTGTCTTTGTGTTGGCTACTGAACTTATATGTAACTGGTTCAATCTTCTGGATACATTGATAAGTGACACTGGCTCTAGGAATTCTAGTATACTTGACTCCAAATAGATACGCCATTAGTATATTTTAATTTTGGTTTGCACTCTATTTATTTGTAGGATATACTATTTGTGGCTGCATTTTCTACATCATATATGTTGGAAAGATTTCTTTACTATAACTTTATCCAAACATGTCATTTTAGGGACTATCAGTGAGAAGGTCACGCTTCTTGAGATTATAGGGACTATCAAGTCTGGCACATATGAATTGGAGTAACTGATGATGTGGTAATAATTTCTAATTAGCAGGTGTTGATCTATGTAATTTACTGACCTTCTTTCAACTGTATTAAACGCATCCTCAAGCTCCAATTATTCTTGGAAAACATCTTATGCCTAGTCCCGACCAAAACATGCTTTTCCATTGCCAAACGTTCCTTCCTCTTTTCATTACCTAGACCTCGCCTACTCTCGGCCACGAGAACTTCATCATAAAATATATTGATGTTTATTTTTGCAGGTATTAATTTTACGTTTTTTTAGAGGTACTTAGCAGGTATTAACCAAAACATGATATGTTTCCCGTTGTTTTCAGGTGGTACTTAATAGGTGGAGCTAATACATTTGTGGTTTCTTGATGTAATATTTTTTTTTTTATTAAGGGCCATTTTTATTTCTTTTAATTTCAGGGGTTCTATACACAAAAGTATATTTCAGGCCTTTTTGATTCCTTAATAGATGTTTGCTATTGATTTTAAAAATGTTTTAATGTTATGTAATACATTAAGTAAACACCAGTTAAATTCATGATATGATTCCTGATTCACATATTTTTAATTCGCTATACAATCCCCGATTTGACAACTTCGCTTTATATATGGAATCATATACTATCTTGATTTTTCCCGGCTGTGAAGGTGTGATTCATGGTTGTGTACCTAAAACAGATCTTGGTCTATAGAGAAACCTTTGGGTCTAAACTTGAGGTGAGATTATGATTTATATCAAAACTACTGTATACGGTTTTGCTAATAGTTTAATGGACATTTCATATGAAATTTTCTCCTCCATGTTTTATTAAATGGAATATGTAATCATTATCAAAATGTTATGCAAGTTCAAGCTGAAGCAAGTTTAAGCTCAAGCAAGCAGCTAAAGCTGAAGCAAGGTGAGAAAGTTTCCTTTCATGCTGAATTATAAACTTTTTGACAAGTTTTCTTCCTAATGAATTATTTAGAATTTTATGTATCAGTTACACACATCAATACACATATCATTGCGTTGAAATTGTTGAGGGTTTGAGAAGTCTTTAGATTCCTTTTGGGATTCAACCTGGTGAAACTGTAAAAATGCCATACATGGGAGTTCTCGACATCAATAAACGTCATCAACGAGGTGATCATCACTTGATTGTGTATGTAAAGATTCCAAAACATATCAGTGGGGAAGAGCGCACTCTAATAGAAAAATTGGTTTCACTTGGGGCAACACGCAAAGGTGAATTTTCTTCATCACCCGATATGTTAATAAATCTTAAATGAATCGTGCTTTATCCCATGGAAGCATATGTAGTGCATATTTATGGAACTCAATCAAGGACTAATTGGGGAAGCAACAATCTGAAAATAGGTTTGCATCAATTAGCATGGAGACCTCAGTATTCATTACGTGTATCAGCCCAAGTCCTTGACTCATGAATCCTATTACGACTATTTTCATTTTGAGTTGTATCTTTACTTTTGCCTCTCTGTTGTACTTTTATCCTATTTTCTATGACCATACTAAGAATTGTTACCATGATATTTACTGTATAAGAATACACTATTCCAGCTTACTTGGAATGACCCACATAACACTTGAGGTCGGAATCTCTATAGAGATGATTAATTGATTTTAAAGATAATAAAAATTCAAGATTCAAGTGAAAATCTTTGACCAAAATTAATGGAAAAAATTTAGTATCTAATCATTTTACTGTCAATACTGAAAATTAGACACTATTCATTTGACAAATTTTGTTCATGTATTCATTTTCTTCTCTTTTTCAATTGTATATTAGTTAAAACACTACGTTCTTTCTTTCATTTATTCCTTTTGCTACTGACTTATTAATTCAACCCAATTTGTAGTACTATATGAGGACGAGAATGTGCAAATTTGGTGTTTCCTAAAAGTATCATCATCGAAGACGGAGGTGAGTTCGCGAGACCGATGGCACTTAATGTTTCTGGATACCTTTGTGACTGTTTTGTTACATTTTATTATACTTTGTCATTGATCTTATTTTAATCAGATTTCTTGAATTTGTATGTTCATGTAAAGGTTAATAGTATTGCAAGCGATCAAGCCAGAGTTTAATTTACCAAGACGCGAAGTCATCTATAAGTAATAACATCCTACTAAATGTTCTTTTCTTCTCATAATGTCTACCAGTCCTATAGTTTAATTATGGCTGCTCTGCTATAAGTGATAACAGATTTGCACTACTCTGATACTTTTAAATTGGGGTATTGATGAGTATTATTTATTTCTTTTTTTTCATAGTTTACTGTCTAAACTGAAAATTAGACAGTATTCATTTGACAAGTTTTGTTCATGTATTCATTTTCTTCTCTTTTTCAATTGTATATTAGTTAAAACACTATGTTCTTTCTTTCATTTATTCCTTTTGCTACTGACTTATTAATTCCACCCAATTTGTAGTACTATATGAGGACGGGAATATACAAATTTGGTGTTTCCTAGAAGTATCATCATCGAAGACGGAGGTGAGTTCGCGAGACCGATGGCACCTAATGTTTCTGGACACCTTTGTGACTGTTTTGTTACATTTTATTATACTGTCGTTGATCTTACTTTAATAAGATTTCTTGAATTTGTATGTGCATGTAAAGGTTAATAGTATCGCAAGCGATCAATCCAGAGTTTAATTTACCATCTATATGTCATAACATCCTACTAAATGTTCTTTTCTTCTCATAATGTCTGTCAGTCTTATAGTTTAATTATGGCTGTTTTGCTATAAGTGATAACAGATTTGCACTACTTTGATACTTTTAAATTGGGGTATTGATGAGTATTATTTATTTCTTTTTTTTCATGTCATATTAGTAATAAACATAGGATTAAAAATTCTTCTCCGTTTAACATTTAATGCTAAGTGTTTACTGCATCTTTAAATATATGCAAAGTGTTTACTGCTAAGTGTTTACTGCATCTTTTTTATATCTGTTTAACATTTAATGTTATATTTATGCTTGGTTTTTGGAGTAGTTTTTTTTAATCTTTTCAGATTTATGTTTATAAATGTACCGTGGAGAGTGTTTTTATTTGGTTAGATATTAGATTTTATAGTTAGGTCTTGATTATGTTTTTTGATTTTAAAGTTCTCAATTTGATTTCTTATTAGATTTTGTGCGTCTATGTAATGTTTGTGTGTTCAAATTTTGAAGTAACAGCACTATGGTTTAGTCATTCATCTGTGGTGATCTTTAAGCTGCGCGAGTTTGTGTTATAAACAACTCTAGAACTGCACATTTGTACATCTTTGGCTACGCAAGTTTGTGTAGTTTTTACATCTGGAAAGTTCATCTTACCACCGTTTGAGTTAAATTGTTCAACTACACAATATTAACATACCCTGGTATTTTTTTTGCAGCGTGGCCAGTGAATGAGAAGAGGACTGCTATTGACGAACCTTTTTGGTCTACCAGCCCGAGAACTGAAGTTACGACTGCCATCTGATTGATGAACCTTTCTGATCTACCAGCTCGAGAACTGATGTTGTGGATGCCATCTGGAATGTTTGTTCTTTGTGCTAGCTCGATAACTGGCGCATTGTAATTTTATTCTCTCTTGGCAGAACTAAAATGTGTTTTAAGATTCAGAGTGTCGAGCTTTTTTTAGTGGGGAAGAATGACGTGCACCACTTCAATCAATGGTTTAACTTGGGATAATAGGGGGAATATCCCCTTATCCTCCCCATATATTGTTGCTCCTTTATTGATAAATAATCAATAACTTTTTAAGTAAATATGAATTGTGAGAGATTTGGATGTCCTATTATTTATATGTTGTTTGTAAATGTTTTGTTGCATACATCAGAAAGCCTAACAAAATAGTTTTAATTTTTTATGTAGAAGAGTGTGAAATTGGGTGTCGATGCCCGTGACAATTTCTGGGATGCTATGAGAAGGGTCCCTGGACATGGCTATGATCGTTCTCTGGTTGCAGCGTCCATCGAAAGCTTTGGTGCTCTGGTTGCAGCATCCATTCCAAGATTTGGTTGCAGCGTTATTCATAATTGGTTTTGTTTTGATTTTATTGCAAGGAACATTTGTTGTACTACATCTTCTATACATGTTGCCCGAGTAAATGATCCATCAGTATGAAATTCAAAAGAATCTTTCAAGATGGAGATGCGCACCGACAGAATCGTCGAGATAACTAATTCATTGCTTAAGTTAGTGTCGAAGTTGAAACAGAAGGCTTTGTTTTCAGGGGTTACATCCCTTAATTACCACATTGAGCATATAACCAATGAGTTGAACCAATAAACAAAAAAATAGATCCACATTGGAGAGGAGACAACCACTAGCCTCAAGGAGCTGGAATCTCATTTGTCATAAATTTTTTTATTTGTAGCGTCTTTTTTTTTCATAAATTTATTGCGTTTTGAAGGTTTAATGGATTTGGGGACAAGTGATTTCATAAGGGAATTGTTGATAAGTGTGCAATATTTTTGTGTTCATTGGTATGTAATTGTTAGGTGGTGAGGGACTGTTGATTGAGGATTGAGGCACTTGGTGCTTGGATGTCATTAAAAAAATGGTATATTGTTGATTATTTATTTGCATACATGTAGTTGGTTAAGTTAGTTTCAATAAAAACATGATGCATATGATGAAGCAAGACAAAATTGGTAATATGTTTTTAAATGTCAGTGGTAAAAAATGCCATATTTAGGTTATATACTCTTATTAATTTAGTGGAACCATTTTACACCCAAATTATAATTTTTTATTTTTAAGTAAAACATATTTTTCTTTGTATATTCTTAACTTGCATGTTCGAGGCTTTTACTTAGTATTCTTAACAAACTTGATTTTCTTTGTTCGTGTAAGATTAGATTCTTCAGATTGTCAAAATAAAAAGATTTAGGCTATGGTCCGTATTCCGATATAAAAAAACACTTCACCTTTATGGTCACTTTACGAGCCTTATACAGGATTGTCGCGGCCTTCATCACCAATATGCATGGTTCAGAACTGTGTCCTATACTCTCTAGAAGCTACTGGTCGTACACTCTTTCAAATAACCTTGATTTGTTCTTTTGCAATGCATGCTTCTTATATATTCATTTTTAGATCTATAACAGTATGCTTATAGAAGTATGTTTCTTTATTAAAGACTTGAGGACATTCAATATGCATGTGTTTATAGGCTACTTATTTAGTTGTAACAAATGAGAGAAGAAAAACAACATTTCTAAGGTTATTCAAATCAATATTTATTTCTTAATGTGAGTTTATAGGCTACTTATGGTCTATTTACATTTTTTGGGATAACAATTAGTTTGAGATATGATCGTTTGCAAGCATAATCTCATGAGTAAAGCTTTGCAACAAAAGGTAATAGACATAAACTAATCATATATTTCATACTAATTAGTTTATTATAGTTGTCATGGGCTTAAGACTAACTTATTAAATTTTTTGTTATAGTCAAAATGAATTGACTAAGTTTATTCTACAGACAAGTGTCTGTTGCCATCATCAACCCCAATTGTGTTTTTCTCTTCTTTTTTATTGTAAATTGTATTTTTTAAAATTACACTATGTTTTGTCGGGGAACAAAATTTTTGTCGTTTTGCAATTACGTGTTTTGAAATTTTTGTTCCCGTTAAGCGATTACGTACTTTGAAATTTTTTTACCGTTTCGCAATTATCTACTTTGAAAATTTTCAGCGTGCCTTCAGGCACGGGTATACCCTAGTATATATATATATATATATATATATATATATATATATATATATATATATAAAGGAACTTCGATCCAAACTAAAATGGGTGTAAACATGTGTTTTGCAACATATTTTACCTTTAAAGGTTAACACATGAATTGGAACTTTTGGATGAATAAATCTTTCCCTCAAGGTTTTATCATAGAATGGACATTGGATTTATTTATGTATATATTTTTTTGTTGACATTGATATTATTTTTTATTGACATTGGCATTGTGTAATTATTTATTATATTTTATGGGGATGATTTAATTAATTTCATAGTTGGACACATTCATTTATGGTGAATATGATGGATGTTTTAATTATTTATTATATTTTTTGAGGATGTTTTAATGTATATTTTTATGTACCGTGAATATGAAGTTAACCTACGCACATGTTGGGTTTCTTTTTTCATATTACAAGGAAAAAGGTTCTTAATAGATACTTTTATGCTTCTTATTTTCTTTTTTTGCTCCACATTTTATTTTATTAAAATAACTCCATAGTTATAGTGTAGTCTATTCTACTTCACTTATAAAAGAATCACTGTAGAATTTTGAAAATAATTTGAAAGTAGTCACATTGGAGAGACCTGATTCAAAGTGGACATCGTATAATAAAACTAAATCAATTGAAGGATAGAACTTACATAATCATACCCCCAAATCAATTAAAGGATTGAACTTACATAATCATACCTCTCCCTGATACTTCACTGCGGGGTTTGGGGCTTTGGGAGAGGTAGATGTCGGTTGGTCTTATCCCAATAGGCATAAAAAAATATTTAATCAAAACACCACGTCAAGAAATTTTATTTTTTAGTTGATGGCAATGGAGATAAAGTTGCAGTTTTTTATTGATCCCAATAATTATCATTGTTGATGTAAAAAACTAGATTGCTCTAATAATTCAATCACAGATAAATAAATAAAACAGAATATTTTTAAAGTGTTTCAACCTTATATAAATGGCCTACGTCCACTGTTATGTTATTGCTGAGTGTTTGAGAATTCTCGATTACCAGTTCAATCAAGAAATTCCGATCCCTTTGAATGAGGGTGATACAAGGTATTTATAGCCCTTAGGCTATACATGAATGGGTTGATACATTAAATGATATACATATGAAAGGGTAATACATTTAATGCAGCGTGTGTGTCAAGATGATAAACATTCAATGAATAGTTGAACTGTTGATATTCTGGCAATTAATACTACGGCCGAGATGCAGCTCGGACCGCCTTAGTTGCTCGTTGCTCAGGAGTTCATCGGAGCGCTAGAGTACCTCGTAGTGCTAAAGTTCCTCGGTGTATCCTCGTTGCTTGGAGAGAACATGAGTTGGTCGGGGAAATGAACTTCCTCGTCGTTATTGTATCACGTAGATTGACAAGTGTCTTCGTATGATTCGTCCACATCAGCATATTAATTTTGGTATCAACAGAAGCCCCCAATGTTTTATATTTCGAACTTTGAGGAGTATGAAACATTCTTTCTCGGTATTTGGCCATATTGAATGATCTTCCTGGGTTTTAGGAGCATCGTATTTGAATTTATTTCCAAATTCGAAGAATCCGCCTTTTTCGAACTTTTAAGAGCGCTTCGATCTTAGAGCCCTTTTTTGTCCTTTTAGCCGCCGGAAGTTCAATAGTTTCTTTTTTGTAATCATTTCCTTCGCCGCTTGCCAAGGCAAAGTATTTAAACTTCTTAGGTAACCATACCGTCTTCTTCTTTTCCCAATTTCTTGCATTCAAGCTTTCTATTCTCTCCTTCTCTCTTGTGCGTTCATCCTTGTTTCCGTTCATTGTCAACAGACCTTCTTTCTTCCTGTAAGATCTTCTTCCCTTCTTCTTTTATTCAATATGGTTTATATTGTAGAGTCTGTTGAGAAATTTCATTTCGATTTTTCCATTCCTTCTTGGGTAACTCTGGAGGTTCTTTCTGAGCCTTTAGATTATTTTCGATTGGCTGAGGGACATTGGTTCCCCAGTCTATTCATTGCTGAATGTGGATTTTCTTTTCCACCAAACCCATTGTGTCTTGAGTTTTGTCAGTATTTTGATCTTGTCCCTGGAAAAATAGCCCCCAATTCATGGAGAATAATTAATGGGGTGTACAAATTAAATCTAACTCATGGGACTCGTATAGGGATCCCTGAAATTATGTATTGCTATAAATGGGCCACTCTAGATAATATTTATTACTTAAAAACTAGGTTTCTGAATAGGGCTCTTGTAGTTAACCTCCCTGACTCAAATAGAGATTATTTTGAACATGGGTTGGTTATTAAAAATTGGCAATATGCCCCTTTAGTTGGAGATGGAGTATAGAACGGTCCCAGATGCCCCCCATATGGCAATGGGATAGGTTTATTTTTCATTTTATTTTACTTATGAAATTATGCTTTCATAATGTTTGACAAAATGTATGACTGATATCTCATTATGTATTTATTTGCAGTTGATAGCAAAAGAAAAACTCCAAAAGAATCAGAGGTTAATATCAAGCATCTGAAACTTATCTAGGGTTTGCATAAGAACGTTACAGACGAGCACATCAGGTCTGCATCATATTTGCTGCAGTATAGGAGCTATACAACCTCTTATACTGCTCGCCCTGTTGAGCCAGCTTCAACTCCAGAGGATTCTTCTTCAGATTCTCATCTTCCTTTAAGTCATAGAATGGGCAAGAAAAGAGCTCCTCCTGCTCTATTTGATGACATTACTTCTGCTGCTGGGGCCAAGAAAAGCAAAGTTGATGTCCCAGAAGGGACTAAGAAGGTAGATGTTGCATCTTCCAAAGCTGCCGAGAAGCCCCCAGTGGCTCCGAGCAAAAAAGTTGCTCCAGCAGAAGTGATTACTATCTCTCCGACCAAGAGTTCTTCCTTGGTTGAAGCTGCTGAAGTTCCTTTGAGAAGATTGAGGAAATCATCCTCGGTCAATTTGGCTGAAAATGTCCCTTCTCCACTCTCTGGTGTTGTTGGTGTTCCAACCATCATTCCTCCTAGCTCTGCAATGAGCTCGGTAAAAACTTAGATCATACCCGAGGTCCAAGGAATTGATGAAAATATTTCTAGGGATATGTTGACATCCCTAGCTACTCGTCACCTTGCTTCGGTAAATTTCTCACATCCTGAATTTCTTTCTTTCTTTGAATACTTGTATTTTGTATTGACTTTACTGCTTTTCTCATCTTTCAGCTGGTGAACTGTTTCAATAACATCGTGAAGAAGGACGAGGTAATTAAAGCTTCCAGCTCCTCGTCTGGTGTAGAGGACGCTCTGCTGGGTTTAACCCAATCCTTGAAAGAATCTCGCCAACAGTATAATGAGGACAAGGCTGTTTGGGAGAAAAACTTATCTACAGTTGAGGCCGAGAAGGTGAAGATGGCTGAGATCTCCAAGAGTTTGGAGAATAAAATGAAAAGTTTAGAGGTTGAGCATAAGAAATATGACGACAAGCTCAAGAATTTTGGAGATCTTGAGGAAAAGCTGAGGAAGGCAGAGGAAGAATTATCCGCCCTGCGAGATATTAAAAGTAAAAAAGAAGAATTGGACGTGAAGCTCTCCTCGGAGAAACTGAAAAGAAAGGGCGCAGTAAAAAAATCCTTCAGCACTGGCTGGGATAAAGGATGGGATAAGGGGATTGCTGCGATGACATCCCAAGTTCAATACGGGAAGTTGAAATACTTCCACGATGGCTGGGTAGCTGCTCTGCAGGAATTAAAGATCAAGGATGATTCTGATCTATTCCAACTACACCTCCCTGGTCCTCCTCCACCAATTGTGGAAGAAGAAGAAGATGAGCCTGTCTCTGATGAATCTTCTATGGCCATGGGTGATCAAGTCCCTGCATCTCTACCTTCTGCTATCGAAGACATTTCTTCCATGCCTCCTCCTCCTGAAAAAGTTTTAACTTCTACAGATCAAGTTGCTGTTACCACCGAGCAACCAAGCTCCTCGTCCCAGCCTCCCGAGAAAGTCTTGGGAGACAAGGAAAAGGTGTGAAGTTTTTCGGTATCATTTCTATCTTTTTATTATTTGTAATCCAACAATGTAACCCTTTGATGATCTAATAAAATACATATTCGTTCCTCTTCATTGTTGATACTCTGTCTGCTTTTATTTATTAACTCCTGCCTTCTCTTCTTTATTAGTTTTTGGCCAGAATGGAATTGATATCTGCCCCTGATACCGAGTTGATGCAACAATGCAATGGATATTATAAAGCTGGTCATACAGACCTGAGTGTATCAGATATTGTCGACATCCTTGGCCATGATGCCTCAGAGCAAGCAGTTGAGGCTTACCGGTACTTGAAGGATTTACTTGACAGATCTGTGGCCAATAATGTGGCATACTATGAATTGATCGAGGAACTTCATCGTTCCTTAGAAGATCTTCAGAATAAACACAATGAATCAACTGCTTTGCTGCATAAGGAGTATCATGCTCCAGGGTTATTAGACTTGCCTGTGCCACCTTTCAAATTGGACATGGCCTGGATCCCATCTCGTTCCATTCCTCGTAGCTTAATTTCAAAATACCTCGGTGATTATAGCCTTCATTCTCAGATTGAATTATCTCGTCCTGAGCATCTCTTGGATACACCTTCTGTGATGAACGCCAGAATGCTCAGAGATGTTAATTTCATTAATTCTCCTCTTTGCCTAGAGGATCCTCCTGCTGGCGAGGAGCCTGTTTCAAAAAATAAAGGAAAGGAACCAATAGAATAGGTTTTTCAATGTAACAGTTAGCACATTCATGTAACCTGTAATTTATTCTGAATTTTAATGAAAAGATTTTCATTTTCTGTTTGCAAATCTCTACTGCTATTCTGTTGTGCTTGTTAAACACTTTATATTTGCGCATATGTATCTGTTAAAAGATAACAATATTGTGTTGTTCATCAATCAAGATAAAAGTTGTAAGTATCAATATTGCTCAATAAAATAATGAGTATAAAACTGTTAAAAATGTTTCCAACCAACCAGGGTTGCTAAATAGTGTTTGTCGACCAACTATAGTTGATGGGTTTTTATCCCCGACCAGCCATACTTGGTTCATCATGAAATATTTTCATAAAATGTGACCGACCAGCCAAGGTCGATAATTTATCCTCGTCGACCAACTACAGTTAATGGGTTTTGATCACCGACCAACTATACTTGGTTCAATTTGGAATTTTTTGTAATAATATTACCTCCCGACCAACATAAGTTGGCGTTTGATAGTATAAACAAACCGAGATTGGCGTTATAAGAATGTTGTTCTTGCCCTTTTACCAACCAAAGTTGGTCGTGGTTTGAACTATCAGGTTCTTTCAAACTATCATGTCCACAAGCTCTTTTACCAACCGAAGTTGATCACGCAAGTGTACGCCTCCTAACCAAAGGAGTATAATTTGTTCTCGCTATTTTACCAACCGAAGTTGATCACGCTCGAACTATCATGTTCTTTCGAACTATCTTGTACACTAGTTATTTTACCAACCGAAGTTGATCACGCCAGTGTACGCCTCCTAACCAAAGGAGTATATCAGTTGTTCTCGCCCTTTTACCAACCGGAGTTGATCGTGGGTCTGAACTATCGTGTTCTTTCGAACTATCTTGTACACTAGTTATTTTACCAATCGAAGTTGATCACGCCAGTGTACGCCTCCTAACCAAAGGAGTATGTCAGTTGTTCTCGCCCTTTTACCAACCGGAGTTGATCGTGGGTCTGAACTATCGTGTTCTTCTTGCTATCAAGCAGTGTAGTGTACAACACTAGTATTCCCCGAACAACTTTTCAAACAAAGGAGAGAAAATTTGTGAAAAACATCATCGTTTTATTCATATTGATAGACCCGTTGTAAATTTTACATCATTGATAATACTTGCGAAGGTGTTCAGCATTCCAAGCATTCTTGAATTCTTCTCCTTCTAAAGTTGCTATTCGGTAAGTCCCTGGTCGAACAACTTCTGTAACTCGATAAGGTCCATGCCAATTTGCCTCCAATTTATTGTGTTTCTGAATTACCTTCTTTAGCACATAATATCCTTCTTTTAAATCGCATTTCCTCACCCTTTTGTTATAGAAAAGAGTTGTTCGTTGTTGATAAGCAGCATTCCTAATGGCTGCCTCTTCTCTGACTTCCTCGAGCATATCCAGATCCAGTCTTCTCATCAAGTCACTGATCGGAGAATTGAAATTCAGCACTCTGTGTGTTGGTAGGCCCAACTCGGAAGGTATTACAGCTTCACTTCCAAATGCCAGCATATATGGTGATTCTCCAGTCACTGCTCGAGGAGTTGTTCGGTAAGCCCACAATACATATTGTAGTTCATTTATCCAGTTAGCTTTAGCTTCACTTAGCCTCTTCTTCAAACCATTTAGCAGCGTTCTGTTCGTTACCTCAGTCTGCCCATTGCTTTGAGGATGACCTGGTGCTGAATGGGTCTTCAGGATGTTTGATTGTTGACAATAGGCAGCAAACTCCTCATTGTCAAATTGTGTTCCATGATTTGTGATGAAGGCATGTGGGAGACCATATCGACAGATGATATTCTTCCAAACAAACTGGTATACCTTCTCGTACGTCATATCGATAAGCGGCTCAGCTTCTACCCACTAAGTAAAATAGTCTACTGCAACGACGAGGTACTTAAATCTTCCTCGGGTGGTCGGCAGTGGTCCAACCAAATCAATTCCCCACATGGCAAATGGCCAAGGGGAAGTTATAGGTGTCAACAACGCTTGTGGAGTTTGTCGGATGGAGGAAAAACGTTGGCACTTGTCACATTTCTTAGCATAGGCTATACAATCAGCCCTCATCGTCGGCCAATAGTATCCTTGAGTCATTACCCTTTGCAAGAGTGTTCGACCTGCTACATGAGCTCCACAAGATCCTTCATGGATTTCTTCAATCAATTCTTTCACCTCGGAGGGATGTACACATCTCTGCAAACCTGCCATAATTCCTCGTCTATATAAAATACCATTAGTTAATACATACCGAGCAGCTTTATACTTCAGTTTCTTGGCAGCAAGCTTATCCTCTGGCAGTTCTCCATCTTCAATATATACCCTGATTGGATCCATCCAAGATGGTCCTAAATCAAGGGCAATGACATTCATCGTCAAGTCTTCCTCTATGCTCCGACTTTCCAGTACTTCAATCGGTATTGTTCTTCGTAGCTCGGTACGAGTAGCTGACGCTAGTCGAGCCAGTGCGTCTGCTTGTGCATTTTGTATTCTGGGTATTCTGATCAATTGAATCGCATCAAATTCTGCCAATAACTCCATTACCTTGGCATGATATTTGATCATCAATTCTCCTTTAACTGCATACGTTCCCATAATCTGATTCACAATTAATTGAGAATCACTGAATACCATCACTTGTTGCGCTTCCATAGTCTTTGATAAATTAAGACCTGCTATCATGGCCTCATACTCAGCCTCATTATTGGAGGCTTTGAATTGGAATCGCAAGGCATATTCCATGTCAATCTCGTCTGGGGTGTTCAAAATAATTCCTGCCCCACAACCTGCTGTGCAAGATGAGCTATCTATGTATAATCTCCATATGGGCAACCCGTCTTCAAATTTCTTATCTGATAGAGTTCCTCGGTGGAATATTTGCTGCTTTTCTTCATCATCCCCTGACACTTTTCGCTCCTCGTTGATCATCTCTTCCCGTTCTTTTACCAACCGGAGCTGGTCTGAGTTTGAAGTTGATGATCTTTCTACATCCACAAATCCCTTTACCAACCGGAGTTGGTCTGGACTTATGTCTGTTGATCCTGTAACATCCACAGGTTGGTCAGCGAGCAGTTTTTGTTCCTCGGGGGTATCAGGATATGTAAACTCAGCTATAAAATCTGCTACAGCTTGCCCTTTCAATGATGATCTGGGCTCATACACAATATCATATTCACCAAGCTTTATTGCCCAGTACATCAATCTTCCTGACTTTTCTGGCTTATGAAGGGCTTGCCTCAGTGGCATATCGGTATAAACGATGATGGTATGGGCCTGGAAATATGGCCTCATTCTTCTACTTGCCTCAATTAATGCCAATGCCAATTTCTCCAGCTTTGGGTACCTGATTTCCGCACCTCGGAAAGCCTTACTTGTGTAATAGATTGGTTTCTGGACTCCATTCTCCAATCTGATCAATGCTGAACTGACTGCATTCTCTGATACTGCCAGATACAAATACAACTTCTTTCCTGTTATTGGCCTGGACAACAACGGAGGTGTTCCCAAATACTTTTTCAAGTCTTGAAAGGCCTTCTCACATTCATCAGTCCACTCAAAAGTTTTTCGAAGTGTTTTGAAGAATGGGAGGCATTTATCAGTTGCTCGGGACACAAATCTGTTGAGCGCTGCAACTCGTCCTGTAAGACTCTGCACTTCTTTCTTTGTTATTGGAGATCGCAACCCTAAAAGAGCTTTGATCTTATCTGGATTTGCTTCAATGCCTCGCTGGTTGACAATGTATCCGAGAAACATTCCTTCTCGTACTCCAAATGTGCACTTCGTCGGGTTGAGCTTCATTTGGTATTTATCCAGCTGATCAAATGTTTGAGCTAAGTCAACTAGATGATCTGCAGCTTTCTTGCTTTTTGTCAGCATATCATCGACATAGACTTCCATGTTGCAACTGATTTGTTCGGTGAAAACCTTGTTCATCAGCCGCTGGTATGTCACTCCTGCATTTTTCAAACCAAAAGGCATAACATTATAGCAATAAGTTCCCCTACGAGTAATAAAAGAAGTACTTTCCCTGTCTTCAGGTTTTATTTTGATCTGGTTGTAACCAGAGTAAGCATCCATGAAGCTGAGTAGCTCGTGTCCCGAGGTAGCATCCACTAGCTGGTCAATTCTGGGCAATGGAAAATGATCTTTTGGGCATGCCTTGTTGAGATCAGTGAAATCAACACACATTCTCCATTTATTGTTCTTCTTTACCATCACCACATTTGCCAACCAGTCTGGATATTTCACATCTTCAATGAATTGGGCTTTCTGGAGCTTCTCGACCTCCTCTTGTATGGCTTGATTCTTCTCGGGACTGAAAACTCTTCTTCTCTGCTTCACAGGCTTGATTTCCTTATTCACATTGAGCTCGTGACATAAGAAGTTTGGATCTATTCCCGGCATGTCCTCATGACTCCATGCGAAAGTTTTCTTCCTGTTTCTCAAGAACATTATCAACTCTTGTTTTATTGAAGCATCCAAAGACGAACCTATCTGGGTTACTCGTTCAGGGTGCTCCTCGTCTAGAATAATATTTTCTGTAGATTCCACCACCTGTCCTTTTACAAGTTGGGATTCATCTCTAGGATCGAGAGTTTCAATCTCTGTATCTTCTTCCACTTGGTAGGTAGTAGTCTTTTTCCTTGATTCCTCAAGCTCCTCTTGTTCGGCAGATGAGTAACAGCATTCCCGAGCTACTTTTTGGTCACCCTTCACAACTCCTACTCCAAAGTTTGTTGGAAATTTTAAGCATTGATGCACTGTAGATGGAACTGCTTCGAATTTCTTCAAACCAACTCTTCCCATGATGATGTTGTAGGCTGACTGCACATTCTTATCCATCACGAAGAAGCGTATTCTTTTCGTTCGACAAGCAGGCCAAGTTCCAATGAATATATCCAACTTGATCGTCCCAAGTGGAAAAAATTTCTCGCCAGCAAAACCCAGGAGGGGTCTGTGATAAGGTTCCAATTGAGATAATTTTAGATTCAAGCTATCAAAGCATGAATAGTACATGATGTCTGCCGAGCTTCCATTATCTACCAACACCCTTGAAATCACTACTTCCTTCATCCTCATTTTGATCACCAGAGGATCGTCGTGCGGATAAAGAACACCTGCCAAGTCATTTTTTGAAAAACCAATGACCAGCTTCTCTTTGTTTACCTTCCTCGGACGATCGTCCTCGGCCAGATTTATTCGCTGAATATATGAACAAGCTTGAGCCTCTCTGAGGTAAGCTTTTCTTTCTGCAGTATGGTCTCCTCCTTCTGCATCTCCTCCTGTAATAACATTACAATCAATTGATCCAAAATGTATGGAAAATACCTCTCGTTCTGGCTGTCTTGGTTTCTTGGGAAGATCGGGGTCATCCTCTGGATCATCTTCATGGTCTCTCTTCTTCTTCTCTTCTGCCCGACGAGGTGATCTAGACCTTTCTCTAGCTCGGTTGTTATCCTTTCTTTCACCTCCCCGATCAACATATTTTGCTAGCTTTCCTCTTTGGATGAGTGTTTCGATCTCGTTCTGAAGAGCTATGCAATTTTTGGTCATGTGACCATGATCTTTATGAAATTCGCAATACTTATCCCTACTCCTCGAATCAGGGTCTAACTTCAGTTTCTTTGGCCACTTTACCTCCTCGTTGTTCTTGATTTCCTCCAAGACATGATTAATACCCATTTTCAAAGGAGTATAATTATCATACTTCTTCATGACTTCCCATTTATTCTTGTAATGTTTATCTCCACCATTGTTTTTATGTTCGTTCTTCTTAGATTTGTCGTCTTCCACCTTGGTTTCTTTATCAATATTCTTCTTTGCAGCCA
This sequence comes from Sambucus nigra, assembly GCA_949130495.1. NCBI lineage: Eukaryota > Viridiplantae > Streptophyta > Magnoliopsida > Dipsacales > Adoxaceae > Sambucus > Sambucus nigra. Next base: position 248,828,975 of record OX422214.1, on the reverse strand, counting down.
TGGCCTCCTCGGCATTCATGATTTTGGCCTCCTTTGCCATCAATTCTGACATAGTTCTAGGTGGATCTTTCGCCAGGGTGTAATACAATTTATTAGGCAACAACCCACTCATCAAAGCGGTGATTGCTGTCTTCTCTTCGTAATCTATGACTTATAGCTTCTCGCTATTGAAACGAGTTATGTAATCTCTAGTACTTTCACCAGATTTTTGTCTAACACTTAACAAGTGTGCTACTCGTTTTACTGGCTTTGCCCCAAAACAAAAATTGCCAATAAACAATTCAGCTAACTGAAAGAAAGTTGAAATCTTACCCCGAGGAAGATTGTTGTACCATATCTGGGCAGATCCAGTAAGAGTTCCAGAGAAGGCTCTGCATCTCATCTCGTCGGGAACAACATAGATGTCAGCAGCAGCTTGATACTGTTCTATGTGAAGAACAGGATCTGTCTTTCCATCATATTTGGGAGTTACCACGGGTGCTTTAAATTTCGATGGTGTAGGAAAATCCACAATGGCCTGTACAAAAGGTGTTCCTCGAACAAAAGTTCGGTGTAGGGGGTTCTTTGCTTTAGCCATTTCTCCTAATTTATCCTCTAACCGTTGGAGAGATCCTTTCCACGCTTCATTTCCTCCCTCGGGCCTAATGGTTCGAGCAATTGATCGTTCTGAAGTAGCTTCTTGAGATCTATCTTGACGAGCAACTGGTCGTGATTGTGCTGATCCTTCTCTTAGATCTGATGGTTGTCGAAAACTCCTCGACATGGTCTTAGGTGGACTCCTATTCCTCCTAGGGCCTAATCGACTGAAAGGAGACGCCCTACTCAATCTTTCTAAAGCACTGGGTCTTTCTGGAGAGAGGGTGATATCTTGATCAGTATCAGTAGCCCTTATTGACGAAGTTCGCCCAGGTTGATAAGAGAAATCATCGGATTCTTCATTGCGACGTGACTCAGTACGCCTGGATCGTGAAGAAAGTACATAAGTTTGCCTCTGACCACTTTGTTGTCTTGAACGTGCAGGTGCACCACCCTGAAGGGTTTGCATGAGTTGCCTCATGGTGTCTTGCATGGCGGTTTGTCCTTGAGCCAGATTCGTCATAATTTCGGCCAGATCTGGAGGTCCAGAGGGATTTGGAGGATTTCCAGCATTTCCAGCGTTTCGATTGCTAGATTCTGGATTATCCGCCATTGATGATGAATGATTTTTGGTAAAAAACTATAATAACAATCGTTCCCACAGACGGCGCCAATCTGTTGATGTAAAAAACTAGATTGCTCTAATAATTCAATCACAGATAAATAAATAAAACAGAATATTTTTAAAGTGGTTCAGCCTTATATAAATGGCCTATTTCCACTGTTATGTTATTGCTGAGTGTTGGAGAATTCTCGATTACCAGTTCAATCAAGAAATTCCGATCCCTTTGAATGAGGGTGATACAAGGTATTTATAGCCCTTAGGCTGTACATGAATGGGTTGATACATTAAATGATATACATATGAAAGGGTAATACATTTAATGCAGCGTGTGTGTCAAGATGATAAACATTCAATGAATAGTTGAACTGTTGATATTCTGGCAATTAATACTACGGCCGAGATGCAGCTCGGACCGCCTTAGTTGCTCGTTGCTCAGGAGTTCATCGGAGCGCTAGAGTACCTCGTAGTGCTAAAGTTCCTCGGTGTATCCTCGTTGCTCGGAGAGAACATGAGTTGGTCGGGGAAATGAACTTCCTCGTCGTTATTGTATCACGTAGATTGACAAGTGTCTTCGTATGATTCGTCCACATCAGCATATTAATTTTGGTATCAACAATCATAGAATGGACATTGGATTTATTTATGTATATATTTTTTTGTTGACATTGATATTATTTTTTATTGACATTGGTATTGTGTAATTATTTATTATATTTTATGGGGATGATTTAATTAATTTCATAGTTGAACACATTCATTTATGGTGAATATGATGGATGTTTTAATTATTTATTATATTTTTTGAGGATGTTTTAATGTATATTTTTATGTACCGTGAATATGAAGTTAACCTACACACATGTTGGGTTTCTTTTTTCATATTATAAGGAAAAAGGTTCTTAATAGATACTTTTATGCTTCTTATTTTCTTTTTTTGCTCCACATTTTATTTTATTAAAATAGCTCCATAGTTATAGTGTAGTCTATTCTACTTCACTTATAAAAGAATCACTGTAGAATTTTGAAAATAATTTGAAAGTAGTCACATTGGAGAGACCTGATTCAAAGTGGACATCGTATAATAAAACTAAATCAATTGAAGGATAGAACTTACATAATCATACCCCCAAATCAATTAAAGGATTGAACTTACATAATCATACCTCTCCCTGATACTTCACTGCGGGGTTTGGGGGTTTGGGAGAGGTAGATGTCGGTTGGTCTTATCCCCATAGGCATAAAAAAATATTTAATCAAAACACCACGTCAAGAAATTTTATTTTTTACTTAGTACGGATATGACCAATTTAAAATGAGACACGTCTGGAAATCTTCTTTTTCACCTAATACGAAGAAGTCTTGAATAAAATTCATCGCTAGAAGTCATTTGTGAGGTCAAATTTCAAGACGTGAAAATGGTGGGGATAAAAGTTTTGCTTCTTGGGGTTTAACCCCCAAAATGAATTTTAATGATGAAAAAGTGTCACAAGAAATTATTGGTGAAACTTTTTTGTGCGGGTTTTCTGTCATTAAAAGACATTTTAGGGGATAAAGTCGTCACAAAATAAAAATCAAGGGGGCTAAACTCAATCACAAGAAATACAGGTTGTCAAACGTCAAGTAACCTTAAAAAGTTGATTCTATGATGTTTGTAACTAGGTTTTGTTCGTGTTTTGTAATAAAAATAAGATTTCATATTGCGTTTTATTTTGGAGGTATTTGTGTTAAGTACAAAATAAGGTTCCGTGTCATGTTTTTATTCAAGTTGTGTTAGTGTCAGAAATAAATATTAAGATACATAAACTCTTAATACATTAGAAATAAACATTATTATCTAATATGTAGTAAAATCATATTTAAACACGACCCCTTAACGTTGTATGTTCATTACTAATACTAAATCTCTCATTTAGTAAAAAAGAATTATGGTTAAATTAATATTAATCTAAAAAAATTTACGAGACCCAATAATTTTTCTTATTTACGACTTAAACGAGTTAACACAAACTACACCCGTTAATTATTTTATTTTATTGGTTTGGTGCTGATATAATTTGAAATTATTAAGGGTCCACACATTAATTTATAACTTTGCGTGAGTCCGTGTCATCTTATCGCGTATTTTTTTTCCAAACATAATCGCTGTTACTAAATATCCGCTACATTTTTACAATCGTGCCATCGGCACGGGTACACCCTAGTATATATATATAGGAACTTGGATTCAAACTAAAATGGGTGTAAACATGTGTTTTGGAACAAATTTGATCTTTAAAGGTTAACACATGAATTGGAACTTTTGGATGAATAAATTTTGCTCTCAAGGTGTTAGAAATTCTCCAAAAAGTTATGTGATGTCTATTCGACGAATTTCACTTATTCCAAGCTCACCCACAAGGGGATCTGTATACACCCCATTTTGGGACCCCCTAATTCTCTCCTTAGGACCCTATCACCTCCTCGTTTCACTACAAACCCTAATTCATACTTCAAGTATTGATTTAGATGCCATCGGGTGCTCTCGGCCCCCAGGCCCCATTTGAACCCGGTCTACTCTATGTTTAGAGAGAAAACTCTTTGAATCTTCGAAGAGCATTGAATACCCTTTCAAAAGGTCTGCTTTGTTCATGATTTTGACTTACGGTGCGGACGAACGATTCGTTTTCCCCCTAAAACTGATTCAGAGGCCACCAGACACTCCTGGACTCCATTTGACGAAAGTCAAATCTTCAGCTCAAACGGGACTGAATGAATACTCGAAGGGCACTTAATACCCTTACTAACAGTCCGCCCTGTGTGCGATTCGGACTTACGGTGTGGATGAATGATCCATTTTACTTATACATATCACCACGCACTTCCGGTCCCCCATTTACTAAAGTCAACTCTCCGAACCTATAAAAAATCTTTGGAATTTTGAAGTACATCTCCTATCCTTTCCAACGGTCCCCCCCGTGCACTATTATGACTTACCATGCTGACGAACGATCCGTTAGCATCCGATAATCTCCCGTCCAAAGGGCTGACGTGCGCTTCCGAGCCACATTTGACCCAAAGTCAACTCCCAGACCTGATAGCAGTCCAAAGGACTCTCAAAGGTATCTCAATTACCTTTCTAACGATATACCTCGTGCACGATTTTGATTGATTGATTGCGTTCTACGACCGTTTTTCCAGGAAAATTTGCACGAGACTGCCAATCGGCAGGTTCAAGACCCTACCTATCGCCAGTATGCCTAGGTTCACCTGTCGATTGGCAAGACCAGGGCTATACCGATCGGTAGTCCCCCGTCCCTATAAGAGGAGGGCCTTACCTCATTACCAAGCACAACTGGACCTCATATCCATCACCCTTACTGATCTTAGCAACATTCTCTCGAAGTCAACGCGATTTCCACATCCAAAAACCATTTCCAACATTCCTTTTCATCTCCCTTTTACCAAACTTGGTAAACTAACCATCGATCATCTTTATTCAAGTGCAAGGGAAGCCCTTTAAGGTCAATGATGAAGCTCAAGATCTCCAAGAAGGTTCAATTTTCTCACTTTCTCTCTAAATTCTCTTAGTTTTGCATTATATTTTTTCATTCCTTAGCGTTTTATTCCTTTAAATCACATAGCTTCATATACCCTTTTATTAAGCATTATTGCACATACTTTATTTTTCATATAAAAAAAACAAAATCCAGAAAAGAGGGTTTGTTCATAAATTCCAAACGAGAATTCTCATATTTTTCTCACACTAAAACATATTTTTCTACACACACATAAACAAGAGAAATCCCCGGTTGGATTTATGGGATAAACCCCACCCTTCGTACTCCATGCGAACTACGCAGACATCGTGGCCTTTATAGGCTACGTAGGTGTCTCGAAATAAAATTCGAGACTCGAGTCCTAATTTCCTAATTTCTTAATTTTTTTAATTATCTAATTTCTCTGAATTCCGCATTTTATCCCGCACATATTATCGTTCCACTATAACGATCAATATTGCGATAAACGCATAAATCATATTTGTATTATCTTGGGAATATTCCTACGGATGGCTTCACTCTGTCTTTTGCATGACACGAGTTGAATGATTCCTACCTCCATTATGTATAGACACGCACACACATTTTACGAATAAATAAAGGAAAATAACAACACAAACACATGAGAGGCCACAAGGGCGGGATGGGTGCCTAACACCTTCTCATTCCGTAACTTAGCCCTGGAACCCCCTCAAACTTTTGGTTTTGTACGTATGAGTATGTCTTCAATGTCGTCTCTCAGGGTGGCTATATTTTCTTTTATCTTCTTTAAGTAAAATAGACTGACGACTCCATCTCTCTATATTCATCCCACACTGACGACGACCAAAGCGCTCCCGAGCGGAACGCGGGACCCTTCCGAATACCGGATAGAGATGGCCACACTACACATTCATTTTCTACTTGTTCATTATATAATTCTTCTAAATTTTGATGTTCAACAACATTTTCATTATCTAAATCTTCTATACTTTGATGTTCAACATCAATATATTCTTTTTTTATTATTTTTGTTTATTAAAATATTTATTTAGTGAACCCGCTAGTTTTGATGTTTCTTCTTCAATTTTTTTTCGTCTTTTTCTTTTTTCGTGACCGGAGAGATATTTTCTAGTAGACATATTCACACAAAAGCAAGTGTAATTTGCAAACACAAAAATTAATCACAACAATATTGACAATACTAAGGAAAAATGCTAAAGAGGAACAAGAAAACCTGATTTGTAACCAATTTGAGAGCAATCTCAAATTATAATTTGTAAATGCCCAAATAAAAAATTGGAATCTACAAAAAAAAAAAAACACAAATATTAGTAGTAACACAAACAAATTTTTACAGAGGGAAAAAATATAACAAAGCAAATGAATAATATATACTTAGACAAACAAGCTCCAACCAATCTCCAAACAAGCCCTAACTTTCTGAAATTGAAGAAATTGAAACCCTATATTTTTAACCCTTATTATGATGAGGTTGTTTTAAGAAAAAAGGGGGGGGGGGGGGGGAGGGGCTGGTCAATTTTTTTGGGGGGGGGGGGGGGGGGGGGGATGTCCGAAAATTGTATTTTGGTGGGGGTGGGGTGCTAGGGCAGCCCGAAAATAAGGGGTTGGAGGGGGGGGGTAAGGAATGGGGAATTATTATTTTCTTACTTTGGTTAGTACTAGAGAGATTAGTGTGAGAGAGAAGAGAAGAAGACAGTGAGAGACGAAAGTGGGTGAGAAATGAGAGAGTTAAGGTTGGAAATGAATAAGTAAATGGCTTGGGTTGGGTTATGCTGGTGGGTTTAGTGTGTGCGTTTATTTTTTAGTTTGTGGTTTGGTTATTATGTTGGTGGGTTATTATGTTGTTGACTTTAATGTGTGGGTTTATTTTACATGGAACAAATTTTATTTGTGGGGGGCTTTTTTTAAGTGATAACTCTAATTTTTTTCACAACTAATTTTTTGGGGGGGGGCCTTTTTTCATAACTAATTTTTTTTATACCTATTTTTTTTTCCTGAAGGGGCCCCTAGGCGACGGCCTAGTTTGCCTATGCCTAGAGCCGACCCTGGGTGTAGGTAGAGCCGACCCTGGGTGTAGGTAGATCGAGGGTTGTAAAAAGGTAATTTGTGTTTAAATAAAAAGGCTCTTTGGAATTAAAATAAGAATCGAGCCCCAGGTTTCTTTAAGAATGTCGGCTTTTTAAGGCTCAAATGATCATTTTGAGACATAAATTACAATATTATAACAAAAGTAATCATCTCACTTGAATCATTTTCAACCGTTGGATATAATTTGTGGATTTCAATCTCAACAATAAATTAGGAAAGACCAAAAACCCATCCTCTTTTATTATATAGATATTGATAGTTTTACTGATTGGTGGAGCGTGAGATAGACTTTTAGATGTAGCATTTGATTTTCATTACGGTTAATTTACCGAAGAAGGTGAAGTGAGAGTAAGATGCTAAGGGTATTCTTTTCCATAAATAAATATGAGGTAAGGTCTAGTTTTCAATTAATGATACTTAATAACGGAGTCGAACGACTGTTTATGTTATTTTTTCAACTTGTAGCGGGTTGTCTAAATATCCTATTATTACAAAGTCAAATAACCCAAATATTAATATAGAAAAATGAATGTAATAGGAACTTCAACATAATACAATAAAATGGGTATATGCACCTGTATATCTAAGATTCTATCTGCATCCAACTATATCTAAGATTCGTTTTGCGTCCAACTTATTCAAATGCATTAAAGCCAACTACTTTAGCTAACTATTTCAATAAGAACAATTGATTACAGAAACTTGTAATGGTACAAGAACCAATATACCTACATAAATAAAAATAACCTAGAAATTTTTAAACCAACTATGAAATTTAATACGAAACAAAAGTGGAGAAAAAGAACAGGTGAAAAAGAAATGGGGAAGGGTCCTGTTGGAAGTTGATTTGTAGATTAAGACACTTTAGGTATTTTTTTTAAAAATTCAAGCTAGAGGAATGCTCATAGTGTTGCTGCTTCTCTAAGTGGAAATCTACAGAATGTATTTATAACTAACCTATGGTGAATTTTAGCAAATAAAAAAATGTGGAATAGAACTCTTTAAATCAAATACGATTAACATTCAGGGTCAGTTCTCACATTCCACATCCTCTCTCTAAATATAGAAAACTACACTGAATATAATGTCTTTCTTAGAGAAAATATATTACTTCTTCAATGATACTCTCTATAATACTTCTTAATACATCCTAAAGGAAGGTTCCTAAGCCTTAAACCCAAAAGAAAAGGAGTAAAAACAAAGCTAGAAGAATTTAACAAAACAACAACATTTTTGAATCGATTCTCCCTGGCCGAATCGATTCGGTCCAGAGAACCAAGCTTCCTGTTTGTTTGTCGAATCGATTCAATCTTCCCGAATCGATTCGCTAACTCATACCTGTAGCCTACCATTTTAACGAATTGATTCACTAGGGGCGAATCGATTCGCCTGGGTCAGATAGCCCAATTTCTGCTATGGATTATGAAGAACCCTAAATTCCCAATTCTTATTCTTCTAAATATCATCAACCATCAACATCCCCAAATCATTCCTACATATTAATCCACTGATCTATACAACTCCAATCAAGTTTAAATCATATACCAAAGGGTTTAAACACCAAAATCCACAAATGGGTTAAACTCAAGAACATTAACCATAGATGAAATTATTCGACACAATCATAGGTTTATGCAAGTTTAGTGACCTGCCTCATGATTGAAGTCTTGGATTCTTCTTTGTTAGAACGATTCCAATCTCGAAATGGCAAAATCTCTACTTTTCTCTTCTTTCTCTCAAGCTCTCACTTCTTTCTAACTTTCTAAGTTTAAAAATACACTAATGAGATATAAATGCTCTTGCAAGAGTTAAATGCCTAAATGCATTAAGTCCAACTTTAAAAGATACTACATACTTAAAATGACTCGTAACATCATAATTAAGTCAAAAGTAACATGAACCCAAAAATACACCTGGCACTTATTTTGACTATCTCAACCATTCATGGACTAATCATGCCCTTGAAACTGACCTCCTGGATATCGTTCAATATTTCTTATTCCAACTTCATATTAACTTTCTAATAACAATCCGATTGGAATATAAATCATAACCGTCGCTTAAAGTCCAACGACGCAACATAATCATAATATTACACTATTTACATTCGTGTTACGGTTAATATGCAATATTCATAAATATTCATTTTTAAATTACTTAAATTAATATTTACTTCAATTTCCTTAATTATATATAACTAACCCACATGGAATTTTAATATAAAAATAATTACTCAAAAGTAAGGGGTATTCGAGATCTGTGCAGCTTTTTACGTTTCAGCTTAGCATTTTTTTATATAGAGCCCTATTGTAGGATTATTGTATTCCTCTACGTATTGCGACTTAAATTCCTATGCTATTAAGTATAGTTGATGTGATTCATATACGAGTTCGGTTTGGCTTCGTACATCGAACATTATAGAATGACTAGTGAGGGCCGTTGGAAGGACTGCAGGAGGAGAGGAGAAGCAGAAGCCATATAGTATTTTGCGACCGATGATTGCGATAGAATTCACCATGCTTATTATTCTGAAATAGGATCATAGGATAAGTACTTGAGATTAGAATCTTTCCCCAAACATTGTCGTAGATAGTGGTGGTACAAATTCAGACTCACCCGGCATAGTCGACAAGGGGGAGTCAGAGGAACTCTTTCGAAGAGTCATCTATAAGGATTCGGGGAAGAAATGAAGGGTGATGGTCCAATGAAAGGAGACAATCCAAAGTCAATTGTGTAGGGTGAAGTGCAATGACACCCAAAACTAAATTTCAGGCGAAATTAATTTTTCCCCTAGGAGCAACATAAAGTGATGAGAGTCAGTCACCACATATGAAGAAGAATATGTAGAATTAAACAAGGAATTTGGGTGCGATTTTATCATAAGATTTTTTGTCCGCTATTCAGACAGAGATGTGACGACAGTTTCTCAACATTTCTCAAGGAGATAGGACCGTGGAAGAATACGAGGAAGAGTTTTCTCGATTAGCAAACTTTGTGAAAGATGAGGTGAATACTGAAGAGAAGATAATGCATAAGTTCATGGATGGACTTTCCTGAAGGATCTGACAGGACCTGTTGGGTGATCGTACATTAGAGATATACATAAAGGCTGTCAATGCAGTTCTACTTCATTTCCAGGATCAACGGTTTTACATGAGGTATAGCAAAAGGATGAGTATATCCATTCACGCTAAGAAGGTAGGTGGGGATAGTGTTAGTGGGGCACAGCAGCGGCAGGAGCAGGACTCTCGGTAAGGGAGTCCGACTAAGAGGTTTAAATCCGAAGCTTATTCATTTGATTGGGGTGAATTCAGGCAGGGATAGCAAGGCCCTCAGGTGAAGCAGCATTTCGTTCCTTAGGGCCGCCAGGATCAAGGGAATGGAGGAGGAGGCCAACAAGGACAGGATCAATGGCAAGGAGGATTTTCTGGAAAATGTTTCATTTGCGAAGAGACATAACATAGGACGAGATATTGTCCTAAACGAGATAGGGGTAACTACACTACAGGAGTTCATGGGTCAGTTCGGACGTGAGGATATTGAATAGGAACCCATTGACCAGGCGAAACAGTTAGAATATAGAGGTAAAGTGTCTTTATTATCCTATGAGTACGGGGGATATTTGTATGACATGGGGACGTCACAAATAAGATTATGATCACTAGAATTCGCGAGTGAGACGGATTTAGTGGGGGCATTGTCGAATAACTATAGTATATATCTATAATTATCGTGGGGTAGTAGGGCCCTTTAGTGGGCAGTTGTGCACATTAAGAGGATGTTTGCATTACACGTAAGATTACTACTTTTGAGAGTTATGGGAGTATGGTAGATGATTTTCCAAGTTTCGGCTAGTTTGCGATAGTTTGGGGCTATAGTGGAGAGATATATTAAGACTTTGTGTTCGTTGTACCAGGGTATGATTTATGTTGCTAGGTATTACCTCAAAGAGGGTCTAGACTATATATATGCGTGCATATATGTTATGGTGTGTTGCATTGTATATTTATAAGAATATATTGTATTGTTATATGTGATCCCGGTGAGAAGGTACGTTTACTGATGTGATTCAGGGTATATCGACTTATAATCGAACAGAGTGATATAGTTCATTATTGTCTTAGCACAAAGAAACTAGTGATAGTAAGGGCATCGTATTGTATGTTATCTTTTGTAACATGAGAGTGGACGAGTATACTTTTAGGGGGTTCGTATTATGGACTGAGTACCTAACGGATCTCAACGACTAATAATGTTAGGTAGTAGTGTATCGGGGGATTCCTTGTTTGGATTTCCCTTTGCGAGACATCCCACACATGAAACATAGCGTAACGTTGGAAGTTGGGATATGTTTGGTCATTAGGACATATATTAGGTACCTTGGTTATTATACATATATGTATTTATAACTGTGAGTTGAAAGTTATATTACGATGTAAGGCTAGTGGATCCGAATAACATTTATGTTGAGAAGTATGGGTATAGGGTGTATGGGTTCCCTAAGTAATTAATTTAGTTTTAACAAAATCCGAAATTGGAAGGGGTAGGGATATATGTAGCGATCTTAGGAGTAGGTGAATAAGGGTATATTCGAGACTTGGAGTAATAGACTTATCCGAATTTCGAGGATGAAATTCCTTTATAAGGGGAGAAGTATGTAACACCCCGTATTTCTTGAGGATATAGAATTTATATTAAATTGGTTATTTGGAGAATCTGTTTAATTCAAAAAATGTATTTAATTCTAAGAATGTAATTAATTCGTTGATTTAGATTTAATTAATTCAGGTTGTTATTTATTTTCACGTGGAACTTATTTTGAACTGAAATAAGAAAAGTTATATAGAGAAACTCGGATGATTATTTAGAGGCCACAGATGATTCCGAATAGGTCAAGATAGTCGAAAAAGAGTACCCCATGGTAGTAATTGGGTCTCTGGATATTTTTAGGCACAGTTGGGCCCATGCGGGGGTGTTCTGGTCATTTGGGCTTGGCCCATTAGTCTAAAAATGAGATTATCATCATTTACCCCAGGTTAAGGAATTACGAGCACTCGTAACTCATTTTAGAAACCCTAGAGCTGTAGAGAAGAAAAGAGGGAGAAAGTATGGGGGATTTCTGGGAGCCAAACCAAGAAGGATCGGGGGTGTTCTTCGTCAAATCGCCGTCTACGTCAAAGGATTAGACCATACGAATCAATAGAGGCAAGTAGTTAATTTTTATTTCATTATAAATCTATGATGGTGTATGTGAAAATCCATTTTTGGGAGGGTGTCGATATGAAATTGGGTTTTCGATAATTAGAGTAAATTGTGTAGATTAATTACTCAATTGATGATGGATTATTATATATGATTGTTAGAATCTTATTATTATATAAGATTGGTCTACTCTCTGACATGTACCCTGGGATATCGAACACTACAAATATTTGAATGTCTCTGGTGCTCTACATTTTCTATTGGCAGGAGATACTTATGTACAAAAACTATGCCAATAACTACTTCACTACACAAAACGTATGAATTCCTCAAATTACTATACACTCACTTTCTTCTAGAATGTAAAGTAACACACGAAACATTTGCATTGGCCAAAATGACCTTTCGTAGCTTGGGATCTTCTAGCACAAATAATTTTTCTTGACAATGTAACCTTCTACATTCATTAACATATAAAGGGATTCTTCCAAGTTATAACTTCCATACTTTGTCTCAATAAAGTTACACTCTTTAGCAGGTCGGGTCATACCCAATTATCCGCCAAGTTTTGAAAAATTTGTCCAGATTCGAACCCGTAGAGGACCTAAGAATCCGCCCGATACCAAACCCGAATACAGGCTCATTTACAAAAAAATGGATCAAAAAAGTCCAATTTAAACAAAAAATTTCTTACATTTCATGTTTTGCCCAAAATATGTATATATATTTACTTACATATCGGGTTAGATCCCTAATGGACCGAGTCTACCTATATCCGTATTCGATCCATTTAATGAGCAGGTAATCGGATAACTAGGTATCATAAAATGTTCAAACTCGAGTTTAATGAATTGGGTTTGGATCGATTCGACCAGACCCGACGCATTGAGAGGCCTACTTAGGGGTGGTAATTATTTTCAAACTTCCAGATTTTTCGATTTTCAATCCGATTTTTTCCGACTTTGGCATCATTTTAAATTGTCGATTTTTGAATTTTTTGATTTTTAAATTATCAAAAGAGATTGAAATGGAATTGGAAATCATATATAAATTTTCAAATTTTCAAAATATTAATATTTTATTTATTATAATATATCTTTTACATGTTATTTACTAACTTTATTTATATAAAGTGTATTATTTGTAAGTTAATAATCAGGACCCTCCATTTCAAGAAATCTCAACCATTGATATCTCCCATATAAATACTAACTAATTTCTCTGATCCTATCTTTACTTTCAGAATAAAAAAACAATGACAAATAATGGCTACTTTCACACCCACAACCATAATGTTAGACAATATTTAAGATATTATGAAATTATTTTTTATATTCTATTATAATAATGGGAACTTAAGTATTTAATCCCATCTTTTAAGATTTATTTGTAATCAATCCCATGTTTTTATTTGTTTAGTTGTTGGTCCTATTGAAACCGCTATGGGACAACTATCATTTTCTGTGAAAATGAAAAGAGACAATTAAAGAGTAATTGTAGGTGATCTTGGGTGGTTATGTGAGTTACTACAATTTTAAAAACAAATGGAATGGGAGTCTAACAGATATGAGGATATAGGACTAAAGCAAAAAAAAACTATATAATAATGTGTACTTCACAATTGATGTATATTTTCAATTCATTTCTAAGTGAGATTGGAATAACTTATTCCGAATAAGATACTCGAAAAAAAACTTTGGTATTTTTTGAAAAAGATAAAACTAATAATTCCAATTTTTTTATATTTATCTAAATAATAATTTTTCTAGAATTTCGAAACATTCCGAATATTTCGAATTGAATTTTTTTTTCTTTGATTTAAAAAGGAAAATTTTAAAATTATACTCTAACGCTCTGACGCCTATCATTCATATGCCCACATCAATCCATCAAGGGATAGTGTAACGGGAAAAAATCCTCTGTCCCCCTTACCCTATTCCCTGCTATGTCCCTCCTTTCAATTTGTGACATGTGGCATCAACAAGCCAACTCATCAAATAACTAGTCAACTCAACAATTAAAAAACTATTTTTATAAAAAAATATATACAATTTTTTACAAAACAAAATTATTTATTTTAAAAATAATTTTTAAAAACAATTAAAAAAACATGTATAGTTTTTTTTTCTAAAAAAAACATCGATCACAGAAAATAAAATTTTAATGTCTCTAAGACATCAAATTTTGATGTTTTAGAGACACGATTTATTAGTACCGCTGGCGCATACCTATATGAGATAAATAGTAAAATTTATTTTCTTATGTGGGTCATCTCCGACGACATTTTATAAAAATAATTTTTTTAAATCACAAAAAAAAATTATTGAACCCTTTTACGATTTAAAAAATTATTTTTAGAAAAACAAACTATACATGAATTTTTTAAAAACTATTTATAAATTATTATTTTTTTGTCTGTCTTATGTAGGTCTGCGTGAGCGGCACTAATAAACATGTCTCTAAAACATCAAAATTTGATATCTTCGAGACATCAAAATTTTATTTTCGGTTATCGAGAAAAAAATAATATTTTTTGAAAAACAAACTATACATATTTTTAAAAAAAATATTTTTAAAATAAATAATTTTGTTTTGTAAAAAAGTTGTATATTTTTTTTATAAAAATAGTTTTTTAATTGCTGAGTTGATTAGTTATTTGATGAGTTGACTAATTAATGTCACATGCCACAAATTGACAGGACGAACTCTTCTATTGGAACCGAAATGTTGACTAAAATTTTGACTGAAATCATACGTGGCAGCGTGTTGTTGACGAATTCTTTGGTTCCACTGGCGTGAGACCCACAAACCAACCAATAAAAACCCTCCACCTAATTCGGTCCATCCTAGGGGTGTTCGTGGTACAGTAAAAACTCGTACCGTACTGTTTTGTACCGGAAAAAATGGTAATGGGTTACTTTTTTTACTTATTGAAATCGAAACTACCGAAACTGAAATTACCGATTTTTCGTGGTTGATTTTGGTTTACACATTTAAAAAACCAATTTATCGATATTAGCGGTTTTAAAATACCAAAACATAAAGTATCAAATTTATTGTAATAATGTACCTAAAACATAAATACCCATGTGTGCTAAACAAATGAAAAAGCTAAACAAATGAAAAGGCTAAATACATGTCGTCATATTAATGAAAAAAAGTTTGTATCTCGTTATTACCCCATGGCCCATGCCTATTAAAAATCATAAGGTGCCTTACCGCCTTACTATGAGGGAATCAGGTGAAGTGGTTTACCAAGAACCAAGTTCCACATTGATTTAGTGTAGAGAAATTGGTCATATCCATTTCCATAAATCAAGGTTCTAAAAAACGCGAGGCGTGATCGAGGCATGGAGGCCAAGCCTTAAGCCTTAGAAGCCTAGGCGGGCCTTGGCGTAAAAAGGCATCAAAAGGCGTTTAGGCCTTCTTAATATGTTTTAATATTTTTTAACCATAACAAGGCTATTAAAAAAAGTAAAATTGTACAAAAATTCTTTAAAATTGTACAAAAATGATTATTTTGGATGAGATAATGGTCTGGTTTGTAAAAAAATTCTTTAAAAGGCGATATCGTTTCACTAAAATATTGTTGTTTTTAGAAAAAAAGTGCGCCTTACGAGTTTTACCAAGAATAAGGCGTGAAAAGCTTAAGGCGGGGCGTTTCTCCCAAGCTTCAAGCCTAGGCGGATTTTTTTAGAATAGTGCCATAAATATACATTCACTAAACTTTCTTGACACTAAGGTTGGCCAGCTGTAATGAGCGGGAAACCTATTTGAGTATTATTTGGTGATCATTGTTGTTTTGGCAAAAAGTTATTGACTAAATAAAATGATGTAATCTTATTCTTTTTCCTAAATTACTTGAAATGTAATATTTAAGTTGGGTCAGCAGACGCTGGTGAATTTCAAATTTTTTGTGTGTTTTCTTAATATTTGTATTTGTTTATTTTTATGGTATTTTGGTGATCATTCTTTTGGTCAAAATATTTTTTAACTAAATAAAAAATTTAAATAAAAAATGATGCAACTTCGTTATTTTCTAAATCAAATAATTTGAGTTGGGCAAGCCGTAAATAATTTTTTTATCGAAATTATTGATTATACCGCGATTTAATGGAAAATGTGTGGTACGATTTTGGTTTAAATAAAATTGTATTGAGTGATATAAATAATAAATTTGGTTTTAGTTTATTAGAATTGATTTGATATTAATACTTTTTATTTATCAACCAATCGGATCGATACTCAGCCCTAGTCCCTTCGGTTCCAAGAATTCCATTAGACAGCCCTCAAGTAGAAAACCAAGCGGTAACATGGGATTTTCTCCCAGCTGTAACGCTCCCTTGGGTTCCCAGAATTCAATTACACCCCTCAAGTAGACAACCAAGCGGGCGGATCAGTTACCCAATCCCCCCTTTATAAACCCCCACTATTCCTCCCAATCCTAAACCTGTCTCACACTCCACCGCTTTTCTAAAACAAAACCAATATCAAATGGGATCCACATCACAGAAAGATGTCCGTTGGATGAAACCACCCTGGACGCCCAGAGAAGACGAACTATTGAGGAAGCTTGTGCAACATCACGGATTTCGGAAGTGGATGGTGATCAGCAAATCAATCCCGGGGAGATGTCGGAAATCATGTAGGTGGAGGTGGTATTATGAGCTCTCCCCCAAACGCTTTAGTCCCGAGGAAGATGAGATCATCATGAAGGCCCAGGCCCAATTGGGGAACAAGTGGACCAAGATTGCCAAGCTTCTTAACCGTCGAACCAATAACGCAGTCAAGGATCGCTGGAACAGGAAGCTAAAACCAAAACCCATGGTGCTCACGCTGGAACAAGAGCATCCGTTGCACGTGCCGAGACAGTTGGATAGCGGACAGGTGACGAAAAACATGTCTAGTAGCGATTCAGCTGATGTGAATGGGTTGAAACAGGAAATGGATCCCCCCATTGATCTAACTCTTTCTCTCCGAGGGTGGTGGTACTAGGGGATACTCTATTACCACAGTTTGAATGAGGATTAATAGATGGGTTTTGATAATAAGTGGTCTAAGGTCACGCATTAGGCTCCTAAAAATAATAGAGACAAGGTTTCCGGGCATTTTTAATAGGGATCGTGGAGCTCTAATATTTAGTATTTTGAAGTTTAAAACATGTGTCTAAGGGAGTATAGTTTTGCAGTTTCGTTTCTTGAATGAATTGAAATGTTCTTCATTTGTGTGTCTACAAAAAAACAATGAGGAAGTTGTAATAGAAACTTGCTACTTTTGAGGGGGTCTTTTAATTTTGAAAAATCACTTTATTTGGCTCCAATATTTAGTCTTATGTTTATAATTCCCACTTTTATTTCTAAATATTTAGGTTTCCAAATGGGAAATTAAACTGTTAGATAATTTGGAAAAAAATCATTATTTTTCGCTACAACCCGAAGTAAACTAAATTTTTAAGTTAGTATCAATGTCTAAAAAAAGGACATAAAAAAAACTATTCAAGCTCTTAAGACGGTGGAAAGTGAATTGTTTCTTCGAGCTTTTTAATTTTTTTTTAATTAAGTTTCTTCGAGTGCTTACAACTTTACATACTCTTTATGTCCAAAAAAAATACATACTCTTCACTTAAAACTTTTCGAAAATGATGAAAAAAATAAACTACTGTTCTGCCTCAATTATATAACAAATTAAAAGATTAAAACATCAAATTTTGGCCAATTGCATGAATTTTGATATTAGCCTTTGATTACATTAGGTCCTTTATATGTTTAAACTTTTTGTGCAACCTTAATTTGTGCCTCACATGTTTTATTTTGTCATATCGATATATGTTAAAATTGGTGAAACTTATATCCAACCTATTTACAATTGGTTTCGTGTAAATTCGAGGTCGTGTTGTCCTAGTCAGTTTGAGTAGATTTATGTCCTCGTATTGCTCGATATGTTTCCCAAATTAATATAATTGTGTATAACATGTCAACTCATTACCGATTCCCGAACTAACTTGTTATATAATTGTTATTTTGTGTTCATGGATGAAAAAAAGTATATACTGAGGCAAAGGTTGATTTATGTCGTGATGGCGAGTTGATGATCCACTAAAGCTAATTTTAGAAAGAGGTTTTGTCCCAAACTTTATTTAATCTAATTGCGCGACTCGCTAGGATAGAATTAGTAAGTATGCAAATTATTTCTGTTCTATTAACCTCTATGAAGAGATGCTCTTTTAAATTCATATATGTTCTTTTGCAGAATAGACAGTTTAAGAAATTTTCTAAATAGAACTGCCGCAATTTTTTGCATTTTTTTCTCGTAATTTGAAATTTGACTTTGATTATTAAATAATATTACCTACGAAGCTAAATGGTTGGATTCTAATGAGCTGAGTTTGATTTTCAGCCACGCATCGCGTGGCCTATATGCTGGTACTATAATTATAATTAACGTTCCAATTTTTTAATTTGTGGTTTAATAAAAGATACCATGTCAGTCGGTCATCATATACTCCAATTCTCTAGAATTTTGAATTTAAAACTACAAACCAAGATGCTTTCGTATGGAGAATGCTTGACCAATTACAGTCAAAATGCATAACAACTAAAACAAGCAAAGCAATATTGTTTTCAAATCCTCGTAGTTATTTTTAAATCATTTGCGCGTTCTACAATTATAAATTAATTTGTTTTTTATTCATAGTATTTATATAAATTAATTAATCTAGGTCGCGTGTCAATTCAGATTTTAGATAATTTTTTGACCAATCAAATAATTGAACTTATAATATTGTACTTAATTAGCTCTTTCACTAAAGAACAAATGAATAATTTAGACAAAAAATGTCATATATCACACAAAATGACATCCAATTCAATTCCACAATTATTCATAAAAATACAATTCATCCTAGACAAAAATATATATATCTAGATCAAATGTTCAAAATAACACCAACTTCAAGAATAAAATAAAAACACAAGAAACTCTGGGTCATCCAATCGATTGGCTCGACAAAATTCGACGATATCCAGAAAAATCCAACATCGATCTTTGACAAGAAACAAATAAACACGTGTTAACGATAATTGGGTTACATAGTAAATGAATAAGCAATCGTAAGCCAATTCAAACTCACCATAAAGATACCAAAATAAAATAATAGCTATAACTCATGTTATAGATATCCTATCCCATAATTTAGGAGATATACACAATATGTAGACCAACAAGCTTGATGAAAATAAATAGTAATTGAGCTTCACTCTAAACAACAAATAATATTATTAACATAATGTGAAACTTGGCTCAAAATTCACATAAAGCATTGAAGCTTTTATTTATAGAATACTTGGTTGAACTGCCTTTCATTCTCCCATCTATACTGTCAGTGCTTTTTGTAAAAATAGGGAAATGACTATTGAAAAGTTATCTTTTCATTTGTGTATTACATCACTATAATGTATGTTCGATGCTAACTTCAGTTGGTGTATATACATGACGAGTGTTCTAAGCTCACTAGCGTCGAAGCAAAGCCAATACCATCTGAACTGGTATACTATATATACACACATATATACTCACATTATCAAAGCCATTATTTAGTTTTGTGACATTGGCAAATTGAACCTCTCGAACATCAGACCGATTTAAACTACATGAGTCAATACTCATTAATTACACCACTAATTTGTGATACATTTTGAGCAAAAAGGAACTGATTGGTGACATGTATGTTCAAGTTACAGAAATATTTGTTGGACTAGTATGAAATTACTTTAGTATTAAATTTACCACTAGTACTTTAGAAAGTACTAATGGTAAACTAACTAATAAAGTAGAAAGTACTTTCTAAAGTACTTGCTAAAGTACTTGCATATTAAATTAACTGATCGACTAGTTGAACGTGATATTGTTTTGGTTGTTACATTGCCTTTTCAGGCTTATGCTCTGATCCAAATTTTGGCCCACGATTCAGGGATCTAAAGAAAACCTATATAATTATTTTCTCATTATTTTTACACATTACCAAAATTTATGCAAAAGTTTTACTCGTGAGAAGGAAAATGAATAAATTATAAACAATACAGAGACATAAAACATAATAGATACTCAAGAACTTTACCATTAAAACAAGTTTATGCATAAGTTATACTCGAGACAAAGAAAAAATAGAAATTATAAACAATACATGTTCCAGGAATGTTAATAGTGGCGTGTTCTATATCAAGTGTGGTATTCCCAGGGATGTCATATACTTTTGGTCACATGGGTGATCTTGGTCAGATTTATGATTCAAATAAGACCTTAATCCAATGAAAGGAAAAGAAGTGTTGTTTGTAGGAGACCTCTCGTATGAAGATACCTATCCAAATCATGATAATGAAAAATGGGATTCATGGGCAAGGTTCGTCAAGAGAAGTGTTGCCTATCAACCTTGGATATGGACTGCGAAAAAGAGATTCATTTGTGCCTGAAATTAGTGAAACTAAATCATTCAAGATTATACTCACCGGAAACATGTTCCATATAAGCCATCCAAAAGCACTGCTCCCTTTTTGGTACTAAATTGAAAGAGCTTCAGCCACTACCAAAAAAAGTTGCTTTTAAGACCCTATTTTTGTAAACAGACAAAATATAGTCTTTAAAACATACTTTTTGAGACGAGTATAATTAGCCGTCTCCAAAACTATTATTTTTTAAGACTGCTAATTATATCCATCTTAAAAGAGTTCACTTTTTGAGACGATTAATTACCTCCATCTTATAAAGTAAACCAAATGAGACCGCATAATGATTGATGTCTCAAAAGTTATACTAAATAAAACTATGTTCCCACAACAAATACTTTTCATCTCCCGTCTTACTTTACCCCAAAAAAAGAGAAAAAAAAGAAAGAAAGACACAAACACATGCACTCACCATCTATCACAAATCCAATCAGTCAAACCCCTCCTCTCTCACAAACCCAATCGGGCAAACCCCTAAGACCATCTCTCTCGTCACTTTGAGACTGCTCGGAGGCCACTCCATCTCGGTACTCACCATCTCTCCCCCCCCACACACACAAGTACGCACACACAGACACATCCACACACCCACACACACACGAACACGGTGACGTACACGTGTGCACGCAGTGACATGCACACACAAACACATGAACACAAATCTTCGAAGTTACGCTTTGCAATTTAATTTTGTGTAGGGTATTTACAAGACGAATACAATCTTCAAATTTTTAATTTTAATTTTCAATTTAATTTTCTATAATGTATTCACCCTCACTTTGAAAAATTCGATTATTGATATAATTTTTAAGAAAATGTAATTAAAATCAATTTATTGTTTAAAACCCAAATTTTCACCTTGAGTGGAGTTTTTATTTTCTGAGATACAAAATGAATAACTATATGATATTATATTGAATTAAGCACAACATTAGGCTTTTGAAGAAATTCAGTGTCTATAGTAATGGATTTAAGATGATTTTGGCTTCTCTAACAAGCTACTTGTCATATTTGCAATTGTTATTATTACTAGTTGACGTATGTATGATGTTGTGATATTTAATTAATCTACTTTAGGGCAATCAAGAATTGGTTGTGTTGTATACGTTTATGCAACATAACAATGTGCATTAAATGTCAAATACTAGACTCGACTTGTTGAATCAAGCTGAGTAGAGGCAGACAAAGGACAATAATGCTAATATATTAAAATAAGTAGAAAATTAGTGATGTGAACTACACGTCAATGACCTAAAAATCAAGACAATATGATTTCTAGAGAGAGAGACAAAAGAGTTCTTATATTTCAAGAATTGAGGAATGAGTACAAATGAGGCTACAATAGGTATTTATATGAGAGATATTACTTGCTAATCAAGTAATTACCTAAAACGACTAAAAATGATTAACTAAAAGTAAAATAATGCATAATTGGTCCCAAACATGCTTGGAGACTAATTAAGGAGAGAAAATACCTAAAAAAACTAAATATAGAAAATACAATGAAAATAAAAGGAAAATAACAATGGATTCCCATCACTCTCTTCCCCTCAAAAAGTGTTCATCCACGAACTCAAGGGGGAAGACCAAGAGAGTCACCCTCTAAAACTGTAATCAATGCATGGCCAGGGGGATGATCGGTCTCATCGAGATACTCTGGTGACTGATGCATCGCTAACAAGGCCTAATGACGTAGCAGAGGGAAATTTAAAGCTCGGTGTCCCATGGTGCTGCAATTAGAGCAACAAAATGTGGGAGGGCCTGTATGGGTCACAACGAAAGTGGTGGTAACTGGAGTAGTGGCAGAAGATGTCGAGGCCGATGCTACATGGGTAACATAATGCAAGGAAGGTGGAGGTAGGGATGCTGGAGGAGCTTACAGGACTGCATGATAGGCCTCGGCCTTGATAGCATACTCTATCGCCTTCAAAAAGGTCGGTATCGCTCTCAATCCAAGGTCGCGATGAATATATGGCTGGAGTCCCAAAATATAGAGGCTGATCCATTGATCCTCAGTCTCGGGCAGGCGAGCTCTAATGCAGAGGAGATGGAACTGCTCCGTATACTCTACTACCGAAGACGTATCCTGCTGAAGAGTTTGAATGCGCGTAAAGAGGTCTCGCTCGTATGTTGAGGGTATAAAGGAGGACAGCAGAGCGACCTTGAGATCGAGTCAGTCCCGAATAGGAGGAAGTCCTGCAGCCGTCCTACGATAGCAAAGGTCATTCCACTAAATATGGGAAAAACCTTGAAATTTGATTGCAGTTAGAAGAATACATGAGCGGCCCTGAACCCGCTTGTAATAAAAAATAGCCTCCATAGCGGCGAGCCAATCGGTCATATCATCCGGGGAGAATATCCCATCGAACATATGAATATCTATCCGGATATCCCCATGGGGACTCTGTGAAAGTAACTGGAGTGCTAATGAGAGTGGGTCTCCATTCTGATGAGCTCTCGAGCCCATCACATCATCTGGTACAGGTGCAATATAATCAATCGGGTCCAGTGGCATCTGTACAGGTGGTGGGTAAGAATGATGATCATGCGGGACTATGGGAGGTGCATGGGGACGACAATGTTATTGGCGACACGTGCTAATTAGGTGACCACGTTCTCCACAATAGAAACACTGACGATCCTGTAGTGGAATGGGACGGTGGGCGCCGGGTGGGGCAATCCACTCAAAGATACTACGGTGAGTATCCCCAGTGTAACAGGAGGAAGAAGAATCGGTATAAAGTAGAGAGAGGTCATGATGTGAAGGGGTATGATGGGAGGATGGGGGAGGTGGTATGTATGGTGGTGCGTGAGAATGCAAATGCGGATCAGTGTTTTGATATTCAAAAATATCAAAATCATATGGGTCTGGCGGTTCGGGTAGTCGAATAGGATTTAGATTGGGTGGATGGTTTAGGGGAATTGTGTTTGGGATTTTGGGCAACTCGGGTACGGTTAATTTTTGGTTGGGTGAACATTTTTGGGTAAAAAATGGGTTTCTTGGGTTATTTGGATTTGAATTTTAATCGGGAAAATTATAGTGGGGTCCGAGTTCAGAACGATTTTTATAGCTGGGGTCGGGGAATTGATTAGTAGACTGGGGCATTGCTTTGGTTGATTCTATAAGGGTTAGGTTTTCATCAAGGCAAAAATATAGGAGTAGTGGGTAGCGGTATTATGGTTTTTTTCGGGGTCGAAATGACCTCGATGTGGATTTTGGATTAGGGTTTCAAATGAGACAACAGGTGTTAGGGTTTTATTGGTGTTGGTTGGACAACAATTAGTGCTTAGAGGATTTGGATGATGTTTTTGGCAGGGATGTGTGGTATGAACACCATAATTGGGAAGATCCATGGCTGAAAAAATGGGATCGGCCACAGTGAGGGTGGTTCGACCCAGTGGAGGAGCCAAGGGATGCTTCGGGAGGTTTTCGATAGGATATTGAGGTGGGGTTTGAAACCTTTGCACCAGACTTGGATCACTGAGGTGAAAAGGCTGTCGGCAGTGCATATTTTGCTGCTCGACGGTGGGATCTTGTAGTTTGTTGGTGGGAGAAGGTTGTGTAGCTTTCTAGGTGGAATTTCGACCTAGATTGGGGTATTCATTGGTACAAGGGTGGAGACCACTATCTGGGGTTGCTTCGGGATCAGTGATAAATGAATTAAGGTTTTATAATTTGGACAAAAGTTGAAAAAATTACATCCATTTGTTGTTTCATCTCTCTATTGTTCTCTTTCAATTCTTGTTGACTTTTTCTTAACTCTTGGTTAATCTCATCTTGAATTCGCGTCGCCTTCTTCGGGGCCATAGAGAATCTAGTGCATGATTTGATATTCAACACACACCGATATACACTAACACCAATGCTTGGATCGACACCCGTGCTGATACTCATTTGACGTGAACTACACGCCAATGACCTAAAAATCAAGACAATATGATTTCTAGAGAGAGAAATAAAAGAGTTCTTATATTTCAAGAATTGGGGAATGAGTACAAATGAGACTACAATAGGTATTCATATGAGAGATATTACTTGCTAATCAAGTAATTACCAAAAAGGACTAAAAAGGACTAACTAAAAGTAAAATAATGCCTAATTAGTCCTAAACACACTTGAAGACTAATTAATGAGAGAAAATATCTAAAAAGAACTTAAAATATAAAATACAATGAAAATAAAAGGAAAATAACAATGGATTCCCATCAATAAGACTATGAAGAAATTCAACATTATTGGACTAGATTCATAAGATTTTTTCTACAACAATAGTAACATTTTCATTTTTTTCTTTCTAATAGTTTTGCATTTGAAGAGTGAATTAAATTTAAATTGAAGTATACAAGGTTTTCAATGATATTTTATCTACTTAAGGGACATCTGGACACTCAATATCCAGTTGTATACATATATGTTTATACAACACGATAATGTAGATCAAATAATAGATACATAACTTTACTGGTTGAATCGTGCTGAGTGAAACCGAGATTTTTACATTTACTACGATTCAAAAAGGGTAACAACTATATGATAATAAATTAAGCCTAGTACTAGACTTTGAAAATAATTTAAATTTAGTGTCTATATTAAGTTGGATTTAGATGGTCTTTGCTTCAAATGTAGAAGTTTTCCCACTAGTTCTTCTATCACGTGCATTGCTCAGTTTCTTTTGTTCTTTTGTAGTACTTTTTCAATTAAGAGTGATTTGAGCTTAAACTAAAGTATTCATTATTTGGGATTGTATTCTTATCTATTTAGGGAGATCTAGACACTTGAGATCTAGTTGTTTATGACAATAGCATTACATATATATTTATACAACAAAATAATGTATATCTGATTACTACTAATAAGTGAAAAAAAATGCTTTTCTAGGTGCTTTCGTCGTCGTTGCAATTCTTTTCCATAAAAATTCCCTTGAACCTACAAATAGACTCAAAATATGTATAGGGGTAAGTAAGGGAGTATCAATCCAACTCTAAGGATGAAACACAAAATATGAGAAGACAGAAGTGTAAATTCATTTGCTTTTTATTATATTTTTTTATATTTGCTTTTTATATTTTTTTATGGATTTTTCAAGGGATTATTAATTAACTAACTATATACTAATTTTTAGAGTACTAACTAAAATGTAAAAGCTAATAAAAAAATAAGGTAAACAAAATTGTGCTAAAAAGTAAACTAATTAAATTGAACTCATCAGGGCTTTAAAATATATCCCATGAATGAGAGATTAGCCCTCAATAATAATCATCCAAAAATAAAAATAAATAATAAGAGCATGTGATGATTAAATCAAGAGAAATTAGGGAGGAATAGATCAAACCCTTTTGTACTTGAATTGGAGCAACTCTTCAATTATACATCAAAATTCTCTCAATAGCAATCCCTCACTAATGTATTTATTGAATCTAAAATAAAAACTACAAAAAAAAGGATAATTGATGAATTCATAATGGACAATTAAATAACAAAAGAGATTTGCTAAAAATGCAAATCCTAACATTATAAAATTGTACATTAGAACTCATCCAAAGAAATAAATTCTAGATCTTTACTTTACATTGAGATAATTGCTAAAAAGGCAAAATCTCAACATAAAGGAATGAATTAGAATTTACCTCCCATAAGGGATGAACTCAACTACATCAATCTATTTTGAAATAATTGCTAAAAATTCATTATACAGGGGTTGGGTGGAATTCATCCTATAGATAAATTTCACTACACACCTCTATATTGAGGTATTTGCTAAAAATGCAAACACTCTCTATAAGGGAGTGTAGAGAAATTTATCACACAAGAGTTCTAAAAACTAAATTTAAGATATCCCTTGAAAATGGCCCAAGTTTTCAATTTATATGGTGCGCGTGGAGGCTAGGCGTAAATTGGGTATTGGTAAAATTGAGTGAGGATGAAAGCACATGGGCATGGCAAAGTGTGAGGTAATAGTCTGATTTGGTGCGTGAGGGAATGCACATGTGAGGAGTGGGGTGAGGGTATTTTGGGTATATGGTTAAAAGGAGTTAGTTGGGGTTTAAAATGGAAAGAAGGGAATAAGTGGGTTTAAAGAACATGTGGGGTAATTTGATTTGTTTTATTTTTGGTCATAACTTTGGGTTTGAACGGGTGGATGAAAATCGTGGCTTGGTGACAAAATGGGAAATGGGTTTTGAGGTACACAACCGGGTAAGAGAAGAGAGAGATTCGAACTTCGGATATGGGAGATCGGAGCAGGTCCGCTTGAGTCGTATGTGGGTTGGTTCTGGGGCTGGGCGCGAGGTATGGGGTTTGCGATCGCCGACCAGTTGATGTGTCGCCGATCGGAGTTGGGAGTAAGGATCGCGGTTACGAGACCGGGTTATGGTTTCTTGGTTGGGTATGGGGGTTAAAGGGGGTTGGTTTCGGGTCAAGTGGTTGAGCTCGGGTTAAGGTGGTTCCTCCGGTTTCGATCGGGTATGGCCGGAGGTGGCTGGTCTAGGATCGTCGGCGAGTCGCGGGTTAATGGGGGGGGATAGATGTGGGTTTAATGGTGGTGGTTTGATTGGTGGGTGAGAGGTGTGTGTTAATGGTGGGCTTTTGGTGAGGATAGATAAGGGGTTTGTGTTGGAAGGTTGGAGATGGGTTGGGTGGGGTTACTGTGTAAGTGAGTGTATGAGAATTGGTGTGTGGGCGAGTGATATGTTTAGGTGTGTGTTAGGTGTATGGTATTTGGGTGTGAGTGAGTTGAAGGATAAATTAGTGTGTGTGTGTGTTTAATTTGGACCCTAAAAACAAATAACACTAAAAAATAAAACTAATAAAACTAAAAATCTAAAAATTAAATCCTACTCTAAAAATAAAATAAAGACTCAACATAAAAAATGAAAATAAAAATCAAAATCTATTAAAACTAACTAAAATCTTAAAAAGAAAATGTAAAATCTAAAAATAAATGCATTCCTAAAAAAAACTAATCCTAATAAAATAAGACTAAAAACAAAAAACTAATAAAAATCAAAATCAAAATAAAATCACACTAATTAAAAAGAATGTGACACCCCGTTTTTTTATTTAATATTTAATTTATTAAGTGGAATTTTTTAAGAAAAAATAAAATTTTGAAATTAATAATTTTTATTGGCTAAATATGTTGGTCATGATTTTATAAGAATAAAACTTCAAGCGGATTTGAAATCGGAGTTTAAATGGATTTATATGATTTTTTGAAATATTTGTCCCTTATATTTTTTAAGCAAAACTGTCAGATTTTCGAGGCGATCGATCGATCGATGCCATCAGTTATCGTGCGCTGTTAGTCTTTTTAAGCAGAATTTGTGTAGGATTAGGATTCCAAATCACTATATAACCTTATTAATCCGTGGGGGGACTTCTCATAATCACTTTTTCTCCAGTTTTACACCAGAGAACACTCCCAAATATTTTTCCTCTCACTCATAATCATCAACCTTCAACAAAATCAAGTTTTTGTCACAAGTTTTGACACCAGTTTTTGAAGGCTTAATTGGGGTTTAATCAAGTTTGTTCAAGAGCACTCTTTTGCTAATTTTTCGCAAGGAATCCAGATTTCTAATCAGATTTTCAACACGATCTTCACAGGTATGAATACTCTATTATTTTCCTTTAGTATTATGCGTTTTAAGTGTCGCCTAAACACTTAATTACATGTTTTCTTAAAAATAATTAGTAACTTAATTAGAAAAATTGAATACTAATTATGGGGCTGTTTTTATAAAATCTTTTAATCGGAATAATATTCATAACCCTTTGGGTACGTAGGATTCATGAGTGATTTTGGGTTTTATTGGTGTAGGTTGCTTGTAGAAAAACCCTAGTGTTAAAATAATTGATTTTTGGTGCGTATAAATCATGTAGTACATGTAGAGATAATAAAATTTGGTTTTGATGAATATATGATGAAAACTTGGTATATTTAATTTAAAATAATTAAATGAGATTATTTGGGTATTGTTGACGTTGTGATAATTAAATTAAAGATTTAATTGAATTGTACTATCATGTGTAGTTTTATATATTGATTAATTATGCTTGTTTGTGTGACTTGTTGGTATTATGATGTTGCCTTTGTTACGACAGGTTGTTGGGTATTATTGCTCTCCCTATATTTTAGGATGCCTTCTAGGTATGGGACTAGTGGGTATGCCTTTTGATGATTTACGCCTTCTAAGTATGGAACTAGTGAGGGTAGATTATCGCGCTTTTATCATCTTGAGGGTGGGCTGATTTTTATTACTTTATCGTCGTTACGGTAGTTTAAGAACGAGACTAAGTTAAGATTTATGTTAGAAAATCCTCCTATACATAAGATAGGACGTATTGATAACTTGGGGACCCTTAGGTATGGGACTAAGGGGTATTTTGAGGATCTCACATCGATTAAAAGGGTGGGGTGATTATAAATTGAGAAATTGAGAATTAATGCCTAAGATAAAAAAAACGGGTATTAAAATTTGTGGCGACATAATGTGTCGGGGCTGACAGTTTAAACGGGCTAGAGGGCGATTTATGTCGTGTCGTGTGTGGAATCTTGTCATGTGTATGGGCCGACAGTTAAACGGGTCAGAGGGCGATTGACAAGGGTAACCTTGTCATGTGTCGGGGCCGACAGTTTAAATGGGTCAGAGGGCGATAGACAAGGGGAAGTGTGACACTTTAAAAAAAAGTGAGAACAATAATAAAAGTTGGTTAATATAATTAAATTCACATCGTGGGAATTGGGAATTTAAAATCATATTGGTGTGCCTTTATAAATGGGGATTTATGCGGGTAGTTAGTGATTTATATCTATCGCGTTTAATTTATCCCGTTTGATTTAAAATATTCTATTGTGATATTTATTGCGTATAATGCTACTGTCTGGATTCAAGGATCCTATTTGAGGGGAGAAGTGTTTATTCTTGCTCAGGGCTTTGGCTCAGACCCATGCATTGACTAATCTTTTTCAGGATTTAATTTGAAGAAGCTGCATAAGTTAATCAGAGTTATCATTGGAGGTGCAGCTGGAGTTATTTACTTTATGGCATAGTTTAGTTAGATTTTCTTTTCCAGTCGTA
Organism: Sambucus nigra; assembly: GCA_949130495.1. Classification (NCBI taxonomy): domain Eukaryota; kingdom Viridiplantae; phylum Streptophyta; class Magnoliopsida; order Dipsacales; family Adoxaceae; genus Sambucus; species Sambucus nigra. The sequence continues at coordinate 248,799,363 of OX422214.1, read as the reverse complement.
TTTCATTATGAGACTTCATTGGAGTTTTATTGGGCCATTCGATTCCAAAGTTGTTTAAAGGATTTATATTGGATTATTCAGATCTTTATTATTCAGGTTTTAATTAATCATTATTAGAGATTGGATTTTTGGAGTTAGCATGTGATGGATCTTTTATCGCTTAGTTATTTGTGATTATTTGAGATTGATTCAATTATTTATCTTATGGACTGATTATTTATGTCTCATATCTGTCTCATACTAAGAATGGTATTTTATTTAGTTCACGCCCGGCATAGTTCGGCGACGGTGGCTGGCCACCCCGTCTGTCGAATTTTGCGGGGTGTGACAGGTGGTATCAGAGCATGGTCTTAGGTCTCGTAGGTTATGAGTCCATTTTAGCTTCCTCGTTGCTTATCTTTGATTCCGTTTTGATGATTTGTACTCTTAGTCATTCCGAGTCTGATGTTGTTTTGTTCCTATCTTTTCAGATGGCGAGCATAAGGAGAAATGGGAGTAGGAGAGAGGAGTCTGTTTCTGGCCCCGCGGCTCAGGAGAGGCGGCATCAGATTACTTTGGAGGCCGAGGAGTTTGCGTCTATCATTCGTGAGGCCACTGCGGCTGGTTTGGAGATGGGGAGACAAAGAGGGGCGACTTTAGAGGCACAACAGAGGGGTGCACCCGTCTCAACTTGGGATAGGGTGAGGGCCAGTTTCTTTAAGGGCAATCCTCCCACCTTTGGAGGGGGATCTGACCCAACGGTTGCTCACCAGTGGAGGAGGGATATGGAGAGGAATTTGAGGATGGTGGACTGCACGGATGTGCAGAAGAAGATGTTAGCAACTTTTAAGCTGACAGGGGATGCGTTACAATGGTGGGAGAGTGCCACCACATCAGAGGAGAGAGATCAGTTGGGATATGCAAAGTTTCTGATCAAGTTCAATAATAAGTACTTTTTGTATGCAATTAGGAACGCAAAGAAGCGAGAATTTATGGATATGGAGCAAGGGTCAAAATCAATTGTCGAGTACGAACAGGAATTCACCAACCTATCTATGTTTGTACCTGAAAAAGCCCCGGATTTTAATTTTACACAATTAAAAATATTTAATTTCCTTTTGTATGCGGAAGCGTATAAAGAGATGGATGGTTCAACTTTAAAACACAACGAATGTTAATTTCTCAAACAAATTAAAATTACACCAAGTTAAGTAAAATAAAACAATTAATATATTCACTTAAACCAATTAATTAATCCGAGTCCAAGAATTTGCCTAAGTCATTTATCAATATTAGCAAATTAGGCGAAACCAAATTTTAGCAAATGCCTTGAATTAAATAAGCATTACCCAATATTTAATAGAAGTCCAAATTAAATTGAGTGTGATCATTAAACCGAATTTTATCTTGAAATTATCCTAAGCATGCATTCTACGTTATGAAAGCAAGATAAAATAAACCAATCACACTACGCCGCGATATACGAGGAAAAACCCCAGACGGGAAACAACCTCGGACGATCCTAGCCACAAATCCACTAGATACGGAATTACAAGTACAAGACAGATAGACTTAGAATGACTGACTCGATCCCTCTCAAGCCTCGACGCTTCTTCTTGTCGACACCTCTTCCTAGCGAATAACCTTGGAACACCACCGCGGTCTCAGAATCCACCGATAGGGCTTTCTATGGTCACCGTCACCCGAGCAAGGAGCCTTTCTCCAAGTGGGTAGAATCGCAACAAAACGTCTTCTTCTTTGATGGATTTAGAAGCAAACCAAAACTTCTCTTTGAAACGGAAGAGATAAACCGGTGCCAAACTCCAAGCAATTTATATGAATATATGCGAACTTGGATTAAACTTCTTTGGGTGTAAACACTAGAGTGATGGAAATTTTTCTCTAAAAAACTCACTCAAAACATGAACATTTTCCTAAACAATTTTTTCTCTCAAACTCTCTCTAAGAGATGTAAATGGAATGGAAAAGTTAAGATGAAAAATGTGATTCCTGCACTTCATAAAGTCTGAAAAAAATCAGTTAAGAAACAAGTGGGAAAGTGGGTTAAAAACTGCCAAAAACTGTTCCCGCCTGGTCAACTCGTTCGAACGACATTTCGTTCGAACGAAGTCTCGTTCGAACGAGACTTCTAACGACGCTCCAGTATGGACTCGTTAGAAATCTCGTTAGATACCTCGTTCGAACAGAAAGTTCGTTCGAACGACATATCGAACGACGGACCAGTATACTTAGTGGGAACTCGTTGGCAAAACTCGTTCGAACGAAACCTGGTTCGAACAAAAAAACTCGTTCGAACGACATTTCTAACGAACGACCAGAAAGTTTGTAAAATTCGATTTTGGCCCAAAAACTTTTATAAACTTATTTTAAAGTTCTAATTAATTCTTTCTGAATTTTTTATTAAACCTAACACCCAATAAACTTTGTTCCAAGCTCCTATATATATATATAATTGCATTCATACCTTGGGAGCATGGAACTATAGTTGATGACGTAGTAATGAGGCACGCAGACCGGCATATTTGATGAAGCTTTATACACTTTGACGCTACGTCTTCAACAAACACTTCATAGGCTTGAGAGTATTACAATTACATACTATCCTATGAATAAATGTTTTTGTCCGGAATTGAGCCAACACAATACATGGACTCAATTGCAAATTTGTGTCCTTACAAATCTCCCCCTTTGGCTATTCCGGGACAAAAACCAAAACAAAAATCCTAAAGGGCCGTCAAGCTCACTAGACTCAAAACATAACCCACCCAAACTTGACTCAACCCAAGGATCAAACTCTTTGCCATTAGAAGAAATCCTGCACACTTAAGCAAACTCATCAAATGCATAGGGAATATCAATGTATTTAAAGAAATTGAAATAAATACTCCCAAAACAACATAATTCTCCCCTTTATCAAACACAACACCTACTTAGAAAGACGTCTCCCCCTAAGATAAATCTCCCCCAAACTAAGAAATCATAATAATAGGATTAGCCAGTTTTCTCCCCCTTTTTGTTCAGGAATAGGCAAAGGATAAAGAACTAATAAACAACATGTTGAAGCTCAAAGTGATAAGACATGAAAGCATATGGGCAATTAAAGCAAGGCAAACACAAACAAATAGCATATATATATAAACTAGAAATATACCAATGATGCACTTGCATATATATATATATAGATATAAACACACACATGACACACAATAAAATAAGTTTGCACACTCGTATGGCAAAGATGTGTCATATGGAAACGGAAGTGTAGGGGTGTGAACTAGCAACAATTAAATTTAGACCCAAACACTTAATAAACGTTCACGGAGTTCTCATTTGATTGCAAACTTCATCACATTTAAACATAACCTCATGTGACAATATAGTTTGAACTCAATGAACAAACATTCACAATGCATACAAGCCTAGCATGATGATGATTCTACAAACCAAATAGAGTCATGACATTAAAGACAACTAGGATAAACGGACATTGTGCAAACCTTTGATATACCATCCAATTCTCCCTCAATATGCATATATATTCTTTTGCTTTTGAATGAATATATCAAACAAACATAGGCTTTGACAATTGTTTTCCTTTTAATGCCAAATATTCTGTTTTTAGGCCTTTTGGATCACGTATTTCTTTTAGATCCAATAAACGGTGGCTTACTATCGCAAAGGATTTAATTCATCCTTTCGGAGCCCTTCCCCGTGCACATAATTATTTATCATGTTTTCATTTTTCACACAAATCTCTCATGCAACGAATTTTGACATGCACTAGTCCTCCTAGGTCATAGATATGTAGATGACTAGATTGATAGGAGAACACCTCAAAAAGCTCAAATATAACATGTGACATTAAGATTTCAAAAGAGCTCGTGCATGTGTGAAAAGAGGCATATAAAAATAGAATCCATTTAAACAATACAAAATCCAACTACTCCATATAAAGCATGGTAAAGAACATTTTAAGGATTGACAATCTAAACCAAAAGTTCTAGCCACGTGGGAGCGTAATTGATGGGTTTCAAACACAAATATATGCCACATAAAGTGTGTCAAACAAAAATACACACACAAAAAAAATCTTTTTGAGCTTTTAACATTTTTAACCAAAAAAATCTATACTCAAAAGAGAATTTTTCATTAAGCTAAAATTATTGAAAGATAAAAACCAAATGATAAACAAAAATCTTTTTGTATTTTTTCATTTAATGCAAACAAAATGAAGGAAATAGAATAAAAAAGATAAACAAACATCATAATTCTAGTATGTGATAAGCATGGATTATAGACTAGAAAATGATTAAACAAGCATACATTTAGCATGTGAATATAGCATGAAGTACAAAAGCTAAAGTATGCAAACACTAACATATTCATCCTTTAGATTTAGCAATGGAGGAAGGATGTGACAGTAAATGATAATCAAAAACCCTATTTTGCAAGGCAACCAAGTCGGATTTCCTAACCCAAATTAATGAAGAATGACTATCTTGGGGTGTTGGAACGTTAACTGCCGTGGTTACTTTACTATGGGATTTTCTAGGAATTCGATTAAGATCAAAACAAAATTTCCTAAGATGACCTTTTCGACCAAAATGTGTACAAGTAAGAACATGACGAAGAGATTTTCCTAAGGAGTGATCTCTAAAATCTTTCCTAGACGATTCTCCAAAAACATTGGTTTTGGCATTATGAGTAAATTCATTACAAGTATTGAAGCCTAAACCACAAGTGTCATTTTTAATTTGGACTTTTCCTAACATTTTATCTAGTTTTTCCGAACGACACTCCAAATCAAATTTGACATTACTAGAGTCTTTTAATTTATCTTGTAATTCTAAAATGTTAGACTCTAACAAAGCATTTCGCTCTTCAAAAGCAAGAAGCTCCTTTTTCAAGGATTCCATTAAGCCCCTAAGGCTATCTCTCTCGCCTTCTACATATTCAAGCTTCTCTTGAAGAGTCCTCTCATGTGTCCTAAGGTCTTCTATTAAAGCATTTTCATCAACGACCTTGACACTCTCTCTTAAACTAGCCTCTAACTTCAAATTAGCTCTTTTTAATTTAATAGATTCTGTATAAAGTTATTGAAAAGCATTTTGAAGTTCACTCATATTAACCTCTTCTTCATTTTCACTCTCTCTTTCTTCTTCACTCTCACTATCATCAAAAACAAGAGAATCATGTACAATGACCTTGGAAGTGGCATGTGCTATCGTTTCATCAATTGATGAGTTCTCACTATCACTCACATGACTAGCCATAAAAGCCACAAAATTTTTCTTTGTGGGGGAATCGGGCTTCTCTTCCTTATCACTATCACTAAGGGTCGCATTATATGCAGTGGGTCGTTTACCCTCTTTCCTTAGTTTAGTGGGGCACTCGTAAGCCCTATGGCCATAACCTTCACAACCAAAACACTTATTAGACTCATCCCTATCTAAATTGTCATTACAAGTTTTAGGGAACTTCTCGGCTTTAGAAAACTTCTCGCTTTTATCATGTTTAGAAGTATCAAATTTCTTAAAATCATTTTTAAATTTATCTTAGTTAAATTTAAGAAATTTTCTAAATTTACGAGCAAACAAAGTCGTATCTTCCGAGTCACTATCACTATCGCTCTCTACTACTTGTTTGACCTCTTTTCGGGCTTTTAAAGCAACGCCCTTTTCGATTTTCTTTTCAGTTTTAGAGGGAAACATATCTAGTTCATAGGTTTGTAAATCACCTACATGCTCTTCTAATTTTGTAGAGGCTAAAGTGGGTAAAGAATTTAAAACGGTCACCTTTGGAATAAATCTATCGGGTAGGGACCTTAAAATTTTCTTTACAACACGGTCGTCAGGTATTTTCTCTCCCAAGTTAAAAGATGAATTAACAATATCAGAAAGTCTAGCATAAAATTCATCAAAAGTTTCTTTTTCATTCATTTTGATAGTTTCAAATTGAGTGGTGAGGTTTTGGAGTTTTGAAGCTTTAACGACACTAGTTCCTTCATGAGTTAATTGTAAAATATCCCAAGCTTCTTTAGCGGTTTCACACATCATAATTCGTCGGAATTCATCCGGTGTGACAGCGCTAAACAAGGCATTTAAACCACGGGAATTGAAGTTAGCAAGTTTAAACTCATTTTCAGTCCATCTATCGGCGGGTTTGATAACACGTTCATTTTCAACTAAATAAGTTGGTGGGGAGTACCCGTTAACAACAGACATCCAAACTCTCTCGTCGATAGATTTTAGTGCCGATTTCATTCGCGCTTTCCAATACGCGTAGTTTGAACCATCAAAAATAGGAAATTTTGAAAATGGGGAAAATTCCATTTTAGCCAAAAATTTAAAAGATCTTAACGAAATAATTTATCGTTTTTGGCTCTGATACCAATTTGAAAAAGCCCTGGATTTTAATTTTACACAATTAAAAATATTTAATTTCCTTTTGTATGCGGTAGCGTATAAAGAGATGGATGGTTCAACTTTAAAACACAACGAATGTTAATTTCTCAAACAAATTAAAATTACACCAAGTGAAGTAAAATAAAATAATTAATATATTCACTTAAACCAATTAATTAATCCGAGTCCAAGAATTTGCCTAAGTCATTTATCAATATTAGCAAATTAGGCGAAACCAAATTTTAGCAAATGCCTTGAATTAAATAAGCATTACCCAATATTTAATAGAATTCCAAATTAAATTGAGTGTGATCATTAAACCGAATTTTATCTTGAAATTATCCTAAGCATGCATTCTACGTTATGAAAGCAAGATAAAATAAACTAATCACACTACGCCGCGATGTACGAGGAAAAACCCAATACGGGAAACAACCTCGGACGGCCCTAGCCACAAATCCACTAGATACGGAATTACAAGTACAAGACAGATAGACTTACAACGACTGACTCGATCCCTCTCAAGCCTCGACGCTTCTTCTTGTCGACACCTCTTCCTAGTGAATAACCTTGGAATACCACCGCGGTCTCGGAATCCACCGATAGGGCTTTCTATGGTCACTATCACCCGAGCAAGGAGCCTTTCTCCAAGTGGGTAGAATCGCAACAAAACGTCTTCTTCTTTGATGGATGTAGAAGCAAACCAAAACTTCTCTTTGAAACGGAAGAGATAAACCGGTGCCAAACTCCAAGCAATTTATATGAATATATGCGAACTTGGATTAAACTTCTTTGGGTGTAAACACTAGAGTGATGGAAATTTTTCTCTAAAAAACTCACTCAAAACATGAACATTTTCCTAAACAATTTTTTCTCTCAAACTCTCTCTAAGAGATGTAAATGGAATGGAAAAGTTAAGATGGAAAATGTGATTCCCGCACTTCATAAAGTCTGAAAAAAATCAGTTAAGAAACAAGTGGGAAAGTGGGTTAAAAACTGCCAAAAACTGTTCCCGCCTGGTCAACTCGTTCGAACGACATTTCGTTCGAACGAAGTCTCGTTCGAACGAGACTTCTAACGACGCTCCAGTATGGACTCGTTAGAAATCTCGTTAGATACCTCGTTCGAACAGAAAGTTCGTTCGAACGAAATATCGAACGACGGACCAGTATACTTAGTGGGAACTCGTTGGCAAAACTCGTTCGAACGAAACCTGGTTCGAACGAAAAAACTCGTTCGAACGACATTTCTAACGAACGACCAGAAAGTTTATAAAATTCGATTTTGGCCCAAAAACTTTTATAAACTTATTTTAAAGTTCTAATTAATTCTTTCTGAATTTTTTATTAAACCTAACACCCAATAAACTTTGTTCCAAGCTCCTATATATATATAATTGCATTCATACCTTGGGAGCATGGAACTATAGTTGATGACGTAGTAACGAGGCACGCAAACCGTCATATTTGATGAAGCTCTATACACTTTGCCGCTACGTCTTCAACAAACACTTCATAGGCTTGAGAGTATTACAATTACATACTATCCTATGAATAAATGTTTTTGTCCGGAATTGAGCCAACACAATACATGGACTCAATTGCAAATTTGTGTCCTTACAGTACTAGAGGAGGTTAACACTGAGTTTAAGAAGATGGAGTGTTTCACTAAGGGATTGTCTTGGTCGATTAGGCAAATGGTGTTGGGGAATTCGACATACAATACTTATGCTCAGGTGGTGGATGTCGCAATGTTGTTATGGCAAGAGAAGGCCAGTTATCAAAAGAAGTTAGGAAAGAGACAAGAGTCTAATGGACAAGCAGGTGAGAATAAAGGTCGCAATGATCAAACATGGAAAAGACAGAGGACCAATCAGGAATAACAAAGTCAAGGAGAGGAGCAAACCAATACTAGGCGTTTCGAAACTTTTAGGGGTGAATGCTTTGTATGTGGAAAAGTAGGACATCCAGCGGCAAAGTGTTACAGGAGAGAGGGCCAACAAAACCAAGGAGAACCAGCCCAATAAGGTCAAGGTACGCAAGGCCAATAAGAGCAAGGAGTTCAGGGGAAGCTAGGACTGAGGCCTCCAGTCTTAGCAGCAGCTAACGTTCAGGGGGCGCCAGCAACACCAACAACACCGGCAGCGTCAGGTGCGCAGGGAGTGGTCACTACACCAACCAATCTAAGTCATGGGAGATACTATGTAGTTCAGTTAGAACAGGATAAGTTGCGTGGCTAGTGGAATATCGCGGTACGTAATACTTTCTTAGATACTTATATATGTAGGATTTACATATCGTATTTTTGTTAAGGATTACGTTTGGGTGGTTTAGGTGTATGGGCGCCTAATTGTGGTATTCTACGGGTAGGCATATGTGAGCCTTATTTTCTTTCGTGAGATTTATGTATTTATGTGTATGCTTCGTCTAATTTCGAGGACGATATTCTTTGCTAGTGGGGAAGTATGTAACACCCCGTGTTTTTATTTATTATTTAATTCATTAAGTGGAATTTTTTGAGAAAAAATAAATTTTTGAAATTAATAATTTTTATTGGCTAAATATGTTGGTCATGATTTTATACGAATAAAACTTCAAGCGGATTTGAAATCGGAGTTAAAATGGATTTTATATGATTTTTTGAAATATTTGTCCCTTATATTTTTTAAGCAAAACTGTCAGATTTTTTAGGCGATCGATCGATCGACACCTGGGCATCGATCGATCGATGCCATCAGTTATCGTACGCTGTTAGTCTTTTTAAGCAGAATTTGTGTAGGATTAGGATTCCTAATCACTATATAACCTTGTTAATCCATGGGGGGACTTCTCATAATCACTTTTTCTCCAGTTTTTCACCAGAGAACACTCCCAAATAATTTTCCTCTCACTCATAATCATCAACCTTCAACAAAATCAAGTTTTTGTCACAAGTTTTGGCACCAGTTTTTGAACGCTTAAATGGGGTTTAATCAAGTTTGTTCAAGAGCACTCTTTTGCTAATTTTTCGCAAGGAATCCAGATTTCTAATCAGATTTTCAACACGATCTTCACAGGCATGAATACTCTATTCTTTTCCTTTAGTATTATGCGTTTTAAGTGTCGCCTAAACACTTAATTACATGTTTTCTTAAAAATAATTAGTAACTTAATTAGACAAATTGAATACTAATTATGGGGCTGTTTTTATAAAATCTTTTAATCGGAATAATATTCATAACCCTTTGGGTACGTAGGATTCATGAGTGATTTTGGGTTTTATTGGCTCATGTAGTACATGTAGAGATAATAAAACTTGGTTTTGATGAATATATGATGAAAACTTGGTATAGTTAATTTAAAATAATTAAATGAGATTATTTGGGTATTGTTGACGTTGTGATAATTAAATTAAAGATTTAATTGAATTGGACTATCATGTGTAGTTTTATATATTGATTAATTATGCTTGTTTGTGTGACTTGTTGGTATTATGATGTTGCCTTTGTGACGACGGGTTGTTGGGTATTATTGCTCTCCCTATATTTTAGGATGCCTTCTAGGTATGGGACTAGTGGGTATGCCTTTTGATGATTTACGCCTTCTAAGTATGGAACTAGTGAGGGTAGATTATCGCGCTTTTATCATCTTGAGGGTGGGCTGATTTTTATTACTTTATCGTCGTTACGGTAGATTAAGAACGAGACTAAGTTAAGATTTATGTTAGAAAATCCTCCTATACATAAGATAGGACGTATTCATAACTTGGGGACCCTTAGGTATGGGACTAAGGGGTATTTTGAGGATCTCACATCGATTAAAAGGGTGGGGTGATTATAAATTGAAAAATTGAGAATTAATGACTAAGATAAAAAAACGGGTATTAAAATTTGTGGCGACATAATGTGTCGGGGCTGACAGTTTAAACGGGCCAGAGGGCGATTTATGTCGTGTCGTGTGTGGAATCTTGTCATGTGTATGGGCCGACAGTTAAACGGGTCAGAGGGCGATTGACAAGGGTAACCTTGTCATGTGTCGGGGCCGACAGTTTAAACGGGTCAGAGGGCGATAGACAAGGGGAAGTGTGACACTTTAAAAAAAAAGTGAGAACAATAATAAAAGTTGGTTAATATAATTAAATTCACATCGTGGGAATTGGGAATTTAAAATCATATTGGTGTGCCTTTATAAATGGGGATTTATGCGGGTAGTTAGTGATTTATATCTATCGCGTTTAATTTATCCCGTTTAATTTAAAATATTCTATTGTGATTTTTATTGCGTATAATGCTACTGTCTGGATTCAAGGATCCTATTTGAGGGTAGTAGTGTGTATTCTTGCTCAGGGCTTTGGCTCTGACCCATGCGTTGACTAATCTTTTTCAGGATTTAATTTGGAGAAGCTGCATAAGTTAATCAGAGTTATCATTGGAGGTGCAGCTGGAGTTATTTACTTTATGGCATAGTTTAGTTAGATTTTCTTTTCCAGTCGTATTTCATTATGAGACTTCATTGGAGTTGTTTTGGGCCATTCGGTTCCAAAGTTGTTTAAAGGATTTATATTGGATTATTCAGATCTTTATTATTCAAGTTTTAATTAATCATTATTGGAGATTGGATTTTTGGAGTTAGCATGTGATGGATCTTTGATCGCTTAGTTATTTGTGATTATTTGAGATTGATTCAATTATTTATCTTATGGACTGATTATTTATGTCTCATATATGTCTCATGCTAAGAATGGTATTTTATTTAGTTGACGCCCGAGTTCGGCGGCGGTGGCTGGCCACCCCGTCTGTCGAATTTTGCGGGGTGTGACAAAGAAATAGAAAAATAGAAAATAAAATATAGAAAATTCTAAACAAATCTAAAATAAATCCTAAAAATAAAACGACTCAAACTAAAAATCTAAGAAAAATCCAAAAAATAAAAACTAAACACACGGGTTCGGGTGAAGATTTGGGCGAAGTTTAGGCTCAGTTTGGGGTCGGCTAGGGTTTGGTACAAGAATGAGGAATTAGCTCCATGAATTGCATATCTGACTTGATTTATCACTTTTACATCAACAAGACACAACTGAACAACAAAATAAATATTAATGCGCATAACACCGATTTTACCGAGAATTAGCAATTAAAAACTATCTATTTGGGGTTTTATTTAAACACTTTTGGGTGCTTATCACACCACCTCTAAATAGAACATTGCTAGTCCTCGAGAAAAATATAGAGAGAATGAGAAAGATAAGAAACCAAAAGTGTAACACTTTCGCAGGCACTTGTGATTGCACTTAGCATGTGCAGCAAGCCTTTAAACCTATGGGTTGCCCTACAGGACGAGTTGTGTCTCGTGAGGGTTTGCAGGGAATATACCCACAAAATTCTTCTTTGCAAACGACAGTCTATCTCTTATTAAACATAGAATCATCACACAATCCATCATGAGAAAAATATTTTGAGAAATACAAGCTAAAAGTGTAGAAAATGTTAGCTAAGTAAATACACAAGGCACATCCTTCCTAGAACTTAACATGTGTACTGTGAATTAGTCAAAACAGGTCAAGTATAACAAGAGAAATTCCTAGAATGCCTTTTCGGAATCAACGCTTCAACTTTAAAATCTCACTGGATATAACTCTCTCAAACAAACTCTCGAGATTAGGGTAAGTGTATCGCTCTTGCGTGTGAGGAGGTGAGTAAATGTAATCATGTTCAAACGTCTCACACACACAAGAAAGAACGTACATTTAGAAATAAAAATGATCTCATGAAAGAATGCTAATCACTATAGTGAGAACGTCGAGTTATTCACCACGTTGACTATCATTTGCCCGAACACCTAGGGGAAATAATTATGTTTATGGGTGAGGGGGAAATGAAATGGGATATGTGGGATGAGGTGAGGTAGGATAGGATGGGATGAAGATATGATGGATGGATGGTGGATATTTGAGAAGAGTGTATTACACTTTGACAAACAAATATTTTTATTTCTAGACTGCAACTTTCTCTTTTTCTTCATTTCCAAATACTCATCAATGTATGAGATAAGTCTACTATAAATACAAATAACCCCAACATAGATCTGTATTTAATTTTTCTCCATCTGAATCGGTTTTGGGAGAGATATTCACTAAAAATAAACACTCTCTTTGACGAATCTTCTCCTTTTACTTTCTTCTTTTTTTTTTCTTTTTTTTTATTTTTTTTCCCAAATACTCATCAATGTATGAGATAAATCTGCTAAAAATACAAATAACCCCAACATAGATTTGTATTTAATTTTTCTCCATCTGAATCGACTATGGGAGAGATATTCACTAAAAATGCAAACACTCTCTTTGACGGATCTTCTCCTTTTACTTTCAACACTCTTCTCTGTGGGTGAAAAATGGAAGTGGATATGGAAATGGGCGGTGTGGGATATGGTGATGATATGGAAAATGGAAGGTTTATGGATGTATGATAAATGGAATTTGGTTGGTGTATGGGTGAAAGTCTGGTGATCGGGACAACTTCAAGACACGTGTTTCTTACAACTCGAAACTGATGTCGTTCTCAAAAATCAAGCCAAATTTTTTTAATAAAGAATAATGAGATCATACAACGATTGTGTACGGACCTAAATGAAGTTAAATCAATTTGTGACTCGGAGATTGCGTAAAACTCTCTAAAAGGTGAAAGGTAAAAATCTCACAAACTAAAAGTCTCTACTAGTGATCCTTAAGGTTCTCTTGAGAATTATAGTACTCCTCAACTCTAAACCGTGGTGACTTGATAAGTGCGCAAATTTTTATTGAGTCTAGAAATTCATGGTGCAACATGCCTGAATCCGTATTACATAAGCGATTTAGAAAAATATTCTCTAGCTTGATTCCTAGACTTACAAAGATGGATGATAGAAAATTCACGTTAATGAGTGAGATGAAAGAAACTGCCCGAAATTTTAACAAATCAGGAGTAAAAATAAAAAAAATTCAAAAGAGGTACGATTTTGATAAAATTACCCACCCCAAACAAAAAGGAACATCGTCCTCGATGTTAAGTAAAATGATTTTTAAAATTGAGAGCAGAAGGGAGGAAAGAGATTACAAGAATCACCCGCTAATGAAGTGGACATATGAAGCCAAGAATAAACCTGAATAAGTAATGAGACAAAAAAAAGGTTTATAAGTCTATAAATATGGTAAAGCATTGGGTGGAGTGAAACACCACCCCCAAACAGGATAAGACTCGCACTCGGAAACAACGGGCTACCTCCCGATAGCGCTAAGTTTAATGTCTTCAGCCAGACCGAACTATTCTCACCCTAAAGATAAGATCTATGAAAGTGCGGGGCGGCAGAAAAAATGGGTGATGATAATCACCCCCAAACAAAACTGAAGCATCAGTCTTGTTGGATAAAATAGACAAGGGTAAGGGTGAAGAAACGCCGATCACGAGCTGTATTATTATTATTATTATTATTATTTTTTTCAAGATAAAAGAAAATATTTTTTGGTTTTGTGGTTTTTGAATATTTTGAAAAAGAAGGAAATATTTTTGGAATTTTTAGAGAATGAAAGGAAGAAAATGTTTTCGATTTTTATACAAATAAAGGAAGAAGATATTTTTGGATTTTTTTTATAAAAATAAAGAAAAAACTGTTTTTGGATTTTTTTAGAAAATGAAATAAAGAAAATATTTTTGGATTTTTTTTTGGAAGAAAAGAGCGGGAAAAAGCGATAGGTGTGCAATTTATATGAGGGGTGAGATTTGTCTCAAGGGAGTGCGAAACTAACTTAAATATGAAGAGAATTCATGCATTTTATTTACTTCAACATTAATCACTTGCTAAATATTTTCAAAATGTTTTGGGTTCTAACCCTTGCTGCAAATATTTTCAAAACCATTTAGGTGTCTAGACACAAGGACGCCAGACTTGATTATCTATTCCAGGGATACGCAGTTGCGGCATGTGTCGATGCATGCAGGAGTTGGAGTGGATTCTTCTTTTATTTCATTCCTAGATTAGGAATCTTATCTCAATATTTTATTTAGGGGCATGTTGCCTTCAGGACTAATTCAAATTATTTCAATTCAGATTTTGTATTGAGATTTATTATTAGCGATTGCATATTTTGGTTTTGGATTTTGTAGCCGATGATTTATTCGGCAAGTCATTTATTATTCAGTATCATTTTAGACAATGATTGTGTGTATGGTTTAGTTTATTTTTCTTCCGTATGTTGTTATCGGTTTAACGAAATATAAAATTTGACACTTGCTTAATTAACTATTAGGTGATTAGTAATTAATATGGTTTTCGACAGTGATGCTAAGAATGAACCAAATGAGAATCATGTTTTAATTTAATAAAGGAATAATCACCCGCTATTTAATTTGGTCGGGTGTCACAGATGGTATCAGAGCATCAGGTTCTAGTGTCATTAGGATCTTGTGACACCCCACTTATTAAAATAAGAGGTGTCCAGCCCGCTACTCCAATAAAAACAGGAATCTTAAATGGTCCATTCTTAGCATCACTGTCGCATAAAAGATAACGCCATACAATCACCCAACATTTTAAAAATGGATGTCAAATATATTTTTCCAATTGCTAAAAACAGTTCAATCATCCAATTTAACAGAAGGTTGCTATATACATCTAACAGTTTGATATCAATTCTACAAAACATAACCGAATAAGTTGTAGGTTCATAGACTGATACAAAAAGGTTACACCAAGCATAACAGTATGTACGAATACTAAACTTGGGCAACACGCATGAATATACAAACGGATCATAACTAGAGTATCAAAAGAAACTGATGCTTCTACTACAAAAATCCTACAACCTCCGCAAAATGTTGTAGCTCCTTAATAATACAATGTAATAACCGGTACTATGGCCCGAGGACTATATTCTCCCTGCATCATTAGCCAGGGGACTTACCTCATTCGGGTAACTTCCCTTCTGATAGCATTTAGAGAAATATGTATGTGCGTGCCATAATCGCAAGATATATCAATTAAACATACAATTCTTATTTCTGAAACCATATGTGTGTAAATATTTAGGCTACAAAGTATAATTACTCTCATACTAGCCCTTGAAAGTCCAAAACGATACTACCCGACTCTACCCTAGTCCTAGACTCATTTACTAGATGAAATGAGACATTATATCCTTATAAATAGTCCTCGAATAAGCCCGGACACTCCCATATTATCCTATAGTACTACCCTCCTTATGTGGGGTCATAATAATTCGTAATACATCCTAAAGGAAGGTTCCTGATCCTTAAACCCAAAAGAAAAGGAGTAAAAACAAAGTTAGAAGAATTTGGCAAAATAGCAACATTTTCGAATCAATTCACCCTGGCCGAATTGATTCAGTAGAAAGAACCAAGATTCTTATTTTTTTTACCGAATCGATTCGGTCTGCTCAAATCGATTCATTAAACTCATACCTGTAGGCTACTATTTTAGCGAATCGATTCGCTAGGGGCGACTCGATTCACCTGAGTCAGATAGCCCAATTTCGGCTACGGGTTATGAATAACCCTAAATTCACAATTCTTATTCTTCCAACTACACCAACTATTATCAACCATCAACATACCCAAATCATTCCTACATATTAATCCACTAATCTATACAACTCCAATCAAGTCTAAATCATATAGCTAAGGGTTTAAACACCAAAATACCCAAATGGGTTAAACTCAAGAACACTAACCATATATGAAAATTATTCAACACAATCATAGGTTTATGAAAGCTTAGTAACTTGCCTCAAGATTGAAGTCTCAGATTCTTCTTCGTCAGAACGATTCCAAGCTCAAAATGGCAAAATCTCTTCTTTTCTCTTCTTTCTATCAAGCTCTCACTTCTCTCTAACTTTCTAGGTTTAGAAATACACTAATGAGATATAAATGCTCTTGCAAGAGTTAAATGCCTAAATGCATTAAGTCCAACATTAAAAGATACTACATACTTAAAATGACCCGTAACATCATAACTAAGTCAAAAGTACCCCAAAACCCAAAAATACACCTGCCACTTATTTTGACTATCTCAACCGTTCCCGGACTAACCGTGCCCTCTAAACTGGCCTCCGGGATATCGTTCATTATTTCTTATTACAACTTCATATTAACTTTCTAATAACAATCCGATTGAAATATAAATCATAATCGTCGCTTAAAGTCCAACGACGCAACACATTCATAATATTAAGCTATTTACATTCGTGTAACGGTAAATATGAAGTATTCATAGATATTAATTTTTAAATTACTTAAATTAATATTTATTTCAATTTCTTTTAGTATATATAACTAACCCACGTGGCATTTTAATATAAAATAATTACTCAAAAGCAAGGGGTATTACATACTCCCCCCTGCAAGGGAATTTTGCCCTCAAAATTTAGGCGTACCTGGTAAAAAGAGGTGTGGGTACTTTTCTCGGATATCCTCCTCTCGATCCCAAGTTGATTCATTGGCATTGTGGTTCCCCCATTGGACTAGAACCAAGGGCACTACTTTGGACCTTATTCTACGCTCACCATGGTCTAAAATGGCAATCGGTTGTTCCTCGTATGAAATATCGAGTTGTAACTCAATATCATCTAACGGAACATGCCAATTAAATCCTTCACATCTTTTATACTTATTTAAATATGAGACATGGAATACATCATGAATTTGTCATAAGTGTTCTGGCAGAGCAAGCTGATAAGCTACGGGGCCTACCTTTGAAATAATGGGAAAAGGACCTACATAGTGTGGCGCAAGTTTGCCCATTTTCCCAATTCGCATCACACCTTTCATCGGGGACACCCTCACTAAAACTTGACCCCCTACTTCCAATTACACATGCCTTCGATTTGCGTCGGCATAGCTCTTCTAGTGATCTTGCGCAATCCGTATGCAGTTTTGAATGAGCTCAATATTCGAAGAGTTATCTTAGATCATTTCATGTCCATGGAGCTTATTGTCTCCTACTTCCAACCAATAAGCAGGTGATCGACACGATCGACCATACAATGCCTCATACGGTGCCATACCTATCGTGAATTAGTATGAATTATTGTATGCAAATTCGACCAACGAAAGATATAGTTCCCATCCTCCTTTAAAATCAAGTATGCACATGTGAAGCATATCCTCCAACATTTGATTGACCCTCTCAGTTTGCCCATCGGTTTGCGTATGGTATGATGTACTCAATCACAATTCATTCCCCATCGCCTCTTGGAAACTTTTCCAAAAGTAGGATACAAAAATGTTGTCTCGATCTGAGACTATATTGATAGGCACCCCATGAAGTTTCATAATTTCCCCAAAAAAGAGCTGGGCATAATGCGCCATATTGTAATCAGTCCGTGCCGGTAGGATGTGTACCGATTTAGTTAAACGATCGATAATTACCCAAATAGAATCGTGACCTATTTGTGACATCGGCAATCCCGTGATGAAATCCATTGAGATACTTTCCCATTTTCACACCGGTATTTCTAAGAGTTGCAATAATCCAGTTGGCCGTTGGTGGTCCACCTTTACCAATTGAGAAGTGGCGTATTAAGAGACAAATTCATAAATGTCCCTTTTCGTTATAGCCCACCAATATTGACGACGCATGTCTTGGTACATCTTGTCCCTACCTGGATGTACTGAAAATATTGAACTATGGTACTTCATCATAATAGCACGTCTCAAGTCTCCCTCGTCCAGAAGTATAACTCTTCCATGGAAACGTAACCCACCCTCAGAACTATAAGAGTAGGATTCTGCTCCCTTGGTCAGCAATTGGCATACCTGGTCTTAAAAATCTTTATCCCCTCCTTGCACTTTTACCACTCATATTGCCATAGCAGTCATAATGGTCAACACCGACATGCATGCTCTTGCTACTGCATCGTCCTGGCCAAGTTCTTTACACTTGGCTTTCCACACTTCCGCTAGATGCCCCACGGCTCTTCGACTCTGCGCATCAGCCACCACATTTGCCTTACCTGGGTGGTAGTGGATATTAAATTGACAGTCCTTTACGAATTATAACCACCGACGTTGCCTCATATTTAGATCTTTCTGAGAGAATAAATATTGTAACAATTTATGGTCCGTAAAAAGACAAAATTTCTCAGCCAGGAGGTAATGCCTCCATATCTTCAAGGCAAACACCACTACTGCAAGCTCTAAATCATGCGTGTGATAATTCATTTCATGGGGCTTGAGCTTGAGAGAAGCATATGCAATGGACCTATGCTATAGTTGTAGTACACCCCCCAATCATTGTAGAGAAGCGTCCATGAAGACCAAATAGTCTACTATCGATTTTGGTAAAGTAAGTACAGGAGCAGGGGTCAAATTTTCCTTCAGCTCTTCAAAAGATAGCTAAGAGGAGTCATCCCAAACAAATCGCACTCCTTTTCGGGTCAAGTTCATTAAAGGGTCCCTAATTTTGGAAAAACCCTTAATGAAACGGTGATAATATCCCACCAAACCTAGAAAACTACGTATCTCAGTTGGCGTCGTGGGATGATCCCATTCCATCACCACTGTAACCTTGTTTGGGTCTACGGAAATACCCTCAGCCATCACGATATGCCCCAAAAATTACACTTCCTGCAACCAGAAGTTGCATTTCTCGAATTTCGCACAAAGCTGATGATCCCGTAGTGTCTGCAAGACCAATCGCAAGTGTTCGGCATGATTAACTTTAGTCCGAGAATAGACTAGAATGTTATCAATAAACACGATCACAAACTGGTCTAGAAAGTCCCAAAATAATCAATTCGTAAGGGCCATAAATACTGCAATAGCATTGGTTAGCCCAAACGGCATAACCAAAAACTCATAGGACCCATACCTGGTCAAGAATGTAGTTTTCGACATGTCCTGCTCTCGAATTCGCAACTGATGGTATCCAGTCCTCAAATCTATTTTATAGAAGTACGACGCTCCTCTTAATTGATCAAACAAAATGTCGATTCGAGGTAATGGGTATTTATTTCGGATGGTTACCTTATTCAATTCGCGGTAGTCAATGCATAACCGGAGGGAACCATCCCTCTTACTTACAAATAGTATAGGAGAACCCCATGGTGACGTGCTACGCCGAATGAACCCATGTCCCAACAGTTGCTGAATTTGATCCCTTAACTCCCTCATTTTTAAAGGAGCCATATGGTATGGAGTACACGCAATCGGCCTAGTTCCCGGCGCCAAGTCAATCACGAACTCAATCTCACCACTTGGAGGTAAGCCAAGGATTCTTGAAAGACATCCTCAAATTCCCTAACAACAGGAATCGAGTCTAAGGAAATCACGATTTCTAGTAAAGTCTCCTCCTTTATACAATACAAGTGGGTGCCTGAACCTCCCTCCTAAAGAGGCATAGCCACCAAAAACATTTCTTGCCCCGGAATAGCAAAAACTATACTCCTCCCATAACAATTTACCATGGCTCGGTACTTCACTAACCAATCCATTACCAAAATAACATCATAACCGACCATGTCCAGGATAAGTAAGTCGTCCTCAAAGCGCAATCTACTAAGGTCTATTCCCACCCCTTTACAAATAAAAAGTATAAGTGATCCATCACCCATAGACAACTCGACACTACTGAAAGTACTTTCGACAGATTTAAACAATCCTGTTGAAAGAGAAAATTGCCTAGTAATAAATAAGTGTATGGCTCCAGTGTAAAATAACACTCGACCGACAGACCCTTGGATGGGAAACTTACCCTTAATAGCTGGCGGTTCTAACAGTGCTGGAGGAAACAAAGCGTCTTAGATATTATACATACTTCCAAACTGAAGTTTCCCCTGTTGCAATGGGACGGCTGGAATAGGTGATGGAGATTGTCGATGAACCTGCGGATTCTAAGGGCCTCCCGGTAATTACCCCTATTCAGCTGCGGACAAGCTCTTTTCATGTGACCCTGTTCACCGCACTAAAAATAACGGTCCATAAAATTCTCAAAGTGTCGACCCCGATTGTTGTTTCGAAAATGCCCCGCACCTTGGCCCTGATGGCCTCGACCTCCATTATTCCTCATGCCAGCTTGGCCCTGTTGTCCCAATTGTTGTTGTTTCTGAGCACCTTGTCCGTGCCTAAAATTACCTCCGTCGAAGTTGAAGCCCCCTAAGCATTTCTTCTTAGCCGAGTCCCCCTTTTGGAGGTCCCATTCCTTCTGTTTGTTTCCGGACGGCTATGGTGGTGGTAGTGCCCCCACCGACACCATCCCCCCTTGCTTACTAGATTGACCAGAATCTCCTGTCTTCTTACTCAGCTTCAAATGAAGGCAGTGATCCTGGAAATGGAGTAAATATTCATTCATCACATCGCTAAAGGTTTGCAAAGTCGAATTACCTAACAGATGCTGCCTTATTTTCTAAATCAAACCCCTAACAAATTTGGATATCCTCCTTCTTCTGGATTTATCTCGTCCAGCACAAAGTTTTCCAAGCGAGTAAATTCTTCTTCATATTCCGCCACTGTTCATTCTCCCTGAATAACATCCTATAGCTTCCTCCACATCTCCTTCTGGATTGCTGGAAGAAAGTACTTTCGATTAAACAAAGTCCAGAATGCCAATATAGTCATGGTATCCCTTTGTTCTGGAGTGGTCATCGACTCCCACTATTGGAGAGAAGCTCCCACTAGTTTAAAAGTGGTGAGAATATGTTTTCACTCTTCGCTACATTCCACCATGCGAAGATGGCGTTGAATATCCTTCTCCCATTGATTGGCAACAATCATATCGGTGCCACCCTACAATTCTGGAGGGTGACCTTTGAGGAAGGATTATCTAAATCTTTCCCATGCGAAAGGCCCCGTATGGGCTTGAGCCACCGGTGTTACCATTTGTTGAGCTTGGGGAAAATTATTGGACCATTGCATTCATTGCAGCGTTCACTGCCTGGGCCATAATATTAGCCACCTCCGTGTCATTTATAGTGCCTTGTAGAGGTGGGGGCTCTACATAATCTTCTACTCAATTTACCCTTGTCGGGCGAACTCGTCTAGGCGACATCTGAGATAAAAATCAACTGAATTAGTATACAGTTAAAATAATTTATCCTTACGAGAAAATCGTAAATGCGGGTAAGCAAAACAGTCCTAACAATAGGGCTCTATGTCAAAGAACGCTATGGTAGAACGTGATAAGTCTGCATAGATCCTAAGGACTCTAGAACCTGATGCTCTGATACCATTTGTGACACCCTGCTATTTAAAATAAGAGGTGGCCAACCCACTACTCCAATAAAAACAAGAATATTAAATGGTTCATTCTTAGCATCACTGTCGCATAAAAGATAATGCCATATAACCACCCAACATTTTAAAAACGGATGCCAAATATATTTTCTAATTGCTAAAAATAGTTAAATCATCCAATTTAATAGAAGGTTGCTATATACATCTAATAGTTTGATAACAATTCTACAAAACATAACCGAATAAGATGTTGGTTAACAGACTGATAAAAAAAGGTTACACCAAGCATAATAGTGTGTACGAATACTAAACTTGGGCAACACGCCCGAATATACAGAAGGATCATAACTAGAGTATCAAAAGAACCTAATGCATCTACTACAAAAATCCTACAACATCCGCAAAATGTTGTAGCTCCTTAACACTAGGAAGGAAAGTCAAAGCGGGCGCCCAAGCGGCGGAGCACCTGAACATAAATAATAACCACACAAGAAGAAGAAATATAAATGCGTCAGGGCTCGGTTTGATGTGATGTGCATGTGAATAAAATGCATAATAATTATGAATGCCAATGAATCATAAGCAGGCTAAATTCACTCTTTATTCAAGATATCATCCTCACCTCTCTTCTAATTGCACATGCTAATGCTTACAATTTATGATAAGTTAAACTACTCATATACTTAATAGGATTAACCTAACCATATTCAACAATACCAAGTTTACCAACTTAATACAACCTTACCAGTAAATTAATCATTAAGGACCATATGTAATTAAAGTTGATTCACAAGTTCATTTAAGTCATTGATGTGAAACACCATTTTCATGAGAATAATTTCAACCAAATTATAACGGTTCTAAGACCATCCTTCTAGGAGTCACCCCACTAGGTGCGCCCCTAAATGATATTATCTCTCAGGGCCTATAATCAAGAACACCTAGGTATCCTAAATCGCAACGCATGGAAAGCGTCCATATACCTTCGATAATGAGTCATAACCATACCAGGAATTACCTCACTTCGAACGTAACAATCATACAATGTAACAACCGGTACTATGGCCCGAGGACTATATTCTCCCTACATCAATATCCAAGGTATTTACCTCATTTGCGTAATGTAATACCCCGTATGTTTATGACTTTTAAATTTGTGGGATTTATTAAATTTAATTGAGGTAAATTAATTTAATTTTAATCCGGAATGTTGTTTTTAATATTTACTAGCGTGACGAGAGTTAGTAATTATTGGAAATTTGTTATTTGTTGAATGTTACTGGATGAGTATAGTAATATATGAGATTTAATTTTTATAAAATTGTCACGTGTGAATAAAATGACAATTATGGAAATTTGAGTCGGAACGCGCCCGTGTCGCGTCGGGACTAAATATTGATGAATAAAAGTGAAATATTTTTAAGTTATACATATGGTCATTTTGAGTGCGCCAACGCGTCCGAAAGGGTCGAGATAGTCAAAAAAGTGTACCCGGGGGTTTAGTTTGGGTCTCGGGGCGTTTTTAGGCCTAATTAGTACCCCGGGAGGGCATTTTGGACATTTCACATTTTTGGGTAATTAAACCCACGAATTTTATAGGGTTATATCAGATGGAAAATGTTATCTTCTAGGGTTAACACAACCTAAAACTATTGACGGCCATTGGAGAGGAAGAGGAGAAGCTCTCCATGGAATTCTAGGCCAAGAACACATCCGATTACACCGTCGTCACCACCAACGCGTAGATCGCGCGACGGAGAACGCAACCACACCGAAATCATCCGCAAATCAGAACTGAAATTTTCCAAGCAAGTATCTATCTTGCTTTTATCAAGTTAATGCATCCTTTTATATTAGTCTTAGGTTGATTAGATTAATATTCTTGAAGAAAAACATTAATTGGAGACACAAATTGCATGTTATAATGATAGAGATCATATTTCTGGAAATCCATTTCACATGTAGAGGTTGAGCCACGAAATTCCATGATATTAGAGATAGAAAATCTGGAAAAAGAATGAAAGAAATTAAGTTAAAGGAAATATTAGGGTTCATAAGAATTAGGTAGAGTTTGCCCCTTTTTAACCCATGATTCTTGAGGAAAATTCGCATGTGTTACGTAAGAAATTGTTTATATGGGTATACAACACTTATAGTATAATTGATTTGGAGTTTGGGACTGTAACATGATGATTTGGAGGAGTTTGGGGTGAGAATCCCGTAACTGGGTTGGTTACAGAATCTGCATAACTGCTTGATCGATCGATCGAGCCCAGAGCATCGATCGATCGAAGGTTCGATCGATCGACCCCCTTTCTTCGATTGATCGACCCTCCTGGGAAAACTGCATTTTTTCTTATGTTAGATTAATCCGATTTTATGCGTAGTAAACCTTGATTAGGGTTGCTAGAATATAATGGAACATAAAGAGGGCCAGTAGGGTCAAGAGAAATCCCATAAAGTGGAACTTTAATGTGAAAGGGAAATAAAGGGTAAACGGGGAGACTTGCAGATTTAAGAAATCATACATGCGTTGATTATATATTCGAAACATCTAATGAGTTGGATTAGAAGGCAAGAGAGGGCGTACTGAAATTGTACTTAGATAAAGGAAATACTTCGAGGGACGAGAAGAGAGTTCAGAATAAATTAATTACGAGAATAAAAAGGAATGAGGCCGTTATGCGATATAATTGAGCGAAATGTGTAATAACGGATGATTATAATTATGGGTCGTGAGCGTACCTAATTTAATGATGTGGATGTGAATACATGTATATATATATGACTGAGTGATTATGCATATATTATTTCTGTGTAAAAATCGTACCCGCGCTACTTGCTATCCATGAGGTTACCGCGCTGGGGCAGTCTTATCTCGATGTGACCTTTATCGGGGATATTGACTCGTACCCTAGAAGATATATATCCTTGGTACAGGCTATCGAATCGATAGTTCAGACGGTCCTAACAGGCGTGGGGTATGTACTGACCTCTTAGAGACTTGGAATCTATGCTTCGCCTCAATATTGTTTGTGTATTTGTTAATACAGTTCGAGAGTGATTCTGAACTAGTATTTCCCTTAGTTTATGTGATACGGGGACTGGATAGCAGAGTATGCTAGCACCATAGATTTTATGTGGGGTGTTGTTAGTATATATATAATTTATGAGTGATTGGTATATATATACTTATATATGGAAGTCTGGCACCATAGTTTTTCTGTGGGGTGCAGGTTGTATATATATTATTCGAGTAATTAATATATATACGTATATTTAATTGAGAACCTTCTACTGAGTAATATAGTAGTTAAGTAAAGTATGAATTTCATCATCTCCACTGTAAGTATTCGGAAACGTTATAACAATATGGAATTATTCTACAACAACGTAAGAAATCTTGAAGAGATAGACTTTTCTAAAGTGAATAACATAACCTTAATTCCACGTGTTAAAACTTATGGAGAATAAGTTAGAGAGATAGATGGGGTTCATTAGTACGATAGATGTGCACACTAGATGAGAGGTGAGAATTCTCAAGAGAGTGTCGCATACTAATATGACTGTTGCATTAGCCGGTAGCATTTTAAATACTTGCTAAACTATTTTTAAAACGGTTCTACATTTGGGCTCTGGCCCATTTGCTGTTACCTCTTCTCTCTTGTGTATATATATATGTATTACAGGTACCCAGCCACAGGGGTGTCTTACTTAGGATTCTTTGGATGCACGTGCTGTAGCTTTTGTGGGATTTGCAGGCCATTGCTTAGACGACCTCATTATTGACTCTACTTCTAGTTCAGCTTTATCCAGTGGGGTCATGTGTCGCCCGTTTTCCATTCTGTAGTTGGTATTGTCAGAGACTGTAATTCTTTTTACTTTCAGCATTTTATTTCGGTATATATTACTGTCAGGATGTTTTCCTTTAGTGTTGTAAATGTTGGGATTATTTAATGATGGTGAAATTCTTGAATGTTCATTTATATGCTTATCCTTAATGTGTGACTCTTAAATAGGTTAACGATTAAAGGTTTTATTATCAGATTTAATAAAATGGAAATAAGGGTTTCAAATGGTTTTGACACTTAGCTTA
The DNA here is from genome assembly GCA_949130495.1 of Sambucus nigra. Classification (NCBI taxonomy): domain Eukaryota; kingdom Viridiplantae; phylum Streptophyta; class Magnoliopsida; order Dipsacales; family Adoxaceae; genus Sambucus; species Sambucus nigra. The sequence goes on along the minus strand of OX422214.1, from coordinate 248,773,667 downwards.
AATAATTAGGGTGTTTAAATTGGAAAAGATTTTTTTTATTTGCGACAGTGATGCTAAAAATGAACCAACTGTCCACCTTGATGTTAATTTAATAAAGGAGTGATCGCCCGATATTTAATTAGGCGGGGTGTCATAGGTAGTATTAGAGCATCAGGTTCTAGTGTCCTTAGGATCTGTGCGACTTATTATGCTTTCAGCGTTGCTTTGTTTGATATAGATCCCTATGTTTAGGATTGTCGATTTCTTTGACGAAATTTCGTTCTCCTGCTATAATGTGTATACGATAGTGAATTCTAACTCCGTTCGGATGTGTGCGTGTGCCAAGCGATGACGAATGTCAAAAGAGGACCGTCAAGTGGACCTCAGGAGGCCGGGCTCAGATGAGATTATAAAATATATCCGAGGATGATGACCGTAGTCGAGGTCACCTCCATCATGGCACGAGAAGCCATGATTATAAAGACGACTAAGACGCAGCAACGATTTTCAAGTGCTGTTATGATCGAATGAGGTACGAGAGTAAACTTACCCAACGTATTACAAAACGGGTAGAGAACTGTCTGTGAAAATTCTACAAATGCGGGAATTGTGTGTGTTACCAAAGGAGGTAAAGTATCCAAAGGTTTCGATATAGGATGAAGTGTGGCAAACCGAAAGTGAAAATTTAGAGAAAATTTTCTTGGCTTTCGGGACGAAGTTATAATGGATGGAGTCAACCACCAATTTTAGAAGTGAAATGCTATGCCTATAGAAGAACCTTAGGTACAGTGTTGACCGTATGTTCCTTCCTCAACTGTTCAGGATTTGAAGCAAACGTGGTTCTGAACTCAACGCGGGAGGACATGACAGGGGTCCATTGGTGAATGTGAATCTTAACCGTTAACGAATTTTGTATTGGGAGACGTAGATACAAGTGGAGGAAACGACTCCAAGTGGGAGATTGACTCGTGTTAATAATCGATAACACTCAAAAGGGAAATTTTGATGGACGGTCGATTTAGAGGTTGACAACGTCGTACTTTGTCAATATAATTGATGACGCTCCTTTGTGGGGGGAGGTTAAAAGAAATCGAAGAATTTAGTCGAGAATAAGACTGAATACAATGGTGGTGGTATAACACCACAAAGGGATGTGGATATACATCAGGGGACCCATTTAAATGATTCGGATGGTTGAATTATTACCAAGTGATGGTAAATTCAGCAAGGACTATTATAGACAGTGACATGATCCTTATGGCCTAAAGGCTAAGGGTATAATCGGGATGGCTAACAGGAATCGAGACTACTAAAGTCCGAGAGAAGAACAATCCTAACCTGGTTAGTAAGATAGGTGGTAAGTGGATTATGTGTTGAAGTATTTTATGCAGAGTGAAATTACTCGCGATAATATGTTCCAAAGTGAGTAAAAGGACAAGAATACGGTGCCTAGTGAAAGACAACGATTAAAGTAATTTTGTTTAGTTTAAATAGACGTGTTACGTCTGAAAACCATTTGTGCAGTTAAGACGATTGCCAAGGTGGAAGTATAAGTTGTATCCTCAGAGGATGAGGAGTGTTTATGTGACACGAGCGAGTCACTATGTTTTGCTCATTGCTAGATTAGCATGTGAGACGAGTTTAATTCATATAATTATAAACGTTATTATTATGTGAATATTTTTTTTCTAGTGTAACGGGATTTTCTTTAGTGCTATCTGTGGAGGATGAATGTGTATATTAAACGGTGTTATGTATTTTATTGAGGTTACTCGTCGTAGTGAAGCGATATACGAGTATGGTATTATCTTTAATAAAACGTTATAGAAATGGTTAGTACGGTAGTGGGCAATTATTGCAAGACTATCGGAGTGGTTGCATTAGTGCAACATGTTTCATTTTTGTTCTGGTGAGACTTCACCGAAAAGAAGGTTGGACTCGAACTTATATTATCTGTCCTAGAGACTTCAGAGGAGATAGTGGGCTCGATATATTCGATGCCAATGTATGTATAGACTTTGCCAATATGATTTAGTATATATCAGGATTTACCGTTGGGCGAAAAGACTTAACTTGGTATTATGTTTAGCACTCTGGACTTAGTGATAGGAAGAGTGCAGTGTTATATCTATCCTCTAGAGATATGGAAGTTAAGAGTTATACCCCTATTATTAGGGAAAGGAATTTTGAGAATTCCGATCGTATGTGTTCGAGGGTTATAGAATACAATTACCATCAACCAATACGGGACGATAGTGAAATTAGTGAGATGTTCTTTGTTAAGCATAATTACGAGAGGAATAGTAACTTTTCCGTCAAGAGACGGAATAAAGGGGTACATGCCACGGACGGAGGACCTAACGGATTTCGATAACCGACAATGCTAGGTAGTAGTGTATCGGGGGGGTTCCTTATTTGGATTTCGCTTTGCGAGACATCCCACGCATGAAACTTAGCGTAAGGTTGGAAATAGGAAGACGTTTGGTCACTATCTCATGAGTTCGGTACCCTGGTCGAAATGGGATCAAGTAATTATGTATGTAAGTTGGAAGTTAAATTTTGTTTTAAAGCTATTGGAGCCAGATTTTATGGTAAGAAAGTATTGAAGTTATTCCCATGAGTTAAGGGGTGGAACGATGATATCTAGGGCGGTTGAGAGTACCCAAATGTCGTAATCGCGTTCAAAACACAAGGTGAAAAAATAGTTGGAATGATTTTTTCATGGATTATCTGGAAAGAACTTTGTTATACAAAAGAGATGACCCGTAATTATTTTGATGAAATGAGCGTTAGAGATTTATTTTGGTTGTTGTACCTATTAAGGAAAATTTTTGTACTTAGCTGAGGAAGGTTGAGAATTATTATTTCTTTTATTGTCATAAAAGTGGATGCCCTATTCCTTCTATTTCGTTAAATTTAGTCAGGTTCACTGATGAGTAGCACGCTGTTCGCTCTCCTAGGGCGATCGTGGTGTTGTAAAAATGGGCATCTTGGTCAACTGCAGTTAAAACCGTCCGAGTCGAAGGGACGTAGTTATAGACGTATGAAATATATGTTAGTGGGACTAGTGTAACTAAGCAAAAGTGATCGAGTGGATTAAATGTCACGCGAGGGGCGATAATCCATACATAAGTGTGCAATTAGAATAATTTGATTGGACGACTGTGGGAAGCCATTTGAGAAGGGGTATTCCATGAATGGAGCAGAAGTTAAAATTATTATGAGGAACACTTAGAGTGGAGTTGTTAGTAGTCAAGGGTGAGAGAGACTTGCATAAAAGATGATGTTAGTATGGCATAAGAGATCCAGAAGTGCGCTTCGTGGAGAGAAGAGCACGGGTCGGAACTTTCGGAATACTCCAAGGGAGGAAGGGTAATATTACGTATCACTTAATGTGAGACATTTCAAGGGAAAAATTGATGTTTAGCAGGACGTAGTGATAGTCTCTACATGCACCGCCCATAGATAAGATTTGGTTGAAAGAGGAGAATCAACCAAAGAATTTAGTGTTTATCGATAAATCCTGAAATTTGAAAAGGTCTGTAAAGTTTTTGGATGGGTTTCCATCCTCAAAACAAGATCAAGGTTTCATCCTGAACATGTGAATTAAGTCGCCGAGAAGGAGGTGATTGATATTCCTTGGGGCTGGTTTACAATATTAACTAGTATGCCCAGACTTTCTTTGAAAGCAAGGATTACGCCAGTCCATGGTCCGGCACAGTTTAAACTTCTAAATCAGGATGAGATTTGTGAATCCCACCTTTGATATGGGATTTCAGGAACCAGCGGAGATAAGGTTTCGTTTCGAGTAGGATGTATCACCCTTAGCCAGGAAATAAGCGCACGGTGATTAAAGATTAGTGGAGTCGCGTGAAGGAGATTTTGGAATCTTGGTACGATGATTTCAGAAATGCTCTGTAGAAGAACTCGTACATGTTTGTCGCGTACGAGGCGCTTATTAAGGTTTTGTTATGGAAGAACCTCGACTATTCTCCTTCTGTATGTTTAGAGGTGAGTAGATAATCAGAATTTTTGGATCGGTAGAGAAAATATCCGATAACTGTGGTAGAAATCCACGACTATTTTAGACAAGTGTTCAAATGTTCGTATGGTCTTCTCAGGATGGGAATTTTGTATATGAATAAATCCGAGTAGTTGTCATGTAGTGACGTGAGGCCTCCTAATGATAGTGAGATAATGGAAAATTATAACGTATAGGCGTGACCTATTGGAATGTTGTCAGTTGGGAGCGCAATGTGAAGTGTCTCCAATGAGAATGTAAAACAAGGTTGCTGTGAGGAAAGGGCTATAGTGATTGAGCGCCTTACGATGTAAATAGTTGTGTACGGAAAAGGATATCCAGAATTGTGCTACCTGATAGGCCTTATTTTCCGAATTTCGGGACGAAATTCCGTTATTAGGGGGGAAGTATGTAATACCCCGAATTTTTATGACTTTTAAATTTATGGGATTTATTAGATTTAATTGAGGTAAATTAATTTAATTTTAATCCGGAATGTTGTTTTTAATATTTACTAGCGTGACGAGAGTTAGTAATTATTGGAAATTTGTTATTTGTTGAATGTTACTGGATGAGTATAGTAATATATGAGATTTAATTTTTATAAAATTGTCACGTGTGAATAAAATGACAATTATGAAAATTTGAGCCGGGACGCGTCCGTGTCGCGTCGGGACTAAATATTGATGAATAAAAGTGAAATATTTTTAAGTTATCCGTATGGTCGTTTTGAGTGTGCCAACGCGTCCGGAAGGGTCGAGATAGTCAGAAAAGTGTACCCGAGGGTTTTAGTTTGGGTCTCGGGGCGTTTTTAGGCCTAATTAGTACCCCGGGAGGGCATTTTGGACATTTCACATTTTTGGGTAATTAAACCCACGAATTTTATATGGTTATGTCAGATGGAAAATGTTATCTTCCAGGGTTAACACAACCTAAAACTATCGACGGCCATTGGAGAGGAAGAGGAGAAGCTCTCCAATGAATTCTAGGCCAAGAACACATCCGATTGCACCGCCATCACCACCAACGTGTAGATCGCGCGACGAGGAACGCAACCACACCGAAATCATCCACAAATCAGAACTGAAATTTTCCAGGCAAGTATCTATCTTTCTTTTATCAAGTTAATGCATCCTTTTATATTAGTCTTAGGTTGATTAGATTAATATTCTTGAAGAAAAAGATTAATTGGAGACACAAATTGCATGTTATAATGATAGAGATCATATTTCTGGAAATCCATTTCACATGTAGAGGTTGAGACACAAAATTCCATGATATTAGAGATAGAAAATCTGGAAAAATAATGGAAGAAATTAAGTTAAAGGAAATATTAGGGTTCATAAGAATTAGGTAGAGTTTTCCCCTTTTTAACCCATGATTCTTAAGGAAAATTCGCATGTGTTACGTAAGAAATTGTTTATATGGGTATACAACACTTATAGTATAATTGATTTGGAGTTTGGGACTGTAACATGATGATTTGGAGGAGTTTGGGGTGAGAATCCCGTAACTGGGTTGGCTGCAGAATCTGCATAACTACTTGATCGATCGATCGAGCCCAGAGCATCGATCGATCGAAGGTTCGATCGATCGACCCCCTTTTTTCGATCGATCGACCCTCCTGGGAAAACTGCATTTTTTCTCGAGTTAGCTTAATCCGATTTTATGCGTAGTAAACCTTGATTAGGGTTGCTAGAATATAATGGAACATAAAGAGGGCCAGTAGGGTCAAGAGAAATCCCATAAAGTGGAACTTTAATGTGAAAGGGAAATAAAGGGTAAACGGGGAGACTTGCAGATTTAAGAAATCATATGTGCGTTGATTATATATTCGAAACATCTAATGAGTTGGATTAGAAGGCAAGAGAGGGCGTACTGAAATTGTACTTAGATAAAGGAAATACTTTGAGGGACGAGAAGAGAGTTTAGAATAAATTAATTACGAGAATAAAAAGGAATGAGGCCGTTATGCGATATAATTGAGCGAAATGTGTAATAACGGATGATTATAATTATGGGTCGTGAGCGTACCTAATTTAATGATGTGGATGTGAATACATGTATATATATATGACTGAGTGATTATGCATATATTATTTCTGTGTAAAAATCATATCCGCGCTACTTGCTATCCCTGAGGTTACCGCGCTGGGACAGTCTTATCTCGATGTGACCTTTATGGGGGATATTGACTCGTACCCTAGAAGATATATATCCTTGGTACAGGCTATCAAATCGATAGTTCAGACGGTCCTAACAGGCGTGGGGTATGTACTGACCTCTTAGATACTTGGAATTTATGCTTCGCCTCAATATTGTTTATGTATTAGTTAATACAGTTCGAGAGTGATTCCGAACTAGTTTTTCCCTTTGTTTGTGTGATACGGGGACTGGATAGCAGAGTATGCTAGCACCATAGATTTTATGTGGGGTGCTATTAGTATATATATAATTTATGAGTGATTGGTATATATATACTTATATATGGAAGTCTAGCACCATATTTTTATGTGGGGTGCGGGTTGTATATATATTATTCGAGTAATTAATATATATACGTATATTTAATTGAGAACCTTCTACTGAGTAATATAGTAGTTAAGTAAAGTATGAAATTCATCATCTCCACTGTAAGTATTCGGAAACGTTATAACAATATGGAATTATTCTAAAACAACGTAAGAAATCTTGAAGAGATAGACTTTTCTAAAGTGAATAACATAACCTTAATTCCACGTGTTAAAACTTATGGAGAATAAGTTAGAGAGATATATGGGGTTCATTAGTACGATAGATGTGCACACTAGATGAGAGGTGAGAACTATCAAGAGAGTGTCGCATACTAATATGACTGTTGCATTAGCCGGTAGAATTTTAAATACTTGCTAAACAATTTTTAAAGCGGTTCTACATTCGGGCTCTGACCCGTTTGCTGTTACCTCTTCTCTCTTGTGTGTATATATATATATATATATATATATATATATGTATTACAGGTGCCCAGCCACAGGGGTGTCTTACTTAGGATTCTTTGGATGCACGCGGTGTAGCTTTTGTGGGAGTTCCAGGCCATTGCTTAGACGACCTCATTGTTGACTCTACTTCTAGTTCAGCTTTATCCAGTGGGGGCATGTGTCGCCCATTTTCCATTATGTAGTTGGTATTGTTAGAGACTGTAATTCTTTTTACTTTCAGCATTTTATTTCGGTATATATTACTGTCAGGATGTTTTCCTTTAGTGTTGTAAATGTTTGGATTATTTAATGATGGTGAAATTCTTGAATGTTCATTTCTATTCTTATCCTTAATGTGTGACTCTTAAATAGGTTAACGATTAAAGGTTTTATTATCAGATTTAATAAAATGGAAATAAGGGTTTCAAATGGTTTTGACACTTAGCCTAATTAATTAGGGTGTTTAAATTGGAAAAGATTTTTTTTATTTGCGACAGTGATGCTAAGAATGAACCAACTGTCCACCTTGATGTTAATTTAATAAAGGAGTGATCGCCCGGTATTTAATTAGGCGGGGTGTCATACGTAACTTCCCTTATGATAGCATTTAGAGAGGTATATATGTTCATGCCATAATCGCAAGATATATCAATTAAATATACAATTCTTATTTTCTAAACCATATGTGTGTAAAAATTTAGGCTACAAAGTATAATTACTGTCATACTAGCCCCTAAAAGTCCAAAATGATGCTACTTGACTCTACCCTAGTCCTAGACTCGTTTACTAGATGAAATGAGACATTATATCCTTATAAATAGTCCTCAAAATAAGCTCGGACACTCCTATACTATCCTAGAGTACCACCCTCCTTAAGTGGGGTCATAATACTTCATAATACATCCTAAAGGATGGTTACTAAGACTTAAACCCAAAAGAAAAGGAGTAAAAACAAAGTTAGAAGAATTTGGCAAAACAACAACATTTCCGAATGGATTCGCCCGGCCGAATCGATTTGGGTTGAGAGAACCAAGCTTCATGTTTTTTTTTCGAATCTATTTGGTCTACCCGAATCGATTCGCTAAACTCATACTTGTAACCTACCATTTTAGCGAATCGATTCCCCTGGGTCGGATAGCCCAATTTCGGCTACGAGTTATGAAGAGCCCTAAATTACCAATTGTTATTCTTCCAACTGCACCAACTATCATCAACCATAAACATCCCCAAATCATTCCTACATATTAATCCACTAATGTATACAACTCCAATCAAGTCTAAATCATACACCTAAGGGTTTAAGCACCAAAATCACTAAAATCCACAAATGGGTTAAACTAAAGGACACTAACCATATATGCAAATTATTCAACACAACCATAGGTTTATGCAAGTTTAGTAACTTTCCTCAAGATTGAAGTCTTGGATTCTTCTTCGTCGGAACGATTCCAAGCTCGAAATGGCAAAATCTCTTCTTTTCTCTTCTTTCTCTCAAGCTCTCACTTCTCTCTAACTTTCTAGGTTTAAAAATACACTAATGATATATAAATGCTCTTGCAATAGTTAAATGCCTAAATGCATTAAGTCCAACATTAAAAGCTACTGCATACTTAAAATGACTCGTAACATCATAATTATGTCAAAAGCACCCCGGAACCCAAAAATACACCTGGCACTTATTTTGACTATCTCAGTCGTTCCCGGACTAATCGTGCCCTCTAAACTGACCTCTGGGATATCGTTCATTATTTCTTATTCCAACATCATATTAACTTTTTAATAACAATCCGATTGGAATATAAATCATAACCGTCGCTTAAAGTCCAACGACGCAACTTAATCATAATATTAAACTATTTACATTCGCGTAACGGTAAATATGCAATATTCATAAATATTAATTTTTAAATTACTTAAATTAATATTTACTTCAATTTCCTTTATTATATATAACTAACCCACATGGCATTTTAATATAAAAATAATTACTCAAAAGTAAGGGGTATTACAGATCTATGCGGCTTTTTACGTTTCAGCTTAGCATTTTTTGATATAAAGCCCTATTGTAGGATTGTTGTATTCCTCTACGTATTTCAACTTGCATTCCCCTTCTATTAAGTATAGTTGATATGATTCATATATAAGTTCGATTTGGCTTCGCACACCGAACAATATAGAATGACCAGCGAGGACCGTTGGAAGGATTGCAGGAGGAGAGGAGAGGTGGAAGTCATAAAGTATTTTGCGATCGATGATTATGATAGAATTCACCATGCTTATTGTTCTGAAATAGGATAATAGGATAAGTACTTAAGAGTAGAATCTTTCCCCAAACACTGTCGTAGATAGTGGTGGTACAAATTCAGACTCACTCGGTATAGTTGGTAAGGGGGAGTTAGAGGAACTCTTTTAAAGAGTCATCTGTAAGGATTCGGGGAAGAAATTAAGGGTGATGGTTCAATGGAAGGTGATAATCCAAAGGCAATTGTCTAGGGTGGAGTGCGGCAACACCCAGAATTAAATTTCAGGCGAAATTAATTTTGCTCGTAGGAGCAGTATAAAGTGATGAGAGTCAGTCACCTCATATGAAGAAGAATATGTAGAATTAAACGAGGAGTTTTTTGTGGGATTTGATAGTTATATTTTTTGTCCGCTATTCAGACAGAGATGCGGCGAAAGTTTCTTAATGTTTCGCAAGGAGATAAGACCATGGAAGAATACTAGGAAGAGTTTACTCGGTTAGCAAACTTCGTGAAAGATGAGGTGAATACTGAAAAGAAGATAATGCGTAAGTTCATGGATGTACTTTCCTAAAGGATCTGACAGCACCTATTGGTTAATTCGGCATTAGAGACATACATAAAGGTTGTCAATGCAGCGCTACTTCATTTCCAGGATCAGTGGTTTCACATGAGGTATAGCAAAATGATGGGTGTATCTTGTCAGGCTGAGAAGGTAGGTGGGGACAGTGTCAGTGGGGGACAATCTATTTGAGAGGGGTGAATTCAGGCAGGGGTAGCAGGGCCCTCAGCTGCAGCAGCATTTCATTCCCCAGGGCCAATAGGGCCAAGGGAATGGTGGGAGAGGCCAACAAGGACAGGATCAGTGGCAAGGAGGATTTTCTACAAAAAAATTCGTTTGTGGAGAGACATAACATAGGAAGAGACATTGTCCTAATCGAGACAGGGGCAACTACACTACAGGAGTTCATGGGTTAGTTCTGACGTGAGTATTTCGATCAGGAACCCATTGTCCAGGTGAAGCAGTCAGAATATAGAGGTAAATTGTCTTTATTATCCTATGAGTATGGGGGAGATTTTTATGACATGGGGGTGTCACAAATAAGATTATGGTCACTAGAATTCGCGAGTGAGATGGATTTAGTGGGGCGTTGTCGAATAACTGTAGTATGTATCTATAATTACCGTGGGGTAGTGAGGCTCTTTGGTGTTACCCACTAGAGAGGGGTTGTTCACATTAAGAGGATGTTTCCATTACACGTAAGATTACTACTTTAGAGAATTATGGGAGTATGGTAGTTGATTTTCCAAGTTTCGGTTTGTTAGCGTTAGTTTGGGGCTATAGTGGAGAGAGATATTAAGACTTTGTGTTCGCTGTACCAGGGTATGATTTATGTTGCTATGTATTACCTGAAAGAGGGTCTAGACTATATATATACGTGCATATATGTTATGGTGTGTTGCATTGTATATTTATAAGAATATATTGTATTTTTATATGTGATCCCGCTGAGAAGGGACGTTCACTGATGTGATTCAGGGTATATTGGCTTATAATCGAGCGGAGTAATATAGCTCGTTATAGTCTTAGTACAGAGAAACTAGTGATGGTAAGGGCGTCGTATTATATGTTATCGTTCGTAACATGAGAGTGGATGAGTATACATTTATGTCAGGAGATGGAGATTTGGGGGTACGTACTGTGGATTGAGGACCTAATGGATCTGAACGACTGGCAATGTTAGGTATTACGATGTAAGGCTAGTGGATCCGGGTAACATTTATGTTGAGAAGTATAGATATAGGGTGTATGAGTGCCCTAAGTAATTAATTTAATTTTAATAAAATCCGCGATTAGAAAGGGTAGGGATATATGAAGCGACCTTAGGAGTAGGTGAATAAAGGTATATTCGAGACTTAGAGAAATAGACTTATCCGGATTTCGAGGATGAAATTCCTTTATAAGGGGAGAATTATGTAACACCCCATATTTCTGAGGATATAGAATTTAAATTAAATTGGTTATTTGGAGAATTTATTTAATATGGAGAATCTATTTAATTTGAAGAATTAATTTAATTCGGAGAATGTATTTAATTCGGTGATTTAGATTTAATTATTTTAGGTTGTTATTTATTTTCATGTGGAACTTATATTGAAGTGAAATAAGAAAAGTTATATAGAGAAACTCAGATGATTATTTAGAGGCCACAGATGATTCCAAATAGGTCAAGATAGTCAAAAAAGAGTACCCCATGGTAGTAATTGGGTCTCTGGACATTTTTAGGCATAGCCGAGCCCACACGGGGGTGTTTGGATCATTTGGGCTTGACCCATTTGTTTAAAAATGAGATTAACATTATTTAACCTAGGTTAAGGAATTAGGAGAAGTCGTAACTCATTTTAGAAACCCTAGAGCTATAGATAAGAAAAGAGGGAGAAAGTAGGGTGATTTTTGGGAGCCAAATCAAGAAGGATTGAGGGTGATCTTCATCAAATCGTTGTCTACGTCAAAGGATTAGACCATACGAATCAATAGAGGCAAGTGGTTAATTTTGATTTCAATATAAATCTGTGATGGTGTATGTGAAAATTCATTTTTCGGATGGTGTCGATATGCAATTAGGTTTTTGGTAATTAGAGTAAATCGTGTAGATTAATTAATCAATTGATGATGTATTATTATATATGATTGCTAGAATCTGATTATTATATAATAGTGGTCTACTCTCCGACTTGTACCTTGGGATATCGAACATTGCAAATATTTGAATGTCTTTGGCGCTCTACATTTTCTATTGGCATGAGATACTTCTATACAAAAACTATGCCAATAACTGCTTCAGTACACAAACCGTATGAATTCCTCAAATTACTATACACTCACTTGTTTCTGGAATGTAAAGTAACTCACAAAACATTTTCATTGGCCAAAATGACCTTTCGTAGCTTGGGATCTTCTGGCACAAATAATTTCTCTTGGAAATGTAACCTTCTACATTCATTAACATATAAAGGGATTGTTCCAAGTTATAACTTCCATACTTTCTCTCGATAAAGTTACACTCTTTAGCGGGTCGGGTCATACCCAATTATCCATCGAGTCTTGAAAAATTTATCTAGATTCGAACCCGTAAAGGACCTGAGAGTTCGCCTGATACCAAACCCGAATATGGGTTTTGTAACAAAAAAATGGACCAAAAAGGTCCAATTTAAAAAAAAAATTGACTACATTTCATGTTTTGCACGTCATCACGATCATCCACGGCGGCCTTGATCCGAATCCATGCATCCATCATCTTCACACGTGTATCATGCTACATGGGACGTGCTACTCAACTGTTTCTCACTACTCCACGATGCATTATTGGTAAAATGATTTAATGGAGTTGTTTATATTTGCATAAATATTTGGGAAATTTTTCAGAAAATGTTTTTTCGAAGTCTAATTTATTTTTATCAAAAACATAATTTCTTCTAAGTGTAGAAGTGGAGTGCCTCAGTCGACGAGCTCATTCAAATGAGCTAGCACTATCGTAGGAGCGAGATCAGCATCTTGCGCGAAATCGTTTGAACGACACGTGTCCTTCGTTCGAGCGATATGCCTATCTCGTTCAAGCGACACCTCCGCCTCGATTTTCGTATAAATACCAGTATTCCTTCTACTTGTTTTTCAAGTCTTTTTCCAACACAATTTCTACTAAAAACTGCCCAGAAAACATACTTCACTTTTTAAGGTTTTATGCCTTCTTTATTCACATAAACACTCCCATCTATGTATGTGAATTGTTAAACCTTCAAGAGGATCGTTTACTACTCATTTGGAGTACTTCGTGGAGGATCCGTCTTCTTCTCTACTGCTGCCCACCTGGAGTTCCTGAGGGAGATTCCAATCGACAACATCAAAATCGACACCCGAGGGTATTTCTTTGTCACATTTATTTTCATTGTAATCTGTGTAACCATTTTACAAATTATAGTGAAAATAAAAAGGTTTTGCCCCTTTGGGAGATTTTTACTCATTTGTGTGTTTTTTGTGTGATTAATTATTCTTGCATGATCATTGTTGATACCAAAATTAGTATGCTGATATGGACGAATAATAAGAAGACACGTGTCAATCTACGTGGCACAATAGCAACGAGGAAGTTCATTCCCCCGACCAAGTCATGTTCGCTCCGAGCAACAACAACACTCCGAGGAACTCCAGTGCTCCGAGGAACTCCAGTTCTCCGAGGAACTCCAACTCTCCGAGGAACTCCTGAACGACGAGCAACTAAGGCGGTCCGAGCTGCATCTCGGCCACAGCATTGATTGCCAGATAATCAACAGTTCAACTATTCATTGAATGCTTATCATTGACGCACACGCTTAAGGGCATTAAATGTATCACCCTTTCATATGTATATCATTTAATGTATCACCCTTTCAGATTATATCCTCAAGGCTATAAATACATTGTATTACCCTCATTCAAGGGGAGGGGAATTTTTGGATAGAACTTGTAATCGAGAATTCCCAAAACACTCAGCAATAACATAACAGTGGACGTAGGCCATTCTTATAAGGCTGAACCACTTTAAAATTATTTGTCTCATTTATTTATATGTGATTGAATAATTAGATTGATCTAATTTTTTACATCAACAGATTGGCGCCGTCTGTGGGAAATGACTATTGTTATCGTTTTTCACCAAAACTCATTCATCATCAATGGCAGACAATCCATAATCTAGCAATTGAAACGCTGGAAATGCTGGAAATCTTCCAAATCCTTCTGCACCTCCAGATCTGGCTGGAATTATGACAAATCTGGCTCAAGGACAAATCGCCACGCAAGAAACAATGCGACAACTCATACAAACCCTTCATGGCATGGCACCTGCACATTCGGGACAGCGAAGTGGTCAAAGGCAAACCAATTTACTTTCTTCAAGATCCAGGCGTATAGAGACGTATCGTAATGAGGAATCTGATGATTTCTCTTATCAACCTGGGCAAACTTCATCGATAAGGGCCACAGATACTGAGCAACGTATTACTCTCTCTCCAGAGAGGACCAGTGCCTTGGAAAGACTGAGCAGGGCATCTCCTTTCAGTCGATTAGGCCCTAGGAGGAATAAGAGACCACCTAAAGCCATGTCGAGGAGTTTTCGACAACCATCATATCTACGAGAAGGATCAGCACAATCGCGACCAGTTGCTCGTCAAGATAGATCCCAGGAAGCAACTTCAGAATAATCAATTCCTCGAACTAATAGGCCCGAGGAGGGAAATGATGCGTGGAAAGGTTCCATTCAGCGGTTGGAGGATAGATTGGGAGAAATGGCTAAGGCGAGGAACCCCCTACAATGAACTTTTGTTCAAGGGACACCTTTCGTAAAGGACATTGTGGATTTTCCTACACCGTCGAAATTTAAAGCACCCGTGGTGACTCCCAAATATGATGGAAAGACAGATCCTGTTTTTCACATAGAGCAATACCAAGTTGCTGCCGACATCTATGTTGTCCCCGACGAGATGAGATGCAGAGCATTCTCAGGAACTCTTACTGGATCTGCCCAGATATGGTACAACAATCTTCCTCGGGGTAAGATTTCAACTTTCTTTCAGTTGGCCGAGTTGTTCATTGGCAATTTCTATTTTGGAGCAAAGCCAGTAAAACAAGTAGCACACTTGTTAAGTGTTAGACAAAAATCTGGTGAAAGTACTAGAGATTACATAACTCGTTTCAATAACGAGAAGCTGGAAGTCATAGATTATGAAGAAAATAAAGCAATCACCGCCTTGATGAGTGGGTTGTTTCCTAACAAGTTGTATTACACTTTGGCCAAAGATCCACCTACAACTATGTCAGAGTTGATGGCAAAAGCGGCCAAAATCATGAATGCCGAGGAGGCTATGGCTGCGAAGAAGAATATGGATAAAGAAACCAAGGTGGAAGACGACAAATCTAAGAAGAAAGAGCATAAGGGCAATGGCGGTGACAAGCATTCCAAGAATAGTAGGTCGTCATGGGAAGTCCTGAAAAAATTCGATAATTATACTCCTTTGAAAATGGGTATTAATCATGTCTTGGAAGAAATCAAGAATAACGAGGAAATAAAGTGGCCAAAGAAACTGAGGTCAGACCCTGATACGAGGAATAGGGAGAAATATTGCGAGTTCCATAAGGATCATGGCCATATGACTAAAAATTGCATAGCCCTTCAGAACGAGATTGAAACACTCATCCGAAGAGGAAAGCTATCAAAGTATGTTGATCGGGGAGGTGAAAGAAGAAATAATGATCGAACTAGAGAGAGGTCTAGATCTCCTCATCGAGCAGAGGAAAAAAAGAAGAGAAACCATGAAGATGATCCAGATGATGACCCCGATCTTCCCAAGAAACTAAGGCAGCCAGAACGAGAGGTATTTTCCATACGTTTTGGGTCATTTGATTGTAATGTTATTACAGGAGGAGATGCAGGAGGAGGAGACCTTACTGCAGAAAGAAAGGCTTACCTCGGAGAGGCTCAATCTTGCTCGTACATTCAGCGAATAAATTTGGCTGAGGAGGATCGCCCGAGGAAGGTAAACAAAGAGAAGCTTGTCATTGGCTTTTCAAAAAACGACCTGGCAGGTGTTCTTTACCCTCACGACGGCCCTTTGGTGATCAAAATAAGGATGAAAGAAGTAGTGATTTCAAGGGTTCTGGTAGATAATGGTAGTTCGGCAGACATCATGTACTACTCATGGTTTGACAGTTTAAATTTGAAATTATCTCAATTAGAACCTTATCACAGACCCCTTCTGGGTTTTGCTGGCGAGAAAGTTTTTCCACTTGGGACGATCAAGTTGGATATATTCATTGGAACTTGGCCTGCTTGTCGAACAGAAAGAATATGTTTCTTTGTGATGGATAAGAATGTGCAATTAGCTTACAACATCATCATGGGAAGAGTTGGTTTGAAAAAGTTCGAAGCAGTTCCATCTACAGTACATCAGTGCTTAAAATTCCCAAAAAATTTCGGAGTAGGAGTTGTGAAAGGTGATCAAAAAGTAGCTCGGGAATGCTATTATTCATCTGCCGAGGAAGAGGAGCTTGAAGAGTCAAGGAAAAAGACTACTACCTACCAGGTGGATGAAGGTACAGAAATTGAAACACTTGATCCCAGAGATGAATCCCAACTTGTAAAAGGACAGGTGGTGGAATCTACAGAAAATGTTATTCTGGACGACGAGCACCCTGAACGAATAACCCAGATAGGTTCGACGTTGGATGCTTCAATAAAACAGGAGTTGATAACTTTCTTGAGAAACAGGAAGAAAACTTTTGCATGGAGTCATGAAGACATGCCAGGAATAGATCCAAACTTCTTATGTCATAAGCTCAACGTGAATAAGGAGATCAAGCCTGTAAAGCAGAGAAGAAGAGTATTTAGTCCCGAGAAGAATCAAGCTATACAAGAGGAGGTCGAGAAACTCCAGAAAGCCCAATTAATTGAAGATGTGAAATATCCAGACTGGTTAGCAAACGTGGTGATGGTAAGGAAGAAAAACAATAAATGGAGAATGTGTGTTGATTTCACCGATCTCAACAAGGCCTGCCCAAAGGATCACTTTCCATTGCCCAGAATTGATCAACTAGTGGATGTCACCTCGGGACACGAGCTGCTCAGCTTCATGGATGCTTACTCTGGCTACAACCAGATCAAAATGAAACCTGAAGACAGGGAAAGTACTTCTTTTATTACCCCTAGAGGAACTTATTGCTATAATGTTATGCCTTTTGGTTTGAAAAATGCAGGAGAGACATACCAGCGACTGATGAATAAGGTTTTTGCCGAACAAATCAGTTGCAATATGGAAGTCTATGTCGATGATATGCTGATAAAGAGAAAGAAAGCTGTTGATCATCTAGTTGACTTAGGTCAGACCTTTGATCAATTGGATAAATATCAAATGAAACTCAACCCGACGAAGTGCACATTTGGAGTACGAGAAGGAATGTTCCTCGGGTACATTGTCAACCAACGAGGCATTGAGGCGAATCCAGAAAAGATCAAAGCTCTTTTAGGGTTACGATCTCCAACGACGAAGAAAGAGGTGCAGAGTCTTACAGGACGAGTTACAACGCTCAACAGATTTATATCCCGAGCAACTGGTAGATGCCTTCCATTCTTCAAAACACTTCGAAAAACTTTCGAGTGGAATGATGAATGTGAAAAAGCCTTTCAAGACTTGAAGAAATATTTGGGAGCACCTCCACTATTGTCCAGGCCAGTAATGGGAGAAAAGTTGTACTTGTACCTGGCAGTATCAGAGAATGAAGTCAGCTCGGTATTGATCAGAATGGGGAATGGAGTCCAGAAGCCAATTTATTACACAAGTAAGGCTTTTCGAGGTGCAGAGATCAGGTACCCAAAGCTGGAAAAATTGGCAGTGGCATTAATTGAGGCAAGTAGAAGAATGAGGCCATATTTACAGGCCCATACCATCGTCGTGTATACCGACATGCCATTAAGACAAGCCCTTCATAAGCCAAAAAAATCAGGGAGACTGATGTACTGGGCAATAGAGCTCGGTGAATATGATATTGTGTATGAACCCAGATCATCATTAAAAGGGCAGGCTGTAGCAGACTTTATAGCAGAGTTTACATATCCTGATACCCCCCAAGGAACAAAAGTTTCTCGCTAACCAACCTGTGGATGTTACAGGATCAACAGACATAAGTCCAGATCAACTCCGGTTGGTAAAAGGGCTTGTGGATGTAGAAAGATCATCAAATTCAAACCCAGACCAACTCCGGTTGGTAAAAGGGCGAGAAAAGATGGTCAACGAGGAGCGAAATTTACCAGGGGAGGATGAAAGAAAATAGCAGATATTTCACCGAGGAATTCTATCAGATAAGAAATTTGAAGACGAGTTACCAATATGGAGATTATATGTAGATCGGTCATCTTGCACAACAGGTTATGGATCAAGGATTATTTTGAACACCCCAGACGAGATTGACATAGAATATGCCCTGCGATTCCAATTCAAAGCCTCCAATAATGAGGCTGAGTATGAGGCTATGATAGCAGGTCTTAATTTAGCAAAGATTATGGAAGCACAACAAGTGATGGTATTCAGTGATTCTCAATTAATTGTGAATCAGATGATGGGGACATATGCAGTTAAGGGAGAATTAATGGTCAAGTATCATGCAAAGGTAATGGAGTTATTGGCAGAATTTGATGCCATTCAGTTGATCCGAATACCAAGAATGGAAAATGCACAAGCAGACGCACTGGCCTGACTAGCATCAGCTACTCGTACCGAGCTGTGAAGAACGATACCAATTGAAGTATTGGAAAGTCGGAGCATAGATGAAGACCTGACGACGAATGTTATTACCCTTGATTTAGGACCATCTTGGATGGATCCCATCAGGGCATATATTAAGGAGGGAGAATTGTCGGAGGATAAGCTCGCTGCTAAGAAATTGAAGTTTAAAGTTGCTCGGTATGTACTAACTAATGGTGTTTTGTATAGACGAGGAATTATGGTAGGTTTGCAGAGATGTGTACATCCCTCCGAGGTGAAAGAATTGATTGAAGAGATCCATGAAGGGTCTTGTGGAGCACATGTAGTAGGTCGGACACTTTTGCAAAGAGTGATGACGCAGGGGTACTACTGGCCAATGATGAGGGCTGATTGTATAGCCTATGCCAAGAGATGTGATAAATGCCAACGTTTTTCTTCCATCCGACGTACTCCACAAGCATTGTTGACACCCATAACTTCCCCTTGGCCATTTGCCATGTGGGGAATTGATTTGGTTGGATCACTGCCAATGACCCGAGGAAGATTCAAGTACCTCGTCGTTGCAGTGGATTATTTTACTAAGTGGGTAGAAGCTGAGCCACTTATTGATATGATATACGAGAAGGTATACCAGTTCGTTTGGAAGAACATAATCTGCCGATATGGTCTTCCTCATGCCTTCATCACAGACCATGGAACACAATTCGATAACGAGGAATTTGCTGCCTATTGTTGTCAATCAAACATTTTGAAGACTCATTCAGCACCAGGCCATCCTCAAAGCAATGGACAGACTGAAGTGACGAACAAAACATTACTAAATGGTTTGAAGAAGAGGCTAAGTGAGGCTAAAGCTAATTGGATTAATGAGCTACAGTCAGTATTGTGGGCTTACCGAACAACTCCCCGAGCAGCAACTGGAGAATCACCATATATACTGGCATTTGGAAGTGAGGCTGTAATACCTGCCGAGTTGGGTCTTCCAACACATAGAGTGCTGAATTTCAATTCCCCAGTCAGTGACTTAATGAGAAGATTGGATTTGGATATGCTCGAGGAGGTTAGAGAAGAGGCAACCATTAGGAATGCTGCTTACCAACAACGAACAGCTCTGTTCTACAACAAGAGGGTGAAGAAATGCGACTTAAAAGAAGGAGATTACGTGCTAAAGAAGGTCATTCAGAAGCACAATAAATTGGAAGCAAACTGGCATGGACCTTACCGAGTTACAGAAGTTGTTCGACCAGGAACTTACCGCATAGCAACTCTAGAAGGAGAGGAATTTAAGAATGCATGGAATGCTGAACACCTACGCAAGTATTATCAGTGATGTAAAATGTAAAGCAGTTCCATCAATATGAATAAAACGATGATGTTTTGCCATCCTCTTTCTTTTATTGAAAGTTTTTCGGGGAATACTAGTGTGCAACACCGATAGTTCAAACCCAGATCAACTCCGGTTGGTAAAAGGGCGAGAACAAACTATACTCCTTTGGTTAGGAGGCGTACACTAGCTCAGACCAACTCCAGTTGGTAAAAGAGTTAGTGGACATGATAGTTCGAACTCAGACCAACTCCGGTTGGTAAAATAGCGAGAACACGATAGTTCGAACCCAGACCAACTCCGGTTGGTAAAAGGGCGAGAACACCCCATACTCCTTTGGTTAGGAGGCGTACATTAGCTCAGACCAACTCCGTTTGGTAAAAGAGTTAGTGGACACGATAGTTCGAACCCAGACCAACTCCGGTTGGTAAAAGGGCGAGAACACCCCATACTCCTTTGGTTAGGAGGCGTACATTAGCTCAGACCAACTCCGGTTGGTAAAAGAGTTAGTGGACATGACAGTTCGAACTCAGACCAACTCCGGTTGGTAAAAGAGCGAGAACACGAGACTCCTAAAAAGGCCAATCTCGGTTGGTTAGGAAACATAATATGCTCTCAAATGCCAACTTATGTTGGTCGGGAAGTAAGATTATTACAGAAAATACAAAAGTTCCTCGAAGAATAAAATATTCCAAATTGAACCAAGTATGGTTGGTCGGGGATAAAAACCCACTAACTGTAGTTGGTCGACGAGGAAAATTCATCGACCTTGGTTGGTCGGGCACATTTTATGAAAAAGACAAAAAGTTAGCAAGTACGGTTAGTCGGGGATAAAATCTCACTAACTATAATTGGTCGACAAGCTTATTTTTACAACTTTGGTTGGTTGGAATAATTTTCAACATTTTTATACTCATTACTTTATTATTAAGTGATCGAGCAACATTTCTGATACTTGTAACTTTTTATTACTAAGTTGGTCGATGAACCACACAATATTGTTATGCAAGCACAAATATAAAGTGTTTGACAAATACAAGACAATAGCAATACAGATTTGCAAATAAAAATGAAAGTCTTTCATTAAAATTCAAAATAAATTACAAGTTACATTGATAATTATATGGATATGTATACTAACTGTTACATAAGAATTTCCTATTCTATTGGTTTTTTCCCCTCAGCCTTCGATACAGGTTCCTCGCCAGCAGGCGGATCATTTAAAGACTGAGGAGAATTAATGAAGTTCAAGTCCTTCAGCATCCTAACGTTCATCACAGAAGGTCGATATAGGAGATGCTCAGGATGAGATAACTCAAACTGAGAATGCAAACTGTAGTCACCAAGATACTTCGCAATTAAGATCCGAGGAATGGCACGAGCTGGGATCCATTCCATGTCCAAATTAAATGGTGGCACACACAAGTCGAGCAATCCGAGCTCATAGTAGTCCCACAAATAATGTCCCTGCTCTAGTTTCAACACACATAAGGCATTCATCCAGCCATGTTTGTAGCCCTCATTATTGGCATTCTGGATACGAGCATCTAAATGGAATAGTGCCTTATTGTATCCAGCCATCCAGAACTCCCTGGGCTGCTTATGGAATTGAAATGTTAACCTATCAAGCTTATCGTGAAGACTCTGGATGAAAAGTTCATCAGTCTCCAACACCAATTTCTTTGCAGAGAGTTCTAGTTCCAGTTCTCTAACTTTCTTGGACAATTCAGACAAAGCTTGATTTTTTGCCATCAACTGGAATGCTTGGTTTTCCAATGCTGATTGAGTACGAGCTTCTTCAACAGTACGACGAAGAGTTCTTGATCGACCCCGAGTAGGTGGAGTACTTTGTTCCTCGACAACATTCTGAGCAACTCTTCCTCGTCCACGAGAACCTCTTCCTCGTCCCCGAATAGCAGTAGAAGTGCCCGACCTTCTCAGGGTGTCCAACTCTTGCCTTAATTTGGCATTCTCAACCTCTAGAAATGAAAATCCCTCATCAGTCACTGGGATTACAGCTGTTGAAGAAGATGCTGCAGACTTATAATGTGCTATCTCTTTCTGCAAATTGTTATTCTCTTGCTCCAGCAGCTCAGCAATCTGTCTACATGCTTCAACTTCACCCTTTAGGGTTCTCTCCCTGACATCATATCCAGCAATGAGCTTCTCATAGCCCTTCTCGGCAGAAATCTGTTGGTACTTCTTCTCATACCCCTCATGCAACAGGGCAGTTGATTCCTTGTACTGATTTTGAAGATCTTTTAGGGTACATTGAAGCTCCTCGATCATTTCGTAGTACGCCACATTATTGCCTACAACACGATCAAGAAGACATTTTAAGTATTGATATGCCTCCACTGCCTTCTCTGAAGCACCATGGCCAAGGATGTCGGCAACTTCTGATGCACTTAGTTCTATATGACCAGCCTTAAAATATTCATTGCATTGCTGCATCAATTTTGTATCATTGGCAGACAACAATTCCATTCTAACCATAAACTAGTAAAGAAGAGAAGGTAAGAGTTAATAAAATAAGCAGACAGAACATCAACAACGTAGAGGAACAAAAAAGGTGATTTTTATTACATCATCAAAAGGAGTAAAGCGTTCAGAATACAGAGTACAAGTAAAAGAAAAACAGAAAGAGAATACCGAACAACTTCACACCTTTTCCTTGTCTCCCAAGACTTTCTCGGGAGGCTGGGATGAGGAGCTTGGTTGCTCGGTGGGAACAATGAGTTGGTTGGCAGAAGTTGGGACTTGTTCAGGAGGAGTAGGCAAAGACGAAATCTCCTCGGTGGCTGTCTGATTGGGTTGTGAAGCAAGGACTAGATCACCCACTGTCATTGAAGATTCCTCGGATGCAGCTTCGTCTTCTTCCTCATCTTCAATTCTAGGAGGGGGGCCAGGAAGATGTTGTTGAAACATCTCAGAATCCTCGTTGACCTTCAATTCTTGCAGGGCAGCAACCCAACCATCTCAGAAGTATTTCAAACTCCCATACTGCACCTGAGTCATCATTGCTGCTACCCCCTTGTCCCATCCTTTATCCCAACCGGTACGAAAAGATTTTTTCACAACCACTTTTCTTTTCATTTTCTTCAAGGAGAGCTTCTCAGATAGAAGATCCTCGGAGGATTTCAACTTGTCCTCCACCTCTTCCTTCTGGAGATTTACTTCTCGCAGAAGGGTTATCTCTTCCTCAGCTGATTTTAACTTATTTTCAAGCTCCCCAAAGTTTATGATCTTCTCGGCATATTTTTTATTCTCTCTCTCCAAGTCTTTTACTTTGTTTCCCAACTGCACCTTCTCTGCCTCAGATGCAGCCAATTTCTTCTCCCATTCACCTTTATCCTCGTCATACTTTTGACGAGAATCCTTCAAAGATTGGGCCAATCCCTGTAAAGCATCCTCCACTCCAGACGAGGAGCTAGAAGCCTTGATTTCTTCATCCTTCCTCACAATGGTGTTAAAATAACTCACCAGCTGAAAAAGAAGATAAAGATAAGTCATTGTAGAGATACATGTATTGATGGAAAGAAAGAAAAAATTCAGAATAAGAGAAACTTACTGAAGCAATGTGACGAGTGGCCAGGGATGTAAGCATATCCCTAGACATACTATCCTCAATTCCTTGGACTTCAGGAATGGTCCAAGTCTTTACCGAGCTCATTGCAGAACTCGGGGGAATAACAGTTGGAACACCAGCTCCACTAGCTTGGAGCTGGGGAATGGTTTCAGAAAAACTGACCGAGGAGGATTTCTTCAGTCTCCTCGGTGTCTTTTCAACAGTTTTAACCAAAGAAGAGCTTTTGGTTGGGGAAATGGTGATCACTTCCACAAGTGCATCCTTCTTACTAGGAGCCACTGGGGGCTTCTCGGCAGCCTTCTGAGGAGCAACAGAAGGGGCAGCATCTACTTTCTTTGTCCCCTTTTGGACATCAACCTTGTTTCTTTTACCCTCTCCAGCAGAGGCAGTCTCCTCAAAGATAGCAGGAATTCTTCTTTTGCCCATTTTCTGACTCAGAGGAATGTGAGAGTCTGGTGAAGAATCCTCAGAAGCTGGCAATGGTTCACTAATGCTGACCACAGGACGAGCAGTAAAGGATGATGTATAGCTCCTGTACTGCAACAAGTATGAAGCAGACTTGACGTGCTCGTCTGCAACTTTCTGATGCAAACTCCAGATATGTTTCAAATGCTTGATATTAACTTCTGATTCTTTTGGAGTTTTTCTCTTGCTGTCAACTGCAAACAAATACATATTGAAATGTCAATCACGCATTTATTCAAACATAATGAAATCATAGTTTCAGAAATAAAATAAAATGAAAATAACCTATCCCATTGCCATATGGAGGGCATTTGGGACCTTCATATACTTCGTCTCCAACCAAAGGGGCATGTTGGCAATTTTTGATAACTACCCCATGTTCAAAATAATCCCTATTAGCATCAGGGAGATTGACTACTAAAGCCCTATTCAAAAATCTAGTTTTTAAATAATAAACATTGTCTAGAATAGCCCATCTATAACAGTACATAATCTCAGGAATTCCTATACGAGTTCCATGAGTTTGATTTAACCTATGCACCCCATTAACTATTCTCCATGTGTTGGGAGCTATTTTTGCAGGAACAACATCGAAATACTGACAGAACTCTAAGCACAAAGGGTTTGGTGGAAAAGAAAATCCACATTCAGCAATAAAGAGGCTGGGGAACCAATGTCCCTCAGCCAAGCGAAAATAATTTGAAGGCTCAGAAAGATCCTCCACAGTTACCCAAGATGGAATAGAGAAATCAGAACGGAATTTCTCAAGAGATTCAATAATATAAACCATGGTGAATAAAAGAATTGAAGAAGAAGGAAGAAGATCTTACAGGAATAAAGGGAGATCTGTTGACAACGAACGAAAACAAGGATGAACGCACAAGAGAAAGAAAGACTATGGAAAACTCGAAAGCAGAAATTGGAAAAGGTAGAAGACGGTGATATTGTCTATGAAGTTTAAATACTTTGCCTTGGGAAAAGGCGAAAGAAATGATTACAAAAAGGAAACTATTATGCTACCGGCGGCTAAAAGGACAAAAAGTGCACGAAGATCGAAGCTCTTATAAAAATGCAAAAAGGCGGATTCTGCGAATTTGGAAGGAAATTCAAATACGGAGAAATGTTCCTAAAAACCAGGAAGATCATTTAATATTGCCATATACCGAGAAAGAATGTTCCATACTCCTCAAAGTTCGAAATATGAAACATTGGGGGCTTCTGTTGATACCAAAATTAGTATGCTGATATGGACGAATAATAAGAAGACACGTGTCAATCTACGTGGCACAATAGCAACGAGGAAGTTCATTCCCCCGACCAAGTCATGTTCGCTCCGAGCAACAACAACACTCCGAGGAACTTTAGCGCTCCGAGGAACTCCAGTTCTCCGAAGAACTCCAACTCTCTGAGGAACTCCTAAACGACGAGCAACTAAGGCGGTCCGAGCTGCATCTCGGCCACAGCATTGATTTCCAGATAATCAATAGTTCAACTATTCATTGAATGCTTATCATTGACGCACACGCTTAAGGGCATTAAATGTATTACCCTTTCATATGTATATCATTTAATGTATCACCCTTTCAGATTATAGCCTCAAGGCTATAAATACATTGTATTACCCTCATTCAAGGGGAGGTGAATTTCTGGATTGAACTTGTAATCGAGAATTCCCAAAACACTCAGCAATAACATAACAGTGGACGTAGGCCATTCTTATAAGGCTGAACCACTTTAAAATTCTTTGTCTCATTTATTTATCTGTGATTGAATAATTAGATTGATCTAATTTTTTACATCAACAATCATATTGATTTCAATCACACCTAGATGCATGTCTTAGGATTTAATTGAAAAACTGAGATTGAATTAAATAATTTCTTAATTTGAACGCAAGCGCACTCTTCAAATTTGTATCAGAGCCAATTACACAATTATACCGTGTAATTTTCCGCAAAATTTTTCTAAGATATCAATTTTCTGAAAAAATTGATTTTTGAAAAAAGGGCGTGTTCAATGGAGAAATTATATAATAAAATGCCAGTTTTTGATGGGACTAATTATGCTTACTGGAAAGCCCACATGAAATCTTCTTTAAAATCCATTGATGAAAGAGTATGGATTTTGGTTGAAAGAGGGTGGACACCTCCCTCCATAACTGTTGAGAACGTGACAAGTTTAAAATTTGTCACTGCTTGGACTGAAGAAGAATTTAAATGGTCATCTTTTAATTCAAAGGGATAAAGTGCTATTTCCGGATCCATCACACCTGACGAGTTCCGATGCATAATGATGTGCACCACGTCAAAAGAGGCATGGAATGTTTTACAACTTACCTATGAAGGAACTAATGTTGTGAAAGAGTCTAAACTACAAAATTTAACAACTCAATTCGAAACAATCACCATGCTTGAGTCTGAATGTTTTGATGAATTTTATGATAGGCTGTCTGATATTATTAACACTAGCTTTAATCTTGGTGAACACATTCCTAATTCTAGAGTTGTTAAAAAGATTCTAAGATCGCTACCTAAGCGTTTTATCCCTAAAGTCATTGTGCTAAATTCTATGGGTAATTTAAACACGCTTGAATTGGAGGAACTTGAATGAGACTTACAAACGTATGAAATTGATATGTTTCCTAAATCTGTCAAGCCTAAAGATAAGGTAATTGCACTTAATGCCCGGGATAGAAAGAGTGAGGGGTCGACAAGAAAGAGGGTAGAGTCATCTAGAAAAAGGGAGATAGAATCGTCAGACTCTGAGTGTGACTTTGATTTAGATGATTTGGCCCTGTTTGCTAAAAAATTTAAGAAAACTCTTAAATTCAAGAAAAATGGTAATTTCAAAGATAAAAAGAATTTTGAGAAAAAAAAAATTGAAAAAAAAAATGAAAAAGATTTTAAAGACCCTCCTAAGTAAGACAGTGAGAGATGTTATGAGTGCGATGGTAAGGGACATAGAGCTTTTGAGTGTGCTACTAGGATGAACAGACTTGCCAAAGAAAAGGGAAAAGTTGTCCTTAATGCTACCCTTAGTGACGACAGTGAAGTCGAGTCGGTGGACTCTGGAGATGAGTCACCGCATGAGTGTAACTTCATCGCATTCATGGCTAGTTATGTGAGTACTTATAGTTCTCCTCACGACGATGAGGATACTGCTTCACAGGGACACCTCGACAGTGAGAGCGATGTGAGTGGGGGGGAGGATGATGCAAGTGAGAGCGAGAGTAATCTTCAACGCGTCTACGTTGAGTTATATAATGAGTCATTTAAAACCAAAAAACGTAACAAAGTGTTAGTTCTTAGGATCACCGCGTTAGAGGAAGATTTAGAAGAAGAGAGAGAGAGAGAGAGAGAGTCCTCCACCTGCACTACCTTGAGAGAGAGAGAGTCTGCCTGTGTTGAGAAAGAAAGTTTGTTTATAGAGAGAGAGACTATTTGGAGAGAGAGAGAGAGAGAGAGAGAGAGAGAGAGTGTGGTTTTGATAAAGAGAAAGGGGAATTGACTAAACAAGTGGCTAGTCTTACGAGTGAGCTCCATTCCTCCCTGGAGACTTGGAAGAAACTTGAAGCCCTTATTGCCCAGCTTACTCATGATCTTGAGAGAGCACGGGAAGTCAAGGTTCAAATCAAGGACAGCTCAGGAAACATGGGAAAGATGCTCCTCGGCCCCACTTTAGGTTTTGGTGATAGGCAAGGAATAGGTTATGATGGTGCCTCCTCATCCCAAATTGGACCTGGACCAGTTCCTGAGTTTACTACGACTCCATATGGCCATCGTCAAAAACCACGAAGAAGAGTTCGACCAAGAAAAGCAAACCCAGGTCCGCCTAAGACTGTGTACTTTTGTACATACTACAAAAGAAAAGGCCACCTCAGGGAGTGTTTCCATAGTTTGGGTCGGACATGACATACTACTGCTCCACCACACCGTACTGATGATTTTTCTAGTTTGAGAGAGCGTGTTGAGTTTTTATTTGCCACATCACAGAGTTTGATGGAGGAATTTCGATGGATGTCTTTGCCGTCAGTGAATGCTTCCCGCATCCCTTCTAAAACCAACAACAACAAGGGTAAACAAAAGGTTACCACTACTTGGTACCTAAGACAGATGAAAAGGCCCTTGTTGTTCATGTCTCTCTTAAAGCACATAATACCTCACAGTGGTATTTTGATAGTGGGTGCACCAGACGTATGACCAGGGATGTCTCATTTTTTACCTACCTAGAGGAGTATAAGGAAGGTAGAGTCACATTTGGAGACGGGAGCAAGTCTAGCATCGTAGGACGAGGTACAGTAGAGTTACCAAGATTTCCTAAGCTAGAGAATTTTGTGTACGTCAAAGGTTTGAAAGTAAATCTTCTCAGCATTAGCCAGTTGTGCGATGCTGACTTTGCCGCAATGATTGATCGGGACGCGTGTAATGTCTATAATCAAGCCGATAAACTTTTAGTGTAAGGGGTGAGTACATAGGATAATTACTATGGGACTATGCCCGCATCCTCACTTATCTGCAACAGCAACACGATCACTCCTATAGATCTCTGACACCAACGCTTAGGTCATATGAACATTAGAGATTTGACACGCTTAGACAAAAAGGACCTAGTACGTGGCTTACCATCACTTGGAACGCCAACTTCCACGGTTTGTGGACCCTGTCAGTTGGAAAGAAAATTCGTAGCCGCCATAGGAAGTTGCATTCCATTACCACCTCCCTTGTACTTGATTTGATTCACATCAATCTTATGGGTCCTACTCGTACTTAGAGTCTGGGTGGTAAAAGGTATATCCTCGTGATGGTGGACGATTTCTCTAGATATTCGATTGTAGGTTTTCTGAGAGAGAAATTCGATGTTGTATAGTTTTTAATGAACAAGTGTCATTTCCTGCAAAATCAACACGGAGTCACTATTAATAGGATACGTAGTGACAATGACACAAAATTTAAGGAAGCAAAAGTAGATCTTTACTGTGACAGCCTTGGAATTAAACATGAGTTTTTTACTGTGAAGACTCCTTAGCAAAATGGGATTGTTGAGAGAAAGAACATTACGATTCAGGAAATGGCTAGATCTATGCTTCTAAGTCATAAGGTTTCTAGGATATTCTAGGGAGAGGCAGTGTCTACTGCATGCCACACGGTGGATAGGGTTTACCTACGTCCACACACACTTAATACGCCTTATAAATTTTGGACTGGTAAGAAACCCAACCTTGTATATTTTCGTGTCTTTGGGAGTAAATGCTACATCCTAAGAGATAGAAAGAAATTAGGAAAGTTTGACTCCCGGAGCGATGAGGGAATATTGATAGGATATTCATCAAATAGTAGAGCGTACCGAGTTTTTAACCTGAAGATCTCTAAGGTTATGGAGTCAATAAATGTCACTGTGCGAGATGACGAACCTTAGACGTTTATTGATCCTAGCCTTCAGTGTGAGGATGAGGACTTTTCTGGAAGCGATTTACTTGTCCCTCACCCACACCCAGTGGACCCCACTCCTGTGTTAGGGGACACACCTGCTTGGGTTCACAAGAGTCATGATCCCTCTGTCATTATTGGAGACCCCACTTTAGGGGTCAAGACTCATGCTCAGCTAGAGAACATCGCTATCATTTTTGCTACACGTCCACAGTCGAGCCCAAGAATCATAAAGAAGCACTCAAGGATGAACACTAGATATCTGCCATGCAGGATGAGTTGCTTCAGTTTAAAAAGAACAATGTCTGGAAACTTGTCCCCCGACCTAGTGAGACTAATGTGATAGGTACCATGTGGATTTTTAAGAATAAAATGAATGAAAATGGTACCATAATCAGAAATAAGGCTAGGTTGGTCGCTCAAGGCTACACATAGATAGAGGGTGTAGACCTTGGAGATACATTTTCTCATGTTGCGAGGCTTGAGTCCGTCCACTTACTACTCACCATGGCATGTCATATGTGCTTTAAGTTATATCAGATGGATGTCAAGAGTGCCTTTCTAAATGGCATTCTAGAGGAGGAGGTTTACGTGGAACAACCAAAAGGGTTTGAAGACCCTAAGCACCCAGAGCACGTCTACTATTTGAGGAAAGTCATGTATGGTTTGAAGCAAGCACCCCGTGATTGGTACGAGAGACTTACTTCCTATCTCTTAGCCCGAGGCTTCAAGAGAGGAGGAGTTGATATGATGTTATTCGTCACGAGAGATGACGGTGCTATTTTGGTTGCCCAGGTTTATATGGACGACATAGTCTTTGAATCCACGTGCTCCTATCATGCTCACCACTTTGAGGAGGAGATGAAAAGTGAGTTTGAGATGAGCATGGCAGGTGAGCTTACTTTCTTCCTTGGTCTCCAAGTTCGTCAGCTAGAGGATGGGATGTTTATCTCCCAATCCAAGTATGCTATAGACCTAGTGAAGAAATTCAGTTTAGACTCCGCTAAGCATGTACGTACACCTATGAGTACTTCTATCAAGCTTAGTAAGGACACTTCAGGTAAGGACGTAGAGCAAACCTTGTATCAGAGTATGATAGGTAGCCTTTTCTACTTGACTGCCAATTGTCCCGACATAGCCTTTAGTGTTGGAGTCTGTGCACGATATCAGGTATCCCTGAAAGAGTCACACTTACTTGCTCTAAAATGTATTATCAAATACGTGAGTGGGACTCTCTCATACGGTATTTGGTATTCCTTTGATACCGGTGAGCGTTTGTCCGCCTATTCGGATGCCGATTGAGTTGGGGATGTAGATGGTTGTAGGAGAACTTCTGGTGGGTGTTTCTATTTTGGTTCTGATCTTGTCTCCTAATTGAGCAAGAAGCAAAACTCCATCTCTTTGTCCACTACGGAGCCTGAGTACATCGTCGTCGGGAGTTGTTGCACGCAACTCTTATTGATGAAGCAAATATTGGAGGATTATGGGATTTCACAAGACACCATGACCATTTCCTGTGATAACACGAGCGCGATACACATATCTCACAATCTAGTCCAACATTCGTACACAAATCATATCAGGATACGCGAGCACTTTATACGACAGTTTGTTGAGGAGAAAGTCGTATCCCTGAGTTTCGTACCCACCAAACGTCAGTTGGCTGAGATTTTTGCAAAGCCTTTAGATGCCCTTAGATTTCAGAGTCTTAGGAAGTCTTTGGGATTTGCATAGTTGACTAAGGAGTTGGTTCATGTCTAGGATAGGATACATTGTCATGTTCATATCATATGATTCCTGTTGCTAGTTTGTATCATGGGTATTATTATTTTTTGCTTTTTCTATTTTTTTGAAAAATCCAAAAAGATTTTCTTTTTATAAAAATTTTAGAAAAGCACAAAAAGATTTTTTTTATTTTATTTGCACCATTTATGGATGAGCATTTTAGATAGCCGAGTCACAAATTTCATTCCATTTATCCACGTGACTGTTTGATAGTGATTTGAGACGCTACATCATTGCATCCATGTGCTTTACATTGTCTGGAGTTTTTGAGATGTGATTAGTGATATCTTTCTACATGTTTGGCTCTTTATATCCTTTATTCCACACATGCACGATTTTATTTGATTAGCGTACTTGTCTATCACATATTGGCTTGAGTGTTTCCATCTCAATTATGTCTATACAACGAACCATATGCGATAAAACTTGACAAGATTGCAATGCATGTAAAAAACCGTTTCGTGAGATTGTGTTTTTTTTTAAAACGGTGAAGGGCTACGAAAGGTAATTATCTATCCTTTGCGATTAATCCACCGTTAAATTGGACCTAAAAAATTGAGGAATTTTATTATCTGGGGTCCAAAGAAGGCAATAAAAAGAATTTCATGCCAAATATGGGCCATTTAGGTTTCACCATCAATTCTCCAAAGTTTGAGAATTTAGATCACCTCTATTCAAAATATAAATCTGAGGGAGTTTGGTTGGAGAATTTAAATAGATTTTCACTTCCTTGAAAGTTCTGAAAAAGCATTAAATCATTTTCGACGTTATTGGTGTGGAAATCATTTTGACTTTAATTTGTTGATTTGATTGAGTCAATGTCTCATATTTCCACCTTTTTACACCTAAGGAAGATGTTGAGTTTATTCGTTAGAAGTATCCGATTTTTGATTCGTGCACATATGTCATGTTTATATGCATTGATTTTCTTATCGAATTTGATCACACCCCTACATTTACGCTATCATCGACTTAGTTGTTTTTGTGTTTGTTCATGGTGTGATGCTTTGTTGTATATTTTATATGAAAAATTTTGAAAAATTCAAAAATAAAAAGTTTATTACCATGTGACATTTTCCATATTTATGCTTCTCATATTTGTCTATTTGGGAACATCATAAAAAGGGGGAGAATGAATTATGGGGGAGAATTTTTGTTGATTTATCAATGATTTGCTTAAGCTTAATTGATATTTTATTTTTGCATATCATTATATTTCAAACTGTTGCGTGTCACGGGAATTTGCTTTGTCTCATGTGTGTAGGTACAAAAGTGATACTCATTGGATTGCACACCCTGATGAGAAAAGCTTTGGGAGTTTCTGAAGAGCTGAAGATTTGAAAATGCTGAAGTTTGATTAAAGACATGTCATTTAGTATTCTCAGTTTGAGGGTATAATGGGGATATTATTTGTATGTCATTTGTTTTAGTGAGATTGCATAATTCAGATTTTTTATGTATGTATCGGCATAGACATAGGTGGAGATATGTAAGGACATAATTTTATAAATGTCCAGGGTAGAATCTAGGAATTTTTTGTTTTCCCTAGATCACAGTTTGTATGTCTGATAACACAGGCAAGAATCGCTGGAACATAACGCTAAAAACCCACGGTGCTCAACGTCAACGGGAGGGATGAAGAGCGTCTGCCGCACGTGATGGGACGGTTGGATAGCGGACAAGTGACGAAAACAGGTCTAGTAATGATTCAGATTATATGAATGGGTTGAAACTGGAAATGGATCCCTCCATTGATCTAACTCTGTCTCTCCGAGGGTGGTACTAGGGGATACTCTACTACGACAGTTTGAATTAGGATTAATAGATGGGTCTAGATAATAAGTGGTCTAAGGTCACACATTAGGATCCCAAAAATAATCGAGATAAGGTTTTCGGGCACCTTTAATAGGGATCTTGGAGCTCTAATATTCAGTATTTTGAAGTTAAAACATGTGTCTAAGGGAGTATATTTGCATTTTGGTTCTCCAAATTAACTAGAAAATGAAAAGAAATCATCTGCCATATTTTTGCAGTTTCGTTTCTTGAATGAATTGAAATGTTCTACATTTGTGTGTCTATAAAAAAATGATGAGGAAGCTGTAATAGAAACTCGCTACTTTTGAGGGGGTCTTTTAATTTTGAAAAATCACTTTATTTGGCTAAAATATTTAGTCTTATGTTTATAATTCCCACTTTTATTTCTAAATATTAAGGTTTCCAAACGGGAAATTAAACTGATAGATAATTTGGAAAAAAATCATTATCTTTCACTACAACCCGAAGTAAAATAAATTTTTAAGTTAGTATTAATGTCTATAAAAAGGACATTAAAAAAACTATACAAGGTCTTAAGACGGTGGAAAGTGAATTGTTTCTTCGAGTCTTTTTAATTTTTTTTTAAATAAGTTTCTTCGAGTGCTTACAACTTTACATACTCTTTATGTCCAAAAAAAAAAATACATACTCTTAACTTAAAACTTTTCGAAAATGATGAAAAAAATAAACTATTGTTCTGCCTCAATTATATAACAAATTAAAAGATTAAAACATCAAATTTTGGCCAATTACATGAATTTTGATATTAGCCTTTGATTACATTAGGTCCTTTATATGTTTAAACTTTTTGTGCAACCTTAATTTGTGCCTCACATGTTTTATTTTGTCATATCGATCTATGTTAAAATTGGTGAACTTATATCCAACCTATTTACAATTGGTTTCGTGTAAATTCGAGGTCGTGTTGTCTTTGTCAGTTTGAGTAAATTTATGTCCCCGTATTGCTCGATATGTTTCCCCGATTAATATAATTGTGTCTAACATGTCAACTCATTACCGATTCCCTAACTAACTTCATGTAATTCTTTAACTTTGGCTCCAGTTGTGCTGCTTGTGCATTAAAGATGAAGAGTTTTTCACATATTAGTCGGTTATTAAATGTAAAATCTATATAACTATATAAAATTGCTGCTTCAAATCGTGTGAGGCTGACACCTGGTAGATGTATTAAATATCATTAAGTCTTTAATTACAGGAATTCCACACGGTTCAACAATGCGTGTATATAAGCAGTCATTGGAAATACCCTAAAACTTCTTCCAACATTTTGAAAAGAGAAAAAAAACTGTTGACCTTCCTCTTTTGCAACCTTTCCTCTTCCCTCTTTCTTATACATTTGTATATATAGTCATTCGCATATATGTTGTGCTGAAAGAAGAAATGGCAGGAGTATATCGTACGGACCAATATTCGGGTGAGAGAAAACTCTTAACTTTTTATTTTTATATTGTGGGATGAGGATACGTTAATCTGATTTCTATTTATTTATTTTCATGAGAATTTAAGATATATCTGTAGAAGGAATAAACGATAGAAATGGAGGTAACCAACGTGAGCGAGTACGAAGCTATTGCCAGGAAAAAGTTGCCCAAGATGGTATATGACTACTATGCATTTGGTG
This sequence comes from Sambucus nigra, assembly GCA_949130495.1. NCBI lineage: Eukaryota > Viridiplantae > Streptophyta > Magnoliopsida > Dipsacales > Adoxaceae > Sambucus > Sambucus nigra. The sequence continues at coordinate 248,739,130 of OX422214.1, read as the reverse complement.
GTGAGGACCAGTGGACTCTAGAAGATAACATAAATGCTTTGTTAAGAATTCTGTAACCTTCCTAAATTGCTTCATCATAGTCAAATCAGTCAATATGTCTCACCCTCTATGAAATAGTTTGTATAGGTCAAAAGCTATATAAAATCTGCAAATATCCTCCTATGTGAAAGTGTAAAAACATTTCTTCTCAGCACAAAAGGGGAAATTTTTTTCATGCAAAATTAATAGTTTAGGAAAGTATTTTCAACGAGTGCAATAATAGTTGCGCGGCTCTTTGCAACTTACCCTTTTTTACATAGTGTATGGTACCCCCGTGCGTTTTTTTTAAATTATTTTTTTTGGGGTTCTAAACATTTCAAGGTACCCCTAAAAAATATTTTGGTATTTTAAAAATGTGTATCAATATTTAATAGTTTTTAAGAAGTTAACTTAAACGGCTTAAAAACTGTCAAAAATTGACTCATTTTTATTAAAATACCAAAATATATTATTTTTTTATAATTTTTTAGGGGTACTCTCATTGAAATAAATCACGACGAGGCGCGAAGGAGAAACATGGGTGATCATGCGACTTTTTGAAATTACGGGAAATTTTCACTTGGGTTTGGCATTTCATTTTTTCATTGAAAAGAGTGGATTTTGTGGGTGTTGGGTAAACTGTGTACTTTTGTGTTCATGAATGCAAAAAAGTATATACTGAGGCAAAGGTTGATTTATGTCGTGATGACGAGTTGATGATCCACTAGAGCCAATTTTAGAAAGAGGTTTTGTCCCAAACTTTAACTTTTGTGATTGCGTGACTCGCTAGGATAGAATCAGTAAGTATGTAAATTATTTCTCTTCTATTAACCTCAATGAAGATATGCTCTTTTAAATTCATATATGTTCTTTTGCAGAATAGACTATTTAAGAAATTTTCTAAATGGAGCAGCCGTAATTTTTTGCGTTTTTTTCCCGTAATTTGAAATTTGACTTTGATTATTAAATAATATTACCTACGAAGATAAATGGTTGGATTCTAATGAGTTGAGTTTAATTTTCAGCCACGCATCGTGTGGCCTACATGCTAGTACTATAAATATAATTAACGTTCCAATTTTTTAATTTGTGGTTTAATAAAAGATACCATGTCAGCCGGTCAGCATATACTCCAATTCTCTAGAATTTTGAATTTAAAACTACAAACCAAGATGCTTTCGTGTGGAGAATGCTTGGCCAATTATAGTCAAAATGCATAACAACTAAAACAAGTAAAGCAATATTGTTTTCAAATCCTCATAGTTATTTTTAAATCATTTGCGTGTTCTACAATTATAAATTTATTTATTTTTGTTCATAGTATTTATATAAATTAATTAATCTAGGTCGCGTGTCAATTGATATTTTAAATAATTTTTTGACCAATCAAATAATTGAACTTATAATATTGTACTTAATTAGCTCTTCCATTAAAGAACAACTTAATAATTTGGACAAAAAATGTCATATATCACACTAAATGACATCCAATTCAATTCCACAATTATTCGTAAAAATACAATTCATCGTAGACAAAAATATATATAGCTAGAACAAATGTTCAAAATAACACCAACTTCAAGAATAAAATAAAAACACAAGAAATTTTGGGTCATCCAATCGATTGGCTCGACAAAATTCGACGATATCCAGAAAAATCCAACATCGATTTGTGACAAGAAACAAATAAACACATGTTAACCATAATTGGGTTACATAGTAAATGAAAAAGCAATCGTAAACCAGTTCAAACTCACCACGAAAAGACAAAAATAAAATAATAGCTATAACTCATGTTATAGATATCCTATCCCATAATTTAGGAGATATACACAATATATACACTAACAATCTTGATAAAAATAAATAGTAATTGAGCTTCACTCTAAACAACCAAAATATATTATTAACATAATGTGAAATTTGGCTCAAAATTCACATAAAGCATTGAAACTTTTATTTATAGAATACTTGGTTGAACTACCTTTCATTATCCCATTTATACTGTCAATGCTTTGTGTAAAAATAGGGAAATGACTATTGAAAAGTTATCTTTTCATTTGTGTATTACATCACTATAATTTATGTTAGATGCTAACTTCAGTTGGTGTATATGCATGACGAGTGTTCTAGGATCACTAGCGTCGAAGCAAAGTCAATACCATTAGAACTGGTATAGTATATATATATATACACATATATACTCACATTGTCAAAGCCATTATTTAGTTTGGTGACATTAGGAAACTTAACCTCTTGAACATCTGACCGATTTAAACTACATGAGTCAATACTCATTGATTACACCACTAATTTGTGATACATTTTGAGCTAAAAGTAACTGATTGGTGACATATATGTTCAAGTTACAGAAAGATTTATTGGACTAATATGAAAGTACGTTAGTATTAAATTTGCCACTAGTACTTTTGAAAGTACTAATGGTAAACCAACTGCTAAAGTAGAAAGTACTTTCGAAAGTACTTGCATATTAAATTAACTGATCGACTAGTTGAACGTAATATTGTTTTGGTTATTCATTTACTTTTCAGGCTTATGATCTGATCCAAATTCTTGACCCTTGAATCAGGGATCTAAAGAAAACCTATATAATTCTTTTCTTACTCTTCTTACACATTATCGAAATTTATGCAAAAGTTTTACTCGTGAGAAAGAAAACGAATAAATTATAAACAATACAGGGCCAAAAAACATAATACATACTCAAGAACTTTATCATCAAAACAAAATTTATGCATAAGTTTAACTCGAGACAAAGAAAAAATATAAATTATAAACAATACCTGTTCCAGGAATGCTAATAGTGGTGTGTTCTGTATCAGGTGTGGTACTCCCAGGAATGTCACATACTTTTGGTCTCAAGGGGGATCTTGGTCAAAGTTATGATTCAAATTAGACCTACTCTAACGAAAGGAAAAGTAGTGTTATTCGTAGGAGACCTCTCGTATGCAGATACCTATCCAAATCATGACAATGAAAAATGGGATTCATGGTCAAGGTTCGTCAAGAGAAGTGTTGCCTATCAACCTTGGATATGGACTGCGAGAAAGAGATTGATTTTGCGCCTAAAATTAGTGAAACTAAATCATTCAAGATTATACTCACCGAAAACGTGTCCCATATAAGCTGTCCAAAAGCACTGCTCCCATTTGGTACTAAATTGAAAGAGCTTCAGCCACTACCAAAAAAAGTTGCTTTTAAGAGCCTATTTTTTTAAACAAACAAAATATAGTCTTTAAAACATATTTTTTTAGACGAGTATAATTAGCCGTCTCAAAAACTATTATTGTTTGAGACTGATAATTATATCCATCTTAAAAGAGTTCACTTTTTGAGACGATTAATTCCCTCCATCTTATAAAGTAAACCAAATGAGACCGCATAATGTTTGATGTCCAAAAAGATATACCAAATAAAACTATTTTCCCACCATAAATACTTTTCATCTCCCGCCTTACTTTACCCCATAAAAAGACGAAAAAAAACAAAGACACAAACACATGCACTCACCATCTATCACAAATCCAATCAGTCAAACCCTTCCTCTCTCACAAACCCAATCGGGCAAATCCCTAAGACCATATCTCTCATCACTTTGAGACTTCTCGGAGGCCACTCCATCTCGGTAATCACCATCTCCCCCCCCCCCCCCCCACACACACACACATAAGTACGCACACACAGACACATCTACACACCCACACACACGAACATAGTGATGCACACGCGCGCACGCTGTGACACACACACACATACACATGAACACAAATCTTCAAAGTTACGCTTTGCAATTTAATTTTGTGTTGGGTATTTACGGGACGAATACAATCTTCAAATTTTTAATTTTAATTTTCTATTATGTATTCACCCTCACATTGAAAAATTCGATTATTAATATAATTTTTAGGAAAATGTAATTAAAATCAATTTAATGTTTAAAACCCAATTTTTCATTTAAAAACCAAATTTTCACCTTGAGTGGAGTTTTTATTTTCTGAAATACAAAATGAATAACAACTATATGATATTATATTGAATTAAGCACATCATTAGGCTTTTGAAGAAATTCAGTGTCTATGGTAATGGATTTAAGATGATTTTCGCTTCTCTAACAAGCTACTTGTAATATTTGCAATTATTATTATTAGCTGACGTATATATGATGTTGTGATATTCAATATACTTTAGGGCAATCAAGAATTGGTTGTGTTGTATACGTTTATGCAACATAACAATGTGTATCAAATGTCAAATACTAGACTGGACTTATTGAATCAAGTTGAGTAGAGGCAGACAAAGGACAATAATGCTAATATATTAAAATAAGCAGAAAATTAGTGACGTGAACTACACGTCAATGACCTAAAAATCAAGACAATATGATTTTTAGAGAGAGAAACAAAATAGTTCTTATATTTCAAGAATTGAGGAATGAGTACAAATGAGACTACAATAGGTATTTATATGAGAGATATTACTTGCTAATCAAGTAATTACCTAAAACGACTAAAAATGATTAACTAAAAGTAAAATAATGCCTAATTGGTCCCAAACATGCTTGGAGACAAACTAAGGAGGGAAAATACCTACAAAACTAAAAATTGAAAATACAATGAAAATAAAAGGAAAATAACAATGGATTCCCATCACTCTCTTCCCCTCAAAAAGTGTTCATCCACGAACTCAAGGGGTAAGACCAAGAGAGTCACCTTTAAAACTGTAATCAATGCATGGCCAGGAGGATGCTCGGACTCATCGAAATACTCTGGTGACTGATGCATCTCTAATAAGGCCTAACGATGTGGCAATGGGAAATTTAAAGCTCGGTATCCCACGGTGCTGCAATTAGAGCAACAAAATGTGGGAGGGTCTGTATGGGTCATAACTAAAGTGGTGGTAACTGGAGTAGTGGCAGAAGATATCGAGGTTAATGCTACATGAGTAACAAAATGTAAGGAAGGTGGAGGTAGGGAGCCTGGAGGAGCTTCCAGGACTGCATGATAGGCCTCAACCTTGGTAGCATACTCTATCGCCTTCAAAAAGGTCGGTATCTCTCTTAATTCAAGGTCACGAGGAATATGTGGCCGGAGTCCCAGAATATAGCGGTTGATTCGTTGATCCTCAGTCTCGGGCAGGCGAGCTCTAATGCAGAGGAGATGGAACTGCTCTGTATACTCTACTACCGAAGACGTATCCTCCTGGAGAGTTTGAATACGCGTAAAGAGGTCTCACTCATATGTTGAGGGTATAAAGGAGGCCTAAAGAGCGTCCTTGAGATCGAGTTAGTCCCGAATAGAAGGAAGTCTTGCAGCCATCCTACAATAGCAAAGGTCATTCCACTAAATATGGGAAAAACCCTGAAATTTGATTGCAGCTAGAAGAACACTTGAGCGGCCCTGAACCCGCTTGTAATCGAAAATAGTCTCCATGGTGGCGAGCCAATCGATCATATCATCCAGGGAGAATCTCCCATCGCACATATGAATATCTATGCAGATATCCCAATGGAGACTCCGTGAAAGTCACTGTAGTGCTAATAAGAGTGGGTCTCCATCCTGATGAGCTCTCGAGCCCATCACATCATCTGGCACGGTTGCAACATAATCAATCGGGTCCAGTGGCATCTGTATAGGTGGAGGGCAAGGATGATGATCATGCGGGACTATGGAAGGTGAATGGAGACGAAAATGTTATTGGCAACACGTACAATTAGGTGACCACGTTCTCCACAATAGAAAAACTGATGATCCCGTAGTGGAATGGGACGGTGGGCGTCGGGTGGGGCAATCCACTCAAAGATACAACGGTGAGTATCCCCAGTGTTAGAGGAGGAGGAAGAATCGGTATAAAGTAGATAGAGGTCATGATGTGAACGGGTATGATGGGAGAATGGGGGAGGTGGTATGTATGGTGGTGCGTGAGGATGCAAATGCGAATCAGTGTTTTGATATTCAAAAATATCAAAATCATATGGGTCTGGTGGTTCGGGTGGTCGAATAGGATTTAGATTGGGTGGATGGTTGAGGGGAATTTTGTTTGGGATTTTGGGTAACTCGGGTAGGGTTAATTTTTGGCTGGGTTTCTTGGGTTATTTGGATTTGAATTTTGATCAGGAAAATTATAGTGGGCTCCAGGTTCAGAATGAGTTTTACGACTGGGGTCGGGGAATCTATTAGTAGACTGGGGCAATGATTTTTTTGATTTTGTAATGGTTAGGTTTTCATCGAGGCAAAAATATAGGAGTGTTGGGTAGCGGTATTATGGTATTTTTCGGGGTCGAAATGACCTCGATGTGGATTTTTGATTAGGGTTTCAAATGGGACAACAGGTGTTAGGGTTTTATTGGTGTTGGTTGGACAACAATTAGTGCTTAGAGGATTTGGATGATGTTTTTGGCAGGGATGTGTGGTATAAACACCATAATTGAGAAGATCCATGGCTAAAAAAATGGGATCAGCCACAGTGAAGGTGGTTCGACCCAGTGGAGGAGACAGGGGCTGCTTCGGGAGGTTGTCGATGGGATATTGAGCAGGGGTTTGAACCCTTTGCACCAGACTTGGATCAGTGAGGTGAAAAGGCTGTCGGCAGTGCATATTTTACTGCTCGACGGTGGGATCTTGTAGTTTGATGGTGGGAGAAGGCTGGGTAGCTTTCTAGGTGGAAGTCCGACCTAAATTGGGGTATTCATTGGTAGAAGGGTTTAGACCGCTATCTAGGGTTGCTTCGGGATCAGTGATATATGAATTAGGGTTTTGGAATTTGGACAAAAGTTGAAAAAATTACATCCATTTGTTGTTTCATATCTCTATTGTTATCTTTCAATTCTTGTTGACTTATTCTTAACTCTTGGTTAATCTCATCTTGAATTCGCGTCGCCTTCTTCGAGGCCATGGAGAATGTGGTGCATGATTTGATATTCAACACACACCGATATACACTAACCTCAATGCTTGGAGCGACACCCGCTCTGATACTAATTTAACGTGAACTACATGCCAATGACCTAAAAATCAAGACAATATGATTTCTAGAGAGAGAAACAAAAGAGTTCTTATATTTCAAGAATTGGGGAATGAGTACAAATGAGACTACAATAGGTATTCATATGAGAGATATTACTTGCTAATCAAGTAATTACCTAAAATGACTAAAAAGGACTAACTAAAAGTAGAATACTTCCTAATTAGTCCCAAACACTCTTTAAAGACTAATTAAGGAGAGAAAATATCTAAAAAGAACTAAAAATAGAAAATACAATGAAAATAAAAGAAAAATAACAATGGATTCCCATCAATTAGACTGTGAAGAAATTCAACATTATTGAGATAGATTCATAAGATTTTTTCTACAACTATAGTAACATTTACATTTTTTTCTTTCTAATAGTTTTGCTTTTGAAGAGTGAATTAAACTTAAATTTAAGTATACAAGGTTTTCAATGAAATTTCATCTACATAAGGGACATCTGGACACTCAATATCCAGTTGTATACATATATGTTTATACAACACGATAATGTAGATCAAATAATAGATACATAACTTTACTGGTTATATCGTGCTGAGTCAAATCGAGATTTTTACATTTACTAAGATTCAAAAAGGGTAACAACTATATGATAATAAATTAAGCTGAGTATTAAACTTTGGAAATAATTTAAATTTAGTGTTTATATTGAGGTGGATTTAGATGGTCTTTGCTTCAAATGTAGAAGTTTTCCTACTAGTTCTTCTATCATGTGCATTGCTCAGTTTCTTTTGTTCTTTTGTAGTACTTTTTCAATTAAGAGATTTGAGCTAAACTAAAGTATTCATTATTTGGGATTGTATTCTTATCTATTTAGGGAGATCTAGACACTTGAGATCTAGTTGTTTATGACAATAGCATTAGATATATATTTATACAACAAAATAATGTATATCTGATGACTACTCATAAGTGAAAAAAATTGCGTTTTCTATGTGTTTTCGTCGTCGTTATAATTCTTTTCCATCAAAATTCCCTTGAACCTACAAATAGACTCAAAATATGTATAGGGGTAAGTAAGGGAGTATCAATCCAACTCTAAGGATGAAACACAAAATATGAGAAGACAGAAGTGTAAATTCATTTGCTTTTTATTATATTTTTTTATTTTTGCTTTTTATATTTTTTATGGATTTTTTAAGGGATTGTTAATTAACTAACTATATACTAATTTTTAGAGTACTAACTATAACAACCCTCGCTTTTAGGAGGCTAATTTTATATTAATTTACCGCATAAGGTAATTATATAAAATGTCGAAACTGGAGTAAATATTAATTTAATGAGTTGGAAGTTAATATTTACCAGATTGTTGCATATTTACTGCATGAGAAAGTAAATATCATTCGGTTGTATGTTTTGTGGTGTCATTTGATTTAAATGACACTATAGTTTATATGAAACCAGAACTTGACGTAATTTGTAGAAATTAACGGATGCCATTTTAGAGGACGTAGTTAGTCAGGGAATGTGTGAGACAGTCAAAATAAGTGACATATTGTATTTTTGTATTTCGGGCACTTTTACCTGGTTTTAATTTAAATGCGTATTTGGGAGTCATTTTAATGTGGTATTAACCATTTAACTTGGGAATTTAGACTTAAGCCACAATTAAGTCTTGATTTTTATTTATTCTCCTAAGTGTGTGTTAACAAAGAGAGGAAGAGAGCTTGGGAGAAAAGAGGAGAAAGAAGAGAAAAATGGAGATTGAAGATTTGGGGTTGCTACTACACAAAGAAATCTGAGATTTTAACTTCAAGGCAAGTTTTCTACTTGCTAATATGTGATTTAAGATGAATAATTTGTGTGATAGTTGTGTATTTGCATTTATGGAGCAAAAATGGAATTTATGGTGTTTAAACCCTAATCTTGGTTTTTGATGATGAAATTTTGGGTTATAGTTGTGAATAATCATGTAGGATGATCTTGGATAGATTAGTGACGTTGGATGTGTGCAAATATTTGAAGAGATTTGAGTTTGGGTAAAATCTAGGGTTTATAACCCGTAAGCCACTCTTGTTAAATTCGTAGGGGCGAAACGATTCGGCCCTAGGGCGAATCGATTCGCTAAGGGGTCAGCTAACAGGTCTGTTTGGACCGAATCGATTCGGCCAGGACGAATCGATTTGGTAGGTTACAGAATTCCAGATTTCATAGTCCTAACCGATTCGCTTTTTGGGAGAATCGATTCGCTAGGGCGAATCGATTCGCTGGGCCCTTGGGCGAATCGATTCGTTTTCCTGCTGTTTTTGAGTTAATTTTATAACTCAATTCCAATTTATTGTCTTTGGGTGTAGGTTCTAGGAACCTTCTTGAAAGTAGTAAACTTAGAGTCCTAGAGTTTTAGATGAGTTGAGTGATTACCCTACATTAGAAATGGGTTATGTGGGGGCTTTTTCGAGAATATGCCAATTGACGTTAGGGCATCTTTTTCTTCTAGTTGATTATAATAAAACTAGGAGTCATAGTGTTGTGTTTGGGAGACTTTAAACACTCAATTGAGCTATATTAGTCTTGATGGATCGCAATAATATCACAAACAAATCTTGGGAGAGAAAATTGAAAATGATTCATTCATGGAGGTGTGCTAGTTTGGGTGGTTTATAATAACACCCTAAAATGTTTGGAGATAATTGGAAGTTATTCACTTCTTCGAGGTTGTAATGACGATGTAGAGTACGTATGGCTCCGGGTATAATGTAATGATATTTAAGGCTAATGGTTCCATACAAATGGAACATTCATATGAAAAATTGAAAGGAAAATGAAATGGAAATGGTATTGATTTTTGTAAATGATAATTTACTTAATCATGAAAATGGTAAATGATAATTTACTTGATTTTGAAAATGGTAAATAAAATGGTTTAAACACACCCTCTCTAAATGCCATCATAAGGGAAGTTCGCGCATAAGGTGAAGCCCCCTGGCCAATGAATGCAGGGTGGATATAGTCCTAGGCCATGTGAGCGTTTGTTGTTATATATTTTCTGCGATGGGTAGGTAATTCCGGGTGTGGTTATGACTACCCCACAGGCACATGGCCGCTTCCCGACGTCTTGTGTTATAGGTGCCCAGGTTGTCTTGGTGATAGGCCCTGGAAGATGATGGGCATTTAGGGGCGCGCACAGTGGGGAAACCCGGACGGGCGGTCTTAGAATCGTTATATTAATATATGTATAACTATTCTTTATCAAGTGGGACTTGATGGATTATATATGCCATAAATAGCATAATAGAAGTTCCACAAAGAGCACATTGAAATGCCACAAAGAGCATTTGAAAATGACTATTTTCCTGATAAGGAAACGATTTTTTATAAAATGTAAAATGGGGATAAAAATGCCATATAGAGCATAAAATTGTGATTATATATATATTTCCTGTTAAGGAAAAGATATATGAACTAAACGGTGCGCATGATGAAAGTTTTAGATTAATGTTAATCATTTTTATTTTCCTGCTTAGCTAAATCAAATTTGTGATTAAGTGAATTGTCCTAGTTTATGCATTGGAATTGTGTAGGTAGATCCTTATTCCTGTTAGTCATGATTACCATTCATAGCTGTCATACTTTTTATTCATCTGATGATCATATAAAATCGGGCCCGGATCCGTTCATATTTCTAATTGTGCTTGCATCTTGCATCCGCTCAGGTACTCCGCCGGAAGGACGCCTGTTTTGACTTTCCTATTTCGGTGAATTTTTGGAGAGCCGTGATGCTTTGCGGGTATTACGGGTTATATTGTATAGCCGCTTTCATTTTTGTACTCTAGTTAAGATCAAGTCTTTTATTCGGGCGTGAGTCCCAAGCTTTTGTAATTGTCTAATGTAATTTATTATATAATTTATTGAAATTGTTCAACATTGATGTAGAGTCTGTGGACCGACAGCATATTCGGTCCTTTTACTGTATACTCGTTGTTATCGTAGTATATATACATTCTTGGGGTTTCCCCTATCTTTTCAGTATTGGGTTGTTTAAATTCTTTCCTTAACTTTAAAACAAAATTTTTTGGCAACTCGTTTTCTGAAATATTAGGTGGTTATCCGGGATACTTTTTATATTGCTGTGATGCTGAGAATGATTCCATCCATGATTCCTGTTATATTGGAGTATTGGGCTGGCCACCCCTTATTTTGGTGAGTGGGGTGTCACAGATGGTATCAGAGCATCAGGTTCTAGAGTCCTTAGGAATCTGTGTGGATGCCTTATGTTTTCAGCGTTGCTTTTGATTTGACATAGAGCCCTAGGATTAAGATCATTGATTTCTTTGGTGAGATTTCGTTTCTCCTGCCATGAGGTAGAACCCATAAAATCTTTTACGTATTCGTGTGAGATTCTTAGGTCGATTGAAGAAGGCGCCAGAGAAGTTCGTCGAGAAGGCGTCATGGGAAGGGTTACTAAGGACTGTAATTTGCGGTTGGGGAATGAGGACTTCCTGGGAGGTCGCTCCCTTTTGTAGCATTTCCTTATCTTGTTACTACGACTACTACTTATAGTGGATGTAGTTTTCCAAGTACCGCGGGATGTATAGAGTGGAACTAAGCTTGGGACCCCAAGCGATGTTAAAATTGAAGTGGGGAAGAGTCCGTGGCGAGGGCCACATGTTGAAGTAAGATGGAGGAGATGCATCCTCATTCGTTAGAAGCATTAGGCCCAGGAGTTTTAGCCTAGAGAGGGGTCTAGAGGTTCCCATATGAAAAGGATGGAGGAAAATCCTTCACTCGTAGGAGTAGTGTTGAATGGTGGGAATGTAGTCACCATAATTGTGGGTGCAAGAAGTTGTGCCAATGGAGAAGCCCGGTGGACACTTGCAACAGCGAGTTTCTCTGGGATAATTGTATTGATGAGAAGGTGGATTCTCAAATGTTTACACGAGGTTCGGTCAGAGGCCGAAAGTAAAGAAAGAGTTGTACGGTTAGGGAGACCGGTAGCGTATTCTCTTTTGTTGAGAAGGAAAGGGGGACTGCGTGCGAAATTGTTTGACAGAAAAGGTCGGAACAATGGCTATGACATGGAATGTAGAACCACTCATTTTGACTTTTGTTGATTGAAGATCAAGGGCAAAGATAAAGTGCCTAGTTGGGGAGTTGATGGAAGTAATATTGGTTCGGATAAGACTCGAGTACGGTGTCGGAGAACCATTAGTATTGATCCAGGGAGATTGGAAATTATGTTGGTGGGAATTCCACCTTAGTAGTGGGTGGTGCATTCCCCCATAAAATGATAGAGTAGTGTTGTGTTTACTCTAGATTCGGGTGTGTATATCGATCTTGTAGTGGTATCGACATTATTATAGAAAGGGCAATTATATGACTTCCGTGCTAGGGAAGTCTTATGTTTTCTTCACTCGTTATGAGGCGAGTGATAATGTTTTAAATGTATATGTGTAATATGTGTTACTTGCATTATGTGTTACCTTGTTTGAGTGTTTGGTGGTTTGTTTGCATTGTATGTGGTTGTTATGCCTTATCTTCATGACCAACAAGGTTAAGTAGTAATGCATAGGAGGGGTTCCTTGTTTGGATTTCGCTTTTGCGGGACGCTCCACGCGTGAACCTTAACGACGTTAGCAGTGGAGAGATGTTAATTTTTCTTTCTCTTACTTTATATTATTTTATTTTGTTGATGGAGAGTTGGGTTGAAAGGTTTAGCCGAGAATCACGTAGTTTAGTGATTAAGGGCTACTATAGTGCGAAATAGAAGCACTAGATATAGTTCTCTCCTCTGATCGATGTGAGGGAGACTGAGATATGAAGTCGAATTGAGACTTTTGGATTATGCCTTGATGAGAAGGCCATGTTTATATGATAGGATATATATATTTATAAGACTTTACAGAAAGTAAATGTCTGATAAATTGCAATCTTTGATTATTTGAATGGTAAAACATATAAGTAAAATCTTGTTAGTATGGCTGTAAATTAGAATTTTACCGGTCCCAATCATGTGTCTTAGACCGTCATATCTTGATGACCGACGATGCGAGGTAGTAGTGTAACGGGAGGGTTCCTTGTTTGGATTTCGCTTCGGCGAGACGTCCCACGCATGAAACCGAGCGAATGTTGGGAGTTAACATAGGTCTGGGGAACTAGGCATATACTTAGTATTATACGTCTCTTACTTAGATAGGATATATATATATATATAGATTGATTTTAGGATTATTAGTACATAAGGCCTTTAGGGCACGTGACGTTGATTTAGGAAGGCTGTAGGGAGTTTACCACAAATAGGATGTGGGTTAACTCTAAGAGGGACTAGGTCCCTAGAAACAAGAAGGATGGAATTTGAGTGATTCGAAAGGGTAGGCCAAAGGAGATGAGGCCTCTCTGAAATAGAGTGTTATGTTGGTCACTTAACTTTTGGGGAGTTAAAATTAGGATGAGTTGCAAAAAAAAATTACTTATGAGCCCATGTTGTTAAGCTCGAGGTCGAATTCAACGAACAAATTTCTGTCAGAAATGAGAAGTAACGATATGGAGGCACTATTTCTTGGGCTGGAAATTTGGTACTACTTGTGAGCAACAATTTGTTACAGTATATTGTTTAATGGAAAATAGATGGTATTTGGAGTTCATAAAGGACTTTCAATGGGATATTCCCTCTCACTAGAGAAATGCGATTGGGGTAGTAGATGCGTCGAGCAGAAAACCCGTCAGGCAAATTTGTGAAGGCACGGAATGCCAAGTAGAACGAGCATTTATGTTTGTGACTGACCATTTCACCTACTCGTGTGAAGAAGAGTAGTGGTGTAATGAAGAAAGGTATGTTCATAGACGTCTTCATTGAATTACCGGCACCGAGCTGGTCATGATCCTATTTGAGAAAAATGTTGATCGTTCGACCAAATTGTTGCTTTTCCGACCGTTATGGGTGGACTATATTTAGAAGAGTACACCCCGCTCTATATGGAGGAAAGGTAGAGCCGTGTGAAGTTCCCCTGGAGATGGATCGAGACTAGATATTCATGTCGAATGTTTGGTAAAGTTTCCATGAAGATATGGGAACCGTATGGAAATGAAGTATATTTTACCACTCTAAAGTGGATGGATGAATGGAGAAAGTTGACTTAATTTCGAAAGACATATCGTGAATGTGCGCCTTAGGATACATAACTGATGGAGCAGTAGTTTGTATGGATGGAAATTCCCGTACAATAATTGGGCTTTTTGAGTGACATCATGGATCATTTCCTAAGGCATGGCACCGTGAGTGGCCTAGCATGGCCGATTGAGTAATTCGCATACTCGTTGGATGGAACCAGCGGATCATATATTCCTTGGACTTGGAATAACTTCGGAACATCTCTTTAAGGATTTGACTTTTGAGTCATGTGCTTTGAAGGGATACGCCTATGAGAATAGAAGTCGAGTGGTGTTGGAGTTAAGCTTTTAGCGTTGGTATAGGTATCCCCGAGGTGGGATGTAACGTGATTCCAGAAGTAAGGCAATTTATGCCGAGCTATGTGGGAATATTCTTCCGCCATAGATAGGTAGGATCAACAGTTCGTGATGAACGATATGGTGCTATGCTAGAGCACAATGAATGTAGACTGAGATCGATATAGACGACCTTAGTCCGAGTCGATTTGGGATGCTACGATAATGAGGGGTTAGTTCAGGGTGATAGAATGATGGTTTAGAATAGTATACCCTTTATATGATTGGGGTACGCTTGAATTTTGAGGGCAAAATTCCCTCATAAGGGGGGGAGTATGTAACAACCCTCTCTTTTAGGAGGATGATTTTATATTAATTTACCGCATAAGGTAATTATATAAAATGTTGGAACTGGAGTAAATATTAATTTAATGTGTTCGAAGTTAATATTTACTGGATTGTTGCATATTTACTGCATGAGAAAGTAAATATCATTCGATTGTATGTTTTGTGGTGTCATTTGATTTAAATGACACTATAGTTTATATGAAATCGGAACTTGACGTAATTTATAGAAATTGACGGATGCCATTTTAGAGGGCGTAGTTAGTCCCGGAATGTGTGAGACAGTCAAAATAAGTGCCATATTGTATTTTTGTATTTCGGGCACTTTTACCTGGTTTTAATTCAAATGCGTATTTAGGAGTCATTTTAATGTGGTATTAACCATTTAACTTGGGAATTTAGTGAAGCCCTTATACTTTTGACTCATTTGAGTCTAGACTGTATAAGAGCTCATCTAGTTTGGAAATGGTGACAAAATAAGTGTCCATCCTAGAAACCAAAGAGCTTCAGAGATTGGGTTGCTTCTTCTTCTATCTATCATGTAATGATCCTGAGACTATAGCCATCACTCACACACTTAGAATTTCATTCTTGCATTTCATAATTGCACCACTATGAGTATTAATGTTGTGAGTGTGTTTAAATCCCTCAATTTGATTTTTAATAATTTTTTGGGAATTTAAAACATATTTTAAACAAGGTTTTATTTAATTAAAATTTGATTTAAAAAGTCTTGGGGTTATTATATAAATATGGATTGTTGTGTTTATTGGCCTAAAGTTACTCTGGGTAGAAACCGAAAGCGCTAGAGACTCTAGGGTTGGCTTTGTAATTATTTTGGAACGCGCGTTTACATTCATTCTCAGGCCTACACTTGGTGTCCTCTGATTGGCCTGAACTGTGTTTCTTTACTGAGACAAACTATCGCGTGCTTTCAGCCCTTAGATCAACCCTTATCGATGGCCTGCATGTCTTTTGAGTGAATCCCAGTGTAATCCCTTTAACCAATCACAGCCTGTTTAATCCACCGCCTGCTGTGAACCCTTAGATTGTAGTCAAAGGAGCTTGACTCAATCAGAGCCCTTGATTTTGAACGAAGCTCTGGAATCTTCTTCTCTTCCTATTTAAAGGCCTCTCATCTCAGCCTTCGAGAGCTTTTGCCATTTTGAAAAGTCTCAGAAAATAGAGAGAGGAGAGAGAAGAGAGAAGAGAGAAGTTAGAGAGAGAAACCAAACCCTAGTTAGAAACCCTAACTTCGTCCAAATACCTCTAAACCTAAACCACTTACCTCTCCAAAAAACACCATAACCAGATAAACACCATTCTTAGTGTTTCTTGAGTTATGAGAGTTCGAGTTGAGTGATTTCTGGGTTGCTGAAATCCTTGTGTTCACATATCTTATTTCCAACTTAGACATAGACTCAGATCTTGTTTCTCTTTCAATAGAAATCATAGATCTAAAGTTTTTCATGTCGCATCACACTTAGTTTCATTTATTTCTCATCTTGAGAATTTCGTTGTTGATTGTTTTCTGTTAAAATATTTTCTTACTTCAGAATCAACAATAGATGTTTTTCTATTTCTGTTTTTACAAAACCTAACCTGACCTAGTGGGATTCGCACTTGGAGGGTTCTCAATCCATATAATATTTTCAAAAGTGATTGAGAAAGGTCTTGACCGATTTCTTAAGCAAGATCTCCGTGGAATCTGGGTTATTTTGAAAGGTCGAAAAGGTTCTTGGTTTTGTAAGAAAGAAAAATAACAAATACACTGCATATAGACTTTATATGTGATTTGTTAGGATCGTCTGTAACTAATAAGTGTGTGTGTGTGTGCATGCATGTGTTTTAGAACACTTCTCACAATCATCTTCACACTACAAACACTCAAAGTGTTGGCTATAAGATTTGGTGAACAATAAGTCGACGTAAAGTGCTGAAACAAAGAAGAGTTGACAAACTGAGACAACTACATCAACAACCAAGATCTGCAGAAAAGTTAAGGACGCCAGAGGGTACAATCCTGAACTTGTATAGATTTGTTTTGTGTGCATGTTAGTTAAATAGGTTGTAACTCATATATTTGTTTTAGTGATTGTTTTTGTTTTACTCCGTAGAGGGAGTCTTGGATGTTTCCTCAAGGTTGAGGTTTTACCACGTTAAAAATCCTGAGTATCAATATTTCTACATCTTCTCATCCCATTCTGTTTGTGTGCTGAGTTTAAAACATTTTAAACTGTTTACTAAAACTTGTTATCAAATCTTGTCCTAATCTCGTACATACTTTTGTCAACACATCTTGTGTTCAAAATCGTTTTGATTTAAGTAAAGAGTTTCTTCAACAAACTTTCGGAGTTGCTTAAATAGTTTATTTTCATAAACGGCTTTGGCAACGCTATTTCAATTGGTATCAGAGCTTTTGGTGAACTTTTTTCAAAAAGATCCTGAGTTTCTAAAACTGTTTTCTCAAAATCAATTATGGACGAGAAAAACGAAAGATATGGTAACTTGACCAGACCTCCAGTCTTTGATGGAACCAATTTCTCTTACTGGAAAGTAAGAATGATTGCTTTCATTCAAGGAACTTTGGGAGATGATGTCTGGGATATCATTGAAAATGGATACTTTTATCCAACTAAACCAGCCACTGATGGAAGCAATGATAGGATTAAGAAAATATTGAGTGAGTTTACTCAAGAAGAGAAACAGGTTTCTCGAAATAATAACAAAGGCAAGAACGCTATATTTATGTCTATTAACGAACATGAGTTCAAGAGAATCTCATCCTGTACCACTTCCAAGGAAGCATGGGATACCTTGATTACTACCCACGAAGGAGACTCTAGGGTAAAAGCTGCTAAGACTCAGATGTTAATCCAACAGTATAATACCTTAATCATGTCTGAATCGGAGTCTTTCGATGATTTTTATATGAACCTTACTGATATTGTCACTAAACTTCATGCCAATGGTATAACTTATGATAGACAAGAAATTGTGTCTAAAATTCTGAGATCATTACCACAGAAATTTGACAATAAAAGATATGCTATTGAGGAGATGTGTGATATTAATCTCACTCCTGAATTACTCAGTAGCAAATTAAGAACTGTGGAAATGGAATTAGAGTTTAAGAAACAATTGACCCACACTAATAGGAAACATACCAATTCCAATCTTAGCTTTAGCTCTAAGATGATCAAGCCTGAGTTAAACACCCCTAGTAATGATTCTGATGAGGACTGTGACTTAGAAAGTCTAGATAATCAGATTGCCCTAATGACAAAACAATTTAATAAAATTGTTAAATTTAGAAACAGTGTTGCAAATCGACAGGGCAAGTCTAATTATACCACTCCTTCAAATCACAAACCTCATGAGAAACCTCATGACAAACAGAACAAGGACAACACAAGACCTCACAGAGACCTCAAGAAGACTGAATGCTATAGATGTGGTAAACTAGGACACATTGCTCAAGACTGTAGAGTTAATTTAAATGCCCAAAACAAACACTCTAGAGCCAATATCTGCAAAACCTGGGATGACTCAAGTGATTCTGAAAATGAGGAACCTGAGACATCTGATGGTTTTGATCCTTGTTTAGTCTTCTTTGCCAAAATCATATACAATGATGATATGCCTATGCTTGATAGTGAGGATGAGTCCAGTAATACTAGTTCTGTTGCTGTGAATCATACTTTAACTGGTTTAGATGCTTTACTTACTGAGAACATTAATACCTCTTCCTCCGGGTGTGTGAGTCAAAGGGAAATCGATACTGCTGATGTCAATGGGTGCGTGAGTTTAAGAAATGAAACCTTAGGGGTAACTTCACACACCTCACTTAGTGACTCAGATAATGATGATCTCCCAGACATCCACACTCTATATACTAAAACTCTTAAGAAAAGTACTAGACTAGAAAAGATTGTTAAAGATCTTACCAAAAAGCTAGAGGATCTAAGCCTAATGGTAAAACTGAATGCTGAAGAGTATACTACACAATGCATGTCTCATGACAATGAAGTTAAAGTGTTTGATGAAAAACTGAAAACTTTGACTGAAGCTAATGAAATTCTGGAGAAAAAATACAAAGGGACATTATTAGAATTGGAACAAACAAAAGAAAAGACAGCAACTGTTTTCAAAAAATTTACCAAATTTGAAAATAATTCAAACTGTTTTGATGGATTTGTTGCTGAATCTAAAACCAATTCTGATGATAGAACTGGAATAGGGTTTTGCCCCAATTTGAAGACACAAACTAAACTTGTTGAACCTATCAAGTTTGTGTCAGGAGGCAAAAGACCTATTGAAACATGTCCAGACTTTCATTCTCTAAAAACTAAGTTTGACCATCAAAACACTAACACTGGAGATGCAAGTTTCTCTAAGCATGAAAGTTTACCAAAGGGAAAATATGTCTGCCCCCCTATTAGGAAAAGTGAACCTGCTTTCAAATCTGTGCTACCTAGGAATAAAATTCAGCCTCAAAATGTCTCAAAACCTTTGTTTAGAGACTTTCCTAAGGAAAATCCTATTCTGAGCAATCTTTATTGCTCCTATTGTGATATATATGGTCACTCTTTCGATAATTGCTATGCTAGGAGACTGATTAAACCTATCTACAACACTCCTATGTATCATAACTTTAACTATTCTAGGAGGAGTCGTAACAATTATGTCCTTCCCAGGCCACCAGACAAAAACTCTAACTATAGGAATAGAAGGACTAAACCTAAAAGGACATTTACTAGAAGGATTACCAGAACCTTTTCTAAATCAAATGCTCAGGAATTCAAATTTACTCAAAATCATGCGCAAAATGTTTTTCAACAAAAATCTAATGCTCGCAAATTTTATCAAATGAGAGCAAACAAGCGCAAACTAAAAACCAGGGCAATTTGGGTTAGAAAAGATGATCTAGCACCCCAGATGAAGTGTAACATTGTTGTTTCTGCTCTAAAAGCTGAACTTACAACTTCTGGTTGGTACTTGGATTCTGGATGTTCCAAGCATATGACAGGTGATGATACAAAACTTTTAAATAAAACCCATTTTGATGGTGGAAAAGTTGTTTTTGGTGATGGTATATCATCCCAGATCATAGGCAAAGGAACCCTTAAAGAAAAAGGACTTCCTCTTCTTGAAAATGTTCTCTTAGTTAAAGGTCTTAAGGCTAATTTACTTAGCATTTCGCAATTCTGTGACTCAAACTACACTGTTACCTTTTCAAAGAACAATTGCAAGATTTTAAATGAAAAGGGAGAATGCTTAATTACAGGATTCAGGACCCCTGACAATTGTTATACTGTCATGTCTAGTTCTGAAATCTGTAATGTTGCCAGAATGGATGACAACGAGATATGGCATAACAGAATGGGTCACATTAATTACGAAAATTTGAGTAAATTGTCTTCTCAACAGATAGTTAGAGGAATACCAAAAATTAAACCTATTCATAACATTGTCTGTGGTCCCTGTCAAGAAGGAAAAATTGTTAAAGCACCTCATAAAAGGGTTAAAGATATCCTTACATCTAATCCCTTAGAACTCATCCATATGGACCTAATGGGTCCTTCTCAAACTGTTAGTCTTTGTGGACACAGTTATATTCTAGTTATGGTTGATGACTTCACCAGATTCACTTGGGTAGCTTTCTTAAAACAAAAATCCGATACTTTTCAAACTTTTTTAAAGATTCTCTTACGGATTGAGAATGAAAAAGACACTCAAGTGAATAGAATCAGAAGTGATAGAGGTGGTGAATTCAAAGACACTGGTATTGTAGAATATTGTGACTATAATGGTTACAAACATGAGTTCAGTGCTCCTAAGACCCCTCAACAAAATGGAATAGCTGAGAGAAAGAATCGAACTCTTCAAGAGATGGCACGTGTCATGCTCCATGCTAAGAACTTACCTAAGTATTTTTGGGTAGAATCTATTCGTACAGCTTGCCATCTTATTAATAGGGTCTATCTTAGAAAGAATTCGAAACAAACCTCTTATGAACTTTGGTACAATAAAAAGCCTAATCTTAAGTACCTTAGAACCTTTGGTAGTACCTGCTATGTTTGCAAAGATAGGGAACACTTATCTAAATTTGAGAGTAGAGGAGATAAAGCCATATTCTTAGGATATTCACCTAACAGTAGAGCTTATCGAGTGTATAATCTTCGCACTAAGACCTTAATGGAATCCATAAATGTAATTGTTAGTGACACTACTGTAGAAAGCAAGACTAGTGAATTAACTATAGAAGAAGAATCGTCAAATATTTTAGAAAATGACTCTTCTGAAATAGATAATTCATTACCTATTGAGTCACCTGAAGTACCTAACTGGGTTTCTAAAGATCATCCCATAAACAACATAGTTGGTAACCCTGGTGAACCAGTACGTACAAGATCCCAACTTAGAAATTATGCTCTCTATGCTTGCTTTGTTTCTCTCTTGGAACCAAAGAATGTAAATGAGGCATTGAATGACTCTCACTGGATTTCTGCTATGCAGGATGAACTTTTACAATTTGTCATTCATGATGTTTGGTTTCTTGTTCCACGTCCTGATCACAAAAAGGTTATTGGTACTCGTTGGATTTTCAAAAATAAAACTGATGAAAATGGGATGATAATTAGAAATAAAGCTAGACTAGTTGCTCAAGGTTACTCCCAAATAGAAGGACTTGATTTTAATGAGACGTTTGCTCCCGTTACTCGTTTAGAATCAGTTCGTCTGCTTCTTGCTATAGCTTGTCACATGCATTTTACATTATATCAAATGGATGTTAAATCTGCGTTCCTTAATGGAATACTTGCCGAGGAAACCTATGTAGAACAACCTAAGGGGTTCATTGACCCTAATTATCCTAATCATGTATTTCGGTTGAAAAAGGCTTTATATGGTCTTAAGCAAGCTCCTAGAGCTTGGTATGAGCGGCTGTCCAGTTTTCTGCTGGACAAAGGTTTCAAAAGAGGTGGAAATGACCAAACCTTATTTGTCAAACATTTTGGCAAACACATTACTATCGCTCAAGTCTATGTAGACGATATCATATTTGGATCCACTTCTACCTCAGAAGTAAAATCTTTTGCTGAAATTATGAGTAAGGAATTTCAGATGTCCCTTATGGGGGAGTTACAGTTCTTCCTTGGTCTCCAAGTCAAACAACAACCAGATGGATTGTTTCTTTCGCAGACTAAGTACGCATTAGAGATAGTTAAAAAATTTGCCCTCGAGAGTGCTAAAAATGCTAAAACGCCTATGAGTACTACAGAGAAATTATCTAAAGATGAAATTGGAAAATCTGTAGACTCTACTTTATATCGTAGTATGATTGGCACATTACTCTATCTGACTGCCTCGCGTCCTGATATCATGTATGCTGTTTGTGTTTGTGCGCGTTATCAAAACAACCCCAAAGAGAGCCATTTAAACGCAGTTAAACGCATAATTAAATATGTTAAAGGCACTCTAAATTTAGGAATTTGGTACACGAATGACACACCTAGCACTATTATTGGGTACACTGATGCTGACTGGGCTGGGTGTACTGATGATAGTAAAAGCACTTCAGGCGCATGTTATTATATTGGTAATAACTTGGTAGGATGGAGTAGTAAAAAACAGAACTGCACATCTCTCTCGACTGCTGAATCTGAATACATAGCCGCCGGTAGCTGTTGTGTCAAATTATTATGGCTTAAACAAATGCTAAGTGATTATGGTATTCTAGAACCCACACTTCATCTCTATTGTGATAATCAAAGTGCGATTAATATTTCTAAGAACCCTGTTCAACACTCGCGAACCAAGCACATTAAAATCAGACATCACTTTATTCGTGAATTAGTTGAAACCAAGGAATTAGAAATCAATTATCTTTCTACTGATCTACAACTTGCAGATTTATTTACCAAACCTCTTGATTATAATAGATTCATTTCTTTACGTAAATCTATTGGTATGATTTGTGTCGAGTAAATACCTGTCATATTTGCCAAGTTCTTTCCCTTTGTCCATTTGAGACAAAATGGGGGAGAAATTTGAGTCTACTGCATATACTAAAAATCTTGATCTTAGTAATTTTTTTGCAGGTATTCTTCTTGTACAGTCATTCTTCATTGTAATAATAGGATGTTAACCTGTATATAGTTGAGTTATGTAATTTTTGCTTTCTAGGATTTGGGTAGATAGAACCTTTATAGGAATAAGTTTTTCTTATTTGTTGTCGCCCTACGAGTTGAGATGACTCAAAGGAGATTTTGTCTCATATTTCCAAAGGGGGAGATTGAAGCCCTTATACTTTTGACTCATTTGAGTCTAGACTGTATAAGAGCTCATCTAGTTTAGAAATGGTGACAAAATAAGTGTCCATCCTAGAAACCAAAGAGCTTCAGAGATTGGGTTGCTTCTTCTTCTATCTATCATGTAATGATCCTGAGACTATAGCCATCACTCACACACTTAGAATTTCATTCTTGCATTTCATAATTGCACCACTATGAGTATTAATGTTGTGAGTGTGTTTAAATCCCTCAATTTGATTTTTAATAATTTTTTGGGAATTTAAAACATATTTTAAACAAGGTTTTATTTAATTAAAATTTGATTTAAAAAGTCTTGGGGTTATTATATAAATATGGATTGTTGTGTTTATTGGCCTAAAGTTACTCTGGGTAGAAACCGAAAGCGCTAGAGACTCTAGGGTTGGCTTTGTAATTATTTTGGAACGCGCGTTTACATTCATTCTCAGGCCTACACCTGGTGTCCTCTGATTGGCCTGAACTGTGTTTCTTTACTGAGACAAACTATCGCGTGCTTTCAGCCCTTAGATCAACCCTTATCGATGGCCTGCATGTCTTTTGAGTGAATCCCAGTGTAATCCCTTTAACCAATCACAGCCTGTTTAATCCACCGCCTGCTGTGAACCCTTAGATTGTAGTCAAAGGAGCTTGACTCAATCAAAGCCCTTGATTTTGAACGAAGCTCTGGAATCTTCTTCTCTTCCTATTTAAAGGCCTCTCATCTCAGCCTTCGAGAGCTTTTGCCATTTTGAAAAGTCTCAGAAAATAGAGAGAGGAGAGAGAAGAGAGAGAAGAGAGAGAAGAGAGAAGAGAGAAGTTAGAGAGAGAAACCAAACCCTAGTTAGAAACCCTAACTTCGTCCAAATACCTCTAAACCTAAACCATTTACCTCTCCAAAAAACACCATACCCAGATAAACACCATTCTTAGTGTTTCTTGAGTTATGAGAGTTCGAGTTGAGTGATTTCTGGGTTGCTGAAATCCTTGTGTTCACATATCTTATTTCCAACTTAGACATAGACTCAGATCTTGTTTCTCTTTCAATAGAAATCATAGATCTGAAGTTTTTCATGTCACATCACACTTAGTTGCATTTATTTCTCATCTTGAGAATTTCGTTGTTGATTGTTTTCTGTTAAAATATTTTCTTACTTCAGAATCAACAATAGATGTTTTTCTATTTCTGTTTTTACAAAACCTAACCTGACCTAGTGGGATTCGCACTTGGAGGGTTCTCAATCCATATAATATTTTCAAAAGTGATTGAGAAAGGTCTTGACCGATTTCTTAAGCAAGATCTCCGTGGAATCTGGGTTATTTTGAAAGGTCGAAAAGGTTCTTGGTTTTGTAAGAAAGAAAAATAACAAATACACTGCATATAGACTTTATATGTGATTTGTTAGGATCGTCTGTAACTAATAAGTGTGTGTGTGTGCATGCATGTGTTTTAGAACACTTCTCACAATCATCTTCACACTACAAACACTCAAAGTGTTGGCTATAAGATTTGGTGAACAATAAGTCGACGTAAAGTGCTGAAACAAAGAAGAGTTGACAAACTGAGACAACTACATCAACAAACAAGATCTGCAGAAAAGTTAAGGACGCCAGAGGGTACAATCCTGAACTTGTATAGATTTGTTTTGTGTGCATGTTAGTTAAATAGGTTGTAACTCATATATTTGTTTTAGTGATTGTTTTTGTTTTACTCCGTAGAGGGAGTCGTGGATGTTTCCTCAAGGTTGAGGTTTTACCACGTTAAAAATCCTGAGTATCAATATTTCTACATCTTCTCATCCCATTCTGTTTGTGTGCTGAGTTTAAAACATTTTAAACTGTTTACTAAAACTTGTTATCAAATCTTGTCCTAATCTCGTACATACTTTTGTCAACACATCTTGTGTTCAAAATCGTTTTGATTTAAGTAAAGAGTTTCTTCAACAAACTTTCGGAGTTGCTTAAATAGTTTATTTTCATAAACGGCTTTGGCAACGCTATTTCATTTAGACTTAAGCCACGATTAAGTCTTGCTTTTCATTTGTTCTCCTAAGTGTGTGTTATTAAACAAAGAGAGAAAGAGAGAGGAAGAGAGCTTGGGAGAAAAGAGGAGAAAGAAGAGAAAAATGGAGATTGAAGATTTGGGGTTGCTACTACACAAAGAAATCTGAGATTTCAACTTCAAGGCAAGTTTTCTACTTGCTAATATGTGATTTAAGATGAATAATTTGTGTGATAGTTGTGTATTTTCATTTATGGAGCAAAAATGGAATTTATGGTGTTTAAACCCTAATCTTGGTTTTTGATGATGAAATTTTGGGTTATAGTTGTGAATAATCATGTAGGATGATCTTGGGTAGATTAGTGACGTTGGATGTGTGCAAATATTTGAAGAGATTTGAGTTTGGGTAAAATCTAGGGTTTATAACCCGTAAGCCACTCTTGTCAAATTCGTAGGGGCGAAACGATTCGGCCCTAGGGCGAATCGATTCGCTAAGGGGTCAGCTTACAGGTCTGTTTGGATCGAATCGATTCGGCCAGGCAGAATCTATTCGGTAGGTTACAAAATCCTAGATTTCATAGTCCTAACCGATTCGCTGTTTGGGAGAATCGATTCGCTAGGGCGAATCGATTCCCTGGGCCCTTGGGCGAATCGATTCGTTTTCCTGCTGTTTTTGAGTTAATTTTATAACTCAATTCCAATTTATTTTCTTTGGGTGTAGGGCCTAGGAACCTTCTTGAAAGAAGTAAACTTAAAGTCCTAGAGATCTAGACGAGTTGAGTGATTACCCTACATTAGAAATGGGTTATGTGGGGGATTTTCCGAGGATATGCCAATTGACGTTAGGGCATCTTTTTCTTCTAGTTGATTATAATAAAACTAGGAGACATAGTTTTGTGTTTGGGAGACTTAAGACGCTCAATTGAGCTATATTAGTCTTGATGGTTCGCAATAATATCGCAAACAAATCTTGGGAGAGCAAATTGAAAATGATTCATTCATGGAGGTATGTTAGTTTCGGTGGTTTATAATAACACCCTAAAATGTTTGGAGATAATTGGAAGTTATTCACTTCTTCGAGGTTGTAATGACGATGTAGAGTACGTATGGCTCCGGGTATAATGTAATGATATTTAAGGCTAATGGTTCCATACAAATAGAACATTCATATGAAAAATTGAAAGGAAAATGAAATGGAAATGGTATTGATTTTTGTAAATGATAATTTACTTAATCATGAAAATGGTAAATGATAATTTACTTGATTTTGAAAATGGTAAATAAAATGGTTTAAACACACCCTCTCTAAATGCCATCATAAGGGAAGTTCGCGCGTAAGGTGAAGCCCCCTGGCTAATGAATGCAGGGTGGATATAGTCCTAGGCCATGTGAGCGTTTGTTGTTATATATTTTCTGCGACGGGTAGGTAATTCCGGGTGTGGTTATGACTACCCCACAGGCACATGGCCGCTTCCCGACGTCTTGCGTTATAGGTGCCCAGGTTGTCTTGGTGATAGGCCCTGGAAGATGATGGGCATTTAGGGGCGCGCACAGTGGGGAAACCCGGACGGGCGGTCTTAGAATCGTTATATTAATATATGTATAACTATTCTTTATCAAGTGGGACTTGATGGATTATATATGCCATAAATAGCATAATAGAAGTGCCACAAAGAGCACATTGAAATGCCACAAAGAGCATTTGAAAATGACTATTTTCCTGATAAGGAAAGGATTTTTTATAAAATGTAAAATGGGGATAAAAATGCCATATAGAGCATAAAATTGTGATTATATATATATTTCCTGTTAAGGAAAAGATATATGAACTAAACGGTGCGCATGATGAAAGTTTTAGATTAATGTTAATCATTTTTATTTTCCTGCTTAGCTAAATCAAATTTGTGATTAAGTGAATTGTCCTAGTTTATGCATTGGAATTGTGTAGGTAGATCCTTATTCCTGTTAGTCATGATTACCATTCATAACTGTCATACTTTTTATTCATCTGATGATCATATAAAATCGGGCCCGGATCCGTTCATATTTGTAATTGTGCTTGCATCTTGCATCCGCTCAGGTACTCCGCCGGAAGGACGCCTGTTTTGACTTTCCTATTCCGGTGAATTTTTGGAGAGCCGTGATGCTTTGCGGGTATTACGGGTTATATTGTATAGCCGCTTTCATTTTTGTACTCTAGTTAAGATCAAGTCTTTTATTCGGGCGTGAGTCCCAAGCTTTTGTAATTGTCTAATGTAATGTATTATATAATTTATTGAAATTGTTCAACATTGAAGTAGAGTCTGTGGACCGACAGCATATTCGGTCCTTTTACTGTATACTCGTTGTTATCGTAGTATATATACATTCTTGGGGTTTCCCCTATCTTTTCAGTATTGGGTTGTTTAAATTCTTTCCTTAACTTTAAAACAAAATTTTTTGGCAACTCGTTTTCTGAAATATTAGGTGGTTATCCGGGATACTTTTTATATTGTTGTGATGCTGAGAATGATTCCATCCATGATTCCTGTTATATTAGAGTATTGGGCTGGCCACCCCTTATTTTGGTGAGTGAGGTGTCACACTAACTAAAATGTAAAAGCTAATTAAAAAATAAGGTAAATAAAATTGTGCTAAAAAGTAAACTAATTAAATTGAACTCATCAGGGCTTTAAAATACATCCCATGAATGGGAGATTATCCCTCAATAATAATCATCCAAAAATAAAAATAAATAATAAGAGCATGTGAGGATTAAATCAAGAGAAATTAAGGAGGAATAGATCAAACCCATTTGTACTTGAATTGGAGCAACTCTTCAATTATACATCAAAATTCTCTCAATAAAAATCCCTCACTAATGTATTTATTGAATCTAAAATAAAAACTACAAAAAAAAGGATAATGGATGAATTCATAATGGACAATTAAATAATAAAAGAGATTTGCTAAAAATGCAAATCCTAACATTATAAAATTGTACATTAGAACTCATCCAAAGAAATAAATTCTAGATCATTACTTTACATTGAGATAATTGCTAAAAATGGAAAATCTCAACGTAAAGCAATGGATTAGAATTTACCTCCCATAAGGGATGAATTCAACTACATCAATATATTTTGAAATAATTGCTGAAAATGCAAAACTTCATTATAAAGCGGTGGGATGGAAGTCATCCTAAAGATAAATTTCACTACACACCTCTATATTGAGATATTTGCTAAAAATGCAAACACTCTCTATAAGGGAGTGTAGAGAAATTTATCACACAAGAGTTCTAAAAACTAAATTTGAGAAATCCTTTGAAAATCGCCTAAGTCTTCAATTTATATGGTGCGCATGGAGGCTAGGCATAAATTGGGTATTGGTAAAATTGAGTAAGGATGAGAGCACATGGGAATGGCAAAGTGTGAGGTAATAATCTGATTTGGTGCGTGAGGGAATGCACATGTGAGAAGTGGGGTCATGTGAGGGTATTTTGGGTATATGGTTAAAAGGAGTTAGTTGGGGTTTAAAATGGAAAGAAGGTAATAAAACGACTCAAACTAAAATAAATCTAAAATGACTCAAACTAAATAAATATAAAATAAATAAATCCTAAAAATAAATTTAAAATAAATCCTAAAAATAATTCTAAATAAATCTAAAATAAAACGACACAAACTAAAAATCTAAGAAAAATCTATGTAATACCCCGTATTTTCATGACTTTTAAATTTAAGGATTTATTAAATTTAATTGAGATAAATTAATTTAATTTTAATCCGGAATGTTGTTTTAAATATCTACTAGCGTGACGAGAGTTAGTAATTATTAGAAATTTGTTAATTGTGGCATATTACTGGATGAGTATAGTAATATATGAGGTTTATTTTGATAATATTGTCACGTGTGAATAAAATGACAATTGTGGAAATTTGAGTCGGGACGCGCCCGTGTCGCGTCAAGACTAAATATTGATAAATAAAAATGAATATTTTATAAGTTGTTCGTATGGTCGTTTTGAGTGCGTCAACGCGTCCGGAAGGGTCGAGTTAGTCTGAAAAGTGTACCCGGGGGTTTAGTTTGGGTCTCGGGGCGTTTTTAGGCCTAACTAGTAACCCGGGAGGGAATTTTGGTCATTTTACATTTTTGGGTAATTAAACCCACGAAAATTAGAGGAGTTATATCCGATATCTGGGTTATCATCTAGGGTTAGAAACTCTAAACACAAGTGACGGCCATAGGAGAGGAAGGAGAGAGCTCTCAAGGCTAATTCAAGGCCCGAAACTCAACCGTTTGCACCGCCGCCACCGCCAAGGCGTAGATCGCGAGACGGGGAACACAACCATACCGAATTAGACACCAAATCAGAATGTTGAAAATCCCAGACAAGTGTTTATCTTTCTTATTTCATTGGTGCATCTTTCATATTAGTTTAGGAGTAATTAAGATGAGTTTTAATGGAGGAAAACCCGATTTATGATAGGAAAATCCATGTAGTATTGGTCTAATTGATAATTCTGGAAACCCTTGCCATGTAGAGGAATTTAAACCACGAAATTATGATGTGTATAAGAAGAGAATTATGGAAATAATTGTTAGAACCATGTTTAAGAGAATTTTAGGGTTCTTGAGATTTTGTATGAAATTGGGGCTGTTAATTCATGATTTAATCACAGAAATTCACATGCTTTACGTTGAAAATACATAATATGATGATATAAGGTTAGTAGCATCAATTCTGGGATGATTGGGATTAGACAATATGGAAATTGTTGGTGTTTGGTGATGAAACCCGTAACTGCAGAATTTCAGTTTTCGTAGACCTGCTTGATCGATCGATCGAGCCCAGAGCTTCGATCGATCGAAGGTTCGATCGATCGAGCCCCAGACCTCGATCGATCGACCCCTCCTGGCAGACTCCTATTTCTCTTTTTAAATGAGTTAAATTCGATTTATTACGAGATAATTCTTGGGCATCCTTAATAAAATATTTTGGGAGATAGGAAAGACCAGTAGGACATGTGACTAGATTTTGGGACCCTTGATGTCGGGCAAAGATTGTATTTTGGGATAATTACATATGGGTCGGTAAATTTATAATTTAAAGAGAGAGACACGTAAGGGAGTTACCTTGGGACAAATGGGTATACCTACTGAATTTTATAATTGGAAGGATAGAATCCATGAGCGTTGTGTAGTAAGTGGAAAAGTTCCTCAAATTAAAGTAAGATGTGAATGGTTATACGTGATAACTAAATAATGAGAAATGATTACAAATTTCGTAGTTATGGGAATTGAGAATTTACCCATTTTTGATATGGTAATATTAGTATAGATATATGATTGTGTATGCATATACTATCTATGTGTGAAAATCATGCCCACGCTACTTGCTATCCCTGAGGTTTCCGTGCTGGGACAGTCTTATCTCGATGGGACCTTTATGGGGGATATTGACTTGTACCCTAGAAGATAGATATCCTTGGTACAGGCTTTCGGAATGATAGTTCAGACGGTCCTAAGAGATGCGGGTATGTGCTTTCCTCTTAGAGACTTGGAGTCTATGCTTCGCCTCATTATGTTTGTGTATAGATGTCCTTGGTACAGGCTATCGCAGTGATAGTTCAGACGGTCCTAAGGGACTTGGAATCTATATTTCGCCTCAATATTGTTTGAGTATGTGTTAATACAATTCGAGAGTGATTCCGAATTTGTATTCCCCTTAATGTGAGTGATATTTGGATAGTAGAGTATGCCCGCACCATAGTTTTATTTGGGGTGCTGTTATGGTTTATATATATATTTTACGAGTGGTTAATATATATATGAAATTCTGAAATCTGGAACTGTCTACTGTGATGTGATATGTAGGACGTGGTTGATAACTCAAATTATAAATACTTGTGTTGAGAAAGTATAATATGACACTGGAAAACTTTATTGATTTATAAAGTTAAAATGAGAACTTTGGTTACTAATTGAAATAGTATCTTCAAACAATTGAATCGTTAAATTTTGAATCTTACGAGTAATATAAGATAAATTAATCCATTGGGAAAGGATAGCGTGTTATATGATGATATAGACCATTGGTAAGGTTAGTGCGATAGGTGTGCACATTAGAAGAGAGGTGAGAATTTCTCAAGAGAGTGTCGCACTAATATGTTGTTGCATTGGCCTGTATCAATTTAAATACTTGCTAAACGTATTTTAAATCAAACACACTATCGGGCTCTGACCCGTTTCTTTTTCTCTTTCTCTCTCTTGTATATATACGTATGTATTACAGGTGCCCAGCCACAGGGGCGTCTTGCTTAGGATCTCTTGAAAGGAACACGCTGCAGCTTAGGTGGTAGTTGTAAGTCTCTTGATTAGATGACTTTGTTCATTCGGATCCACTCTTAGTACCTTCATCTAGTTGGGCATATGTAGCTCTTTCCATTATTCCGTTGTTATTGGACATTTGTATTTCAGTTATTTCCAGTATTGTTACTATGGGATTTATTCAGTTTGGATGTGTGACTTTAGATTTCGCATGTTGACATTCGATTGACGAATGTATTAAATTAATTGGATTATGTTGCAGAATTTATTGTGGTGTGATTCTTTCTTATTGAATGTTGTTAATAAAATAAATGATTTTTCTTCAAATAAAATTTGGAAAGTATGTATGAAAATGGTTTTGACACTTAGCTTAATTAATTAGGGTGTTCAATTGGAAAATTTTATTTTTTTGACAGTGATGCTAAGA
This sequence comes from Sambucus nigra, assembly GCA_949130495.1. Lineage (NCBI taxonomy): Eukaryota > Viridiplantae > Streptophyta > Magnoliopsida > Dipsacales > Adoxaceae > Sambucus > Sambucus nigra. The sequence goes on along the minus strand of OX422214.1, from coordinate 248,707,284 downwards.
ATGGACCAACTGTTCACCTTGATTTAATTTAATAAAGGAGTGATCACCCGGTATTTAATTAGATGGGGTGTCACAATCTAAAAAACACAAACTAAAGACACGAGCTCGGGTGAATATTTGGGCTAAGTTTAGGCTCAGTTTAGGGTAGGCTAGGGTTTGGTACGGGAATGAGGAATTAGCTCCATAAATTGCATATCTGACTTGATTTATCGCTTTTACATCCGCAAGACACAATTGACCTAAAAAATAAACATTAATGCGCATAAGACCGATTTTACCGAGAATTATCAATTAAAAACTGTATATTAGGGTTTTTATTTAAACATTTTTGGGTGCTTATCAACGATATCAAGGCAGAACTGTGATGCTGCTAGCCTTCTTCTATTTCTACGTCGTTTAGTTGATGTAAGCACTGGCGGTTAATAAATGATTTGTACTTTCACTACTCTAGTTTAAGGTAAAACAATTATTGATTCGGGCTTTTATTATTATTTTTTAATGATGAAAATACCATTAATGTAATTTAAATAGATAATTGTATATGCATTGTTTGTTATGGGTTATGAGTTTGGTTCATCTCTTTTTTGAATTGCACCTTACTTGGAGAGGAGGACTGCTCCACAGTTGACTTCACTAGAACAATGGTTGAATAAAACTTGCATATTTTGACAGTAATCTTGAATACCATTAATTGTTCTTCTTATCATCCATGAAATGACCTTATTTTGATTGGATAAGCACTCAAAGATTATATTTGAACTTGTATCCACATCAACATTATCATAAACTCTATTTAGACAATAGGCAAGACCACTTTTAAGAGATAAAGCCTCTGCTAAGTGGCCTTTTCCACCTGAACCAATGTTTTAAAGAGCCCATAACATTATTCCATTACTATCTCTAAGAATAACTCCTTGACCCATATTTTCATTTGCATCACTACAACCATTTGAATTTAACTTTAATCTCCCTTTTGAAGGATCCTTCTAGCTTACCAACTTACAAAGATTCCTTATAGGGATTACACAGTCTTTTTATTCTTCTTCTAGTAGTCATATGTCCAACTCCCCTTACATTCCAAACAATGGATCGGGTCATTTATTTTTAGGTATGGAAACTTTTTTGAGAGCTTTGTTTGTTGATCTTATCATTCCCCTTTTCACAACTGCTGCTTTACTAGAAATATTTTTATCAAATTCCACATGTTAATGAGTGGAGTTGATTAAGACCTTTTCTGCTTCGTAAGAACGTATTTTTTGGATTTTTTTGTTAGCTGCAATCTTCTTTGACAACAGAGTGGAGAAAGTTGTACTTACACCTGCCTATTTTGATAAGAATTCTTAAATAATATATTACGTGTAAATAGTTTGATATAAGGTTATTTCATGTAGCACCGGCCTTTAATATTGTTTAAATGTTCGAGGTAAAACCACTCATATACACTTTCATTTTATCCAGAATCTACTTTTACCCATTCTTAATACCCACTAAAAACTCAGAGGCTTTAGTACAGTTGTATGCACGACGTGGGATGTATTTTCCTTTTAGTTCCAATACATGTCCATATGGGAGCCATTTTCATAAAAGCATAGGCCTAGAAAATTTATTGGGTGTTTCATATAGAGGAGTACGATAGTTCCAATATATGTTTTCATCATCACTCATTTATCCATCATTGAACCATAGTAGCAAAATGATTGATAGCTATAATTTTTTGCTTTTTTATCAAATTTCTATTACCTCTTGATTTGTAGTATCTTATTAGCTGTAGGAGTTATTAATCTATTATTTTATACTGTTGTTTATTCATTTGATTATAAAGTTTTGGAAATTTATTGTTAAACAAATATCTATATCCAATTAATATAGCTAAGACGACATCCTTGCTACTACTATAACATGTTCTACGACATCTTTTGCGTGGTATATAGTCTTACGAAAACTTTCCTAATAGACCATATCAGTGCTCCATAGAACCTCGTCAATTGTTGGGTATCCACTTGATCATCCGTGTTCAACACGACACGAATCTTGTCATCGTATCCACGTAGAGATGAAATCACGCATTTAAATTCATCACTAATATCAAGTTTGTGATGATCAATGAGAATTAGAATGAGGTCACACTTTGTGGCAAACTGCGATGTGATGCTTGTAAATTCATAAGTTTACTGCGTCGATTGCTTCTCTTGATAAAACTCCAGGATTATCGACAAATATATTGTGCTCCAACAAAGGATGTGGCATTTGAGAACACTCGAATTTTGACAAAAATACAGTTCCAAAAGTAGTTATACCACTGTATGGCATGTTTGATTAAACAACAATGTTATTTCCCGGAATAATCCTTTCATTAGGTCTTTCCATAACAGCAATAAATTTGTCCGTTATCGGCTCAGGTCCAATATGAGCTCTTGGGTAACTACTCCTGAGCAAATGTTTAATGAATGTCGTTTTTTCTGTTGAGTAATGACCCACAAGCATCATCATAGGCTTGGCATCAAAATATGGTTTGGACTGAAGAAGTTGATCATTGATCGTTGATCTAAAACTATCTGGGCAAGTGAGTTTGGTAATAGGGCATTGAACAACCTTATTTAAAGCAATTCTAAGTCCCTCAACGGCAAGTCAAAAGGTCTAAACTTCAGATAAGAGTAAGGTATCCATGGTTTCTCCTCTATCCACATCAAAAATCAAATTTTGGGCATAAGCCGAAGCCCTTCCAATTGATGGGAGGTCAACAAAAATATCATGTAGGTCAATGAGTCTAAATGTACGAGAGAAATGAGGGCGGCATTATTTGAATGTACAACAAACTACATTCTGTAGTATCGATCTCGATGCTATTATGAACGTCTTATGTCTGCTAATATAAGGGACATAATGTTAATTCATTTGACATTAGCCTAATTCGTGAAATGAAGATAGTGGGATTGATGAGAAGAAAAACAACAAAACATATTTATGTGGTTGGAATTTATTGGATGGAAACTAAAGGTAACATCTATGATGATAATAGTGGAGAAAATGTGTTGCGAATATTTATTTGGTGAATATTGAAGACTGGAGGCCAAAAGGAGCCCAAAAGAAAAGTTAAGTTGAGGCCAGGAAGAGAGTGTGGGTAGAGTTTTAGTTTAAGGTATAGAAAGGCTAAGGGATGTCCAAAGTAGCTTGAGGATTTAGAGAAGGTACATTGTCCTTGAAAACTGCACAAAATCATTAAATTGAGGCGAATGATGAAAGTAAGAATTGTTAGTTGTTTTCATTGGTCAAGATTATGTCTTATTAAGATAAGTATTCTGTTAGAGGCGGGTGTGCCGTGAACTTATCCATAAAGAAAATAAGACTAGGCTACCCCATTGTTTTGAATTTTTATTTTCAACTTTCAATAAAGGGAAAAGAGTAACTTGAAGGAACTTCTAGTTTCCAGTGTTCGAACTCTTATTAAATTTTGACCGACTCCTTTTGACTAAGATTTTATGTTGTATTATTTGTGAAAGGGAAGACATTTTCTTTTATTAGCATTAGCAGTGACTACTGCTATAGTAATTGTGAGCATTGAATCAGTTCTACCAACTTATCGTCTTCAAGCTCTGTAATATGGTACAATCCATCCATATATTATAGAGTATTAAAGACTTTTCTGAATGAAAAGATGGCAATAAATAATCATTTCCATTAAATTGCGCTGAGAATAAGACTCCTCCACTGCCTACTAGTTGGGAGAGAAAATGAAGGGGGAGGGGATTTAAAAAAGGTGAGGCGAGTAAAAAATGGCTATGTCTCTAGGATTTTTTTCCAATTAATTAATATCCAAGGGAGAGAGGTAAGTGGAATCATTATCATTGAGTGTCATTATCATCAAGAAAGTCTCAGTGATGCCAAAATATGAAATTATTCATTCCACCAAAATCAGCCTTCCCCAAGAAACTTAATATTTTATTCTACAACCCTCCCTTATGCACCCAACTATTCTCTACGGGGGAAAAGTGGGGACAAATATTACTAGAGCATCCCTACAGTCAATGAGAGGAAAAAATATTCATTATTTTGGGTTCTTAGATAATAATAATAATAATGTAAAGCACCTCTGAACTGTATGACTGTTAGTACTCTACGTAAATTTTGATTTTTGGGTCATGTGCCTTGATAGGAAAAACATATAACAATTAGTTAGATGGTATTTCAGTTATTCCCACTTCTCCTTTTCCTTATACTGCACTTGATTAATGGTTTAGGAAAGAAATGTAAGTTACACAGTTTGTTGCATTTTCTGTGTTTTTGGTTTTCATAGGGAACCTAGGCCCTATTGGTAACTGATTTATGTGAGACATTCTTTCATGCATACTCTATACAATATTTGTCATTTTCTTGTGCACTTAGAGTTGTTGCGGGAAGTCAAGGCCCCTCAAATAATTGTTTTATATACACTAAATGGTAGAAGGATTTTTTTTAATATCAAACACCAAAGTATCAAATTAGTCATGATGTTTTACGTTATGTTTTTGTAGGGCGCATTTTGCATTCTAGGTACGAGATTGTCCATTTTTTATTTAAATTTTCCTTTGTAAATTGTTTGAATTGCATTATGTTGTGCTAAAACAGTCCTATGTTAAGCAACCAAGACCATAAAACTCACTTCGGAATTTTACCAAACACTTAGTGTGAAAAAAACACCCAAGACCTTGTTCCTAATGAAAACTAAGTGTGCAAACTCAAAAAGAATCCAATCAACAATAAACAAGTAGGATAACAAGAACACACAAGCAATCAAAGCAAAGAAACGACAACAATATAACGTGGTTCACCCAAACAAGGGTTACATCCACAATGGTAGGATTTCTTCTTTCTTTGATAAATGGAGGAACCACAAGGTTACACACTCACACTCTTTATCTCTCCAAGAAAGTCACTCACAAACCAAGCACAAGAACTAATCTTTAAACAAGAAACTCTCACTCACTTTTCTCTTTTAAAACTCACAAAATGTTCCTCTAAAGCTGAAAAACAGCACTGCACAAAAAACAGAAAATAAGCTTTTATTTATATATTTTCCTCAAAGTGGCAATTTTGTAAATATCGAGAAAAATCTGTTTTTCTCCCAAAACAACCGTGAACCAACGGGAAGCCACCGGAGAGCCAAAATACACCACAAACTCCACCTTGGCGATCCGAATGATCCTACCAAAAACCCGGAATGAAAACCATTGAACCCGCTTGAAGATCACCCCGAAATCTACCAAGCTCAATGCGTCTCCACCTAACCGAGGAGCCTCTCCTCTAACTTCAACAAGAAGTGAGATTTAGAAGCTTTAGGCAATGCCTAAACTTCTCCGTAGTCACAGGTTTGGTGAGGAAATCTGCTGCATTCTCATCTGTGTGCACCTTCTCAATCAAAACCTCACCGGAATTAACCCAATCCCGAAAGGTGAGGAAATCTGTTGCATTCTCATCCGTGTGCACCTTCTCAATCAAAACCTCACCGGAATTAACCCAATCCCGAACTCTATGATACCGCACATCAATATGCTTTGTACGGGCATCATACACTTGATTCTAAGCCAAATGCATAGCACTTTGACTATCGCGATGAAGACGAACACTCTCTTGCTTCATCCCCAATTCACTCACCAAACTCTTTAACCAAACCGCCTCCTTTGATGCTTCCGTAAGTGCCATATACTCCGCCTCCGTGGTAGACAAAGCACTTATCGCTTGTAACATGGATCTCCAAGATACCGGCCCGCTAGTAATAGTGATATTTGGATCGAACGGGCAATAAATACACATGCGGGCCGAGAAAACATGAATCAACTCCCGAGTATTTTAAAGTTGGAACGGGAGGCGGCGCACATGAGGGTAAAGATGTCATTATGGAAAGCGGCTCGAGCGAGTACTCATCGTCGGTGAAAAGGTTTGGAACTAAAAAGTTTTGAACCGATTCATCGAGTACTCGAATTGGTAAGACAGTATATAATGAAGATGGGGATGAAAGAAATTCAATCTCAGGCGATGAGTGATCATCACTTGAAAATTAAATTTCGGGAGAAATGGTATCGTTTACAATGAAACTTTCTTCTTTGAAAATCAAAGAAGAAACGAATTCATTACAAATAGATACCATGCCTTTTTCATCCTCATTTTCATTCTCTACTATACCGTGGGTCAAGTCAAGGATGATTTGATCCAAAGTAGGAACGAAGTCCTCATTTGGTTCAAAACAGTCCTCGACTTCGGCAGTCTCCGAAGAAAAGTCGTCATCGGATTCAAATAGTAAATCCAACTCGTGTTCCCAACAACGATTTTCTTCCCGGTAACGTTCTTCAATCCTCTCATTTTCAAGCATACGCAATCCCTCACTGAATGTCATAGGGCGAGGAGCAGATTCTTGGAAATGGGAGGCTTGAAAATTGTTCTCGGGACTACACTCAAAATCATTAACATAGGAATTTTGAAAATAATTACAATTTGTTTCAAAATTCTTATCATAAGGATCTTGCGACCCAAAATCAGAATGATCATGCACAAAATTCTTGTAATCCAAAATTTGACTTTCGTAATAGTCACCCAATGTCATTTTAGATGTTGCAATTTTTTGGGATTGCAAGTATTGACCAAAAGTCATAGGTTTACCGGAATTTTGAGCATTATCATTAGGATTACCAGAAAAGTTAGAATAAGACATGCTTACCCCGACAAAAGCTCGAGAAGGCGACTTCCACAAAGATGATGTGCGGCGGGATAATTCAAGCGTTCCTACGCGCTCAAAAGTAGAAGTCCTGCAAAAAGGTTAGCAAATAATACAAATAGAAAGAAATAATATGAAATACTAAATCAAATAAAGTCTAACACAAACTAGTCCCCGGCAATGGCGCCTTTTGATGGAGCAGGACTTTCGCCGCGGCGCGAGAGTCACCTACGCGCCGGTCATTTTATGTTCGGCTCACCTGAACTATACAAAAACCTAAACTACGACTATACTCAACTGGTGAGTACAGCGGTAAGTTGGGTATCGAGAATCCACAGGGACAAGTTGCTAGAATTTAAGTGATTTAATACTCCGAAATAAAAGTGTAAAAGATGGTTACAAACTAAAAGGAAAAATATGCATAAAGGGAAATGTTAATCTAGGCAATGGTATTGAAACTAGATTAAGAAAGTGAGTAGAACTATAGGTTGCGTCGAATATCCCTCACCCGAGTTAATTAGTATAAAATGGTTACATGGGTCGACGAGTTATTACACGTGCGTCTCGTTTCGACAGTTAATTAAATCAAGGGTTGTTACGCTCTAAATCATCATAAAAGTCTAATAAGATTTTGGCGTCAACAAATATCCCAGAAATTACGCGCGAAAGGTCGTAAGCACGGGACATACATGATATGCCCCGTCAAATCCCCTAGGCGTAATAACTAGGTCAACGCACCCGAAATAGACCCATAAACACCATCACCAAAGCCAAGCAACGCGTTAACTCGAGTGAGTTCAATTCAAGCACAACCTAATTTAAATTACCTAGAAAGCATGTTAAAAATGCGGTAAATGGAAAACGGGAATAAATGCGATAAAACTATACTACAAAGAAAGTAAATCAAAGCATGTGAATAAAGCATGTAAACTAGTTAGAAAGCATGGAAGCTAAATTACAAAGCAAGGAAAGATGAAGAACAAACTATATTAATGGAAATGAAAGTGAATAGTTCAATCTTACAAAACCACATGGGTTGTCAATCCAAGAAGAGGAGAAAATGAACTCTCCAAACCAAACCCTAACTAAAACTATCTATCTCAGATTATGAGTGTGTATATATCTTATTTCAACAAAAAGTAGCATATATAGTAAGTTGGAATAAAAGAAAAGAAGAAAGAAAAGAGAAGAAAATATCTACAGGAAAAAACAGAGCATCGATCGATCGACCCCTGTGGTCGATCTATCGATAGTTACAATCGTGGAAAAAATACAAAGGCCTGATCGATCGACCCTCAGGCTCGATCGATCGATCAAGCAGGGCAGCCTGCTGTTTCCCCTATTTTGGCATGCTTTCCATCTCCGCTTAATTCGCCGTAACTTTGTCATACGGACTCGGAAGCACGCACCGTTCACGGCCACGCGAAGCTAGCGAGGAGAGGTACAACTTCCGTGTAGATGTCGGGCCAGGTGCCCAAGATTTGAAATGACCGAATTGCCCTTGAATGTGCGGTTGTGTACGAAAATTGTGCGGAATGCGTCTGAATCCCATACTTAGTACCTAAATACCTACAAAAGCCCAATTATACCTCATATAGAATGTTAACAGTATAAACCGAGGTTGTCTGGTTAACGGGCTTAAATATAGAGATTAAGGCACCCGAGGGGGCTAAAATGCGTACGTTCGACGGATGAAATACGCAATATTCGCGTATTATCAATACCCCGATGTAAATCTCCTCTTATCAACATCCGCAGCATAATCCGAATCCATATACCCCATAACAAACTCGGCCCCTTTCTTCCGCTCAAACACAATGACCATAGACTTGGTTCCCTTTAGATACCGAAGAACCCATTTCACCTATTTCCAATGCTCTTTTCCCGGATTAGACATGTACTTACTAACCACACCCACGGCTTGGGCGATATTCGGCCTCGTGCAAACCATAGCATACGTAAGGCACCCCACGGCACAAGCATACGGTGTTGAAGCCATCTCCTCTAACACATCATCCGTAAAGGGACATTGCTTTTCACACAAAGCGAAATGTGAAGCTAACGGGGTAGAAGTGGCCTTGTCATCCAACATGCCAAATTTCCTGATGACATGCGAAATATAATTTTTCTGAGATAACCACAACTTTCCAACTTTTCTATCTCATCTAATTTGCATACCAAGAATCTTTTACGCCGCACCAAGATCCTTCATGTCAAACTCATGGCTCAATTCCACCATGAGCTCCGTTATCCGTGACATGTCCCGACATGCAATGAGCATGTCATCCACATAGAGAATTAACAAAACAAACGAACCATCATCAAGAACCCAAAAATATTCACAATGGTCATGATCACATCTTGTGTAACCAACCCGCAACATGAAGGTATCGAACCGTAGGTACCATTGTCGTGGCGACTGTTTAAGCCCATGCAATGACTTCTTAAGACGGCACACATGATCTTCCTTTCCCACTTCCTTGAACCCCTTCGGTTTCACCATGTAAATAAGCTCATTCAAATCACCATGAAGAAAAGCCATTTTCACATCCATTTGCTCCAATTCCATATCGCATTGAGCAATCATTGCCAACAACACCCGTATTGAAGTATGCCTCACCACCGGGGAGAATATCTCATCATAGTCAATCCCCTCTGTAAGGACATTTTGTCCATCTTTATGTATATGTTATGTCATACGCCGTTACAAGATTGATGGTTGAAAAGATCACATCGTCATCAACGAAATCCGAAGATCAAAAGAAGAAGGAATTTGGGAATCAGACCTGACCGGACCGATCCGTCTCAAATAAAAGAACCGATCCGGTTCACCGGACCGATCCGGCTAAAGGGACCGGACCGATCCGCCTGCTGAGTTGAGACCAGTACACCCCGGATCCATAACGAACCGATGAAGGCAAAAAGGTCGAACCGATCCGATGCCAACCGGATGGATCTGGTTTCAGAAAAAGAACCGATCCGAGTTCACCGGACCGATCCTCCGAGGATAGACTCTGCCAGATCGTGTAGCATATTTTTTAGGGTTTTGACTCCTTATTTAAACCACGATCAGTAGTTGGTTTTCTTAAGACTTTCCCACGATTATCAGAGCATATCAACCCTAAAGTCTTCACCTATTGAGTCCTATGATTCTAGTTTTTTAGATTCACACATCTTCCATATCTATGTGAATCAAGTTTTGTAACCCAAGAACACCATTGTTGTTGTTCAACCCTTGTGAAGTGGACCGCTTCTTCCTCTTCATTGCAGCCCTACTGGAAAGGGTTTCTTCCAGCCGCGACTACAGAATCCGATACCCGAGGGTAATTCTTAGTCAACCTGTATTTCATTATAATCCGATTGTAAACCGTCTTTTACAAATTATAGTGATATACAAATGGTTTTGCCCCTGTGGGGGATTTTTCCTTAAACTTTGTGTGTTGAATATTTATTGCATGATTTCATATTGTTTCAATCACACCTAGTTGCATGCTTAGGGTTAATTTGGGTTAAAAATGGTATTTATTATATTATTTCTTAATTGAACGCAAGCGCCAACTCTTTCAAATTGGTATCAGAGCAGGTTACGCTAATCTATCGCGTATTCCTTTTTTTTCGCAAAATTTTTCTAAGATATCAATTTTCTGAAAAAATTGATTTTTGAAAGTGCGTGTTCAAATGGAGAAGTCATATTATAAAATGCCTATTTTTGACGGGACAAATTATGCTTATTGGAAAGCCCGTATGAGGTCGGATTTAAAATCCATTGATGAACGTGTCTGGATTTTGGTTGAACGAGGGTGGACTCCTCCCACCGTGACTGTTGATAATGTGACCAACTTGAAACCTGACATTACTTGGTCTGATGAAGAAATTAAATGGTCATCTTTTAATTCTAAGGGTCTAAGTGCTATTTCTGGGTCTGTCACACCTGATGAGTTCAAACGCATAATGACGTGCACCACGTCAAAAGAGGCATGGGATGTTTTACAACTCACCCATGAAGGAACTAATGCTGTGAAAGAGTCTAAGTTACAAAACTTGACAACTCAATTTGAAACAATCACCATGCATGATTCTGAATGCTTTGATGAATTTTATGCTAGACTTTCTGACATTGTGAATACTAGTTTTAATCTTGGTGAACAAATTCCGAATGCTAGAGTTGTTAAAAAGATTCTTCGTTCTTTGCCTAAGCGTTTTATCCCTAAAGTCACTGTGCTAAATTCTATGGGTAATTTAAATACGCTAAAATTGGAAGAACTTGTAGGAGATTTGCAAACTTATGAAATTGATATGTTCCCTAAAAATGCTAAATCTAAAGATAAGGGAATTGCTCTTAAGGCCCAAGAGAGAAGGAGTGAGGGGTTTGCTAGAAAGAGGGTAGAGTCATCTAGAAAGAGAGAAACTGACACGTCAGATTCTGAGTGCGATTTTGACTTAGATGATTTGGCTCTTTTCGCAAAAAATTTCAAGAGGATTCTCAAATTTAAGAAAAATGGCAATTTTAAAGATAAAAAGAAATTTGAGAAAAATAAGTTTGAAAAGAAAAATGAAAAAGTTTCAAAAAATCCTCCTCTGAAAGAAAGTGAGAGATGTTTTGAGTGCGACGGTAAGGGACACAGAGCGTTTGAGTGTGCCACTCGTCTGAATAGGGAAAAGGGTAAAGCTGTCCTAAATGCTACCCTTAGTGACGACAGTGAGGTCGAGTCGGTGGACTCGGGAGATGAGTCACCACATGAGCGTAACTTCACCGCGTTCATGGCTAGTCATGTGAGTACTCCTAGTGCATCTCACGACGATGAGGATGCTACTTCACAGGGACACCTCGACAGCGAGAGCGAAGAGAGTGAGGGAGAGGAGGAAGGCAGTGAGGACGAGAGTAACCTTCAACGCGCCTACGCCGAGTTATATAATGAGTCTTTTAAAACTAAAAAACGTAACAAGGCGTTAGTTCTTAGTATCACCGCGTTAGAAGAAGAGTTAGAAGAGACGAGAGAGAGAGAGTCCTCCACCTGCACTGCCATGAGAGAGAGAGAGTCTGCCTGGGTTAGTAAAGAGAATTTGCTTAGAGTGAGAGAGAGCAGTTTTGAGAAAGAGAAAGCGGACTTGACTAAACAAGTGGCTAGTCTTACTAGTTAGCTCCATTCCTCCATGGAGACTAGGAAGAAACTTGAAGCCCTTGTTGCTCAGCTTACTCATGACCTTGAGAGAGCTAGGAAAGTCAAGGTACAAATCGAGGACAGATCTGGGAAGATGGGAAAGATGCTCCTCGGTCCCGCTTTAGGTTTTGGTGACAGGCAAGGAATAGGTTTTGATGATGCCTCCACGTCCCAAATTGCACCCGGACCAATTCCTGAGTTTACTACGACTCCTTATGGCCGTCATCAAAAACCAAGAAGGAGAGTTCGACCAAGAAAAGAAATCCAAGGTCCTCCTAATACTGTGCCCTTTTGCTCCCATTGCAAAAGAAATGGACACCTTAGGGAGTTTTGCTATAGATTTGGTCGTACACGACGTACTTTTACTTCTCCACATCATACTGATGAGTTTGCCAGTCTGAGAGAGCGAGTTGAGTTTCTAGCCGCCACATCACAGAGTTTGATGGAGGAATTCCGACGGATGACCTTACCATCAATGAAGGCGCCCCGCATTCCGTCTAAAACCAACAACAACAAGGGAATACAAAAAGGTACCTACTCTTGGGTTCCTAAGAAAGAGAAAAAGGCCCTTGTTGTCCATGTTGCTCTCAAAGCACATAATACCTCTCAGTGGTATTTTGACAGTGGATGCTCCAGACACATGACAGGTGATGTCTCATATTTTACCCATCTTGAGGATTATAATGATGGGAGAGTCACCTTTGGAGATGGTAGCAAATCTAGCATAGTAGGACGAGGTACAGTAGAGTTACCAGGATTTCCAAAGCTAGAGAACATGCTGTACGTCAAAGGTTTGAAAGCAAACCTTCTTAGCATCAGCCAGCTGTGCGACGATGACTTTGCAGTGAAGTTTGACCGGAAAGCTTGTAAGGTCTATAATCAAGCCGTTAAACTTTTAGTGCAAGGGGTGAGGACAGAGGATAACTGCTATGGGACTGAGCCCACATCCTCACTTGTTTGCAACAGCGCCACGATCACTCCTATGGATCTGTGGCACCAACGTCTAGGTCACGTGAACGTTAGAGATCTTAATCGTTTACTAAAAAGGACCTAGTACGTGGCTTACCATCTCTTGGAAAGTCAACTTCGACCGTTTGTGGACCCTGTCAGTTGGGAAAACAAATTCGTAGTCCTCATAGGAAGTTGCATTCCATTACCACCTCTCGTGTTCTAGAGTTGATTCACATGGATCTTATCGGTCCTACTCGTACTGAGAGTCTAGGTGGTAAGAGGTACATCCTCGTGATGGTAGATGATTTCTCTAGGTACTCCATTGTAGGTTTTCTGAGAGAGAAATCTGATGCTGTAGAATTTTTAACGACCAAGTGCCGTGTCCTGCAAAATCAACACAGAGTCACTATTAACAGAATACGTAGTGATAACGGCACTGAATTTAAGGAAGCAAAGGTGGATTTGTACTGTGATAGCCTTGGGATAAAACATGAGTTTTCTGCTGTGAGAACTCCTCAGCAAAATGGGATTGTTGAGAGAAAGAATAGAACGATCCAAGAGATGGCTAGATCTATGCTTCTAGGTCGTAAAGTTTCTAGGAGATTTTGGGCAGAGGCAGTGTCTACTGCATGCCACACGGTGAATAGGGTGTATCTGCGTCCACACACACTTCACACTCCTTATGAGTTGTGGACTGGCAAGAAGCCCAACCTGGCATATTTCCGTGTTTTTGGGAGTAAATGCTACATCCTACGGGATAGAGAGCAATTAGGAAAGTTTGACTCCCGGAGCGACGAGGGAATATTTCTAGGATATTCATCGAATAGTAGAACGTACCGGGTATTTAACCTGAAGAGCTCTAGGGTTATGGAATCAATAAACGTTACCGTGCAAGATGACGAACCTTTGACGGTTATTGATCCTAACCTTCTGTGTGAGGATGAGGATTGTTCTGACAATGATTTACCTGTTCCTCTCTCTCACTCTATGGACCCTATTCCTGTGTTAGGGGACACACCTGCTTGGGTTCGCAAGAGTCATGATCCTTCAGCCATTGTTAGTGATCCCACTCTAGGGGTCAAGACTCGTGCTCAGCTAGAGAACGTTGTTAGCCATCTTTGCTACACGTCCAAAGTCGAGCCCAAGAACCATAAAGAAGCACTCAAGGATGAACATTGGATATCTGCTATGCAGGATGAGTTGCTTCAGTTTAAAAAGAATAATGTCTGGGAATTAGTCCCCCCGACCTAGTGAGACTAATGTGATAGGTACCCGGTGGATTTTCAAGAACAAAATGGATGAATATGGTACCATAATCAGAAATAAGGCTAGGTTGGTCGCTCAAGGCTACACACAGATAGAGGGTGTAGACTTTGGGGAGACATTTGCTCCTGTTGTGAGGCTTGAGTCCGTCCGTCTTCTGCTCGCCATCGCATGTCATCTACGCTTCAAGGTATATCAGATGGATGTCAAGAGTGCCTTTCTGAATGGAATTCTACAGGAGGAGGTTTATGTGGAACAACCAAAAGGGTTTGAAGACCCTAAGCACCTTGATCACGTCTACTATCTGAGAAAAGCCTTGTATGGTTTGAAGCAAGCACCCCGTGCTTGGTACGAGAGGCTTACTTACTATCTCTTAGCCCATGGCTTCAAGAGAGGGGGAGTTGATATGACGTTGTTCGTCAGGAGAGATTACGGTGCTATCTTGGTTGCCCAAGTCTATGTGGACGACATAGTCTTTGGATCCACATGCTCCCAGCATGCTCATCACTTTGAGGAGGAAATGAAAAGTGAGTTTGAGATGAGCATGGTTGGTGAGCTTACATTCTTCCTTGGTCTCCAGGTTCGTCAGCTAGAGGATGGGATGTTCATCTCTCAATCCAAGTATGCTAGAGACCTAGTGAAGAAATTTGGTTTAGACTCCGCTAAGCATGCACGTACACCTATGAGTACCACTACCAAGCTTAGTAAGGACACTACAGGCAAGGACGTAGAGCAAACCTTGTATCGGAGTATGATAGGTAGTCTTCTCTACTTGACTGCCAGTAGTCCCGACATAGCCTTTAGTGTTGGAGTCTGTGCGCGATATCAGGCATCCCCAAAAGAGTCACATTTACTTGCTCTAAAACGTATTATTAAATACGTGAGTGGGACTCTCTCTTACGGGATTTGGTATTCCTTTGATACCGATGACCGTTTGTCCGCCTATTCGGATGCCGTTTGGGCTGGGGATGTATATGGATGTAGGAGCACTTCTGTTGGGTGTTTCTATTTTGGTTCTGCTCTTGTCTCCTGGCTGAGCAAGAAGCAAAATTCCATCTCTTTATCCACTGCGGAGGCTGAGTATATAGCCGCCGGGAGTTGTTGCACACAACTCTTGTGGATGAAGCAAATGCTGGAGGATTATGGGATATCACAGGACACCATGACCATTTCCTGTGATAACACGAGCACGATACACATATCTCGCAATCCAGTTCAGCATTCGCGCACAAAACACATCAGGATACGTGAGCACTTTATACGTCAGTTAGTTGAAGAGAACGTATCCCTGAGTTTTGTTCCCACGGACCGTCAGTTAGCCGATATTTTCACGAAACCTTTAGATGCCCTTAGATTTGAGAGTCTTAGGAAGTCTTTGGGGATTTGTACAGTTGACTGAGGGGTTGGTCCATGTCTAGCGTAGGTTGCATTGTCTTTTTCATATCCTCTGATGCCTATTGCTAGATTGTACTATTAGTGTGTTTTACTTATTTTTGTTTTTCATTATTCTTTGACAAATACAAAAAGATTTTCTTTTTAGAAAAACACAAAAAGATTTTATTTTGATAAAATTTTTGAAAAATTCAAAAAGAGATTTGCCTGTTATGGATGAGCATTTAAGATAGCCAAGTCACAACTTCATTCCATTTATCCATGTGACTGTTTTATAGAGATTTGTGAGGCTACATCATTTCATCCATGTGATTTACATTGGTCGGAGTCTTTGAGATGTAATTCGTGATAACTTCCTACATGTTTGACTCCTATATCCTTTATTGCACACTTGCACGGCTATATCTGATTATTGCACTTGTCAATCTCATGTTGGCTTGAGTGTTTCCATCTCAATCCTGTCTATACAATGTATAAAATGCGATAAAACTTGACAAGATTGGAATGCATGTAAAAACCGTTTTGGTGAGACTGTGTGTATTTTTTCATAACGGGGAGGGGCTGCGAAAGTTGATTCTTATCCTTTGCGCAAAAGCCACCGTTAAAAAGGACCTAAAAAATGAAGGAATTTTAATATCCGAGGTCCTAAGAGGTTAAAAGAGCCCGAAAAAATTTTAAGGCAATAAAAAGCAATTCATGCCATATATGGGCCATTTAGGTTTCATCATCAATTCTCCAAAGTTTGAGAATTTAGTATTCCTCTATTCAAAATATATATCTGAGGGAGTTTGGTTGGAGAATATAAACGGGTTTGCACTTCCTTGAAAGTCCTGAAAAAGCATGAAAATCATTTTGGACGTTATTGGTGTAGAAATCACTTTGAGCTTTGATTTGTAGATTTGATATAGTCAATGTCTTATATTTCCAATCTTTTACACCAAAGGAAGCATTTGAGTTCATTCGTTAGGAATATCCAATATTCATCGTGCACATATGTCATGTTTGTATGCTTTGATTTTCCTATCGAATTTTGTTCACACTCATTCTTTTACGCTATCACCGACTTGGTTGTTTTATGTTCATTCATGGTGTGATTTTATGCCTTCTGACATCCCGCACTTGCTTATCTGATTTATTTCTCTCATTTGTCTATCTGAGGACATCATAAAAAGGGGGAGAATGAATTATCTGATTATGGGGGAGTTTTGAAATTGATATATATGTTTTTGTTTATCTCATTTCAAACTCGATACGTCACTTGGTATTTGCTTTATCTCATGTGTGTAGGTACATCCTTGATAATCCCATGATACACACCCTGATGAGAAAAGCGTAAAGATTCCTGAAGAATTGAAGAACAAATGATGCTGCCTTAGTCATATGTACCTCTTTCAGTTTTGGGTTCATGGAAGGGTAGATTTGTATAGGCATTGTTCATACTTGATAATTCGGATTTTTTATGTTTGTTCCGGCATAGACATAGGGGGAGATTTGTAAGGACATTTTGTCCATCTTTATGTATATGTTATGTCATACGCCGTTACAAGATTGATGGTTGAAAAGATCACATCGTCATCAACGAAATCCGAAATCCGAAGATCAAAAGAAGAAGGAATTTGGGAATCAGACCTGATCGGACCGATCCGTCTCAGATAAAAGAACCGATTCGGTTCACCGGACCGATCCGGCTAAAGGGACCGGACCGATCCGCCTGCTGAGTTGAGACCAGTACACCCCGGATCCATAACGAACCGATGAAGGAAAAAAGGCCGAACCGATCCGATGCCAACCGGATGGATTCGGTTTCAGAAAAAGAACCGATCCGAGTTCACCGGACCGATCCGCCTAAAGGACCGGACCGATCCTCCGAGGATAGACTCTGCCAGATCGTGTAGCTGATTTTTTAGGGTTTTGACTCCTTATTTAAACCACGATCAGTAGTTGGTTTTCTTAAGACTTTCCCACGATTATCAGAGCATATCAACCCTAAAGTCTTCACCTATTGAGTCCTATGATTCTAGGTTTTTAGATTCACACATCTTCCATATCTATGTGAATCAAGTTTTGTAACCCAAGAACACCATTGCTGTTGTTCAACCCTTGTGAAGTGGACCGCTTCTTCCTCTTCATTGCAGCCCTACTGGAAAGGGTTTCTTCCAGCCGCGACTACAGAATCCGATACCCGAGGGTAATTCTTAGTCAACCTGTATTTCATTGTAATCCGATTGTAAACCGTCTTTTACAAATTATAGTGATATACAAATGGTTTTGCCCCTGTGGGGGATTTTTCCTTAAACTTTGTGTGTTGAATATTTATTTCATGATTTCATATTGTTTCAATCACACCTAGTTGCATGCTTAGGGTTAATTTGGGTTAAAAATGGTATTTATTATATTATTTCTTAATTGAACGCAAGCGCCAACTCTTTCACCCTCCTTTTGTGAAAACCCCTTCGCTACTAGCCTTGCCTTGTACTTCCATTCTTCTATTTTGTTAATTTCCTCTTTCTTCCTATACACCCACTTAGAGCCAACAATGTGTCGCCCCTTGGGTTTAGGAACCAACTCCCACATAGAGTTCTTTCGTAGAGCTTCCATCTCTTCCGACATAGCACCCATCCAACTTGCCTTGACATCACAATTACTGGCATCTTTGTATGTCATTGGATCACCCTCACTAGAAATTAGAGCGTAATTGAGCTCTTCCCAACCAAGCTTAGATGGTGGCTTGATCTCCCTACGCTCTCTGTCACGTGTTATGGATGGCACTTGATCCACCCGTTGAGTGTCCTCCACCTCAACCGACTCCTCTCCCAAATCATCCTCATTCGGCTCCACCTCAACCGTGTCATCACCCGATTGAGAATCACTTGAACCACTAGTAGATGCACTATCACTATTGGTGGTTGATGATCTTGGAAATACCAAAGGAATCTCGACGGTTCTAACACCACCGTCATCGACAACTTCCAGGTGCTCCTCGGCCTTCAACATGGACGTCTCGTCAAACCTCACATCCCGGCTAACAACTAGCTTCCTCGTAGACGGATCCCAAAGCTTGAACCCCTTTACCCCTTTTCCATAGCCTAGGAAAATACACCGGCGATTTCTCAGGTCATTTTTAGTCCTCTCGTCACTAGGAATGTGAGCGTACCCCGTACATCCGAACACCCTCAAAGTAGAGTAGTCGACCTCGTGCCCCAACCATACTTACTCCGAACACTTCAAACCAAGAGTTGAATTTGATGACCGATTCACCAAATACACGGCATGATCAAGAGCCGCTGCCCAAAATGATTTCGGTAACCCGGCATGAAACCTCATGCACCTTACCCTTTCCATAATGGTGCGGTTCATCCTCTCCGCCACCCCATTTTGTTGTGGAGTCTTCTTAACGGTAAAGTGCCTTGTGATGCCCACATATTTACATTACTTGAGAAACCCACCATCTCTATACTCACCCCCGTTGTTGCTCCTCAAATACTTGATCTTCTTCCCCGTTTGATTCTCCACCATGGCTTTCCACTCCTTGAACTTCTCGAAAACCTCTGATTTTTCCTTCAAGTAGTAGACCCACACTTTTCGTGAATAATCATCTATGAAAATCACAAAGTATCTAAAGCCGCCTATGGAAACAACATCCGAAGGCCCACACACATTGGAATGAATATAGTCAAGAGTCCCTTTACTCTTGTTCGTAGATATAGTGAATTTCACTCGAGTTTGCTTCCCCATCAAACAATACTTGCAAAAACCAAGCTTGCATTTGTGCACCCCTTTCAACAACTTTCGCCGATGAAGTTCTTCTATGACCCGTTGGCTCATGTGACCAAGTCTCATGTGCCACAATTGTAGTTCTTCGATTTCAGGCTCCGTGGAGACTGCCGCTCCACCCACTACCGTATTTCCCTTCAATCTATAAAGATTTTTCGGTAACTTTGTGCCACGCAAAATCACCATCGATCCCCTTTTGACCTTCAAAGCCCCACCCTCGGCTTGAATCACACACCCCTTTGAATCGAGTGCGCCTAAGGAAATTAAGTTCTTTTTAAGTGACAGAACGTGCCTCACTTCACTTAAGGTTGGGACAACCCCATCCCACATCTTTATGTGCACCGACCCGATTCCCACTACTTTCCACGTAGCATTGTTTCCCATAATAATCTCACCATCGGTATTGGACGTGTAATCCTCAAACCATTCCCGATTCGTACACATGTGGTATGAACATCCGGAATCTAGAATCCAACCATCAACGTGATCGGTGAAAAAACAAGTAAGAACCTCTTCGCCTTCCTCTAAAGTAGCAACACCGGCCACATCCTTAGTAGCTTCTCCTTTCTTATCATCTTTCTTCCACTCCGGACAATTCCGTTTAAAGTGACCCTTTTATGGCACTTGAAACACTCAGCTGTGCTAATGTCTCGAGATTGAGACCTTTGGAAGCCCCGGTTATTTGCACCCCGAGACTTCAACCTTCCTCTTCGTCCACCACCACCAACCTTGGCTACCAAGCCTTCACCTTGAGAAGATGAACTACCTCCACCGCTACCATTTTTCTTCTTCATGGCCACGTGAGAAATGATGTCCTGCATTACATCATTGGTGACAAAGTGCTCATATGAATCGGACAACGAAGCAAGCAACAATAACGCTCGGTCCTCCTCGCTAAATTGAACATCAATTCGGTTCAAATCGTTGATCAAAGCATTGAATATATTTATATGCTTCATCATATCACCGCCCTCCTTCATTTCTAACTTGAAGAGCATCTTCTTTAGAAATAATTTATTTAACAAAGACTAGCCCAAATAAATCTCCTTCAATTGATCCCACATGCCCTTAGCCGTAGTTTCTGATATCACGTGATTAAGCACATCATCCGTGATATACATTTCAATTGAAGAAATCACCCTTTGATCAATATCGCTCCATTCGGCTTCGGTCATATCCACCGGACGCTTCTCTGTACCCAACAATGCTATAACCAACCGTTGTTGAACAAGAACACCCCGCATTCTTCTTTTCCACAAGCCAAAATTAATTTTCTCATCAAAAGGTTTTATCTCAAACTTCATTGAGCCTCCAGATCCATAACTAGGATCCCACTTCTTAGAGCCTCTGCTTGTAGAAGTTGATTCGAGAGTACGCGACACCTCCTCCGCCATTTGGAACAAATTATAGAACTTATGCTAATATCACTCAAATTGATTCAAGCCAAACCAAAATACTGAGCAAACCAAGAAACCAAAGCTCTGATACCACTTGTTGCGCTAAAACAGTCCTATGTTAAGCAACCAAGACCATAAAACTCACTTCGGAATTTTACCAAACACTTGGAGTGCGGAAAACACCCAAGACCTTGTTCCTAATGAAAACTAAGTGTGCAAACTCAAAACGAATCCAATCAACAATTAAAAAGTAGGATAACAAGAAAATACAAGCAATCAAAGCAAAGAAACGACAACAATATAAATGGAGGAACCACAAGGTTACACACTCACACTCTTTATCTCTCCAAGAAAGTCACTCACAAACCAAGCACAAGAACTAATCTTTAAACAAGAATCTCTCACTCACTTTTCTATTTGAAAACTCACAAAATGTTCCTCTAAAGCTGAAAAACAGCACTGCACAAAAAACAGAAAATAAGCTTCTATTTATAGATTTTCCTTAAACTGGCAATTTTGTAAATTTCAAGAAAAATCTATTTTTCTCCCAAAACAATCGTGAACCAACGGGAAGCCACCGGAGAGCTAAAATACACCACACATTATAGGTACCATATTGTATATTTGTGTTTTAAAGAAAATGGATGAAACATATCAAAAGTGTTTTTTTAGGATTTAATGTAATTTGAAAGTATTAATGTATTTTCTTGCCACGTGTCAAACATACATACGTCAAAAGTGTGGAAAGTGTGGGTTTTCAGTAAACTCCACTCCTGAATGGATTTTCAGTAAAAGCGTGGAATTTTTTTGGCCATTTCATCGTGTTGATCCCATTTTTTCTTCTGCTTCTAATATTTACTTTTTAATTTTGTTTTACAGGTGAAAATATATACCAAGTATTGGTGATTTTCACAAGGTATAGAGAAAGATCAATGTTTATAGAATTTCAAGTGGATGATTTTCATGTTGCAAGATATATGAGGTATGAAATAGAAAATCCTTTTTTAGTATTTACCACTCAGCGAATCAGATCGACTGGGTAATATTATGTAGTCCATACATATAATTACTTATATATATTGAGAGATTTTCAGGTGGAAAATTCTTTATTTTAAAGTTAAATTTTCAATGTTAGTGGTGAAAATTTGCTATGGTGGTGGTGAAAATTTTCTATGGTGGTGGTGAGAATTTGTTATGGTGGCGGTGAGAATTTGCTATTGGTTGGTGTATAGTATTCTTATAATCAATTTTAATGTTTAAAATAGGTTGGCTACCTGTGGTTTTAATGAATAAACAAAGGAGACTCAGTCAATTTTTTTTAGAAATAATAGTATTTAGATATTTATTAAAAATATATCGCAGTTTAAAATTTATATTATTTGTGATGAGAATATACTATATTGATTCATTACAGCTTGTATTGTTGATGAGTGGGATATTAATTTTGATGTAATTGACACTTTTGTTTTTGTAGGTGGCAACATTTGTAGAACATGCAATGATAATCAGTGATTTTGGAGATCGTACAACTTTCATATTGAGGGATTACTTTGATAAAATCATTTTGTATTTTCGAGTATAAGAATTTAATGTATTTTTGTTGTCAATTCCAATATTTGAACGTAGTATTATAATTTTTGTTGTGATGAATATTTAAAGATGCATGTATGAACTCTAATTATTATTGAATGAAAATTATTCGTTGTGTTGGTTGAAAATCGTCTTATGCGTTATATTTTTTTTATCATTCGGTGATGCTTTAATAAATTGTCCAAATGTAATTCAATTATATATTAAACTTTAACGGTAGATTTTATTCTGCATAATATATTGGTGCAAAAATTTTAAGATCCCTTCACCTATTTTGGGATGGTTAAAACTGTCCCAAAAATATATTAAATATGACTATGTTGTCGTCTCAAAAAAGTCTTCTAAATAGTAACCTTTTAAGACAAATTAATTCCTGTCTCAAAAGCACTCTTTTGTGATAGCACTCATGTTGTCTTAAAAGGGTCATATAAAATAAGGACCTTTTGAGAGGGATTTGTTCAGGTCTCAAAAAACTCTTTTGAGACGGATATGGCGTCACAAAAACTATTTATAACCCCTATCCAAAAGACCCCCTAGCCGTCCCAAATAGCGTCCCAAAAAGTATTTGAGACGGATAAACCAACTTTTGGAATTGTTAGTCCACCGTCTCGAAAGTTACTTTTTTTTAGTGAGAACACATCATTGTTTTGACTTCGTATTATTCTTATTATGGCATATACACTCCTCAGTATCAATGTCTTGAAGCGGAGTTACCCGAAGTGAACAGAAGTGAGACACCATGATTAGTCATTTTTTTGCATTCCCTGTGGTATAATAGCTATGAGTATCACTGTATGGAAGGGGAAACAATGAGAGTGATGTATGAGCCATGGTTTGTCAAATACAAAGTTGATCTTGTGATTGCGGGTTATGGTCACGCATATGAACGATCAGAATGTGTGTTAAACATTAAAAAGGCGACTTATGCCGATCCATTAATCTTATAGGTTACCAAAATCTTGGTGAGATATGTATGGTTAATTTAATGAAAATCCTTCAGGGGTCTTTTAATTAGGACATTATGCAGATTAAAAAGGATGTTATAATATCACTTTTAGCTTAAAAAAAAGTATAATCCCACTTTGTTTAGGATTAAGAAAGGTATGTTTGGCTATAGTTTACTAGTCAATAAGTATTATACCTTAAATGTCCACGTTTAATGCCAACATGAACGTTTACTAGTCAATTTGGAAAACCAGTAATTTGATAAGGACACGGATACTTCCTACAAGTTATTTTTGTACATATATGAATTTCCATGCCTCTTTTCGAGCCACTCGGTTAATATTTTGAGTTTTCACTACTAAATCCTATTTTAAGCCCACAACGATCGTATACTAATCAATTTTGAAAACCAATATTCCAATTTGGACATGGGCACTTCCCTTAAATTGTTTTGGTATCTTCTCGGTTACGCGTGCCTCTTTTCGAGGCACTTCATTGTTGTTTTTACTTTCCCCAATTCCCTCTTTTAACCCCAAAACAAATGTCTACTGGTTAATTTTAAGAAGCGGGAATCCGATGAGGACACTGGCACTTCCTGTAAGTTACTTTTGTACTTCTTAGGGTGTCTGTTGGTCTGTCTAGGCCACTCGATTGCTATTTTAAGTTTTCACCCCTAAATCCAATTTTAGCCCCAAAGTGAACACTTAATAATCAATTTCAAAAACCAGGAGTCCGATGAGAAATACCACTTCCTACAAGTTACTTTGTAACTCTTGGGGTGTATGTACATCTATCCGGGCCACATGATTGCTTTTTTGAGTTTTTCCCACCTAAGTTCCATATCTAACCCCAAAACAAATGTCTACCAGTCAATTTTGAACAACCAAGAATCCGATGAGGACATAGACACATCCTATAAGTTACGCTTGAACCTCTTGCGGAGTTTGTGCCTACCTCTCTCCGAAAAACTCGGTTGCTATTTTCTACTTTTGTCCCTTGAATCATATTTTTAAAACCAAAACAGGCAAAAACTAATCAAATTTGAAGACCGAGTTCGGCAAGGACACAGTGACTTCTCTTAGGTTACCTTGGTACCTTTTGGGGTATTTGAATCTCTATTCGTGCTACTTTATTGTATTTTAAATTTTCACCACCAAAAGCCCGATTTAAACCCCAAAACGAATGTTTACTAGATAATTTCAGAAACCGGGAGTAGATGAGGACATATACTTCCTACAAGTTATTTTTTATTTCTGTGGATGTCCGTACCTCTATTCAGGCCACTTGTTTGCTATTTTGAGTTTTCACCCCTAAATCCCAATTTTAAGCCCAAAACGACAGTATACTAATCAATTTTCAAATTCAAGAGTCTTATTTGGAAATGAGCACTTCCCTTAAATTACTTTCGCATCGAATAGTAAACTCACCCAAACAAGTATAGATAACCAATAATTTTAACTTGAACGGCATGAACTACCTGCAAAGGACATAAATTAATTAACATAAACAAACATATTAATAATTCTAACTAAAATTCACAAAGCCAGTATACAAATATTCTCATAAATTAATCATAAAACTATACTACAACAGCCAATTGACAATTTGATTTTTCAATTGGCTTACCTTCAACTTCCTATCACCACAACAAATCATTTCAGTACAAAAACTAATGATATTAATCAATAACCAAGAATTAAAATTACCATTTTATCTGTATCAAATCAACAATACTATAACTTGAATGTACGGGGCTAAATCAAATATTTAAATGCCAATGAACCCTGTCAAATACCCATCAATGAAAAACATATGATTGCCATTGAAAGAACATAATTATGATATTTATATTTAACATATATATATATATATATATATATATATAATTGTCCATAATATTAAGAAATAAGAGTGAAAATTTATCACTGCCTGATACTTTTGTCAGTCTGGCCAATGATATGGTAACACAATAATTAAAAACACCAATGCTCTTTTTCACATATTAAAGTCAACCAAAGAACAAACACGAAAAATGTACAAATTGCAAATATTTAGGAATAATGTCATGAAAGTGTACACAGTCCATGTATCACTGATTACAGGAAGTAAAATACAAATTGAATAAACTAAATCCCAACTATTAAACACAAATATGAAATAAAATTGTTGAAATCAATAGTTAATAAAAAAGAAATTTTACTTACCCGGTGTTGTTAACTTAACCATCGGCTCAAGCTACGGAGGCCATGGCTAGGTCTAGGGCTAGGGCTAGGGCAGCGGGGGCTGGAGGAGCTTGTGGCTGAGGGAATTTGTTCGGGTGAAGAAAACGAAATTAGGGGGTGGATTTTGGTTTTGCATTTTTGTTTTGTTTTCTTAGGCTTAGGATAATAGAAAGTAGTGGGAATGAAAATTGATAAAGGGGGAGTCGTGTGACACCCCACTTAATTAAATATCGGTTGATCGGTCCTTTATTAAATTAAAACAGTATTTTCATTTGGTTCATTCTTAGCACCACTGTCAAAAACCATATTAATTACTAATCGCATAATTAGTTAATTAAGACGGTGTCAAATTTTGTTTTTCATTAAACGGATAAATACATGCAAAATAAAATAACTAAATTATGCACACAATAACTGAGTCTAAAAATAATACTGAATAAATAACTGAAAGACTTGTCGAATAAACCATGGGCTATAAATCCCAAATCCAAGATAAAAATCCAACAGATAAATAACTAATCCAAACACTGAGTCTGAAAGAAAATGGTCAACATTCCCTAAAATGAAACTGTAATTGAGATAAGATCCCTAATCTAGGAATAAAGAAATGATGCGTCTAATCCAACTCTTACATGCATCCACATATGCCACAGCTGCGTATACCTGGAATAGAATCTCAAGTCTGGCTTCCCTATGACTGGACACTTAAAAGGTTTTGAAAATATTTGCAGCAGGGGTTAGATCCCAAAATATTTTGAAAATATTTAGCAAGTGATTAATTTTACAGTAATTAAAATGCATGAATGCTTTTCATATTTAAGCTAGTGTCGCACTCACTTGAGATAATACTTACCCCTCAACTATTGTGCACACCTACTTCTTTTTCTTATAACCCTCTAGCTATACTATCCCATCTAACTAGCCTTGTTATAAATGCTACCTGACACCCTACTCTAGCCCGAGTAAATTTTACTAATGATTTATAAGTTATTTCTCATATTTACTTAATTTATCATGTTTAAATAACTATATAGCGGTTTTACTAGTTATATAAACAATACCATTTCACTCAAGTTATATCACCCGTATGTAAATATTTGTACTATTTTATACGTAAAAATATACTACACATTCACACACATGCGGTATATAAGATCCATCCTCTCGAGTAATAACTCACCAGATGTTTTCTCTAAAATGTTATCACCCCATGTATACTCAATCCAACTCGAATACCACGAGACGGTTCACTCACACCAAATTAGGCAATAAATAATATTAATAATAATAATAAGCGTAGTGGAGGCGGTCATAGTTCCCCGAGAGTGAGACCGAATCATACCCAAAAGGGTCTCACCTCGAAAAGGATCACAACACAAAATAATGGACGATATGACTTGGGGATTATACTCTTCTTGCGTTCACTAGCCAAGAGATTCACCCACATAACGCAACCTCCTATGATAGAATTAGAGGGGTATGTATTTATAAAATATCTAACATCAATATTTAAGGAGCACACAAATATATACATACATATATATACTATCAAACTATCCCTATATATATGTAAGGATATAAATTTCCAATTGAATCTGTGTATTGTTTTAGCTTAATTCCGTGAACAAAACTGTGTTTGTAACATGTCATAGGGAGAATTTTATTTTGCCTCGATCCCACTTGGTCTATATGACGTATTGAAGAAATTGAAGGCGTTGCGGCAAAGCTTCAAAGAATTAAATCATGTCGAAGTTTAATTGGTGCAAGTTTATTCGTCTTCAAAGTTAATTTCATTTCGAAATAACTCAGGTATGAATGCGTATAATTAATGGTGCTCGGGATTATTTTATAAAAGATAAGGATGTGATTTTTATAAAGAAAAATGTTTTTAAATGTTTTAAAAGTGTTTTAAAGGTTTACACTACGTTTTATGATGATAAGCTCGTAAAAGAGTTTGACATTTTTGGATCTCTCACTGGAAGAGACATTTTAAACAAAAAGTCAAACTTTCACGATGTCGTTCAAATGACATCCAATCTCGTTCGAACGAGATGGGATGTCGCTCGAACGAGTTCCTCAAGTCATTCGAATGACACATTTTTTGAGGTGGCATTTAAATCCTATTTAAACAGTGTTTTGATCATAGTTTCGACGGTGTGCATTCTGGAAAACAGTTTTCGACCAGAAACTTGTTTTGCACATGTTTTCTAAGGTTTAAAAGTCTTAAACACATCCTTAGAGTTTGCAAATATCCAAGTTATCATTCTTATATGTTTAAGTGATCTTGTGGCACTAAAGTAGTTTGTTCTACACATTGAACATCAAAGGGTTTTGCGGTGAAGAAAAGAGAAGGACTTTTTATTCGACATCATAGATGAATCAAAGTCATTCGGTGGACACTGAGACATACGTGGACGCGTGTGTTGTGGACAGGTATCGTGGAAGATGAAATTTCTGCGTGGGCACTATTGAAGAACGGTTGAAGATCAGAAGGAGCGTCAAGACCCGTGGGGATCGAGTCTTAGTGTAAGGCTAATCTGTCTTTGTAAAACCATTGTTCATAGTGATTGCCTGGCTTGGGCCGTCCGAGGTTGTTTTCCCATTTTTTGGGTTTTTTCCTCGTACATTCGGCATTGTGAGTATTCTTTACTTTACTTTACTTTACTTGCTTTAATCACTAGATGCATGTTTAGGATTAATCAAGATAAAATTGGTTTAAAGTAAGAATTGGGTTTTTCACAACTAAGTTTAGTGCACATTTAAAAGTTGGATCTTTTTCGGAGAAAAATTGGTTTTGTTTAAAACACACATATTGGGCACTCTTCAAATTGGTATCAGAGCTAGAAAACATATTTTATTTGTTTTGTGATCCCATGTGTTTGTTTATCTCTCATGTGTTTGTTTTTCTCTCAATGGATTCTCTAAATGTTGACGATTTACATCGTTTGAATTTAAAGTCTGCAAAATGTATTGAAGTTTTGGAGAATGAAAATTATGGTTTCAATAAAAGGATTGAATGTTTGCAAAATTTTCAAATTCAAAGAGATATTTGTCATGAGCACTTTAGTTCCTTATTTAAAGATTTTAATATATTAAAATTGGGAAAAAAGGAGAGTGATGATAGAGTCCTCGTTTTAGAAAAAGAGGTAGAGGATTTAAAACATTCTAAAGTTTGTGTCGTTGAGGAAAATAATTCGATTAATGATTTTGTGGCACGTGAAAAGGCTCTTAGGGATAAGTTTGCTCACATTGAGGGGGAGCGAGATAACCTTCTAGGGGTAATTGAAAATTTAAAGAAGGAGTCCCTAAAGTTTGAGGAGACTAATCGTTTGCTTGAGTCAAAAATTTTGAAGTTAAAAAATGATTTAAATGAATCAAGTAGTGATGGTAGCGACTTATCTTATTCTAGTGATTCGAATGTAAAGGCCAAAATCATAGTTTGTTTTAGAGCGTCAACCACATCCTAGGGTATTAGAAAAGGTCAACCTAAAGGTCCCGTTCCTCGTCGTGTTTTCACATGTTCGCATTGTGGTAGGAAAGGTCACCTTAGGAGTTTTTTGTTTTGATCTTAGAAAAGACCCTAGGAAGATTAAACGTAGTGTCCCATTGGTTCCCAAAACCCGTTGTGTTAGTTATACACCTGTTTGGGTTAGGAAATCCGTTTTGGAGATGCTAAATGCTTCGTTGGTTGATTCTCACATGCATGCACATGATTCATCTCTTGCTATTTCTTATGGATAGTAGCTTGCATGTTATGTCATATGCTAGCCCTTGCATCATGTTTATAATTTGCTAGTGTTATGACATGTTTATCTTTTTGTATTATATTTTTCATTTGTTTGAGTCTTATTTGAAAAATACAAAAAGATTTTGTTTTTGAAGAAATCTTTTGAAAATCCAAAAGGATTTTGATTTTCTTTGAGTCAAAATATGTTTGAAAGGCCAAAAAGATTTTCAGTTTTTGTTTTTGAGTTTACATGTTTGATGTGGCATATTGGTGTGCTTGGATCCCCCCACCCCCACCCCACCCCCATCATTTCATATACATGTGGTTAGGACATTTGGTCATTATTATCGATGCTTAGAATGATCTTAACCATTGTTTATATGGGGTTGTTTCAAAGTTGATATGCATTTTGATTTAACTTTGTATATATGCCAACATGCACACATGAACGAGTTTATATGGATGTTTGACTTCTCTTGCATATTTGAATTTGGTGAGGTGTTCTTATCTCAATCTTGTCATCTATGCGTCACTAAACTTAAGGAGAAGTGTGCATGTAATAACCGTTTACCGTTAGGATTTGAATTGAAAAAATGATGAGTGATTCACGAGAAAGGGCTACGAGAGTTCAAAATTAACTCGTCATGAAAGCCACCGTTTAAAAGAGACCAAAAATAAAATGCAATATGCTAAGAAAAGGGCCAAATTTTTTTAGTTCTTTCCAAAGAAAATATGATATTATTGAGGGAGTTTGGATGGATTAAAAATTTAAACGGGTTTGCACAACTAATCCTAATGTTAAAACATTGCAATTTGACGCTATTGTTTGTAGAATCGTCAAAATTCTGGATTTGTGTGCATGTAGTATGTTTAGTTCATTAAGCTCACTCTTTAATTGTCATATGGCTATGATAAAGTTTGATGATTAATCTCTATCAATTAGAGCTTCTTGATCGTTGCGATGTGTTGGAATTGTGACTCATTTGTTGTAGTTTCACGCCCATTCATTCCATGTCAATGTTTGATCACATGGATATTATGTTTGCATGTTACTCGCATTTTTAGTTTTTATGAGTTTTTGCATTTTGTACGAAAAGTCTACTGTTTTAGCACTGTTTTGCATCTGTCAGGCCCATCCTGGAATTTTTTTGTGGAAATTTTATCACTGGGCAATTTTTTATATTATTTCTGGGAATCTGGGAAATTTTGACAGGTCGCGCAAAGTCGTTCAAACGACATCTCATCTCGCGCGAACGACTTATGTACTTCATTCGAGCAACTTCCTCATCTCGTTTGAGCGAAGTCCCTGGCTCGTTCAAACGATAGGCTATTTTGGAGATTCTAAATGGTTTGCAGTCCTCTGGTTCAAATTGGTATATTTTTTGGTACTAGTAAAGGATTTTTTAGTCTGCCTGGTTTATATGCAGGTTCTTTTATTTCAAAATTGGTATTTTGCATATAGTTTGTTTATCACACCTGATTAATTTGCTATAGTCTTTGTGTGATTCTTTGTTTTACTAGCTACTGATTTGTCATTACATGATCTTATTTAGCTTGTTGTTTCTTATTTCTCTAGCGTTTTTCATTTTTTTTTTAAATTGGTATCATATTCTCATGCTAGATATTTCAAATTGGTTTATCTTTTCACCGGATTGTCTATTCGAAACAAAAAGGGGGAGAGATGTATGTGAGATGTATGTGATGTAGGGAGAGATTTGTTGAGCGCTACTATTAACATCTGGATTTATATATTATTGTTTGATTATATTTGTTTCAAATTGGTATCAAATAATTGCTCATAGGTTTCAAATGATTTGTTCTTATTAGAAATATAAATTGGTATCATTTGTTCCTCCATACTTCACTGGGTATTTTTTTGTCTGTTTCATGTGTGTACGTATGCTTCAGCGATTCGAGATATCATGTCTACATCACATTCAGACAGGTTATGCTTGCGGGTGCTACATATTCTAGTCTCTGTCCTGTAATTTTTTATTTTGGGTTTATGGGATGGGATTTAGGCGTCATACGACTTGACGGCCCGGTTAGGCATTTCACTGGTTTAGTTTTGTCCTGGAATAGTCAAAGGGGGAGATTTGTAAGGACATAAATTTTCAATTGAGTCCCTGTATTGTTTTGACTTAATTCCGTGAACAAAACTGTGTTTGTAATATGTCATAGGGAGAATTTTATTTTGTCTCGATCCCACTTGGTTTATTACGTATTGAAGAAATTGAAGGCGTTGCGGCAAAGCTTCAAAGAATTAAATCATGCCGAAGTTTAATTGGTGCAAGTTTAATCGTCTTCAAAGTTAATTTCATTTCGAGATCACTCAAGTATGAATGCGTATAATTAATGGTGCTCGAAATTATTTTATAAAAGATAAGGATGTAATTTTTATAAAGAAAAATGTTTTTAAATGTTTTAAAAGTGTTTTAAAGGTTTACACTACGTTTTATGATGACAAGCTCGTAAAAGAGTTTGACATTTTTGGATCTTTCATTGGAAGAGACGTTTTAAACAAAAAGTCAAACTTTCGCGCTGTCGTTCGAACGACATCCAATCTCGTTCGAACGAGATGGGATGTCGCTCGAACGAGTTCCTCAAGTCGTTCGAACGACGCATTTTTTTAGGCGTCATTTAAATCCTATTTAAACAGTGTTTTCATTCAAGTTTCGATAGTGTGCATTCTAGAAAACAGTATTCGATCAGAAACTTGTTTTACACATGTTTTCTAAGGTTTAAAAGTCTTAAACACATCCTTAGAGTTTGCAAAGATCTAAGTTATCATTCTTATATGTTTAAGTGATCTTGTGGCACCAAAGTAGTTTGTTCTACACATTTAACATCAAAGGGTTTTGCGGTGAAGAAAAGAGAAGGAATTCTTGTTCGACATCGTAGACGAATCAAAGCCATTCGGTGGACACCGAGACATACGTGGACGCGTGTGTTGTGGACAGGTATCGTGGAAGACGGAATTTTTGTGTGGGCACTATTGAAGAACGGTTGAATATCAGAAGGAGCGTCAAGACCCGTGGGGATCAAGTCTTAGTGTAAGTCTAATCTGTCTTTGTAAAACCATTGTTCATAGTGATTGTCTGGCTTGGGCCGTCCGAGGTTGTTTTCCCACTTTTTGGGTTTTTTCCTCGTACATCTGGCGTTGTGAGTATTCTTTACTTTACTTTACTTTACTTGATTTAATCACTAGATGCATGTTTAGGATTAATCAAGATAAAATTGGTTTAAAGTAAGAATTGGGTTTTTCACAACTTGGTTTGGTGCACATTTAAAAGTTGGATCTTTTTCGAAGAAAAATTGGTTTTGCTTAAAACACATATATTGGGCACTCTTCAATATATAATAAATTAAACCTAGTTAACCTGCGCCCAACTCCCGTAGCACTAGCCTAAAAATATCTGAGTCAAATCCCCGACTCTTAATTTAATTAATTGCACATTAATTAATTTATTAAAGTAGTGTCACTCAACCAAAATGTCCGGACTCCCTGACTAGGTCCATATATCTACGCTTGAATTTATTTCACCAAAATTTTGTTATTTATTTTGGCCCTTTTTTGAAATTTAATATTACTTGAACCTAACCCCAACGGTCCTAAGTACTATTCTCCCTTATTTTTTGTAGATAAAACCCTTTGAAAGAAATCCCAAAAGAAAACAAGGGCAAAGTCAGTATTTCCAAAAAGTCCCCATAGTCGCTCAAACGAGACCGGGGGTTGTTCACGCGACATCATCCTTCGCTCGAACGAGGCCCTAAGTCGTTCGAGCGACGCCTTCTTCTCCACGACGCAGCTTCAACCATATTTGTTTAACCCATTTCTAAACCTCAAACCCATAAATCAAACTTGTTAACTCCCAACGATTGAAACATTTTCCAAATTTCCAATTTCTCATTTATCATTTAATTATCATCAATTTGTAACACAGATCATAACATCTGAATTTATCATTTACTAGTAGAAATTTATATGCATTTTACTTATACATGAGTGTGAGGGATAGGGATTTGCTATTCTATATCTTTTAGGTCATGTGCCGATAGAATAAAAATAAGGGACATCATTTTTGTATAGATGTTAGTATAGATTGAACTTTAGGTGTCGACGGAGCAGTCCTCGAACCACGAAATACGCCTTAGCAATATGGAGCTCCATGTGACAAGGGGATTCGTTAGGCAAGTGAGATGTTTTATCAGGGCAAAAAATAACAGTAAATTAATAAATAAATAAATAAATAAAGCATACCCTCTAAATAAATCCCACGAGAATTCCATGAGGTAACATTGTAGCATAAAAATAATGAAATTCCTCCCTGGTTGAACATTATGTCAACGCCTCCAAACCAAAAATAAAGATAACACGTTAAAAGTAAAATAACCTCACATCTTCAATTTCAATCCCAAATTTCTCAGGGAACTAATGGTCATTATGATAAAAATAAATCTCTGATTTTTTACCCTTCTCTGTGTGGTTCGTCTCTCCCACCCAAAGTACGTGTGATTATATAAAAATATAATAGATATTATCATTTTATAAAAAAAATGTCGTACCAAGTGCACAAGTTTGGACGAGGCTCCCGATTAACTGATGGGAAAGGAAGATGTCATCTGGCCTTAGCCCCATAAATGGAGAGGATACTCCAATGTCTCAAACCCGAGATCAATAATAGCTTGGGAGAGGGCATTTTTCATCGTATCAAGGTACGACCTCAAGATATTATCATTTTATGATTAAAAAATCATGTTAAACTATTTAATGTTGACGTTTGTTTAATAATAATCAACAACAAGCAAAGAAAATTTAGTTTTTCAACATTTTGTAATTTTTTACTGAGACCAAGATTGGCCCAATCCAAGAAGCACTGTTATCTTTAGAGAAACCATTCAACTTTGAGCCCATTATTTAATAAAGGAATGTTAGAGAATCATTTCCAGATCATATTAAAAATCATATCCACCTAACTACCCTGCCATAAGAACATTACTAATCAAGTTGGATTATTTATAATATAATTTTTTTCAAAAATAAATAAATAAATAGCTCATTCAAAACTAGGAGGTTGCCTTTAGGGATTTCTGAACTATCACAACACTGAACAACAAAACTTACACTCAAATAGGATACTGGAGAAACACTTTTGAAATAAATAAGTTGAATATATGCCCAACTAATCACTAACCTTCAAGAACCAAAACTAATCAAGCTAAAACACTTATCCAAAAGAAATCATGAAAAACAGGTACAAATAACTCAAACAATATGAATCAAACAGGAAAGCTATTATAATGGATTTGTACACACTATCAGAAAATCTAACAACAAGAGTTAATATCAAATGGCATATTAGAGAAACATTTGCTAAAAAACAAAATAAAAACATAGTTAACATATTGTTGGTTTCGAAGAACCCCTACAGAACAAGTTGAAATGAAGGAAAATGTACAACTAAACCAAACAAATTGTATAAAATTATGAAGTTTTCCTAATAAAATTTTACATATTAGCATAATATTACGCCCAATATTATGAAAAGAATAAAAGTAAGATAGAAATAAGAGGTTCATAACTTTAGAAAAGAAAAAAAAAATATGAGATTAAGCGATTAGAGATGTAACCATAACAGTAAAAAAATTTAATAGATGAATGTTTAAGAAAATTACATTGAATAGATATAGCACAAAAAAAGTTGAATAAATAGTTCCCTCTGGTTACTCATTTTTTATCCCGTCATTCATCTCCTATCAGAAACGCACAAATGATTGGAAGAAATCTTGAAGTATACTGGAAAAGTCAGCAGTATCTCCTCCATTGACTGAAACTAGTCTTCCCTATGCCCAAATGCATCGCCAAATCTTATTTCCTTGAATTTTGATATTCCTCAATTCTGGATTATTAGGATTGTAAAACATCAGATATGAAGCGAGAGTACAAAAAAAACTCATTCTTGATCAAAAGGCCATGCGGTTTCATGACTCGTTGAAGTGGTCTAATGGTAAAGGTTGGGTTCAACACCCCTCCTTCTTCATTACCCACGTGTCAAGAAAATGCCCATCAACGCCTCAAACATCATAATGGAACATTGCAATAAAGTCATTGTACAAGACAAGGTTCCACCAACGAGGGTACAATTTCGTATTATCTGGTGTCTTTACTTGTTTGAACACATGACTACTCATGTCAAATAAAACTATCCTATGGTAAGACCAGTCCTCGGGACTTTCCAACCAATAAAAGAACCAATCAAATATGAGCTGGAGGCACCCAAATCACTGGTTATAAGATGGATGGAATCCAAAATAGAGTACACAATCTCCAAATATCTCCAAGCGCCATTACCAAGGGTAGATAGTGCAATAGCTGTGTATCAAAAGGGAGATAAGACTTATGCCACATGGAGCAAATCCAAACCATATTATAGTCGTTGGTCAAGGAATAATAGTCAAATCCAAATCTATGGGTATCATACTCGAATTGTGGGGGAGGTTAGTAAGAGGTAGATGGAAGGGAAACTCTCTTGTCCCTAGGTTTCACAAAGCCACACCATGATCGTGATGGAGATGACAACCATCCTAAATAAAACAAGCCATTAATGGGACCAATCATATCATCTAATTCGGGGGAATGTCTAAGCAATTAAGTTCTCGATATCTCATAAATGTTTCATCGTGAAATATGGTGAAAAAACATTTACCGGATCCGAGAGTGTGATGATGAGAAAATAGGTGAGGTTTTTTATAGTTGTGGTAATTGAATAAGTGCTTGCTAACAAATGCAGAGGTGTTGATGATAGTGCACCAGTACTTGCGCACGATATTGAGTCCCAAGAAACCATAATAATATCTCAATCATGATGTCTTCCAAAAAAAGATGATTACCCCGCTATATATGTTATCCCCATTGTCGATTTGTCCCTATATATTTATATCTTGAAGAAACAATTTAAAGGAAATTTATAGAATTGTCAATTCCAAAACAATTAAAGGAAACTTGTAATATCAAGACCGATGTTCTTATTTTTAGCATTTGACCGAGAAGTTTACCTTGGTATCAAAAGCACATATCAGGACAGATGTTCTTA
This sequence comes from Sambucus nigra, assembly GCA_949130495.1. NCBI lineage: Eukaryota > Viridiplantae > Streptophyta > Magnoliopsida > Dipsacales > Adoxaceae > Sambucus > Sambucus nigra. The sequence goes on along the minus strand of OX422214.1, from coordinate 248,671,079 downwards.
ACGCTTTAAACATTTAAAAGTGGATTACCTTTTAGGCTCACAAACTCATGACTAAAACATAATGGATTCTCCTCACATATAGTTAGTCAAAGATGGTTTCTCCTATAATGAACTTGGAGATCTTATGAAAGGCTGTTAGTTAGTCAATTCGCAAGATATGAACTAAGAAAAAAATCCTTCGTTGTATGGGGCTTTCAATTAGGAAATAAAACGGTATCATTGATGGAATCATGTCTATCTTAATCCGACCTAAATTGAGAAAAGATTAAAAAAACTTCAAAAAAATATCAAAAAATCAACTAACATGGATGATAAAATTATGTTTACACAAATACATTGAAACAAGTCTCTACGGGAAGAGAAGTTATGAAATGAAATTTCACTAAAATGACTTAAATAGTAGAAAACATTGTTCAACATGAATCTTGGTGCTTAGTGTAATAACGCAGCAATATCCCGATACATATGCATCAAAATAATGAACAACCCTATAAATCTAACTCAAATCATAACAGTACTTTCAGAAAGATGGTCTCATTACGAGGGGGTGGAAAGGGATATATTTATATTAAAATATCTTCAGTGAAGCTAAGATAAGTTACTACTAAAATCAAAGAAAGATAAATACCCAGGAGTTCATATTGTCATAATGCCATATTTTACAACCTCAAGATGGATTTCTTTGGTTTCTTTGGACCTGAGCAATTCGGCAGCAGAATCAATTTTCAATCCAAATTTGATTGGCACATTTAATAAATCTTAATGTGTCATTGCAACAAGTTAAACATTTCTCATAATCACTAATTCACTTCAAGTACCACCTTCATATGAAAGCATTATGAGATTTTTTCCAAGAAAAAACAAATCGAACAACACCCTACTCTTGGGCATATCTCAAGCAGAGTCTCGTCTTGTCCAAAATAATCTATATGTCTAACATTTAAGATTGTCAAAATCCCAATTAATTTTAAAATCTCAAGATCAATTTCTTTGAACCTAGGAAATCAGATAGCAAAATCACTTCATTCCCAAATATGAATTTCATTATTGATAAATCCTAAATAGTCATTCCAGCAAGATGATATCAGTGATCTTTTGCTCTTAGAGCATTCCAAGCATGTTTGATATATTTGAACGTTCGTATGGGAAATTGAGGTAAAGAGAGAAAATGAAGTCATGGCGCATGTAAGCAAAAGCTTAAAAACCTCCATAAAGTAAGGAAACTTTATATTCAAAACATCAATGCCAATAAAAAATCAATATTTCAGACTAGAAACTCTTTATTTTTTAAAACCCTTTATATGAAAAGCCATCGTAATGAATGTTTTATTCCTAGACCCGAAATAGTTTCTCATCTAAGGTGGGAATTTCCCAACACTTCTGCTTTGGTCGTAACATTAGTAAAAGTTTGGTTGTTTGTAAATATAAGGGAGACATTTTATTTGTTTTAAAGAGGCGCTCTAAAAGTAATCTGTAAAATTAAGGCAATTAATAATTGCACTGGGAATGCTCGTAGAAACTAGGAACAAAATATCACACTAGTCTAAAACAAATTTCTGAAGATCTACTCATCAAGCTGAGCAAACCAATGATGAAGTCAACTCTAACAATAAATACCTAGCACAAGCATGTTTTGTCATATTCATTGATGGTATAAAAATTTACTTTTTACAAAATAAAACTCGTAACGGTATCCTAATTTCACTTAACACTATAGGAGTAATATTTGCATGACGTAGCTTAATTTAGATGATGATGTTAATTTTCTGTTTGAAATGATATTGTGGAGAAAACATTAACTTCCAAAAAAAATGTGTTTTGGACAATCCACTTTCGAACCTTAGAAAATTACCATTTTAAGATTCATAAGGTTCTGTTTTGATCAACACAACGTTGATAGTTGTTTGGACCAATCCTAACAAACACAGATATTATCAAAGAAACCACTATGAACCCGTTATTTATAAACCCCAAGCTTTGTCATGATTAATTGGGTATGGGGGGCGATTACAAAGAGCGACAAATGATTTTGGCATTGTATTATAATGTGTTTATCTTGGCATGTATGGTTAGAAAGAAATTCAAGAATTTTTTAAAAGAGTAAGGTCGAGACAGAAGAATTATGATGTAAAACACCAATCAAAAGGCTCCTAAAATTATCTAAACGCCACTTTAGAGAGAGAAATACTCTTTTCTATTTCAAAATTCAAGTCTACCTCAAATGAGTCTTACAAGTGGGTATTTAAAGGGGAGGAGTAGCTTAGGCTCCAAGCTAGGGCACTAATTACAAAAACGCCATTACTACTCCTTACATCTAAATAACAAAGCAAAAGAAAGAAAAGTACAATAACAAAATAAAATAAAAAATTATTAAAAATCCCTAAAATAGGGATCCATTTCCATCACTCTTCCCGGCTTCTAAAAGCTCATCCTTGAGCATAGGAGATGAACGATAAGAAAGTAACGCAACCATCAAAGAGCTCCTCACTAGGAAAAATATCCATCCTTAGAAACTTCCCTTGTAATGGATTGCCATAAATCTTGAGAGAATAGGAACACAATCCAAATGTGGCCGATCAATAAAATCATGACCCGAGATTCCCGCAATGAACCTCTTTAATGATATGCCACAGAAAATTTCCTCCAAGCGCCGTTCAAAAGCTACAACGAATGGGTCCACATAGCCACCACCAAAAACATCACCTCCCGTATCCAAATTAACCCCAAGAGAGATAACCTCCGATCCAACCTTAATAAAATCATCATCCCTCTCTCAAAGATTGAAAAAAAATCTCCCAAATCAAATGTTTTCGGCTCTCGAAAGTGCGTGCGAGTCACCCAACCATCCTGATCAAAAATTTCAAAAAAATCCCCAATACTCAATCCAATTTCGTCGTTTCTATCTTTCTTGCAATCAATTGGCTTGGGAGGGGATTTTTTATCGTTAATTATCTGATTGGGTGAGTGAGGAAGGAAGAATGATTGGGTGGAACAACCAATCTTGGACTAGCTGCCGGTGATCTTGAATTGACCCTCTAGAGTTAATCGGGGAGAACACGTAATTGTTTTTATGTTTGGGGTTTGGAAAATGGGTGGTGGGTTTGGGGATTGGGGTTGGTGGTGGAGGAATTTTGTAGGCTAGGAGGCTAGGTTTTGTAAATTGTGGATTAGATTGTAAAATGGTAGGTGAAACCCTATAAGTGGGTTGTCCTAGATCTTGAATGAAGGGTTTATGAAATGGATTTGGGTTTCGAGGGAAATCAGGGTTCAAGATTTGGGTTTTAGGGGTGGGGGGTTTGGTGTCGATGGTGGGGTAGGGCAGGGGGTATGTGTAGGGATTTCTACGGTTAGGGTTAGGGTTAGGGTTAGGGTTTTGGAAATTGGTATAGATTTCTTGTAAGAACATAATTCTTATCATGTCCATTTTTTTTAATTGGCTTAATTCCGGACAAAATAAATTAAGTCTAGGCTAGTTTCATTATGAAGTTTAATTGAGCCTATGACAAAGTTCAAGTCCATGAATGTGAAATTTAAAGCTTTGAAGAAGATCTCAGGTCAAGCGGTGTTGCATATGTTTAAGATCACTCAGGTATGAATACTTGTGAGCAATTGGGTAATGTAGTATGTTGATTAAAAGTTGGGTGATTTAAATGTTTGGGAATTAAATCCTTTTATGTTTTAAAAATAATTCAGAGCTGCAAATAGTTTAAAGAAAATTCGAGGATTTATTTAAAAGAAAAAAAAATATTATTTTAATCACTGTCGCTCGAACGAGACTGTGGGTCGTTCAAATGACATCCCTATGTCGCGCAAACGAGATCCACATCTCGCTCGAATGATCCTGTCTCCTCAATTTTCATGTTTTCATTTTCTTGGACTCTGTGCTGCTCAGTTATAAATAAAAACGTCTCTGCGAAAGTTTTGATAAGCAAAACAGTTTCGAAAAACTCATTCCCATACAGTTTTTCTTCATCCGATGTTTATTCAAGATCGAGTTATTCAATTCCAAAGTTAGTGATCTTGAACGCGTTTAACAAAAAACAATTCATTCACTACACCGTTTTGCACTTTGTGGGGAGAACTCTACAACCGGAAAGTTACGTGCTATTGTGGAGGAAGTCCTTATGAAGTAACTTGTGGAAAAGCCATCTTCTTCTCTACTGCTGTCTACCTAGAGTTCTTGCTGTAGATTCCAGCCGTCGACATCGAAACCGACACCTGCAGGTATTTCGTATGTCACCCTATTTCATTGTAATCCATGTAAGTTGTGTCTTACAAATTATACTGAAATAAAAAGGTTTTGCGCTTCGGGGATTTTTCCTGAAATTGTTTCTTTTATCGCATGCTTTATTCTTCAAATGGATTTAATCACTTAGATACATGTTTAGGGTTTAAGAAGTTAAAATTGGGTTTAACTAAAAATTGGAACAAAGTTGGTTTTACCTAAAAGTACACACTAAAAGGCCTTTTCAAATTGGTATCAGATCTTGTTTCACTATCTTATTCTGTTTGTGATCCCGTGTCTTTAGGTATGCCTTTCGGTTGATGATTTTAGAATTCACTTGTTTGAATCATCTAATTGGAAATCACACATGAAAACTGCTTTTAAAAAATTGGTTAATAAGGGTGATTTTGAAAAGTGTCTTTGCTGTGAAGGGTTCGGTCACAGGATAGATGAGTGTCCCGCTAAATTTAGGGAGAATTTTAATAAACCGATAAATCGTATCTCTTCCCTTAGTGATAGTGACCCAGAAGAAGAAAACTTTTATGCCAGTAAGCTTGAACTTCCCACCTTTGTGGCTAGTCTTGCAAGTGATAAAGACTTACCTTTTCATGATTCTTCCGCAGTCACAGAAGTTAATACACCTGAGAGTGAGGGTGCGGTGAGTGAGGATGAGAGCGAAGACGAGAGAGATTTGCAAACTTCTTTCAAAGAGTTGTATAAAGAAACTTTAAAAGCAAAGAAATCAAACGTGAAATTAGGAGCTATGTTGAAAGAACGTTCCATAGAAATGAATAATTCCAATGCTTTAATTGAGGATCTTAGGGAATGTGAAAAGAAAATTCGAGAGAAGCTAGAATATGTCGAGGGTGAGAGAGATAGTCTTCGGGGGTTAATGGAGACTATGAAAAAGGAAATTCTTGAGTTTGAAAATTCTACCTGTTTACTTGAGTCAAGGATAGGTGAGCTTGAGGAAAAACTAAGATATTCGAGTAAATTTAAGTTTGATTTGGAGGCTAGGTCTGAAAAGTTAGACAAAATCTTAGGCACCGTCAAAATCAAAGATAATTGGCATGGTATTGGCTTCGATAATCATGTCGCACCTGCTCCCAAAGACAAAATCGTGTAAACAAGAGAGCCACCTAGGAACGTGAGGTATAATCGGCCTATAGGACACGCTCCTCACCGTATCGTATATACACTTACACTCATTGCGGTAGGAGAGGTCATCTTAGACGGCTTTCCTATAATCTTAAGAACGCTCGTAGAAAGTCTAAAGCCATTCCGGTTCCCAATGCCCCTTCTTGTCAGTTCACACCTACTTGGGTTAAGAAGTCGTATTTAGAAGCGTTATGTATTAGGGTTGGTGATTCTCGCATCATTGCTTATGGTTATCCTCATGTTTCATCTTTCGATTGAGGTTGTTCGTTGGTTTATCATACACTAGTATTTACAACATGTGTTATATTTTGCTAGTGTTATGGAATGTTTCTAGTTTTTGGTATGTATTTGAGTCTTATCAAAAATACAAAAAGATTTCATTTTTTTTATAAAAACTTTTGAAAATACAAAAAGATTTTTCTTTTTATAAAAACTTTTGAAAATACAAAAAGATTTTTGGTTTTTGAGTCGTGAGGTTACATGTTTGATGTGGCTTATTGGTGTGCTTGATTCCCCCCTTCTTTCATTATTCATGTGGCTAGGAATTTTGGTCATTATTATTGATTCCTAGAATGATCTTAAACATTGCACCATGAGGTTGTTTCGAAGTTGATATGTAGTTTAATTCGACTTTGTGTATATGCCAATCTTGCACACATGCACGAGTTTATATGAATGTTTGACTTCTCTTACATATTTGAGTTTGGTGAGACGTTCTTATCTTAATTTTGTCATCTATGCGTAAGTAAACTTAAGGAGGAGGTGTGCTTGTAAGAACCATTTTTCGTGAGAATTGATACTAAAAAAATGATGAGTGTTCATGGGAAAGGGCTGCAAGAGTATAAAATTGACTCGTCGTGAAAGCCACCGTTTAAAAGAGCCCAAAAGAAAATCAAGGTAATAAAAATTCATATGCCAATAATTGGGGCCAATAGGACTTTCTTTAAGTTGAGATTTATAGATTTTTCTAAAGATCTTGAAAAATTCATATATGTGAGGGAGTTTGGTTGGAGATAAATTTAAACGGATTTGCACCACGAATCCTATGTTGAAACATCGTATCATGACGCTATTGTTTGTAGAATCATCAAAAACCCGTACTTGTATGCATGTTGATTAAGTTTAGTTCATTAAACTCGCACTTATTTTGTCACAAATGGCTTTGATGAATTTTGATGATTTCTTGATATCAATTATAACTTTTTGATCGATTCGATGTATTGAAATGGTGACTCATCTGTTGTAGTTCACGCCCATACAATCCACATTCATGACTGAGTACATTAGTACCATGTTAACATGTAATTTTCGTTGGTCGTTTTTGCACTGTTTTCTGTTTTGAGTCTGTTTTAAGTCTGTTTCTGTATTTCAGGTACTATTTTGGGATAATTTTTTCACTACGCAAATCCTTAAAGTTTTAGGGGCATTTCTGGAATTTTAATTTTTTTCGTTCGAACGACATCATATGTTGCGCGAATATGTCGTTCAAGCGACATCTAAAATCGTTCAAGCGACATATCCAAGTCGTTCAAGTGACATCAAGCGAGATCAGGGTTTCATTAAACATCAAACGTTCTCTCTTCTCTCTTTTCGTTCTCTCACAACCCCTTCTCTGCTCAAAAAGTGACTGCAGTTGTTTCTTAAAAAAAAATGCCATTAAAAATTTTGAAGCTTCGTGTTTCGTGTTCTACATCTCAGTCATCACTCGAGTTCCACCCATTATTGCTTGTGTTTTTTCGGTGATAGACAATCCCTGTTCAACAAATCGCCTTTTATTCTTTGGCCTGCGGTCTCAATCACTGTTCTGCCCGTGTGATTCTCCTGCGTGTAATTCTCCAAGAGAGTTGTTCCTCGGCAAGAACAAAGTTCAACACAATCCTCCATTTTTTTTTTCTGCCTGCCTTATTTTTTCACACGATGAGGCGACTTCGAGGTCCTACTATTCTCCAATGATTTCAAGGTATTACTGTTCATGACTGTCTCTTGATTTTTTTTAATCAGAAATCATTTGTTTGCATAAAAATTTGGTTGTTGTTTCTGATTTTGCCTGTTGTTGTGGTTGGTGTTCGCGGTGGTTCGGTTGGATGGTTGTACGGAGATAGGTTCTTAAGTGTGTGTGTGTTCCCCAGTGATTGTACTCTTTCACACATCACTCATTAAACTCTTTCATCATGCCGCCTAGACGATGTTGTACTCCTTCAGGCAGACTTGATACTCCACCACCCTCTACTCGAGCTTAGAGAGCTCAGGCTAGTAGGCCTCCTTACTCCCTAGTGAGATAGGCCACCCGTGTTGAGTATGATCATTACTGCTTATTGGGTCTCCACATTCGGTCTGTTGTTCAGGAGAGGGTGTTTCGTCATTCTGAGTTTCAGGGGTTAGTCAGTCAGCACTGGTTATCTGGTAGGGGTTGGGATTATATGTTTGAGGCTCGTGGGGTTGTCTATCCGGATATTGTCCGAGAGTTCTTCTTTCGCGCTCTTCCCCAAGCTGAGGGGATCTTTTCTACTGTACCTGGAATTCATGTTCTCATCACAGCAGATCTCATAGCTGCTTTTTTTCACCTTCCTCGTGTCCCTGACGCTATCTTTCCTCGTTATACCGATGATGGACCTACCTATGATGATATTCAGTGTCATTGCTTCTGGGAGATTCCCTAGGCAGGTACTAATATGTATCATCATCAACTTTTCCCTTCCTTCCGTGTGCTTAATAGGTTTGTGTCAACATCCATTTATCCTTAGATAAATCATACACAGATTGGGTCTGACATTGTCTATTTCATGTACCACGTCTCTCAGAGGTGGGATATCGATCTACCGATGGTCATGCTTTGTGTTATATCGTTTGTTACCATCAGTGGTACCACTCTAGTCCGCCCTGCTCTTCCTTATGGGATTCTCATTTCCATCATTTGCACTGTTGTTGGGGTTCCTATTTTAGAGGGTGATCAGCGTCTCCCTTCGCCTGCCATTATTGATCATAATACTTTCACTCGTTCTGAGAGTCTTTTTCCACAGGCGGTGAGAGCTAGTGCTCCACCCACTGAGGGAGCATTCTCCGATGTTGATCCCTGTCAGCCTGGTGATCGCACTGTCCCGAGAACCTCTGAGTTCTCTTAAACACACCCCTCCACTCCTGCACCCACACGCCCTATTAAGGAGGAGGTTTCTACTTTACAGGCACAGGTAGCTGCCCAGACCTGGATGCACGACACTATCATTACTAGATTTGATGTTGAGGCTGAGGCCCATGTTCGTGCCAAATCCACGATGACAGCATTTTTTGATAAGATGCAGCAGAGAGAGCAGCTGAGAGGCGCAGGATCCTCTGGACTAGGCCATATTTCATCTACATACACTGATGATAATGCTGATAATGATGATGATACTCCTGTTGATGCCTAGATTTTTTTGTTTTGATATTGTATCTGAGACATTGATATTCCTCTGTATTTATTTATTCTTAGATATGATGTATTCTTATGGACAGTTGTATCACTATTTATTTCAGTTATGGCATGGATGTATAGTTTCGTTTGCAGTTTTATTGATTCTCTCATTATGTGTCAGATACTGCTATTTTACTATCCATTGTCAATATGATATTGTTTATCTAGTCATACTGTTCATTCTCATATATTCATGCTCGATTTGGTATGTCTATCCCACCTTTTGTCTATTCCAGGCAAAAAGGGGGAGAGATATGTGATTTTGGGGGGAGTATTTATTATGATATTATATTTGTTTTATTCCTCCATACTTCACTTGGGTAGTTGTTTATGTCTCGTGTGTGTAGGTACTGTTTTCAGAAATAAAGATATTTATTGATACATCACATTCAGAGACAGATTCGGATGATTGCCATTTAGAGACGGAATCAGATTCACATGCTTGCCGTTTATTTAGTTCATTATCTCCTATATTTCTATATTTTTTAGTTTTGGAATAGGACGTGTATTTTTTACGGAATATAGCATTTCTGTTTAATTTTGCCCCAGAATAGCCAAAGCGGGAGATTTGTAAGAACATAATACTTATCATTTCCATTTGTTTTAATTGGCTTAATTCTAGACAAAATAAATTAAGTCTAGGCTAGTTTTATTATGAAGTTTAATTGAGCCTATGACAAAGTTCAAGTCCAAGAATGTGCAATTTAAAGCTTTGAAGAAGATCTCAAGTCAAAAGTTGTTGTATATGTTTAAGATCACTCAGGTATGAATACTTGTAAGCAATTGGGTAATTTAGTATGTTGATTAAAAGCTGGGTGATTTAAATGTTTGGGAATTAAATCTTTTAATGTTTTAAAAATATTTCTGAGCTGCAAATAGTTTAAAGAAAATTCAAGGATTTATTTTAAAAAAAATATATTATTTTAATCACTGTCGCTCTAAAGAGACTATGGGTCGTTTAAACGACATCCCTATGTAGTGCGAACAAAATCCATATCTCGCTCTAACGAGCCTACCGCCTCGATTTTCATATTTTCATTTTCTTGGACTCTGTGTTGCTCAGTTATAAATAAAAACGTCTCTGCGAAAGTTTTGATAAGCAGAACAGTTTCAAAAAAGTCATTCCCATATAGTTTTTCTTCATCCGGTGTTTATTCAAGATCGAATTATTCTATTCCAAAGTTAGTGATCTTGAACGCATTTACCGAAAGACAATTTATTCACTACACCATTTTTTCACTTTGTGGGGAGAACTCTACAACCGAAAAGCTACGTGTTATTGTGGAGGGAGTCCTTATGGAGTAACTTGTGGAGAAGCCATCTTCTTCTCCACTGCTGTCCACCTGGAGTTCTTGCAGGAGATTCCAGCCGTCGACATCGAAACCGACACCTTCAGGTATTTCATATTTCATTGTAATCCGTGTAAGTTGTGTCTTACAAATTATAGTGAAATAAAAAGGTTTTTCCTTTCGAGGATTTTTCCTGAAATTGTTTCTTTTACCGCATGCTTTATTATTCAAATGGATTTAATCACTTATATGCATGTTTAGGGTTTAAGAAGTTAAAATTGGGTTTAACTAAAAATTGGAACAAAGTTGGTTTTACCTAAAAGTACACACTAAAGGGCCTTTTCATTTGTTGTAATTGTAACCACTCTCTTGTTCGTCTTTGAATCTCCTTTTTTATTTGTTTGGATTTCTTGGGAGCTATTGAAGGGTAATGCACGAATTTGATACAAAATACACCGATACACTAACACCAATGTGGAGCTTCACCCGCTCTGATACCAATTTGACGTCAACCACCAGTCAAATGGATCCTAAAATTATCTAAACACCACTTTAGAGAGATAAATACTCTTTTCCAATTTCAAAATTCAAGTCTACCGCAAATGAGGCTTACAAATGGGTATTTAAAGGGGAGGAGGAGCTTAGGCTCCAAGCGAGGGCGCTGATTACAAAAATGCCATGACTACTCCTTACCTTTAAATAATAAAGCAAAAGAAAGAAAAATGCAATAACGAAATAAAAGAAAATACAAAAGAAAATAAAATGACTAAAAATCCCTAAAATAGGGATCCATTTCCATCAAATTCTGGAATAGAAGTTGATTTGTTTCAACTCTATGGGTTTTAACAGATAAAGATTTTTTCTGGTATGGGTATTTCCATCACAGAGAATCATTAGAAAGAAATCGTTGAATAAGGATTTCATATTATCTTAGCTTGAAGTGGAGATATATTTTTTGGTATAATAATAGTTGGATAAAGTGTCTTACTTTTTTTTTTGCATGCAATGGGTATCGGGTATTTTGTAGCTTTTTGTTTGTTTTCCATTTTTATGATGTGGCTTAGTAGTTCTTCTCGTCCTTGGCTTGATTTCTTATTTGTTTTAATAAAATTCGTTTCTTACCAAATAAATAAACCCTCAATGACGTATTATAGAAACATTTGCAAATGAAATTAAGAATCATAACCACCTAATTAAAATTCTACATGAACATAACAAACCAAGTTGAATTAGCAATAAAAAAATAACCAACGGAATCAACACTAGGAGGTTTGTGTGCAGCGATATGTACAATATCAAAACACCTAACAAAAATAGTTAAGACCAAATGGAAAATTAGAGAAACACTTCTTTAAAAATGAAATTGAAAATAATGCCAAAAACAAACAACAGATGAATCAAACTAGGAAGTTGTCATAATGAATTGTACACATTAGGATAACACCCAACAAACATAACGACCAAAAATAATGAGAACAAAAAACTAAAATAGAAGAGTACATAACTTTAGGAAATAAAAAAATAATGACATTAAGTTATTGTAGCTGGAACGACAAATTCAGAAACCTTCAACAGAAAAATGTTAAAACGGAATACATGCATAGAAGCAAAAAGAAAAAGAAAAAAAATTAGTTCCCTCCAGTTACTCATTTTGCTTCTTGTTATTCACTATTTCTCCTCCTAAAACACACACAAGATTTGAAGAAGTCTTAAAGTATATTGGATAAATTATCCTATGATCTCCCCCTTGACTGAAACTAAGCTCTCATTGTAACTAAATTCCCAAATGCATTGGTGAATCTTATTTCCTTGGATTCCTACATTTCTAATTTCATGGGTATTATGGTCATACAAAACGAGCTATGAAGAAGAAAGTACAGATGAAAAACTCATTCTTGTTCCAAAGGAACAACGGCTTAAAGACTCATAAATGTGGTCTACTGGTAAAAGCTTGGGTCCAATAACCCTCCTCTTTCTTTACCCACATGTCAAGAAAATTACCATCAAACCCTAATCATCATAACAAAATGGTGCAACAGAGTCATCGTGCAACCCAAGTATCCACCACTAAGGATAAGGTTCTGTATTATCCGAAACCTTTATCTCTTTGAACACATGACTACTCATGTCAAATATAACTATGGTATGGTAAAAATGGTCCTCGGTATTTTCCAGCCGATAATAAGCTCCATTAAAATTTGTGCTAGATGAACCAAATCACTAGTTATAAGACAATGGGAACCCAAAATAGAGTTCAGGTCTCCAGATATTTCAAAGTCTCATTACCCGGAGTATACAGTACAATAACTATGTCAACATGGAGATAACACTAATCCCATAAGGACTTAATAAAAACTACCTTGTAATTGTTAGTCAAAAGGTAAAAGAAAACCCCAAATCTATGCGTAGTAGAAGCAGAATGTGGTGGGAGTTTGGTGGGAGGTAGATGGATGGGCATAAAATCTCATGTTGCAGGGTTCCACAGAGCCATATGTAAGAAGTTATGGAGAAAACAACCCGTGACAAGAAAAAATATGCCATTAACAGGATCGATAATATTAGATAAAAATGGGTGAATTTCTATGTAATCAAGGTCCCGATGTATTACAAGTGTTTCATCAGGGAACAAATCAAAATAAAATTTACCAGTTCCCGAATTTTAGTGAGGAGAAAATAAAGAAGGATTTTGATTGTTGTGGTAATTCAATAAGTGCTTGCTAATAAATGCAGAGATTTTAATGAGAGTGTACCAGTAATTGAATACGTACTTGAATTGCAGCACCGATTTTACAGGAAGTCTTGATAGGATCTCAATCGCCATGTCTTCTGGAATGAGAAGATTGTCATTGTTCTCCATGTCGTCCCCTCTTCTTGACTCCTCTCTCTCTCTCTCCATATATATATATATATATATATATATATATATATATATATATACACACACACACACACTAAAGAAACAATTTAAAGGAAATTCATAAAATTCACAATTCTAAATAATTAAAAGGGCGTGTAACACTTTCAAAAGAAAAAATATCAGGCTAGTGGTTTTGGGTAGGATAGAAGAGGAGTAAATGTGGGTATTTAAATCAAAGTAAACGTGGGGAAATTATGTTGTGCTTCCTTTCAACTTTTGACCAGGATTAATCTCATCCATTGTTCTGCTTATGTGGTCGTTCATGTCAAACTATGAGTGCCAATCGCGGTATTGTGATTTTTCAATGTAATCACCTTAAGGACCTTAAAAATTCATTATACCAATTTTTTTGAAAAATACTTTTTAGAAAGCTGTAGTTGGGATAAAATTTTCATTAGTTGACTTCATAAAATGATATAATAGGATTTCACCTTTAAGCACAAAGACTCTCCCAAGTCATATTGTACATCACGGATCGAGTCCGTGCTTCATAAGATTTCACTCATATTGTATATCACATATCGAGTTCGTGATTCATAGGGTTTCACATTCTATGATATAAAAAATCACATTAATAACTACATAATTATTTAACAAACCATGTAAAGACATGAATAGTTTAGAAACTAATATTAAATGCTCAAAACGGACAGCTTCCTCCACCCTCTTCGTCCACACATCATTTCACCCATTTTGCAATGAATATCAATTAAAACATATTTTATATTGAAGATTACCCCAATTATCAACAATAAAAATGATACACCCCAAATGTGAACAAGATTAAAAGAATCAAAAGAAAAAATATTAATTTCAAAGACATATTTAAAGCTAACTTTGCAACTTTGATTCCAATTTTAACACATTGCTCACTTCCCAACAACTATTTCGAATCACATTAATAAATTTATAGTGGCTATATTAAAAGCACTGATATAAATAGAGTTTTGAACTTCTCAAAGCATTAACCATGTCTGGTGAAGGATTCTATTACAACCACGAATGTTACTAAAAGTTTCGCAGCAAGTTAATGTCTTTGTATGATCCAGTGACCATCTAAAGCCCAGCTCACAACAAGCGTGGGTCTGTAGTCCATAACTCCCTCTTGAAATTTATTACGAGGAAACCCCTTACTCCATTATCATGTGCATAGTAAATCCACTCAAAAAAATATTCCAATACCTTTTGGGTCGTGGACGATTTCAATAAGAAGAGGTACACTCCCTCAGCACAATAGTACAATTGGAGAAAGAATTGTTTCCTCAAAAAAAGATTTATATTATCCTAGTCACTTTCCACCAACCAAACTAACATTTAGAACACAATAAAAATCAAACAAGAACATAACCACTAAAAAGAAAAATGAAATATGATAACTTAAAATGAAGACTTTATAACTAATCTAGAGATACAACAGATTATTTAGTTATTAACTTACAGAGAGAAAACCCAAATCTACAAAAAAAAATCCCTAAATTTAGTAATATCCATCTACAATTCTCACTACTAGATAAATACAAGGCTCTTAAAAAATTGTTATTTAGCCTTTATGAGAAGATGGTGTGACTATTGTTAAGAAAATCAAACATTACTATGCTAACCTTACTCCTTAATCATTCACAACTGACTTAACATTGATTATCAATAAAATCTCAAAAAATTGAAACGCCTTGTTATGTACGGATATCAGAAAATATAGAGAAAAACACGAGGAAGAGATAAAAATGTACTAGAAGGTACTGCAAATCCCTAACTTTGATATTCTAAGACAACTTGAAAAGGATAGATCATTTAATTCAACATTTTAGTGCAAACAAGCAGGGAAAGAATTGGAGATCATATATGAATCAAATGAGGCATATATAAAAGATAAATAATACTACACCTTATAGGTATTAAAGATAAAACATCAAAATTATTAGAAAACATGCGCATGAGAGATACCATTTTTTATAATTTTCCTCATACACCAATTCTAATGGGGGAAACATCTTAAATTCACAAATATGTATGAAGAGAAGAAGAATGAATATGGTTTATACTTCTAAGTTGCAAAGGGTTCATATAGCATTTTTAATAGGAATGATAATCAAGTAACTTAAGAACTTACTTTGTATATATGACTAAACAGAGAAATAGTGCATACTTTCACGTTCGTCCCACAGATAGACCCATGTTTTGTCGTACTTAAACAAGATTGACGGCCGAGGTGGTGATATATTTCTTAGCACGTATATAACATTTGAACAAACATGATCATAATAAATAAATAAATCAAAAAAAGATTTCCCCCTAAGATAATTGACTTACCCACTAAACTTACTCCCCCCTAACTAGGCATGCCCGGGGAGGGGGTAATTATGGAATTTTCTAGGGGGGAAAGTCAAAAACCCACAAAAAGGGGGTATTAACTAAGACTTGAGGTATTAACTAAGACTTGGTGAAATAGATCACTCATTTCCCATATTCACTTGACCAAATTAATGTATATTTTAGGATGATCTGTGGTTCAGAATGTCTACAATCAATTTCACAGTGTGAAATTGAGTAGGAGGAGGATTTAGACTATCTGATATCTGAATTTCGAGTTCAATTTTTATGTACCTTTGAACATAAAATAATATTATAATTGTTGATACCAAAATTAATATGCTGATGTGGACGAATAATACGAAGACACGTGTCAATCTACGTGGCACAATAGCAGCGAGGAAGATCATTTCCCGACCAACCATGCTTCTTTCCGAGCAACGAGAATACACCGAGGAACTCTATCACACCGAGGAACTCTATCACACCGAGGTACTCTAATGTTCCGAGGAACTCCTGATCAACGAACAGCTATGGCGGTCCGAGCTGCATCTCGGTCGTATCATTAATTGCCAGATAATCAACAGTTCAGATATTCATTGAATGCTTATATTCTTGGCACGCACTCTGCATTAAATGTATTACCCTTTCATATGTATGTCATTTAATGTATCGAACCTTTCATGTACAGCCTCAAGGCTATAAATACCTTGTATCATCCTCATTCAAGAGGGACCGGAATTTCTTGAAAGAACTTGTAATCAAGAATTCCACAAACACTCAGCAATAACATAACAGTGGACGTAGGCTTTATTCCTAGCCGAACCACTTTAAAAATCTTTGTCTTATTTATTTATCTGTGATTGAATAATTAGAGCAATCTAGTTTTTTACATCAACAAATTGGCGCCGTCTGTGGGAATCGACTGTTGCAATCGTTTTTCACCAAAAATCATTTGTTATCAATGGCAGATAATCCCGAATCCAGTAATCGAAATGCTGGAAATACTGGAAATCTTCCAAATCCATCTGCATCTCCAGATCTGGCTGGAATTATGACAAATCTGGCTCAAGGACAAATCGCCATGCAAGAATCTGTGAGGCAACTCATTCAAACTCTTCAAGGCGGTGCACCTACCTATTCAGGGTATAGGAGTGATCGTGGGCAATCATAATCCAGACGTACTGGGTCATATCGCAATGGGGAGTCTACTGATTCTACGTATCAACCTGGGCGAACGTCATCGATACGGGCTACGGATACAGATCAACGTGTCACACTCTCTCCGGAAAGAACCAGCGCTTTGGAAAGATTAAGCAGGGCGTCTCCTTTCAGTCGATTAGGACCAAGGAGAAACACGAGTCCACCTAGAGCTCCATCAAAGAGTTTTCGGCTACCACCAGGTTTAAGAGAAGGATCTGCACAATCTCGACCAGCCACTCGTCGAGATAAATCTCAGGAAGCTACGTCGGAGCGATCAGTTGCTCGGACTAGGCGGCCTGAGGAAGGAAATGAAGCATGGAAAGGTTCTATTCAACGGTTGGAGGATAGATTGGGAGAAATGGCTAAAGCGAGGAACCCCTTACAGAGAACTTTTGTTCAAGGGACACCTTTTGTGCAAGACATTGTGGATTTCCCTACACCATCGAAATTCAAAGCACCTGTAGTGACCCCTAAGTACGATGGAAAGACAGATCCTGTACTTCATATAGAACAATACCAAGCTGCTGCAGATATCTACGCTGTCCCCGACGAGATGAGGTGTAGAGCATTCTCGGGAACTCTTACCGGATCTGCACAGATATGGTACAATAATCTTCCTCGGGGTAAGATTTCAACTTTTGTTCAGTTAGCCGAGTTGTTTATTGGCAATTTTTGTTTTGGAGCAAAGCCGGTAAAGCGAGTAGCACACTTGCTAAGTGTTAGACAAAAATCAGGTGAAAGTACTAGAGATTACATAACTCGTTTCAATAATGAGAAGTTGGAAGTCATAGATTATGAAGAAAAGACAGCAATCACTGCTCTGATGAGTGGTTTGCTGCCTAACAAGCTGTACTACACTTTGGCCAAAGATCCACCTAAAAATATGTCGGAGTTTATGGCAAAGGCGGCCAAAATCATGAATGCCGAGGAGGCTATGGCTGCGAAGAAGAATATGGATAAAGAAGTTAAAGTGGAGGTCGACAACTCTAAGAAGAAAGATCAGAAAGGTAATGGTGGTGACAAACATTCCAGGAATAACAGGATAAAGTTGGAAGTCCTAAAGAAGTATGATAATTATACTCCATTGAAAATGGGTATTAATCATGTTTTGGAAGAAATCAGGAATAACGAGGAAATCAAGTGGCCAGAGAAACTGAAGACAAATCCCGACCTGAGGAATAAGGCCAAATATTGCGAGTTTCACAAAGATCATGGCCATATGACCAAAAATTGTATAGCCCTTCAGAACGAGATTGAAACACTCATCCGAAGAGGAAAATTATCAAAGTATGTAGATCGCAGAGGCGAAAGGAAAAATGATGATAAAACTAGAGAGAGATCTAGATCTCCTCGTCATGCAGAGGAGAAAAAGAGGAGGGACCATGAAGAGGATCCAGATGATGACCCCGATCTTCCCAAGAAGCCAAGGGAACCTGAACGAGAGGTATTTTCCATACGTTTTGGGTCATTTGATTGTAATGTTATTACAGGAGGAGATGCAGGAGGAGGAGACCTTACTGCAGAAAGAAAAGCTTACCTCGGAGAGGCTCAAGCTTGTTCGTACATTCAGCGAATAAACCTGGCCGAGGATAATCGTCCGAGGAAGGTAAACAAAGAGAAGCTAGTGATTGGTTTTTCAAAAAACGACCTGGCAGGTGTTCTTTACCCTCATGATGATCCTTTGGTGATCAAAATGAGGATGAAGGAGGTGGTCATTTCAAGGGTATTAGTAGACAATGGTAGCTCGGCAGACATCATGTACTATTCATGCTTTGATAGCTTGAATTTAAAATTATCTCAATTAGAACCTTATCACAGACCTCTTCTGGGTTTTGCTGGCGAGAAAGTTTTTCCACTTGGGACGATCAAGTTGGATATACTCATTGGAACTTGGCTTGCTTGTCGAACAGAAAGAATACGCTTTTTTGTGATGGATAAGAATGTGCAGTCCGCCTATAACATCATCATGGGAAGAGTTGGATTGAAGAAGTTCGAAGCAGTTCCATCTACAGTACATCAGTGTTTGAAATTCCCAACGAATTTTGGAGTAGGAATTATGAAAGGTGATCAAAAAGTAGCTCGGGAATGCTATTATTCGTCTGCCGAGCAAGAGGAACTTGAAGAGTCAAAGAAAAAGACTACTACTTACCAAGTGGAGGAAGGCACATAAATTGAAACTCTTGACCCTAGGGATGAATCTCAACTCGTAAAAGGGCAGGTTATGGAATCTACATAAATTGTTATCCTGGACGACGAGCATCCTGAACGAGTAACTCAGATAGGATCGTCGTTGGATGTTTCAATAAAACAGGAGTTGATAACTTTCTTGAGAAACAGGAAGAATACTTTTGCTTGGAGTCATGAAGACATGCCAGGAATAGATCCAAACTTCTTATGTCATGAACTCAATGTGAATAAGGAGATCAAGCCTGTGAAGCAAAGAAGAAGAGTGTTTAGTCCCGAGAAGAACCAGGCCATACAAGATGAGGTCGAGAAACTCCAGAAAGCCCAATTCATTGAAGATGTGAAATATCCAGATTGGTTGGCAAATGTGGTGATGGTAAAGAAGAAGAACAACAAATGGAGAATGTGTGTTGATTTTACTGATCTCAACAAGGCATGTCCAAAAGATCATTTTCCATTGCCCAGAATTGATCAACTAGTGGATGCTACCTCGGGACACGAGCTACTCAGCTTCATGGATGCATCAAAATGAAACCTGAAGACAGGGAAAGTACTTCTTTTATTACCCCAAGGGGAACTTATTGTTATAATGTTATGCCTTTTGGTTTACAAAATGCAGGTGCAACATATCAGCGATTGATGAACAAGGTTTTTACCGAACAAATCAGCTGCAATATGGAGGTCTATGTCGACGACATGCTCACCAAAAGCAAGAGAGCTGCAGATCATTTGGTTGACTTGAGTCAAACTTTTGATCAACTGGATAAATACCAAATGAAGCTTAACCCGACGAAGTGTACCTTTGGAGTACGAGAAGGAATGTTCCTCGGATACATCGTCAACCAGCGAGGTATTGAGGCAAATCCAGAAAAGATCAAAGCTCTTTTAGGGCTGCGATCCCCAACGACGAGGAAAGAAGTACAGAGTCTTACCGGACGAGTTGCAGCCCTCAACAGATTTGTATCCAGAGCAACTGATAAATGCCTCCCATTCTTCAAAACACTGCGAAAAAGTTTTGAGTGGACTGATGAATGTGAGAAAGCCTTTCAAGATTTGAAGAAGTATTTGGGAGCCCACCATTGTTATCTAGACCAATAACTGGAGAGAAACTGTACTTGTATTTGGCAGTATCAGAAAATGCAGTTAGCTCGGCGTTGATCAGATTGGAGAATGGAGTCCAGAAGCCAATTTATTACACAAGCAAGGCCTTCCGAGGTGCGGAAATCAGATACCCAAAGCTGGAAAAATTGGCACTAGCATTAATTGAAGCAAGTAGAAGAATGAGGCCATACTTCCAGGCCCATACCATCATTGTGTATACCGACATGCCGTTAAGATAAGCCCTTCACAAGCCAGAAAAATCAGGAAGATTGATGTACTGGGCAATAGAGCTCGGTGAATATGATATTGTGTATGAACCCAGATCATCGTTGAAGGGGCAAGCCGTGGCAGATTTTATAGCAGAGTTCACATACCCTGATACCCCCGAGGAGCAAAAGGTGCTTGCTGACCTACCTATGGACGATACAGGATCAACAGACACAGATCCAGACCAACCAAGGTTGGTAAAAGGACTTGTGGATGTAGAAAAATCATCATATTCAAACCCCGACCAACTCCGGTTGGTAGAAGGGCGCGAACAAATGACCAACGAGGAACGAAGGATACCCGGGGATGATGAAAGAAAACAGATGATATTTCACCGAGGAACTCTAACAGATAAGAAATTTGAAGACGAGTTACATACATGGAAATTATATGTAGATGGATCATCTTGCACGGCTGGTTGTGGAGCAGGGATTGTTTTAAACTCTCCAGATGATATTGACATGGAGTATGCCTTGAGATTCCAATTCAAAGCTTCCAATAATGAGGCTGAATATGAGGCTATGATAGCAGGTTTTCATTTGGCGAAAGTTATGGAGGCACGACAAGTAATTGTTTTCAGTGATTCTCAATTAATTGTGAATCAAATGATGGGAATATATGCAGTGAAGGGAGAGTTAATGGTGAAGTACCATGCAAAAGTGATGGAGTTATTGACAGAATTTGATGCTATTCAATTGGTGAGGATACCGAGAATGGAGAATGCTAGAGCAGACGCATTGGCCCGACTAGCGTCAGCTACGCGCACCGAGCTACGAAGAACAATACCCATTGAAGTATTAGAAAGTCGGAGCATAGAAGAAGATCTGACGGTGAAGATTATTACCCTTGATTTAGGACCATCTTGGATGGATCCTATCAGAGCATATATTGAAGAAGGAGAATTGCCGGAGGACAAACTAGCTGCCAAGAAATTGAAGTATAAAGTTGCTCGGTATGTGTTAACTAATGGTGTTTTGTATAGACGAGGGATTATGGCAGGTTTGCAGAGATGTGTGCATCCATCAGAAGTCAAAGAATTGATTGAAGAAATTCATGAAGGATCTTATGGAACTCATGTAGCAGGTCGGACACTTTTGCAAAGGGTAATGACACAGGGATACTATTGGCCGACGATGAGGGATGATTGTATAGCCTATGCTAAGAAGTGTGACAAGTGCCAACGTTTTTCCTCCATCCGAAGAACTCCACAGGCATTGTTGACGCCCATAACATCACCTTGGCCATTTGCCATGTGGGGAATTGATCTGGTTGGACCACTGCCGACGACCCGAGGAAGGTTCAAGTATCTCGTCGTGGCAGTAGACTATTTTACTAAGTGGGTGGAAGTTGAACCACTAATTGATATGACGTACGAGAAGGTGTATCAGTTCATATGGAAGAGTATCATTTGTCGATATGGTCTCCCCCACGCTTTCATCACAGACCATGGAACGCAATTTGATAATGAAGAATTTGCTGCCTATTGTCATCAGTCGAATGTCTTGAAGTTTCATTCAGCACCAGGCCATCCCCAAAGCAATGGACAGACTGAGGTGACGAACAGAACATTACTAAATGGGTTGAAGAAGAGGTTAAGTGAGGCTAAAGCAAATTGGATTAATGAGCTACATTCAGTTTTGTGGGCTTACCGAACAACTCCCCGAGCAGCAACAGGAGAATCACCATATATGCTAGCATTTGGAAGTGAGGCTGTGATTCCTGCCGAGTTGGGCCTACCAACACACAGGGTGTTAAATTTCAATTCTCCGATCAGTGATTTGATGAGAAGACTGGATTTGGATATGCTCGAAGAAGTCAGAGAAGAGGCAGACATTAGGAATGCCGCTTATCAACAACGAACAGCTCTGTTTTACAACAAAAGGGTAAAGAAATGTGATCTAAAAGAGGGGGATTATGTGCTAAAGAAGGTCATTCAGAAGCAGAATAAACTGGAAGCAAACTGGCATGGACCTTACCGAGTTACAGAGGTTGTTCGACCAGGAACTTACAGAATAGCAACTCTAGAAGGAGAGGAATTTAAGAATGCATGGAATGCTGAACACCTGCGCAAGTATTATCAGTGATGTCAAATGTAAAGCATTTCTTTCATTATGAATAAAATGAGGATGTTTCGCCATTTTCTTTATGGTTGAAAGTTTTTCGGGGAATACTAGTGTAATACACTACACAACAAAAGTGCTCTAAGGAGCCAACCTCCTTTGGTTAGGAGGACAGCTCTACGGAGCAAAAGTGCTCTAAGGAGCCAACCTCCTTTGGTTAGGAGGACAGCTCTACGGAGCAAAAGTGCTATAAGTAGCCAACCTCCTTTGGTTAGGAGGATAGCTCTACAGAGCAAAAGTGCTATAAGTAGCCAACCTCCTTTGGTTAGGAGGACAGCTCTACGGAGCAAAAGTGCTATAAGTAGCCAACCTCCTTTGGTTAGGAGGACAGCTCTACGGAGCAAAAGTGCTATAAGTAGCCAACCTCCTTTGATTAGGAGGACAGCTCTAAGGAGCCAAAAATATTCCTTTGGTTAAAAGGTATACACCAGCTACACCAGCGTGATCAATTACGGTTGGTAAGATAAAAATATACTCTCATATTACAACTTATGTTGGTCGGGAGGTAATATTATTACAAAGAGTTCTTTGACGAACAAAATATTCAAAAAATACACCAAGTATAGTTGGTCGGGGATAAAAACCCATCAACTGTAATTGGTCGACAAACATTATTCACCCACCTTGGTTGGTTGGAAACAGTTTGAACATTTTTACTCATTACTTTATTATTAAGTGATCGAGAAACATTACTGATACTTGTAACTTTTTATTAAGTTGCTTAATGAACAATATTATTGTTATCTTTTTAACAGATACATATGTGCAAATATAAAGGTGTTTGATAAACACAAGACAATAGCAAAATTGGCAAACAGAAAATGAAAATCTTTTCATTAATCCAGAATAAATTACAAGTTACATAAATGTACTAACTGTTACATTGAAAACCTATTCTATTGGTTTCTTTCCTTTATTTTGTGAAGCAGGCTCCTCGCCGGCAGGAGGGTCTTCTAGGCAAAGGGGAGAATTGATGAAATTAACATCTCTGAGCATTCTGACGTTCATAACAGAAGGTGTATCCAAGAGATGCTCAGGACGAGATAATTCAACTTGGGAATGAAGGCTATAATCACCAAGGTATTTTGAAATTAGGCTGCGAGGAATGGAACGAGCTGGGATCCATGCCATGTCCAATTTGAAAGGTGGTACAGGCAGGTCTAATAATGATAGAGCATGATAGTCCCATAAAAAATGCCCTTGCTCCAATTTTAACACACCCAGTGCGTTTAACCATCCTTGCTTGTAACCTTCATTGTTGGCATGTTCTATACGAGCATCCAGGTGAACAAGGGCTTCATTGTATCCTGCCATCCAGAATTCCCTTGGCTATTTATGGAATTGGAAGGTTAATCTATCCAATTGTTCATGAAGGCTTTTGGCAAAAAGATCCTTATTATGCAAGGCAGATTTCGTCGATGTAAGCTGATCTTCCAGAGACAGATTTTTATTGGACATTTCAGTCAGAGCACGGTCTTTTACTTTCAACTGGAATGCTTGAGTTTCCAGAGTAGACTGAGTGCGAGCCTCTTCAACATTTTGGCTGAGGACTCTTCCTCGCCCCCGAGAACCTCTTCCTCGTCCCCGAGTAGTTCCAGAAATGGCAGATCTTCTTAAGTCCTCCAGCTCTTGCCTTAGTTTGGCGTTTTCGACCTCTAAGAACGAGAAGCCTTCATCAGTAACTGGTATTAATGCAGTAGAAGATGAAGCAGCAGATTCATATTGAGCCAATTTTTTCTGCAAATTATTATTTTCTTGTTCCAGGATCTCGGCAATTTGTCTGCAGGCTTCAACTTCACCTTTTAGGGTCCTTTCCCTAATATCATATGCAGCAATGATCTTCTTATGGCCTGTTTCAGAAGAAAGTTGTTGGTATCTATTTTCATAATCTTTGTGTAACAAAGACATTGATTCATTGTGCTGACCTTGGAGATCCTCTATGGAACCATGAAGTCCCTCGATCAGTTCGTAATACGCCACATTATTGGCCACAGATCTATCAAGCAAATCCTTCAGATACCGGTAAGCCTCAACTGCTTGTTCTGAGGCACCGTGACCAAGGATGTCGATAATTTCTGATGTACTAAGGATTGTATGACCAGCCTTATAGTATTGGTGACATTGTTGCATCAGCTCAGTATCATGTGAAGAGATCAATTCCATTCTAGCAACAAACTAAGGACGAGAAAAAGACAACAATCAACAAATATAAATCATCAACAACAGAGATGAGCAAAGACATATTTTATTAGATCATCAAAAAGTTACATTGTTCGATTACAAGGAAATATAGAAATGATACCGAACAACTTCACACCTTTTCCTTGTCCCCCAAGGCTTTCTCGGGAGGCTGGGACGAGGAGCTCGGTTGCTCGGTGGTAATAACAGCTTGATCGGTAGGAATCTTCTCGGGAGGAGGAGGCATGGAAGAAACGTCCTCGGTGGCAGAGGGTTGAGAGGCAGAAACTTGATCACCCGTAGCCATAGAAGACTCATCTGAGGCAGGCTCATCTTCTTCTTCTTCCACAATTGGTGGAGGAGGACCAGGGAGATGTTGTTGGAATAGATCAGAATCGTCTTGGACCTTTAGCTCTTGCAGAGCAGCTACCCAGCCTTCATGGAAGTATTTCGACTTCCCATATTGGACTTGGGATGTCATTGCAGCTATCCCTCTCTCCCATCCTTTCTCCCAACCAGCACTTAAATTTTTCTTGATTGCGACCTTTCTCCTCAATCTCTCCGAGGAGAGTTTCACTTCCAATTCCTCTTTCTTGACCTTGATATCTCGCAGAGTAGATAATTCTTCCTCTGCCTTCTTTAACTTATCATCAGAGTCCTGATGTTTAACCTCCAAAACTTTAATTTTCTCCTCCAAATTCTTGGAGGTTTCGGGCATCTTCATCTTATCAGCCTCAGCCACAGCCAGCTTTTTCTCCCAAACAGTTTTCTCCTCGATGTACTGTTGGCGAGATTCCTTCACAGATTGGGCTAAACCCAACAAAGCATCGTCAACATCGGACGAGGAACTGGAAGCTTTAATAACCTGATCTTTCTTCACGATGGTATTAAAGCAGTTCATCAGCTGAAAGATAAGAAAAACAATAAAGTCAACACAAATACAAGAATTCAAAAAAGAAAGAAAGACCAAAGGTATGAGAAATTTACTGAAGAAAGATGACGAGCAGCTAGGGATGTCAGTGTATCCCTAGGAATTTTTTCATCAACCCCGAGAACCTCGGGTATAACTGAGCTCATTGAAGAACTCGGAAGAATGATGTTTGAAACACTACTACCACCAGCGGGTAGAGAAGATGCAGTTCCAGCAAGATTAACTGAGGATGATTTCCTCAATCTCTTCAAAGGAGGGTCAGCAGCATCAACCAAGGAAGAAGTCTTGGTCGGAGAGATTGTAATTACTTCCCTGGGAGCTTTCTTCTTGCTCGGAGCCACTGGGGGCTTCTCGGCAGCTTTTGAAGGCTCAATATCCACCTTCTTAGTCCCTTCTGGGACATCAGTTCTGCTTTTCTTGGCTCCAACAGCAGAAGAAATTTCATCAAATAGAGCAGGAGGAGCTCTTTTCTTGCCCATTCTTTGAGATAAAGGGATATGAGAATCTGAAGATGAACCTTCTGGAGTTGAAGCTGGTTCAACAGGACGAGCAGTGTAAGAGGTTGTGTAACTCCTATACTGTAGCAAATATGACGCAGACCTAATATGCTCGTCAGCAATCGTCTTATGCAAACCCCACATAAGTTTCAGATGTTTAATATTCACTTCTGATTCCTTTGGAGTTTTTCTTTTGCTATCAACTGCAAATAGATACATAATGAAATATCGGTCATACATTTTATCAAACATGATGAAAGCATAATTTTATAAGTAAAATAAAATGAAAAATAAACCTATCCCATTGCCATATGGGGGGCATCTGGGACCGTTGTACGCTTCATCCCCAGCTAAAGGCGCATGTTGCCAATTTTTTATGATCAACCCATGCTCAAAATAATCTCTATTTGAGTCAGGGAGATTAACTACAAGAGCCCTATTCAGATACCTAGTTTTTAAATAATAAATATTATCTAGAATAGCCCATTTATAACAAAACATAATTTCAGGGATCCCAATACGAGTCCCATGAGTTGGGTTTAATTTGTGCACCCCATTAATTATTCTCCATGAATTGGGGGCTATTTTTACAGGAACAAGATCAAAATATTGACAAAACTCAAGACATAATGGGTTTGGTGGAAAGGAAAAACCACATTCAGCAACAAAAAGACTGGGGAACCAATGTCCCTCAGCCAATCGAAAGTAATCTAAAGGCTCAGAAAGAACCTCTAGAGTTACCCACGAAGGAATGGAAAAATCAGAACGGAATTTCTCAACAGATTCCACAATATAAACCATATTGAATAAAAGAGATACAGAAGAAAGGAAGAATATCTTACAGAAAGAAAGGAGGTATGTTGGCAATGAACGGAAACAAGGATGAACGCACAAAAGAGAAGAAGAGAATAGAAAGCTTGAATGCAGAAAATGGAAAACGTAGACGACGGTATGGCTACCAAAGAAGTTTAAATACTTTGCATTGGGAAGCGGCGAAAGAAATGATTAACAAAAAGAAACTACTGAACTTCCGGCGGCTAAAAGGACAAAAATTGCACGAAGATCGAAGCGCTTATAAAAAAGGCGGAAAACAGCGAAATAAGAAGGAAATTTGAATACAATGTTCCTGAAAACCAGGAAGGTCATTTAATATTGCCATATACCGAGAAAGAATGTTACATACTCCTCAAAATTCGAAATATGAAACATTGGGGTCTTCTGTTGATACCAAAATTAATATGCTGATGTGGACGAATAATACGAAGACACGTGTCAATCTACGTGGCACAATAGCAGCGAGGAAGATCATTTCCCGACCAACCATGCTTCTTTCCGAGCAACGAGAATACACCGAGGAACTCTATCACACCGAGGAACTCTATCACACCGAGGTACTCTAATGTTCCGAGGAACTCCTGATCAACGAACAGCTATGGCGGTCCGAGCTGCATCTCGGTCGTATCATTAATTGCCAGATAATCAACAGTTCAGATATTCATTGAATGCTTATATTCTTGGCACACACTCTGCATTAAATGTATTACCCTTTCATATGTATGTCATTTAATGTATCGAACCTTTCATGTACAGCCTCAAGGCTATAAATACCTTGTATCATCCTCATTCAAGAGGGACCGGAATTTCTTGAAAGAACTTGTAATCAAGAATTCCACAAACACTCAGCAATAACATAACAGTGGACGTAGGCTTTATTCCTAGCCGAACCACTTTAAAAATCTTTGTCTTATTTATTTATCTGTGATTGAATAATTAGAGCAATCTAGTTTTTTACATCAACAATAATATTGTGGCGTGGGGCAATTTAATAACGTGAAGTAGAAGCATGTTATCCCGCGTGAATATACTATCTTAACTAAAAGCAAATAATCCATTGGCAAAAATTTGAAAGGAAGGGTGGCTTTCTTAGATCTAATAGGATAATTCAATAACATGAAGTAGAAGCATGGTGGAAAATAACGCAAGCTTATTTAACCTATGAAAATTAATTCATTAAACAAAAAAATAAATCCACTGATAATAATTTTTTAAAGCTCCATCAGATGAAATAGTTGCAATTAGAATAAGATGCAAATTTAAGCTTGAGTTCGAACAAACCCTTATGTGGCTTGGGGTGGTTGCGTAGTGCGTAATTTACCTATAACCAAATATCTAACGTGGAGAGTGATTGAAATGGTTCTTTCTCATAATAATATATATAAATGAAAAGGTGTAATTTGGCATGAGCTATGAAGCACGGATACTCTCGGGAGATTTCAAATATTTTTTGGACACGTATGGGATACGAGATATGCTCGGATACTCTTGGATACGCGAATCCTAGAGTATCCTTTTTATTTTATTTTTTAAATGGCAAATAGATACGATGAGATACATTTTGGATACGCTAGAATACACTAGGATACACTTTTTTTTTATGTTTGTTCTTTTTTCTTCTTAGTTCTCCCTCACTTATAAATGACATTTCTTAAGTTATGCCTTATTTATATTTCTCCCTCACTTAGATATGACATTTCTTAAGTTAAAATCAACTGTTTTCTGAAATGTCATTTCATTCTACCATTTTCTGAAATGGTATTAAATAAAATAAAATAATAAATACTCAAGTTAATCATTATTATATATAAAATAATATAATAAATATTTGGCGTATCCTAGCGTATCGTATCCTACATTTTGAAAAAATCACGTATTTCGTATCCCGAATTGAGTTGTATCCCGTATTACGTGTCGAGTCCGTGCTTCTTAGGGCATGAGAGATAGAGACCAATGATATGTTTTGACAAAACTGAAAATTTCTAATACTGAGTGCTCTGAACGAATTCTAGGCAAGTGTCCTTACTAGTTACTTTTTTTCATGAGTGAAAGGTATATATATCACTGAAAGACCCAAGGAAATTGAGTGAATCTTCATATATATCATTAGGATGAAAAAAGACATCGAAAGGTGAAGAATTATAATGATCTTAGAATACACTGAGTTTGTAGCCTTAAAGGGTACCCCGCTTTTAATGGGTAAGAGATGATCTAGATGCATGTAAAATCATCCCCATCCTTAATACTCCAAGATTGTTATTTTCATGTTATGATAGAATCTATGCCCTCTCAGTAATGCTAAAAGACAATCACTCTTATACGTTCCAATACAGTACTGTCTCCCATGAGCGATATAAATTCTATCTAAGACTTTAGTTGTAAGAGCATTTGTGATGTGATCTTAAAATTGAACTTTTAACGGTGGACAAGCAGTATAAAATACTTTCTAGAGTATAATCGAGATGCCAAATTGGTTCTCACCTCAAAACTCCTGACGTAAAAATGGTTCGCGTCCCAAGTTTGGATGAAAACTATAATTTTCATTTTATTTTTCCAGAAGTGAAATCAGTTTGTGTTTGAATGAAAATTATTAAATATATAATTCAAATGGGTAATGGATATCCGTTTATGAGTAATGATCTTCCCACATTATAGCAATTGACACTTTGATAGATTAAAAATAAGCAATGTGTTTTAAGTAGATGATCTAACACACTTTTATTTCTTAAGTTTTAGCTTTCTTACTATGTTCCTGAAATTAAAAACCCAAAATTATCTTTATGTATTATTCAGTAAATTCTTGAGTTTTTGAAAGTTTTTTCCATTATTAATTAAATTTAATTAAATTATTTACTATAGTTTCATTCACTTGCATAGTTAACGTTCATAGTTCACTTGCACTTTAACAGCTCTTTTTACTACAATTTGTCTAAACCAGCCAATTGTAAATGGCAAAGTTTGGGATAAATGGATGGTAACCATGACCAGTGTAAACGGTGATAAAATTTAATCAAACAGGATCTATGCATGGTATAAAATGAATTAACCCCAAAGTGAGCTGGGATTAACCAAAGGAGAGGGTGATATGCAGCCAACCCAGCCAAATCACATCTTCCTCTCTCTCTTTAGGGCTACATCTCTCTAGGGATACATATCTAGGAGCAAACATTGGTCACACTACAAGAAAAAGGAATTTTTATGACGTTTTTTAAGTGACATAAAACGCATTTTATGACGCTTTATTTTTCAATAAAAAGCGTCATAAGTTTGGATGTCATAATTGATACCCATAAAAAGTGTCATATTAGGTAACGGTTATATATGACTTTTTTTCAAAAATGTCATATCTGCTACAAAAAATGGTCATAATATACTTTATAAGATGTCATATTTGATTTAAAAAGCGTCACGATAAAAAAATTTCAAAATTTTATAGAGGTCATATAAAAAATTTCATCACATGAAGATTTAATATAAACAATCATAAATTAAACATATAATAAAAAAATTAATAACCAATATTAATGTCATAGTTGACAAATAAATCTAAACACAAACCAAAATGCATAGAATCATTTATTCCACATTCAATGTTACAATTGATACATTATAGATTATAACATTTAGCCAAGAAATACAACAACACTCCCACCAACATTTTTTTGTCTCACATCAAACAAAACTACATGAAATCAAATCGAGTTAACACATCAACCAAATTAAATTTGTCTATCAAAATTAAGTGCTCCTCAGTAGTAATAATCGCTTCATAATTTTAGGCAAAAATGCGTCGAAGTCCTCTTCTGCTTACGTTCACTATCACGTTGTATGGCAGCGATACACCTTTCACATGCCTCTAAGTAGATGCCCCTACATAAGTTTAAAGCATCATATATAAATCTCTTGTGCAATGTAAAACACAACGTATGAATTACCGTTTTTCCAAACTATATTGTCGTGTATAACTTAAGTCGAAACGATTTTTTATATAACATAAATAATTGTAAACAATTTTCAAAAAATTTGACAAAAAATGCATGTATATTCGCTATCTAGTATGTTTATTAGTTGTTTACTTTTTCGTCCACCAATACCCAATTTTCAAATGAGTGGGTATTCGACTTAATCAATTTAGAATGCTTATTAATTTCAGAAAGATCAAAGATCAAAAATTGAAAAATAAAGATAATGTATTTGTGAATTTAATATGTATATGGTAATTTCTTTTGTATTTCTTTTGTGTATATAATACGTATCGGTTAGTATTGATCTTCTAAAAAACAAAACAAAACAAAATCAATCTAATCAAATCAGTTACCAATGCCTAAAATACAATTGACACAATAC
The DNA here is from genome assembly GCA_949130495.1 of Sambucus nigra. Taxonomy (NCBI): domain Eukaryota; kingdom Viridiplantae; phylum Streptophyta; class Magnoliopsida; order Dipsacales; family Adoxaceae; genus Sambucus; species Sambucus nigra. The sequence continues at coordinate 248,640,067 of OX422214.1, read as the reverse complement.
ATATAACTGTAAGATTTTAATGATCAACATAAATATGCAATACCTTCCATAGGTTGAGGGCCTTCTATGACTAAATCGGAATGCGACACGAGCATCTCATCCTCCTCTGGCTACAAGAAAAAAATAAATGCGACTAAGAGATTGCATCTGATATAATTAATAACGTTGATCAATTTAAACATAGAAATTTCTCATTGCTGAAATATAAAGGTGAAGGATAATAAAAATCAAGAATGAGTAGTTTCAAGATCGAGACTTAATTAAACGTAAATAGAACAGGTAGTGAGAAAATGTAAGTAACAACAAGAGAAAGGAAATACAGTACACAAATATGATTTGAGTGTGTGTGTGTGTGTGTGTATGTGTGTGTGTGTGTATATATATATAATATATATATATATATTTACATCCTGTGACACCCCGCCTAATAAGATACTGAGCGATCACTCCAATATTAAATTAAAACAGGAGTCTCATATGGATCATTCTTAGCATCACTGTCGAAAATCCATTTAATTACTAATAACCTATTAGGCCGGTGTCAAAATTTTACTTAACTACTCTTTTTAAACGAATACATTATAAAAACATCCACACAAATTTGCGGAAATGAAACTAAAATGAAATAAAATAACCGAACACTCGGTCAAAATATACAACCATATCGAATGATGTGCTAAAAGAATAAATAAATGCAATTGGGCCATTGGACCGAATGTGTATACCGTACCTCCTATCTAGATTTTAAGGATATAAGCGTCTACTGAGAATCCTGCACGCATCCACAGCTGCTGCAGCAGACGTCTGACTCGAAAGAAGTGTCATCCAGGCGCCCCTGTGTCTGGACACCTATATATATATATATATATAGAGAGAGAAAGAAAGGAAAAGTAGATAAACGGGTCAGAGCCCGAGTTTTGAAAATATTTAGCAAGTGCATAAATGCCTTATTTTTAGAAAAAGGTTTTATCTCATATTTAAGTTTGGTATCGCACTCCCATGATATACCCCTCACCTCTCCACTAATAGTGCACTCCTAACGCATCCCTCTAAACATCCTAGTCAAGCTACCCTGCTAACCTAGTCTATCATCCAACCACTATCAACCCTAGATAGTCCAAGCAATGTACTAAGGGCTAAACTTCACCCCAGTCTCAACGCTATGCCATGTTGGTGCATGGGGTGTCTCGCAAAGCGAAATCCAAACAAGGAACCCCCCGATACACTACTACGCGGCAAGGTCGATCGTCGAGATCCGCCAGTCCCTCAGTACAGAATATATATATATATATATATATTTACATCATATAATAAATATCAATATAAGAGCACTAAGGATGAAACTTCTCCCTAGTCTAAACACATTGCCATATTCGTGCGTGGGGTGTCTCGCGAAGCAAAATCCAAACAAGGAACCCCCCGATACACTACTATGAGGCAAGGTCGATCGTCGGGATCCATTAGACCCTCGGTACTCGATTCATCCATATATATATAATCATATTTTACCATAACCATCCGGATCTATCTCCCGGACTGAGAGTTCATATATCAAGTATTTATCAATACTTTTCATTTTCTCAAAACTTCCCATTTCCCTTTTTATACTCAGGAAATGTAAATATGAAAGCCAATTCATTATCATGAATTGCTTTAACAAATCATATACTTTTAAAAGCCAATTTCATTATCATAAAAATGCTTTTCCGTTTTATATCATCCCATTTCCCTTTTTATACTCAGGAAATGTATTTAAAAGCCATTTTTATTATCATAAAAATGCTTTTACCTTATCATATGCTTCCACGTCCCTTCTTCCATCCGGGAAGTGTTACCGAAGCCCATTTCATATAACCCATTTCCCTTCCTATATCCAGGAAATGTAATTAAAGTCAATCCATTATCATGAATTGCTTTAATATAACGCGTTCTAAGACCGCCCGTCCGGGTTTTCCCACTGTGCGCGCCCCTAAATGGCTATCATCTTCCAGGGCCTATCATCAAGACAACTTGGGATCCTACATCGCAAGACGTCGGGAAGCGGCCATATGCCTGCAGGATTGTCAAGACCACACCCGGAATCTCCTAACCAGCGCAGAAAAATACAACAAACGCTTATATGGCCTATAGGACTATATCCACCCTGCGTTAATTTGTCAGGGGACTTCACCATACGCACGCAACTTCCCTTATGATAGCGATTTAGAGAGGTGTGTCCTCATTTTTATCTTTTATGAAAATCATTTATCTTTCCATTTTGAAAACATCCATATTTATTTTCAAAATCCTTTATCTCAAATTATATATATATATTAATCACATAGTATACACATATACCATATATTCCTCCTCGAATATATACAGATGGCCATATTTGCCAATCTCATCTAGCGATGACCAATAATCCCAAAGTATTTCCTTACTTTAATAAACAACATATACATAAATCCTCTCTATGAATTTACTGGATATCTCTAATTATAACCTCCACAATCAATTATAATTATGCTTTCTATACGCATAATTATATAGGCCTAAATGCCCATTAACAATATCCTAGGAATTTATAATTCTCGAACCACATTAAATTTAGTGGGTTATGGATTTCATTTCCATAAACCCAAAGACTACATCTAGTCCAATTAATCACTTAAAGTCCCCAACATCTTTTAGGAACCCTAAACCATTAAGTTCTACCATTATTCTATTTTCCTCGAAAATATAGTTTAAGGGTTATTCATCTAAAACCCTCACTTTACCCTCATAAATTCCCTTTTAATTAGAGGACCATATAGTCCTAAAAGGTCCCTTATGTCATCACATAATTGACCTCAAAGCAATCTGAATTGGAATCTATCCCATCCAACTCATTCTAGAAAAATTTCCACATTTCAGCGGGGGTCGATTGATCGACCCATGGTTGTCGATCGATCGATGGCTTCGATCGATCGAACCCCCATGATCGATCGATCGATCATGGCGGGCAGCTTCTTCTCCGAGAAGCTGTTTCAGCCATGGAAGCTTTCCCCAAGCTTCCATTTCCTCACCCAACGGCCTACAACTCAAACCAACAACAAATACACTTACAATACGGGTTCTAAACATCCTAGAACCCGAAATCACCCAACAATTTAGGTTAAAACCTAAGTTTCTCCAATTATTCAATTTTAGGGGTTTATTCATTTTAACTCCCGACAACCCGTTTTATCCACGAATACCCAATCCAAAATCTTTAGGGTTTAATTATACCAAACATGAGATATTTATGCAAAAATTGAATAAAGCAAGTAAACACTTGCCTCGTGGATATAATCCGACGTCCTCGAGCCGAATTTCGTGGAGGCTAGCAGGAATCTCCCCTTTTCTTCCTCTTTTCTTCTTCCTCTCTCTTTTCCCTCTCTTCTCTCTTCTTTCTTTCTCTTGCTCCCTCTCCCTCTCTTTATAAAGAAAGAAAAAGGGTTATACCCCTTAAAACCCAAAAACGACTCGTTTACCCAATTACGAGCCCGTTTAACATCCAAAATTCCTCGAAACTCAATTTCGACAATCGGACACTCTTTTCCGACTATCTCGGACATTCCGAGACTCACGGTGCAGTCGAAATTCCCATCCGAGGTACTTGACCACAAATCACTATAATAACCCAAAATAACTTAATGTGGGTTTTTCAATTAAAATCTGACCTTTTTGTCAATTTTATCCATGGCGACATATAATTAAATTATTGCGACCTATATAGTCCCAAAAATAATCACAACATCCTTGGAAAATCATTAAATCCTCGAAAATCCCAAAAATCACTATTTCGAGAAATTCCTCAAATCTCCAATTTATATTTAACAATGGAATTTAATTGTCTCCAAAAAGGACGGGTTATTACACATCCATAGGTGGATATTACCTCTAATATCTCGTCGGCGTGGAATGCTAGGGGACTGAGAGAAGAAGATGCGTGAGAGATAGATGGAGACAACGTGAGCGAGAGAGAGAAAGAGATGCGTGTGTGTGTGTGTGTGTGTGTGTGTGTGTGTGTGTGAGAGAGAGAGAGAGAGAGAGAGAGAGAGAGAGAAATAGCGTGAGAGATGATGATGAACCAGCGTGAGAGAGAGAGGAGGAGACACTTGAGTGAGAGAAGGATGAGCCAAAAGGAGAGGGAGCGGGAGCGAACGAAAAGACCAAAAAAAATTAAGGGGAAAAAACCCCGCTTCTAAATTTTGGGGGAGAAAAAAATGTCATAATATGTACACTTTGGTTAGAAAATTCTTAAAAAATGTCATAATATCTACAATTAAATATGATTTTTATATTTAAAGTGTCCTGGAAGATAATACTAATATATATAAAATGACATTTTATATTATAAATGTCACATTTATAATAACATTAACCTTTAAATGACATTTTTATAATAAATGTCTTTAAATTAATTTTTTAGCGTCATAAAAAAGTGTTTTTCTTATAGTGTCTGTCATTTTAAGAGCAGTCGGTGGGTTTTTTAGGAGTAGTTGGTCGTTTTGATGTCTACGGATGGGGGTTTTTAGGAGGGAGATGTTGGTTTCCGTAGGGATCATGTAGGTGGGGGAAGATTTTGGATATGTTTTTTTAGAAGAGGAAGGGAAGTGTTTTCTTTTTAGATTTAGAATAGCGGGAGTTTTAGGAAGGAGTGAAATTTTGGCGAAAGAGGGTAGATTAATAGTGGATGGAATTATTTTTCAAATTAAATTAAATATATATTGTGATATGCTTTGATGAAGCTGAATGTATATATAGATTTTAACCTCGCGCGATGTGGGGGCCCTTTATAATTTATTTTAGGATTCTAATGTATATGAAAAAATACTAACAAATACATATTTGATATAAAGAATAATTGATTTCATAGTAATTAGATTTATTTCTAATTTTACTCTCAAAGTAGTAAAAACATGAAGTCATCTTTATTTTTGAAGCACTGTAATACATGTGAAAAACTAACAAATACATACACTCCAAGAAAAAATGTTTTTTATGACGTTCAAAAAGTGACATTATGACAATTATAAAGAAAATGTCATTAAAAGTTTGGTAGTACTATTGTTTTGACAAATTTATTAGAAAGCATCATCTTATACTTATTAATATTATTTTATATGACATTTTAAAAATAACAATCGTATTTAATTTTACCTATTATGACATTTTTGAAACTCATTTAAAGAATCCTATTATTTTTATGACGTTTTTTCGTTCCCCACAACAAAATTTGGGCGGGTTCTCTTCCCCCAACAAAAAATTTGGGCGGGTTAGGCGGGCTTCCATCTCCTTCTCCTGTTGTCTAACCAAACTCTTCATCGTCTTCCACCCTGAATAGTAGTCTAACCGCACCTTACCCAAACCCATCAGCATCTACCAACGTCTCCACCCTAACAACCCCGCTACCACCAACGTCTCCTCCCTGAGCCACCGCACTAACAACGCCTCATCACACTAACAACCCCGTTTACTTTCAGGTATGTTTCTACATTGCCCTATTCTCTCTCAATCTCTCTCCCTCTCTCTCTCTCTCTCTCTCTCTTTCTCACCCACACACCCACACCTACACTCACACACCCACATATTTTTTTAGATTTCCAAGTTTTGAAGTTCATTTTTTGGATCTATGACAACAACGAGTTTGATTATGTTGCATTTTTATTTGTTTTTTGTGCTGGAACATATATGTATTTTTCTTTGGTCCTCTATTAGTTGGGATTGCAATTAGATGATTTTTCTTTCTAAATATTCTGAAGGGATTTATTCTAAGTGTATATGCATTGCACATAAAATATAATTTTGTCAAGTAGCAAAAAAGAAAGAAAAAAATTAAAACCATGACATAATTTGTATCCTCGAAAGTTTGGTTTCAGGTGCTAATACGGAGAGTAAAATAGAAAGGAAATGGAATGAAATTGGAATGGAATTAGAAACAAAATTTGTTTAAATGATTAATTAAAGGATAAAAGATTTAATTGTGACTAATTTAAGTTTTCTATGTATAATCCATGTTTCAAGAAAAATAAAAGTGGTATACTTTCGATATTATGCTGAAATTTTAGTTTAAATATCATTTATGTTGTTTTGAAGGTTGGGACTAAATATTTTAGATTATTATTGTAATGTTCATCATATTTTGATGAATTCAACATGTAGATTATTAAGTGTATGTACCTTTTTTTTTTACATATTTTGTATTGCCATTCATTTACAAAATCTCAAGATTTTTTCAAGCATTTTGCGACATGTTCAAATTGTGAAGTGATAAAATTATTATGGTAAATATTTAGAATAATATTAGATTTTTAGATGCTTCTTGGATTCAAAAATTGAGTTTGAATTTCACATAATGCATTTATATGTTAAATTGGCATGAGTGTATTATTTGTGGGATATATTTTTGAGGTTTGAAATTGTCTTATTTTACAAATTAGGTTTACATGCCTTGATCACTCTTTAGAATCATGGTTGGTTTGACCCAAGACATCAGGTTTAGAGTGGATAATTTTTGCTCCATTTTATGAATTGCTATATTAGAGTGGTATTTTAAGCTTCCCGTTTGTGAAAATGATAGCAAACAAAGTCTGATTTCTTTATATTAACATGACGTTAACAATACCTTTTAGCATCCAACATTTTAAATAAAAATGCACTAATTTTCAAACGTGATATCCTGCCTTGGCATTTCATCACTAAATTGATTTGAAATGTCGTCACCAATGACGTTTCAGACATCTTGAAATGGGTAGCTCGAGAACCCCACTGAGACATAATAAAATATCAGGGTTGTATCGTTAATGGGTGTTGTTACCATACGAAAAATTGCAACGCTGACCGAGTAAACCAATACAGTGCGGTTAGCATCATGGCCATAACAATGCAAGTTGTTAGTGCAAAGGATAAGAATCCCGTGGTACCGAATTAAAAATTTTGTGGCATCATCATTGAATTATGTATGTTTGATGATTACACTTTTAAGATTCCAGTTTATAAATGTGATTAGGTCGACAACATCAATGGTATCAAAGTAGATGAGCTTGGCTTTAAATCTGTTGATCTTTGTAGAATTGTCCATAAGAACGATCCATTTATATTGGCTTATCAAGCAAAACATGTTTTTTTTATATTGAAGACCAATTCGATGCTAAGTGGTCAATTGTTCTTATAATTCCACTAAGAGTTTATACTTACGAGTGTGATGAGGTTGAGTACACAACTGGATGTGTTGATGTCGCTAGGGGTGTTTCACGGGTCGGTTTTGGACCGTAATTCAAACTGAATTGATCGGTTCGGTTTTAAAAAAGTCAGACCGAAACCAAACCGGCGATGAAAAAAAAATTCAATTTTGGTTCACATCGGTTTCGGTTTCGGTTCAGGGTGGTTTTGAGTCAATTTTCGATGGTTTTCTGTTTTGGTCAATTTTTTTAAGGTCGGTTTTCTGTTTTGGTCGGTTTTTTAGGGTGTTTAATGGCTTTTGGATATAAAAATATAAGTTTTTTATTTTTTTAAATATAAATGTGGGTTTTGGGTCGGTTCGGTTTGAATCAGTTTTTCCCATGTCTAAAATGTCAACCGAACCGACATGGTCGATTTTTTTATATCCGTGAACCGTAGACCGAACCGGGCTTAAAAAACTATCGGTTTCGGTTCGGTTCGATTCGATTTTTGAGCCGATCGGTTTTTTTGCACACCCCTCGATGTCGCCACCAACGGATTGCCAAATGCTTAATTGACCAATGAAAGTGAAGAATCGTATGCATGTGTAGATTGTAAGGGCATCTTGATTGATAAAAAGTAGAGTCAGTTGTGTTACACTTAGGGTTACGTACTTTTATGCTTTTTATGACGGTTAGGTTTTGGATGTGATCATATTTTACTGGTATATGTTATTAAGACATTAAATTTGTTGCCTTATTATTATGATCTACTTTTGGTTGAACATTATGTGGTTGTATTTTGATTTGTTTCCATTATTAGCTCATTAGTTATTTTACATTCAAACATTCATATGTAGTTTGATTTGTTTGAGTTTGATAAGAATGGGGGCATCTGGTTAAAGTAAGTTATACATGATTTTCCTAATGCATGTTTCCTTTTTTACTCACTTTAATGCGATTCATAAAAGTCATCCAAGACGTCAAGTAAGAAGAAACAAAATGTTAGAGGCGTGGCCATTTTGAAACGAATAAGCAAAATGGTTTCTTGTGAACGATTACATGTAACTTACCACAAAAAAGGACAACCAAATGGTGAAATAAGGTATTATTTTGTAAGTTATAGGGGGATTTTTGCGAGGACAATGGTGCCTATAAGATATTTAAGTTGGCTAAAAGTTCCAAAGTCGTTAAAAGAGAATTTATGGGTAGCCATGGAGGTAAGTACTAATAAATTATTATCTATATTGTTTATATTTGGTGTTTATATTAGCATTATTTTAAGTTTTCATTATGTAATATAATATTAGTTAAATATAGACTAAATTCAATATGGACCCGAAATCAAAGAAGGCAGTAATATCTGATATTGGTTGTGCATGGAGTAAATTTAAAGGAGAATTCACCAAAAACTACGTCAAGCCACAAAAAGATGATCCCGTTAATATTTGGAACTCCCCAGGAAAGTATAGAAAGTTTATTGACAAGGAGGATTAGTATGAGTTTATAAGAGGAAGGCTATCTAAAAAGTTCCAGGTATATATTAAATTGTTTTTATTATGTAAATGTTTAATAATTTATATATAATTTAATTAAATTTTGAGATTAATTATGTATTCAATGCACAGAAATTAAGTGATTTACAACGAGAAAGGCGAGCACATAATAAGTTTAACCACAAACTTAGTAAGTTGGGCTATGCAGTTCTTGAGGAAATTATGGTACGTGTTTTGATCCTTTTTATACCTAAAAAACCATATACTACTGTTAATGTTGAAAGCATTTTTTTCCATATTTTCAACTCATATATAATCTTTGTAACTTTAAAGCAAAAGTTAAAATCCCCTCTCATAATTCGGGGCTCTTGATTGGCTTCACTTATAAGATAGCTCCAAAGCGACATCATATATGTTGTATTACATTTGGCATACACAATAGTTATTTTGATAGGTTGGGTAATATGGGATGGGAAATATTAAGATTTTAGAGTGAAGTCCACTCCATGAGAGTTAAACAGCCAAATCGAGTTGGAGTCATTTTCTATGCAAGAATCAAATCTGAATTTCCTTCTAAAATCATCAATCTTCGATTTATCTACTTTTGGTTCAAGACAAGCCAAAATAGACATATTGTGAAGTCTTTTTAATTTTTTCACTCTTTTAACATCACTCTTTTTAGCCATTCCTCTAATATTCCACGGTAGACCTGTCAAAATACACGATAACCCGTTAACACGACACGACCCAACACGAAATTATAAGTTAATGGGTTTACCCTTATTGGGTTTGGGTCATTAACGGGTTGACACGATAGACCTGTTAACACTAACGGTTCGGGTTTGGAAATTTACCTATACCCGTTTTAACCCGTTTCTACCCGTTAACACTAACGGGTACTATAGGGTCACCTAACCCGTACCCAATAACAATAACCATTAAAACCCATTATTTCTAAATCTTTAAAGACTAACGGGTGCTATAGGGTCACCCAATCTATACCCAATAAAAATTACAATTAAAACCCATTATTTTTAAAGTATTGAAGACTAACGGGTATTATAGGGTCAACCAACCCGTTACCCATTTCGACCCAAAATGATTCGTTAATATTAACGGGTGTTAACGGTTTGGGTCGTGTACCCGTTAATATTAACGGGTCGTGTTTGGGTATTGTTATTAGACCCGTTAGGCTTAACGGGTCGTGTATGGGTTAGGATGTTTTGACCCGTAACCCGTAACCCGTACACGATCCAAACCGACCCGTTGACAGGTCTATTCCACGGGGTGAAATTTAACATTTTGGCAGGTTATGGGAAGTAAGTTTACTGCCAGATCTTAAGGCTATTCTTGGTCTAGGGGATCTGTTGTTGGCCTTTTTTATCCTCGTTTTCTTAGTTTCAACTTCAATCTAAATGACATTATTAATAGGGGCACTCTCGGGGATAGTTTGGTATCTTCTACTATATGAAGGCAGTCTTATCCGGTAGCTAATACCTCATATAAATCAGAATTGTTAGTGTCCTCGTTGGTAGCTTTAGTCTAATAAACAGTAGTCTCTAACTGCTTGTAACTCTTATCATAGCAAATCATGCTTTGAGAAAAGGAATTACATACGTGATTTTTGTTTCTTTGAAGTTATGTATCAGAGACCAAGTCTAGATTCAAAGTAAAGTCTATTTGTTGTTCAGTTATATGATTTGTGTAGGTAGGCTTACGTTGCCGAGTAGGCGAATTGGATATTTTGGGCAGGATTTATCCCTCTTAAATGACATTTTTAGTATTGTTACCTGCCTTGTTTTGATCTGGATAATTTCTTAGGGGACTTTCATCAGTGAGCTTTCCTTATTTTGGCTGCTCATCATCATTTTTTTCGAATCGGTGCTTTGAATCGGTACTTGTAGGTTTTAGATTTTCTCCTGCTCTACATTCATTTTACAATGAGAGGCTTCATACCCCTTTTTTCCACAGCAATCATAGAACGAAGGGACATTTTCATACTTAACACATTGCTAGAAACCTTATATTGGGCGTAATTTATATTTTTGTCCATGTTTACATCAATTTATCATTTGCATAATTTTTTATCACTATGTAAACTTCTTGTAGTAAAGTTTGTAATTAAGGCAGTCAAATGAACAGAGAGTGGAGGAAATGAACTAGAATAGCATAAAATACTATGAATGTATTACAAAGGGCAATACCTAAGTTACAGGGACAATATATAATGTCATTTTGATTATGGTTATTTGACTAATTTATAGCTTTTGAATTTCTTTGGCTCATATGAAGTGTGACTTAGCTTCAAGTCTATTATAGTCTAATTGTATTGATCATCTGACATTGAATTTATATACCTTTACAACATTCAGGGAATTCCCTTTAGACTTGAAAGAAGCTATTTCCAGCTTTTGTTTTGTTGCACCAAGATGTTCGGGTTTGACAAAATTGCTATAAGCTCAGATGCTATTTTTTGGAAAACATGGGAGGTAATTTGTAGCAGCTGCAACAGAACTCATGCCAGAATATGGTATAAATCATCAAGTTATATGAATTGTTATCTTATGTCTCATTGAAATCAAGAGGCTAACTGTCAACATTTTTCTTTCTTTCTTGTATTGTAAATGTATTTGCTTCTAAATGACTCAACCAACCAAAGTCTTCCTCTGAACCACTTTGAGATGGGTTACTGAATAAAATAACCATATGGCCATTCTACTCTTTATTGGGCTATATATTTTATGAATCCATGAGCTAACATCTACTTCTAAATTGAGATTTATGTTTCCCCCATAATTACAGTTGGTAGAGCTACTATTAATTCGTGCTCCCGATCCTAATGTGAAACTAAAATTGCTCAAGGAAACTATTGAAGATCACGTGCTAGATTGGGATGCGACTGCCTCTGAAACTAAACTACTAAAGACACATGAAGACTTACTTGTATGCATTCCCTTTTTCCCGAATTAAGAGTCTTGTTTCTAAAATTATTATATAAAAGAATATGAGATTTCAAAACTAGCCATCCCACATTTGTTGCATTCCCCTAATCTAGGATGAAATTATTAAATGGATAGTATATCTAGACAGATTAACTACTCAATACAATTTGGCATTTGGATATTATTAGAATAATCGATATGTCTTTCCTTGAATCGATTTCAAAAAATATATGAAAAAAGAATTAGGCAACCATGCTTAATTATTAACCATATAGAGTGGTTACACGTGACACGGAATTTACCCGAAATTGACACAATTTGACATGTTCGCATTGATTTTTCTTTACTTGATGTTGTGTTGTGCCCATGTCGCGTTCCTATAAAAATATTATGACACGGGTAGTCATTTTATTTGTATTTTTACTCAAGTTGGTTTTACTATTCCTAAATGTTTGTCTTTAAGATGACATACAGTGTTTACAAAAAAGATGACATACAGTGATCTTGATCTCATGGACACTGATATGAGTGAAACACAGTCTTGCAATGATAGAATTGTCCTTCTATGATGAGAACATGTAGATCTGTACTGCATATCTTTTGGATACGTAGTACCATATAAAAATGACACATGACACTTTGCAAATACGTTGCTCTTAATAGTAAATACATAAAAATGATACATGACACTTATAATAAAATTATTGATTTCATTTTTTATAATTGTAATATAAATGTCTTTTTTATTGAAGTGGAATTAGATTGTTTTTGGCAATCAATGGAAAAAGATCACTACTAAACTGGGAGAATTTTAAGGTATTTCTTCGATAAATTAAATTTAATATTTAAATATTCATATTTGACGTGAGTACTAAAATAACTCCTCTATTTTCATGGCCTAAACAACGAGTAGAAGTTGTGTGTGGTTTTTTTGTATTGAAGTTCGTGTGAGAGATCGTGAAAAATTCATCGAAGTCTATAAATATGAAAGTCACATGTTTTTAAATAATTTTTTACATTCTTTTTTATTTAGATGTGATAAAAGCTAAATGTGATTTTATTTGTCTTGTTTAGATGAAAGAGTTGGTAGGAAAGTCGTCATATCAAACTCATGAGATCAATGAACGTCAATAGGAGTTCATTGAATTTATTCAGTCTTTTATTATATGATTTGGAGCACTTTGTCAACACACTTTTGCGAAAGCCAAAGGAGGACCCACGCATTTATACGTGATTTTTGGATGTACATTTTTTTGGAGACTTTTTTTGAACGGTGTACATAATGGGTATATTTAGCTATGATACATGTAGTAGGGCATTATTTTTTGTGGATAATTAATGTAGATGGTGGGTATATTTATTTGTGTCCCACTATTTTTTTTATATGGACATAATAGGCTCAGGTGCATTTTAGGTATACTTAACTTCAGATACAAAAAAATCAAGATTGTTTTTATGTTATTGTGAATTTTGATTTGTGTTTAGATTTATTTGTCAATTATGACATCAATATTGGTTATTATTATTTTTTATTATATGTTTAATTTATGACCGTTTATATGAAATTCTCGTGTGATGAAATTTCTTATATGACCTTTTTAAAATGTTGAAAATTGTTTATCATGATGCTTTTTAAATCAAATACGACATCTTATAGAATATATTATGACATTTTTTGTAGCAGATATGACAGTTTTGAAAACAAAGTCAGATATAATTGTTACATAATATGACACTTTTTATAGGTATCAATTATGACACCCAAACTTATGATGCTTTTTATTAAAAAAATAAAGCGTCATAAAATGCGTTTTATGACGCTTAAAAAATGTCATAAAAAGGTTTTTTTCTTGTAGTGAAATTTGTTATAAAGAATAAGTATTTTCATTGTAATTAGAAATATTTCTAAGTTTACTCTCAAGGCAGTAGAAACACCGAGTATAGGTGATAATGTGCACATCAAACAATTAACTTGTTAAAAAGTTGGATATAAGAATCGAGCCTTGTAAAATATGGACTAAAAATTCACTATCTAGATATTATTGATAAAAAAATGTGAATATATGTCACATATGCATAATAAGAGAATATTTCTACCATTATTTTCAAACACTAAGTAATCCAATAAACCCATCGACCACTCACAAATTTTACAGTTTTCATTTTTAACAACACTAAGTGGAATCTAAATTCATAAGAGAACAAATAAAAAAGTAAATCATATATATATATTACGGTGCGTGAAATTTCATTTAATTTTCACATGAAACTTTTTCATTCAAAATATTTAAAAGATTGTTTACAAAACACGTTTGAAAGGATAGTTTACTACTATTTTTATCGAATGGTTACTACCACAAAATATCTTCAAAATTCTATAGATATAAATGAAAAAAAAGTATGTATATAGCATATTCATGGGTAAGGTCCTCTACATCACTATTTATTAAGAAAACTATATGAGTTTTTAGTTTGAAATTGAATTATAAATAAATATTTCATCATCTTCAATTTTCTACTACCACCAAGCTCCATAATATACAAAGACATGTAGTCCAATAACACTGGCTAAAAGAGTAGCACTAAAACTAAAAATGGTCGTGTTTTTATCTTGGTTATTTGAGATTTAACCCACATTATTTTTTTTATAATTGACTTTTACCCCCATGATTTTCGTTTCTCAGGGTTTGACCCCAAAATGACTTCTAGAGATGCACAACATGCAACAAAATGTTGTATCCAAAAAAATTCACAAAAAAAATCCTCTATAGGAATATTAAATAACAAAATATGATATTTTCACATAGAGAGTTGTCCTCCAAAAAGGTATTACAAATAACAATCTCATGTGATAAATTCAAACAACAACAAATTACTACATATAATCCACAACGTTATACTAAAAATACATTCATTTACCATATAAAAATTATTTTAATAAAAAAGAATCAATGGAGGCTGTAATTCAAGCTTGCATAGTACATGTGGCTATACCTTGGAGATTCGTGCATTCATAGTGAATGTTTTGGATGATAAAAAAAGATGAAAACTAGATTTACATGGACAAATATGAGTCAAAGTCTAATGTTCATTTGTTATGATCCATAAAGTACGATGCTCGATGGGGTTATTTTTTCTCTTATTTTCCTTGACCTGTTTACAGTATTTGTGTGTAAAGTGCCTCCCGTTTCTGATTACCATACCATATTCTCAATTTTGTTGAGACTGTGTAGCAACAGAAAAAAAGAGAAAATGAAGGTATTCGAAAAGTCCATAATTATAAAATTGAAAGAGGAGAAGAAAGGCTCGGGTAAACAATCCGGTAAAGATGAGAGAAAGAAGGAAACGTCTTAAACACTTAATGTAATGACATGTGGCATAAATGCATGATGGGTCACCATTTTTAAATAAATATATTAGATTTCGCAACATTAAAAATATGTCGCCAAAAGTAAGGAGTAATTTTGCGATATTAAAACATGTCGCCAAAAGTAGGGGTAATTTCGCAACATCAAAAAACATGTAGCCGAAGGTAGGGTCCCAAATTTTTGACATCAATTGGATGTGGACAAATTTAAATGACAATAGCGTGGGAAATTTTAGTGTAGGGGAACCAAAAAAGACCTTTTCGCGATAACAAAATTTATGTGTCGCCAAAAGTATACCCTTTGGCAACAGGAAAATATGGATGTCACAAACTGTATTTTTCTTGTAGTGAACTGAGATCGTTCTTAGCAAGGGGTTTCCCCTCAAAAAGGTGCAACATCAACCAATCGACTCTGTCTCTACTGGACCCAAACACATATGTAGGGATCGAAATACTAGGTGAAAGGGTGATTATTTCAATCGGCACCAGGGTTCCTAAACATAGTCAATCAGGAGGGAGAATCTTACGTGGGGTTCACCCTTTCAATACAGATGACCATATTTTCTTCCCCACAAGGTTACCATTTTATCGTGAGGAGAAGCCCAAGAGTTGTTCATCATTCGTCCCAATTTTACGAGAGGGGGTGCTAAATGTGTAAAGAGATGGGGCACATGGTACATGATTGTCCAAACCTAGTTAAAGGATATTTTCAAGTGTCCGACGTGTCTCGAGGGGAGGAGGGACAGGTGGGAGGTATTACGAGGCAGCCTGAGGGGAAGAATTGCAGGGGTATGCGAAGCCTCATTGGGTGGTTATGTACGGGAGATATCAAAGCCACTCGCAACTCGATATGGGAGGAGGGCGAGGGAAATATAGGTATTATGCTATGTGTCCTTGAAAAAGGGAGTCTATGAGGATACCTTTATCCAATCTTTGATGAGGAACTTAAATTCGGACACCTATATATATTGTCTCAATGTTATTAATAAGGTCTTCGATACAAGAACACCATCAGGCCAAAATGTGGCAAGCTACTGGTGACAAAATTTCAAGGGTATGTTGTTATGTTGTGGGATGACTTTGTTAAGAGTGTGGAAGAAAGTGAAGAAGGGTCGATCGGTTGAAGAGACAATTAAAAGTGGTGTTTTAACCCAACTCTTTTGAGTTAGACTCATGTTCACAGATCCAAGGTTTCTAGACAGGCTCGATGTCCGTTAAAGAATTTACAGAGAAGTTTAATTTTCTATGCACTCAATTCAAATTGAACGAGAAGGAAACGATGGGGAATTATTTACATGGGCTACAATTGCACTACTAATCCGAATGAAAGTCTCCAAAAATTTAATCCCTACAACAAGAAATGGAGTATGCTTTGAAGGTTGAAGACGACTTCAAGACACTAACCGTTGGCAATGAAGAGGATACTTCAATAACATCGAGGGAACCCAAGCTTGCGAACACCTCATCCCTGGCCTAATCCAAGTTCACATGTGGTGCAATGGGGCATAGGATGATAGAATTTTGAAAGGACAAGCGCACCATCCTACTCACTGATGGGAAGGAGATGGAATAGCCACATGAGGGGGAGGTTCAACAAAAGCTTACATCGCTCGAGTTTGTGCCACACGAAAATCGAATGGGTTTAAAAATTTTTATATTATATCTAATATTCCATTCATTTTCTTAAATATAAATAAAAAAAACACCCAAGTTCTATGATATACATGCTTACAAATACAAAGAAAGAGAATTCAAGCCAAAAGTAGCCCGCGAAAAAAAACAAGGCATGTATGTATACATAAATGAATAGAAAATGTTTATGTAATAAAATAATAATTTTTAGGGTAAAATGGAAATTTAAGACTAATGTCTAGGGTGATTTTTAATTTTAGACTTTAAGTTCCAAAAGTGGCAAATTTACCCCCGAAGTATAATTAGTAATGCAATGTGAGACTACATTAACTTTTTCCATCCAAAAAAGGGTTTGTTATATGTGGCATTTGTTTCAAGGTAAACATTTTCAAAACCTTTGGAGATGGAGCGTGGGAAACGAACTAAATAATAAATCGTGGTAAATGGAACGTGGTAAATGGACTAAAAATAGTCCCAAAAAGCTCCACAGTAAAACTAAACATTTGAAAAATCTACCAACGAATTTAAGGGTGTATTTGGGAACCCCGGATCCATGTATGAAATTGGAAAACATTCGGTGCAATTGTTGATTTTTTTTCAATTCTAACTCCAAAGAATGAAATTGGGGTCAAACACATCCTAAGTAAAAACATGCAAAAGAAAGAGGATTTTGAACTTTTAAGTGTTAGGATCTAAAGTCAGTAATGCTTTCATCACTTGGTAAGAAATAAGATCTATATCTACAAAAATTGCACACAATGTAATTAGTCAATAAAAAATGAAAGGAGGAAAAAGAAAAAAATAAGACTCATGTACAGGGGCCAACGAAAAATAACCATCTTATTGGTGCTTGCTTTGGATGACCTCCATATAAACCATATAAAACAACAAGCCAACTCAAATTAAAGAAATCATGTAACAAAAATAATCAAAATAGTTAGAGACAATTCTCGAAAACCTATTCTCACGCATCACCTTAACAGATTTTTTTAGACTTAGTCTTACCTTTATTCAATTATATTGTTGTTCAGTCTACTTCCAACTTACTTTTGTTTAGTTCATATCTCATGTGTGTGCATATACTTTGATAAGAGCTCAACTTCTTTATAAATTCCATAAATAATATTAGTTTTGGACAAGATTTTCGTAGCATACACAGTCTCACTTTTAAGAAGAGACCACGAGAAAAAATTTCCATTGTAATGCCCAAAAAATAATGTATGAGACCAAGATCCTTCATAGAAAATTCAGTGGTTAGATTGTGAATGAATCCATCATGAGAGACCCATTACTGCCAGTGATGACAATATCGTCAACATATACCCGTAGTAGAAGAGTACCCTTCATATGATTAAGAATAAAAGGAGGGGAATCATCTTTTCTACAAATGAAACCAAGGCCAAATAAATATGTGCTAAATTGTTCAAACCATGCTTGTGGTGCTTGTTTGAGATCGTAAATAGCTTTCTTGAGAAGAAATGCAGATTAGGGACTTGTGGATTAGTGAACCCAAGGGGTTGTTGCATGTATAGTATCTCTCAAAAATTACCATGCAAAAAAGGATTATTGACATTCAACTGCCTAATGGAACAATTTTTTATAACAATAAAAAAGTGCAGAAGATGAATAGTAGATGGTTTAATCAAAGGGCTAAATGTTTCTATAAAATGAACTCCTTTAATATTAGTGAACCCCCTTGCAACTAATCGAGTCTTGTAACATTCCAAAATGCCTTCAGATTTGATTTTGGTATTGAAAACCCACTTTGACCCAATAATATGCATATCAAAAGTTTTAGGAACCAACTTCCATGTGTTATTTGCGTGAAATGCTTCTAGTTTAGTATTCATAGCATTGACCCAATGAGATTGTGATAAGGCAGATGATAGGGTAGTGGGTTCAAATAGGGGTGTACGGTGGGATAAAAGAGCAACATGAGAGGAACGAGATTTGGATTGAGTAGTCATAAGATGTTTTTTTTTACGTAGGGTAATCCTCAGGCCATCTTGCGCGCACCTCGAGACTAATCCCTCCGCCCCGACAGACGTTTAATTCCTACGATCCGTTGCCCCAAGACGCAGTTGCCAAGGTTATGTGACACCCCGCCTAATAAAATACAGGGCGATCAATCCTGTACCAAATTAAAACAGGAGTCTCATATAGTTCATTCTTAGCATCACTGTCGAAAACATATTTAATAACTAATAACCTATTAGGTTGGCGTTAAAATTTTATTTAACTAATCTTTTTAAACGAACCATGCGATTAAAGCATTCACAGAGTTTATATATGTGAAACTGAAACAAAATAAAAATAACCGAACACTCTGTTTAACAAAAAACAATCAAATCGAATGCCGCACAAAAAGGGCGGAAAAGGAATAAATAAATGCAATTGGGCTTTCGGCCCGAATGTTTATATAGTACCTCCTATTTATATCACAAGGATAAAAGCTTCTACAGTAAACCTGCATGCATCCACAGCTGCTGCAGCAAACGTCTGAGTCGAAGGAATCGTCATCCAGGCGTCCCTGTGTCTGAACACACACACACACACACACATACACACACACACACACACACACACACACATATATATATATATATATATATATATATATATATATATAGCAAAAGAGGGGAAAATTAGATAAACGGGTCAGAGCCCGAGTTGTAAAAATATTTTGCAAGTGCATAAATGCTATATATATATATATATATGTTTTAAATATGTTTTACCTCATATTTAAATTTGGTATCGCACTCTCATGAGATACCCCTCACCCATCTACTAATAGTGCACACATATCGCATCCGTTTAATACATCCTACTTAAGTTACCCCACCTAACTAATCTATTTCACCCATTACCTAATAATCCTCGAACCCGAGCACTAAGGGCTAAACTTCTCCCTAGTCTCAACACTGTGCCATGTTCGTGCGTGGGGTGTCTCGTGAAGCGAAATCCAAATAAGGAACCCCCCTGATACACTACTACTTGGCAGTGTCGATCGTCGAAATCCATTACACCCTCAGTACACAACATATATATACATACTCATTTATTTATATACATTAACATACTTACTCTCATATACACCTCACAATATACATCTGGACAAAATCTCCAAGAATGAGAATTAATATTTATTCATTTTATCTCTTTATTCGAGTTAGAGACATATAATATCTTATTCTCGTACACATGTATTATACTACACACACAAGTATAATAACCATCCAAACGAGCTATAACTCGAGGATGCAGTCTCATAGTGCCTATCCAAAATCCGAGTTTTCTCACTCTACCACGGTACCAAGCCAGACTCTCTCATGGTCATGGTAAAAAAATACACATCGGTGGAGGCGATCATGTTCCCTCTGCAAGTGTAGTACACACATCGCACTCGAACGCGGGACAAGATGACCCGAGGATATACTCACCCTACGCCTCAAGCCAGGGGATTCACCCACATCACGCAACCTCCCTGGATCGTACTACAGAAAATATATAATATGGCTGTTCCAACCCTACGCCAAGGGAAAGCCCGTGGAAATCAGCCTCTAAAATACAAATATACCAATCACACACAGATATATATATGTATTCGTATCATAATATATATACTGTAATCACATCGTATATATAATCTATAACACTCCTCAAATATATATATATATATGGCTATAATCGCCAATCTCATAGTCATATTTAAGTATTCTCTCTCTTAAATATAACTCACCTTAATCACTTTTTTTAAGGACTTGTACTTAAACCCGAATGTACCAATTCTTACTAGTTGGATTAGTGTCCCATCGACTCATCTTAATTCCATAAGTATCGCACCACCTATAATGACCGTCGTCAATAGACGTGTCGGGCAACCGTTAAATCCTCTTTAGCCTATATCCCAAATTTCATCCTATTCACCTCGTAGGATATTCTCACACACAATTGACACATAATTACACTCTCTACTCGCATAATTCTATACGTACAATCCCCCACCGAAATATCAACTCAAGTGTTACTCGCCCTAAACACCGTTAAATAAATAAGTCATGGATTCCATTTTCCATGAACCTAAGGTTTACGCTTCGCTCAATTAATAACTTAGAGGCCCCCACTCTATTTTAGGAACCCCAAACCTTTATTTTCTTAATCCTTTTTATTTTCCTCGAAAATATATTTTTAGTGCCACCAAATCTTAGCACCCTCCTAGCCCAGATAAATAACTCCCAATGGCTAGATGTTAATTCGTAAATGAATACTTATATCCTCAAATAAATAAACTAGGAACAACTAAATCAATAATTTATCCCATATAATTAACCTTAGGCAAAATTTCCAAATATCCGGGGCCATTGATCGATCGACCCTGGGCCATCGATCGATCGATCGACCCGGACAGCTTCTTCTCCGAGAAGCTGTTTCAGCCATTAAAGCTTCACCCAAGCTTTTATCTCCTCTCCCAAGCTCCCCCAACCCCAATCAACGGCATATACACATATAAAAAGGGTTCTAAACATCCTAGAACCCATAACCAACAATCGACTTTAATTCAATCCTAAGTTTCTCAAATTGGTTATTATTCGGGGTTTACTCGTTTAACTTCCGAAAACCCGTTGTGATTCACGAAAACCCAACTCCAAAATCATCTAATTTGTTGTTACCAAATTATAATATGAGATTTATGCTCAAAAGGAAATAAAGCAAGTAAACACTTGCCTCGTGGATAAAATTCGATGACCCCGAGTCGAATCCCGCGGAGTTTGGCCGTAACCTCCCTTTTCTTCCTCTTTTCTCTCCTCCTTTCCTCTCCTTTTTCTTTTCTATCTTTTATTTCCTTTATTTTCCTCTCCCGTTCCTTATATAGGTAGAAATAAGGGTTTATCCCTTTAAACCCAAAAATGACTCGTTTACTTAATTGCGAGTCCCTTTTAGCCCAAAAATTTCTGGAGCCTAAACAATACCCACGGATACTCTATTCTGACTATTTCGGCCATTTTAAAACCAACCACGCACTCGAAATCTCCATCCGAGTCACTTAACTGCGATCCACTAATTAGACTCAACACCTCTTACTACGGGTTTTCTAATTAAAATATTATCCTTTGTCGCTTTGTTCAACTACGACATGTAATTAAAATAATCCTACTTATTTACTCAGTCTCAAAAGTAATTATAACATACATCGGAAATCATCTAACACCCATAAACTCCAAAAATTATTATTCACAATAATTCCTCAAATTTCCAAATTACACCCATTTATGAAATTTAATTATCTCTAAAATGCGGGGTGTTACAGGTTCGAACCTGAGTGCCTGGATTTACAGCTACACGCGGCTACCACCTTGGACAACCCTTGGGGTTAGTAGTCATAAGATGTTGGCTAAGTGAAGATGGTAAAGAAGGAGTAGGCATAGATGGAACAGCATCAGAATTTAAAGGTAGTTCAACACTGAGTTGTAATCTAATATGGTTGTAAATGGTGATGGGACGGGAAGGGGGAGATGGAGGAGCAGGTATAGGGCTGTTAGAGGATGAAATAGTGATAGGACAAGTACACCTAGGTGAAATAGAAAGATGACTCTATGATAGAGCGGCAGGAAATATGTAGGATAAATGAGATGGATTTGTCATAGATGGAACAGGTACTAGGTTAGACAAAGAAATAGGTGTTCAATGAGATGTAGTCGGCTTGGAAGTGGTTGAAAGGACATTAGGCATGGCAAGTGTAGGATGTTGTGTAAAAGGAGTATCATGAAAGTATTTGTAAGTGGTGAGGTCAAAGGAAGAGTTAGGTGGAGTATATGAAGAAGTTGTCATATCATAGGGTAAATGTTTTTTATCAAACATAACATGTCTGGAAATAAAAAATAATATTCGGGTAGATGGTTGAAAACATTTGTTGCCTTTATCTAATTGAATATATCTAATGAAAATACATGGATAGGATTTTGGTTGGAATTTATTTTGGGTACTGGTTTGGACAAAAGGGTATTATCTACAACCAAAAACTTTTAAGTGTAGAGTAATTTGGGTGTAATTTAAAAAAAGGAGATTCCATGCCAAGAAGACCGGAACAGAGTCTATTAATGAGATAATTGGCTGTCATGAAAACTTCAACCTATAAAAAGTTGTCGTTTGGAAAGAAATAAACGGTTTAATCGAATTTACACAAAATATCGATTTTTCTGTTTGGCTACTCCATTTTGTTCAGGTGGATGTGGTTAATAAAATGATGAACAATGCCATTCGCATCAAGATGATTCAAAAATTCACATTTATTGAATTCTCCACCCCGATCACATTCAAAAAAATTCATATTGATTTTTAATCATGGCGTGAAATTTGAAAAAAAATCTTAAAAAAACAGACTTTTATTTTATTGGATATTCTGAGAGGATAGAATAGGTGCAGGTCCCCACAAATCACAATGTATTTTGTGAGAAGGAAATTTTTATATTTCATCATTTAAAGAATATGGTAGCCTACAACTCTTCCCTAACTGACAACTGGAACAACCCGTAGGAGTTTGAGTCCACTTACTAATATTTAAAGTATGATTTTTATTTAAAGCATGAATAACATTGGAACCAAGATGTCCTAATTGTTGATGCCAAATAAAATCAGACGCTTTGCTAGATTGAATAGAAATAAGGGCTTCATAACCACCTTGATCCAAAGCATAAAGTCCCTTCCTTTTACTCCCCTTGCTAACAATTTGTGAGTTTTCTAATCCTTAACAAGGAAAGAATCATTAGTAAATTCCAAGATGAATGCATTTTCCATTGTGAGTTGACTTACAAAAACTAAATTTTTCATAAGTTAGGAATAACAAGAACATCATTTAATTTTAATTTAGAATTTACTTCAGTTTCACTCATATGTGTGATTTTGAGAGGCGCACCATTACCAACAAAAAATATGTTCATTTCCATTTCCATTTCCATTGGAATTTACTTGAATTTTACCCATATGTGTGGGTAATATGACTTATGACTCCAAAATTAGTATAAATATTATTGTCTACGTTAGGAGGAAATGAGTCAGCCATAAGTGCTTAAGAATATCCTTCTTGTGGTTGATGTGAAAAATCCTATCTATAGTAACAGGTAGGAGCTTTGTGATTGGTTTCCCCATAAATTTGACATACATAAGGATCATGATTTCCTTTGTTGTTAAAATTATGTTGTGTTTGAAAAAATGGTCTAGCTATCTGAAAACGAGACCCATTGTTAAAGGAGGTTGGTTGTCACTATTAAGAGGTGGTCCATTGCCCCCTATATCACCATAAGAAAAATTACCACTGAAAGGTTGAGAAATATTATTGTTGAAATCCAACAAAACATTGCCACTGTTATTCCTTCCTCTCCCTCCTCCTTTAAAATGTCTTTTTTCAACCATAAAAACCATTGAATGATCCAAGATAGATTTTTGTTTACCAAAGTATAATCATCTTCTCAAATGTTAAAACTCTTAAGAGAGATAATGAGAGGACATTATTGGGTGGGGTGGTTTACCCAGCATAACTGTTCGAAAGGTTTTGTACTTTAAACCCACTCTCTTTGCAAAACTGATAACTTGATTATCTTCTTCTATTGGTTTGTATATGGCTGTTAAACCATCACATATTCCTTTAAACTCTTTGATATATTCATCAATGGATTTGTTATCCTACTTGATGTTTGTAAGTTTCCCTTTTAGTTGAAACTCCTTATCTTTGGTGGCTTGAAGATAGCTTATTTCCAATGTTTCCCACATTTCTTTTATTGTGTTGCAACCAATGGTGAGATGCATGCACTCTTCTAAGATTGTTACAGATAACCAACTTTATAGTAGAATATCTTGATATTCCCACTCAACATATTCTTCTTCTCCTCAGCAGTATTGGTCCTTACTGAAAGAGGATCCTCTTTGATCAGCTTAGTTGTTTTTAAGGTTTGCAACAATTGAAAATTTTGGTCTATCCATAATAGGTAATTTACGGGTTTGAGTTTAACTCAACATATAGAAATTAATTGATGTAGGGAGTTAATAGAAATAGAAATGTTAGAGGTTGATAAATATGCCATGGAACCAAGAAGTTCTGATACCATGTGGAATTTATAAACAAGATGAGCTCTTTTATATTAAATAAAATGAATGGAGTCACGATATATATATACACACACATGAGATATGAACTGATAAGAAGTCAGTTGCATGGAAATAGGTATAACAACAATTTATTTGAATAAAGGTAAGACTAAATATAAACCAATCTGTTAAGGTGGTGCATGAGAATAGGTCTTTAAGAATTATCTATAACAAAAACAACCCAAACAAGTAATTACAATATATGAGGAAAGTTATTTTCCTACAATTTGCTAATCCACACAACAAATTAACAATACCATTTCCTACCACTCAAAAAAGAACCCACTATTACCCTCAACACTCAAAACCTATCATAGCATCCAAACATAAAAATAGGCAACTAAACCCACACATTTTGTTTTACAGTAAACATAGTGGAAATGTAAGAAACAGAGTTAGTTTTCACACAAATATAAACACAACATTCCATCAAGTTCCAACAAACTCCTTAACTATAATATAAGAAAATAAATATGTCCTTCAAATTAATTTACCCAAGAATTGACAACATTTTAATGAAATGCCTTTAGAATGGTTGTGGGTAATTATGGCTCTTAAATGTGAGTCAACTGAACAAAAAATAATGTAAATGACTATTTTAGTCCTTAAACTATCTCCCTAGTTTTTAGATGGCCTCCATTCTTTCATTTGCCTCAAGTTAGTTCCTAAATTGTATTACTTATGTCAAATGGGGACCCTTTTATCATTCCCATTAAAATTTAACAGAATAATGTTCAATACCCATTTTGCCCTCATTGAACACGCATATCACCTCTCTCTCTCTTTCTTTCTCTCTCTCTGTCTATCTATCTCTATCTCTCTCTCTCACACACACACACATTAACTTCCTCTCTCTTTCATTTAATACATAATACATATATATTATATATAACACATAATCGCACGCATTGTATACATACTCACTGGAGGATTCGGCGAGCACCTTAAAGCTTCTGATGGACCTATGAGGCAATCTATCAAATAAATTTTAGGCGACGACACCCAGTTTAGAAGGGAAACTATAAGACTTCAGTGTGTTGTTATGACTCCACAAAGTTATGGCATCCCTATACTCCGAAACATGGTAAATGGTATCAGTCTTGCTATCGTAGATCTTAAATCGACGGGTCGTAAACTTCTTTGGGGGTTCCTCATCTTCGATAGTCCTCGAGAAAGGAGATTTCACTTGAGTGAAGAGTTGTCCTCATGAGATCCTTTCTCAAACTTAATATTTATTGAGAAGGTTGTTGTTCCATTTCTCTTTGAACCAGACTCCTTATGTCATCCTTGTGGTGCTCATTATCCCTGTGGCACCTCCCTTAATGACTTCCATGCTCTGAACGTTCTTGGTGGTCAAGTCTAGCACTCCTTCCTCGGATGCTCGCTTGAGGTCTAGGATTCCCAAAACGATGCTTAAGTTCATGTTGGAGTTATATCGCCACTTATTCTAGTTACCATTGGAGGCGAGTTGCCTACTCTTACTATTAGAGCCTTGCCTCATAGGCGTCGACCAGTCGCAAGAACTGGGTAGACCAGGGATGCTCATGGATATCCTCAGAAGGATGTCGCTCTAGGAAAAACCTTGGATTTTCCTCTTGACAGACCTCAAACCAGACTCTCAGGAGAGCCAAATCATCTCGCACATCTCTAAGTTGGGGTGCATTTTTGGTTGGTAAGAGATCATAACTATTAATTGTTGAGATTACTTTCGTGGAAGGAAAAGTGTTCCCACATATAGCGCCAATTGTGAGTGAATGTTAATCATAATTAAAAGGATTCCAGAAAGCAATTAAAGAATGATAAAAATATGTCAATCACACAACACAAGAATATACATGGTTCGGCAAATTGCCTACATCCACAAAGAGGTCAATGTACTTTATTAAGTTCACTCAAAGTTTTAAAATTACATCCCCATTGGACCTCGGATGTGGGATATATATATATGGTTATTGAAAATTGTAGCGATTGAATTGATCAAGGAACTCCCTCGGGTTGAGATAAGCTCATGTGGTGATTCCCTGAATATCTCCTCCGAGATTTTGGGTAACCAATGTTAGCAGATTGTAATTATTGTCATGTTTGTAATTATCCACATGATAATTGATGTCAATAACCCTTGTTATTAATAAAATGGGTCGGCATCTTGGTCAGATGGTCTTTAATTAGGCCTAATTTATGTTTAGGTCCCCATAATTTCCCCTACAACTCTTAGGCAAAGTCTATTGGTCCATAGGATTTTACCACTGTCATGGGCCCATTAATCTCAATCCATTCTCATAAATTTGAACCTCTGGGTCACACTTGTAAATGTGTTAAAGTTGTAAGTGCACGCTCGTCCGATCAAAGAGTGAAGCGCCAAAAATACCCTTAGTTCTTACACCTTATGATTGTGCACGATGTTTCAAACCAGGTTTTCTTCCCCACTTTGACACTAAACCATCACCTCTACTCCTAGTCTTCAGCTATCAAAAAAACTTCAGAGCTTGTTCATTTGTAATTCTTCAACTTTTGTTGTAATTCTCTATCATCTCTATCCTCATTTATTACTTTCGTAGCTTTCTTCTTCTCCCTTTTGTTTGTCTTTCATAGTAGTGATTAGTTCTTATGAAAATATCGAACACCATTCACAGCAAAAGTGTAGACTAATTTAGGATAACTTATTCCATTCCTTCTTAGGTCACAATCGAATGTGCCCCATGCCTAAAGATGTTAGATACGACGATGGGGGACACTAGATTAACACCTTACATCTGGTCCAGGGTGGATTGACTTTTTCCCAAATCCTCATTTTTAGAGTTTTTTGAATATTTTGAGGTGGTCCCGGCTCAATGTGCCCCAAATACTTCGTGTATAATCAGTGGGGTGAATCATAGAAACGAGCTTTATGGGACCAACCTGGGCATCTCAGAGATCAGGTATTGTTACACCTGGTCTCGTATCACTGATGGCCTCCTTTACTTGAAAGCGAGTAAGGCCAAAAGATTGTTGGTTGTAAACCTCCCTGAATCTAACAAAGGATATTGAGATCACGGGTTCATTACTAGAAATTGGCAACATTCACCACTCCCTGAGGGAGAAGAATATATAGGATTTATGTGCCCTAAGTGGAGGGATGATACAGGTAAACACTTGTTCCTTTAACTTATTACATTTTCTTATTATCCCTTCATATTGTTTCACATTGTGCTTTCCTATTATGTCTTTGAACAACTCACAAGAAAAATAAGAATTCATCCCTTCAAGACATTAACATTGTCGATCTCCTGAAGGCTCAGAGGGTAAGAGAGAACCTTCCTGACGGTGAACACCCCAGGTCGACATATTTTCTTCTTGGGTACACCAACATTATTGAGAACTTTATT
This sequence comes from Sambucus nigra, assembly GCA_949130495.1. NCBI lineage: Eukaryota > Viridiplantae > Streptophyta > Magnoliopsida > Dipsacales > Adoxaceae > Sambucus > Sambucus nigra. Next base: position 248,611,954 of record OX422214.1, on the reverse strand, counting down.
GCTCCCCTGGTAGATGATATCCATGTTCTTCCTCTTCCTAATGAGGAGAACTCTCTATCCTTTGAGTTGCTCGACGTTGGTTATATCCAGCCAGATGAAGAGGATTTAATGGCTCCCACTAAGAAAAGAGTCCTACTGATCGCAGACGGTGATGATGAGGTATTCTTTCCTCCAGGGCTAATTCCCAAAAGATGGCTGAGGGCAAATCCTCCCAGGCTAGTGATTAAAGTTTGGTAACTAAGGAGAAGAAAAGGGAAGGGGAAAAGAAGAAGAGGAGGATCAAAATAAGAAGGCATTCATGGACCCTCCTCCACTAAAGAACAACGTTCCTTCCTCTCTCCCAAACATCTCTCAGACCCGATTTGTGCCCCATAATCCATACCTGGACAAAGCCCTGCTGAGGGGGAAGTGCTCACAGATGATCGCGAGCGATTGAGGATGCTGGGACCTGACCAGCTTTCCCTTCGTGCTTCTCAAACTCTATCTTTGGTGAGAATCTTCTATTTTTTTATTTTTTTTTTCATTTGGTGTGCTCAATCGTGACTTGTCAGATTTTCTAATACTTGTCTTTTTTCATGTTTTGCAGTTTGTGGTAGAGTTTACCAGCCTCTTGGACAGTCCCATCGACCAGTACAAGTTAAACGATGATTAAATGAGGCCCTCTATAAATCCCAGGATCCCATGGTCAAGGCCCAAGAGGCCAATGAAAGAGACAGGAAAAAAAGTTCACCATTGAGGCCATGGCCTTGCTGAAGACTGATAATAATCTGTAGGGGTGGGCACGTTCCGGTCCGGTCCGATTTTTGCCTATTTTTTAAATCGAACTGAATATTCGGTCCTCAATTTTTTTGGACCTAGATCGGACCGATTAATTCGATTAACCTACTAATTCGATCCAGGATTTTTCGGTTCGGTTCGGGGTAAAATTCGGTCCTGAACCAATTTCATATATATATATATATATATATATATATATATTTATGAATGTTTTTATCTATTATTCTCACAAATATATATACAAAAATTAAAAAAATAATAATACTAGAAACTCCAAGTGATATTTACATGGGTTTTCTTAACCCAAATAAAAAAAATGTCTATACATATATAAAATGTTCCAAATTAAATTCGTAAGTCATATACATTAGTTCAAAAACTATATATAAGAAACACAATAACATTATTTTTATTATATATGTATGGGAATCGGTTCGGTCCGGTCCAAATCGGTCTTTTAATATAGTGGACCACGGACCGAACCGATTTAATCAGTTTTTAGTTTTTGTGAATCGATTTTCGAACCGATTTCAAAATAGCCTTAATTTTCGGTTCGGTCCGGTTCGATCCATTCGGGTCGGTCTTTTTTTTGTCCACCCCTAATAATCTGCTGCAAGTGGAGAACAATTGCGTGTCAAATGAAAATTCTAGGTTAACTACTAAAGTGGCTCAGACCCCCTTTGACAAGGATGTCATCCTCGAGCAAGGCGGAGACAAGGCATATGCAGATGTGAAGATACAGATTGCTTATACTCGCAATGCGAGATTTATGAAGGGCTGGGATCAGGCCCTAGCAAAATTCAGAGGCCCTGTTGAGTTCAAATTGTTTCGTGAGTACCATCCAGGTTACGCACACATCCTAAGGCTAACGAAGATCCTTCCATAAGCAACCCTGCCGACCAGGAGAAGGAGCTAGCGACCAGGGAGAAGGGAGTTGAGGTAGAAGAACGGGTGATGATGTGAAGCTTGTAGTCTATAGGTTTTTTTTTCTTGTACTTTGTACTCATTTTTTCTTCTTTTGGTGCAGACTGTAATGACTTTGCCTACTTCTGTTATTAATGAAAACAGTATTTTCTTTCCTTTTGGTGTGCCAATTTATGCATTTTTCTGATAAACTTTTTTTTGCTCTGCTTTGATATGGTATCCTATTGTCGATGAGATTCCCACTTCAGCAACTTAGACAATGTGCTCCGGTAAGATGGTGGTGCGCAAGCTCGCCGAGAATTTTTGACTGCCTATAAAGTTTTAAGGAAAAGGACTGAGGCTTACAAGAACCAGTCCACCTTGGATGCCAAGTTGAAGAACGACCACAAACACTTCGAGGGTGTGGGCTCTTCTATGCAAAAAGAGATACATGACTTGAAAGATCAGCAAGTCATGAGAAAAGGATATACATGAATTGAAGAGGAAACTTATTGAGGCCAAGGATAAAGTTCAAAGGAGCAACGTCAAGGTGGTGGGGGGGGACTAAGCTTTGATGTGAAAAATCTCTTGTACTTATTTAGGATGGGTCCTCGAGAAACCTAGTCGGTCAAATATGACGTGGGATGGAAAGATTCCCCTATAAGGTTATGGGAAGCTCAAGACGTTGCCTACGAGCGCGGTTGGCTGAATGTCCTCAATGTTGTTAAGGAACCCCAAGATTCTCAGCTTTGGTATATGTACAAAGTTGAGTTCCCTGCGTACTAACGACCTCCTCTTGGGCGCGATGAGACATGGATCCCCCCAGATGGCATTCCTCTTCCACTCGTCAAGGGCTACTTGGATGATGATGATAGCGATGACGAATATAGGCTTGATCCCAATGATTGTAGGAGGAAGAAGATCGAATAGTTTTGGCTCGCCGACCATAAATCGTTGTAATCTTTTTTGTAATTATTTTGTAATCGGTACATTTTATAATCGGGCACTGTTAAAGAATCAAGTTAATACTAATTGTATGCATTTTTCCATTGCATTATGTCTTACATGTATTATTTTGTTATTCTTACCTCTTAGGTCGTGTCATCATACTCCCTAAGGAGTAGAAAAGATAATGGCAAAAATGCATCTGGTCTATGGGAAATCCACCCGTTATGGATTTAAGTCGACCAAATAAAGTTGGTTCATTGCACTGGGATCCGTTGTAGGGCTTTCAACTTGCATGGGAAAGTCATGAGGTCACCTTTATTGGTTGTGACAAGGATATGAGGACTTTAATTTTAATTGTAATAATCAAAACTTCCATTGTAATTAAGTTAAAGCCAAATCGACACTTTTAAAAGACTAAATGACAATTATGAGCCTGCTACTTAGGAAACAATGTAAATTAACTCGATAACTTAAGAGATTGAGCGAGATAGGTAAAGAATGGCTTATTCATAACTGAAATAATAAACTCCGAGCAATATAAGTTTTGAAATGAAAATTTCAAAAACTAAGTGCTAGAAAGTAAGAAAGACTAAAAGTAGAACTTCTTTAGTTTGGTTGCATTCCATGCTCTTAGTATATCTCTTCCCTCAATTGTTTCTAAGTGATAGGCTCCCCGCAGATCAACTCTTATTACTTTTAATAGTCCCTCATAGTTGGTCCCTAGCTTATCGTCCAATGACTTTATGGTGATGCCGAGAACTTTCTTGAGGATATAATCTCCTACTTGGAATTTCCTCAGATTGGCCCCCTTATTGTACTAATTTTCTAACTGTTGTCGGTATGAGGTCAACTTGATCACGACTTGCTCTCTTCTTTTGTCATCCAGGTCAAGTTCAGCATGAAGGTCATCATGATTCAGTCCTTGGTCGGCCACATTTGTTCCTATGGTCAGGCGGCCAACTTTAAGTGGTATAACACTTTTCATTCCATATGTGAGTGCGAAGGGCATCTCCCCGATTGGTATCCTAGGCATGGTACAATATGCCCAAAGAACATGAGGAATCTCATCTATGCAAGAACCTTTTGCTCGTTCCAGACACTTTTTAAGGCCATCGAGCATTATTTTGTTAAAGGATTCCGCTTAACCTTTGCTTTGGGGGCGTGCTACTGAACTAAAGTGGTTCTTGACTCCATGCTCTTCGTATAAATTTCAAAAAGGACCACTTTCGAATTATGTGCCATTATCAGTTATGATGGCCCTTGGTAACCCAAAGCTTGTTATGACGTTCCTCCAGATTAACCTTATCATAACTGTATCTTTGATGTTAGCCGGTGGTTCTGCCTCTACCCACTTGGTGAAATAGTTTATGCCTACCAATAAGTACATACATATCCCAAGTCTGATAGGTAATGGTGCCATGATATTCAACCCCCATTATGCAAATGGCCATGGACTGGTCAATGGACTCAGGTCGTTAGCTAATTTATGAACCATGGGGGAGAATTTCTGGAACTTTTTGCACTTTCGAACATAAACACATACATCTATCTGCATATAATAACACCATTAGACTTATTTTATTGCTCAAAATGCCGAGGACTTTCCTTTTGCATGGCTTTCATATACTCCATCATGAAGTTTACAAAGAACTTGCTCGACGACCCTTGAGTGTACGCATTGAATGTAGGATCATGTGATGGATCTCTTGTAAAGCTTGCCCCTAGGGTCTAAGAAGAAATGCGCAGCTTTCACTCTGACCCGATGGGCCAATTTGTTATCGGTCGGCACTGTTTTATTCTCCAAGTTTGCAATGATGTTGTTCATCCAACTGGGACCCTTATCTATGGAGAGGACATGCTTGAGGCTTACTATTTTATCGATATTGGGCTTAGAGATGAATTCCACTTCGATTGTTATCCTGAGATATGAGTCCACTGCTGAGCTTAGGGATGTTAAAGCATCGGTATGACTGTTGTGCTCCCAGTAGAATTATTGAACGTGAACTTCCTCAAATTTTATAACTAGGTCGCATAAGACTGTGAGGTAGGTTGTCATCCTGTTATCATTGTCATTAAAATCCCCACTGACATGATTAGACACCAATATGGAGTATCAATAAACATTGAGTTATCTTACCCTAAGCAAGCGGGCCTTGCGCAGACCAACTACAAACACCTCATACTCGGACTCATTATTGGATGCTTCAAATCCCAGTATGATCCCTTGCTCGATCATAGCATCCTATAGAGTTACAAGGACAATTCTCACGCTTCCCCTTAGAATCGGAGGCACCATCGACATATAATGTCCAACTTTTGTCTGAACCTTCTCGTCCATCTTTGAGTGATCGACCAACTACTCGTCGGTGTGTCCATCTCTAGTGAACTTTGAAATAAAATTGGCTAGAACCTTCCCTTTGATTGCTGTCATTGGTTGGAAGTGAATGTCAAACCTCCCAAGCTCTACCGACCACTTTGATATTCGTCCAGAAAGGCCATCCTTGCGAAGGACATCTTTAAGGGGGAATGAGGTAATTACAGTAATGGAGTGGGACTCAAAATAATGCTTTATCTTCAGTGAAGCAATTACCAATGCATAAACTAGTTTCTACAAAGGCAAGTAACATTGCTTAGCGTCCAAAAGCATCTTTTGGCATAGTAAATAGGAAACTTCTTCACTTCTCTCTCTCAGACCAAGGCCACATTGACTACATTACTTGATACTGTGAGATAAAGGTAATGGGGGTCCCCCCAGTCGTGGATCTCCGGTAACGGAGGTTTCCTTAAATAGGACTTGATCTCCTCGAGGGCCCTGGAGCACTCGTCGTTTCGGGTGAGGCCTTTTCTCCTTCTTGACTAACTAGGAAAAGGATCGGTAATGCTTAGACGGCTTTGAAATGAAGTGGCTAAACGTTGCGAGCATCCCAGTGAGTTTCTGGACCTCTTGCAATGCCTTTATCAGCTGGACCCTACTAATAGCATGTATTTGATCTGTATTAGCCTCAATTCCCCTCTTTCTGACTATATAACCCAGAAATTTTCATGACTAGACCCCGAATGAGCACTTGATGGCATTGAGTTTCATTCGGTAGCGCCTGAGGATATCAAAGGTGTTGGCCAGGTCTTAGAGATGGTTACTCTTTTTTCATCTCTTGATGAGCATATCATTAATATACACCTCCATGGTCTCTCCCATCGGGTGTTGGAACATCTTTGTGACTAGCCTCTGGTATGTAGCTCCAGCGTTCATAAGGCCAAATAGCATGACCTTGTAGAAATACAGACCCACTGGTGTTATAAATGAAGCTTTGTCTTTGTCAGGGCTAAACAAAGGGATTTGATGGTACCCCGAGTAAGCATCTAAGAAACTTTTTCCTTGGCCTCAACAAGTTTTTAGTCAATTCATATAACTAAAATAAATATCAGTTTGGGCTTGGTCAATTAGTCTTGAATTGGGCCTAATTTGTATTTAGGTCCCCCCAGTGACCATTAGGTATAGACAAAAGCAAAAAAATACCGAACACAAAAAAAATGTTGGACGCGTAAAATTAAAAGTCGAATGAGTTAATTTTATATTTAAATTACTGACATGTGAATAGTAGTGTCAGACATGTGTCAAAAAATGCTAGGAAAATGTTGGTGTTCGACACAAATGCATCACCTTTTTACACTTATTTGTACTTCCTAGATCATTACCATTGTAGAAGGGTGTCTTCCTTCAAATACCTTCTTTATAGCCTATGGCAAATAGGAGGTCAAGAAACCCCTAAGGTCCCTCAACTGCAAGAAAAATAGTTTGGACACGGAACCCCTAAGGCCCCTCAACTGTAAGAAAGTAGTTAGGACGCGAAACCCCCAAGGCCCCTCAACTGCAAGAAAAATAGTTTGGACACGGAACCCCTAAGGTCCCTCAACTGCAAGAAAGTAGTTGGGATGCGAAACCCCCAAGGCCCCTTAACTGCCAGAAAGTAGTTGGGATGCGGAATCACCAAGGTCCCTCAACTGCAAGAAAAAAATATATGGGACGCGGAACCCTAAAGGTCCCTCAACCATAAGAAAGTAGTTGGGACGCGGAACCCCCAAGGTCCCTCGATTGTAAGAAAAATATATGGGATACGAAACCCCCAAGGTTCCTCAACTTCAAGAAAGTAGTTGGGACGCGAAACCCCCAAGGTCCCTCAACTGCAAGAACTCATATTGAGAAGGAACCCCCCTAGGGTTCCGACAAAAACTCATATCGAGAAGTAACCCCTAGGGTCCCGATAAAAACTCATATTGAGAAGGAACCCCCCAGGGTCCCGACAGAAACTCATATCGAGAGGGAACCCCACCCAGGTCTCGACAGAAACTCATATTGAGAAGGCCCCCCAGGGTCCCGGTAGAAACTCATATATAGAAGGAACCCCCCAAGTTCCCCGCAGAATATCATATTGGGGAGAAATCCTCGAGGTCCTCCCCTCAGCTTCTAGAAAATAAACCAAGACGAGGGAGTGGCTGCCATGAGCAACCCCTCACCATGAAAAGTCATCCTTTAAAATAACAAGAGTACTAACACTTGTCTTTCTTATACAAGTAGCCTAGTTGAGCAGGCAGGGCTCAAATAGGCCAGTCGGGATCTCTTGGGAGTTTTAGCTTGGCGGCTGAGGAACAAGGTCTGTTGAGTAAGCTCAACCACTTAGCACTATAGGATTAAGATAATACTAATAGTAAGACCCCAGGAGTCACTCGAGACCACACACACTCACACTTAGTCACAAGTGAAGTGAGCAGCCAAAGTGTTGGCTGCTCACAAGAAATAAACTTTTACAAAATATAACTTTCTCACGAGAGGGGGTCCTCAAGGCCTCTCTCAAGAAAAATAATTTTTAGAGGAGAGGGGTCCTTAAGACCCCCCTCAAGATTGATAGTTTTAGAGGAGGAGGTCCTTAAGGCCTCCTCTCTCAATATTTGCAAAGCTTGTACCACAAGTTACAGTTTCAAAGGATATTTATCGTATCAGATTTTTTTTCCATTGGGAGATATATTTTATTTTTGACTTTGGTTGGCACCAGGTGGCACCTGCCAGAGGGGACAGACAGCTTCACACAGGTAGGGAAAAATGGTACATTTCAGACCTTGTCCCTCACTAACCCTAACAATTTTGGCGCCCAAAAGTGCAAACTCAACCCTAGTGCCCGAGTATAAATAGGACCCTTGGGCAAGGTCAAGGAGGGATATAATTAAAATTGCACTGTTACTCTGCCAAAATCACACAAGACCTACCTAGTATTCTCTCCGTGCTCTCTCTAAGTGTTGAGTGCCTTGTTCTTTCACTCCTCAAAGACAACCATCATTCTCAGGAGATCCTCTTGAGAAAAGTTACTATTATTATTGTGGAAGTTCATCTTCTTGTAGGGAGGGAGTTCCATCTTGAGCTCCATTTTTACCAAAAGGAGAAGGTTTCATCATAAGCTGATCCAGAAGTTCTTGAGAACCTTGCAAACAGCGTCCATTGGAGTGGGTCACGCCTCACCCTTTCCAGTTATTGATAGACCCTAGTCTCACTACCCTCTTACATTTCGCGACTCCGCTGGGTAGGTATCCTCACTTCCATGGACAAAGAAGGCTTTAATATTTATAAGTATCTTGTTTCTAAAGACATTCCATCTGGCAATGGGGCTCAAAGTGATCAGACCACTCAAGAGGATGTGGTGGTGATCGGAGCTAAGACATCTGTTCCTCCGGCAGGGCAAACCAGCTTACCGGCAGCAGCTCCGATGGCAGGTATGAGTCTTATGAGTATGTTTTTTTAGTTTTTGAAACAAAACAGCGTAGACTTGGCAAGTTTATGTCAAGGTTGTTTAACACCAGTAGCATCCCCCTCCGAAGGGGCAACCGCTCCTACGGCGATTCCGACAGAAGTAGCTCAGTCACGGAGGGCTGCGCCTGAACAAATTGTGACACCACTAAGTTCACCAGCAGCAAAGGGTATGAATTTTGAGGAGTCACCCTCCAAAGCTATAAGAAGTAAAGAAGCTTCTCTCGTCCTCTCAAAGGGAGGGTCCTCATTTGTATGAGGAGCTGTAGGACCGCTATCCACAAGAGGTGAACGAGAAGCCATACCCAGAGGGGTATATTCCACCAAAGTTTATCAAGTTCAGTGGCAAAGGGGAGAACCCAAGAGAACATGTGAAGAGGTTCATTGAGTACCTAGGAGTGCATGAAAATGACAAAAATTTGAGGTAGAGGGAGTTCTCCTAGACGCTCATCCGGAAGGCCTATACCTGGTATTCCCACTTGGTGACTATTGATACAAAAATTAGTCAGATGACATGCACCAATTATATGAAGACACGTGTCATATTATGTCGAAAAATATATATTCACCGAGCTACTCAGTGTACCGAGCTACTCACCTTGACAAGTTATGCAATGTACATAGCATCCAGTCAAGAAGATCAAGCGACAATTACATATTCAATGAACATCGAATTTAAGGAACAATTTTATTATGTACAGATGTATATGTCTATTAAATAACGACGAATTGTATATTCACATGAACAGCCCTTGGGCTATAAATACATTGTAACCCCCTCCATAAAAGGGAGATTGAGAATTGATCATTTACGATCATCATCAAGATCAAAGCAAAACACCCAGCAATACAAAACAGTGGACGTAGCCCAGGCTGAACCACTTTAAAAACCTGTTGTCTTATTTCTTATTTTATATTTATCTGTGATGAATTAATTAGATCAAATTTAGATTTTTACATCAACAGATTGGGGCCGTTTGTGGGAACGACTATACGTAGCATTTTTCACTAAAACATTCATCATACATGGCTGAGATCCCAGAATCTAGTAACAGGAACAATGACCGTGTCCCTCCCAATTCGTCAGCTCCCCCAACTATCCAAGATCTTACTGGCATAATGGCCAATTTATCCCAAGGGAAAACAACTATGCAAGAGACCATGCGTCAACTCATTCAAATTGTTCGAAATGGGACGCCTGTCCAGTCAGGTCAACGAAGCATTCAGAGAAACACTCACTTGCCGTCTTCAAGAACCAAGCGTACTCTATTCCCAAATGCTTCTCAGTCTAGACATATGGAATCGCATCATACTGAGATGTCCAATGATCCCTCATATCATCCTGGTCGGACATCTCCCATCAGGGTTGTGGACTCTTAAGCTAATATCACTTTAACTCCGGAACGAACCAGCGCTCTAGAGAGATTAAGTAGAGTCTCCCCCTTTGACCGTTTGGTCCCTAGGAGGCTTAGAAATACCCTAGGATTGCATCGATAAATTCTCAACTAGAAAATGATCTAAGGGAGGGTTCTGCCCAAGCACGTGTGGCAGCTCGCACCGAAAGATTCCAATAAGAGAATTCAGCACGATCCATTATTCGAGAAAATAGATCTGAGGCTATAAATGATGCCTGGAAGGGCTCCATTCAAAGGTTAGAAGATAGGTTAGGGGAAATGGATAAGGCCAGGAACCTTCTTCGAAGAACTTTTATCAATGGATCACCCTTCGTATAGGCAATTGTGGATTTTCCCACACCATCGAAGTTTAAAGCTCCTGTAGTTACGCCAAAGTACGACGGAAAAACTAATCATGTCCTCCACATAGAGTAGTACCAGGCTGCTGTCGATATCTATGCAGTCCCTGATGAGATAAGATGCAGTGCATTCTCAGGAACCATTACTGGATCAAGTCAAATATGGTACAACAATCTTCCTCGGGGGAGGATTGCTACTTTCCATCAATTAGCAGAGTTATTTATAGAAAATTTCTATTTTGGCGCGAAACAAGTCAAGAGAGTATCGCATTTATTGAGTGTGAGGCAGAAATCAACAGAGAGCACCAGGTATTACATCACTCATTTTATTAACGAGAAACTTGAGGTCATTGACTACGAAGAGAAGACATCGATCACAGCTCTAATGAGTGATCTTTTACCAAACAAGTTGTATTATACTTTGGCTAAAGATTCCCCCAAATCCATGACAGAATAAATGTCTAAGGCAACTAAAATTATGAACGCCGAAGAAGACATGGCTGCGAAGAAGAACGTCGATACAAAAGCGAAGAGTAAAGCTGAAGGTAAATCTGAGAAGAAATATCAAAAGCATAATGGGGGTAACAAGCAATCGAAAGTCAAAGAGACGATAGAGCACTTGAGGAATTATGTGAATTACACTCCTTTAAAGGTGGATATAAATAATATTCTGGAGGAGATAAAGAACAGCGAATAACTAAATTGGCCGAAGAAGTTGAGAACAGCCCCTGAAAAGAGGGATAAGTCCAAGTATTATGAGTTCCATAAAGACCATGGCCACACGACCAAGCGGTGCATAGCTCTTCAATATTAAATTGAGGCACTCATTCGACGAGGGAAATTGAGCATGTTTGTTGATCGCCAGTATGATGGGAAGACCAATGACAGAGCAAGGCAAAGGTCTAAATCTCCTCGCCGAACAAGAGATGACAAGAAGAGGGACCGTGAAGATGATACGAAAGATGACCCCGACCTCCCCAAAAAGCCAAGGCAACCAGAACGCGAGGTATTTTCAATCCATTTTGGCTCATTCGAATGTAATGTGATTACAGGTGGAGATGCAGGAGGTGGGGATCATACTGCTGAAAGGAAAGCTTACCTCAATGAGGCCCAAGCTTGCTCCTATATACAGCGAATAAATCTGGTGGAAGAAGATCGCTGAAGGAAGGTTAACAAGGATAAACTGGTCATTATTTTTTCCAAGAGTGATCTGGAAGGCGTCTTGTATCCTCACGACGATGCCTTGGTGATCAAGATGAGGATGAAGGATGTGATCATCTCAAGAGTATTGGTAGACAACGGTAGTTTGGCAGATATCATGTTCTACCTTTGCTTTGACAGTTTAAATTTAAAACTCACCCAGTTGGATCCGTATCACAAGCCCCTGCTCGGTTTTATCGATAAAAAAGTCTTTCCACTTGGGACGACTAAGTTGCACATGCTTATTAGTACCTGGCTTACTTATAGAACTAAAAAAGTACGCTTTTTTGTAATGGATAAAAACGTCCAATCAGCCTACAACATAATCATGGGAAGAGTAGGCCTGAAAAAATTCGAAGCAGTGCCATCAACAGTACATCAATGCTTGAAATTTCTGACTAACTTTGGAGTTGGAATTGTGAAGGGTGACCAAAAAGTAGCTCGAGAATGCTCCTATAAGGTCGAAGAAGCCAGGAAGAAGATCGCCACCTACCAAGTGGACGAGTCTGAAGATGCAGAGATTGAGACATTAGACCCTAGAGATGAGTCGGAGCTCGTGAAGGGTCAGGTTATGGAAGCAACGGAGAACATTATTCTGGATAACGAACGACCATAGAGAACAACTCAAATTGGCACTTCATTGGATCCGACGACAAAGTAGGAGTTAGTGGCCTTCTTTAGGCACTGAAAAGCAAGATTTTGAGTGGAGTCACGAAGATATGCCGGGGATAGATCCAGCCTTCCTCTACCACGAGCTTAATGTTAATAAGGATATTAAACCAATGAAACAACGAAGAACAGTTTTCATCCCAGAGAAGAACCAAGCCATTCAGGAGGAGGTCAAGAAGCGGTAAAAAGCCTCTTTCATTGAGGATGTCAAATATCCTAAATGGTTAGCCCATGTACTCGTGGAAAAAAAGAAGAATAATAAATGGAGGATGTGCGTAGATTTCACTGATCTCAACAAAGCCTGCCCAAAAGATCATTTCCCTCTACCCCGAATAGACCAGCTGGAAGATGCTACCTCGGGGTATGAGTTACTAAGCTTCATGGACGCTTATTTAGGCTACAACCAGATTAAGATGAAACCAAAAGACTGGGAGAGTACTTCTTTTATTATCCCAAGGGGTACATACTGCTACAGTGTTATGCCATTTGGTCTAAAAAATACAGGTGCAATGTAGCAGCGATTAATGAATAAGGTGTTCGCAGATCAAATCGGTAACAATATGGAGGTTTATGTCAATGATATGATGACGAAGATTAAGAAAGCTACAGAACACATAGTTGACCTGAGCCAAACTTTTAATCAGCTGGAGAAATATCAGATGAAGCTGAACCCGACTAAGTGTGTTTTTGGCATACGAGAAGACATATTCCTCGGGTATATTGTGAATCAGCAAGGCATTGAGGAAAATCCAGATAGATTAAAGCTCTGTTGGAACTACGATCTCCAGCTACGAAAAAGGAGGTGCAGAGCCTCGCGGGGCGTGTCGCAGCTCTCAACATGTTTATCTCACGAGCAACGGACAGATGTCATCCGTTCTTCAAAACACACAAAAACACTTTCAAATGGAATGATGAATGTGATAATGCATTCCAAGAGTTGAAACAATATTTAGGGACACCCCCTTTACTGTCCAGGCCAGTGAAGGGAGAAAATTTATATTTATACTTGGCTGTTTCAGAAAATGTAGTCAGTTCATCATTGATAAGAGTAGAGGATGGAATGTAAAAATCGGTGTATTATACAAGCAAGGCATTCCGAGGAGAAAAGATTAGATATCCAAGGTTGGAGAAGCTGGCACTAGCATTGATCGAGGCAAGCAGGAGGATAAAACCATACTTCCAGGCTCATAGTATAGTGGTATACACCGATATGCCACTTAGACAGGCTTTGCACAAATCGAAGAAATCCAGAAGATTGATGTATTGGGTGGTGGAACTAGGTGAGTATGATATTGTTTACGAGTCAAGGTCTTCGCCCAAGGGGTAGGCAGTGGCAGATTTCATTGCGGAGTTCACTTACCCAGATACCTCCGACCAACAGGGGTCTAATGCAGAGCAACCCATGGATATTAGAGGAACATCAAAGACTGTCCCCGATCAAAGCCTACTTGCAGATCTGCCGGAGGGGACAAACACCTTACAACAAGAATCATCAGATAACAGCCCAGTGTTAGGAGATGATAAAAAGGAAGTACCAAAGATTCCATAAGGGAACTTTATTAAACCAAGAGTTTGCTAATTGTATTCCTATATGGAATTTATATGTTGATGGCTCTTCGTGTGCCACAGGCAGCGGAGCCAGTATAATCCTTCACAACCCAGACAGATTGGATATAGAATATACGCTGCATTTCCAGTTCAAATCTTCCAAAATTGAAGCTGAATATGAAACTATGATTGTGGGCCTCAGTTTAGCCATAACACTGGATGCAGAGCAAGTTATCGTGTTTAGTGATTCACAGTTAATTGTAAATTAAATTCTCAGGTTGTATGCAACGAAGGGAGACTTGATGTCAAGGTACCACGATAAAGCTATGGAGATTGTGTCCACTTTTACAGCGGTCCAGTTGATCAGAATACAAAGATTAGAGAATGCTAGAGTTGATGCATTAGCTCGATTAGCCACATCCACTCGCACCAAGCTACGAAGAATGATTCCTATTGAGATTCTGGTAGACCAGAGCATAGATGAAGATTTGATGGTGTGTTTCATCACCTTGAATATGGGACCATCCTGGATGGACCCCATCAGGGCGTATATCGAAGAAGGGGTGGTACTAACTGACCAACTTGCAACCAAGATACTGAAGTTTAAAGTTGCTCGGTATGTACTGAACAATGGAGTTTTGTATAGAAGGGGTATCATAGCAGGTCTACAGGGATGTGTGCACCCTTCAGAAGTTAAAGATCTAATAGAAGAAATTCATGAATGTTCTTATCGAGCTCACGTAGCATATCGGACTCTTCTACAGAGGATAACGACGTAAGGATACTATTGGCCAATGATGAGAGCTGACTGTATAGCTTATGCAAAGAAATGCGATAAGTACCAACGTTATTCTTCCATTCGAAGAACTCCCCAGGTATTGTTAACACCTATCACTTCCCCTTGGCCATGTCGCATGAAAGAGTTTATCAGTTTATTTGGAAAAATATTATTTGTTGATATGGTATGTCGAATGCTTTCATTACTGACCATGGTACCTAATTTGATAATGAGGATTTTGTCGCATATTATCACCAATCCAATGTCCAGAAGATCCATCCCGCACCAGGCCATCCTCAGAGCAATGGCCAAACCGAAGTAACGAATAGGACTATGTTAAATGGGTTGAAGAAATGGTTGGATGATGCAAAGGGAAATTGGATTAACGAGCTACATTCTGTATTATGGGCTTTTCGTATAACACTCCGAACAGTAACGGGGGAGTCTCCTTACATGCTAGCCTTTGGAAGTGAAGCAGTCATACCAGCTGAACTGGGCCTACCCACTCACAGGGTGCTCAATTTTAATTCTCCTCTCAGCGATTTGATGAGATGTCAGGATTTGGACATGATAGAGAAAGTGAGAGAAGATGCAGCAATCAGGAACGCAACTTACCAGCCACGAACTGCCATTTTCTACCACAAAAGAGTCAAGAAATGTGATCTTAAAGAGGGAGACTATGTGATGATGCTAAGATTTAGCACCACCAGGTAAGTGATGGTGAGCTCAAACAGTAGTAGTTATGGCAGCCATAGAGATGTAAGTATATAAGTATGTAAGTGTATAGAAGGGGATGAGTATAAGAGGAAATTAGACAACGATATATAGTGGTTCAGCCAAATTGGCCTACATCCACTGTGAGTGTGTGATCCACTAAGTATGGGCACTAATGGCCTTGGATACAATGCACATAACCCTCTCTCCCTCTCTCTACTGTGTGTGCAAGCAGAGTTTTATCTAGGGCTACTGTTCAAAGATCGATCCCCTGTAGGGTTGTAGGTGACAAGTATATATAGGTCTTGGGGGGTGTAGTGTACCCCCCCCCCAGGTAAGCATGGTGCATGTGAATAATGATCCAGCCAACCCCCTGTTGACACCTGTAGATGCCAAATGATGACACAATATTCCCTCACGTGAGGGTGTGATTCGGTTATAACGGTCTGCCACGTGTCATATGAGCCTCACGCGCACTGTTCCACGCGTCTCCCAAACCACGCGCTGTCAGGATGTCACCCTTGGCCTATGAGCCGAGGCCGAGGGCAAAGTTCCTTCCGGTAGCGAGTCTGGCTTAGTTCTGGCCTCGTACTGTCGTACCCTCGTAGGGTCGTCCGGAGCCTGGGGGTCGGCCCCTCGTACTGTCGTCCGGAGCCTGGTGGAGGGTCGGCCCCTCGTACTGTCGTCTGGAGTCTGGTGGAGGGTCGGCCCCTCGTACTGTCGTCTGGAGTCTGGTGGTGGCCAGCTGGGGCCTACTGAAGGGTCGTCCCCTCGTAGGGTTGTCCGTACTAGAGGTAATCCCCGCCCAGGCTCAGGGTATAAACGGGCATATCAATCACCCCCCAGCCCTTAGCCATAGGTGTCATTGAGATGGCTGAGGGATAGTGTTTTAAATGAGATGCAGGTATGATCAGTTAGGTGAGTGACACCTGTGCAGATACTCATTGACGTTCCAGTTTCCAAGGCAGGGCGGCTGTGCAGTATGCTTGGGGCCTTGTGCCCTAATTATAGCTTTCTTTGGTAAATGGGTCCACTCATTACCAAAGTATTTAAAAGATTTTCAAAATCTCTCTTCATCTTCTTCTTCTTCGCGCCCAAGGTTATTCTCTCTCTAGAACCAGTTTCCATTGCCACTTCAGCCTCCGATTTCCCAGGTTTCAGCAGCGTTCTTGCCCTCTTCTCATCAGGTAACCTCTTTCACCACGCGTTTTCTTTTGCCTTCATTTCTGTTTGTTTTTTAGGGTCGTAGGTCGTCTGGTTCTTAGAGCTCCCCCATAGCTTTTTCCGGTGTCTTCTCCAGTCACTAGTTCTTCGAACGTTCTTGACGAAAACCCTTGAGTTCTTTATTTAATCCAAAGGTCAACCCTGGTCAATCTCCCAAGTGTTTGTGGTTGAATTAGCCAAGTCTAGTATAATTTCTTTAAGTGTAGGGTCTTCCCCTTAATGCTTAGGAGGCTTTACAACCTGGTGTCTGAATTCCCGTCCTTGAGAGAGAAGCTATTTACCGAGATCAGACGGATAGAGGAGGAGGAAGAGAGGAGACGAGGGGCCGACCCTAATTGGGTACGACCCATCTTTCCCATTCCTCTTGCCACCATAAGACCATCTGAACCCTCTGAGTCTTGTGGGTCGTCATCTCGTCCGGCCGACACTTCCAAACAAAGCGAAATGGATGAGAGAGCCTTCTCTCCAACTGGTGCTGGAACTTCTGGTAGAAGGGACTCACCTGACCTTAGCCCTTCCCGAGAGGCCGAGGGTACGATCCCCTCTGAGGCTGTCCCTGTGACAACCCTATCCCCCAACGCCTTCCAAATGGCATTTCCTCAGGGTCCTCCTGCAGGTGATGAGGAGGATGAGGACGATGATACAGATGATGAGGTTGATACCTCCCATGCCTCGTCTTTTATCTCCTCTGTTAGGGATAGGGACCTTCTGATATGGAGGCATATTTACGGAGTGCCCTCTGAGGTAACTATGAGGGTGCCCTCTGAGGCTGAGAGGGTTTTTGAGGGTGAAGAGGGAGAGGTTGCAGTCTACGAGCAAATGTTCAAAGTAGGTGTCAGACTTCCCTTCCACCCTGCCATTGTAGACATTCTGTCGGCTCTGGGCGTCTCCCCCTCTCAACTTCCACCCAACTCATGGAGGACGATTCTGGGGTACATCTCTTTGTGGAAAAATGCTTTCACCGATGAGCCCTCGTCCGACGTGTTCTTGGCCTGCTACAATATCACCTCTTCATCTAAACAGCCCGGATACTATCACCTGGGAGCGAGAAGGTCTGAGAAGAAGCTGCTCCACGTAGCTCAAACTTCCAATCATGATTGGAAGAAAAGGTTCTTCTTCATATCTGGGGCATGGGAGAGCTCCACCGAGGCGTCCCCTTCTGCCGATGCTCCGAGGGTTCCTTACAGATGGTCTAACCCTTCCATGAAAGCTAGGTCAGACCCCGGACTTAGCTTGGAGGAGAGGGATATTGTTGAGTATCTGAGGGGACGAGGGAGAGAGGGTGAGATCCCAAAGTTCGAAGATTTGATGACCCCTCGCTTCCTTAAAGAAGCTGGTCTGAGGGTCGGCCCTCTGACAGAACTATGTGAGTTATACTGAACATTTTCCCATCTTTACTTTTTTTTGAAGTGTTCTCTCTTTATCTCTGAACTTTTCTGATTCATCGCATCCTTTTCAGGTCGTCCTGCAGGCGTGTCAGATTATCTTTGGGATATGACTGCTCCAAGCCTTCTTGCTGGTCTGTCAAAGAAGAAGGGGAAGGAGCCTCAGCAAGCTCCTAAGAAGACAAGGGCCTCAGGGCCGACAGTTGTTGAGCCGACAGCTGTTAGTCACAAAAGGAAGGAGCCTGAGGCTCCTGTCGAGCCTCGTCCTGACCCTAAGACGAGGGCCAGGGCCGAGGCCTCTGAAGGAGCAACCTCTTCATCAAGCATGGGGGCCTTCTGGTCTCAAAATCTGTCCCATCTGAGGGCCGACCCCTCATCTCTCATTGCCAACTTGAGGGCAGCAAAGGCTTCAATGTTCTCTGCACCATCGGCCTCCGACTTCGAGTTCTTGGCGCAGATGCCTCCGGCCAAAGTGTATGACTACGGTCTGCACTCCCTTGCTCAGGTATTGGTCCTGACCTTTAACTTCATTGTGTTCCCTCGGCTCCCCTTGACGCATCTTCATTTTTCTTGCAGTCTGTCTGTGCCTTCACCTCTGCCACCAAGTGGATGGCTGAGAACCAACAGAAATTCCATGAAGCTGAGAGGGCCATTCAACAAGAGGCTGACCTACGGACAGAGTTGGACACTGCTAGGGCCGAGCTGGAGAGCACAAGGACTGAGCATGCTAGAGTCCTTGATGAGCTGACGAGGCAGCATGATGCCGATATGCAGGCCAAGGACTTGTTGCTCAAAGACAAGGACTTGTTGATCAAGGACAAGGATGAGGCTCTGATCAACCTGGAGGCCCGTCATAAGACTGATCTGGAGGCGGCCATCAAGAAAGCTGAGACTGACGCTGTGGAGGCATACAAGATTTCAGACGAATTTCAGGGCTTCGGCCTTGAATATCTTGAAAGGGGGATTAGGACGGCCTGCCGGTGGGTCGTCCTCAGATTTGGTGATGTCGTCTCCTCTGTTCGCCCATCATTGGAGGGTGTTCAACTGGACGACCCCCTAATTGCCGAGGCCCTCAATCAAGTGGAGGCCCAAGTCCAGATCGAGGGGGTCGGCACATCTGAAGATGATCCGGTGCTGGTAACTGAGGAGGCCATTCCCATTGATGTTGAGGCTCTGCCCTCTGATGTCGTCCCCTAGGGTGGCTGCCTGTAGCCCATACCCTTGTTTTTGTATTTTTGTTCTGTATATTGTAAAACACTTGACGCTCTATATTAATACCATCGTCTCTTCCTTTCACAACTGTCTCCCATATTTAATTCTGTTATGGTTTGTTCCTTGCAAATTTGCTTCTTCGTTGATGATGATGATACTATCCCTTCCCTCGTCTTTTTGAGGACCAATGTGGGGTCGTCCCCTCATCAGGCCTCATTATAGCCGAGGGATCAAATGATCAAATTAATGATTTTTAAATAAAGTCTACCCTCATCTTTCTTGAGAACAGTGGTGGGGTCGTCCCCTCCACTGGTCCTCATTATAGCCGAGGGTTCAATGAACCAAATTAATGATTTTTATGTAGTCTTCCCTCGTCTTTCTTGAGAACAGTGGTGGGGTCTTCCCCTCCACTGGTCCCCATTATAGCCGAGGGATCAACTTTCCAATTTAATGGATTTTGAAGTCTTCCCTCGTCTTTCTTGAGGACTGTGGTGGGGTCATCCCCTCCACTGGTCCCCATTATAGCCGAGGGATCAACTTTCCAATTTAATGGATTTTGAAGTCTTCCCTCGTCTTTCTTGAGGACAGTGGTGGGGTCGTCCCCTCCACTGGTCCTCATTATAGCCGAGGGATCAACTTTCCAATTTAATGGTTTTTTAAGTCTTCCCTCGTCTTTTTTGAGGACAGTGGTGGGGTCGTCCCCTCCACTGGTCCTCATTATAGCCGAGGGATCAACTTACCAAATTAATGGTTTTTAACAAAGTCTTCCCTCGTCTTTCTTGAGGACTGTGGTGGGGTCGTCCCCTCCACTGGTCCCCATTATAGCCGAGGGATCAACTTACCAAATTAATGGTTTTTAACAAAGTCTTCCCTCGTCTTTCTTGAGGACTGTGGTGGGGTCGTCCCCTCCACTGGTCCCCATTATAGCCGAGGGATCAACTTTCCAATTTAATGGATTTTAATGTAGTCTTCCCTCGTCTTTTTTGAGGAGAGTGGAGGGGTCGTCCCCTCCACTGGTCCCCATTATAGCCGAGGGATCAACTTCCTTGCATGTATACTAGAACTGATAACCACTGGATGAGGGAAACACTGATACTTCTCATTAATCTTCAATGTGTTCTGTCGAAACAATGCTTATTACAACTATGGCTTATCAAGACCTTACAACACTACTGGTAGTATTTTTTCAAATGATCTGCATTCCAGGGGTTTGAGAAAGGTTCCCCCTCCAGGTTCTCTAGCCTGTAGGTCCCCGGGACAACTTCATCGATGACCCTATATGGGCCATGCCAATTAGGATGGAGCTTGTTGGGTTTCTGCCAAGTCTTTTTAAGAACCAAGTCTCCCACTGCGATAGGCCTCTGTTTCACCCTTTGGTTGTAAAAATTTGCGGTCCTCTGCTGGTAGGAAGCTTGCCTTATCTCAGCATCCTCCCTTCTTTCCTCAATCAGGTCTAGGTCAAGTCTCCTCTCTTCTGTATTTCCCTGGGGGTCATACATTTGGACCCTATGAGTGGGAAACTCGACTTCGGTGGGGATGACTGCTTCTGACCCATAAGCCAACATGAATGGGGTCTCCCCAGTAGAGGTCCTTACTGTCGTCCTGTACGCCCACAACACTGCATATAACTCCTCGACCCATCTTCCTTTTGCCTCCTCAAGCCTCTTCTTAATCCCATCTAGGATTGTCCTGTTCGTAACTTCGGTTTGCCCATTGGCCTGAGGTCGGCCTGGGGTGGAGAAAAATTGTTTGATACTTACCCTCTCACAGTACTTCTGCAGAGAGGCATTCTTGAACTGAGTCCCGTTATCCGAGATGAGGGTGTTGGGTAGACCATATCTGCATATTACATTTTTCCAAATGAACTGAAAGGTCTTCTGCTCTGTGATCGTGACCATTGGCTCAGCCTCTACCCACTTTGAAAAGTAGTCAATTGCTACGATGAGAAACCGATAGTTATTGACTGCCCTCGGTAAGGGTCCTACAAGGTCAATCCCCCACACTGCAAATGGCCATGGGGATGTAATGGAGGTGAGAGGCTGATGGGGCTGGTGAGGGATGGTGGAAAATCTCTGGCATTTGTCACACTTTTTAACGTATGCGGCAGCATCTTTTCCTAAGGTCGGCCACCAGTAGCCTTGGGTGATCACCCTCTTTGCCAAGGATCTACCCCCAATATGGCTTGAGCACGACCCTTCATGCACGTCTTGCAAAATGGAAGGGACCTCTGAGGGATGCACACACCTAAGTAAGGGGAGCAGAAACCCCTTTTTGTACAGCGTGTCTCCGATGACAGCGAACTTTGCAGCCCTGTATCTCAGCTTCTTCCTCTCTTGGCTTGCTTCTGGCATCTCTCCCCCTCTAATGTATCTGATCAGGGGGTCCATCCATGAAGGTTCTTGAGAAACATTCATGCAAATGCCAAGTGTTCCCTCGTTGTCTTCGATAGTTGGTCGAAGCAAAATTTCTACCGGGACTGTCCTCCTTATGTCTGTCCTAGTAGCTGAGGCCAACCTTGCAAGTGCGTCAGCACGGCCATTGTCGAGCCTAGGTATCCTCTTGAATTTCACTTCTTTGAAGTTTTTTAGCAATGACCTCACCTTATCAAGATACCTAGCCATCCTCTCGTCTTTGGCCTCATAGGCTCCTAGTATCTGATTCACCACCAGCCTTGAATCACTGTGAACCAAAATTTGGCTGACACTAAGGGATTTGGCTAAGGAGAGGCCAGCTATCAAGGCCTCATACTCAGCCTCATTGTTGGAGGCTTTGAAATTGAACCTCAGGGCGTACTCGACGTCTGTGCCATCGGGTGCTGATAGTATCAGTCCAGCACCACTTCCGCTATCACAGGAGGACCCGTCAACGAAGAGGCTCCACGGAGTCTTTCCTTCAGAAAAATTTCCCTCAGAGAGGGACCCCTGTCTAAAGATGTATCTTCCCTCTTCGTTTTCAGTCACTTTCCTTCCAGCGGTGCTCGTCTCAGCCATTTCTGCGGGTGTCTTCTGTATCTGCCTTCCCGAGGGTCTCACCCTCGGCCTCATCTTCTTCCCATGTGAACTCAGCCACGAAGTCTGCCAAAGCTTGCCCCTTAATGGCTGTCTTAGGCTGATACACAATGTCAAATTCCCCCAACTCTATAGCCCAGGTCATTAGCCTTCCTGATTTTTCAGGCTTGTGTAGGACCTGCCTAAGAGGAGAGTCAGTAAGGATGACCATAGTATGGGACTGGAAGTATGGTTTCATCTTCCTTGAGGCATGGATCAAGGCATAGGCCAACTTCTCCATCCTCGGGTATCTCTGCTCTGCCCCCTGGAGTGCCTTGCTGTTGAAATATACGGGCTTCTGTATCCCATCTTCGTCTCTTACGATTGCTGCACTGATAGCGGATTCTGAGACAGCAAGGTACACGTACAGTCGTTCACCCTCCACGGGTCGTGACAGCAGCAAGGGAGACCCTAAGTATGATTTCAGCTGCTTGAAAGCCTCATCACACTCTTCGCTCCATTCAAAGGCTTTCCTGAGGATCTTGAAGAATGGTAGACACCTGTCTGTAGCCCTTGACACAAATCTGTTCAAGGCAGCCACTCTCCCTGTGAGCCTCTGAACGTCTTTAATGGACTTGGGGGTTTTCATCTCAATAAGGGCCTTTATCTTTTCAGGATTGGCCTCGATGCCTCTTTGATTGACAATGAATCCCAAGAACTTCCCCGCTCCGACCCCGAAGACACACTTGGCCGGATTGAGCTTCATTTTGTATTTGTCCATTGTATTAAAGGTCCTTTCCAGGTCTGCCACATGATCCTCTGCCTTCAGACTCTTAGTCAGCATGTCATCTACGTAAACCTCCATAGACTTCCCAATTTGGTCTTCGAACATTTTGTTTACGAGGCGCTGGTACGTTGCCCCCGCATTTTTTAGGCCAAAGGGCATTACCCTGTAACAGTATGTCCCCTTGTCAGTGATGAAGGCGGTCATCTCTGAGTCCTCGGGGTTCATGAAAATCTGGTTATACCCTGAGTAGGCATCCATGAAACTCATGAGCTCATGGCCTGCGGTAGCGTCTACCATCTGGTCGATGCGGGGGAGAGGGAAGCTGTCTTTGGGACAATGCTTGTTGAGGTCTGTGAAGTCCACGCACATTCTCCACTTGCCGTTGGCCTTTGGGACGATGACTGCATTGGACAGCCACTCAGGGTAGATGACCTCTCTGATAAATTCAGCGTCTTCTAATTTTTTAACCTCATCCCTGATGACCTCATACTTTTCTCTAGAGTAAATCCTCCTCTTCTGCTTTACCGGCTTCACTCCCTCTACCACATTGAGTTTGTGGCACATGATTTTAGGGTCGATCCCTGGCATATCTACATGACTCCACGCGAAGACGCTTCGCCTTCTCCTTAACAGTTTGATGAGGTCTTCCTTGATACTGGGCTTCAGAGATTTGCCAACTTGGACGGTTTTTCCCGGGTCATCCTCATCGAGGATGATGGGTTCTACCTCCTCAGCGGCCTCTCCTTTTTTGAGCTTCGTCTCGTCCCTGGGGTCTAGGGTATCAATGTTGTAAGTGGCTGTAGCCCTCTTGTGTGCCTCCCTTTCTTCAGCGGAGTTGTAGTAGCACTCTCTCGCTGTCGTCTGGTCTCCCTGAACTTCCCCCACCCCATAAGGGGTAGGGAACTTAACCATCTGGTGGACCGTAGACGGCACAGCTTCAAACCCCTTGAGGGCCACACGTCCCAGTATGATGTTGTATGCCGAAAACACATGCTCATCCAGCACAAAGAAACTGACCCTCTTGGTGAGCCATCTCGGCCACTCGTCCCCCATCCTGACATCAGCCTCATATATTCCTAGGGGGTGAACCTTCTCCCCACTGAACCCAATCAATGGATGATGGTAGGGGACAAGTCTGGCACGACTGAGGCCCAAGGCCTTGAAGCATGGCCAGAACATCACATCTGCGGATGAGCCCCCATCCACCAGGATCCTCGGCACTTCGCACCCGTGCACCCTGGTGGTGATGACGAGAGGGTCATCATGCGGGGCCAATAGGCCCTTGAAGTCCATTCTTGAAAATCCCACAATCAAAGTGTCCATATCAACCTTCTTCCTTTTTTCTGACTTGACCTCTACGGAGGTTGAGTGCACCGTCTTCATCACTGCCTTAGCCTCAGCGACATGGGCCTTCCTGTCGGCGACCTCAGACCCTCCTCCTGCAAGTCCCCCGGAGATCATTCCCACCCCGAGCGAGATCATATTGAGCCTCTTGACAGGGCCGTGGTCGTCTCTCGGCGGCAGGTCGGGGTCGTCCTCATCATCAGAGGGGTCGTCCCCTCTTTTTTGAGGACCTTCTCTGCAAGCATCGACTCGCTTCTTTCTGGGGTCGTCCCCTCGGCCCCTCTTGCAGTCGTCTTTGTCGACGTACTTTCTGAGCTTCCCTTCCTTCAGCATCTTCTCAATCTCATCTTTCAGAGCAAAGCATTTGTCTGTTACGTGGCCGTGGTCTTGGTGAAATTCACACCACAGGTTCCTGTTTCTCTTGCCGGGGGCTGCCCTCAGCTTCTCAGGCCACTTCAGTGTCCGGTCACTCTTTATCTCATTGAGGATCTGTTCACAGCTGACCGTCAGAGGGGTGTACCCCGCGAACTTATCATCCATGGTCCTCTTCTTCCCCTCTTTGTTCTTCTTGGGGTATTTATTCCCACTTGCACCTCCTTTTTCGTCTTCATGTTTTGCGGCCATCGCCTCTTCGGCGTTCATCACCTTCCCTGCTGTTGACAACAGCTCAGCCATCGTCCTCGGAGGGTCTTCGGCAAGCTTCCATAATAGCTTCCCCTTTTGGAGCCCTCCAATCAGGGCTGTCATAGCTATGCTCTCCTCATAGTCTTCCACCTCCAGCTTCTCTTTATTGAATCTGGCTATGTAGTCTCTCAGAGTCTCGTTCTTTCCCTGCTTAACATAGAGCAGGTGTGTGGTCTTCTTCTGTGGCCTCACCCCAAAGCAGAAATTATGGATGAACAGGTCTGCCAACTGCTTAAAGTTTCCAATAGAATTTTTTGGAAGAGACGTGTACCAAACATGCGCAGCCCCTGTCAAGGTACCAGAGAAGGCACGACACCTCATCTCATCTGAGATAGAGTATATGTCTGCCGCCGACTGATACATTTCCACGTGGTGGACAGGGTTGGTGCTCCCATCGTATCTTGGGGTGACCACGGGAGGCTTGAACTTCGATGGCGTGGGGAAGTTGACGATCTTTGCCACAAAGGGTGAGCCCATGGTGTATCCCCTCTGAAGAGGGTCCCGGCTCTTCAGTATGTCGCCAATCTTATCCTCTAACCTCTGTATTGAGTCATTCCAGGGCCTCACAGGGTCGGCCTGGCCGATGTTATCCCCTGCTGCCTCTCGGAGGTGGATGGAGGGCTCCGCTACGGCAGGCCTGTGTCGGCTATTTACTTCCCTTTGGCCGTCATCCCGTCTTTGGGGTCGGCCTTCTGCTTCTTTCCTAGATCTCGCTGCGCTTCTTGACTTGGACAACTTGTCTCGCAGGTCATTCACTGGGCCCAGCCTCTCGAATGCCGACCCCCTGCTCAGACGGTCAAAAGCAGAGCCTCTTGGGCGATCATCATGGTTTGGTCTCCCGCACTTTCCTCTACTGTCCTGGAGGGGTCGTACTGTATTGTTGGAGACCTCATATGGCTCCCAGCATTCTACTGGAGCCTCTTCTTCCTCCAGATCATCATACCTGTCCTCTGGGCAAGGGTTTCCTTGCCTCCCCAGGCGTAAACGCCGGGGGTCAGCAACATCCCTACGCCGCTGAGGGGGTGGCAGGTCTTTATGTGGTGCCTGGGGTGGTCCCCTGGCCTCATGATGTCCTGGAGCTGCTGCCGGAGTAATCATCTCAGGTGAGACCCCTGGTGGTCTCAGTATATTCTGACTCAGAGCTGTAAACTGCTCCTGCATCATCCGCTGGCTGGCTGCCAGAGACTTTAGGGCTGCTGCCACATCAGCCATCTCAGACTGAGGTGGTGGCTGACTGGAACTGGGTCTTCCCCCATCATCCGGCGGGGGAAGTGGTGGCGGTGGCATCTCAGGTGCCATGTGCTTGAGCTATGAAGAGCTGAACTGAAGAAAATACTGGTTAGCTTGGGAACCTTAGTAGGTCTCTTTCAATGGTGAAACACCTCCTCTCAGGGGGAGTGTTGGTTCACCACCAGAGTGCCCAGTGAGGTCAAGCTGTACAAAGGAAGAGATGTCTTCTCGTTCCCACAGACGGCGCCAAACTGATGATGCTAAGATTTAGCACCACCAGGTAAGTGATGGTGAGCTCAAACAGTAGTAGTTATGGCAGCCATAGAGATGTAAGTATATAAGTATGTAAGTGTATAGAAGGGGATGAGTATAAGAGGAAATTAGACAACGATATATAGTGGTTCAGCCAAATTGGCCTACATCCACTGTGAGTGTGTGATCCACTAAGTATGGGCACTAATGGCCTTGGATACAATGCACATAACCCTCTCTCCCTCTCTCTACTGTGTGTGCAAGCAGAGTTTTATCTAGGGCTACTGTTCAAAGATCGATCCCCTGTAGGGTTGTAGGTGACAAGTATATATAGGTCTTGGGGGGTGTAGTGTACCCCCCCCCCAGGTAAGCATGGTGCATGTGAATAATGATCCAGCCAACCCCCTGTTGACACCTGTAGATGCCAAATGATGACACAATATTCCCTCACGTGAGGGTGTGATTCGGTTATAACGGTCTGCCACGTGTCATATGAGCCTCACGCGCACTGTTCCACGCGTCTCCCAAACCACGCGCTGTCAGGATGTCACCCTTGGCCTATGAGCCGAGGCCGAGGGCAAAGTTCCTTCCGGTAGCGAGTCTGGCTTAGTTCTGGCCTCGTACTGTCGTACCCTCGTAGGGTCGTCCGGAGCCTGGGGGTCGGCCCCTCGTACTGTCGTCCGGAGCCTGGTGGAGGGTCGGCCCCTCGTACTGTCGTCTGGAGTCTGGTGGAGGGTCGGCCCCTCGTACTGTCGTCTGGAGTCTGGTGGTGGCCAGCTGGGGCCTACTGAAGGGTCGTCCCCTCGTAGGGTTGTCCGTACTAGAGGTAATCCCCGCCCAGGCTCAGGGTATAAACGGGCATATCACTATGTGCTCAAGAATGTGATTCAGAAGCATAATAAGTTAGAGGCCAACTAGCATGGGCCCTACCGGGTAACTACGGTTGTTCGACTTGGGACCTACATAATAGAGACCTTAGAGGGTGAAGAATTCAAAAATGCGTGGAATGCGGAGCACCTGCGGAAATATTATCAGTAATACAGATTTATAAGTACCACATTTTTTAATATGAATAAAGATGATATTTTCTCCATGTTCTTTTTGTTCAAATTTTTTTGGAGTACTCGTGCTACACACTAAACCACCAACTAAGGTTGGTCAGCATCAACAACCACCAACTAAGGTTGGTCGGCATATCAACAACCACCTACTAAGGTTGGTCGACATATCAACAACCACCAACTAAGGTTGGCCGGCATATCAACAACCACTAACTCAGGTTAGTCGGCATATTAACAACCACCAACTAAGGTTGGTTGGCATATCAACAACCACCAACTAGGGTTGGTCGGTATCAATAAACTTAACCAACAATGTTGGTATAACAATTATACAAGACAAAGCCTATTTGATTATGGGTGACCTCAAGGGGAATCCAAAACTAGGCAAGAAGATGTGTGACCTCATGAGGCATCCATTGTCTAGGCACCAAGGTAATTTAGATCAAATTGCTACAACTAGGCATGACCATGGGATGAAAATCATTCAATTGCTTAGGCACTTACGGGTGATAAGTCACTACAACTAGACAGCAAGTGGGGTAAGCTCCATTATCTAGGCAATTAAAATCAAACGGGACAATTTGTCTCTTTATAAACACTCATCAAAAGATAAGATGATAAGACAAACATCTTATAAATCATTTCCAAGGAAAGAAAATTACAGCAGATGAATTTTTCTTCATTCAATACAAATTTCCTATTCTATTGGCCTTTGCCCCCAGATTTCGGTACATGTTCCATTCCAGCCGGAGGATCATCCAAAGCATAAGGGGAATTGATGAAATTCATATCTCATAGCATTCTGATATTGCTTAAACTCGGTCGATCAAGTAAATGTTGAGGTCGAGATATCTCAAATTCTTCATGAAGCTAGTAATCACCAAGATACCTGGAAATCAAACACCTAGGAATGGCACGGGCTGGAATCCAGCTGAGATCCAATTTAAAGGGAGGATTAGGCAGATCAAGTACTCCAGGATCATACCAATCCCATAAGGAATTTCCTTCTTCAACCTTCATCACAGTTAAGGCGTTCAGCCATCCCTGTTTGTATCCTTCATTGTTAACTTATTTCGGCCGAGCATCGAGATGGCATAGAGCTTCAGTGTATCCCCCCCATCCAAAACTCTCTAGGCTGCTTGTGAAATTGATAAGTCAATCTCTCAAGCTTCTCATGAAGTTTCTTCACCAAGTTTGCTTTACTTTCCAGTGCAGAATTCTGGTTGGAGAGTTGGTCAGTAAGAGTTTGAATTTTCTGGGACATTTCAGCCAAGGCTTGATTTTTTGCTTTCAACTGGGCAGCCTGATTTACTAAGGCTTGATGAGTTCTAGTCTCTTAAACACTTCTTCGACCAGCTCTAGTTCTACCTTGCGAGGAGGACGTAGGCCTGGCTTGTTTCAAAGTTTCCAGTTCCTATCTGTAAGAACATAATTCTTAGCATATTCATTTGTTTTAATTGGCTTAATTCTGGAAAAAATAAATTAAGTCTAGTCTAGTTATCTATGGAGTTTATTTAAAGCCTACGACATAGTTCAAGACCAAGAATGTGCAATCAAAGCTTTCAAGAAGATTACAAGTCAAGACGTGTTGCACATGTTTAAGATCACTCAGGTATGAATACTTGTGAGTAGTTGGGTAATCTGTATATTGATTAAATACTGGGTGATTTAAATGTTTGGGAATTAAATGTTTTTATGTTTTAAAAAAATATTTTTGAGTTGCAAACAGTTTAAAGAAAATTCGAGGATTAAATTAAAAAGAAAATATTATTTTTTACTGTATCTCACTCGAACGAGATTGCAAATCGTTCAAACGACATTGACATGTCGCGCGAACGAGATCTCATCTCGCTCGAACGACCTGCCGCCTCGATTTTTGTGTTTTCATTTTCTTGGACTCTGTGCAACTCAGTTATAAATAAAAACATATCTACAAACATTTCTGAAGGAAGAACAGTTTTGAAAAACTTATTCCCATACAAGTTTTTCATCTTTCGATCTTTATTCAAGATCGTATTACTCAATTCCAAAGTTAAGTGTTCTTGAACGCTTTTATCGAAAGATAATTCATTCACTACACCGTGTTGCACTTTGTGAGGAGAACTCTACAACTGAAGAGTTGCATGCCATTGTAGAAGGAGACCTTACAAAGTATCTTGTGGAGAAGCTATTTCTCTTCTTCACTACTGCCCTCCTGGAAAGGGAAAGTTCCAGCCGAGACATCGAAATCTACACCTGCGATTATTTCGTATGTTGCACTTATTTCATTGTAATTCATGTAAGACGTTTTCTTACAAATTATAGTGAAATAAAAAGGTTTTTCCCTTCGGGGATTTTTCCTGAAATTGTTTCATTTACCGCATGCTTTATTCATCAAATGGATTTAATCACTTAGATGCATGTTTAGGGTTTAAGAAGTTAAAATTTGTTTTAACTAAAATTGGAACAAAGTTGTTTTTTACCTAAAGTACACTAAAGGGCCGTTTCAAATTGGTATCAAAGCTTGTTGCACTATTTTATTGTGTTTGTGATCCCCTGTCTTTAGGTATGCCTTTCGGTGGTCTTGATGATTTTAGAATTAACCTGTTTGAATCATCTAATTGGAAATCTCACATGAAAACTGCTCTTAAAAAATTGGTTAATAAGGGTGATTGTGAAAAGTGTCTTTGTTTCGAAGGTTTTGGTCACAGGATAGATGAGTGTCCCACTAAACTTAGGGAGAATTTTAATAAACCGGTTAATCGTGTTTCTACCCTTAGTGATAGTGACCCAGAAGAAGAAAACTTTTTTGCTAGTAAGCGTGATCTTTCCACCTTTGTGGTTAGTCATGAAAGTGATAAAGACTTACCTTTGCATGAATCTTCCGCAACCACGGGAGTTAATACTCCTGAGAGTGAGGAGGAGAGCGAAGACGAGAGAGATTTGCAAACTGCTTTCAAAGAATTGTATAGAGAAACTTTAAAAACAAAGAAAGCAAATATGAAACTAGGATCTATGTTGAAAGAACGTGCCATAGAAATAAATAATTCCAATTCTTTAATTAAGGATCTCAGGGCACAAGAAAAAAAAATTCGAGAGAAGCTAAAATATGTCGAGGGTGAGAGAGATAGTCTTCGGGGATTGATGGAGACTATGAAAAAGGAAATCCTGAAGTTTGAAAATTCTACGCGTTTACTTGAGTCAAGGATAAGTGAGCTTGAAGAAAAACTAAAAGATTCGAGTAAAGTTAAATTTGATTTGGAGGCTAGGTCTGAAAAGTTAGACAAAATCTTAGGCACCGTCAAAATCAAAGATAATCGGAGAGGTATTGTCTTTAATAATCATGTCGCACCTGCTCCCAAAGCCAAAACCATGCCAACAAGAGAGCTTCCTAAGAACTTTAGGAGAGTACCACCTAGGAACGTGAGGCATAATCGGCCTATAGGACATGCTCCTCATCGTATCTAAACTTGCACTCATTGCGATAGGAGAGGTCATCTTAGACGATTTTGCTACGATCTTAAGAACGCTCCAAGAAATTCTAGAGCCATTCCGGTTCCAAATGCCCCTACTCGTCGGTTCACACCTACTTGGGTTAGAAAGTCAGATTTAGAAGCGTTAGGTATAAAACTCTGTGATTCTCGCATCATTGCTCGCGGTTCTCCTCATCTCTCTCCTTTCGATTGAGGTTGTTCGTTGGTTTGTCATACACTAGTATTTACATCTTGCTTTATATTTGGCTAGTGTTATGGCATGTTTCTTGTTTTTGTTATTTATTTGAGTCTTTTCGAAAAATACAAAAAGATTTTGCTTTTTATAAAAACTTTTGAAAAAACAAAAAGATTTTTTATTTTTGAGTCATGAGGTTACATGATTGATATGGGATATTAGTGTGCTTGATTCCCCCCCCCCCCCCCCCCCTTCTTTCATTCTTCATGTGGCTAGGACTTTTGGTCGTTATTATTGATGCCTAGAATGATCTTAACCTTTGCACTATGAGGTTGTTTCGATGTTGATATGCATTTTGACTCGACTTTGCTTATATGCCATCCTTGCACACAAGCACGAGTTTATATGAATGTTTGACTTCTCTTGCATATTTGAGTTTGGTGAGACGTTCTTATCTCAATTTTGTCATCTATGCGTAAGTAAACTTAAATACTAGGTGTTCTTGTAAGAACCGTTTTTCGTGAGAATTGGTATTGAAAATATGTTGAGTGTTCACGGGAAAGGGCTGCGAGGGTATAAAATTGACTCGTCGTGAAATCCACCGTTTAAAAGAGTCCAAAAGAAAATCAAGGCAATAAAAAGAAATAAATGCCATAATTGGGGCCAATAGGACTTTCTCTAAGTAGAGATTGATGCATATTTCTAAAGATCTTGAAAAATACATATATTAAGGGAGTTTGGTTGGAAATTAATTTAAACGGGTTTGCACCACTAATCCTATGTTGAAACATCGTATCATGACGCTATTATTTGTAGAATCGTCAACAATCCAGACTTTTATGCATGTTGATTAAGTTTAGTTCATCAAACTAACACTTATTTTGTCACACATGGCTTTGATGAAGTTTGATGATTCCTTGCTATAAATTATAACTCTTTGATCATTTCGACGTATTGAAATGATGACTCATATGTTGTAGTTCACCCCCAATCAGTCATCTTTCATAATTGATCACATTAGTACCATGTTAACATGTAAGTCCCATTTTTTGCTTTTTACACTGTTTTCTGTTTTGCAGTCTGTTTCTGTGTTTTAGGGTAATTTTTTCACTGGACAAATAATGAATGTTTTGGGGGTATTTCTAGAAATTTTAATTTATCGTTCGAACGACATCTCATATCACGTGAACACGTTGTTCAAGCGACTTCCTAAATCGTTCGAGCGATATCCTTAAGTCGTTCGAACGACTTCTCGCGAAATCAGGGTTTCTTTTAAGCCGTCGTTCTCTCTTCTCTCATGTCGTTCTCAATTTTTTCTAGCGACAGCAGTGCCTATGTTTCAAATTTCTGCCATTTTCGATGGTTAAAGCTGCGATCTTCACCTCTGTCATCTCTTTAAAACTCCTCTGGTCTTCGTTTCTCTCCCTTAAGCTCCTCTATCAGCCATTGATACCCCCTTGAGCTCGTTTAGCAACCATCCACTAAGGGGTTGTTCAGACAGTTGTTTCTCGTCAGTTGCACGGTTCTCCGGGGTGTTTTTTGGACAGTGGTTCTCCGGCGATTTAGATTTCAACACTTCTCCTGCATTATTTCTTTGGCGTGTTGTTCCCATTTTTCGGTGGTTTTGAGGTAACAATGTTCATTCTTTATTTTTTTTCAGAAAACTCTTGTTTCCATTACTGATTTTGACTGTGATTGTGGTTGGTGTTCGCGGTGGTTCGGTTGGACGATTGTACGGAGATAGGTGCTTAGGTGTGTGTGTGTTCCTCCGTGGCGGTATTTTTTTTCATCACACATTACTCATTCTGGTCATTCCACCAAGACGCCGTGGTGCCCCTTCCGGGCGACTCGATGAGGTACCACCCTCTGCTCGAGTTCAGGCTAGTCGGCCCCCATACTCACCTGTGAGGTGGACCACTCATGTTGAGTAAGATCATTACTTCTCATTGGGTCTCCACATTCGGTCAGTTGTTTCAGAGAGGGTGTTTCGTTATGCTGAGTTTCCTGAGTTAGGTATTCCTCGTTGGTTATCTGCTAGAGGTTGGGATTATATGTTTGAGGTTCGTGGGATTATTTATCCAGACATTGTCCGAGAGTTTTTCTTCCGTGCTCTTACCCACGCTGAGGAGATCTTTTCTACTGTACGTGGCATTCCTGTTCTCGTCACTACAGATCTCATAGCATCTTTTCTGCACCTTCCTCGTGTCTCAAACGCTGTGTTCCCTTGTTATACCGACGATGGACCTACTTATGATGATATTTTGCAGCATTGTTTCTGGGAGATTCCTCCGGCAGGTTCTACGATGTATCATCGCCAGCTTTACCCTGCCTTCCGTGTACTAAATAGGTTTATGTCAGCATCCATTTATCCTCGGATAAATCATACTCAGATTGGGTCTGACATCGTCTATTTTATATATCATGTTTCTCAGGGGTGGGATATCGATCTTTCAACTGTCATGCTTCGAGTCATATCCTCTGTCACTGTCCATGGTTCCATCCAAGTTCGTCTTGCTCTTCCATATGGGATTCTCATTTCCACCCTTTGCACTACTACTGGTGTCCCTGTTTTAGAAGGTGATCTGCGTATCCCTACGCCTAGTATTATTGATCATAATACTTTCGCTCGTTCTGAGAGTCATTTTCCACAGGCAGCGAGAGCAAGAGCTCCACCACCAGAGGGAGTCTTCCCTAATCCGTATCAGGCCTCTGATCACACTGGTCCGAGCACGTTTACTATTTCTCCACCACCACCCCCCACTCCTGCACCTACACGTACTATTGAGGAGGAGGTTTCTTCTTTACAGGCACAGGTAGCTGCCCATGTATGATTCTATCATGGCTAGATTTGATGTTGAGGCCGAAGCACGTGTTCGTGCTGAGTCCAGGAAACAGCATTTTTTGATGAGATGCGGCAGAGAGAGCATCAGAGAGGTGCCTGTTCATCTGGACTTGGTCATATTTCTTCCACATACACTGATGATGATGATGATGATGATGATTCCGCCGATGCTTAGTTGTATTTGTTTTATTGTATCTGAAACATCCATATTCATGATGTATTTTGTATTCTCTCTGATATGATGTACTCTTTCGATCAGTTGTATCTATCTTGGTTCTTATGACATGGATGTACAGTCTATTTTTGCAGTTTTAGTGATTCTCGCATTATTATTTTGTTTCTGCTATCTTTTTCTACCCATTGTCATATTGCTATTGATTATCTAAATATGCTGATTCATTCTCATATTTTATTGCTAGATATGGTGTGTTTGTCCTACCTTTTGTCTATTCCAGGCAAAAAGGGGGAGAGATATGTGATGTAGGGGGAGTATTTATTATTATGATTTTATATTAGTTTATTTCCTCCATACTTCACTTGGGTATTTGGTTGTGTCTCGTGTGTGTGGGTATTGTTTTCAGAGATTCAGATATTCATTGATACATCACATTCAGAGACAGAATCAGATTCAGATGCCTACCGATTATTTAGTTCCATCGGTCCTCTATTTTTTTGTCATTGTGGGTTAGAACATGTATTTGTTATGGCATATAGCTCTGTTTAGTTTTGTCTTGGAATAGCCAAAGGGGGAGATTTGTAAGAACATAATTCTTAGCATATTCATTTGTTTAATTGGCCTAATTTCGGACAAAATAAATTAAGTCTAGTCTAGTTATCTATGGAGTTTATTTAAAGCCTACGACAAAGTTCAAGTCCAAGAATGTGCAATCAAAGCTTTCAAGAAGATTACAAGTCAAGACGTGTTGCACATGTTTAAGATCACTCGGGTATGAATACTTGTGAGTAGTTGGGTAATCTGTATATTGATTAAATACTGGATGATTTAAATGTTTGGAAATTAACTGTTTTTATGTTTTAAAAAAATATTTCTGAGTTGCAAACAGTTTAAAGAAAATTCGAGAATTAAATTAAAAATAAAAATATTATTTTTTACTGTATCTCGAACGAGATTGTGAATTGTTCAAACGACATTGACATGTCGCGCGAACGAGATCTCATCTCGCTCAAATGACCTGCCGCCTCGATTTTCGTGTTTTCATTTTCTTGGACTCTGTGCAGCTCAGTTATAAATAAAAACTTATCTACAAACATTTCTGAAAGCATAACAGTTTCGAAAAACTTATTCTTATACAAGTTTTTCATCTTTCGGTGTTTATTCAAGATCATACTACTCAATTCCAAAGTTAAGTGTTCTTGAACGCTTTTACCGAAAGATAATTCATTCATTACACCGTGTTGCACTTTGTGAGGAGAACTCTACAACCGAAGAGTAGCGTGCCATTGTAGAAGGAGACCTTACGAAGTATCTTGTGGAGAAGTTGTTTCTCTTCTTCACTGCTGCCCTCCTGGAAAGGGAAAGTTCCAGCCGAGACATCGAAACCGACACCTGCGGGTATTTCGTATGTTGCACTTGTAATTCGTGTAAGTCGTTTTCTTATAAATTATAGTGAAATAAAAAGGTTTTGCCCTTCCGGGATTTTTCCTGAAATTGTTTCATTTACCGCATGCTTTATTCATCAAATGAATTTAATCACTTAGATGCATGTTAGGGTTTAAGAAGCTAAAATTAGTTTTAACTAAAATTGGAACAAAGTTGTTTTTTACCTAAAGTACACTAAAGGGCCATTTCACTATCTCAAAGCGGCATATTCAATTTCTAAAAATGAAAATCCCTCATCATTTACTGGGACCAGAGCTCCCGAAGACGAAGAGGCACTAGATTTGAGTTGCTTCACTTCTTCTCGCAGGGTAATATTTTCTTCCTCTAATAATTTAGTAATATTCCTATGTTCCTCGATTTCAAGTTTAAGAACACACTGTCTCTTAATGGGCTGAAAGAAACTTGTCATAACCTCGATCAGCACTCAACTGCTGGTACTTTCTCTCATACCCTCCATACAGAAGTGCAGAGGTTTCCTTATGCTGAAGTTGAAGTTCTTCGGTTATTCCTTGAATATCTTCAATCATCTCATAATAAGCCACATTATTAGCCACAGCTCAATCAAGTAAACACTTCAAATATTGGTAAGCCTCAACTGCTCGTTCAGAGGCATCAGGTCCAAGGATATTAACAATTTCAGCTTCAGTAAAATCTGTATGACCAACTTTGAAATAATCATTGCATTTCTTCATCAACTCTGTATCATGAGCTAACAAGAGTTCCATCCTGGCAACAAACTAGCAAGGCAAACATGAATCAATCAACAACAGTGCAACTACATGTTGAGCAAGTAAAGTAGAAAACTCATAATAAATAACAAAGTCCATTTATTAATCACAGGAGGAGAAAGTACAACCGGAGTTACAATAAAAGGGAAAAATAGAAGAACAACATAATTAAAGAATCGAACAACTCTACACCTTCTCCTTATTTCCTACAGCATCTTCAGTCGATTTGGACGAAGGAGTTAGTTGCTCGGATGGCAATTGAGGTTGCCCGGTAGAAGTTATTGCCAGTTTAACTTTCTTAGAAGATTGAGGAAGGGTAGCAGCAGTTGTTAGTTCTACTAATACCATAGAAGATTCATCAGATGCAATTTCATCTTCTTTTTCTTCTTCTTCTTCAACAGCAGGAGGAGGGCCATGGGTATGTTCCTGAAATAGTTCAGAATCCTCAGTAATGTTCAACCTCTTCAAGGCTGCTACCCATCCATATCTGAAGTATTTCACACTTGCATACTCCATCTGGGAAATGATAAAAGTTAAGGCCTTGTTCCATCCTTTGTCATATCCATAACTAAAGAAATTCTAAATAGTTGCTTTCCTTTTCGCTCTCTTCGAGGAGGTTTTCTCCCTGAGAATCTCTTCGACGGACTTTACCTTCTCTTCAAGGTCTTTCTTACGCCATTCAGCCTCTTCAAGCTTGGCGTTATCTTCCTCGGTGTCCTTCACAGCCTGCTTCCGAGCTATATCAGCAAGTGAAGAGTTGACTTGGCTGATGTAATTTTCTTCTCCTAAGCAGCCTTGTCCTCTTCATACTTCAGCCAGGATTCCCCTAAAGACTTTGACAATACAGCAAGGGCTTCCCCAACACCACTGGATGAGGTTGAAGCTTTAATGGCTTCATACTTCTCCACGATATTGTCAAAGCACACCAAAAACTGTAAGAAGGAGAAAGCCATAAATCAGAGCATGAACACAGCAATAAAAAATTAGAAGGATAAGTATAATGACCACTTACTGATGCAAGAAGTTAGGCAGCCACAGCGACCACCCTATCCTGAGGAGTTAAAGTTTTAGCAACTCGACAGTCGAGCAAAGTCCCTGACTTGATCAATTTCTTGGCCAAGTCAGGGGTAAGGACAGCTGGAAAACTAGTCCTTAAAGAAGAAATCCCAACTCCGGAGGGTTGGGCAACAGTATCTACAGGCCTCTAAGCACAACCCCTCTTCAACCTCCTTAAACGAGCATCTTCAATCAAAGGTGATGTCTCTTTTGGGAAAACAGCTTCAATCAAAGGTGCTGCCTCTTTAAGGGCAACAGGGGGCTCCTTGCTGATATTTTTGGTAGGAGGAATAGCATCCTTCTTCTTAGTTCCATCAGCCAAAACGTCGCTTTTACACTTCTTCGTTCCTTCGGTATCAGGAGCGGGCTTGGTAAAGAACTCGGGTAACCTCCTTTTCTTCGTCATCAAATCAGCAATAGAGGTACCCAAATCAGAAGAAGATTCCCCTATAATTTTTGGAGAATTCGGTGCTTGATCAAGATCAACCACCACGGGAGGAACGAGAGGTCGGGCAATAAAAGATGAAGTGGTATTCTTATATCTCAGCAAATGAGAAGCAGAACTCACGTGCTCCCCGTTGACGGATTGGTGCAAACCCCAGATAAGTGCCAAGTTCTTTAAATTTATGTCACTCTCTTTTGGAGGTTTCCTTTTGCTATAAACTGCAATAAATAAAAAATGAGTGTCAGTTACGCATTTCATCAAATATAAACAGAGCTAAATTGAAAAATTAAAAACAATCTATCCCATTGCCATAAAGTGGACATCTGGGACCTTGGTAAACACCATTTCCTTTTAATGGGGGGTGTTGCTAATTTTTCATCATAACCCCATGATCAAAATAGTCCCTATTAGCATCGGGAAGATTAACCACTAAATCTCAATTAGAAAACCTAGTTTTTAAATAAAATGCGATGTCACTGGTAACCCCATTATAACAATACATAATTTTAGGAATTCCTAAACGAATTCCACGTACTTGATTTAACCTATATATGCTATTAACTACCCTCCATGTATTTGGAGCTACTCTTGCACGAACAATATCAAAATATTGGCAAAACTCCAAACACAGGGGATTCGGCGAAAAAGAAAAACCACACTTCGCTACAAAAATGGAGGGAAACCAGTGTCCCTCAGCTAAAGAAAATAAATCAGAGGGGCAAGGAGGATCCTCTAGAATAACCCAAGAGGGAATCACAAAATCAGCCCAGAACTTATCCAATGACTCGATAAGATAAACCATGGTGGATAAATCAACGAAAGAAGAAGGAAGAAAATTCTTACACAAAGATTGAGAAATCTGCTAAGGCAGGTGACAGAAAGAACGACATTACAAGGATATAATGAGAAGACAAAGAGTTTAGAAATCTGGAAGTAAAAAGTAGATGACGATCTATTTCTATCACTTTTAAATGCCCTGCATCGGGAAGTAGGAAAAGAAATGATTACTAGAAAAGACGATTGCGTTTTCGGCAGTTAAATGATGAAAAAGACGCAAATACCCAAGGGTCTCTCATAGATTCAAAATATTTATGCGTTTGCCATTTCGCGCTCAAAGTCATTAAATGTCACAAGTGTTGGAAATCTATAATCTAACAAGACTGGGTAAATGTGCCCGAGCAACTTTTGGGCATAATGTTCCACACTCTCATATTCAACCTCAATTGTGAAATATTGGGGGCTTCTGTTGATACAAAAATTAGTCAGATGACTTGGACTAATTATATGAAGACATGTGTCATCTTACGTGGAAAAATGTATATCCACCGAGCTACTCACCTTGACGAGCTACTCAATGTACAAAGCATCCAGTCAAGAAGTTCAAGCAACAATTACATATTCAATGAACATTGGATTCAAGGAACATTCTTATTATGTACAGATGTATATGTCTATTAAATAACGGCGAATTATCTATTCACATGAACAGCCCTCGGGCTATAAATACATTGTAACCCCCTCCATAAAGGGGAGATTGAGAATTGATCATTTACGATCATCATCAAGATCAAAGCAAAACACCCAGCAATGCAAAACAGTGGACGTAGGCCATTCTCTTAAGGTTGAACCACTTTAAAAATATGTTGTCATATTTCTTATTTTATATTTATCTGTGATGAATTAATTAGATCAAATATAGTGTTTTACATCAACAGTGACCAACAGTGTCCCCACTTAGGAGGAGATGCACCAGCAGTTCCTTCAAAAGTTCTTAGTAGAGGAGGATGAGTTCACATTGAGACACCTGGCACAAGAAGTTCAGAAGACGGGTGAGGAACTAATGCAATATATCAAATGCTTTCATGAGAGGGCACTGGATGTCCATGAGGATGTAGCGGAAGCAAGGTTGCTGCAGATATGCATGGAGGGACTCTTGGAGGAGTACAAGTTGTACTTATTCAATGAGACCAAAGATGGAACTTTTAGAGAATTCACAAGGGCGGCGAGCAATATAGCCATGATAATCAAGCCAAGGGCCTCGAGTTGGAGAACGTAAGTGTCGTTGACCTCCGGAAGGTTTTAGGTATCGAGGAGACAGGTAGCCAACTGTGTTGATGGAAACCCCAAAGGCAAGAAGGGAGGCTTTGGGGCCAAGAATAACAGCCCCGGGAATAAGAGAAAGTTTGAAGAAGATGCCCCATCACCGCTACCTTGCAGCGTAGCGAAAGCTATGGATTATTATCGCACGTTAGTACGAAAAGGAGTAGCAG
This sequence comes from Sambucus nigra, assembly GCA_949130495.1. Classification (NCBI taxonomy): domain Eukaryota; kingdom Viridiplantae; phylum Streptophyta; class Magnoliopsida; order Dipsacales; family Adoxaceae; genus Sambucus; species Sambucus nigra. The sequence goes on along the minus strand of OX422214.1, from coordinate 248,572,091 downwards.
GTCCCCCCACTTGAAGCGAGAAATCCCAACAGCGGCTGATAAAGCCAATCCCAAATATTGTGAGTTACACCAGCGGGTGCAACACTCTACTAAAGATTATTACTACTTGAGGAGAATCATTGGCGAGCAAGTGGCCAGTGGAACTCTGCAGATACCTCCGGTAGACGTCAATGAAAATCCACTTTCGACGCACCACTTTGGTATAGCCAATGTTATGGTGGCATACGATGAGGAAGCAGCTCAAGAGTTGATGGAGCTGGAAAGCGGAGATAAAATATGTAAAGGGCTAGAAAAGCTATCATTAAGAAGCAGGCAGAGAAGTAAGAAGGAGAGAAGCCGTAAGGAGTGGTTATTTACTCCTAACCAGGAAGAGTTTGAATGTGAGGAGGTTGAGCAAGTGAAACTCCCCGGAGATGAATTGGACGTCATCCTTGCTATTGATGAAGGAGGGACGTCCAAGACTGAGTATGTTTGTAATGCTTAAACGTATGAAGTGGACCTGGACTCTAAATGTGAAGCTATAGTAAGAAGTCCTAAGTTCAAGTGGTTCTTTGACCAGATAGGAGTAAAATATGACACAAGGGTAGTCATCATAAGGAAAGTCTTAGAAGCGGTGCAGCAGTGTGGAGACCCTTCACTAAATTAGCAGGGACCAATTGGGAGGTTGATCAAAAGATACACCTACGAAGTGGTCTTTTCTGAGGCAGACAGATAGGTGCCTTACTTTAACAACCGACCGTTGTATGTTACGACTATGATACATTGAGCCTCATTCCCAAGAGCATTAATGGATGGAGGAGCATATATTAGCATCATGCCCATCAATGCGTTATACGAGATGGGGATATACCAAGAGAAGATAGTGCCGGTGCCACTAGTGATCTCAAGTTTGACAGTGCTGGAATGCAATCTCTCGAATATGTGAATGTAGGAATCAAGTTGGGTAATTTTACCTCCCACATCAAATTCCATGTCACCAATGCTAATACCAGTTACCAGCTACCCATTGGGAGAGTATGGATGCATACACGTGGAATAGTGCCCTGCACCTACCATTAGTGTGCAAAGGCAAATATTTGAGGAACATAGATCATAATTAAGGCAACACTTCTCCGTTGAGGAATCCCATCTGGTGGATGCAATATTCTACACGAAACTGGATAAAGAAAGAAAGAATTCTACTAGAAGGTTAGAAGAGAAGCAAATGGTTAGAAGAAGTGCCAATCCAAAGAGGTATGTCCGTGATCGCTTTGGGGCAAGGGTGATTCCCCACGTAGCAAAAGGCAATAGTAAGGTGGAGGAGGCAGTCAAACCTCCTCAAACTTGTAAAAAATTGGTCCTACTGGATGGAAAAGTTATTTACCGTTTATAATAGTTTGTGCGAGCGGTGTTCTGGGATGAGAGCATCGACCCGTCACCGGAATGTTTTGTTATGGATGAGTCTCATATCATTGAACATGTTGAAGAACTAAAAGAGGCTCCGGAGTGCATGCAAGATGGACCCAAGGAGCTGCTACAAGAACTATAGGAGATCAACTTGGGTGTGGAAGGGGGTGAGAGTAGTCCCATTCTAATCTCAAAGGGCTGGAACCAAGGGCAGAGGGAGGAGGTCATCAACCTGCTCAAAGAGTTCACAGATATGTTTGCTTGGAAGTACACAAAGATGACTGGGATTGACCCAAAAGTGAGATCCCATAAACTCAATGTCCTTCCCAATGCTTTTTCGATCAGGCAAGCGACGCGTACATATAAGGTTGAGATAGACCTTAAAATCAAAGCAGAAGTGGAGAAGTTATTAGCTGTCGGGTTCATTAAACCCATTTAACACCCTGTGTGGCTCTCCAACATTGTGCTGGTGGCCAAGAATTATAAAAGTCAAATCCGAATTTGTGTGGATTTTCGTGACTTGAACCGGGCATATCCTAAAGATGAATTACCCCTGCCAAGCATAGACAGCCTAGTGGAAGCCACTGCGGTCCATGAAATGTATAGTTTCATGGATGGGTATGTCAAATATAATCAACTCAATATGAACCCAGCGGGTGTAGAGAAGACCGCCTTTCGTACGCCATTGGGAAATTTCCATTACACAGTCATGCCTTTTGGGCTGAAGAATGTCAGGGTTCAGGTCCACCTACCAGCGGACGATGATGTCTATCTTCCACAATTTGTTTCATGACATATTAGAGTTCTATATGGATGATATGGTGGTGAAGTCTAAGAAATAAAGCAAACACATCCAAGACCTTCGACGAGTGTTCGAAAGATGTCGCTGATACAAGATAAGGATGATTCCTTCAAAGTGTGACTTCGGGGTTACTGCATGAAAGTTCTTGGGGTTTGTTATGAATATGAAGGGGGTGCAAGTGGATGAAGTGAAGACAAAATCCATAGTGATGATGCCACCCCCGGGGAGTCAAAGGCAGCTCAAGAGCTTCTTAGGAAAGGTATCCTATTTAAGGAGGTTCATACATGCACTAGCAAAAGTGACTCACTCATTTGCACCCCTACTGAAGGAAAATCCAAGTGGACTTAGGGGGAAGAGTAGAAGAAAGCATTTGAGAAGATTAAAGAGATTTTAGCTTCTCCATCAACAATGATCCCGCCGGAGGTTGGGGCACCGCTGCTACTTTACCTCACCTCAACAGAAAGATCTATAGGGGCATTGTTGGCCCAAGAAAATAAGGAGTGGAGAAGTCGGTATACTACTTATCGAGGGTAATATAATGTACATAATTAAGATATACTAATGTGTAGAGACACTTCCTTGCCTTAGTATTCATGGCGCAGAAGTTGAGACACTACCTGCTGGCCTTTATCGTCCACATAGTCACAAAGTGTGACCCTATCAAGTATCTCCTGGCACGAACTATCCTGGTAGGGAGAGCAGCAAGGTGGTTCTTAATTTTGTCGAATTATGATCTGAAAAGCATAGTGCCTAAAGCTATCAAAACTCAAGCAATAGCCGATTTGTTGGCGCATTTCTCGAGTCAAAACTTTGATCCTCCCAGCAAAGAGCTGCCTGGAGAGGATTTTCAAGCATGCCTAGTGGAAGATGGAATTTGATGGCTCTTGTGCACAAGGAACAGGGGGTGCATGTATTATTCTTTATAACAGTAAAGAGAAGGTCACCCTCTCTTTCAAGTTAGACTTCAAATGCTCCAACAATGAGGTTGAGTATGAGGCCCTAATACTAAGGATGTTGGAGGCATTGCGAAGAGGCATCGGGGTATAGTGCATACGAGGGGACTCCAATCTCATAGTACAACGGTTTAATGGGGAGTTTATCCTCAAACATGCTACCCTACAGATACATCATCTAGAGGTTGCTGGGATGATTTTTTAAAGTGACCATCGAGAGGCAGGCCCGAACAATGAATAAGCATCCGGATGCGATGGCCCCAATAGCACAGAAACTGGACATGGATGAACCAGAGGCCACCATCACAGTGCGGAGGAGAACGGTGCCTACTACGGTGAGGTCCCTATTCCCAAGTGATGAGCCAGAAGACTAGAGGTACTTGGTGGTGAAGCAACTTAAAACAAGAGAAGGATCATTGAAGCTGGTAGAATTAGCTAACTACTACCTGTCACAAGGGACACTTTACTTTAAGAGCCTCAGGGGGATTTGGCAAGGTGTGTCGGAGAAAAGGAGGCTACAAAGAGGTTGGTGGCAATGCATTAAAAACATTATGGGGATACTGATATTCCTCTTTATCGTCGGTTGCAGTGGGGGGGCTACTACTGGCCCACCATGAGCACAGAGGCTGCTCATTTGCAGCAGGGCTGTTTAAAGTGCCAGACCTAATTTGATCATCCAGTAGAGGAAAACTTTGTAAAAGTCTTTGAATATTGGAGGCAGCCATACATAGCCTATTTAAAAGATGGTGAGTTGCCAACAGAAAGGGCAGAAGAGATCTACCTTCGAAAGAGAGTGGCCCGCTTCTCTCTGATAAAAGGGGAGCTTTACAGGAAGGGTTACAATGAGAAAGAATTGAAATGTATAACCAAATAATATATGGAGAAGGTGATGAAGGAAGCTCATGAGCCTTTCCACATAGGAGGTGCCAAACTATATGGTCAACTGATGACGCTGGGGTACTACTGGCCAACCATGGAGGCTGACTCTATTGGTTCTGTGAAGAAATACAGAGCCTGCCAAGTGCATGGCAATATGGTGCATGCCCCCTCCGTCAGCCTGCAAAGCCTAGCATCTCCCTACCCTTTTCACACGTCGGCATTTGATATGGTGGGAAAGATTAGCCCAGCCTCACACGACAGAGCTTTTATCATTGTAGCTACAGAGTTATATACTAAATGGGCGGAAGCCATCCCTCTAAGGAGAGTGACTGCCCAAGTGGAAACCCAGTTTATAAACTAGTATATCATATGCAGGTTTGGTATACCCAAAGTAATCTTAACAGATAATGGGAAGCAATTCGTATGCAAGGAGATGGCCCTCCTCACATATAATATAAAATTGTGCATAACAGCTCAACCATTTCCTACCCTAAGAGCAATGGCCAAGCGAAAGCTACTAATAAGACCTTAATAAATATTTTGAAGAAAATGCCAGAGGACATGCTGGGGGCATGGGATGAGAAGTTTCCCTGGTGCTATGGGCTTATCATACTTCAAAAATAAAATCGACAGGATTTACCCCATTCACCCTGGTATATGGGATCGAAATTGTCCTACCAGTAGAGTTGGCGATACCCTCAGCCAGAGTTGCTCTCAGTAATGGGCTCATCCCTGACCCAAGGCATGTGCAGCTGGAGGCACTGGACGAGCATAGAGACAAGGCGAAAGAGAATTTCAAAGTCTACACCCAGCAACTGTCCAATGCCTACGAGAACTTGGTCAAGCCTAGGGAGTTCCAGGTGGGAGACTTAGTCTTACGTGCATCCACTCACCATCTCCGCAGAATTTCGACATCAAAGTTCAAACCCAACTGGGAAGGCCCCTTTGTCGTCAGAGGTGTGGGAAAGTCGAGTTATTTCTAGATTTTAGAGCCGGAGAGTGACTGTCTCCAATCCATCAACTGTAAATGGCTAAAGAGGTACTATGCCTAGGTTTAGTTAAACTTCATTTCTGTGATAGACGACCGATTTGCTCTTACACCTGAAAATCCTTTTTGGTAAAGAAATGAGAGAGCGATACCATTTTGTAAGCAATATACAACAGAAAAAGAAATGAACGGTGGCACTTTTGATTATTATTGATGTTTGTTTTGATTACTCGTTTATGTGAGATAGACCCAGTAGAATGTGTCACTACACCATAATGGCTATTTAGCAACTAATAGATTATTTAATTTGTAAGTGTTTAAAACACTTACATAATTTACAACGGTTTTGGACACTTACAAAATTTATAAGTGTTCAAAACCGTTGTAAAATTTGTGATGGTTACTTAATTTAAGTGGAATAACCTAAAAGGGTTGCATACTAAAAAAAAAATTAGTCCAAATCTCTTCACTAAAAAAATTAGTCCAAACCTTCCCTCCAAACTTGCGTGTCCCGCTCCAAACTTTCGTGTTTCGTGTCCCGCTCCAAACTGTCGTGTCCCGCTCCAAAAAATTTCTTCTCCAAAATTTTTATGCGATTTGGGCGACATAGGTATTATTATTGAATGTTTCAGATGTTTTTGTGCGATTTGGTGGTTTCAGATGTTTTTCTTTGTGCGAAATTTTTCTTCGTGCGAAATCTGTATAATTTTTCTTCTCCAAAAATTATTATTGATTGTATTTCAGATGTTTCATGCGATATAGGTATTATTATTGAATGTATTCTTTTTGCCCTGTTTTATTTGGTGCGTATTGGAGGTTTCTGATGAGTATTGAAGGTTTGCCCTGTTTTAACAAATATGCTATCATTATTGGTGAGTATTGAAGGTTTGCCCTGTTTTAACAAATCTGTATATTGAAGGTTTGCCCTATTTTAACAAATCAACATTATTCTGTTAACAAATCAATGTTAGTTTATTTTAACAAACCTATAGCCTTCGCTTAGGGTTGTATGCAATCATCTTTCAACGATTTAGGGTTTAGGGTTAAAGATACGATTTAGGGTTTTATTTTGTTAGTATTATTCTGTTAAAGATACGATTTAGGGTTTTATTTGGTGCGTATGTCTTACTCTGTTAAATATTTGGTGCGTATGTTTTATTTGGTGCGTATTATTCTGTTAAAGATACGATTTAGGGTTTTATTTGGTGCATATGTCTTATTCTGTTAAATATTTGGTGCGTATGTTTTATTTGGTGCGTATTATTCATACATGATTAAATATTTGGTGTGTATTATTCTATTTGGTGCGTATGTCTAATTTGATATCTGTCTGTTAAATATTTGGTGCGTATTATTCATCCATGATTAATAGTTTGGAATAATGGTGCGTATGTATAATTTGATTACTGTCTAATTTGTGATTTTCACCCCAAGTGGGAATTAGCAGTTAAATTAATGATTTGAGTCTGCCAAATCTGGGTTTTGAATAATTGTAAAGAGATTTAGGTCTGTCAACCACATTTTAAAAAAATTATGAAAAAAACTTGGAGTGTCCGTCATTGACAAGGTAAACCCTCAATATGTACAGGGTGATACAAACTCTCTGTATAGGAAAAGCATCGCTTGAAACTAAAATTTGGTTTTCTTTTCTTTCTTCGAACCAATAAGTAATGCTGAGTTGGGGTTTGACGTGTTTGGGTTTAAGGTTGGGTGTATTTATGTTATCTTTCGAATATAGAGAAGATTATTTCTAGTTTCAACCATAAAAATATTTAATTTATACTTCATTTGGTTATAAATTCTATTATATGAGATTTTAAGATCATGTTATATATGATGATAAAAAAATTTGTACAAAAATAGGGGTTGTCGGATTGAGTGACTATTAAGCTGTAAACTAGCTCATGTTTGCTTGAAAAATCCACTTGTAATCACCTTTTTACTTCATTAAACATTAATCAAAGATTGTGAACAATAGACTATTTCTTTACTTGTTGCCTGACCCTTAGATATTAAATAGTATATATTAATTTTTTACTAACATAGCTCAACATACAGAATGTCATCGGAAGTTAGTAAAGAATGGATGAAGGAACGTGAAATAGGAAGTGCAAAATACATTAATGGGGTTGCTACGTTCATTGATTTTGTAAAGAATAACCGCGGTGGCGAAACCTTATTTTCATGCCCATGCATAAAATGTGAAAATGGAAAGTTGTTGGAGCTTGAAGACGTCCATTTTCATTTGCTTCGTTATGGTATATCTAAGTCTTACACGTTTTGGCGTTTTCATGGTGAAAAGGAAGTCGTTAAAAGAAAAGAAAGAGAACCCACTGAAAGTGTTGAATGCAATGACCCTGTCCTCGACAATCCAAGAATGGAAGAGCTCGTTTACGACGCATTCAAAATGTTTAATCGTGAAGTAGATCATTTATCAAGTGAGCATGTTAGAATGGGGGGAGGTGACAATCGTGACGAGACTAATGAGGAGTTAATATATGAAAAGTTACGTGGCAAGGCGAGTGAACCGTTGTACCCGTCAAGTCCTGAGAAACATACGACACTATATTTTCTTGTCAAATTGAATAATGTTAAGACAAGATATGCTTTGTCAGATAATAGTGTTACGGAAATTTTGGGGGTGTTTAAAGAGTTTTTGCCGAACGGAAATACAGTACCGTCCAAGTATCCAGCTATGAAGAAGATAATCAAAGAAGTTGGTTTGGATTATAATATAATTCATGCATGCAAAAATGATTGTATTTTATATAGAAAAGAACATGCAATGAAGGTAAAATGTCCAGTATGCAACCTACCCAGGTATAGGTTAGGAATAAATGGGGAGGGTAAAGTACCTCTGAAGATAGTTAGACATTTCCCACTGATTCTAAGGTTGAAGAGATTATTCACCATACCATGGATTGCAAATGAGATGACTTGGCACGCTAGAGCGCAGTGTAGCACAAATATCATGCGTCATCCTGTTGATTCGTCTATATGGAAATCTGCTGATGTGATGTGGCCAGACTTTGCGGCTGAAAAATGTAATGTTCGTCTTAGTATAGTCACTGATGGTTTTAATCCATACGGGAATCTCAACTCTAGTTACAGTTGTTGGCCTATCATCGTTACTCCTCTTAATATGGGACCGTCTTTATGCATGAAAAGGGAGTTTTCAATGATGTCAATTTTAATATCCGGGCCGAATGCTCCTAGCAAAGACATTGACATTTACCTGGCCCCCTTGTTATATGAGTTAAAGGAATTATGGTTTCAAGGTGTAATGGCGTACGACTCATATATAAAAACTAATTTTTCTTTAAGTGCGATGTTGTTGTGGGCTGTCCATGATTTTCCTGCATATGGAACTTTATCGGGTTGCACGGTTCATGGTTATAAGGGGTGCCCAGTTTGTGCAGAAGAAGTTGAATCTGAACGACTTACGAGTAATAGAAAAATTTGTTATCGTGGTCATAGAAGATTCCTCCCTCGTGATCACAAGTTTAGGGAGGACAAACGTAATTTCAACAACAAGGTTGAACATCGTAAAGCTCCACGAAGTTTATCTGGTTCGGAGGTTGAGAAGAAGGTGTTATGCATCAAGATGAGAATTGATAAACAAATTTCGGGAATAAAAAGAAAACGTAAAGGGGATAAGAATGTGGTTAGTGATGTTACCACTCCATGGTATCGAAGGTCTATTTTATTTGATTTGCCCTATTGGAAAGAGCATAGTGTTCGTCATAATCTAGATGTTATGCACATTGAGAAGAACGTCACCGATCATCTTTTGTCAACTATTCTAGACGTTAAAGATAGAACAAAAGATACCGAAAATGCCCGTAAAGATATTAAGACCATGGGGATCAAGAAGAAGATGTGGATGGAAACAGACGAAAGTTCAGGAAAAACTGTGAAACCAAAGGTTGCATTCACTCTAAACAAAAAAGAAAAAGAATGGTTTTTTTGTACTTTAAAGGAGATAAAAGTTCCAAGAGGTTTTTCTTCTAACTTGAGTAATTGTGTGAGTTTACAACCACTTGGATTGAAGGGGCTCAAATCACATGACTATCATGTAATTATGCAATATTTGTTTCCGTTGCTGCTTAAAAATGCTTATCCAAAACACAAGGACTTGCGAATAGCAATTCAACGGTTAAGCTTCTTTTTCATTGTGTTATGTTCCAAAGTTATCAAGAGGGATGTTTTGGAGTCGGCAAGGAACGCATTGTTTGAGGCTATGTGTGTTTTGGAGAAATATTTTTCGCCTGGATTTTTTGTTATTACTGTCCACCTCGTTATACACTTAGCAGAGGAAGTTTTGATTTGTGGGGCGGTAAGATATAGGTGGATGTATCCTTATGAGAGGTAATTAAATAGTAAATGATTTGCTTGACCTTTTTATTTCGACAAACATTTTTTTTGTAATCGATATATTTTTATGCGTAGGTTGATGAAAGATTACAAGAAGTATGCTAATAATAAGAGGTATGTTTAAGGGAGCATTGCAGAGAAATATATCGTAGAAGAATCGACCTTATATTGTATGGAGTACATGCCAAACCCTAGTGAAGGAAATCACAAATATACTCGTGAAGATTTTCTTGATGAAGATGAAGATGATGAATGCGCAGGCGCGGGTCCTTTAGTACAAGGGAAGAATGTGAAGTTAAATCCATTACAATTTTCACAAGCACGTAAGTGGGTGTTACACCAATCAGATGAAGTGGAGGAATGGCAGAAGTAAGTATATCAATATGATTTGAGATTTTTTAATTGAAAAATATCGCTTATGTAAATTGGTGCAGGAAGTAGGATTGCCTAAGTGTGGGTATTGAATTGGTGTAGGAAATATGATCTTTATTGGGAATCCACATTTGGGCATAAACGAAGAGCGACTACATTGAAGGAAAAGACCGAGGGTTTTATCCAATGGTTGATTAAGGAGTTTCACTTTTAATTCGACTACATAATAAAATTTTACATTTATTCATGTGCGTGTATATATAATCATCTTATGAAATCTTTTTTTTGTAGTTATTAAAAGAGGGATTGATTGATACCGCACTTTGGCGGCTAGCAAATGGGCCATTATATGATGTACAATCATATAAGAGGTATCAGGTGAATGGGTTTGAATTTTGCACACGTGAGTATGATGAGTCACGGGTAACCCAAAATAGTGGCGTGTCAATGAGGGCCATCACGAAGTTCAGGTCAAGCGGAAAAGATATGAATTATAAGGAAGCGGAGACAACATACTTTGGCATTGTTCTTGGAATATTTGAGTTGGATTTTACGTCTTTCAAAACAGTTGTGTTTTACTGTGACTGGGTGAGAGTTGAGGACAAGGTAAATGGTTTCAAAGTTGATCCTGAATCGAACTTAATGATGGTAAACTTAAGTAAGTTGAAGAGTAAGGATAAAATCGACGATGAGCCGTTCATTCTTGCATCTGAAGCATCTCAAGTGTTTTACTCGAAGGATTTTGAATACAATGGTTGGTCTATTGTTTTGCATGCACCAAATAGATTAACAACAAGTGTTGACAAACTTGAGGTCCCTACAATGTATCAGTCTATTCTCGAGGATAATCCCAATTTGAAGAATCTGCTTCAGGACTTCTAGTTAAAGCTAAAGCTGATTTTTATAATTTTTGCTTAATTTTATTTACTTTAATGCTTCACTTACTATGTAAAAGAATTTCAGACATCGCTTCAGAGAGTTTGGATGTACAATCTTGTCGTGGTCTGCATAGTCTTGATGGGCTTGAACAGTTAAAATCGTTAAAATACTTGGCTGCATCAGCTTGTGGTTCCTTAGTAAGATTGCCAGATTTGTCAAACTTAAGAAAGTTAAAAAAATTCGATACCAATGGGTGCAGCAAGTTAATTGAGGTTCCAGGCCTAGACAAATTAGAATCCTTAAAACTTATGGATATGAATGGTTGAAAATCCATAGAAAAATTACCGGATCGGTCAAACATACGAAAATTAAAAAATTACAGATCAGGAGATGCGTCAAGCTGACTGAGATTCAAGGCCTAGACATATTGGAGTCCTTGGAACATTTGGATATGAGTAGTTGCTCATCCATGGAAAGATTACCTGACCTATCGAAGTTGGGAATGCTAAAAGAGCTAAATCTGTTTTATTGCGGGAAATTACGTGAGGTTGAGGGCCTTTGGGCTTTGGAATCCTTAGAGAGCCTGGATGTGTCATATTGCAGACCAGTGGAAAAAATTCCAGATCTGTCAAAATTTAAAATTTTAAAACACTAAGACTTCGCGGTTTGTAGGATTTAACTGAGATTCGGGGATTTGAGGAGCTGGAATCCTTAGAGTTGTTGGACATTTGGGGATGCAAATCGATTGAAAAATTACCTGATTTGTCAAACCTTAAAAATTTTAAAGAAATAAATGTTTCTCTCTGTGTGAAACTAACTGAGATTAAGGGACTTGTGGAATTGAAATCTTTAGCATTGTTGGAGATTGATGGATACAGGTCACTTGAAAATTTGCCATATTTTCCAAACACAAGAACATCGCGGGGGCAGAGGTATAATAAGGTTATCAACAATTTCTTAATGCGACAGTATATCTCAGTATTATGTTTAATTAATGTTTTTTCTTTGCAAAGAAGGACTTTCCATGATTGCTTGCTAATTACCCTTTCTTTCTCCATCTATTGTTTAATACATTATAGAAAGAATCGAGCTCGTCAAGTCAAAACCCAAGACAGAGATATGTCCTTGAGAGAATCCCCCAACGAGAATGGGTCAATAGGAACATGGTAAGTCTCTCTGTAATTTTTTTGTTTTTTCGAACTCTCAATCTCGATAATAAAGACCTATAGGAAAATATAGGATCGAACTTCGATCGCTGATGAGTTCTTACACCATGTATTTTTCGATTTTAATTTCCCAAATTATTGGTGTAAAAACGAGTGGTAATTGATAGAACATTCCAGTATTGGTAATTACCCCATATTTCCCACGTTTTTAGTAAGCATGAGAGAGTGAGTAGTTGTGGTGGAGAGATTGTGGGGAGTTATTGGAAGTTACCAAGTAGTGGGGATTTGGAGGCCAAGGAAAAGGTTCCTGTGAGGCTGTAAATGCAGCCCTTGGGGCAATAATCCAGGGCATCACATAAATGATGTCTTTCATTATTTATCATATCGTTTATGTTTATCTTTAATTTCAGTATTATATCACAGTTGAGTCAATCCATGCATTTATCTTTCAATTCAAATGATCAGTATAATATCATAATGAGGCTTCACTTTAAAAGAGGTAAAACTAGTTTGTCACTTCACTCATTATTGCCCCATTCAGGATTTCGATTCATTTTGTATGACTAAGTATTGTGTATTGAAAAATGAGTTGGAATCCAAATACTGAGTGTACAATTTGTTCTTTGGACTATCCCATATCATATATTATTTAGACATGCACATCAAATAACATTATGGCCAATTATCAGTAAATGAAATTCACTATGAAGTTCAAAATGTGTTACATGAGGTAATAAATGGATAATATCACAACTACTAAATTTACAGGCAATGGAGGATCCAATCTTCATGGGTGAGTGTGACATCATGGACTTCTTTGATGAAGATTTTACAACTGCATTTGGAGATGACTTTCAAAATTCTATCTCCCCAAAAAGCAACTCAACCTTGTGTGCTGCATCCTCGCCTCAAGCTACTCAACACAACATTGGCTTTGAAACACAAGGACCAACAAAAAAACACAAAATTGACAGCTTTAGTCAATATTCTTCTACTCCCATTATTCTGGATTTTCTATATGATTAGGCATATTGCAAAGGCCATATTGAATCCCAAGACAATTTCAATGCCATATTCTTAATATATCATGACTGGGCATAGAAATGGATATACGAGTTTTAACTTCCTCTTTTTTGCTGATCCGTCTGTGAACGTGTATACACTCTTTAATTTAGCCTGTGTTTCATAAGCATTGGATTCAAATAGCCAAAAACCTCCCCTGAGCAATTAATATAACTATTGCCAAGTTATTGACCTTCCTTAAACCTATGGTATGGCTTAACATCACTATACGTTATTTAGTTTTTTTTATGTAAACAAAAGTCATATATTCACTGTGAATGCATCTGATTGGGCCTTGCCACTGTGTTATACTAACTACATAACAACTAATATATAACTGTGTTGGCCATACTTGGTTTTGCATTTATTTATGTCCCGTGTGCTTGCCTTTTTAAGAGTCACTTATTTGTTTATGTCCACAATCGCATAAAATTGTTGCTAAATTTGACTTTCGTGATGTTGTTCAGGTTTTTAATAGACTCTCATTGGTAGTGTCGTTTCATCTTCTGCCGATAGGAATGCTGAAGTGGTAGATGCTCCGATTTCATTTTTTATGCACTTAGAGGGTCATTTAGCGACGAGGCGGTGAGTACTGGTAGTGGTTATCTTGAGGGAACTAGTGACAAGGCTCTTATCGACTCGATTTCCTTGCCATACTAATAGGGTTGTGGAACATGTGTATTTGGATACAATAACTAGATGTATGAAGTTTGTTAAGGAGAATACTCACTATATACCTTTAGTTCTTGCTTTCTTTCTTGATGAGAGTGCTTGTTTATGCTGAACATATCATAAAGTATTGTACGAAAGTGTTTGGATATAATTGTTATGCTTTTAGCTATTTTTATTGTTTATTATATGTGAGGTTGGTGGTACGTGGTGGCTAATTTTTATTTTTTTTTAGTATTTTAATTTATGTAAGTGTTCATAACACTTACAAAATGAACATTTTTTTCCTTCCTATTAATATTTGTAAGTGTTTTGAACCGTTACAAACAAATATATATATTTTCTTTTGCAAGTGTTTATAACCCTTGTAAATTAAAAAAGTTGCTGAATTTTGCAAGTGTTCTAAACACTTGCAAATAAAAATTTTGTAAGTGTTGAAAACACTTGAAAATTTTAATATGTAAGTGTTCAGAACACTTACAAAGTTTTTTACAACAGTTGCCCAAAACGGATATGTGTTCCCAATGAAAACTTACAAATAACATTTGCAACGATTTTGAACACTTAAAATTTTTTTGCAACGCGCTGATTTGTAAGTGTTTAAAACACTTACAAATCGCATGTTTTGGTGTAGTGTGTGTGTGTGTGTATATATATATATATATATTTCCTTTAAAAAAAAGAACTTTGCTCACTACACTTGGGGAGTAAGTCCACCCTAAGAGAAGGTATACTGAGCAAAGTCCTCCCAGACATAACAGACATTTTCATCTTTAGTCACCTGACTAGGAGGAGGACAACCTCCAAGTAATAAATGTTTTATTTGACTAAATTATAGAAAATGGGAAGAAGGGGGTCAAATTCCTCCTCTCTAATATTTTGAGAACATAAAATCTCTTAAAGAAAATATGGAGCAAGGACTCCAAAGACTAGGGGCTAACTAATTCAATTTAGTTTTTTAATGAAACAAAACTTGAAGGAAGGAGACAAGGGTCACCCCCTCCAATTTATTCCTCACGAACACAAAGTAATAATGTGCAGGAGCACCCCCGCAGATAGGAGGGGTGATCTAAAAAAGTAACATGCAAACATCTCGCAGTCACAAGAGGTGCACTTAAAAGAATAATGTACATATGTACAAAACTTGCGTAGATTAATGCAAGTGCCCTGCAGCATATGGGGCAACCCATGTTGGTCAAATGCTCACAGGAATTAGAGCAGGCCAAACGCTAAAAGTATATGTGGAGAGCAAGAAAAAACAAAAATACAGGAGAAGTAAAAACATCATTCTTTTTCTCATTAATGAATGTTCAGTGCTATACACATAGAAGCCAAAATACTACAAAGCAAGAGCCTATCCACTAGAAACAATAAAAAATAAGTCATCATGAGTGAGGGCATCGGCGTATAATAGATCAGCCTCATGTAAGAACTCCTCCTCCATCTTAGCCATCTTGTCCTCATCCTCCTGATCACTAGACTCGAGTCTGTCGAACCTTGCCTGAAGTGAGGAGATTTGACTCCAAACCCTCGCGGCCTTAGTCTACCGCTGCTCGGCCCTGGACTGTCTAAAGGTGTGAAGCCTCACCATCTTTTGAAAGGGAACGCTTAGTAAATAACGGACACCAGCATCACGATAATCCAAATGAAAGTGATAGAACTGCCGCAAGTCACGGAGAGCATCCAAGTACAGTAAAATAGAGGAGCTAGTCTTCTTAGCAGGAGAGGTAGCTAAGAACTCATGAACATGGCAGACAAGAGCTTTCAGGTTGAATACTGTGAGACTGTCAACCTGAAGCATGCTCTGGGGAGTGAATGTCTCGGGATGATGCTCTAAGATCAAATCCAAGAGCTGATGCTCGTTTGCCCTGAATTGTCCAGGTAGCTCCTCACGCCATAGCCTACTCGCAATGGTGGCAGCAACCTCTATTTCAGCATCACCGTCGAAATGGTGAGACCCTACCTCACAGGGGAGGAAAGAAGAATCCCCACCAGAATCGACATCATCGGACGTGGGAGTGGCCTCAGAACTACGATCTCTCTCAGCAGCTACCCCGGCGAACTCATTAATAAGGGTCTGAAAAGAAATACTCATGATAAGTCAAAAGAGAAGAAAGACAATTACGAGTCAGACCCTAGCTACGATAGAAAGCTTACCCCCAAACTCAAAGGGGTGATCATGTTATCGCCAGTCTAAAGAGGGTCGGCCAAAGTGGGGGCACTAGGATAAAAATAAGAAATGTTAAGGACTATCAACACAATTCACAAACCAACAACTAAGGAAGGGTAACATAGATGTGATAGTTAAGTACCTGAGAAGTGTACAACTCGACGCTCTCTTCTGGATCCACAGATACCGTCGGAGGAGCAATCTCATTCACCTGGAAACAATGAAACAAAGGTGAAAATGAAAACACTTGCACAGTATACGTAAGAAGAAAAGAAGAGGAAATAGTAAAAGAGAGAAGGTATGTCAGTATAGTACCTCTCCTGCAGCCATCCCCTCAACAGGCTCTATTGTTACCGGAGCAGTCGCCTCACTCCCCTGGAAACAATGAAACAAGGGTGAAAGTGAGAGAACTTGAACAGTATACACAAGAAGAAAAAAGGGGAAACAGTAAAAGAGAGAAGGTATGCCAGTATAATACCTCTCTCGCAGCCATCCCCTCAACAGGCTCTACAGTTATCGGAGCAACTGCCTCACTTGCCTGGAAATAATGAAACAAGGGTGAAGGTGAGAGCACTTGCAAAGTATAAGCAAGAATAAGGGAAATAGTAAGAGAGAGAATGTATGCTAATATAATACCTCTCTCGTAGCCATTCCCTCAATAGGCTCCACGATTATTGGAACAACAGCCTCACTCACCTGGAAATAATGAAACAAGGGTGAAGGTGAGAGCACTTCCACAGTATAAGCAAGAAGAAAAAGGAGGGAAAAAAAGGTGTGTCGGTATAATACCTCGCTCACGGCTATCTCTCTGATGTGCTCCATAGTTACTGGAGCAGCTGCTTCTCTAGCCTGAAAGCACTGAAATGAGGGCAGAGGTAAGCATGCTTGCACAGTAAAAGTAAGAAGAAAAAATGGGAAGTGGAAAATAGGGAAAGGTATGACAGTCTAATACCTCTCCCGCAGCTACCCTCCTAAGGTGTTCCATAGTCAACGGAACGATTGCAGCACTAACCTGAGAACAGAAGAATCAGGTAAGTACTGATAAACATTTGAACAACATAGGGATACGAGAATGGCATGAAGAAAAAGACTACTCTCATATACGATACCTAGGTGACGCCCTCCATAGCAGTCAAGGGAGGAGCTGCCTCAACAGCAAGGGCGCCTAAAGGGGCTACCTCAACGATAGTGGTTGCAGTGGATAACAGAGCCTACAAATGAAAAAAGGGGTAAGGATAAGTAAATCATTTGCCTCATAAAGCCAAAGTATATAAAAAAATAAAAAATAAAACTCCGTGACAAAGATGGTGACCTGAAGGGGCACAGTAGCAGGGCAAAGTGGCCCGTATGTAGCAGGGGTTGCCGAAGAGACAGTAGCAAGAGGCGCCGTCGAAATAGTACCAAGAGACAACTACAAAGAAGGAAAAAAGGACTTTGTTAAGTACAATCTAGTTAGAAAAATGTTTAACAAAAAGATAATAAAGTACCTAAGCCCCATCTAAGGAAGAAGAATAAAATATGATAGACGATGCGATAGGGATTGTGCTAGTAGCCTGTAAATGTCGAAGTATGTTACTATCACGCATTCAAGAAAAAAAGCTACGACACTCGGATGAAAAAAACAAACCTGAAGCCTGGGCTCCGTAGACGCGGCCACGGTAAATACTAGACTATGAGAGATGTCTTGAATCAAAGGCCTACCGTCCATAGAATTGTGAACCCTGAGAACAAAGATCCTCCCATTATATGACAATCCCTGGATAGTAATGTCGGGAAAGGGAAGAGTCCCTCCCGTGGAAGAAAAGTCAAAAGGTTCCTGAGAGATAAAAAAAATGTGTCAAAGAGCATAAAGTACATATTGCCGAAGCAAGAGAACCTCTGAGATACATACCTCAGATGATGGGGTAACCAGGGGATCAACTATAGGAGTGCCTACTACCAAAGTAAGAGAAGATGAAGTGGCAGGGCTGGAAGGCCCAATCCTCTACAATCATAAGCAGGTAAGGAAAAATAAGAAAGAAAGAGAAAAGAGAACAATGAAAATTGAGAAAATTATAAGGCATACCTGAGCACAACACGAAACCACAGGGGTGGTCCTGGTGCTAGTATGGTGCACAGATGAAAGTTGCAAGGAAGAACCAATATATAACACATAACCAAAATGTAATGGGTGGCCAACAAATTACATTTAATACTGAAAGAAATGAGGGAGTAACAAACCTCTCTGAAGAGACCCCGAGAAGAAATGAGCATAGAGTTCCTCTCTAGCTGAAAAAGTGCCAGTCGTAATGGGGGGAGTGGAGGACTGCTCACCTTGGTGGAAGTGATTGCAGATATATGGCAGAATACTTTTATTAGTAAATAAAATAATGATGAGAATAAAGAAAATCATATGCATAAAACTTTCAATAAAGAAAACACTTACAGCAGCAGGACGCATAGTCTGACCATAAGGAAGGGGTCGGGTAGCGGAGCTAACCCCCTCAGGACAATAGGGTGCCTCATCATCACTGGAGGATTCCCTCGAGACTGATAATAAAGTATAAATGTTAGTAGTGTCTTTGCCTCGAAGATCCAAGCTACCCACATCACCCGAAGAAGAATTATGATCATCATAGGAAGGGGTGCTTACATAATCAACTATTTCCTCTTTAAATGAAGGGGGGGAGAACCAGTAAATGAAACTCTGAGAGAACCAGTTCCACTAAGTAAAGAATGTTGGGATATAATACCTTCTGTAATGGGGATAGATGTGACTCGTGCCTCCTGAGAGGAGATGTCCAATGCTTCATAACCCTTCTTCTTCACAGTCATGTAAGTTTCATGCACCCCGAGATCATCGGTATCAGACTCCTGGTCCAGTAAGGAGGTAGCAGTAATATCAGCATTATTACCCTTCTTCTTCACAGCTCGGGTCCTCATAGGAGAAGAAGGAGTTAAGAAGTGGTAGCAGGAACAAAATTAAACACGTCCATGTCTGGGGGCTTCCTGTTGCCTGCGGTAGGGGTGTTTGCTTTCCCTCTGCTCTTAGATCGGCCTTTAGACTTTGCAAGTGGAAACTCAGTCGATGGGAGATGAAGAGATTCGTCAAGAAGGGGCTTTACTAAAATGGGGATGGCCTGCTCAAGAGGTGGCCTAGAAGTGGTGCTGAGAAATCAAGAGTCCTTTTGCGTCCTCTAGATAAAAAATTAGGATTTAAAATACTTCACAGGGTTGGTCTCATCAGGGGGACCGATCATGCAATCTTGGATTAGAAGAATCTATTGCTGCCAGAATAAGAACCAAGACAAAGTAAATGAGGGATGATAATCGCGAGGAGGCACGTAGAGTCCCCCTAGGCCACTAACTCTATGGAACAATCCTTAGAGAGTGAAGTTGGTGTACGCCTCTAAAAATAACTCAGAAGGATTAGTGCATGAAGGGCGAGGAGGAGTGTGAACGCCCTGATCATAGCCAAATTGCCTTCTTACCCCCTCAGAATGATAGAACTCAGCACATGGGCCCAACTTTGTCTAAGAAGGAAGGAGGCCTGATAACAGCATCGTCACTACATTAATATGAGGGCAAGTAGAAACAGACTCCACATCGGAAGGGTAAGAGAAGATCCCACCGTCACCAGGAAAAGAAAGCCAGCTAAAGATGTCGTCGGGATGCTTGTTGTAAGGTCGAAACTGAAACTCCTCAATATCATCAATCAAGGCCCCCAAGGGCTTCTTGGGGATATTTCTATGCCATCTCAGAAGTCGATCAGCATTGTTATGGCAAGCCGGAGCCTCAGAAGCAAGGTGGGGGAAATGCTCAAATAGAAAAGCCATCAGAAGAACAACGTTTGCAAAATTAGCAGCATCATACCAACCATATGACCTCTCTACATCCACATGTGCTCGGTCCATTGAAGTATAAAGGGAACCAAGAGTCAAAGCAGCTAAAGGGACCGATCGACCGCGAGATAATCTTACAGCCAATTTAAAGAGAAGCTTACGAGGGGAATCTTCGGGCTTACCTGGCAGTAGGAACCGTGTCAGAAAAGTAACCAGAAAAGCGGCTAAGTGTGAAGGATAATGGAGCTTCAGACCATCCTAACTCCTAGGGGCTGCACCGGAAGCCTCCCCTTTCTGCGGCTGCTCAAAATCTCTAAACCAGTACCTCTGCCATTTGGTAAAGGAGTGCTTGGTAGCACCTATCATGTTTATAGCAACATACTTTGAGCACTCTCCGAGAGCTGCTTGTAACTCCCCTACCATCTCCTGCTCCAAAGAATCCTCGTAGTCATCGGTAAAGACATGTTGCCCAAAAAGAGGAAGAACATATAACTCACACACATCCTCTAGGGTGACGGTAAATTCACCCCAACCCGTGACGAATGTGTGAGACTCCCTACTCCACTGAGACAATAAAATATTGAGAGAGGAGTTGTGCTTAGATATCGTGCAAGACTTCAGGCTATCGACAGCGATAAGAAGGCCCACTTCCTTAAGAGTAGCCACATAAATAGGAACACTCAAAATATAATCAACCCAACTTGCCTATTCCTCCGTGACACCCCTTGCAGTGTTGATTTCAATGTTGGAATAAGGAAAATCACCGCGGTCGACCCTGACCCTGAGAATAGAATCCGAAAAAATAATAAGAGAATCAGCGGACTCACTCAACCCCACATGAGGTCGCTCGAGAACACTGTTAGCAAATTTTTCTTCAAATTGGGTAAGGGAAGCCATAAAGTTATTAGCTGGACCAAAAAAGGGAGCGATGCTGTAGATACCAAAATCTCGCCACTAACGAATGTGCATGTAGTCTTGCCACGCCTGAGAGGAAGATGATGTAGCCGAAGAACTACCAATAGCCATTGGCTCAAGAAAAGAACCCATTGTAGTATAAATTCCAAGTGAGGAACTCAAAACAGGCAAAGAATCCATACTGTCAAAATTAAAATCCCCATCAGCGGCGGCACGCGAGGACCTCTCCCAAAAAGTTATTTTTTGCGAGGAACCCAAAGACTGCAAACCTCCAACAGAAAAAATGTTACTAAATTCCCTAGTAAGCGAGGAACTCACCAATGTAGTGGGTCGCGAGTCACTTGCATTTAACAGTGCGCTCCCCATAGCAGTAATAGTTGGCGAGGGACCCAGATATGTTACCCATAGTCGCGAAACCCCTCATATCTGAAATTTTGTTTGATAAGGAACCCACCATGGAAAATGGCAACTGCTAGGAACCCCCGCTATCAGCAAGGCTTAAGGAAATGACGGGTGGCAAGGAACCCCTATAAGCATTAGCAGCTAACGAGACACTTTCGAATATAAAGTCGACGCGCGAGGAACCCCTATTAACATTAGCAGTTTACGAGACACCCTCAAATGTGAAGCCGACGCGCGAGGAACCCCTATAAGTATTGGTTATTGACGAGGAACCCTCATTACCACAGCTAGCAGCCAACACCTCACATAATAGCTCCAAAGTCATAAAGCAACCCGACGAGGAACCCTCAGAAATGAGACCAGTAGGTGAGGAAGTCAAGTCAGCAGAGGGATTGGTCGAGGAACCCGAGGCCATAAGAGGGTTGAATGAAGAAACCATCTTCGGCGGCGCTATGGGCGAGGAGCTTGAAAGTGTGGGTATAGAACCCAAAGCTCTAAAAACACCAGTGGAGGAGTCCTCGGACGAAAAATTAAGCCCTGAAGTCGTGAACTGACTGGCAGTTGAAGAGTCAGTAGCTAAAAAACCTTTGCCCACTAGAGAAAATAGCGAAGAACCATTAAAGGTTCTCGACCCAAAATTAATTCCGCCAACAGATAGATCGCTAGAGGAATGAGGCACCGACTGCACAGGAAAGGTAGTAGCGCTACCAACAGAACACGGAGCACGTGGTGAGGAAACACTGGGGTCACCGGTGTTGGATTTTTTTAGCTCTCTTTTTTTAGCACACGGAGCACATTAATGGTGTGTTTAAGGAAAACCTAGAGCAAAAAAAATGGGGGGCTACGGTGTTGGATTTTTTTTTAGCTCTATTTTCTTTCTCACTATAAGCTTAAAACTCTCTGTGAGGGTTTTGAAGAAGATGGAATATTTTATTCAAAAAAAAGGGGGGGGGGGGGGCTTTATGTTTTACATGAAAATGGGAAAATGTGCAGAAAAGAAAAAAGGCTATAAAAAAATTTCCCGAATGATGAGAGGATAGTTCCTACACTGACGCGTGGAGTCTCGAAAGTCAAAAAACCTAGGATGAATGGACAGTGCATTTAATGATTCTAGGAATGGGCTTGAAGAGCCCCTAGGGTCCCTCAATTTTTTTTTTGAAATTGAAAATGGACTTTACGGATTACAAAATCTTTTGGTTTTCCCAACACAAAAGACTTTGCACGAGGGTATAATGTAGAAGGGTACCTTCCTTCAAATACCTTCTTTCTAGCCTACAAAAAATAGGAGGTCGAGAAACCCCTAAGGTCCCTCAACTGCAAGAAAAATAGTTTGGACGCGGAACCCCTAAGGTCCTTCAACTGCAAGAAATTATTTGGGACGCAAAACACCCAAGGCCCCTTAACTGTAAGAAAAATAGTCTGGACGCGGAACCCCTAAGGTCCCTCAACTGCAAGAAAGTAGTTGGGACTAGGGGTGCACACGGTTCGGTTTGGATCGGTTTTGGTACTAATCCGAGAACCGAACCGACCTGGGTCGGTTCCAAATTTTTGGAACCGGAACCGAACCGAATTTAATACAGTGTCGAACCAAACCGAACCAGCGGTTCCCGGATCGGATCGGATCGGTTTTCGGTTCCAAAATCATATTTCATAACTAATTTTTTTTAAGATTAATGTGTTTCATAACTAATTTTTTTAAGGTCAAAATTATTTTTGACCTCAATAATTTAAGTTAGAAACTCAAATAATCACAAAAATATAAATTACAAGTGTTAAATATATTAAATAAATATATATATGTAATTATAAATCGGTTCGGTCCCGGATTGGTTCGGATCGGATCGGTTTTCGGATCGGATTGGGTTTTTTTACCCTGGAACCGAGAACCGAACCGATGTATCGATTTTTTTTTTCAAACCGGAACCGAACCATTGAGCAAAAAAACCGATCCAAACCGAACCAATGCAGTCGGTTTGGTTCGGTTTATCGGATTTTCGGTTTCTATGTGCACCCCTAGTTGGGACGCGAAACCCTCAAGAAAGTAGTTGGGACGCGGAACCCCCAAGGTCCCTCAACTACAAGAAAAAATATAAGGGACACGGAACCCCTAAGGTCCCTCAACTGCAAGAAAGTAGTTGGGACGCGGAACCCCCAAGGTCCCTCAACTACAATAAAAATATATGAGGACGCGGAACCCCCAAGATTCCTCAACTGCAAGAAAGTAGTTGGGACGCGAAACCCCCAAGGTCCCTCAACTCCAAGAACTCATATTGAGAAGGAACCCCTCTAGGGTTCCGGCAGAAACTCATATCGAGAAGGAACCCCTCAGGCTGCCCGACAGAAACACATATTGAGAAGGAGCCCCCTAGGGTCCCGAAAGAAACTCATATTAAAAGGGAACCCCACCCAGGTCTCGACAGAAACTCAAATTGAGAAGGACCCCCCCCCCCCCAAGGGTCCCGGCAGAAACTCATATCGAGAAGGAACCCCCCAAGGTCCCGACAGAATATCATATTGGGGAGAAACCCTCGAGGTCCTTCCCTCAGCTTCTAGAAAATAAACCAGGACAAGGGAATGGCTGCCATGAGCAAGCCCTCATCATGAAAAGTCATCCTTTAAAATAACAAGAGTACTAACACGTGTATTTCTTGTACGGGTAGCCTAGTTAAGCAGACAGGGCTCAAATAGGCCAGTCGGGATCTCTTGTGAGTTTTGGCTTGGCGGCTGAGGAAGAAGGTATTTTGAGCAAACTCAACCACTTAGCACTATAGGATTGAGAGAATACTAGTAGGAAGACCCCAGGAGTCACTCTATACCACACACACCTCACACTTAGTCACAAGATATGAACTTTTAAAAAAAATGACTTTCTCACAAGAGGGGGTCCTCAAGGCCTCTCTTAAGAAAAATGATTTATAGAGGAGAGGAGTCCTTAAGACCCCCTCGAGATTGATAGTTTTAGAGGAGGAGGTCCTTGAGGCCTCCTCTCTCAATATTTGCAAAGATTGTACCACAAGTTACCACTTTCATATCAGATATTTTGTCTCCATTGGGAGACATATTTACATTTTGACTTTGGTTGGCACCAGGTGGCACCTGCCATAGGGGACAGGCAGTTGCACACAGGTAGGGACAAATGGTACATTTCAGACCTTTTCCCTCACCAACCCCCTCAATTTTGGCGCCCAAAAGTTCCAACTCAGGCCTAGTACCCAAGTATAAATAGGACCCCTGGGCAAGGTCAAGGAGGGAGATAATTGAAATTGCATTGTTACTCTGCCAAAATAACACTAGACCTACCTAGTATTCTCTCCCTGTTCTCTCTAAGTGCTGAGTGCCTTGTTCTTTCACTCCTCATAGATAACCATCATTCTCAGGAGATCCTCTTGAGAAAAGTTACTATTATTATTGTGAAAGTTCATCTTCTTGCAGGGAGGGAGTTCCAGCTTGAACTCCATTTTTATCAAAAGGAGAAGGTTTCATCGGAAGCTGCTCCAGAATATCTTGAGAACCTTGCAGACAACGTCCATTAGAGTGGGTCACGCCTCAAACTTTCCAGTTATTTATAGACCTCAGTCTCACTACCCTCTTACAACCATGTAATATTTTTATACATGTAGCATTGAATGTGATATATTCATTATCATTTTTTTTTCAGTGAGTAGTAATGACATGATGGGGTTTCTCTAGACATGCTAATGTCTTCAAATTTTTGTAATTATATGTGTAAAAAATTCTAGGTTGAAACACAAAATAGATATATTTTAGTGCAATACATTGATGTGTCATACCTGCATTGGTTTGTGTCTGGGATGGAATTCGGACACAAGACAAAACGGGTGCGACACATTAGTGTGTCACATCAAATGTGTCAATTTTGTGTGTCGGCATAAAAGGAGCCTCTGTGTATAGTTTTTATGAATTCTCTGATCTTTATTACTCTATTAACGAGCTACCTCTTGATCTTTATTGGAGTTAAGAGGATGCTATGCATAATCATGGGATGCTCCTACATAAATATATAGGTGGGGAAAGATCCTGCAACCACACGTCTTCGAAGATAAAAATTGGATCATGGCTATTTAGTGTACTCGTGTTAGAATTATATAAATGAAAAATTACTATCCATTTTTAAAAATACATTAACTATACATAAGTACAATAAAGTCAATGGAGTGTACATTAGCCATGTGTTTATTCGCACTGGATGTTGGCTCTATGCCTGCGGTACACATTGTACACGCATTATAACAATGGTGTGTATGAGATATTAATATCAAAATGAAATTTGCTAACGTAGAAAATCGTAAATTAAATTGTAACGGTTGTTCATCAACGCTCCATGCGCATACACATTTTGTTATCAACTTTTAGGCACGTTATGTTGAATAAGTATGGATATAGATATGGAGACAGGTGATACCATTCACTTGGTTATTCTACATCATTTACGAAGATGCTCATCAAATATATTATGCTTCATATTTATGCAATTCACTAAATATGTTGGTTTGGAGTTTGAATTATGTCTTATTTTTTAGGGAGATAGAATATAATCAAATCATCATTAAGTTCATTAACATGTCATGCTTCATCACTTCCTCGACGATGAATTATTTTTAATATGATTGAAAAAAAATTAAATCATATGACATCTATTTTCACATATAAAATCAAATATATTTGAAAGATTGTTATTTTCATCTTGCCATCGACATGGGCACACCTTAACGTATATATATTTAAGTAATTATTCAACAAAGATATGTTATAGGATCTTTTCTTTAACCCTAGGGTGTATATCTGATGTACTTGTACTGTCCTTATTAGATATATCTAATTATGGTGAAATTTGGATTTTACTTCGGGTTCTTACTTTAAGTCCTTACATACACATTTCTATATATATATATGTGTATATGTGTGTGCATATCTTAACATTATATCTTTATAATATGAAACACATCATATAAAGTAAATGATATTTCTATTTGAAGTTGTCCATGTGGCAACAACAATTAAATCACCAATAAAAGTTTAAAAGACAAACAAAGTAATTAGCATGGGAACAACAGTTAAAACCCCAACAAAAGTTTAAAACCCCAAAACAAAGTGCCTCTCCACCTTCGTTTCCTCTTAACCTTACACCCCTTACACCTTCTGATACATTAAATCAACCTATTATCCCTACGTATTTCAATCCAAATGCCCCTAAACATTATGAAGAGTGGGTATATCATGTGATCCCACTATAGAAAGCCATATACGTTTATTTCATTCTCTCTACCATTAACATTGTCTAGGGAAAAAAACAAACTGGGACAAAGTGGGTTTTCTTAGGTCTCGATAGAAAGACCCAAATGGGGTGGGGGACTTTTTTTCTCATGGGTTTGTGGGAACCAAATTTAGGTTTTGAGTTTTTATATTTTTTTGATTTTAGGGTTGGAAGTTGGGTGGTAAATCTGGGTAGGGGTTTTTTAATCGGGCTAGGTAGGATCGAGTCATGGAGGTGGATTGAGGTTTGGGCAGAGGGTTGCTACTGGGTCGGGTTATAGGTGGTGTGAAATGGAGCGTAGTGGTTTTTGGGTTGGTTCACGGATGTGGGTTAGATAGGTTCATGGATGCTCGGGTTATGGGTTCGGGATGGTGGTCGTGTTTTTCCGGTGAGTTTGGATTACTGGATTTGATAGTGGTGGTATTCCGATGTGTCTGTCAACGGAGTTTTGCGAAAGGGGGTGGTATAAGGTTGGGTGGATGTGGTGGTTTGGAGTTTTGGGTATTAGTTTTAAAGGAGGAAAGAGAAAGAAAGGTTTAGCGAGTAAGAGATAAAAGAGGACAGAGAGTAAAAATCTGATTGGGTTTATATGAAATAATGTATGAGAGTGTATTGGGTGTGTGTGGTGTATGGAAAGTGAGTGTGTGTAGTGTATGGGGATAGCATGTGTATTGTATTGTATATAAAAAATAGTAATATATATATATATATATATATATATATATATATATATATATACAACACACACAAAATAATTAAAAAATAATATTAAATATAGTAATATTAAAAACTAAAACACATGCATAAAAAATAATAAAAATAAAATATAAAATAATATAAAAATATTAATGACACGCACCTATATATATACTGACACGAACATACTACTAAATATAAAACAACATGCACACTAAGTTATAATCACATAAAATAATAAAAACACGTACGTTTTTTCACTTGTATGTTTTATGAAAACTATTTCATGCAAGGAACTAACTTTCAATATTAGTGGAATATGAGGTATAAATTATTCTACAATAGTGATGAGAAAAACTCGTCCCCATTAAAAGAATGACTTCTAGAGAGAATCTCCTCCTTCTCTCTAAAAAATTTCTCTCCCCCTCACTAAATTATGTCCTCTTTGCATATGGTCAGTGGCGGAGCGACAGTGCTCCTGACTTGGGCACGTGCCGAGGCGAGAAAGTTAATTCCCAGATTTTATTTTATATTTTTTATACACATGTCTTAGTAGGGTATTATGACAGCCGGCCCAAAAATCTGATATAGAAAGCCCTAACACATGTCTTAGTAAGTGTATACTATACACAATAAAAGCCCCCAAAAAACCTACTCATTTATCCCTTTCTCTTCATTTCATATTAACTCATTCCCACAATACAAAATCAACTACACGCAGCAGCAGGGCAGCCATTCATCTTCTTTACCCCTCTCTTTAAACTCCATCTTTATTTAAAATACCCACAACACTCTCAACCAAATATATTAAAGATCAAGAGGTTTGTATTCTTTTTTTTATTAATCTAAATTTTATTTATTTATAATTTTTTTATCCGTGTAATTTTTTTTGTCCCTCTAATTTTTTTTATTAATCTTATTTATTTAACAGCATTATTTTAATATCAGGTTGTATTCGTTTTTTTATTTAAGATGATTCTTAATCTTTTTTTTATTAAGTTGTTTATTTATGTACATGTTATTATCAATCTGGAATTAACTTAAAATCAATGTTGTTAATTATTAATTTGTAATTAACTTTAAAAAAATTATTAATCTGTTAACTTGAAAAAAATTGTTATTAATCTGTCATTAACTTAGAAAAATATTATTAATTATTAATCTGTTATTAATCTGTCATTAACTTTTAAAAAATGTTGTTAATTTTTTGTCCTAAAAGTTGTTGTTTTATGTGCTAAATGCAGTTTTTTTTATGTTAAATGTTCTTAATATCACCTCTTAATAAGTTAGTGATGTTAATTTTTTATTCAGCTATGGAGAGATTTTTTAAAAGGGCTCGTGAAGATTCGGTCGAAGCGCCAGTGTCCACTCCAATTGACACCAATGTTGTTCAAAATGAGCCTAACCCAAATATAATTCCTCGAAACCGCATTAATATTGACTTGTCAAATCTTCCTTCTGATCCTATTTTACGTCCACGCATTTCAGATTATGATGTTAATGATCAAGATAAAATTAGACGATCATACTTGCAATTGGGTCCTTTCCAACCATATTCACATACATTTCCTAAAACAAATATTGGAAACAAGGTTCGTCGTTTCAACACTGATTGGTTTGTTGAATTTCCTAATTGGTTGGAATATAGTGTGAAGGAGAACTCCGCTTGTTGTTTGGTTTGCTACTTATTTTATGATGAGTCTCCCGATAGAAATAAAAGTGATGTATTTGTTAGGGGTGGATTTAGTAATTGGAAGTGCAAATGGAGGCTAAATGAGCATGCTAGTAGTATTGGTCATTACACAGCGTACATGAGGAGTCAGAATTTATTGAATCAAGATCAACATATTGAGACAATAATTCATAAGCAATCCAAGGAGTGTCGAGTTGAGTACCACCGAAGGTTAGTTGCCACAATTGATGTGGTGCGATTTTTGTTGAGACAAGGGTTATCTTTCCGTTCTCATGATGAATCAGAAAAGTCGATGAATAAAGTTAACTTTCTTGAACTCTTAGAATTTCTTGCTCGTAGGGAGGCATTTGTTAATAATGTTGTACTTAACAATGCTCCTGGAAATTTAAAATTGACATCTCCCGATATTCAAAAAGATGTAAATGCAACTGCTAGTGCGGTTATTAAAGAAATATTAAATGATCTTGGGGGGGGATTTATTTGCAATATTAATTGATGAAGCGCAAGACGTGCCGATTAAAGAACAAATGGCTATTGTTGTGCATTATGTGGATAACAGGGGTTTTGTGATTGAAAGATTTATGGGCATGGTCCAAATTACGAACACTACGCCTTTGTCTTTAAAGGCCTCACTAGATCAATTTTTCAACAAACACAACTTGAGTATAAAAAATTTACGGGGTCAAGGTTATGATGGGGCAAGTAATATGCAAGGGACCTATAACGGGATAAAATCACTTATTTTGAAGGAGAACAAGTTGGCATACTATGTACACTGTTTTGGACACTAACTTCAATTGGCACTAGTAAAAGTTGCAAAAGATCTTACGCACATTGATGAGTTCTTTTTTAGTGTGAATATGATAGTGAATATGTCTAGTGAATCATGTAAGTGACGAGACATTTTACAAAATAAAGAGGTTGAGCGAATTTTCAGTCAGTTAGAACTCGGCGAGACATCAAGTGGTAGAGGGTTAAATCAAGAAACTTCCATGAAACGACCCGGAGATACACAATATAATTCTCATTATGGGACTTTGATTAATTTGATGGTTATGTTTGGGTCCGTGGTGGATGTTTTGGATGAATTGGGAGATAATGGTACGGATAGAAGAGGTGAAGCAGTGGCCTTGCAAATGAAGATGCAAACTTTTGATTTTGTATTTAACATGCATTTGATGAAGAACGTACTTTCAATCACTAATATACTTTCTAAGTTATTGCGAAAAAAGGATCAAGATATTGTAAATGCAATGGACTGTGTAAGAGTTGCCAAGGGTCGTTTCCAAACAATGAGGCATGAGGGTGGGGTAATTTATTATTGGAAGTATCTTCCTTTTGTACTAAATATGAGATTGTGGTTCCTAACATGGAAGATAACTTTTGTCTTTTAGGGAGAGTAAGGAAAGGTCCAGTGGTAACAAATTTACATCATTATAAAGTGGACATATTTTTTCAATGTGTGGATAAGCAACTAGTTGAACTTAACCATTGTTTTGATGAGGTGAATTCTGAATTTCTTATATGTATGACCGTATTTGATCCTAAATTTCAATTTGCTGCTTTTGATGTAAATTTGTTGGTTCGTCTTTTCTGAGTTTTATACTGAAGATTTCACGGAGGAAGAACATATTGAACTTCAAGATGAACTTGTGAATTTTTAATTTGATGCCAAGTCAAATAGGCACTTTGATGAAGTGGAAGGAATAAGTGGATTGGCTAAGAAGATGGTTGAGAAAGGAATACATCTAACATATAGATTGGTCTACAGGCTTTTGAAATTGCCATTAATTCTTTCAGTTTCCACTGCTTCAGTAGAAAGGGCCTTCTCTGCTATGAATATCATCAAGACTGGTCTTCGAAATCGCATGGGGGATGCTTGGTTGAGTGATACATGCATAACATACATTGAAAAGGATGTGTTTGATGTAATTTCCAATGATGTAATCATGAATCATTTTCAGAAAATGAAAAATCGTAGAGGAATTTTGTAGAATGTAATGACAACTATCTATTTTAAATCATTGTAATTCATCTATTGATATGTAATTTTTCATGCATTTTATAGATTATTATAAGTTTTCCCTAAAAAAAATTCGGGGGCTACCGCCCCCGAACCACTGGATTTTTCCTTCTGTGCCCAGGTCAACTATAATTCCTGCCTCCGCCACTGCATATGGATTCAAGTTCTACTCCTTATTTGGACTTTGATCCTAGACCCTTTTATGAGGACACTGTAACAACTAGTTTTCTGTACATGATAATCACCCACCTTCTCACTCTCAAGCCCATGATGTTCAACATACCAAACTATCTTTTGCTGATATTATTGGCAATAAAAGTGCTCCTAAAGTAAAACCACTCACAGCTCCTCCTTCTCTCCCTCTTTTAAGTGCTCCATACATCTGTGGAAACACATTGCCTGTTAGAATTCTTAATAAGGTTTATCAAGAAGTTATTAAAGAGTGAAATTCATCTAATCTCATTAGTAGAATCATGCTTGCCAAAGGTTACAAACCATTGACGTTGGAAGAATTGAAAGCTCATCTCACCCATGTTTGGTAACTTAAAAATGGTTGGGTTCTTACACACATTTGTGGAGGCTACTACAACCTTTATTTATCTTGCTCACTTGAGATGAATAAAGACTGGAACATTCGTTGTTCTAAGCTTTCTACTGGGTTTTTTAAGCTTTTTCAATGGGTTGTTTAGGTTAGATTCATTGGTTTATGTCAAGAATATTGGGACCCGCAACTTCTTTTGCAAATTGCTAAAGGTGTTGGTATTCCTTTATGCATTGTCAAAGCTACCTTGGATACGTATTATGGTAATTTTTTCTAGGATTTTTGTTGAGATGGACATAACCCAAAAACCTCTTGACAAACTGATTGTTAAAAGAAGTGAAAGTAGCTTCTTTGTTAAAATTATTTATGAATCTTTACCTAGGTTTTGCAATTTTGTTGGATGGTTGGTCATAATGCTACTGAGTTTATGAATATACAAAAATTGTTGCTAAAACTCCTATTCAATCTACTCAAAATGGTGACAAATGCTCTTCAAAAATCACTATACAAAAAAACTGCTACTGAGTCTCTTGTTCAAATTCAAAACTCGAATGAACCCCCTATTAATTTTGGTCCTACAATGAAAGATGTTACCCACCAAAGTGAGGTGGTAACTGGTCGACCTACTCAGAGGGAAAAAATTAACGAGTTAGTTACAACAGACCTACGTATTCAACAGAAGATTTGAAAAAAGCACCAAGAGTTGACTGTTCAAATTCAACCTCAAACATATGAGTTAAATTCAATATCAAATATATGAGTTGAATAAAATCCCATAAGATGCGGCTGGTTATTTTCCAGTAAAACATGTCGACCTTAGTGCAACAAAAGTAGTTATGGAAATTCCCATAACTCAGGAACAAACCCCAACAGGCCAGTCTCCCATAATTTTGAAAAAAACAACCCTCCAAGTTGATCAGATCCTCAATGTGGCTAAAAATTATCATAATTGTATCAAGAATACAGCTGCCATATCTATTAGGGTGGAGTTGGCCCAAATAGGTATTAAAAATCAGGGACTTTAGAATCCCATGTGGCGCTTATATGTGACGATAAAAATTCTTTGGTCAGGCAAAGAAGTGTCGTATTAAGTGGAGGAGAAGTTGCTCAGTTTAATATAGAAAAAACAAATTCAAAAGATCCCATTATTATGGAACAAAAAGAGATTGCCATTTTTTTTTAGTTTTTGGATAATAATAAAAAGGAATATACGATAGAAAAAATTCAAAAATATGTAGATATAGTCATGTCTGATAATGGTGACTCACAATCTTATTATGAAATGCCATCTTTAGATGACATTTCAAATTTAAATTTATATGTTGAGTTTTCAAAGATTCATTTAGTAATGAACTTTAATTGTGTTGATTTTGAAGACTCAAATGAAAAAAAAATGTGAAAATATTCAGTATCAAATGTTTAATTCTTAAGTCAATAATTCCTTCGATATTTTAGGCAATAACGAAGATTCAATAGTTATCAATCGAGATGCACTCGTTGGAATCAAGCAAAAGGGAGAAACAAAAAAAATAACGTGGACTCGTTTTCGTCACTAACTATTGAGGAGAAATAGACTCTTAAATATAATTTAAGGTTTTTTGCTCCTCATTCAAGACTTCGTAAATTTAAGTAACTATTTTTTTCGTTATCGTTTGTAAGAGCCACTAGGAGATGCTTTTTCTCCTATTTGTTTATAAATAATTTGTTTTGCCAATAAAAAAAATCTATAATAGTGATGATCTCTGTGTGTATGTATTTTGTCGACTTATTCTCATCATTAAACATTTTTGTTAATTATTAAATGTTGTGATAATATTTGTGAACTGGTTTACACCTAGTTACATGTAAACTCTCACGATTGAGCAATACCCACGCATGGAGAAAAATTTTAATGACTTAAAAGAGAAATATGTCTATATTCAATATTAATTGGAGAGGAAATAAATATAACAAATATTAACATACAAGTCTTATATATTACTCTCTTTGAAAAAAAAATCTTTTTATGTATCATATAGTTATTTAAGTGGATCATAAATACATGTGATCTGCAAATCATAAAAATCTTTCTGCACACTCATCTCCTTATGACTGTCAATATATACTAACTAGGAGTTAGTCATATATGCCAAAAAATTGAGAGGAAGACATGGAAACTATATTTGCTCACATTACACATGTCCTCATATCCTATATGGTAGTTTATGTTTTTCCCATTCATGTTCATGGTTCTTTAGATAAAAATTATCCCCATTAATACACTTCAATGTCATTCTTTAGTAGCCTATAACGGGGTTTTTTTATCGAAAAAAATATCATTCTTTACCTCTTACCAAGTATGATTATATCAACATATTTCATAAAAAGAAATATTTTTACAACGTCATCAAATATATTATTGAATAATAGACAAAGAATGCCAAAACAACTTCACTTATGATTGAATAATAGACAAAGAAGGTTCAACCTATAGACATTAGCGAGTTTCTCAAAATATCATTCCTCTTGATATTATCATTGGGTTTTCTATAAAATGAAGATACCTACTATAAATAGAATATAGTCCTTATTCATTCATTTAGTTTTAGTCAACAACAAAAACTTATATAGCATTGTCAATCAAAATTTTCCTAAATGTCAAAATTTATATTCCTTTTAGTGTTATTGGTATTATTATGTTGTGGTAGCTTAATATGAAAATTTACCATATTTCCAGTAAGGATGTAACCCATACAAGTTTTCATATACTAAATATGTTATCATATTACCTCTATATATAGGAATTGAAACTACCAGTCTACCATATCATACAAATTCATTTGCTTATTTGAAACTCTATTGTTTTAGGCATGGCAAGAAAGAAGGTGAAGTTTGCTTTCATCACTAACGACTCAGCAAGAAGAACAAGATACAAGAAAATGAATAAGGGTTTGATAAAAAAAAGATTAGTGAATTCACTACTCTAAGTGATATAGAAGGGTGCTTGATCATATATAGTCCATATGAGTCTCAACCCCAGGTTTTGCCAATAGTTTGGGGATCCAATGTATTCTCTCACGTTTCAAGAGGATGATGGACATGGAGCAAAGGAAGAATATGGTAAATCAAGAGGATTGTCTAAGGAAAAGGATTGCCAAAGAGATTGAGCAATTGAAAAAACAACACAAGGATAATCATAAAAAGAGATGACTCATGTTATGTACCGATGTTTGACTTGTAACTCTATGCAAGGGTTAAAATTGTTGGATTTGAATGATGTTACTTGGTTAGTTAATCAAAAATTGAAGGAGATTAATAAGACGGTGGATTCACTCAGTAATATGGCCCCTCCATAAGTTCCACCACCACTACAATTGATACCAATACCACCACAATATGAGATAACAATGAGGGGAGTGCATCAACCAAATCAAAGCAGATGAGTCATTTTTCCGATGGGGATGGAATAATGCCAAGGACAAACTATTTCACCAATATGTTGATGAACAACCATGATGTTAAGATTGAACCTGTGGGATTTGGATATGGGGATGAAAGGATTGCGCCTAATTAAAGAAAATCATAATACTATGTATCTAGTGTATTTTATCCATGAATGAATCAGAGGGAGGGAGACAGAGATGTGTGTATCGAGATATGTGAACACCTTTGAGAGCTTTTTTGTATGTTTTAAAATAATTATGGAGTGGGGGTTGTTTATGTTTCTTGTTTTATCAATGTTCTTAAGCAAAACCTTTTCATGTTCTCTACTTTGTTATTTTCTGTTGCATAAAATTTATTAAATAAAAAAAGTATGACAATAATGGCTTGTCACATTGAATCTAAAAGAAAAGTTGCTAAAAGACATTTGAAAGAAATTATATTACAATATTAAAATAAGAAAATAACTGTAATTAAATGAGAAAATATAGGAAAAGCAATCCAACTACTTATCCTTCTCTCTTAGAAGGTCTAGTTTTGTAGCCACACAGAATATGGATGGAGTTATAGAAAATGATGTGAACTTTTATGAATCGTCTAATGCATGTCCAATTTCTTTCAAAGCTATATACTTTATATTATAACATATCTTGTTTCCCTTTTGTTTTCACTTTGCATCCTTTTATGTAGCTAAGTAAAATGTGAGTGCGGATTTGGGGAAGCATCGCGTTGAGCGTGTTTTAAACTTGAGCAACGTTGTTGCGACTATGTATCCGTCTTTGCAAAATCAATGTATGCGTAGTTCGTGGGTCCGTACGATATGCCGAAGAAAGCTCGATTTTTAGTGGTTTTGGTTCGTTGGGGTACCAAATCCGGCTAACCGCCTCCAAACGCGTGGTTTGGGTGCATGGGTGGGGGGGCTAAATCCATTTATCCGCCTCCAAACTCCCGTATACCGTAATGAAACTATGAAAATTTGCTCGTCACTATCGAACCTGTGACGAAGATCAAGAGGTTCGTGGGGTAGAAGCGTTAGGTTTCCTCTCCTTACTTTGCCCCCACGACCATCATCCTTCAAATGAGGGGGGAACCCTTTTTTTATAGCAAAAGTGCCTCAAGTGGGATTGACACGTGTCATGTTCTCTATGGAACCAAGTGTCCAATATTTATGGTGCCACTTGTCATAATATATGTGGTGGAATCTTAAATGAACAAATTAAATCATTACTAGACTATTGTCTAGTGTAATTTATCGAACGCGGAGTATACGCAATATATTAAATTGTGCATAATAATATCTCAGACGTATAGGGTCTGGACTGTAGTAAAACTTAATGAATCATGGATCATTATTTGATCAAATCTGTGGGGTTAATTTATTAGAGTGTTGGTGGTTAATTTATTTAACCGCACTCTACATTTTCCCCTCTTACGCACAGTTGGTGTCTTGATGCTTCGGCTAAGACATATCAACTGTGTGTGCGAAATAAATCATTTAGCCTGTTTCGACTAGAGAATCATCACATAACAATGTTCGATCTGTTATCATGCGTGCATATGCACATATCACTTGCATGTAGTTTTGAGGGTTATCTTTGCTGCCTATGCTTTTCATTTTGGAGGAGTATTTTGGGGGTTGCCCCCATTACTCTCGAATGAGCATGTCTCCATAATTTTATTTGGTTTCAAACATTTTGAACATCGAAGTTGCCAGATGTACTGGCCCGAGCAACTAATTGGTGGTTATATAAGTATAGTGGATCTTTTGTAATCATAAGATCAAAACCTGTCGAGAGTACTCGATCGAGCAACCATTAGTGCTTCGAGTGAACTGGGGTTTTTAAACTAATATATTTTGTAAGTGTTCCCGATTTTATTTAGTCGAACAACCATAAGGGTCCTTTGAGTAAATTAGGACTTTAAGCGTACCCGAGAACTAGGGTCTTTAAGTGTGCCTAGCAACATAGGACTTTAAATCTTCCATAAACGAGGGTTAGGCGTGCCTAGTAATGTAGGACTTTAATCTCCCATAATTGAGGGTCAGGCGGGCCTAGTAATATAGGACTTAAATCTCCCATATCTGAGGGTCAGGCGACCCTAGTAATGTAGGACTTAAATCTCTCATATCCAAGGGTCAGGCGGGCCTAGTAATGTAGGACTTAAATCTCCCATAACTGAGGGTCATGAGGACCTAGTAATGTAGGACTTTAATCTCCCATAACCTAGGGTCAGACGGGCCTAGTAATGTAAGAACTAAATATCCCATATTCGAGGGTCAGACGGGCCTAGTAATGTAGGACTTAAATCTCCCATATTTAATACACTAGTTGTGCCCACGTGCGTTGCACGTGTGGCTGATTCCAGATATTTGATTTGACAGGTTCGTAATTTTGGAGAGGTGATTGACATATGTAAACTAATTGATCTCGATTTTAAGGCTATGAATTTAAATGGTATAGAGGGATGAAAAATGGGGAGTGGTTGGAGGAAAGACTTATTAGAATGTTTGCAAATAAATAATGGAGTTTTATCTATAAATATATTTTATGAAGAGTTGGTTGTGGTGATTACTGGAATTTAATTGTTTGATTCTCATAGTTTGAAGTATATTGTGACTAATCTTGATTATATAATTATTCATCACTTTATTATTTCGTTTACTTTAGTTCATTTGTGATATTTAAAGACTACTTTATTTATGAATAAGGTGTATTGCAAGAAAGATCATAAATAAAATTATGATTACGTTGTATGTACATATGCTGTCATTAACCAAAATATGTGGAACTGAAATTACAACTTATTATTCATTATACATATTAAAGTAAATAAATGTAGTTACTCTATAAATATAAGACTTAAAATCTTTATTGTAGGCTTATTGCTTAGGCAGATCGCTACCAAGAATCTCATCATGCTTAGCAGTATGTATATTTATCAGATGTGTTTGGGAGTTCCCCCCGAACACTTCAGCAGAGTCTATTTCACCAAATCTTAATAATGAAATTGAGCCCCCAATAAAGTGGTAAAGGGAACTCTAGAGGACAACTTATGTTTCTTCAATATTCTTAAGTGTTTTGTTTTCTTGTTTACAACTATTAACATACCAACCTATTCAAAGTATGTTGATTTATTTATTTCAAGTTCTAAATATTAGCTTAAGAGAGGATACAAATGTAAAAGAATAAACGCATGGGCAGTGAACGTAGTTTCAAATGTGTGTTATATGATAGGCAGAGAATATTTTTTACTATATTTGTTACTAAATGTAGTCGTGACATTCACGAACCAAGCAGTAATATCTACAGCTACTGATTGACATAATGGAGCCACTACATATCTAAATTCAGTGGCTGTTATCTCCATTTTAATATAAGAAGGAAATTATTTGCCTATATTGAGCATTGTCATCCTCAAACAGTTGGAGGCTAATATTATAAAATCGAAATCTGATCGAATACAGCAAAAAAAAAGAAACCAATGGGAATGAAGCAGTCCACATTGACCCTATAAACCCAACTTTGAACACTCATAAACCAGTTGAGTATTCCAACACAATAAGTACAGATATGACCAATG
Source organism: Sambucus nigra (assembly GCA_949130495.1). Lineage (NCBI taxonomy): Eukaryota > Viridiplantae > Streptophyta > Magnoliopsida > Dipsacales > Adoxaceae > Sambucus > Sambucus nigra. The sequence continues at coordinate 248,534,026 of OX422214.1, read as the reverse complement.
GAAAACTACAGGTTACATTGATTTATATAAAACCATAATAACATAGTTCATAAGTTAATTTAGTACAGTTATTATTAATTGCAACCAGAAATTGTAAACTGAATTCATACGAATCAAGCTAGACTTCATGGAATTTTGGTTGGGATTTATTTCTTCATTTAAGGATTTTTTAAAACTAAGGTTAAGACGATCAAGCTTTCATTTCTTTCTTCATTTTTCCATATAATAAATAAAAAGGTGGAGTATATAAGATTACAGAGAGATCTCAAACCAGGGAAAAACTGATGCAGTATTGAATTTGTCCAAGGTATGCCCAGGCCCACGTCTAACAAAGCTTCATATGTTGCGATTCGCCTCAAATCGGGTGAGGCTCCTTCATTAAGGCTTATGCATTGCGGGCGTAGGCGGTAGGCTGAAGCATGGCTTAGGCTCACCTCATTATACATTTCGGATAAAGTATAAAATTTTAATGAATGTGATTCGTCACATTTACGTTACAATAGATGTTTATGTCCTATGAAGGATTTTTTCTACTATCATCTAGTCAATGACACATAGTTTTATCGAATCCTATATAAGAAAAACTATCTCAATTATTTGGCTTAGGATAAGGAGGTGAATGCCTATTCTAGCCCATAAAACAACACTGGCAGACGTTTCTTTTTCGTTTTTCGGAACATAAGACAATCTTATATAGATCAATTTTTGTTTAACTGGTTTCCAATTGGTCCTAAATACTATTGGATAGGGAATGCAAGAAATTTGTACTTCGTTTCAGTCCCCTAATACCATTAACATATCATTGGAGTCAACTTCTATATTGATAGTTCACCTATAGGACTGAGATCCATCGTAAATTAGGACTCCAAGAAGAATGAATTTAATTTATGGAAGGTCTATAATTTTATTCTGAAATTTTCAAGAAGATTAGTATCTTTATTCTTTTTCCTATCACCTTGTATACATTTCAAAATCAATACAATAACAACAATAAAACCTAATTACAGCTTGATGACATGTCAAATGAATGGCATTAAAGACAATATTTGGCTAATATAAAAAAAATTATATGTGAATACGTAAGTTCTTGCATCAAAGCCATTTTAAACTTAGTGGTCCTGAAATTCCACTCATTGAGTACTGAATTGATCCAAAAAATCCCACCAAATAATGAATCATCACAGTCTTTGATTCTTTTGGTTCATAGGTTGTTTCATTCATCATGATATCAAAACGTTAAATATGTATATTGCAATGAATTAATTTTGTTTATCCAAACAATTTGTTATTCATTAGTTTATAAAGATTTGGGTATCTACTTGGTTCTACTATATAATTTGTTATACATGCGTAGTTTGTTTTTCATATAATTCAATTGATATGATGTAATTTGTTTCCTAACTCTTTAATTTTTTTTCTTTTCCATAGTAAAGAAAGAAAAGCTACAGATTACAAATTGTAAAGCGTATGAATTTTTTTAGCTCATCTACATATTTCTTCAATTGGTTTCATAATGGCCAGTAAATTAAATAAAAAATGATAAGTAAATTCGCAATCATACATTAATCAATTGCAATTACCTCGTAAATAAAATTAAGATTCCTTCACTATGAGATTGAAAGTCCAAAATTCTATAAGAAATATTGACAATATCCTACAAAAATTCAAACGAAATATATTACCATCTCGAATATAAATTGTACGAAACAGTTTCAATATGGTATTAAGTACTTCACATACCATGTAAACAAAAGTAAAATTCCTTCACTCTCAGATTCACAATTCGAGCTTGTACCACCAATGTTGACAATATCCTATAAGAATTAACAATTACTTACGAAAAAGTAAAATGATAATAATTTCTTACGAACTATTAAATTACATTCCTACTACTGTTAACATACTTGTAAAGAGTAAGGACATCGTATTATATAAGAATGACAATAAACCCCAAAAGTAAATAGTTGTCTTAGTGCCATCAACTAATGTACGTAATAGTGAACTTCCACCATACGATTTTTTTTTGTTATCATGAGTGAAATTTTCGTAATTAGAAATTATATAATAATGACAATATACCATAAATTTATGTACTTGTCTTATCAGTAGTACCAGAATATTGAACTTCCACCTTGTGAAAATAATAAAAAAATTTATTACCATGAGGGAAATTTTCATAATTAGAAATTATATAAGAATGACAATAAACCATAAATTAAGTATTTGTTTTAGTTCCATCAACTATTGTAGTAGTGAACTTCCACCTTGTGAAAGTAATAATTTTTTTTAGGGGAATATACTCTTAGGTGCTTTACGAACAAATTTTATACACTAAAGGAATTTTGACAAATTTTAAACACTTAGGTCCACTAATTCCCTTCTTGTAGAACTCCACGCTAGTGGCATAACAAATAGACCTAATTGTAAATTGTCCTTAAATGTTTAAAAATTGTTACCAAGGGACCTAATTGTAAATTGCCCTTTTTTTATCATGAGTGAAATTTTCGTAAGTAGAAGAAAATCACAAAAAATAAGCACAATCTTTAGTACTGAAAAAGTTTATATCAGTATGCACAATTTTCAAATTATTAACATTTAAAACAGTAGGCATATGTGAATGTATATAATTGCTTTAAAGTTAACATTTAATTTAGAATATGTAATAAGTACACATATCTAAAAACATGAAAAAAATGAAAATGGAAAATACAAACTCTGATCACAAATGAGAGACAAAATTCTTCAATGAGATATATATAATTATAAAATTTATGTAATTGTCTTAATCTTCAAATTAACAAATGCATACTTTGCTGGCATAATAAAAAATTATAGACGGAATTATGAGTATTGACCTTAATTTTGGCAGAAGAAATGATAACAATGAAATAAAGAAAAGCAAAGAAACGATGAACTTTCAATTAAATAGTTGTTTGAGCTTTCATTTGTAAAGATGAATTTCTAGTGTTGAAAAATGAATGTATTTTGATGGTTGATATGCGTGAATGAATAAGAGAGAGATATGATGCGTGAATGTGAGTGAATTGGAGAATGAAATTTGAGGCAATTGAATTTGAATTTCCTGGGTTGGAACATGAATGTATTTGGATTCTTGATATGTGTGAATGAATATGAGAAATATGAGATGAAATGAACCTGGTTATTTCGTAGGAGCCAATGAGTTGGGAAAATATATGTTGACTATTATTAAGGGTATAATAGAAATTTAAATTTAATGAGAATAGTTTAATCTTCTAACCATCGAAGAGAAAGTTCCCTCTTTTTAAGTAGTAGAGATAAGAGCTCGTATCTCATGCTTCTCACAGTTTTAAGAAAAAGACGGAGGTGGCTCGGGAGAAACCACCTCGTGCTCCAACTCTACAGTGCTTTTGCTCAAGAACGAGCAAAATAACTTTTGTTTAAATCCAAGATAAGATCAAGTCTAGTATGATTTTGTTATGACTAAAATCTGAGGTTAATCAATCTTACTCCGTGCGTTCGTCGGAGGTCACCACGACTGATCGGTGAAACGATATTATTCACGTATAACTGTTCGGATGGGATTACTCGGAGGTCAAGGTCCTCAGAGATCAGACGTTGTTTGTTTCGAATTACCTATTCGGAGATACCTATTCGGAGGTCAGGTTGTTCGGAGTGCAAGGGTTTTACTCAGGTCTGATTATTTCATGCCTTCTCAGAGCGAGTTCCCTCGGAGGTCAAGATTGTTCCTCGGGTTATGGATCCTCGGAGGTCACAGGAGTTTCTTAGAGATTTTAATTTGGTTATTGGGATTTGAACATATGTTGATTTCTACCCAAATGTAAAACAAAGGTGATTATGTTTTGATGCCCATTCCATGCTAGATTATCTAAAAATATTTGCTCCGCTTTGTACCCGTACATGGTCAGTTAGTCGAGGTTATCCGAAGTGCCTTTGGATTCTAACCACAGTTCATACGGCAGATTTAAAGAGAAGGTAAATGATTGATTTGAGCTCCCTAGTTTTAAGACAGCTTTCAAGATTGGTCTTAAAGCCCTAATTTTTTTTGTTCTGATATGAACTACATGGTGAATCAGTTTCAAATCTTTATGGTGGTGGGTCGTTTTATTGAAACGTCGGTGAGAGGTGGAGCGCTGGAGTTGGGGCTTAAGGTTTTGATGGATTTTATGTAGCGTGTAGGTTTTCCCAAAGTTCTGACACCTCTTGTAACGTGTACTCCTGCCAAGATTATTTCAATAGTTGAGAATAGAGGACTCTATGCCATATATGCCGACAATAGGCTGATTTTTATGTTGCTAAAAAATAAAGTACATAGTGTAATGTGACTTAAAGTTTAAAAATAGTCCCCTGAAAGCAGTAACTCTAACCTTTTGTATGACCAAAGTGTACAACTATATTTATTTAATATGGACATGTATCGAGGCATATCTTCATATATTTTTTAAAATCAATGCGCAACAATTAAAGCTGACACAATCCATTGTATATTTCATATATCTCGGGCTTATTAATGAGAGATCATTATAGCCGCCAGTAAAATTTTATATTGTTTATGAACAAATATATTAGAATTGGTGTATTCACTGCAATCAATTTATGAAATGGATGCCAAAGTCATATTTCGGCTAAACTTTGAAATAATCAGTATATGATATTTTTCAGTTAAGATATGTAATACGCATCATGCCATTTCATGTAATAACAAAAGATTAAATAATGAGATATATCATAACGCTTATCTGAAGTGGGGTGTCTTTGAAATCTTCTCCACTCTCGTCGAGTTCTCCGTGTGTGCGCACGAGGCGTTACGCAATCGGAATCACGAATATCTCCCTAACAGAGTCACCAAATGTAAGATGTAAGTGCAGATTTGGGGAAGCATCGCATTTAGCGTGTATTAGACTTGAGCAACGTTGTTGCACCTACATAGTCGTCTTTGTGGAATTAAAGTTTGCATAGTTCTTAGGTCCGTACGATACACCAGAGAGAGCTTAATTTTGGAGGTTTTGGTGCGTGGGGGGTGCCAAACGTGTTTTGGTGCGTGAGAGTGTCAAATCCGGCTATCCGCCTCCAAACTCCCGTATACTGCAATGAAACTATGAAAATTCGCTCGTATCTATCGAACCTGTGACGGAGCTCAAGTGGATCGTGGGGGAGAAGCGTTAGGTTTCCTCTCCTTACTTTGCCCCCAAAACAATCATCCTTCAAATGAGGGGGCAACCTTCTTTTTATAACAAAAGTGCCTCACATGGGCTTGACACATGTCATGTTCTATATGGAACGAAGTGTCCAATATTTATGGTGCCACTTGTCACAATATATGTGGTGGCATCTTAAATGAACAAATTAAATCATTACTAGAGTATTGTCTAGTGTAATTTATCGAACGCAGAGTATACACAATATATTAAATCGCGCGTAATAATATTACAGCCCGTGTAGGGTCTGGATTGTAGTAAAACTTGATGAATCACGGATCATTATTTGATCAAATATGTGGGGTTAATTTATTAGAGTGTTGGTGGTTAATTTATTTAACCCCACTCTACAAGCTAAAGTATAATATCATATAATTTGTGCCAGAAAAATTGGAAATGGTCAAGGAAATACGAGAATAGTATATATTTAAATCTCTTTATCAAATTATAGTATGAAACAACTTTAAAAAAAATATTTTCTATTAATATTGGTGTTGATGTAAAAAACTAGATCGCTCTAATTATTCAATCACAGATAAATAAATAAGACAAAGATTTTTAAAGTGGTTCGGCTAGGAATAAAGCCTACGTCCACTGTTATGTTATTGCTGAGTGTTTGTGGAATTCTTGATTACAAGTTCTCTCAAGGAATTCCCCTCCCCTTGAATGAGGATGATACAAGGTATTTATAGCCTTGAGGTTGTACATGAAAGGGTCGATACATTAAATGATATACATATGAAAGGGTAATACATTTAATGCCCTTAGGCTTGTGCGTCAAGGATAATCATTTAATGAACCAGTTGGACTGTTCGTTATCTGGCAATCAGTGCTGTGGCCGAGATGCAGCTCGGACCGTCTGAGTAATTCGGGTATGTTGATCTTCCTGGTATTCAAGAGTTCCTCGGAGAGGTATGTTCCTCGGAGCCTGTGAGTTCCTCGGAGAGGTATGTTCCTCGGAGCCTGTGAGTTCCTCGGAGAGGTCTGTTGTTGCCATGTAGATAGCCAGGTGTCTTCGTATGATTGGTCCACGTCAGCAGATTAAATTTGGTATCAACAGAAGCCCCCAATGCTTCATGCTTGATGGTTTACTTGAAAGGATGGAGTATTTTATTTTGCAGTGTTGCTCGGTGCTCGTGAAATTCTTGATCTACCTTCTTGATTTGTTGGACATAAAGGGCATTATCTCCTGGACGACATATGATGCCGTTTGTAGCTTATCATAATCTTCAAGTATGTTGATTGGTTTGTTAGCCGACTTACTGCCTCCTGTGAGCTAGTGGTGGACTCTGTTCGGGGACGATCAAGAGCTGCTCGGGGACGAGCAAGAGTTGCTCGGACAGACCATCTGTGATGAACATCAGAATACTGAAATATCTTAACTTCATAAAATTCCCATTATGCTTTGGATGATCTTCCTGCTGGCGAGGAACCTGTTTCAAAATCAGAGGGAGAGAAACCAATAGAGTAGGAATCTCAATGTAATAGTTAGTACACAATTTAATATCAATGTAATAAATTTGCATAATTCATTTTGAATTCAGTGAAAGAATTTCATTTTTGTTCGCAAATTTGAATTTGCTATTGTTTTGTAAATATCAAACACTTTATTATTTGTGCTTGCATAACAATATTGTATGGTTCATCGACCAAAAAAAATTATAAGTATTAGTAATGTTGCTCGATCACTTAATAATAAAGTAATGAGTATAATTTATTCAAAGTGTTTCCAACCAACCAAGGTGGATAAATAATGTTTGTCGACCAACTACAGTTGATGGGTTCAACCATATTTGGTATAATTTGGAATATTTTGTTCTTTTAAAGAACTTTTTGTAATAATGTTACCTCCCGACCAACATAAGTTGTAATGCGAGAATATATAAAGTCTTACCAACCGTAGTTGATCATGCTGGTGTATACCTCCTAATCAAAGGAGTAGTAGGATTCTTTCGAACTTTTTGGCTCCTTGGAGCATGTCCTCCTAACCAAAGGAGGTTGGCTACTTATAGCACTTTTGCTCCGTAGAGCGCTCCGGAGAGCTTATCCTCCTAACCAAAGGAGGTTGGCTACTTATAGCACTTTTGCTCCGTAGAGCGCTCCGGAGAGCTTATCCTCCTAACCAAAGGAGGTTGGCTACTTATAGCACTTTTGCTCCGTAGAGCGCTCCGGAGAGCTTATCCTCCTAACCAAAGGAGGTTGGCTACTTATAGCACTTTTGCTCCGTAGAGCGCTCCGGAGAGCTTGACTCCGTAGAGCATGGCTCCGTAGAGCATGACTCTGTAGAGCAGTCTTCTTGGTTGATCCTGTAACATCCACAGGTTGATCAGCGAGCAATTTTTGTTTCTCAGGAGTATTAAGATCAGTAAACTCTGCTATAGCTTGTATTAATGGCATGTCGGCATGCATGGTATGGGCCTGGAAACGCAGCCTCCTTCTTCTACTTGCTTTAATTAATGCCACTGCCAATTTTCCCCGTTTTGGGTATCTGATCTTTGCACCTCTTCTTTCGTTTTTGGGGATCGCAACCCTAACAGGGCTTTGATCTTGTCTGGATTTGCTTCAACGTCTCGCTGGTTGATGATGTACCCGAGGAACATTCCTTCTCGTACTCCAAATGTGCACTTCGTCGGGTTGAGTTTCATTTGATAATTATCCAGTTGATCAAAAGTTTGACTCAAGTCAACCAAATGATCAGCAGCTTTCTTGCATGTCATCAACATAGACTTCCATACTGCAACTGATTTTCTCGGCAAAAACCTTGTTCATCAGCCGTTGTTATGTCTTTCCCTGTCTTCAGGTTTCATTTTGATCTGGTGTTAGCCAGAGTAAGTATCCATGAGCAACTCGTGTCCCGAGGTAGCATCCACTGCTTTGTTGATATCGGTGAAATCAACACACATTCTTCATTTATTATTTTTCTTCTGCCCGATGAGGAGATCTAGATCTCTCTCTTGCTCGGTCTTCATTTCCTCTTGTATAGCTTGATTCTTCTCGGGGCTGGATACTCTTCTTCTCGTATGTCATGTCAATAAGTGGCTCAGCTTCTATCCACTTAGTAAAATAATCTACTGTGATGACGAGGTATTTGAATCTTCCTCGAGTCGTCGGCACTGGTCCAACCAAATCAATCCCCACATAGAAAATGGCCAAGGATAAATGATGGATGTCAATAATGTTTGTGAAGTTCTTCTGATGGAGGAAAAGCGTTGGCACTTGTCACATTTCTTGGCATAGGCTATACAATCAACTCTCATCGTCGGCCAGTAGTATCTCTGCGTCATCACCTTTTGCAAAAGTATTCGACCTGCTACATGGGCTCCACAGGACCCTTCATGGATCTCTTTAATCAATTCACCTCGGAGGGATGTACACATCTTTGCAAACCTGCCATAATTCCTCGTCTATACAAAATACCATTAATTAATACATACCGAGCAGCTTTAAACTTCCATTTCTAGGCAGCGAGATTATCCTCCGGTAATTGTTCCTCCTCAATATATGCTCCGACTTTCTAATACTTCAATTGGTATCGTTCTTCGCAGCTCGGTACAAGTAGCTGATGCTAATCGGGCCAATGCGTCTACTCTAGCATTCTCCATCCTCGGTGTCCTCACCAATTGAATAGCATCAAATTCTGTCAATAACTCCATCACCTTTGCATGGTACTTGACCATCGACTCTCCATTCACTGCATATATTCCCATCATTTGATTCAATTAATTGAGAATCACTGAAAACAATTACTTGCCGTGCCTCCATGACTTTCGCCAAATGAAAACCTGCTATCATAGCATCATACTCAGCCTCATTATTGGAAGCTTTGAATTGGAATCTCAAGGCATACTCCATGTCAATATCATCTGGGGTGTTTAAAACAATCCCTGCTCCACAACCAGCTGTGCAAGATGATCCATCTATATAATCTCCATGTAGGTACCTCATCTTCAAATTTCTGGTCTGACAGAGTTCCTCGGGGGAATACTTGTCGCTTTCTTTTATCATGTCGTGATACTTCTGAATACACCTCTTGAATTTCAATATACCTCCTGAACTTCAATATTCCTCCTGAACTTCAATATATCTCCTGAACTTCAATATTCCTCCTGAACTTCAATATACCTCCTGAACTTCAATATTCCTCCTGAACTTCAATATATCTCCTGAACTTCAATATTCCTCTTGAACTTCAATATATCTCCTGAACTTCAATATTCCTCTTGAACTTCAATATACCTCCTGATTAGTCGGGGTTGAATTTGATGCTCGACTGCATGATGATATAAGAATGTGCCACCAAATGAACAAATATATCTGTAATATAAGCCCCCAACTGTGGAATGTGAACTTTGAATGAGATTTATCGACCAATACCAACCGGAGTTGGATTTTATCTACCAACCGGAGTTGGATTTTTTCTACCAACCGAAGTTGGATTTTATTTACCAACCGGAGTTGGATTTTGTCTACCAACCGGAGTTGGATTTTTTCTACCAACCGAAGTTGGATTTTATCTACCAACCGGAGTTGGATTTTGTCTACCAACCGGAGTTGGATTCTACCGATCAGAGTTGGTGGTAATTGATAATAAATGATGAAGACTTCCTCGGAGCTGACCAACAGATTGTTGGGAATAAGATAATATAAATACTGGAGACCTCCTCAGCGCTGACCAACAGATTTGTTGGGAATAAGATAATACAAATGCTAGAGATCTCCTCGGCGCTGACCAACAGATTCGTTGGGAATAATATAAATGCAGGATACCTCCTCGGCGATGACCAACAGATTGTTGGGAATAAGATATAATATATGCTGGAGACATCCTTGGAGCTGAATAAGATATAATAAATGTTGGAGACATCCTTGGAGCTGAATAAGATATAATAAATATTTGTCGAGCTCCATGCTGAAATGAGAATAGAATATGCATCCAAATAGATATAAAGAATAATTAGAATAATTAAAATAATAAAGTGCCTCGCCGATCAATCGAGGTAGAATCATATAATGCCGAACAAGAATAAGATCTTTCAGAACATAAATATGGCCGAGGACGTTTGTCAGGCCTGAATATAAATAAGAATTATCCGAATGAATGTTGTAATTCTCCTTAAAGCTGAATAAGTATCTTGTCGAGGCATAATTGCAGAATGCCGAATAAGAATAATATTTTCCAGAATATAAGAATATGGCCGAGAACTTTGCTGGGCCTGCATATAAATAAGAATTACCCCGACCAACTATCCGTTGGGGGTGAAATATAATAAATGTTATAGTTCCCCTCAGAGATGAATATGATAATAAGTATCTCGCCGTGCTTCATGTTGAGATGAATATAGAATATGAATCCCAATGTATATATAGAGTCATTTGTGCTGGAGCAGATATCTGGGCTTGAATATAAATAAGAATTACCCCGACCAACTATCCGTTGGGGGTGAAATATAATAACTGTTGTAGCTTTTCCTCGGAGCCGAATATATATAGAGAGAAGAAATTTTTCGAGCTCCATGCTGAGATAAATATAAAATATGAATCCGAATGGATATAGAATAATTTGTGCTTCAGCATTCGTCGGCATTGAATCTTGTGCCTGTAAAAATTAATAATTTGCTCTACCATATGTGTAGGCTGAATTGATTAGTCATGAGAATAATTTACTCATCCAATCAATATATGATATGTATCAACATAAAAATTTCAAAATATGAAATAATATGTTTTATGCCAAATGTGTGTGAGATGGACAAATTATTATCAAATATGCATCATAAATAAGACGTAAAGTTTTTGTAAATTTATTTAATCTCCAACAACCAATCAGGTATTAGTTGCTGTTTAAAAATATTTTTGGGGTGATCATAAGTTAAAAAGACTTAAGCCCCCTGCTTGTCCCCAAGCCGAACTCGTGTTTAAAGAAATATCTAGGGTGTTTCGCATTTTTTAATACCCCAAGTTTCTACTGCTGCCGACAAACAACATGGATGTTGCCGACCAACATTTAAGGATATCTCAAGTTATAGAATATATGGTTGGATGACCAGAATATCTCGAATCTTGAGATCAAAAAATAACATTCAATGTAAAATTTAAGCCTTAAGAATGTTAATTAAATGAATAAATATATAACCCACTAGATCGTGTGATTTCGACGAAGAAATCTTGTGATGTGATGAACGAGGGGCCAACATATCAAATTTGTTCCCAGAGTCTTGATATGGTCATGATTATTTTACTGATCCTCTTTTACAAGAGGTGGGTAATGATTTTTCAGGTGAGAGAAAATTATTTTTTATATTGATCCCTTCCTATTCCCCATTTGGAGAGATAAAAATATGCCGAATGATCAAAATTATTATCAAATTTATATCAAAAATCAATCAATGAGACTTTATTGACATAAATGGAAGCTGAACCAAATTAAATATATAATTCATAAAAATGAATGCAAAGAGTCTCAAACTTGAAGAGAGAGAGAATATATATGGGTCATGATTTCCATGAGAAGACTTTTCATTGTCTTTAACCTTTTCCCATTTTTTTATTAAAAATATGATGGGAATTCGAATAGACATCAAATATCTTACAAAATTTATTTCAAAATCAACAATGAAAATGATCAAATCTTATCATCGTCGTATATATTGGCATATGTAATCATTTAAAATATTTATTCCATGATATAAAATAGAAACTTGAGAATCAAGCAAAAATTTATGATTTATGAAATCCACTATTTTTCAGATTTCTAAATAAGGATAAATCTAACAGTTATGATTTAAAAATCATGATATGCAACATTTTGCAGATAAAAATTAGACAATTAACTTATGTATATAAACATAAAAATCATTGATTGAATTAAAAGATGTATGTATAATTGATTATACGTAGAGAAAATAAAAACTTAGCTTTTGGTGGAGAACAACGCTTGTAATACGTTCCCACAGACGGCGCCAATCTGTTGATGTAAAAAACTAGATCGCTCTAATTATTCAATCACAGATAAATAAATAAGACAAAGATTTTTAAAGTGGTTCGGCTAGGAATAAAGCCTACGTCCACTGTTATGTTATTGCTGAGTGTTTGTGGAATTCTTGATTACAAGTTCTCTCAAGGAATTCCCCTCCCCTTGAATGAGGATGATACAAGGTATTTATAGCCTTGAGGTTGTACATGAAAGGGTCGATACATTAAATGATATACATATGAAAGGGTAATACATTTAATGCCCTTAGGCTTGTGCGTCAAGGATAATCATTTAATGAACCAGTTGGACTGTTCGTTATCTGGCAATCAGTGCTGTGGCCGAGATGCAGCTCGGACCGTCTGAGTAATTCGGGTATGTTGATCTTCCTGGTATTCAAGAGTTCCTCGGAGAGGTATGTTCCTCGGAGCCTGTGAGTTCCTCGGAGAGGTATGTTCCTCGGAGCCTGTGAGTTCCTCGGAGAGGTCTGTTGTTGCCATGTAGATAGCCAGGTGTCTTCGTATGATTGGTCCACGTCAGCAGATTAAATTTGGTATCAGGAAACATCGAGCAATATTCAACTAAAATACAATTTTTCTTCTATTCTAACTTGTCTCACTACACACTAGCATCCATAAAGAATTTGATAATCTAAAGGGAAATTTGTGTATATTTCTTAGAATATATTAAATGCGAAGTGATTAAATGTTGGCCTATATTTAGTTTAAATCTTAAGTTTTTTAGACCTAACAAATAGATAAAAGAGTTGGAGAGTCACTTTTTTCTAAGAATCTGCTTGGGTGAAGATTATAAAAACAAAAACCTTAAAAAGTTTAACCACGTGAATAATACTCATTTGCACCTTAACACATGGCAGTTAAATGTACATCAGAATGATATAACATATCTAAATTAGTTGAAACGCAATATAAAAATCGTACTATAGAGTTGGATCATATTAGTTTGCTTGCATTTAATATGAAAAAAAACATATATTCCATATATCAAGAAAATTGAGAAAAAATCTTGTAAAGAAATAATCACCGAGAAAAAACCTCTTTGGCCAGGATCTTTTGGTAGTAAAATATAGAAAAATGTTATTTGATGAAAATATTCATTAAAGTGAACAGCATCTCTAATCATATACGAAGAGAAAATAAAAAATAAAATGTATATCTCTATTTTCATTCTGTTAGCATTGCATTTATGCAAATATGAATGTGTCTATAGTTTAGAGATGTAATATATTGCATACTTGTACAGAGGAAAAAACAGAGCTAATTAGTTAGCTCTGTAAATATTAGTTTATCGGCCTGAAATGATGATAATTGTATTGTACTAAGTTGTAATCTCGCTTACGTCACCAATCAAGGGCCACATTCTTACAAAAATAAATAGTGTATATAAATTTTAAAGGAGAAATCAATTATTATATATAACTTTAAGTGTATACCAAGTAAAAATAAATTGTATAAGTTTAAGATAATATATCAAAATCCAGCTAACTAAAAATCTGATCTCAAGTGTAATTGGAGGGATATAATCATAATTTATACAGTGCAAAATGTAAAATACCTTAATAAGGATAAGCTTAATGTACCATAATCGGTTGTCCGAATGTGATAGAATTAGGTTCTAAATTAATCATAACAATGTAGTTACCATGGTCATGGTGATTGTGATATAATGTGTAAAGAAAGCCTACAGTTAAACAAATTACAAGGTAATCCAAATAGTTTAAGATAAAAGAACAAAAAAAAAACTATCAAATCAGGGAAAATTTGATATTATTTTTCGTAGTTGGCCAAAATAAAATCCTACTTGTAATTTTTATCAACATTTTTCTTTAAAAGTTTATCTCATTGCCCTTTTACATTAAGGGACAAAAAATATAGTTGTGTCACCACCCCCACCATGTTTTCTTCTTCAAACATTTGCTAGGAAAAGACAAAAAAATTAAAGGAAAATTGGAAATAAAAATTTGTTGAGAACACATCAAAAATTGATATTGGAGGCTTGAATTTCAAAGGAAATATTTAATTTTTAAATTTTATAATTTCACTTTCATTTCAACTATTATTTTATGAACTATTATGGTCAAAGTTGGTTGTGAGCAACATTTCAAAATATATATTGACACATATCGAAACCCAATTGCATTGAGACATCCTTATATATATATATATATATATATATATATATATATATATATATATATATATATATATATATAGAGAGAGAGAGAGAGAGAGAGAACTTACAAAAAGACTCCTCGACTCAAAACCTAAACGAATGAATGTGGTAGAACCTTGACTGTGAAGCCTATAGAAATTGCAACTCATAAAAACCCTAATATTAAAAAAAGAGACGCATGAAAAATATCATAAACAAATATGGATTACATTAACCTATGTTTATTAATAATCATGGTTTTAAAATGGTGGAAGTTAGAGGGTTCAACAATAATGAGAAAAAATAAAGTGCAATAGTTACAAATTTGTAAACAAAGTCTGAAGAGTTGCAAGTATGCCCAATAGTCATAACTCATCGTTCTCCTATTTCTAACCACATTGATTATATTAACTCATTAATATTGAGGAATTCATTGAGGGGTTATTTTAGCCCTATAGTTAGGCAAAAACTATTAATGTAATGACACGTGGCAAAACAATATGAGGAACTCAAAAACACTGCTTATGCATTTGCTCAACCAAGTGGTGGAGTTGTTATATTGGGGTGCCATGACAACCCTATCTTTTGAGATCCTCACTTACCTAATTTTTTAGGGTACCATTCTTGTGTTTTCTGTTTTGATTTGCGGGGTTAATGGAAATGCTAAGGTACTAAAATCCCACCCTCAGCGTGAATCGGTGGTTGCATTGTGCTTGTAGGTTACACTCACGTAATATTTTTTTTATGTAAAATGGTATTGAATATTAATATATTTATTCTTATCATTTTTTTCTTCTTCTCGTCTTTATGACATTTGATTCGAGTTTAAGGCATCATATTTTTGTTAGTATCTCCGTTCGATTGCTTATGATTATAATTAAACGAGGGTATCATACTTCGTCGAGTTGAATCTGCACATTATTTCCCATAAATTACAATGATCTTAATTTGGGTTTTGTTAGCACCTTGTAAATAAAAAAAAATATGTCCTGCCATTCTTTTTCAGAAAGTGTCATTTTCCATATGTATTATATCGCTTGATTTAAACATTAAATGGTTTTACTATTTTCCCTTTCTTCATGGTTATGTATACAATATATATATATATATATATATATATATATATATATATATATATATATATATATATATATATGTGTGTGTGTGTGTGTGTGTGTGTGTGTGTGTGTACAAATATATACACATACACACGCAGCCATCCAACCATCCAAGAGACTAAAGCTTTGAGAGAGGAGGGAAAAGATAAGGAAAAGTTGAAGAAAAGCAAAGAAAAATGATCCGGGAGGTAGATTGAATCATTCTGGCCACAAGATCACTACGAAAAGAGAAACTCAAAGGCAAGAACTCGGAATTCCTAAAATTTTAAGGCAAGTACTTAACTTGATGTAATCTCTAGTGTAGATTTCAGTTATTCATGTAAAATTTTGGTGTAAGGAGATACAATTTTTTGGGTGGGGCTAACATGTAAAACGAGGATTTTTGTGAACGAATTCATCAAGAAATAATTCGTATATGATTACATCTTAAATCCGATGTGAAAGAAATTATACAGATGCAATCTTGGATGATCAAAACAACAGTTGACAAAATCTTGAATTAGGGTTGAAACTATGTGAAAATCTTGATGATAATTGATAATCCCATTGAAATAGATGTTTTCGTGTTGATTCAAACATACAAATCTGTGATGATATGTTAGGGATTGGTTTATAACTAATATTAAGGGTATGGGTGAAGATGATAACACCTAAGGTTTAAAGGAAATAGATGAATCCCGTCAAAATAATTTATGCTTAATGCCCAGAATCGAATCGGTTCGCTAGGGGGAGCAAATCGATTCGTCCACCAAACCGGTTGGGTTAGTTAGGCGAATTAGTTCGGCCTAACTGATTTTCCTCCTTTGGTTGTTGTGGTTTTTTCTGGGACCATTTAGGCTTCAGCTTGGGTTATAGAGTCCGATAGATGGAATATAACTTTTGGGAATATACATAAGAAATTATAAACTACCTTGTGTTAGACGGGGTGTAAATCCAGGTTAGAGGTTATGGGTGTATTAAAGTAAATAACACTCAAGTAATGATTATGAAATCGAGTTATGATCTCGAGAAGAATTAGTCTACGCGCTGGAGTAGAATAGCATGATGGCCAAAAACATGAAATTAAAGAATTTATAATAATAAATCGGGAATCAGGATAGACTCGGGATTTGTGTCCTAGTGCTATGAGGGATATATGCATGATTAGCTAGTTATATATAGGTCTACTGATATTCTCAAACTCCTCATATAGTTAATGAAACATTAATAAAGTCCCCTGAAATTGTTGGCAAAGAAAATAACTTAAATTAAATAAAGAACCCATTTACAACTTTTGTCGATCGATCCATCGATACCTACTGTAACAGCTTCACCCAGATTTGTTTTCTTCCATGTTTAACCCATTAAGCTATAATAAAATCTTCCCAAACTCCCATATAACGTTTCCAATCATCAAATATATGTATATGGACAGTTTCTAACGTAAATTTAACATCAAATCTTTATAGAATCCAACATTAACAAGGCTAAATCTTCCATCTTTAAAACAAACCCTAATACATTTCTTTTTAGGTTTATTCATTACCAAACCCAAATTTCCATCATTTATAGAATCATTCATTCTCAGATTACATACCACAATTATTTAAGAATAATATTTAGCATGAATTCTACCCAAAACATGAATTGATTCTTCATACAAATTCCAAAATTATGTTTTCATGCAATTTTAACCCTACACTACCGTGGGTATTATAAATGCTCAAAAGATTGCAAGATGAACACATGCCTTAGGTGTGAGTGATCATATTTTCATTGGTTGATGATGGAGGTGTCATTTCCTTGCTCCGATCTTGATTCAGGCGACGACGGTGATGAAAAACGATGTAAATTGGCCTAAGGACTCTTCTCCCACTCTCTTATGGCCTCTTTTCTCTCTCAAGTTGGTAACCCTAGCCTCTATACCCAAAAATGCTGATATAAAACTCTAAAATTCGGATCTTTCCTAACCATAAACTACCAAATGACCAAAACGACCTTTCATGGTGCCGAGTTGGTCTAAAAATTTCTCGGGACCCAATTAATATACCCGGGCACTCTATTTCGCCTATTTCGATCCATTCGGAATCAACCGTGACCTCGAAATCGTCATCCTAGTCACTCTATATAAATTTCATGTCTCGACCTTCATACAGCTTGCACACGACTCCCTGTTGAGATATAACATAGTCCCGTCGATATTACTCACTACGACGCATAATAATTATCACATGTTATTCCCTATACACTTAGTAAATTTATTCCACAAATATTAATCACAATCTCTTCTAATCAATATTTAATAAGTACACAATACTTTATTATAATTAAATTACTACATACATGTAATTTGAAAATACCCGATTCAATTAAATTCTAAATATCCAGAAATACGGGGTGTTACAACGGATCCTCTATTTAATTTATTTGATAAATAAATATCTCCTTTTTTAGCAACGAATAAGGTTTCTATGAAAAGAAAATTCAACATCCTATAGAAATGTAAAGTGGTGAATTGAGCCCAAGATTTTAAATACCTACGATAGATAGATAAAAAGAGGAGAAGAAAGAACAAGTAATCCAGATAAAATATTTATGAGGTGCTGCAATTATACATACGTTCAACTGTGCACAAATGATGATCCAATTAATCCTCGACAGGTTACATTGGAGCACAGCTAAATATGTAGATGTATAAAGAATTCATGTCAATAAAACAAATTACGAGTTTGAGAACCATAACTGTTTGGCATTGTAAATAGGTTGGAACTTACATGTTAATCATCAACAATTCTTCACTATTAGATACATGATATGACATGTTGGTTTTTGACTCTATTGTTTCAATAATTAAGTGTCATTTTCTCAATAACTCGTCGAGTTATTTATATTTCACCCATTTTTGGTCAAAATACCCGCAAGTCTAGCCATGTCTACCATATTTCACCGAGGATCCAACTAATTCAGCAAAGTACTCAGGCTTGGTCAGTTCTTTGAAACGTGAATTGCACAAAACAAGACGATTGTTGTATAATGTCAACAAGGTTTCAAGTAAGGCATCCCCAATCTTAGAGGAATTTTTCGTTATCACATCCACAATGCCCTCGCAGACAATGCAAAAAGAATCCCTACCAACTTATAAAATTCACCTAAAAAATCGCATATATGAATAAAAGCGTGCCAACATAACTTACAAGCCCCTGTAAAGATCTCAAAATGCATAAGCACTACAGTCAAGGGATATCCATGGTTGTCTTAACATCGTGGTTCTGAACTCCAAGATGCAATAATCCAGGTGACTATTGATTCCCATGATAAATATGAATAGATTAGAAAAGGGTGATTCCTGAGATAAACAAAATGACAATGAATAGATGATTCATGTAGACACCAACCCCAAGTAATTTGCAAAGGCTTTCTTAGGTTGGGTTGAGTTGACTCATAATATATAAACGAAATACTGGTAGAATTTCCACCTTGAAAGGTGTAAAACGACCTCAGTTTTTTTGGACAAATATTTTGTTTTGTTATTACAATGTTATTAATGTAGAAAAATTAAATGCATGTTGCCCAAGATGAAAGAACAGTCTAAGTATGTTATACTCTTTAGCAATTTACCCCCCCCCCCTCCACACACACACAAGATTGTAAATTGTCAAAACATAAAATATGTGCACGCGAGACATTACAAAAGGATCCATCAAGTGTCGCATAAAACTATAGGGAGAAGTTTCGCATGGAACATTTGTGATTCCCTACCAGATTCATATAATTTCTTCATCAACTACTAAAATTTTCACATGAATAGGCATTTATTTTTAAATGTTTTGTGAGCACGCTACTTTCTTGAATACAACATTAGCCATAACTAGTGCTAGTATATATGTGACTTTGTTTTTACCCAAGTAGCATTTTTTTCCTTGTTGTATTAATGTGTCAAAGAATATATTTGGGTTTCCCTTTAAGTGTAATCGTTAAAATTTTCTTGGGTTTAGCCTTCAGTTAAGCTTCTTGCTGAGGTACACAGGTGTCAATCTATGCATTTCATTAGATACATCATTGTTCTTTTCATTAAATAGGGGATGGTGCTTCAGTTCAATTGCTAATATATACCTAGGTTGTAAGCTAGATTTCAAAAGATAAAAGGTTGAGAGAAAAAGAACGAAACTTTGAGATAGAGTAAAACTGACTTCCATAAATACACCCAAAGTCATAATACAAAACATGCAACACTATAAAAAAAAAAAACTACTTTTTGAGATGGTTCTCTGATCGTATAAAAAGCCTTTTAGGACGCCATTTGGGATGGCAAAGGGGGGGGGGGGGTAATATTATACCCCCATTTTAAAAGCTTCTTGATATGGTAAATAAATTGTCTCAAATGGTCATTGCTTATAGGAGCATTTTGAAACGGCAAAAATCTGTATTTTAAACCTACCTTTTGAGTCGACAACAGGCGCTCAAGAGAGTTTTTTTATACGATAATTTAGTCGTCTCAATAGGTTTTCATTTATGGAACCCATTTTTTACTCATGTTCAATTTCATCAAATCTCAAATGTATTTATTGCGCATGTTCAAATTGACGAGATATTGTGGAATCACTTTTTAGACTAATCAAACTATTAGACTTGTATGGGCTATTCAAAGTGGATTACATAAAAATGTATAATAATCATACCTAGTATCATCAAGGCTCACTTTAAACACGTGCTTCACATTTCCTCTTACTCGCCGTCTTGGAGATGACGAGATGGTAGGGTTGAAAGAATGGTATCCACATCGCAAGGAAATCAGGGTTTCGAATTGCACATCTTACATCCCATTTTTCCCGCATTAAAGAATGCCTTAGGAGCATAAAAGTTCCCAAATCATCGGATTCCATCTACAAACAAAACATGATTGAAAATAAATACATATATAAATCTGTTAATAATGAATTTAAATTTGTAATTAAACTATGTATATGGGCTCTTTTAAATCTGTTAATAATCTATGAATTTAAATTTGTAAATAATCTATGTATAAGGGCGCTTATAAATACTATTTAAATTTGCAATAAATACATATATAAATCTGTTAATAATCTATGAATTTAAATTTGTAAGGCTCTTGTATGAATAGTCGGGTCGGATCTTAGAACGGGCTAGCATACAAGTTCAAGAAGGTGGAATCACCTGTAAAATGCATCCAGATGAGGCTCAAGTCTCTTAAAAACGCATCCCCTACGGATCTAGTTACCCGAATGAGGCCTTTGATACGCCACACCCCGTGCATCGAAACAATATATGAATTACCTTTTCGACAGAGTCTCCGAAAAGGTAATCTGCCGATTTTTTTTAAAAAGGATATCTGGTGTTGTGTAATATCAACTTACGTAGAGATTACCTTTTTGACTGCTGAATATCAATTGTTTATCAAACCATTGCAGACCATTAATTCTTGAACTTTAGCGCAACGGGTGGATTCAAAAACCTTTAGCAAGTAATAATACAACACCTAAAAAACATTTGTACTTCATAACAAAAGCCTAGTCAAAATAAAAGCAATGACCCTTGATATATTGTAAACTAATCTTTTCAAGAAAGTGATTGAAATACAAGAACGTCTTGATGCTAAAATGAAATTTGGAGTATTTATTATGACACCACGTCTGTAAGTTTTAAGTTAATTAGAAAAACCCAAGTCAAGAGAAAAGGCACTGGTTCATTAAACTCGACCATTCCATTGAGGTCATACGCCGAATGAAAATCAGTTTGGAATATCTTTCCAGTGTTTTTTGCAAATAATATCCTGTTCGGGGACCTTCCCTCAATTTGGAGCATAAACGTCATGAAACTTGAGAGAGCCAACTGGATGGCAAATTGCCTTTTGAAATCCCACACATGACTCCCACTCAGCAGAGTCTTGTACAAGTATTGGGAGAATATGTTGTCGGTAACAAAAAATTTCGTAATGTCATTATAAGCCTAGACACAGAGATCTACAACAGCCTCGAGTGATATCGGGCCAGTTATGGCCGGGTTCAGTTGCTCCTTAAAATTGGTGAAATACAAGTATGCCTCATCATCATTTATAGCACAATGGTTCTCATATACCTCGAGGAATGTGCTATAAATCAAACCATCTTCTATCATGCGAACCTGGTTCAAGTGCATCATCAATTGTTATAAAGATAAATATAAATTTAAAGAAGTATTCTTGCAATATTCTTAACTGACTAACTAAAGTCCACTTGGTTTCTTGCTGCACAAAAAAGTGACGGAGTGAAATATAATGTTGGGGGTGATCATGTCCTGTGGGTGAAATACTTAATAAAAAACATAGATACCATATACTCAAGTACCTAGACTTTTTTTGGTTCCTCCAAGGACCTATTTGTGAAAGGAAAGACCTATCCAAACAAGTCTTGACTGAGAAATGTATAATGAAGTATAGAGGGCAAAAAACAAAGACCTAAATCTTGGCAAGAAGCGCGACTGGCACGCCCGTAAGTATGCAGACATGTTATACTTTGCGCCAGAATTATTATGCATCCACAGAAAATTTTCATCTATTCATCCAAGAGTAAATGTAAAGGAATAAACTGAATAAAAATATAAATTAGGTAAGGCCGAATTTAATACCTGGGACCAAACAACGATGATAATTGGGGTGTGAATGCATGGAGACATCTTGATTCCTTGTGCTTATCAAACATTATGTTCATAACATGAAAAAGATGTAATATGTGTTCATCACTTCTATCATTGGGTGTCAAAGACGTCTGGAAAATAAAATGTCGATGGGACCCATCAGAGCCAATTAGTGTCAAGCGCCGAAAACTTCTCCCATGCCTTCTCACGGGAATATCAACCCCAATTCTGTCCAACTTTACCGCATGATAGGGTGCTACTTCCTGAAAAATAATCTGTCATATATACAATAGCGCAGCACACTCAATAAAACTTGCATAATAGGCACCTAATTAATAAATTAACTATTGTGGTAACGGGCTATGTGACCAAAATAAACGAAATGTAATTCGTATGGATAATGAACAATGCACATAGTACACAAGTATACTCACACAAATCCACATAATAATCCCACGTACACAGGTATACTCACACAGATCCACATAGTAATCCACGAACAATGCACACAGTATAACATATAGTAAATGAATAAGCAATTATAAGCCGGTTCAAACTCACCATAAAGAGACCAAAGTAAAACAATATCTATAACTCATGTTATAGATATCTATCCCATAATTTAAGGGATATACACAATATATACACTAACAATCTTGACGAAAATAAATGGTAATTGAGCTTTACTCTAAACAACAAAATATATTATTAACATAATGTGAAATTTAGCCCAAAATTCGCATGAATCATTGATTTTTTTATTTATAGAATACTTGGTTGAAGTGCTTTTTATTCTCCCATTTATGCCGTCAATGCATTATGCAAAAATAGGGAAATGACTATTGAAAAGTTGTCTTTTCATTTGTGTATTACATCACTATAATTTATGTTCGATGCTAACTTCATTTAGTGTACATATATGACGAATGTTCTAGGATCATTAACATTGAAGTAAAGCAAGTACCATCTGAGCTGGTATACTATATATACACACATATATACTCATATGGTCAACATCATTATTTAGTTTGGTGACATTGGCTAACTGAACCTCTCGAACATTAGATCGATTTAAACTACATGAGTCAATACTCATTGATTACACCACTAATTTGTGAGACATTTTGAGCTAAAAGGAACTGACAGGATACATTTATGCTCAAGTTACAAAAAGATTTGTTGGACTAATATGAAAGTACTTTAGTATTAAATTTACCACTAGTACTTTAGAAAGTACTAATGGTAACTTAACTGCTAAAGTATAAAGTACTTTCTAAAGTACTTGGTAAAGTACTTGCATATTAAATTAACTAATCCACTGGTTGAACATGATATTGTTTTAGTTGTTACATTGCCTTTTCAGGCTTATTCTCTTATCCAAATTCTCGGCCCAAGATTTAGGGATCTAAAGAAAACCTATATAATTCTTTTCTCATTCTTCTTACACATTACCGAAATTTATGCAAAAGTTTTACTCGTGAGAAAGAATACGTATAAATTATTAACAATACAAAACAACAAAACATAACAAATTCACAAGAACTTTACCATCGAAACAAATTTTATGCATAAGTTATACTCGAGAGAAAGAAAAAATAGAAATTATAAACAATACATGTTCCAGGAATGCTAATAGTGGCGTGTTATGTATAAGGTGTGGTACTCCCGGGGATGCCATATACTTTTGGTCTCATCGGGGATCTTGGTCAAAGTTATGATTCAATAAAGACACTAATCCAACGAAAGGAAAAGCAGTGTTGTCTGTAGGAGACCTCTCGTATGCAGATACCTATCCAAATCATGACAACGAAAGATGGGATTCATGGGCAAGGTTCGTCGAGAGAAGTGTTGCCTATCAACCTTGGATATTGACTGCTAGAAAGAGATCAATTTTGCGCTTGAAATTAGTGAAACTAAATTGTTCAAGCTTATACTCATCGGAAGCGTGCCCCTTATAAGGCGTCCAAAAGCACTGCTCCCTTTTGGTACTCAATTGAAAGAGCTTTAGCATACATCATTGTTTTGTCTTCGTATTGTGCTTATTATGGCATGTACACTCCTCAGTATCAATGGCTTGAAGTGGAGCTACCCAAAGTGAATAGAAGTGAGACACTGTGGTTAATCGTTCTTATGCATTCCCCATGGTATAATAGCTACGAGTACCACTATATGGAAGGGGAAATAATGAGAGTAATGTATGGGCCATGGTTTGTCAAATACAAAGTTGATCTTATGATTACGGGTCATGTTCACGCATACGAATGATTAGAACATGTGTAAAACATTGAAAGGGCGCCTTGTGACGATCCATTAACCTTATAGGTTACCAAAATCTTGGTGAGATGGGTATGGTTAATTTTATGAAAAGCCTTCGGGGGTCTTTTAATTAGGACATTATGCAAATTAAAAAGGATGTTATAATCTCCTTTTGAGCTTAAAAATAAGTATAATCCCACTTTGTTTGGGATTAAGAAAGGTATGTTTGGCTAGAGTGTACTAGTCAATAAGTATACTCCCTCAAAAGCCCACGTTTAACGCCAACATGAACGTTTACTAGTCAATTTGGAGAACCAGTAGTCCGATGAGGACACAAACACTTCCTACAAGTTATTTTTATACATATATGAATTTCCAAACCTCTTTTCGGGCCACTCGGTTACTATTTTGAGTTTTCACCCCTAAATCCTATTTTAAGCCCAAAACGACAGTATACTAATCAATTTTGAAAATCGGCATTTCAATTTGGACATGGGCACTTCCCTTAAATTGCTTTGGTATCTTCTCGGTTATGCGTGCCTCTTTCTGGGACACTTCATTGTTATTTTTGATTTTCACACCCCCAACGCCCTCTTTTAACCCCAAAACGAACGTCTGCTGGTTAATTCAAGAAGAGGGAGTCCGATGACGACACTGATACTTCCTGTAAGTTACTTTTGTACCTTTTAGGGTGTTTGTTGGTCTGTCTAGGCCACTCGATTGCTATTTTAAGTTTTGACCCCTAAATCCCATTTTAGCCCCAAAGTGAACACTTACTAGTCAATTTCAAAAACCAGGAGTCCGATGAGACACGCTACTTCCTATGTACTTTGTAACTCTTTGGGTGTATGTACATCTATCCGGGCCACACGATTGTTATTTTGAGTTTTTACCACCTAAGTTCCATATTTAACCCCAAAAAAATGTCTACCAGTCAATTTCGAACAACTGGGAGTTCGATGAGGACATAAACACTTCCTATAAGTTACGTTTGAACCTCTTGCGGAGTTTGTGCCTACCTTTCTTCGAAAAACTCGGTTGCTATTTTTAACTTTTACCCCTTGAATCGTATTTTTAGCACCAAAACAAGCATGAACTAATCAATTTCTAAAACCAAGTCCGCCCAGGACACAATGACTTCTCTTAGGTTACCTTGGTACCTTTTGGTGTATTTGCACTACACCAAATCTGCCCATTTGTCAAGGTCATTGACCTTGACAAATCCAACTTGTCAAGGTCAATGACGGTGACATTTCGAGGCGAGATAACTTTTCGTGTCACGGTCGTGTCAAGGTCAATGATCGTGACACGTTTGTCACGGTTATAAACCGTGACAAAGCCGTGACCCCTCTTGTACAGAATTGTCACGGTCATTGACCATGACACGTCCGTGACAAAATTGTCACGTGTGTGTCACGGTCATTGACCGTGACAATTCTGGGCAGAATTTAAAAAAAATATGCTGGGCAGTATGGCCACTGCCACTGCCTAGCAGTATATTTGTACCTGTTATAGCAACGTTGTACCTGTTCCAAACATCATATATCCAACACAAACTAAAGATAATGCAAATATATATTCATGACGATATAATCCAAATATTTAAAGTAAAAATAATATACATGACGATATAATCCAAATATAATTAAAATGGACAAACTTAAAAATAATGTTACTACATGTCTTGGATAAAACTGAGGAGGTGAGTAGGCCACACGAAATACGAATTGACGCACCCACTAATATACGTCGTGCCGCATTGTTCGCGCAACCACAATAGGGAGTTCTCCTTCCCGGGTATGACATGCGTGACGAGCACCCTGGACTCCATCTCTTGAAGCACACGTCCATGGACTATTCTACCCTCGACGATATTCGGGTCCCTCAACCCCCGCCCTATCCGCTGGCCATCAAATACGTCCAATATGAACACGCTCGGCCAACCAAGTGTCGACAATGGTCTGTTGAAGGGCGCCAAATAGGGAAGTGGATCGTCGAAGTACGAACGTGTCGGTGATGAAGCAGCGAGGTCCACATCCTCGTCATCCTGCGCCTCGTCCTCCCGCACCTCCTCCTCCACCGCCTTCTCCTTCTCCTTTCCTTTCCCTTTCCCTTTACGGTCTTCACCCAACGTACGCTTCATGAATGCGTACATATCTTGGACCGTCGCCTCCAAACGGGACAGCTTCGCGTCGTGTGAATCCACCGTTCGAGCCAACCCGGTGTCGCTCGTCTCCAATCCGATGATCCTAGATTTGGCCACCCGCGAGCTCACTCCCCTTGTCCTCCCCTTGCGATCAGAGCCAAGCACTTGGCTGAGTGCGTCTATGGACAAAGATGCCTTGTCGGCATCAGACTGCGACTCATGCACTTCCTTAAGCTTTGCCTGAAACGACAAAAAGCACATGATTAGTAAAATAAGTAAACTAAAAAATTATAATGTAATTAACAATAATTAAACTGTCGGATTACTTACAATCGTGGCCGCGACGCTCGGGGACACCTCCTTGTCCTTCCCCTTCTTCGTCCGAAGAGCCACATAAGTATCGAGCCTATGTGGCTTACCCCCTGGCCCACTCCCTTACCCCTGAAATAAAATAAAGTAAAGTAAAATTAGTATCGGCCCCCAAAGTAAAATAATGAAGAATAATATATTTCTGTATTTATAGATAAATTAAATCTTACCTGCATCCTATGCTCCACCTCAGCGTAAGAGGTCCGACCGGAGTAGTGCATGTCCGTCTTTTTTGCCCGATTTTCCCTCCCCGATTGGCGAGATGCCAATTGTCGATCCTCGATCTCATTGTCAATGAACTTTTACCATTGTGCCAATGAGATCGGCTCCTTGGGCGGGACGGATCCGCGCCATTGTATAATGGACTCTCGTGTTTTTTCAAAGTACCGTGTCCGCATATTTTTCTTCCACGTCTTGTGTTGCTCCCTCAACTGCTCCAAGACGAAATCGCGTAGCTTTGGATCCAAGTTGAATTGTTCTTGTCCAACAAATACAATGTTAGTTGCGAATAAATATAAATATAAATATAAATATAAATATGAAATTGAAATTGAAATTGAAATTGAAATTGAAATTGAAATATTCATATAAATATAAATATAAATATATTACCTGTAGTGCCGCCCAAACAGTTAACTTGAGCTCATACGGCACCTCCTTCCAACTCATAAACCCCGGGTCGATTACCGTCTTTAGCAGCTCGAGGGATCTCGCTAATAGCTCCGACTTGTTCTCGACGGTAATCCCAAATTTTCCATATTTGGGGAGCCTAGGGGCGGAGGAGCCCTCGTCGCCTCCGCTACCACCGAACCCAGACGACATCATCATAAACAGCATCATCATCTTCGCCTTAACATCTGAAGGAGACATTTTTGCTGTAAAAAAAATGTTATTAGTACAGATAAAAAAAAATGTTAATAGTACACATACACACACCCCTACCCCACCCGCCACGCACACACGCACACACCTACGCACACACACACACCCCACCCCCTCCCCCCACAAATTATAACAAAATATTATCAGCTCCCCCCACCACACCCCACCCCCACTACCCCCCTCCCCCACCACACACCATCATACACACACATATACACATACCCCACCCCTGCCCCCCTCCCCCCGCCACGCACAGACGCACACCTACGCACCTACGCACACACACACACACACCCCCCCCCCCCCACCCCCCCACCCACCCCACCCCCTCCCCCCACCCCCACGACCGTGACAACTACGTATATTGTTTATCAATAAAATTATGACATGAGATAATTATAATTGGAGCATAAATTTCATTATCATAAAGGGATAAATCCAACCAAGTACAGAGATTCTACAAATTAAAGTGAGAATTAAATTTAAGACTTTCTAACAACATGCATGTGTATGGATTCTAACTAATGATATTCCTAAAAACATACAATTGACAACATTTTGTGAATTATTTTAAGCCTTAAGTCCAAGATACCCAACTTTAAATGATAATACACACTTTAAATGGCTCGGTTACTCCAATTCGAGTCAAACGAACTTAAAAATATTTCGGAACCCAAATAAGACCCAAGTACAGTCATTTCGACTATCTCGACCCTTCCGGGATCAATCACACACTCAGAATTGTCATTCGAAATAATTTCTAACATCCTCAAATTTTGACCTCAAGTGCCAAATTAGAATTTCTCCAATTTAAATAAATATTATTTCTCCCAAATTAATTAAATTATCAGTCCTGAAAATCGTGGGGTATTACAACAGTGATTTTTAGAATAAAATGGGCTGGAAGTGATTTCAAAATCTTTTTAAATACACGCGTCTCAGGAATTATTTTATGCAAATTATAACTAGAGTTAACTATATCACACAATCACACATAAAATTCATCAAAAAACTCTGACTCTCTCATGCTAATAATCTTAAGCTGTGCGGTGAGGTTTTGAATCTTAGAAGCTTTCACATCATTAGTACCCTTCTTAGTGAGTGCATGTCATGATGCGGCGGAACTTTTCAGAGGTGACGGCTCTAGAAATAGCACTTAAACAACATGAGTTAAATTGAGTCCATTTAGTTCCTCCTCCATCCAAGAAGTGACGAGTTTAGGACCAATGACATCCCCATTGGTCACACAGGGTGGTGTTCACCCTCTTTCACATACAAGCCATACATGCTCATTAATCGTTTTCAAAGCCGACCTTATATGAGCTTTCTAATGTGCATAGTTAGGCCCATCAAAATCTGGTAGCCTATTATACAAATTATCCATAAAACCTTGTATAAATACTTAATGTAACCATTTTTGATATCAATTTGAGAAAACAAGATTTTTGAATGAAAATATCAATTTAAAATTATTATCAGTTTGAGAAATCCGGATTTAAAATTATTATCAATTTAAATAAAAATATCAATTATTATCCAATTTTTTTAATGAAATATTTATTTTGAATGAAAATATCAATTATTATCCAATTATTATCGAACTATTATCAATTATTTATTTTGAATGTAAATAATATCTAAAAATATAAATATAAATAATATTCAAAACCCCACCCACCCCCACCCCCACCCCCACCCCCTCACGATGTATATTATTTTCACAATGTTCTTACAATATTTGTTGATGAACTATGTGGGAGTATAACCCATATTGAATTATAAAGTAAAAATCTATAAAATTGATGTCTACTTTTAGTGTTGTGTATATATGTTAGTTGATGCCATTATATTTTTAGCCTAATTAGATTCTAAGGTTATCTCAATTTATATTTTTCTTTTTCTATCTAATAATTTTCAATGCAAGAGCACAGTACATAATTCCAAACACGTCCTTTATTTTTTTTTAATTTCGTATCAATTTGGAGTTTTACTGTACATTTTTTTTATCTTGAGATTCTATATTATAACGTATGTGTAAGTTCCGTCAATACCATTTCGTTTCAATTTTGTAATATTATGTTGTTTTCAAATATTTTAAAAGTTATTAAATGGGTGCCCCACCCCCACCCCACCCCCTGCCCCCCTCCCCCCACCACACACATACGCACACACCCCACCCCCTCCCCCACCACACACATATATACACACACATATACACATACATACACATACATATACACACGCACACACCCCGCCCTGCCCCCACCCTGCCCCACCCCCCACACACGCACACACATACACACATATATATATACACATACACACATAAATATACACACAAACATATATATAAATGGAAGAGAGAGAGAGAGAGAGAGAGAGAGAGAGAGAGAGAAAATCGACCTGAAAGTAGAGAGAGAGAGAGAGAGAGAGGTAGGGAACGGCGGTAGGGAAAAAAGAAGGGGTTAGGGTTTTTGCTGCAAATATTGTCACGGTCGTGTCAAGGTCATTGACCGTGACAAGTATTTAAAGAATTGTCACGGTCAATGACCGTGACAAGTAAATTTGTCACGGTCTTGTCACGGTCGTGTCAAGGTCAATGACCGTGACATAAAACGCGTGTTTTTTGTCACGGTCAATGACCTTGACAAGGCTGGCCGGTTGAAAGGTGACAATTTGCCCATTTTGGTGTAGTGTTGAGTCTTTATTCGCTCTACTTCATTGTATTTTCAATTTTCACCCCCCAAAGCCCAGTTTAAACCCCAAAACGAATGTTTACTAACCAATTTCATAAACCGGGAGTAGATGAGGATGCAGATACTTCCTACAAGTTATTTTTTTACCTTTGTGGATGTCCGTACATCTATTCGGGCCACTTGTTTGCTATTTTGAGTTTTCACCCTCCTAATTTTTAGCCCAAAGCGACAGTATACCAATCAATTTTCAAATACAGGACTCTAATTTGGACACGGGCACTTCCCTTAAATTACTTTCGCATCAAATAGTAAACTCACCCAAACAAGTATAGACAACCAATAATTCTAACTTAAATGGCATGAACTAAATGCAAAGGACATAAATTAATTAACACAAACAAACATATCAATAATTCTAACTAAAATTCACACAAACAAGTGTTAAAATATTCTCATAAATTAATCTTAAAACTATACTACAATAGCCAATTGACAATCTGGGTTTTTAATTGGCTCACCCTCAACCTCCTATCACCACTACAAATCAATCCAGTACAAAAACCAATGATATTAATCAATTACCAAGAATTAAAATTACCTTTTTATCTGTATAAAATCGACAATACTATAACTTGAATGCCCGGGGCTAAATCAAATATTTAAATGACAATGAACCCTATCAAATACCCATTAATGAAAAATATATGATTGCCATTGAAAGAACATAATTATGATATATATATATATATATATATATATATATATATATACGCAATTGTCCATAATATTAAGAAATAAGAGTGAAAATTTATCACTGCCTGATACTTAAGTCAGTCTGGCCAATGATATGGTAACATAATTATTAAAAACACCAATGCTCTTTTTTCACACATTGAAATCAACCAAAGAACAAACACGAAAAATGTACAAACTGCAAATATTTAGGAATTGTGTCACGAAAGTGTTCACAGTCCATGTATCACTGATTGCATCAATTAAAATACAAATAGAATAAACTAAATCCCAACTATTAAACACAAATCTGAAATAAAATTGTTGAAACCAATAGTCAACAAAAAAGAAATAGGACTTACCCGTTGTTGTTAACTTGACCATCGACTCGGGCTAGGGTGGCTACGGCAGCGAGGGCTAGAGGAGCGTGTGACCGAGGGCGTGTGGCTGAAGGAATTTGTCCGGGTGAAGAAGAAGAAATGACGGGGTGGGGTTTTGGTTTTGCTTTTTTTCCCCTTAGGCTTATGCTAATAGAAAGAAGCAGGAATGAAAATTGATAAAGGGGGGAATCCAAATTAGCTTTTGCCGTCTCATAAGGTATACCTTTTGAGACGACTTCTAGTACGCGGTCTCTTTAGTATCACCTTTTGGGACGGGTAACATTTGCGGTCTTAAAAACTAACTGCTAATGTTACCCGTCTCAAAAGGAGGTTTTTAGAGACTCAAATTTTAGCCGTCTAAAAAAGTCGAGTCTTAAAAAGTATTTTTTTTTTTGTAGTGAACTCTCAAGCATATTTGATACTTTGCCATTTTAGAATAGTAGATACTTTGGATATTTAAGACCTCCCATGTGTAGTTTCATTCCAATTAAGTTTGTAAGAAAAACTTAAAACCATTACTTATCTTCATAAATTAAATGTCAAAATTCTAATATGGCCTTTGATACAAGTAAAGACGTAAATTAGTGCAGCTCAAATCTGGTAATATCGTTGTTACTGATATCACTAGTATTCAGAATCTTGTTGTGGAATTCTTTTGGAAAATATATTATGTCAACATGTTGGTTCCAGTGATGATAATTTTTTTTTTAAATCCCTCATCTAGATACTGATTTTGATAATTAAAATGCTCGACGCCACTGTGCTTAAAAATGCTATTTCTGCATGTATGCGCATTCTGCCCTTAGGCCTGATGTCTTCCCAGGGGCGGATCTAGCCCATGCCGAAGCGGGGCGGCCGCCCAGTTCAACTTTAAAAAAAAAAGAAAAAAAGGGGGTTTTGTGTCATATTTTATAATAGAAGGTATTAAGTTTGTGGGGGCAAAACTACAAATAATGGAACAGTAACAGTCTGATTAAAAACACAACACGGAGTGCGATCTCATCTCTCCCTCTTTCCTCTTTCCTCTCATCTCTCAACATCGATTCATAGCAAGGAAGGAACCTCCGCTGCCCACTGCCCTCCTCCGCTCCGGCGCCGACGCCCGCCCCTGCCTCTTCCCTATCACAGCAACAGCAAGGATAGACTATCAGGTACTTTTTTATTTATTTATAATTTTTGAGTCTTCTATGAAATTAGTTTATACAAAAATTGTTAGTTTAACCAAATGAAATTAGTTTATTCAACATTGAAAAACATTGTTAGTTTATTGTAACATTGAAAAATTAGTTTATTCAACGTTGTTAGTTGATTGTAATTTGTAAAAACATTGAAAAAAATTAGTTTAATGTTGATCCGTGTGTTGAAATTTCTGTTTAAAATTTTATGTCAATCCATGGGAAATTTGTGTTTAAACAGTTTGGAATTTGAGTTTTAAAGAGGTTTATAACATTTTTAAAGTTGAAATTTGTGTTTAAAATGGGCATTGACGACCTCAGCTTCAATGGTGAGACCATACCCCAAAGGAGCCTCTCAACCTCATGTCCAAACCAAAGACATCACCAATTCTAAGACCCCCATGTTTCTAGCTAACCCTTTATATTTTAGAGTTAGAATTCAAATTTTTATCTACATTGTCATTCACCATAACTCTCAATCTCACAGCATATATGAATTCTCCCACATCTGATCTACTTTGAACTCTATTAATCAGCTCTGTTGAATAATACTGCTCTCTGGATCAGTTTTAAACATCAATATCTAAATCATTTCCAGTTCTTCTTGTTGTTCAGCTGTTTCTCTATTGGCTCTACCGTGATAGCTATTATCTCTTGACTATAGTTCTTGTAGTCGCAGTTTCCATGGCAAACTCTGGTCTTGATTTCCAAATGTTTTCTTGGTGGAAGAGGAAATCTTCAAAGGATAATCTCAGTTTGTTATTCATATAACCTCTTTAGCCATTTGTTGGAAAATCTGGAAATCCAAAAATAAGATCTCTTCGAAGGTATTTCTATGAAGGCTGATGTTGTTATTTTCCAAGTACAATTAACTTCAGATTTAAGTGGCGTGGTGATTTATGAAGATTTAGTTTTTTTAGGATATTCCGCTCCACTAAATATTTCAGATTTTGATTAGTAGTTTAGGGTAAACCTGCTGCTTGTTTCTTGAAGCTTAATTTTGATTGGTCGTCGTGGGGCAGTTCAGGTACGAGTGGCATTAGCGACATTCTTAGGACAAGAAAGGTAAGCTAGTTTGGGCATTTTTCAGTTGGAATTGAATTTCGCACTAACACTCAACACTTATGCAGAACTCTGAGCTCTCTTATAGGGTATGAAATTGTATATTCAATGGGGATTACTATGTAATAATATAATCATACTCTATGCTAGAGGTGAATGTGGTAAATAAAATTGGAAAATTACTATTGAGAGTCTAATTTTTTGTGTGGATTCATTAGAAAATTGGGGGACTTCATCCGAGAAATATATATTTTTTTTAATCAAGTCAATTCCCTCCCCGGAAGATCCAAAGGTTTTTATTTGCTGGACAAAACTGGGCTATTCGCCATTAGGTGGAGATAATTTCTTGAGTCCGTAGTGTAAATGTCATAGATATAGTTTTGTTTGTTGTTCTTTGTTTTGGATATTCTGTGGTCATCGTGGGGCAGTTCAGGTACGAGTGGCATTGGCGACATTCTTAGGACAAGAAAGGTAAGCTAGTTTGGGCATTTTTCAGTTGGAATTGGATTCCGCACTAACACTCATAGTTGTCAGAGGCGAAAGGCGCACCAAGGCGCCAAGGTCACCGTGGAGCCTAGGCGCAAGGCGAGGCGCGCGCCTGATTGAAGTGAGGCGCAAAGTTTATAGAACATGAAAAAATTGTATATTTATAAATAACTAGCATGTAACTCGCGCAATGCGCGAGCGTTTTAAAGAAAAAATACTTAAAATTTATTTATAACAATTCTAATAATATAAGTTGATAATAGTTGATAGAATTTGTAAATATATTATGCTTTATATTTTATTGTATGAGTAAATATAATTATTCAAAATTAGGGGTGACAATTTTGCTACGAAAGAGTGGTCCGATCCGAATTTGGTCCAAAATTTACACAATAGATCATTTTGAGTCGTGTTCGCGCTGAGATTTTAGGCATGAAAGTTCAAAATAATGACTTATAAATTGTTAAAGAAGTTCAACCATGGATAATCTCAAACTAATCCAATTTTTACTACGCATTTAACATATAAAAATAATCAAACTAAACAAAACACATTCAGAATAAAGAATACAATTACAATACATACATGAATTGATAAACACATGCATTGTATATAAATATTTGTTTTAGACGAAAAAAACTCATCTAAAAGAAATGAGACAATCGAGAGACAATAATAGTTGTAAATTTAAATCAATGGTTTAGACACACTATAGCAGGCAGAGCTACAGTGCTACAGTGCTGTATGATTTTATAGATTTTAGAAAACTCTCAATATTAACACGCACCATTACCTCAAGTATATATTATAAATTCAACATCTTATCGAAAAGATATTATAAAGGTTAATTTTTTCATAAATAAAATTTGCCTATTATTTTAAATGTTTTTATTCTATAAAAATTATTGTTTATAATTAGAAACTTCAAAATAACTGTACGTATTTTTTTATAAAAAAATTATACATATTTTTTTTTTGTTTTCAGTTTAAAAAACTGTATGTCATTTAAAGATACTAACTTAACGTTTTTCAATAAAATAAAACGTTAAAAATATTTAATAACCAAAAACGTTTTTTAACTTAAAAACTATTTTTTCTAAATAAAAACTTTGAAAAAATTATATGTATTATATATATATATATAAATTATACATTTTATCTATAATACAACGTTAAAAATGTTTTTATAAGCAAAAACTTTTTTTATTTATATAAAAACAATTGAAAACTTCAAAGAGATTTTTGATTTATTCATTTCTTTTTTGTTTCACAGAACATAATGTCTAATTCTTTTGAAGATGCTGAAATTGAACATTAAAAAATGAGAACCAAATTGGAAAAAAAAGAAATTTCTCATCTAGCCGCCGAAAAAATTACTTATTCTAAATAACTTAAAATAAGATGTACTGGAAAACGGGATTCTTGCTGATGGTGTTTTAATGAGACAAAATTGGACTGAAAATGATTTATAATTCTATTTATAGAATAGATAACATCCTTTGAGGTGATGCTTTTCAAATTCCCCCCTATATATAAAAATTACAAATGGGATAAGAGGATATAATTATCTCACATGAAATTTATATTAATCATTACATATTAAAAGGAAAAATCAACCATTCTATTAGGCAACCTTTTAAGAAGAAATCCACAGATAACATATATTTTTCAATCAAATCAACTAAGAACTCTTTTAAGTAATCTGGGTCTTAGGGTACCAAATACCGTAACGCTTATTTGGAAACACCACAAACACCAACCTAGCAATCGTACCAATCACCGGTGGCAACACCAGGGGCAAAATCTTTTCGGCTAACTCCAACAACGTGTAAAAACACTCTACCGTCTTAGACTCTAATAGTGCCACAATACAAAACACAACCCGCATGAAAAAAGCATGAACAAAATTCGGTAAAGCTTTTGTCTTTCAGGCTAGTGGAGCTTGATGATGGGTTGCTGGATTTGACCCTTTTTTTAGAGGATTTGTGTAGGAAAGCGTTAAATAATTGAGTGGAGGCCAATGATCGAATATATAAAAGAATATAAAAGAAGAAATAAAAATTTGTATGCCACCAAATTATTCTGGCTCACACTAACTCATTAAAAAATATAAAAAGAGAAATAAAAATTTATAAACCGAACTAAACCTAAAAATTACACTATAACTACTCTAAAAATATTTCTAAAAAGTAGATCTCCCAAACTCTATTGTGTCTAGACTCTCCCCTCCCTTGATCTGTCTAAAAAAGGTGGGGAGCATCTGGGTATTTTTTTTTTATAGAGAATTAAGGTAAAGGTCATGTTCCTTCCTATATTTGGATTTTTAGGACAATGCTTTTCAAGTTTATAAATCTAGTCCCTGTGGTACAATAGCATTTATAAATCTAGTCCATGTGGTATAATACCTTTATTTTTTTGGTCCGCGCCAACGGCACTATTTTTCACCTTTTTTCATTGTATTTTTAGTACAGGGACTAAATTTATAAAATTATATGGAGTGTCCTATTTTTATACACTTTGAGCACTATAAGGACCTTTTCCCAAAACTCCCTTTTTTTTTTATGAGGATCCTGTTTCTTTTCTTTTCTGTTAGAACATAGGCGAGAGACTACAGTGTATGGCTTGTGTAATGTAAGAGAGAGAGAAAGTGGGGGTTAGTTCGGGTTAGAGGTATGTCTGACTGTTCAATAGCCGGGTTGTTGGGTTTACTTGTCACGGGTTGTAGGGTTGAAGTGGGTTGGAATCTTGTTATGAGGTTGGGTCAACGGGTCTGGGTAGGATAGTTGGTGTTTGGGTTAAGGTCGGGTCAGTGGAGGGACGTGGACAGAGTTATGATGGTCCGGGTAGCCGGTAGCAGGGGTGGTAGCTGGTAAGGTCGGGTGAACAGGTGGTAAACGGGTCAGTGGGTAGAGGGCATTCGAGGTGGTTAATATCTATTTTTGCAGGAAGATCTTAGTGCAGATCTTGGTGCATCATATCTTGCTG
Source organism: Sambucus nigra (assembly GCA_949130495.1). NCBI lineage: Eukaryota > Viridiplantae > Streptophyta > Magnoliopsida > Dipsacales > Adoxaceae > Sambucus > Sambucus nigra. The sequence continues at coordinate 248,496,787 of OX422214.1, read as the reverse complement.
CTTCATGTAATTAATTTATAGGGAACCAAAGAACAGTGAATGGGAGATGAAAGTGCATAGAGAAGGAGGGGAATGAACAAAGTCATTGGAAAATGAATAAGTCCTTTGAATTTTGAAGGTCGATGATGGTTGTATTTAATAAAAGAAGATTTGCTGCCTACGTGGATAGCTGTCATTAAAAGTTATGTGCCACGTGGATAGCTTTAAAAAAAGCTGTCATTAAATGCTTGTTTAGCATTTTATAGTATATAGAGATAAGATCATTCGTGATCTAAAATTAGAAATATATAGCATAAATTATTATTATACACGGTTATGAAGAGACAAGTCAAAAGGAGATATAGCTTATACCGCCATACGAAAAAAAAAAATATATATATCAAATTTATGTAACAATTTGACTATCCAATAATCAACAAGAGAAAAGATATTGAAATATTTGAATAATAAATACTCCCACATGTGAAAAGAAAAAAACAAAATCAACATATAAATTGTTCTAAGATGCAACATTATTGAAGTTAAATTTTGTTTGTTTCTTTTGAGAAAGATAAAGTTTCCCTAGGAATCTCAAGGACTTACTTTGGTTCATTTTGGGTGGAAATCATCTAATCTTCTTTATTCTACTAGAAAATATGTAAAATAAACATATCAATTGGTCCATTCTTATATTGGAGGCGTTATCCAAAAAAATTTAACAAGGCGCGCCTGAGCCGGGTCTTGAGCCTGGAGCCTAGGCGCACAAGGTGCGCACCTTATTGAAGGAGTTGAGCCCGAGTGAGGCAAGGCGCTGATGTTGAGCCTAGGTGAGCCTGGAGCCTAGGCGCATGCCTAGGCGCGCCTTTAACAACAGTGCTAACACTTACGCAGAACTCTGAGCTCTCTTATAGGGTATGAAATTGTATATTCAATGGGGATTACTATGTAATAATATAATCATACTCTACGCTAGAGGTGAATGTGGTAAATAAAATTGGGAAATTGCTATTGAGAGTCCAATTTTTTGTGTGGATTCATTAGAAAATTGGGGGACTTCATCCCAGAAATATATATATATATTTTTTTTAATCAAGTCAATTCCCTCCTCGGAAGATCCAAAGGTTTTTATTTGCTGGACAAAACTGGGCTATTCGCCATTAGGTGGAGATAATTTCTTGAGTCCGTAGTGTAAATGTCATAGATATAGTTCTGTTTGCTGTTCTTTGTTTTGGATATTCTGTGAGGTCATGTCTATGTCCACCTCACTTTTGTTAGCCCCGGGGAGGGGCTTTTCCACACTATCATTATAATATAGTTAGGGGCTCCCATTCCTCACTTATCCCCCCACCCTCCCCCACCCTTAAAAAAGGTAGTATTATTGAACATAATTGTTTCAAATCATTAATGGAATGGTGAGCATATTTGTATATGTTCTTTTTTATCACTTCTTTGAGCTAAATACAGATTTAAACTGTAATAATGGAAGGCTAAAGAACCTGCACTCAAGGCGTAAGGTCATTTAACAACAACCAAAAGATATATCCAAATATCTCGGAAAAATAGAAAATTAAATTCATTTTCACATTCATTAATCTCTTCGCATGTTACGAGACGTATTCATGACATCTACATTAGTTAGGTGTGATAGATGGATTGGACCGAGTTAGTATCATTTCCATCTAGCCTTGGTAGTCTGAATGAGTTTTTAAAACTTTTGATGGAAGACTCATTGTATAGTCTATAATTTCATAATTTTTCCAAGACACAGAATTTTTCACAAGTTTTTGCGACATTAATTGACTACACCAACCGACAAAACCAAAAAAGAGTGAAAATCAGAAGTATTCCTAAGTTATATTGAGATGAAAAACAAATCTTAAAATTTTATTAAAGAAAATGGATCATATACAGAGCTCAAAATTATGTAGTACATATTCGGAGATCAATTACTACGAAAAATCTATGTTATATTTGAACTTGGTCTCCACTATTGAAATATATAGGATTTGGGGATGAATTTGTCTCCATATTCTCCTCCATAACTCCATGTATTACTACCTTTGCTGAAATATATAGGATTTGGGGATGAACAACCTTTACTGAATCGCACATCATAAGAAACCTTAAGGTTGAAACATAGAACAACGCTCTATTAGACAAAGTAAGCTCTTAACAAACTTTCATTCCTTATTGGTGAAACAGATCACTCAATTTCCATTTCAAATGAACATTGAAGTATTTAATTCAACAAAATTAATATATATTTTACGAAGATCTGTCGTTCAGAATGTCTACAATCAACTTCATGGTGTAGAATTAAACACAAGGAGGCTTTAGACCATCTGATATCTGAATTTCAAGTTCAATCTTATCGTAACTTTGAACATGAAAAATGATTTGAAGATTGTGGCGTGGGGCAATTACTTCCCCGTCTCTCTTTTGTTCAAACATCTAAAATAATACAAATGAATAAAGAGGCAATAAAATCTCAAAAATTACCTCAATAATTAAAACCCAACAAATGTAAATATTTAGAATAATAACAAGATGAAATATCAACACCCACAAATCAATGAAATTAAGTCCTGTTAAACTCTGATAACAAAAGAAAAACACATTGTTATTTGTTTGACACAACAACACATGACTACTTCAAATAAAACTTATAAAAAAGTGGCAAAGTATAACTATCGCACAATTAGAATGCCGCAATGAAAGCTTGTATAATCATTTAATCTCCAACATACACAGTAAATCGAATGCTTTCAATAGTTAGAGGAACATTCTTGTGCCAAAACAATACATAATAATTGCTCTGTTAAATTACCAACAGTGATGCGAGAGTTTTCCTTTGTTCATGTTCTGCATCGTTGCGTAGCCAGTAGTAAGAAGAACATTTTTCTGCCAAATACATAAAAAGCTATGATAAAACTACACCCAAGTATAATTTTCACGAATAAATGAAGACAAATTGAGAGGACAAGAAGCCTATAATAGGAGAATCAAAATGTAAAGCTAACTACCAAGTACATGCTAGACATTTTAATGAGATAATACATAACTATTGCATTGCGTGCATGCATAAATCACTCTATGTAATTGGCAATCGATTTAGTTAACCTAGTCATAATTTCGAAGGCACGGTCGATTGGTCACCTGAATAAATAAAACTATTTTTCTTACCAACTAAAAGAGATCAAGAATAAGGATCTAGAGAGAGAGGGGATGAATTTAGTAAAGTGACGTCAACAGATGATTAGGGAGAGTTGAGATTGCATTTATGTTGTCGATATTGAGATCAATATACGTGTGAGTTTTTACTCAATCCGCTGCGCTTTACATCATAAAATAATAAAACCTCCACCACAAATTTCTTTTCTCAGCAACTCCTCAATAGTTGAGTATCTTAGTAGATTATATAATAAAACTCAGTGTCTTGTAAATTTATGATTCTAGCTTCACCATTCTTTATTTATCAGAGCACGATTTGCTCTTGGGGTAGTAGTACGTGTACGTTTGGTGATTGTATCCGTGAATTAACACATCAAAATCAATAGTCAACAGTCAATCTGAGGGACGAATTAATCTGAATCAACCAAAGCCGAGTTGATGTCATAACTGCAGCACATGAACAACACATGAACAACAGGATGGAGAAGAGAAAAGAAGATGCAAGAACAAATCAATAGTGAAGTGCAATATAAAGGCAACCAGCCAGCGGTGATGTGGGAAATCCACTTAGTGAATGAAGGAAGCGGAGCCATGAGGGAAACCGAGAGAGGCAGAAGGTAAAGCCTATCTTATAGTAGGCGAAGTTGGGGCGAAAAACAGAACAGGGCCCTTAGGGCGTTGTTTGGCCCGTGCATGGCCCATAATCGAGCAACGTCTAGAAATACAAGCCCTAAGAAGTGTTACCAGTGTATGATGCTTTGAGTTCGGGTGAAGATCGAGGCAAGAAAAGGGAGGGAAACAACCCATGGGGCTTCCGGTACAACAACCACCACAACTCAAGCCCTTCGGGGAACAACCATCCACATCCAAGATCATTATTAGCGAGGGGTTGCGTCTCTAAAAGGTGCGACATCAACCAATCGACTCCCTCTCTATGATCTCAGCCCCTACTAAACCCCAACACTTAGTTGGGGATCGAAATACTAGGGTAAAAGAGTGTCTATATCAATCGGCATTGGGCCCCTATCGTGGTTAATCATGTTGGCGGATCAAAGGTGGAGGTTCACCCTTTCACTATTGCTAACAATGTTTTTCTCCCCACAAAGTTATCATTCCATTATGAGAGGAAACCCAAGATAAGTTCATCGTTGGCCCCCATTTTACAAGTGTAGGTGCTATATGTGTAAGGAGATAGGTCACATACGCGATTTCCCAAACGGAGTAAGAGGAGATTTTCAAGTGCCCTGCGTGTCCCGATGGGAGGAGGGCGTCCTGTGGGAGATGATATGGGGCAGCAGAGGGGCAAAATTTCGGAGGTGTGTGCAGTCTCATTGGGTGGTGATATGCATGAGATATGAAAGCACCCCCAGCCCCGGTACGGGAGGAGGGAGAGGACAATATGCATCTTATGCCACGCCTCCTTAAAAAAGGGGATCGACAAGGATATCTTTATCCTATGTTTGATGGGAACTCAAATCTATATGTCTATATAGATTGACTTAATGCAATGGAGAGGTTTTTTTAATATAAGAACACCACTGGGCCAAAATGTGAAGCTGGTGGTGATGAAATTGCAAGGGTAAGTTGTTATGTGGTGGGATGACTTTGTTTGGAGTAGGGAAGAAAACGGAGAAGGGACAATCGACTGAAGAGACGCTTAAAAGTGGTGTTTTAACCCTACTCTTATGATTGAGACTCGTTTGAAGAGGTGCAATGCTGGATGTCCGTTATACGGAGAAGTTTAATCTGGCTATGCACTTAAGTCAAATTGAACGAGAACACCAAGAAAACAATGGGGTGTTTCTTTCACGGACTACAATTGCACTACCAATCCGAACTAAGTCTTCAACAAATTTCATCCCTAAAACAAGCAGCGGAGTATTCTTTGAAGGTCGAACACTACTTCGGTACATTAACCCTTAGCAATGGAGAGGATACTTCAATAACATCTAGGGAACACAAGCCTGAGGATACCCCATACCTGCCCAATCCAAGGTCACATGCAGTGCAATGGGGCATAGGATGACAAAATTACAAAAGGACAAACGCACCATCCCAATCACCGATGGGGCGAAAATGGAAGACACTTGACGGAGAGGTGCAACGGAAGCTTTGATCGACCGAGTTCGTGCCACTGGAAAATCGAAGGAGTTAGCAAATTTTCAAATTATATCTAATAGTGCATTCATTTAATTAAATAGAAACAAAAACTCCCAAGTTCTATGATATACATGCTTACATACAAAAAGAGAGAATTCCAACCAAAAGGGATCCACACAAAAACAAGGCATGTATGTATACATAAATGAATTGAAAATGTTTATGTATAGAAATAATTTTTACCACCACCATCCATCATTAAAAAGACACAGATCTATCTCAATTCATCTCTATAGAACTGTCCCAAGTCTATATTTTTTAATCAATTCAATGATTTGTTCAAAGTATAAAATGCTTGTTTAATTGATGTAAATGGATACAGAACTGTGGGTGCATTTATTTGTAATTATTTTGAGTGTAGATTTTTATCTTCGGTACCAATAAAACATAAGAAATGTACACATCTAAATCAATTGTACCTAGAACGTGGGTAGCTCTAATGTGTGGTACTCGTATGTAATATGTTGCTAAAACCAATAAGTGGCACGGTGGGGGTAGGGTTAACCGAGAAGTTGTTTTTGTTCTCATTTAATATGTTATTGAAGTCAAAAGTTTTACTATTGTCATTAGTAGCTAAAATAATTAATGTTATAATTGGGAACGCCACATTTAAAGATCCGGATTGTGAATCGACCATGTTTCAGGTCTTATGACCCTAAATCATGGTAGGGGTGTAGATATCCCATTGATTATGGTCTAGATATCTGCACACATACCTCGATATACACATATATGGCATATGTCTTTCTTAAGGCACAAATCTGAAATCAATTCAATTTTTAAAAAATGTCTAAAAGTAAAACAACTTAAAATCGCCGAATTGAAAATCCTGAACAATTATCTCTTTCTAAATATTCCATATCACAAAACCTTAAGATCCAAAATTGAGGGAGATGACCTACCCAAATTTCCAATACACTACATTGACCATATTTCAGAACCTCATAGGTCAGATTATATTCAAGGTTAAGTTAGTCTGTTACACTTTCCGCACCGCAAAGATCCATGCAAAGTTTAACCTGACTATGAACTGATGTAACCTAGGGTGCGGAAGCGTAAAAGAAAGAAGTTATCTACACAACAACAACAACATGGAAAATGTCGGAGGGTTTCTTATTTCTCTCTCTAGTCTCTTAATCTCAAAATGGCAAAAGTGTTGCAAATGAGGGCTCTTAGGCTATTTATACTAAAGATACAAAAGGATAAAAAAGAACAAAATAAAAGAATATTAAAAAGGACGCCCATGTCCCTATGCTCCTGCATCACTCTCCCCCCTTGATAAGACTCCATATACTCCGTATATTATCGATAGAAATCGGGATCGATGTGCTGAGGGTGGCCTCGGTGATCCGTGAATCTTCTACCTCGGGACGACCAACCCAACGAACTAAGTAACGTGTATAATCACCCGAAGAGGAATACACGAGCTCGGAGGAGAGAATCCCCTCAATGAAATCTACATGAGAACGGACTGGGTGGCCTGTGGTTGAAGGAATGAGAATCGGTGGATCATGAGTTCCTCGAAACGAAGAAAGGTCCACCCCGTTAAACGTGCGGTGCGTACGGAACTCATTAAGTAGATCAACCTCATAGGCATTCGTTCCACAAGCTCGGACAATCGTAAAAGGGCCAAAATGGCGCATAAGAAGTTTGGTATCCTTGCAATGTCGATGCGCCTTCTAGAGTTATATCATGACGAGGTCATCCGGTCGGAAGGAGACAAATTGGCGGTGCTCATCAGCAACCCTTCATAAGAGGCATACATGGTTTGTAGACGGGCGCGGACATCGGCCTGAATGGAAATCAGGTGAGCAGTAAACTCAGGCACCGTCGGGGGAAGCTCAGCTAGATCAATGGGCATCGTGGGAGACTGTCCCAATACGATATGAAAGTGAAATAAACATGTAGAATGGTTGAAGGCAAACTTAGCCTGTGCAATCATTATTATATCCCCCCTACGTGGATGCTCCGATGTCAAACACCGTAAAAGGTCACCCATACTCCTGTTAACCACCTTCGTCTGGCCATCTGTCTAGGCGTGAAAGGTAGTCGAAAACTGAAGCTCGGTTCGTAACAAACGCCATAGTGTCCGCCAAAAATGTCCCGTAAATCACACATCCCGGTCAGGCGTAATGCTGCGAGGCACTCTATTTAAGCGGACAATCTCACGGACATACTAAGAGGCGACATGAGAAGCATTTGTTGTCCGAGAATATGGAATGAAGTGAGACATCTTAGAGAACCAATCTACCACAACGAGGATGGAGTCGTGGCAATTAGAGGTATGGGGGAGGCCAATAATGAAATCCGTCAAGACATCCTGCCACGGGCGCTCGGGAACTGGGAGTGGAGTGTATAAACTGGCATTAATGTGTTGCCTCTTAGCTGTCTGACAAGTGTAGCAACACCTAATGAAAGCGTTGGCATCTCTCCTCATCATCGGCCAGTAAAATCGATCCCTCAGCATCGCGTGAGTACGGACCTGTCCCAGATGGCCGGCTAAACCTCCCCCATGGATCTCAGAAATGATCTTCTCCCGTAGGGAAGAAGATGGAATGTATAAAGTCGTTCCTTGGTGTAGGAACCCATCCTGTAATAGATACTCGCCCGATGCTCCATTACCATATTGGCAAGCGACGAAAATAGGTCCAAACTCTACATCGGTCGGGTAAAGATCACAGACCTCGTCAAAGCCAAACACTTGACTCCTAAGAGTCACCAATGCATGTGCTCCTGCTAAGGGCATCCGCCACTTGATTCTCCTTCCCCGACTTGTACTGCAAGTGAAAAGTGTAGCGCTGGAGGTAGGCAGTCCACTTGGTATGCCTGCCACTAACACGCCGCTGACTATGTAAGAAGCGGAGGGTTTCGTGATCGGATTTGATGACAAACTCCTTATGGAGGAGAAAGGACGACCAAAACTTCACGACTTTAACCACCGCATAGAACTCAACGTCATAGGTCGAATAATGGAGATCGGCACCCGTAAATTTCTGGATGAAGAAATCAATCGGCATCCCATTCTGACTCAAAACAGCACCCACCCCTGTCTTATAAGCATCGCAAGACTACCCAAACAACTGATCGAAATCGGGTATGGCCAAGATAGGATCGGTCGTTATGAACTCCTTGATGTGCGTGAAAGCAACATCTGCCTTTGGGGTCCATCGAAACTCGACACTCAAGGAAGTACTCATCAAATCTGTAATGGGGCCACGACAGTGCTGAATCTAGCTATGAAGCGCCTATAAAAGCCGTCGAACCCATGTAAGCTGCTCACTTGGGAGACCGAAGAGGGTGGTGGTCAATCCACTACTGCCTGAACTTTGGCATCATCCAGATGCCGTCATCGGAGACCACATACCCCAAAAAGGTCACATATGGTACCATAAATGCACATTTCTTCAATGTAAGGAAGAATCTCTCGGCTCGTAGGACCTCTAATACCTGAGCCACATGGTATAGGTGCTCCTCCTCTGATCGAATGTAAATCAGGATGTCATTAAAATAAACCACCATAAATTTGCCCATGAAAGGGCACAATATTTGAGTCATCACTCTCATGAAAGTATATGGGGCATTGGAGAGGCCAAAAAGCATCACCGTCCACTCATAAAGTCCATCATTCGTCTTGAAGGAAGTCTTCCACTCGTCCCCTAGTTTCATACGAATTTGGTGATAGCCACGCTTCAAGTCCAACTGTGAGAAAACCCTCGCAATATGGAGTTGGTCTACCATATCCTCCAATTTAGGGATAGAAAACCTATACTTTACGGTGATCTTGTTAATAGCTCGGCTATCAACACACATACACCAACTCCCATCCTTCTTTGGCGCTAATAGGGCAGGTATCGCACAAGGAGACATACTCTCCCTAATATAGCCCTTGTCACAGAGCTCTGTGACCTGCCTCTGCAACTCAGCGTGCTCCGTAAGTGACATGCGGTAGTGGGTAAGATTGGGGAATCATCCAATACGACACGGGTTGGGCAATCATTGTGTGGGAAGCTTTAATTTGTCGACCATCTCTTGCGCTACCAAATTATCACTAGCTCCCCCATCGATAATCACCGTGCATAACCTCCCCTTTGCGGTGCAACAAGTAAAAAATATACTCGATCGGATCCAAGTATCATTGCTAAGTGGAGGTGTTTGAGGATCTATGGATGTTGTTATCATCACGGTATGTGTGTAGGTAGTAGAGATATTGGCAAGTTTTGCTTGAGTCCGGCAAAAGGAATCACGTTGTCGACAAATGGATTGAGCGGTAGGTAATGGAACATTGGTAGGAATGGGGAGAATACCCAAGGAGGTGCATCCCTTATATAAGGAATTAGGGTTTTTAGAAGGAACGAATACTATGGTTTCTTGGGACTGGGGTAAATAGGGTTTGGGATTAGTTTGTTTTGTTGAATTTGATTAGGGTTTGGACAAGGAGTGATTAGGGGCTGGTTCTTAAAATTCTATGGTTTCATGCATTTCGTGTTGTATATCAATGTCGGCATGGATTGAAATCACAACAGAAGACCCCACATAGGGTTCCGAGCGGCTGGGAAGAGAAACGACGGAGGCACGGTGCTCTGAACCTCTACATGAGGTCACGTCGTCTGTTCTGACTTTAGACAGCTGCCCCTTGGTGGTCGGTAGGTGTTTAGATGGTGTCCGGGATGGGCGGTCAACCGAAAGTGTATCAAAAGTGATCGGAGGCGGTAAGGTTTGTTGGGTTGCTGAGTCGGCTGGTTCTACGGGTGAAAATGGTGTAGGAACTTTAGGGTTAGTTTGGGAATCCCAATCTTCGATGAACATGGTTGATCCAATAACAAACCACACTATGATACCAATTTGATGTAATCTAGGGTGCGGAAGCGTAAAAGAAAGAAGTTATCTACACAACAACAACAACATGGAAAATGTAGGAGGGTTTCTTATTTAGCTCTCAAGTCTCTTAATCTCAAAATGGCAAAAGTGTTACAAATGAGGGCCCTTAGGCTATTTATACTAAAGATACAAAAGGATAAAAAAAGAACAAAATAAAAGAATATTAAAAAGTACGCCTATGTCCCTAGACCCCTGCATCATGAATAGTTTTAAGTTGGTTAAAAAAAGATTCAAAATTTGGCATGATTTTTAGTCGGTGCCACATTATCTCGCGTGAAGCATGCCTATTTGGCAATCTTGTTGTAGTGATTGAGCACCAAAGGGAAAACCCCTTATTTTTACATCCTGGCTGATTCACCTTTGTTTCCTGTTTTGAGTCCCATTCATTTGCTATAAATAATTGGTTGAGAACCAAAAGGGAAGTTCGTTTAAGTTGGAAACTCCATAACCATTCACCTAGGAAAGACACATTTCTACAACTAAAAACATGATGATAGCAGTAGACTATAAGAAACTAAACAGTGGTCAGTGTTAATACAAGGGCACCAAGAATTAAGCAGTGAAGATATCACACTTACCAATGAATGTAGATTGAAAAATATTACTTTACTGGTAGGAATTTATATGAATTTTAAAATTTATATGAATTTTACTTGTGCACGAGTGTGAGGGAGAGGGAGTTGCTATTCTGTAACTTTTAGGTCATGTGCCGACAGAATAAAAATGAAGGACATCATTTTTGTATAAATGTTAGTATAGATTGAACTTTGGGTGTCGACAAAGCCCTCCTCGAACCACGGAATACGCCTCAGCAATACAAAGCTCCAGGTGCCAGGGGGCTTCGGTATGAGATGTTTTACATTAATAAATAAAAAGAGCATCCCCTCTAAATAAAGCCCACGGGAATACCATGAGGCAACATCGTAGCATAAAAACAATGAATTTCTCCCAACTTAAGCATTATGTCAACGCCTCCAAACCAAAAATAAAGATAAAACGTCAAAAGTAAAAGAACCTCACATCTTCAATTGCAATCCCAAATTTCTCAGGGAACTAATGGTCACTATGATAAAAATAAATCTCTGATTTTGACCTTTCTCAGTGTGGTTCATCCCTCCCACCCAAAGTTAGTATGAATTTATACAAACATAATAAATATTATCATTTTATAAAAAAAAATGCCGTGCACAAGGCTGCACGAGGCTCCCGCTTAACTGCTGGGAGAGGCAGATGTCGACTGCCCTTAGGCCCATATATGGAGAGACTACTCCAATGTCTCGAACCTGAGATCAATCGCAGCTTGGGCGAGGGCACTTGCCAACACACCAAGGTACGACCTCTAGATATTATCATTTTATGATTAAAAAAATATGTTAAACTAGTTAATGTTGATATTTGTTTAGTAATAATCAACAACAAGCAAAGCAAAATTAGTTTTTCAACATTTTATAATTTTTTACTGAGACCAAGATTGCCCCAATCCCAAGAAGCATGGCTATCTTCACAGAAACCATTCAACTTTGAGCCCATTATTTAATAAAGGAATACTAGAGAAACATTTCCAAATTATATTAAAAATCATAGCCACCTAATTACCCTGTTATAATAACATTACTAATCAAGTTGGATTATTTATAATATAATTTTTTTGAAAATAAATAACCAGCTGATTCAAAACTAGGAGGTTGCCTTTAGGGATTTCTGAACTATCACAACACTGAACAACAAAACTTACACTCAAATAGGATATTGGAGAAACACTTTTGAAATAAATAAGTTGAATATATGCCCAACTAATCACTAACCTACAAGGACCAAAACTAATCAAGCTAAAACACTTATCCAAAAGAAAGCAGGAAAAACAAGTACAAATAACTCAAACAATATGAATCAAATAGGAAAGCTGTCATAATGGATTTGTACACACTATCAGAAAATCTAACAACAAGAGTTCAGATCAAATGGCATATTAGAGAAACACTTGTTAAAAAACAAAATAAATACATGGTTAACAAATTGCTGGTTTAGAAGAACCCCTAAAGAACAAGCTGAAATGAAGGAAAAGGCACAACTAAACCTAACAAAATGTATAAAATTAGGAAGTTTTCCTAATAAATTTGTACATAGTAGCATAATATTACGCCCAACATTATGAAAAGAATAAAGTAAGAAAGAAACAAGAGGTTCATAACTTTAGAAAAGAAAAAAATTATGAGATTAAGCGATTGGAGATGTAACCATAACATTAAAAAACTTTAATAGATAAATGTTAAAGCAGATTACAAAGATATAACACAAAAAAAGTCGAATGAATAGTTCCCTCTAGTTACTCATTTGTCATCTCGTTTTTCGTCTCTTATCAGAAACACACAAATGATTGGAAGAAATCTTGAAGTATATTGGAAAAATTATCAGGATCTCCTCCATTGACTGAAACTAGGCTTCCCTATGCCCAAATGCATCGCCAAATCTTATTTCCTTGAATTATGATATTCCTCAATCCGTGGTTATTATGATTGTACAACATCAGATATGAAGCGAGAGTACAGAAAAAAATTCCTTCTTGATCAAAAGGCCACGCGGTTTCATGACTCGTAGAAGTGGTCTAATGGTAAAGGTTGGGTTCAACACCCCTCTGCTTCTTCATTACCCATGTGTCAAGAAAATGCCCATCAACACCTCGATCATCATAATGGAACAGTGCAATGAAGTCATTGTGCAAGACAAGGTTCCACCAACGAGGGTACAGTTCCGTATTATCCGGTGTCTTTACTTATTTGAACACATGACTACTCATCTCAAATAAAACTATCCTATGGTAAGACCAGTCCTCGGGACTTGCCAACCAATAAAAGAACCAATCAAATATGAGCCGGAGGCACCCAAAACACTGGTTATAAGACGGATGCAATCCAAAACAGAGTACACAACCTCCAGATATCTCCAAGCACCATTACCAAGGGTAGACAATGCAATAGCTGTATCAAAAGGGAGATAAGACTTATCCCACATGGAGCAAATCCAAACCATCTTATAGTCGTTGGTGAAGGGATCAAAGCTAAACCCAAATATATGTCATATTCGGAATGTGGGGGAGGTTAGTGAGACGTAGATGGAAGAGCAACTCTCTTGTCGCGAGGTTCCACAAAGCCACACCACGATCGTGATAGAGATGACAACCATCGTAAAGAAAAATAAGCCATTAACGGGACCAATCATATCATCTAATTCAGGGGAATTTCTAAGCAATCAAGGTCTCGATATCCCATAAATGTTTCATCGCGAAACAAGGTGAAGCGACATTTACCGGATCCGGGAGTGTAATGATGAGAAAATAGGTGAGGTTTTTGATAGTTGTGGTAATTCAATAAGTGCTTGCTAGTAAATGCAGAGGTGTTGATGATAGTGCACCTGAGATTGAGTCCCAAGAAGCCATAACAAGATCTCAATCACGATGTCGTCTGGCAAAAGAAGATTACCCCCGCTCTCTATGTTATCCCCTCTATCGATTTGTCCCCTATATATTTATATCTCGAAGAAACAATTTAAAGGAAATTTATAGAATTATCAATTCCAAACAATTTAAAGGAAACTTGTAATATCAGGACCGATGTTCTTATTGTTAGCATTTGACCTAGAAGTTTACCTTGGTATCAAAAGCACATATCAGGACAGTTGTTCTTAACGATTTAAACATTTAAAAGTGGATTACCTTTTAGGCTCACACACTCAAGACTAAAACGTAACGGATTCTCCTCATATATAGTTAGTCAAAGATGGTTTCTCCTATAATGAACTTGGCGATCTTATGAAAGGATGTTAGTTAGTCAATTCGCAAGAGATGTGAACTGAGAAAAAAATCCTTCGCTGTATGGGGCTTTCAATTAGGAAATAAAATGGTGTCATTGATCGAACCAGGTCTATCTTAAGCCGACCTAAATTGAGCAAAGATTAAAAAAACTTCAAAAACATATAAAAAAATCAACTAGCATGAATGATAAAATTATGTTTACAAAGATACATGAAACAAAATCTCTACGGGAAGAGAAATTATAAAATAAAATTTCACTCAAATGACGTAAATAGCAGAAAACATTGTTCGGCATGAATCTTGGTGCTCAATGTAATAACTCAGCAATATCATGATGTATATGCATCGGAATAATGAACAACCTTATAAATCTTAACTCTAATCATAACAGTACTTTCAGAAAGATGGTCTCATTACGAGGGGATGGAAAGGGCTATATTTATATTAGAATATCTTCAGTCATTACTACTAAAATCAGAAAAAGATAAATACCCAAGAGTTTAGATTGTCATAATGCCATATTTTACAACCTCAAGATTGATTTCTTTGGTTCCTTTGGACCTGAGCAATTCGGCAGCAGAATCAATTTTCAATCCAAATTTGATTGGCACATTTAATACATCCTAAAATGTCATTGCAGCAAGTTAAAAATTTCTCATAATCACTAATTCACTTCAAGGCCCTCGTTCCTACGAAAGCATTATGAGATGTTTTCCAGGCAAAAACAAATCGAACAACACCCCCGACTCTTATGCATATCTCAAACAGTGGCCCATCTTGTCCAGAATAAGCTATATGTCTAACATTTAAGATTGTCAAAATCTCGAATAATTTTAAAATCTCAAGATCGATTTCTTTGAAGCTGAGCAATTAGATAACAGAACCACTTCATTCCCAAATATGAATTGCATTATTGATAAATCCTAAACAGTCATTCCAGCAAGATGATATCAGTGCTCTTTTGCTCTTAGAGCATTCCAAGCGCGTTTGATAAATTTGAACGTTCGTATGGAAAATTTGAATTGAAGAGAGAAAAGGAAGTCACGGCGCATGTAAACAAAAGCTTAAAAACATCCATAAAGCAATGAAATTTTATATTCAAAACATCAATGCCAATAAAAAAATATCAAAATTTCAGACTAGAAACTCTTTATTATCGGAAACCTTTTACATGAAAAGCCACCGTAATGAATGTTTTATTCTTAGACACGAAACAGTTTCTTCACCTGAGGTGGGAGTTTCCCACCACTTCTGCCTTGGTCGCAACATTAGTAGAAGTTTGGTTGTTTGTAAATATAAGGGAGACATTTTATTTGTTTTAAAGAGGCGCTATAAAAGTAATCTGCAAAATTTAGGCAATTAATAATTACGATGGGAATGCTCGTAGAAAGTAGGAACAAAATATCACACTGGTCTAAAACAAATTTCTGAAGATCTCATCAAGCTGAGCACACCAATGATGAAGTCAACCCTAACATTAAATACCTAGCACAAGCATGTTTTGTCATATTCTTTGATGGTATAAAATTTTACTTTTTACAAAATAAAATTCTTAACGATATCCAAATTTCACTTAACATTGCAGGAGTAATATTTGCATGATGAAGCTTAACTTAGATGATGATGTTAATTTGGTGTTTGAAATGATATTGTGGAGAAAACATTGACTTCGGAAAAAAAACGTGTTTTGGACAACATACTTCTGAAGCTAAGACAATTACCATTTTAAGATTAAGAAGGTTCTATTTTGATCAACCCAAAGTTTGGAACAATCCTAATAAACACGAATATTCTCTCTCTCTCCATATATATATGTATATATATCCTGAAGAAACAATTTAAAGGAAATTCATAAAATTCACAATTCTAAACAATTAAAAGGGCATGTAACACTTTCAAAAGAAAAAATATCAGGATGGTGGTTTTGGGTAGGATAGAAGAGGAATAAATGTGGGTATTTAAATAAAAGTAAACGTGGGACAATTATTTTGTGCTTCCTTTTCAACTTTTGACCAGGATTAATCTCAGCCATTGTTCTGCTTATGTGGCCGCTCATGTTCAAACTCTGAGTGCCAATCGCGGTATTGTAATTTTTCATGTAATCACCTTAAGGACCATAAAAAATTCATTATACCAATTTTTCGAAAAATCCTTTTTAGTAAGATGCAGTTGGGATAGCATTTTCATTAGTTGACTTCACAAGATGATATAATAGGATTTCACCTTTAAGCACAGAGACTCTCCCAAGTATTGTACATCACGAATCGAGTTCGTGCTTCATAAGATTTCACTTGTATCGTATATCATGTATCGAGTCCGTGCTTCATAGGATTTCACATTCTATGATAAAAAAATTCACATTAATGACTACCTAATTATTTGACAAACCATGTAGAGACTCGAATAGTTCGGGAACTAATATTAAACGCTCAAAACGGACATCTTCCTTGACCGTCTTCGTCCACACATCATTTCACCTATTTTGCAATGAATATCAATTAAAACATAGTTTATATTGAAGATTACCTCAATTATCAACATTAAAAATGATTACCTCTACACCCCAAATGTGAACAAGACTAAAAGAAAAGATATTAATTTCAAAGACATATTTAAAGCTAACTTTGCAACTTTGATTCCAATTTTAACCCACTGCTCACTTCTCAAGAACTATTTTGGACCACATTAATAAATTTATAGTGGCTATATTAAAAGCACTGATACAAACAGAGTTGTGAGCTTCTCAAAGCATTAACCATGTCCGGTGAAGGATTTTGTTACAGCCATGGACGCTACTACAAGTTTCGCGGCAAGTCACTATCTTTGTATGATTTACTGACCATCTAAAGCCAAGCCTACCACAAGCGTGGGTCTGCAGTCCAGAACTCCCTCTTGAAATTTATAACGAGTAATCCCTCATTCCATTACCATGTGCATAGGAAATCCGCTCAAAAATAGATTCCAATACCTTCTGGGCCGTGGACGATTGCAACAAGAAGTAGACTCCCTCAACACGATAGTACAACTGGAGAAAGAATTGTTTCCTCAAAAAAAGATTTTTATTGTCCTACTCACTTTACACCCAACCAAACAAACATTTAGAACACAATAAAAAAGCTAACAAGAACCTGACCACTAAAAAGAAAAATGAAATATGATAACTTAAAATGAAGACTTTACTACCAATCTAGAGATGCAACAGATTATTTAGTTATTAACTTACAGAGAAAAAACTCAAATCTATAAAAAAAAATCCCCAAATTTAGTAATTTCCATCTATAATTCACACTACTAGACAAATACAAGGCTCGTAAAAATTGTTATTTAGCCTGTAAGAGAAGATGGTGTGACTATTGTTAAGAAATTCAAACACTACTATGCTAACCTTACTGCTTAATCATTCACAACTGAATTAGCATTGATTATCAATAAAATCTCAAAAAAATTGAAACGCCTTGTTATGTACGGATATCAGAAAATATAAAGAAAACCATGAGGAAAAGATAAAGATGTACTAGAAGGTACAATAGTTGCAAATCCCTAACTTTGATATTCCGAGACAACCTGAAAAGGATAGATCATTTAATTCAACATTTTAGTGCAAACAATCAGGGAAAGATATGGTGATAATATTTGAATCAAATGAGGCATATATAAAAGATAAATAATACTACACCTTATAGGTATAAAGCTCAAACATCAAAATTATTAGAAAATAGGGGCGTGATAGATACCATTTTTCATCATTTTCCTCATACACCCCTTCTGAGGGGAAACATCTTAGATACACAAATATGTATGAAGAGAAGAAGAATGAATATGATTTATATTTCTGAGTTGCAAAGGGTTCATATAGCATTTTTAATAGGGGTGATAATCAAGTAACTTGAGAACTTACTTTGTATATATGACTAAACGGAGAAATAGTGCACCATTTTCACGTTCGCCCCACAGATAGACCCATGTTTTGTCATACTTGAACAGGATTGACGGTCGAGGTGGTGATATATTGCTACACACATCTATAACATTTGAACAAATAGGATCATAATAAATAAATAAATAAATCAGAAAAGATTGCCCTATGATATAAGTGACTTACCCACTAAACTTACTCCCCCCCCCCAATTAGGCATGCCCGAGAGAGGGGGGTAATTATGCAATTTTCTCGGGGGTAAAGTAAAAAACCCACAAAAAAAGGGTATTAACTAAGACATGAGGTATTAACTAAGACTTGGTGAAATAGATCACTCATTTCCCATATTCACTTGACCAAATTAATGTATATTTTAGGATGATCTGTGGCTCAGAATGTCTGTAATCAACTTCATGGTATGAAATTGAGTACGAGGAGGCTTTAGACTACTGATATCTGAATTTCGAGTTCAATTTTTATAGTACTTTGAACATAAAAGAATATTAGAATATTGTGGTGTGGGGCAATTACTTCCTCGTCTTTCATATGTGTAAACACCACAAAAAATACAAATGAATAAATAAAAAGTCAAAAAAATATGTCTTGATGTGTCAAAAATTAGATTAGCATTAAAGTTGCTCAATACTAACATTTTGGAAGAAAACACAATCCATAAATATTTCAAACTATATTTACCTCAATAAACTAAAACCAGACAATATGAATATTTATAATAATAACCAAAATGAAATCTCAGCACCCACAACTCATTGAAATTAATGCTTGTTATGCAATGATAACAAAAAAACACATTGTTAATTTTCATTTGTATGCCCCAACAACACAGGCCTCTATTTGAATTAAAACAAGTAAAAAATGACAAAGTATAACTATCACACTATTCAAACACCACAATGAAAGTTGTATAATAATTTAATCTCCAAAACGTGCAGTAAACAAAATGCAGTTCAGTAGTAAGAGGAAGATTCTTGTGCCAAAACAATATACAAGAATCTTACTAACAGTGGATGGGAGAGTTTTCCTTTGTTCGTATTCTGTATCATTGGGCAGTTGGTAGTAAGAAGAATTGTGCCAAAACAATACATATAAAGCTATGACCCCAAGTGTAATTAACAAGAATGAATGCGAGAAAAATTGGGAGGACAAAAAGCCTAAAATAAGGAGAATCAAAACGTAAAGCTACGTACCAAGTAGAGGGTAGACATTTTAATGAGTTATGTAACTGCTGTGCTGCATTGAGTGCATGCGAAAATCACTCAATATAGTTAGACTCAATATAGCTAACCAAGTCATACTTTCCAATGCAAGGTTGATTAGTTACCTAAATAAATTAAACTATACGTGAATGGATAATACAGGAGAGTTGAAATTGCATTTATTTTATCGATATTGAGATCAATATTTGTGTGAGAGTTTCTACTAATTCCGCTGTGTACATCATAAAATAATAATACCTACACCACAAATTTCTTATCTTAGCAACTCCTCAACTGTTGAATATCTTAGCAGTTTATATATTAAAACTCAACGTCTTGTAAATTTATAATTATAGCTTCACTATTCTTTATTTATCAGAGCATGATTCGCTCGTGTACGTGTGGTGATCGTACCAGTGAATTAACACGGCGAAATCAGTGGCCAATATCCAACTTGAGGAATGAATCGATATGATTCAAACCAAAGCCGAGCTGGTGTCAAAACTGTAATGCGTGAACAACAAGATGGACAAGAGAATACGGAATATTAGATCAATAGGGAACTGCAATCCCAAGGGCAACCAGCCCGTGTTGACGTTAAAGACCACCACCCTTTGTCTAAGGGGTCACTGGCAATGGGAGAGGGTACCAAAGCTGTGGGAGATCCCCCTAGTGAATGGAGCAAACAGAACTACCCGGGAAAACTATGAGATAAGCTTTACGAGCATATGATGCTTTTGAGGTCGGGCGGAGATCAAGGTAAGAAAAACGTGAAGGAAAACATCCCATGGGGCTTCTGGCACAACCACCACCACCACAACTTAAGCCCTTTGGGGGCCAGCCACCCACAACCACTACAAGGAAAAACACATTTTGCGACACACTCGGGTAGTAATTATGTCGCAAAAGACATTTCGCGAGATACTTCCCTATGTCGCTCCGGTGTTGCGGAATCCCTGTTTGGGAATGCATTTGGCGACATAAAATAGCCATGTCGTGGAATGTAGAACATACCGCGACGAAAATACATGTCACGGAATGTTAATATTTATATTAATATAAATACTTTTCGCGACATAATTTTATGTGTCGGAATGTCATCCATTTGGCAACACGCTACCTTTCTCACAGAATGTCATTTTATTTAGCGACACGCTACAAGTGTCACATAATGTGAATATTTATATCAATGTAAAACACATTTCGCGACATAATTGTACGTCGTGGAATGTAATCCATTTGGCGACATGCTATACATGTCGCGAAATATCGTGTATTAGGCGACATGCTTTACATGTCGCGAATTTTTTTTTTTAAAAATAATTTTAAAAGATTGCAAGATAAATATATATAAATTTTTCTGTTGATATACCCTGAATAAATATGTATTCATAACAGTTTTGCATTCAAACTATATGGATAGTTTTTCCATTATACTAGATGTTATTATGTTATAGTAATATTAATATCATTATATATTACAAATAATATTTATATTATTTAATTAAAAAAATATTTAAAATAAATAATAAATATAATTATTTTACGGATTCGGATATCCGTAAAAACAGATACCCGTCAATATGAGTAGTCCGTCTCGGATACGGATTATCCATCACATACCAACATTATCCGTATCCGTATCCGTTTTTTCGAATGTTTAAAATGTGTATCCAAATCCTCGCTTTCGAATACTTATTCGGATAAATATTTATAAATTCGGATAAGAATACTGGACGGATTCGGATTTTCGAATATCCGTTTTCACCCCCACTACTCATTTCCCATATGGCCTACTACTTCCTCCCTCATTTTTCTACCTCACTTCCATCTCCAACCATTACCCCGCAATCTCCCTTCTACATGCTCTCTTCAACCCAACCCAACCCAACCCAACTGCTGCAATATACAGCTTACCCCACAATCCACCCTTAACCCGCAACTTTCTTTTGTTACACCAGCTAATTTCCCCATCCCCAGCAGCTTAACCCACACCGCATGACCCGACCCACTGCTCCTGCTGCTAACCCATACCCACGAGACTACCTTACCCTGCACACCTCCTGCCCCTGTGCACATCTCCCCTACCTGCTCCAATAAACAAAATTAAATTGTTGGTTTTTGGGCAAAATTTCAATGTTCGGTGTTTGGGCATAATTTTTCTATTGGTGCTTGGGTTGTATTGGTGTTTGGGTAGTGATACAATTGTTGTTGGTGTTTGCGCATGAATTCGATTGTTGGTGCTTGGGTTAGTTGTAAATGATCGTTGGGGTGCGTTTGTTGATGGTTGGAATTTGTTTTCTGATGTTTTGACAAAAAATTGTGCTAAATTCAAGTAAATTGTACTGCCACTTGCACCCATTTCACATTGCTTACACTGAATTTTTCTTGTGGTCCATTGACATATTGATTTGTTTTGGATGGACACTTGTTGCAAAAAGGCACTTTACCAAACAAAAATAACTATCATTGCCATTTCATAACTCTTCCCTCAAGGTGTTTGTTAAAATTCCCCACCCACTTTTTAAAGTAAATTTTTTACCCAATTCACTTGCACACTTGTCTCTCTTACATACCTCACCCCACCTTGGACACTCGTCTCTCTTACATACCTTACCCCACCCTCACTTACGTGTTAACCAACGCCCATTCTCATCCCATTTGCCCACTAGTTTGTAATTTACTCGTATTCTTTGAGTGGTTCCATGATACCTATTGCTATAACGTGAACGTGATTGTAGCAATTTTCATTTTTGGCATGGTGAAAAGGTTTGTTTTTGATGCGCGTTGGTCTAAATTGACATACACATACCATTATATCCATATTTGCACATATGATTGTGATGTCTCATTTTGACACGAATGTGCTTTATTGTCCACAAGCAAGTTTTTTCTTTTTAGAAAATTAGACTCTAGAATTGTAAATTGATCAATTATGTAAATTGTCAATCTTCGGCAACGGTGCCAAAGACTTGCTTGTGGTTAAAAAGTGTGTCAATGGCCCAAGTGCAAGCCACAAAACAAGTAGTAAATCCCGATAAGTACGGGATCGAATTCCACGGAAATTGATAAAACTATTAATCAGTTACGCTTATAGAGGTATTTTATCAAACATGTAGTGTGAGTATGAAATTGAATGTGAATTTTGTTGAATTAAATTTAGGTAACTAGAAAGTAAACACAAAAACAACAAGTAATTGAGAATTCAAATGAGATTGAAGGTTAGGGATCATGAGTTCAATATGAATCTTAACACAAATGATTGGATTGACTATAGAGATGTATTGAATTGATGAATCATCATGTAAAATCAAATATCAAGTGTGAAGGTATTGACCAATAACACTTGATTAAAATCAACTATGAACAAATAAAACCAATTGAATTAGAATTGTGGACATCAACCAACTATCCATGTTGCTTGATAATATGGACGAAGAGAAATCCCTACAGTACTAACCAGGGACAGCGCAGTGGAGGGCCTAGTGGGGGCTAAAGCCCCCACAGTTTATAATTTTTTTTTTTAGAGAAATAGGTATATAAAAATATTTGGGGTAAAATTTTTTTGGAGACATTTTTATAAATAGACAAAATAAACCAACTCTTTAAAACCTAACAAAATCAACAGCAGCAGCAGCAAAAAACGAACAACATTTCCATTTGCTCCCGTGCTGCTTTTCCGGTGGTCCCTCTTCCCCTGCTGCTTGCTTTGTTGCCAGCCAAGCCAACATAGGTAAAAAAAATTCGTTGCTCCCGTGCTGCTGCTGCTGTCTATTTAATTTTGTAAAATATTAAATTTGTGTTTGTTTGGTTGTGTTTATTTAGTATATATGTTAAATTTGTATGATCGGTTGTGTTTGTTTGAAGATAGAGATTCTAATTATATATTTATTTAGGGTTTTTAAATTAGAATTTAGTTAGGGTTTCTAATTTTAGGGGTATTAGAGTTAATGTTTAGAGTTAAAATTGGGCTTAATATATATAATGTCATGTTGTGCTATCAATTTAAGGGGATATTGATGTTATGTAATGCTATTACTTTTTTCGGGGATATTAATGACCCTAATTTTTTTTGGTCAAATCAGTCAACTTATGGAGAGGTTTTCTAAAAGAGAATTGGATTCGACACCCACATCCACCCACGACTCGAGTCACCCCACTGTTCTCCGGCGCAATTTGTATTTGTGCTTCTATTTTTAGGGTTTAAATTTTTTAATCAATTAATTTTTTTTCTCCTTTCATTAAATTAAATAAATATTTTAGTAATTATTTGCTAAATACTCAAAAATAACTTTAAAAAAAATCAACTCATGGGCTCCCGCCCCCAAACCCCCGGAAATAGCTATTAAATTAGCCCCAACTCTCGACAAATCTTGGCTACGTCCCTGGTACCAACTCAACTTCACCAATCAATACATTCTACAATCAACCTATGAATAATTAAACATGATTCTTATTGAATTCACTACCCTAACCATATAGATATAGCAATTCATAGTTGTGAATACAAAAGAAATAGAAATACAAGCCGTAGATCTTCAATAAAAATATAGCTTCAATCTCCAATTATATTCAAATTTGGTACAAATCCTTTGTCTCTTCCTCTTTCTCTCTAGATCTCTTAAAGTACAAAGTATAAATTATCTCTAAGCTAAGAATGATGTCAAAAGCCCTCCCATGGGCTTAAAATATGCTATCTTAAAACTAAAATCCCTTAATGTCATTGTTGTAATTTCCGGTGACGGAAAATACATCATGCTATAGCAAAATACATCCTAACGAGGCAAAATACATTTTGCTATGTGTTGTCCAAAAAGCCTACAAAATCATCCAAAACTCCTCTAATCCTTCTTTTAAGAGTTGGACATCCCCTTTTAAAGCTGGGACATGCCTTTTTGTGGGAAATGAGCTTTGCTTCACATGTATAATGCTTCCATGACTGATATACCAAATATGTCCCTCGTCTCAGAGTTGGATCCCTCGGCCAAGTTCGACTAGTGGCAGATCATGAATTTGGGACAAACATGACTCGACCGTACATCCGTCCTGAAAGCCTCGTCCTCAGCCTTGCACCTCGGCCATCATGTCAGCAACCTCGGCCATCAGGAAGTGAACTTGATACCTAGGCCTAGGGGTCGGCACAGAAGGCGTCGACCTCGGCTTATATGCTGGCCCATAACCACCAAGTCTCATCATACAGTAACAAGCATCGGTGACCTTGGCCTCGTCAACAACAGTGAAGCCGAGGTTCCTACTCAGATACAACTCAACCTCAACAACAGTCCTATCAGAGGATTGACATCGTCTCGGCTGTGGACTCAGACCTTGGTCTTTAGGAGGATAGTCAACATGCACCACAACATTACATCCGATGATCTACTACCCTCGTCTTGACCGTCATCCGAACGGCGAGGGCAGGAGGTACCAACTCGTTCAGAACAAGGAGTTACAACTCAACTGTAGCCTCAGCTTGACTCATCTCGCCTCGACCTCATAGTTCTCGGCCTCGGCCTCAGTCTCATGGCTCTCATATTGCATCTCGGCCTCGCCCCCAGCCTCATAGCTCTCATATTGCATCTCGGCCTCGGCCTCAGCCTCATAGCTTTTGGCCTCGTCTCTAAGTGCCAGGTCAATATATGCTCAACAACAGTCTCCTGGATTCAAGTGTATCCTCGGCCTCGTCCACCATCTCAAGGGCCGACGGCCGACCACAGACGACACGTCATCAGTCAGGATCCAGTCATCTAATTGAGTCATCATCTCGGCCTCAGCTTCGTCTAGGCGGCCGATAGTGACAACTGGCAGAGCGCGTGGATTGGGGAACGCGTGGAAGAGTGCGTGTGGGCGGAAGATCCCACATGGGCAAAACCGTTATGACCAAATCTGATGTGTATGGGATTTCTAGCGACTCGTAGCGCGTGGTTGTGCCTACGGGAGAAGACCATCTTTTATTTTACATTTTTAGTTTAGGGTTTAATTGTAATTTTCCTTTATTTTTAGTGTCTAATTAGTTTCCAAATATGTTTGGGGCTAATTAGTCAATAATTGCCCTTTTTAGTCTTTTTGAATCTTAGCTTGATTAGCAAGCTAATCTCTATTATTGAGAATTGAGAATAGAGAGAGAAAGAAACCCACTTCATTTCTTTTAGTTGTTGTTGTTGTTGTGTAGTCATTGTGTAGTGTAACAGTAACACTTCCACATTTGAAGATTTACATCAAAATCTCCCTTACACGTGAGGGAATATTTCATCATCATCCACTACATGTGACAGTGACAGATGACTTCACCTGATTGGCTAGATCATTCAGCACATGCTCATTGCATACCTGGGGGGGGGGGGGGGGGGGGGAGGTACACTACACCTCCCAAGCCCATTATATACTCTCCATCTTCTCCATGAGAAGGGGACCGCTCATTGTACCCTAACTAAAACTCTGCACATTTGTATACAAAAGAGAGAGAAAGCTTAAGAGTGTTGTATCACAGGCCATTAGTGCCCTCATTATAGTGGATTTACACACACACTCACACAGTGGATGTAGGCCTCATTGGTTGAACCACTTACATCTTTGTGTTCATCCTCTTCCCCTCATCTCTTCTCCTATTTTATGTTGCTATTACTCCATTGTTGCACTGGTTTAGAGCGCATACTCTTATATTGATTTGGTGGTGTTTTTTACAGCATCATCAATACATACTACAGTCAACCTATGAATAATTAAACATGATTCTTATTGAATTCACTACCCTAACCATATAGATATAGCAATTCATAGTTGTGAATACAAAAGAAATAGAAATACAAGCCATACAGCTTCAATGAAAATATAGCTTCAATCTCCAATTATATTCAAATTTGGTACAAATCCTTTGTCTCTTCCTCTTTCTCTCTAAATCTCTCAAAGTACAAAGTATAAATTATCTCTAAGCTAAGAATGATGTCAAAAGTCCTCCCAAGGGCTTAAAATATACTATCTTAAAACTAAAATCCCTTAATGGCATTGTTGTAATTTTCTGGTGACGGAAAATACATCATGCTATAGCAAAATACATCCTAACGAGGCAAAATACATCCTGCTATGTGTTGTCCAAAAAGCCTACAAAATCATCCAAAACTCCTCTAATCCTTCTTTTAAGAGTTGGACATCCTCTTTTAAAGCGGGGACATGCCTTTTTGTGGGAAATGAGCTTCACTTCACATGTATAATGCTTCCATGACCCTAGAAAAGCATGCATTCAAAGTCAAATAACATATAACATTCAAATAAAATGTATGCATATAAAAATAGCTCAAATTGTAGGAATTAAGGTCTCGGGGAGGATATATTACCCATATATATCATTATATATGTGCAATATTGGGCTGTAATCAATGGCCTTATTAAAGTTTTATTTGATTAACTTATCAAAAAAAAATGATTTGTTTCATATATGGTGCACCCAAGGACCAATGTAGGTGTGTAGACTTGAATGAACTTACTAGCATGGATAGTTAATTTATTTGTTTAAATCTTTGATATGATTGTTAATACATTACCCTGAGGTCGGAACCACACATGGTCAAAGAGTATGTAATATAATGAGTTGGTGATCACATTCTTGGTCAACGACAGTTAATTTATTTTTATGAGTACACATTCTTGTGTATTCATGTGTGTGTTTCTTAGTGAGAGATAGACTCCTAGAAAGTGAGTGAGAGTGAGAGTAAGAAGAAAGTGGTAAGTTTATGCATGTGTGTGAGATAGATAATGCGTGTTTGTGTGTGAGAGAGCCTATATATATACAGTTGGCAATTTTTGAGTGACTACGTGAATATGTGTGTGTATTCTTGTGTGTGCATTTGAGTGTGTGTGTGTGTGAGCGAGAGAGAGAGAGAGCAACTTCATATGATTATGTGTTTGTTTGTGAGATAGTGTGAGTGTGAGAGAGAGGGAGAGATTGGTTGTGTATTTGTGTGTCGGTGTGAGAGAGAGGGTGGAGGAAGAGCTTGTGTGCATGTGTGTGATAGAGAGAAAGGGGGTTGCGTGTATGAGAGACATGTATGTGTGTGTGTGTGTGCATTTGTAAGTGTCTTTGAGAGAGCATGTGCATATGATTGGTTTTTACATCTTGTTCAAAAACATATTATAAGGGGAGGTCAGATTATATACATCTGATATCCAATTGACATGCCGAAATTAAGGCTGCCGTGAGGAAGCAACAGGGGTCATACGAATGGTGGACCGGAGGGAACGGTAGGTATCAATACTAGTTACGCACGTGCATCGTAATTTCTGCAAAAAATTCCATGAAGCCGGCCTTAAGAATTTGGGGTGGCGTGCGGGCACGACAAGTTCGAAAATTTGATCGATTAATGGCTGAAATCAAGGAAATTAATGAGCCATCGTACGCCTATCTTAGTGGACTTCCCAAGGAAAAATGGACGCGTGCACATGACGGTGGATACCGTTACGACTGAAGGACTAAAAACATTTATGAAGTTTTTAACTCGATTATTAAGGGGTCTAGAAGTATCCCAACCACTGCATCAGTTGAATTTATATTTTATAGAGTAGTAAGTTATTTCTGGATATGTAGGATGCAGGGATTGGATTAGGTTGCGAAATAATACACTTCCGCAAATAAAATTTATTAATTTGAATAGTCGAATTAGGAAGAGCAGACAACACATTGTGAGACAGTTCGTCAATGAAGATGGATGAGTTCATGTGGAAGCACATAGGTTAAATGCGTATGCCATGCACATATCGAAAGGGACGTGTGGTTTCGGGAAGTGGGCAATCTACCACATGACTTGTTCATATGCCATCGCAACGTGTTCAAGACTGAAGATCGATAACACAACACTTATTAGTTAGTACTTCACCATGCAGTCATATCTGCGGGCGTATGCACCCCATTTGTATCCCATTGACCACATAGATTACTATAGATCGGTGCTTCGTCCAAAGTTGATGCCTAACCCAAAACTCAGATGTGAGGTAGGGCGGCCAATTTTAACTAGGCGCAATAATGAGATGGATCTCGTGGAAAGGCGATCTAATCAATGTAGCAATTATCGCAGGTCAGGTCACACGCATAAGAGATATCCTGAAATACCAAGGGGTGGTCTACCAATGGATCCTGATCTCTGTTAGTATTTTAACTATGATTGGCCTCAATGTAAGTACAACCTCCTTTATTTCATATATAATTTTATGTACATCCTAGCATTTCACTATTTAATTATATTTTTTCTTATCAAAGTTCTTATATTGCAATTACAATGGATATCCCAGACATACACGCATGGATACAGTCGGTTCCTATAGATCCCTTTGCATTGAGTACACAGTGTGATCATTGGTCGGAGGTCATTTGGACTGGTAAGGATAAGGGGTCCTGATATGAATACGCTGTGATTTCTTCCATATATGGGACACAAATAGGGTAAGTCACCCTAGGCTAGGTTTTCATCACAGTAGGTGGATCCCCAGGACACATACATTTCATTTACCGATCGGGGGTGCAATGTCATGCTGCAAGACGTTGAGATTCTGCTCAATTTAACCATTGGCGGGCTTCCCATTACAGTTGTTAACATTATAGGAGGTCTAGATAGTTTTCAGGAGTTGTGCTAGGAGTACTTTGGTGTCGCACCAGATCCACCACAGTTTGGTTCAAGCACCCAGATTAGGGTTAACAGGTTGGTGGACACATTCGCACATTTACCCGAGGCACCAGACGACGACACTATTACCATTGACGCACGAGCATATATTTTTCTTATGATTGGAGGCACATTGCTATCGGATAAATCCAGTAGACACATGAAAATACGATACCTTCCAGTCCTACAAGACTTGCGTAGGTCTAGAGACTATAGCTGGGGAGGGATAGGTTTCGTGACTTTATACCATGAGTTGTGAAGGGTGACCCCCACACGAGACCAGAGAAATAGCAGGGCCTTTTGTGCTGCTACATGTTAAATTTATCTAATTCGTTTAAATGTCCTCATATTTATAGTTTTATTATGCTTAATTAATCTTTTTCATTTCTTAATAATTATAGGGATACGAGCATCTATCCCACTTGGCACTAGAGCGACGGTTGCAGGAGCACGTTGAGGCCCTTCCAGATGAGGGTGTCGGTCGAGCCACTACCACCATGACCTTTGGGATGCTGGGAAACTACAATACAATTACCATTACTTTATATTCGTCGTACACGTGATTATAATTCATTTTTTGCATTGATACTTATTGTATTTTCAGGTGTTGAACCCCGCTATTTAGGCGGGAAAACTCCGTGCATGTCTTGACTTATTTTCAAGACCAGCTAGATCTGATGCGGCCAGCACAAGTAACATTTAGATAATTTCTCTCATATTTAATTATGTACATTTTTAATCATACTTCATTTATAATTAATGACGTAATATTTATTAAAACTTTGTAGATGATTTGGCTCCCTTATACGGACGAGGTCATGGCACTGTTACCCGATTACTGCATAGCAAGAGCAGATATTTGGAGGGTCAAGGTACTCCTCATAGATTTTGAGGTTTTGGAGTGGAATTTACCAAATTGTTGCCTCAGACAGTTTGCGATGCGACAGCCCGTTCCGGCCACACGCGACACTATCGAGGAGTCACATAAGATTGGCATGGGAGGACGGCTGGGAGCAACTTATCTGTACTTCATGACCGATACATTGATATGTGGGGAGGGAAGATATATACGATTTTATTCAGAGATCGTTAAGATGGTGCCGTGCCATTAGATGGCCCTTACATGCTGCTATGGTATCAGCTCATTACACGTCGTTTTATTATCCGGATTCGAGTTAACCCCCAACCCATAGAGCCCTCCCGTTTGGGGGGATTGCCGAGCTTCTGGTAAATTTATTTTAACTACCTCACTTCTTCATTTCCTAACATTTGCAACATATATAATTGTGTTAAATTTTTTCTAAACTATTGGGGTTTTCTTTGTTATTGCAGATGCAACGGCTAGCCGATATACATGTAAGGGTCGATGCCGGACTATCAGACCCCTCGCTGCACTCATGACCCTTAATAAAAATCACTAGATTGTGCACAAGAGGCCTAGATGCATCATGATATGTTGGCAGAGTATGAGAGGTTTCCCCTCCCCTGTACCTAAGCAGACACCGAATGTTCTGGGGAGTGGCGTGCGTGGTGCACAACGAGCACAACCACGTAGAGGTAGAAGTGGAAGGCCAAGTTTGTAGCCACGTCAGGTAGCCGCTTATCTGAATATGGCTATCGTTTCTCCCATCCCACCCACAAAGACTGGTGGTGTGTTGAGATCTTTCTTATCAAACTCATATGACATCGGTGTTTATAGATTCTACGCATCCACATTCGATGTAAATATTGGCGGTACCTAACATCTCGTGGGAATCCATCTTGACAGTATTCAACAGGGGGCCACTCGCCAGCGGGTCACTAACAGATG
Source organism: Sambucus nigra (assembly GCA_949130495.1). NCBI lineage: Eukaryota > Viridiplantae > Streptophyta > Magnoliopsida > Dipsacales > Adoxaceae > Sambucus > Sambucus nigra. The sequence continues at coordinate 248,466,195 of OX422214.1, read as the reverse complement.
AATTTGCAGGAGACACATGATTTTGTAGGCTCTTTGTGGGTCACTCTGCCTCAGCTGACCCAGGATTTTGACGAGTTACATGTTCCTGCCATTCCATGACCACCACTGGGGACCAGTAGGATGGATAGAAAGGTTGACTACGCCCTGGACAGATTGAATCCTATCGCAGATTGGATTGAGGCTAAACTTGAGGGTACGTTGTCAGGTCCATCAGATGAGACCATGGAGGGAAATCACCATCCAAGCGATATGCCCGTGCCAGTAATGGGCATTAGAAGGGACAGAGCGACTGCGAAGGAGGCCACCAGGGGGGTTGGGGGTGGCAGTAGAGCACTGAGACTTCCGATTCACCAGTCGGGGATTGTATTGTCTAACACGGTTGAGCCATCTGATGCAGTGATGTGATGCAACGACCAAAGTGTGTTAGGAGATGCCCACTGTGTGGGACCTAGATGTGCTATGTTATCAATTACATTTTGTATCGTTATCTAGAAGTTATCGGTTATATTTTTCACGTGTTCAGGGTTGTACACGTAAGCAACAAATATGTTTTTTTTACTTCTATTTTAGTACTACTACAATTCTAACTAAAGTACACAAATTTTTCTTTTAATTGAAACATTGAAATGCGAATGTTTGAAAAGATTAAAAATTTAACATATCTTGTAAAACCATGTTGAGAACTAAACCATACTAAGGACAAAACAACGTATTGATAGGGGTATTACTAAAAATAAATAACAAACATAACACATTGATGATTAAACAATAGGCATTGCATACTTATGTGTGGCCATACTAAGGATTATACATACGAATGAGTCCCACAAAACATAACAAGAGATATGAAGCATCTACTGCATGCGTTTGAGTAAAGCAGCCCTTGCAATAACCTCCGTGGCACCATCTACGAAGAACACTCCACATACGGTTTACATATCTATGAATTAAGTTTCACAACCAAAATGGCCTCCGAAAAACCAGAATGAGTGCAAGTGAGACCTCTAGCAATGTTGTGAAAATCACCCCCAAAGACTTCTTTTCAAAACTTGCTGAAAAGGTTATTGTTGACACGACCATTTATTGGGTCCCACGAAAGGAAAGACCTAAAATCAATTCGTTCTGGTAAATAAAAAACATTAAACAAATGCCGTGTATAGACGTAGAAAATATTCCTCCAACCAATCTATATAACTTCAAACTCAATTAAGCTTGACCATGGAGATGGTGGGTCGGGCCAGCTCCTCAGTAGATTAAAGTTGAACGTGTCTATTAAGAAATATTGTGCACGAGCTACGAATCTCCTGGACCTTATCACCATGTAGTCTCGACCTATTATTTGATGAATCTTTATTGGGAGGTTTGAGACCATCCACAAATGTGGGATTAAAAACTCATGCTGAAGCATTGTGATTTATTTTTTTGAGGCCCTCAACTATTTATACACAAACTCAAACTGGTGTCTATCAAGTACATTACATTATTCAAGTTCTGTAGTGTTTCAATGACTTGCCCAATCAATTCATATCCCTAATTTGATATCATTGATTCATGCAGTTGTTCAATCTAAATTGCACATAAACTCTACTAATGGAATGTTTTTTCAGTCAAGAATCATAACTTAGTGGCATAAGAATAAATGTGAATAGATTGAGCAGTGTAGACCAGTTCCAAAGCTGGAAAACTGGTGCATGTAATTTCCAATCATAACTGTACTGAAATGTTACCAATGAATTGTATTGGCAGTGATGAAACAACTTTAGTGGGATAGGCATAGATGTGAATTGATTGTGAAGGGAAGACCAATATTGATTCATGAAATTGTCCACTCGTAATTAGAATAGACAACCCATTATCAAAGCTTGACTGCTGATAAATAACGACTGTGTTGTCTTATCGGTAACAGGTGCACAACTATTCATGAATGAAGTATAATTGAACACAGCATCCCCACATAACTAAACACATCTAGAATTAATATACACTAAGCTTTAAACCATACAAGAAATGGGTACACCATAGACAATACTCGATTTGCTCCCAACTATTCCGCAAGAAATCGTAGTAGATGATATTCTAGACCGAATAATATCATTGAGGTCAAAATGTAAAATTGAACGATGCGACTAAATATTGAGGAGAGATCCATCAAATGGTCGTTGTCTATACGAGGCCAAACCTTTAATTCCCACGCACACACCAATTTTCTTTAACGAACCAATGCCATGGTCATCTGTTTTTTGTACGTGTTGTATTCGTTCAACACTTGCACAGTTGTCTTCACTCCCACAAAATATCATTCGTGTTGAACGATTATGTAGTGACCCGACTCCAAAATAGTAGAATATTAGAAAATTATTTTCATTTGTAATATTAGTGACGTGACACATTTGGTAAAACCTTGAATTTAATAACATTATTAATAAATAAATAAATTGTGCTAAAGTTTTTTTTAAATAAACATATGTAGTTAGTGGTGGCACATTTTGAATTCGTTCAAAATTGAATGTCATAATTGAAAATTTGTACAAAAAAATAGAAAAAGAAAATAGAAGAGATGAGTAGAAGTGTCTAGCTTCTAGGACAAGTGACCCATGTTAAAACCACCCATGCAAAACAACCATAAAGCTCATGGTTTTGGTCAAATATTAAGCCTCTTTCATCAGCCAAAATAAAATAATTCGTAGTATACTTTAACAAACAAAAGAAATGGGGAGAGAGAGGAGAAGAAGAAGAAGAAAAGGAAGAAAGGAAGGCAAAACAAAAGAGACTTTAACTTGCAATTTTCCGCAAGATATTTCTTCTACTAGGTGAGAATAATCTTTTCCTTTAAACTCATCTTCTTTAAGTATCTAATATAACAATATAAAAACGGTGTCTCTAAATGTGGTTTCCCACCTGTTTGAGATTTAATGCATTAAAGCAATACCGCCCTCTAAATATAGGTGAGCTTTACCTAAAAAAAAATAAAATGTTCTCATTCATCTACGGTAAAAACAAATGGTCATTATTATATCTTTTCTCTCTCTTCTTAATGATTATATCCTTTCATTTCCTATCTATTCATCTTTTTATTAAACTATGTAAAGCATTCAACTATGCTAAGAGGGTTGTTCAAAACATTATAGGGGTTACATTTAATATATTTCTTCTCCGGTTGAAATGTTTCTTTCTATTCTTATTTACGGTCTCTGTAAATTTATGTTGATGTTTATATTGGTGGTGGATTTTTTAGGGTTCTTTGGATAAGTTGAATGATTTTTAAATTTCATCATTTTTTAGTTTCACGTCTTATGTTAGAAAAAAGCGTAAATTAAAATTAAGTCCCATATTGACTTTTTTTTTCAATTTTCAATTGAATTTACATGTGTTTTGAGTTCTTTGTATTCTTTGTTTATGAGATTTGACTTGTACATTATTGCAGCATTATTTATTTTTTTGTCTTTCGTTCGAAGTCCCGTATTGATAGTTTTTCGCTTCCAAGTTATTATAGTTAATTCATAGTGGTTATGTTTTGCAAGATTATGCATGTCATCTTTTTTATAAATTTTGTATATGCTTTAATTGTCCTTTTAAATAGTTTACTTATACAAAATCTTCCTTGAAGTTGCTCAAAATCCATTAAAAGAAAGGAAGACTTATTTGGCAAGTGAACGAAAGAAAAAGAAAGACTTATTTGAAACTATTATACTACCTCACCATAACACTCCATGGCCTTTCTCATAAATTGGTGAATAAATTTTATGGATTTTTAGCTCGGTAAAAGATTAAGGTTTTTCTTCTCTTTTATTATGTTTACCTTTTCTGCATTTCAGATAACACATAGTTTGTTAGTTATTTGTTTTCAAAAATTGATTATGTTTCTTTTAATTGAATTCCCTGATTATTTGATTACGTATGTTTTGATTGATTTCATTCTTATAAATATTCACTCTAAAATACATTTGGGTCATTATTAGTTTTGTACCCAATGTTATTAGTTGGGGTATAAACATATCTTTGGGGTTAAACATATAGGCATAGGTATTGTCACTTCCAATGATTATAAACATATCTTTGAGGTTAAGGACCTCATTAATATATACTTCTTTTTCGGTAATCCAAAAATTAAATTTTGTAATATTTATTTTAATTTTTTGTAATTATTTTATAAAAGAATGTAATTTGTACATGCAATTTTATAATGTATACTCAAATATTTATAATATATTATCCTAATATATAAGGTATATATATTAAGAATTATGGGATCTTAATACCTAAAAATTATATAAGTGGATTAAAGACAACAATTATTATTTGTCCGGAACTAAAATGAAAATCTCCCTAACAATATTAATAACAGGGAGGATTGCCACTTTCAAAGGTTGCAAATTAATAAAATAATTTTTTTTCAATTAAATGAAGTTGGGGTAATAATCTGCTTTGCAATTAAAATACACTACACCAAAAAGCCAATTTTGTGACTGACATTTTGTGACTGCTAATGGGGGTCACAAAACTTATCACTCCCGGGAGTACTTACAAAATTATTTGTAACTGCCATTTGGAGTGGTAAAATCATTGGATAATGAAAATTTTGAGTCAATTTATTTGCCACTGCTAATGAGAGTCACAAATGTTGTCATATTATTAATTTGTGACTCCTATAAGCAGTCACAAATTTACAACTGTCACAAGCAATCACAAATTTATCAGTGGGCATAAGTTATGACTCTTATGAGCAGTCACAAAATTATAACTGCTATGAGTCACAAATTTTGGCATACGACTTAATTTGTGACTGCTATCAGCAGTTGCAAATTTGTGACCGACCAGTCACAAATTTTGGCCTAAAACTAACTGCTCCTAGGAGTTATAAATTTCGACCTAACACTTAAATTATGACTGTTATTGGGGGTTACAAATTTTTTTATCTAACTTTAATTTTCCTTTTCTCTCTCCTCTCTTATCACAACTCCTGCTTTCTCTTTTTTTTTTTTTTTCATTTTCGCTCGTAGGGGTTACACTGCGATTTGTGTGTGAAGAATCTGCGAAGAATCTACGATTTCATATGTGAACAATCTCCATTTCCTCTGTGAGTTATTATTATCTCCATTTCCTCTGCTATTAGGATTTCATTCTTTTTTTTATGTGAAGAATCACTTTTGAGTTTTTGTAGCTAGTATTAATGTCACATCTTTCGTATCAATGTCGTATTAATCTTTGTGAAGAATCTCCATGGATACGAAATGTCATAGTTTTTGTATTAATGTCATAGATTTCATATTAATGTCGTATTAATATCTGTGAATAATCTCTGTGGATACAGAATGTCATAGCTTTCCTATTAAAGTCATAACTTTCGTATTAATCTCCATGATGTAATTTTTACATCGCTGTCACAATATTATTATTATTCGTCGTGACCTTAGGGATGCATTTTTTCAATGTGTAGTTATTATTATTATTATTATTATTATTATTATTATTATTATTATTATTATTATTATTATTATTATTATTATTATTATTATTATTATTATTATTATTATTATTATTCACTGTGTAGTTTTTGTTCATTAATTAGTGTGATATAATTTTTGTTCATCATTCTCATACAATAATTTTTGTTCATCGCTTTTGAGTTTTTGTTCATAGTTTTTGTCATCGCTGTTTAGTTTTTGTTCATCGCTGTGTAGTTTTTATTATTAGTTTTTGTTCATTATTATCGCTGTGATGTATCTTTTTTCGATGTATTTTTTCACATCGGTGTGAAGTTTTTGTTCATTATTAAAAATCTCTTTTGAGTTTGTAATAATCTTCAGAATGGTTAGTTCTTTAAATTGTGAAACATTGTTTTGTTTTAATTTCTATGCGTGATCTGATTTTGGGTTTGTAGGATTTAAAGTGAAAAAACTGTTCAAATTGGAAATCACTTGAAATTTTATGCATCTTTACATCAATTTGAGCTGTTTAGTTAGGTCCGCTTGTCATGCAATAAAGTAATTGGTTTATGGGTGGACCATTAATGATTTCGGGTCATATCACGGCTATCCCAACACGAGAGTTAAGAAATGGTTTGATGATAACTCGCTCTACCTGTTAAAACCCTTGACAGTTAAGATTTATTGATTTAAGTAAACAATATATATGCACTATTGTTGTATATTTTAGTGTGTTAATAGAAAATTTTATAGATGAGACCTTTACGTTAATAAATGTTGTTTTCTCATTCGGTAAAAAAGTCACCCACTTTGCACACAAAACCAATAAAACCTGAATACAACTTGATACGGCCTGTTAAGATAACGTTACGATTTTTATGATATCGTGTTAAGATCATGTCTCGATTAAAAGTTGAATAATAAAGGAGTAAATCTAGAGAATAAAATCATAAATGGAGATACAATGGGTCGGAGTATGGGAAATAAGTTGGGTTAGGGTGTTCGGTGTGTGTAACAAGTATAATGGGTAAAGGGGAATGCTAGTATGGGGACAGAAGGAATACACACGCTCATTTGATTCCCCCTTTCCCCTTGCATGTATCATGAAAACAATATTATGCCCCACCTTCTTTATTGTAGCTAAAATAGTTACATTTGATTGTTTGCAGGCATACACATGGCATACCCATAATATGTGGTATTCAATGGCCTAAATCCAGGTGTTTACACTTCGTGACAAGCAATACAAGCACAAGTCAATGGATACCGATGAGCTGTATTAAAAAAACTTGAGTCCATTGAACTTGCTCAACAGGCGTACTCCGAGTACACGAGGGAGGATGCCACCGCATCAATAACCCCCACGATTGATATACCTCGACTTCACGAAGCGTATCCACCGCGTGGTGACCCCTGCTATAAATTTAGAATAATTTGTTACATGTTCATGACATTTCATGTCATTAAAGTGTTGTGTCGTTATTTTTTCTAGTTTATTTTTTATTCTATGTTCATTTTTGTACTTGGTGCCCAAGAAGGAGTTGTTTGATGTTAAATTAAGTGTAAACAAGTTTTATATGTACCGGATATTTGGAATATCAGAAATATAAAAGAAATGTTGTCAAATTTTTTGGACTTGTGTTACATGTCCATGATATTTATTCTACTCTCATCTTTTCATCATTTTATGAAAATATAAAGATATTTATAACACCTCTTACTACATTTACCAAATTCAACTTTTGTAACTGCTCATAGCAGTCACAAATTTGTCATTACTCTCAATTTTGTAACCGCTAATAGCAGTTACAAATATAATCCTAACTGCTGACATCAGTTGTAAATATTAGATTCGTAACTTCTGACATCAGTTATAAACAACAATTATAAATTGAGGTCACCAGTCATAACCCACATAGGGGATATAAAAAATTGTGGCTACTGTTAGGAGTGACAATTATCATTTTGTGACCCCCTAAATCATGACCGCAAAGAGCAATTATAAAGGGCATTTGTAACCGCTAATAGCAGTTACAAATCTCCTTTTTTGGTGTAGTGATAAACCATCAACATTAGGGATTCATTAGTAATTATGATAACAATCAAGCTAAACATGTAAGCATAAAATGTAGCCGGTTTAACAAAAAATAATTTTTAGGATGCTTAATTCAAGGACGCTTGTTTTATCGTGGATTCATTTAGGGAATTGTTAAATACCCACTAAATTATTCATCAGGTCCTTATTGTAAAGAATATGCAACTCACCCCATTATTTATTACAACTAACTTCAATTCACCCGCTAATTACAATTTAGTGGGGGCATTAAAAAGTTCACTTCACTTGGATTCAATCAAACTCAAAGAACCAAAAAAAAAGAAAAAGGGTGACCTTTAGTAATTTGACTATTCCTAGGGGGAAAAATACCCTTTCATCTTGTATGTAATAACATTGCATGCTTTGTGGGTTTACAACTATACTCTAATTTGATTAACTATTTGTAACAACCCGCGTAATTTTGGGCTATTTTAATTAATTTCTAGAAAATGGAGGAAAATAAAGTTTTTGATAAAATTATTTTTATTGCTCAAATATGTTGAATATTATTTTTAAAGGCGAGAATTTCAAACGGTTTCGAAAGTGGAGTTAAAACGGATTTTAAAATGATTTTTAAATATTTTTAACTCTTGGAATTCTTAGTCGGCGAACTGTCAAAATTACTGAACGATCGATCGATCGAAGCCTGAAAGTCGATCGATCGACCTCCCCTGATTTCTTGAACAACAAGTAATTTTCAAGAGTTGTTTTGACTTCCAACTCTTCATTTCTTTGCCTTATTTAAATGAGTCTTTTGGATGCCAACTCTTCATTTCTTTGCATTATAAAAGGAAGTCGTGGGCAACCCTTTTAACCTACTTTTGGCACAAATTTTGGGAGAAAATATATTTTATATTCCTCTTCTTTTTATATACACATTGACCCTTGAGATTTGTGAGTTCCAACCTTAGATTAGAGGTGTTCTTGGGGCTATTTTGTTGGAGGTTCTTGGAGGAGCTTTTGTAGATCTTTTGAGTTGATCTTGAGGATGTGATCGTTGGTTTCTCATCATGGTTTGAGGTATGGAGTTTTACACAATATGCTCCTTAAATCTCGCGAGTGTCATTCTCTTTGAATTCTTGTTTAATTGAACTCATATTTGAATTGATAAATTCATTGAAATCTGGAAAATAATTGTTGAAATTATTTTGATTCATGGTGTTGAGCACGTGGTCATGAGATTTTAATATGACACGGATGTTGTGAACCCGCCAAAATACCTATTCTCGGCTATGGCTTGATAAAGCATATGCGAATGGGGGTGAGGCCTGGTTACCCATTGATGTGCTGTTGAGAAATTATATTGATAAATGCTTTGAGATTTGCATTTTGATTTGAATATTCATACTCATGTTGTTACGTTTTATTCATCACTAACATATATTTGTTGAGCATATTTCTTATCGTATTGTGTACATCCCCATATTTTCTTTTAGTGACAGGTTAGCGCGGATTTGGGCGCTATGGACCAATTGAGATGATTTTTAGCGTGGATTATTTGAGAAGAATTTTTAATACAAGTTGGAAGATTGTATTTAATTATTTTTTATGTATAGAGCATTGGAGATTTACTTTAGTTGTATTTATTCGAGAGAATTTTGTTGTATTAATTTGAAGAGATTTGAGATTAGTGGTTTCTCTTTTGTTGTTGTGGGACTTAGATGCTCTATACCTTGTCACTTGTGGATTTGGATTTATTTTATCGCATTAGCGCTCCGTTCGCTCTCCCCGGGTGGGCGGGATGTTACACTATTCTCTAATATAGTCTTTAATGATATTGCAAATCAGACCAAACATTATTGTATTTATTTGTCCTTCAACATTATTATTCAATATATCAAAATTACATTTTCTGGAACAAATTATAAGCCATTCAAACTTCAAAGCACTAAAAAAATATTTAATTCAATGTTTTTAAAATATGTTAAGATCATTTCATATTTTTTATTTAAAGCCATTAATTTTACATGATGCGTATTAAGCCATGTATATAATGCGATTATCATTTTATTTTGGTATATTTGTGCGCACGTCACATGTGTACGACTGTGACAACCTGTCGATTTTAATACCGTGCGGCCAATCCTCTACTAAAATAAAACAGGAATATGAGTATGGTCCATTCTCAGCATCACTGTCGCAACAACAATATAAATAAATAATACAAATAAACCATGTAATACAAAATGAATGAATAGGTCACCATGCATAAATTAATAATAAGAGTGAATGAATAAACCATCGATCACCAAAGTGTAACATCCCACTGAATCAAACTGAATAAAACTAAGTACTGAAATAAATATCTCTGGCAATAATATAAAAGCCTATCCATCTACGACAACACGCTCAACTGAAAACTGAAATGAAATGATCCTATCTAGATCGAATGAACTGAGGCATCTAAATCAAGTCTTGGGGATTTAAAAGAAAAACAAGGAAAATCAATTGTCCGTGGGTTAAAGCCCTAAGAGTTGAAACTATATTGCAAGTATATAATTATTTTAAATTGATTAAAACTGTAGTGTTTTACTTTCATAATTAACTGACCGCACTCAGATGAGATAATACCTCGCCTCTTAACTACAGTGCACACCTAACGAGTTAATTTTATTACTACCCAGTCTAACTAAGACACATCACCATTATCTAAACCCACTCCCCGCTAATTTTCTCTATTACGTAAGCATAACTACCTTCACCAGATATATGTTCATATACAATATTGTAGCGATACACTTGCTACAAGTACATATTCACATAACTAATATAACATAGCTACGATCGTGCTAAGTAGATACATACACTATATCATATAAACATACATACATATATATATATATATATATATATATATATATATATATATACACACACACACATATATATCACTCGATATATACGTATAACCATATCACCAGAGCTTGGACCTCGCGAACACATCCTTCATGTACTGTTCGTCTCCAGGAATCATGCATTGCACTAAGCAACTAGGTCAAAATCTCAACATCGATCCCAAACTTAAACACAAACAACGGATTCCATCATAGATATACGTCTAGGGGTTGCAACCATACCACATCACACCCACCCGGTCTCCAAATCAATATCTATCCTCACATATGGATAGTGGCTATGAAACAATCCTCTGACCCGGGGAATCAATCCGGGTGGACTGCCCACTATGCGAAACCTCCTACGATAGCACTACCGAGTAGGTATGTTTAATAAAAACAAGTAGTACACACATACACACACACACACACACACACACACACACACACACACACATATATATATATATATATATATATATATATATATATATATATATATATATATAGGAGGCTCACCTACATCATGATGTATACATCACACCTAGTTCTAGGGCCTAAGAAACTTTTTCTCCAATTTTTTTATTTTTCACTTGAAATTGACCTTCTAATCAACCCATATTCAAAAAATTAGGTCAAAATACATTTTGTAACTATTTTTAAAAAATCAACAAAAAATTGCTGGTGCAGACCCTTATAAATACCGTGTTTTGAGCAGTTTTTTGTGAATTTTTTTAAAAATAGCTACAAAATGTTTTTTGATCTAATTTTTTGAACATGGGTTTATTGAAAGGTTAATTTCAAGTGAAAAATAAAAAATTTGGAAAAAAAAGTTTTTTTGGGCCTACAACTAGGTGTGATGTATGGATGATGTATAGAGCATGATGTAGGTGAGTCGTCTCCTATATATATATATATATATATATATATATATATATATATATATATATATATTATCGAATTCGTATGCGTATCCCACAACGCACAGTTAACTTAATCTTGACGTTCGAACCAACTTCTCGATTTACTAGTTAAGTAGTCACTCATTTGAATTTCCTATTCTCCCCACTTGAAACCATCTATCGTTACCCTATCACACGTACCCAACCGTGGAAAGCATTCCCCATTAATCCCCTAGTACCCTAAAAGCCTCTATAGTCATGCCCCAAGCTCTAACAGGTCAAAATAACAGACAAGCAAAAATCAGGCAGATGAGCAAACAAAACTAATTTACTGATAGACTAAATCGATTCGTTTGAGAGAATCAGTTCGTTCCCCTAGTCAACCGATTTGGTTTGCTGGGCTGTCAGGCGTCTTCTTCCTCAGGATTTCTCATTCGAAACCCTCAAATGGAGGACCCAAGCCTCCCAAAACATGAAATTGACCCCACGTATCAATATATTAACGTTCCAACATCATTTTAACGCCTAAATAACCATTAATCCTTTATCAAACACCTAAGTTTTCAAATCAAGCATCAAATTAATTCAACTCATAATTTTCCCCAATTTGATTTTCAAAATTTAAACCTTTCTAACAAAGTTCTACACGATCATCATTTAAATCCCAGAAATAAATTTCGAAGTCCTAATATACTTAATTACAATTAACAGTCAATTTAAAATCAATGGTTCCTCATCAATTAAATCTCTACATTAATTAATCAAAGTTTTAATCTTCAATATTTTAATCTCATATTTCTAAATCTAATCATGAAATTAATTAACCACACATAATTTGCAACTTAAAGCAAGTAAATACAAGCCTTGGTGGAATAAAATTCGACGTTCTCTACGTGTTTGATTATGGGTTGAATCCTCTTTCTTCTCCTTTACAAGCTTTCCCTTCTTTCTTCCTCTTTTTCTCTTCTCTTGAACTCTCTCCCAAACTCTCTTTTGCATAGAATATCAAAGGTAAATTTCCATCCACCTTGCCCACCTCCTAAATACTCACTTAATAACCCTAATCCCATTTCTCTACTTAACCCTAAGTGTAAAATGACCCTTAGGCCCTTATACGAGTCTCATTATGTCTAAAAAGCCCTAGAAATCCAAATATAACACCCGGGGACCTATTTTAGGCTATTTCGACCCTTCTCGGATCAACTGTGCACTCGAAAAGGCCATCTGAGTCATCCAAATACAAATATGTAAACATTTCATTAATTCTCATTAACCGGGACCGACACACACGTACCATATGCATCGCCCATTAATTATACCTATCTGTCGATGTACCACTCTATCGACATGTAATAATAAACCGTCATTTTCATTCATACGCGGCATATAATAAATCATATACCTATTTACTCATCACACGTAAGTAAATAATAATAATTAAAATTAATCTGTTATCTCACTAATTAATATTTACTAATTTTTTAAATTTAATTCCCCCCAATTAAACTAATAAATATAAGCGCGTGGAATTTAACTAATAATAAAGTACGAGCATTACATTCTCCCGCTTAACAAAGAGTTTTGTCCTCGAAATTCGAACATACTCGCCATGGAGTCTTATGAATACTTTTCCCGCACATCATCCTCACGCTTCCACATTGACTTGGAAACATTGTGTGTCCTCACTATACACGCACTAACGGTACCACCTTTGACCAAAACTTCCACTCACTACGATCCAAAATGGTAATAGGTCTCTCCTCATATGAAATATCTAGCTGCAAGTCAATCTCCTCTAACAGTATGTGCCAGTAAGGCACGTGATTCCTGAGATACCTCTTCAATGATGGCACATGGAACACATTATGAATTTGCTACAAATCTTCAGGCAAGGTGAGCCTACATGCAACCGGACCTACCCTCTCGATAATGGGAAAAGGACCCACATACCTCTGTGTCAACTTCCCCTTCTTTTCGAACGCATCACTCCCTTCATGGGAGATACCTGCAGCAACACTTGATCACCCACATCAAACTCTACTGATCTCTAATTTGCATTGGCATAACTCTTCTGCCTATCCTGAGCTACCCGAATACGACTCCTAATCAACTCGATCTTTATTGACGTCTCTTGAATCAAATTTGACCCGAGTAGCTTGTTGTCCCCCACCTCTAACCAATAAGAGTGAAAATGATAAGGTCTCCCCTACAAAGCCTCAAATGGTGCAATGTCTATAATGAACTTGTACGAGTTCCTATATGAAAACTATACCGAAGTAAAATACTGCTCCCATAGATAAGCACCCAAAAGTGTTTAATTTATGCCCCAAATATGTGCATTTGAGTCGCTCGTTCTCGATAAAATTAGCCTCATGTTCGTATTTATCTATATTGTAGGTCAATAGGTAATCGAGGTGTCATATAGTGTTAAATCAAATCAATTGCGATTAAAAGCGTTCAATGAAGAAAATGAAAGTGATCGTGAATCATAATTTTTAAAAGGGGATCTGTGCGATATCAATTAAATAGTGCGCAAATTTTTAATGGATTGAACTTATTTAATTAGAGTCAATTTTCAAACCAATTTTAATTAAACCCTAAACATGCAACTAGGTGATTGAAAGCATTAAATCAACAAGCATGCAAAATTCAGGAAAAATTCCCGTAGGGTAAAATCATTATTTCACTAATAATTTGGGAATCGTAACTTACAAACTTACAAGAGAAATACTACAAATAATTCCTCCAAGAACCCACAAAGACCTCAACCTTCATTCAACAATGATCCCCTCGAGAATCACTAGAACCGCAGTCCTCCTCCTCCAGCAGTGAATACCCTCGAGTATCCCCAAGATCAACAGTGAGGAAGGCTCTCCACAAGAATAACTTCATTACGAAAGTGTTGGGGTTTCAAACAAGATTCACAATAGTAATTGGGATTGATTTGTGTGAATCAAAAAGGTTTTTAGACCTAAAAAGTGAAGACCATTTTGCAGTTGTTCTGCAGTTTGCGTAAATCAAAAGTCTTAATTGAAAATCTTCACGAAATTGGTTTTTATAGGCTAACACAAAATTTAAGGCGGCGGAACGTCGTTAGAACGACATCACAATGTCGTTTGAATGACCTTTCAAACGACCTATTAAAACATGAAATAATACGCCCTCGTTTGATTCATATGAGAACCTGGGCTTCAAACGACCTTTCAAACGACATGTTAATGTCGTTAGAATGACATATCAATGTGGTTTGAACAACTTAAACGATTTTTAAAACTTCGCCTACAAAAAACTCAAAAAGCATTTTTAAGTTTGAAAACACCTCTTTCTGATGAAAAAATAGTTTAGAAACTTATCCCAATACTTAATAAAAAATCAAAGTAACACAAAACTAAATCCATACCAAAATATACCTCATGTCGCATAGATGTTGAAGATACTTGATATTCGGATCCGTCTTCTTGAGCGTGTGAACTTGAATTGCTTTGACGGTTGTAACAAGATATGGCTCACTCAATTTAAACTAGGGACTATGGAAACTATGTCCTTATAAATATCCCCCTATGGCTATTTTGGTACAAAATAAAAAATCCGAATTATCAACAAATATCCTACAAATCTCATTGTAAGAACCCAGGTTTTTGAGCGACTATTTTATACTATTTTGCCTGATGGGCTAATTTTATAAAATATGGGATGTTGGAGTAAATATTATTTCCCGTGAGACTTAGGGATAATATTTACTATGTTTTGTCTATTTACCGCTATGAGAAGGTAAATAACATTATATCGTGTATTACTGCGTCGTTATATGTGAAACGACGGTTATGACCTATTTATAAAATTGGGTAAAATTAATGAAATAAAATGAAATTAGAAACACAAAAATAGTTCACACTTTCCCGAATGCCAAAATAGGGGGTGCGGTTGTTTTTAGAATAGTCGTGATAGTCGAAATAAGTGCCCAGTTGTAATTTTTGAGATTTGGGCATTTTTAAGGGGTTAGGACTCAATTAAGTGGTTACGAGTCATTTTAGTAGTGTATTAACATTTTAAAGTGGGGATTTATGTTTAGAGACCCGTATAAGTTTCCCCCACCCCTTTTTCTTTCTTCATTTGTGAGAGAAACCAAAGAAGAGAGAGAGAGAAGAGAGAGTTGGGAGAAATGGAGAGAAAGAGAGAAAATGGGAGATTTGGGCCGGATTCTGTCGCCACCGGAGGTGATCAGAGACTACGAACCTCGAGGCAAGTTTCTTACTTGCTAGATATTGATTTAATGTGATAAATCTGCATGTGTAGTTAAGTTTTGAGAGGTTTAAACCATAAATGGGTTTTTGGTTGATTTTGGTGTTTAATCCTAAATCTTGTAGTTTAATTTGATTTGAAGAGAAATAATAAGTTATTTGATGAGTAGAAATGATTTTTAGTAATATTTATTGTTGTTGTTGTTGGGTAAAATATTGGGTAGAAGCTTGGATGGCTCGTTAATGGTCGAAACAGCTTCTCGGAGAAGAAGCTGTCCACCAGGATCGATCGATCGAGCCTGGGGGATCGATCGATCGAAGCCTTCGATCGATCGACGGCCAGGGGTCGATCGATCGACCCCTTTTGAAAAAGTGGGATTTTTCTAGTTTTGTTTTAGCCCTTTTCTTTTAGGTTCGAGGTTTAGGAACCTTCCTTTGGGAAGTAATGGGGAGTCCTAGAGGGTTGTATTGGGTAGACTAATGTCCTAGGTTAAGATGGGATATCTGGGTTTACCCGAGGGCTAGTTTATATAGGTTAATGCCCGAATAATATAGGAGGTTAACCTAAAGTAAAATTGGAAGTTCAAATATTAATGTTGAGTTTTGGGAGACACTCCTTTAGGGAGACTCACTTTGAGGGTTTATGAAATAATATGAACTCTTGGTGTAAGGACAAAAATTTCCAATTGAGTCCATATATAGTTTCGGCTCAATTCCAGATAAAAACATTTATTCATAGGTTAGTGATTTATTGTAATACTCTCAAGCCTATGAAGTGTGTGTTGAAGACGTAGCGGCAAAGAATATAAAGCTTCATCAAAATGCCGGTTTGCGTGCCTCGTTTCTACGTCATCATCAAAGGTTCCATGCTCCCAAGGTATGAATGTAATTATATTTATATAGGAGCTTGGAACAATATTTATTGGGTGTTAGATTTAATAAAAACCATGTTTTACTTTCAGAATAATTTAATTGAAACTTTAAAATAAAGTACATAAAGTTTCTGGGCCAAAAATTAAATTTATCAAAAATTTCTGGAAGTCGTTCGAAGTCTCATTCGGACGAGTTTTTCGTTCGAACCAGGTTTTCGTTCGAACGAGTTTTTTTCGTTCGAACCAGGTTTCGTTCGAACGAGTTTGCCAACGAACCTAAACTGGTCAGTCGTTCGATATGTCGTTCGAACGAGTTTGGTCGTTCTAACGAGATATCTAACGAGTTTCTAACGAGCCGAGACTGGTCGCTCGTTAGAAGTCTCGTTCGAACGAGAGTCAAGTTCGTTCAAACGAGATGCCAGGCGGGAACAATTTTGAGCAGTTTTTGGCAGTTTTTACCCACTTTCCCCACTTGGTTTTTAACCAACTTTTTCAAGACTTATTAAGGACAGGAAACACATTTTTCTAATTAACTTTTCCAACCAAGTTTATCTCCTAGAGAGAGTTTGAGAGCAAAAATAGTTTAGAAAAATGTTCAAGTTTTGAGGGTTATTTTTCAAAGAAAATGCATATACCACTCTAGTGTTTACACCCAATTGTGTTTATCCAAGTTTCTATATTCATATCAATTGCTTGGAGTTTTGGCACCGGCTTTCTCTACCGAATTGAAAAAGAGACATTTCGGGTTTCCTTCTACATCCCATCACAAAGAAGAAGAAGTTTGTTGCGGTATTACTCACTTGGAGAAAGGCTCCAAGCTTGGGTGACGGTGACCATACAAAGTCCTATCGGTGGATTCCGAGATCACGGTGGAGCTCCGTGGTTGTCCGCTAGGAAGAGGTTTCTACAAGGAGGAGCAACAAGGCTTGAGAGGGTTCGAGTCGAGGATGTAAGTCTTTTGTCTTGTAATTGTAATTTCGTATCTAGTGGACTTGTGGCTAGGGCCGTCCGAGGTTTTTTCCCGTCTTGGGTTTTTCCTCGTACATCGCGGCGTAGTGTGATATTGATTATTTTATCTTGCACAATAATTTAGAATCCATGCTTTAGGTTTAATTCAAGATAAAATTCGGTTTAATTATCACACTCATTTAATTTGGACTTATATTAAATATTGGGTAATGTTTGTTTCATTCAAGTCATTTGCTACAATTTGGTTTCGCCTAACTTTGGATAATTGAAAATTATGACTTAGGCAAATTCTAGGACTTGGATTTAATTGGACTTTATTTTGTTTATGTTAAAATTGGAATTTTAATATTTGTTTATTTGTGTTGAACCATCACATCATTTTGGATTAACTTATTTTAATTTGTATTGAAGAAATTAAAATTTGGCTTTGTTTTATTGTTGAACCATCACTTATGTACGCTTCCGCATCTTTTGAGTTTAAATAAAAAGGAAATTATATTTTAATTAAGATAATTAAAATCCGGGACTCTTCACTTGGAGGCTAGTTTAAGGTTAGTGGCACTTTGGGTCTTAGGTCATTAATAAAATATGACTTAATAAGTATGAAATGCACATTCTAAAACTTGGTACTAAATGGCTAACTAAATGACTTTTGAAAAAGTAAAATTTGGAAGTTTTCAAAATGGAAAAAGTTATGTTTTTCATAAATGATAATTTATGGATACACACCTCTCTAAATTTCTATCATAAGGGAAGTTGCGCGCGTTGTGGTGAAGCCCCCTGGCTAATGAATGCAGGGTGGATATAGTCCCTAGGCCATGTGAGCGCTTGTGATTATATATTTTTCTGCGATGGGTAGGAGATTCCGGGTGTGGTCTTGACTATCCCGCAGGCACATGGCCGCTTCCCGACGTTTCGATAGGATCCCAGGTTGTCTAAATGATAGGCCCTGGAAGATGATAGCCATTTAGGGGCGCGCACAGTGGGAAAACCCAGACGGGTGTTCTTAGAATCGTTATATATATATATATATATATATATATATATAAATATTCTAAATCAAGTTGGACTTGATGTATGATGGGTGCCATAAAGAGCACAGTGAAATGCCGTAAAGAGCATGAGAAAGTGCCATAAAGAGCACGATGAAAATGCCATAAAGAGCATATAATGATGATTATATTCCTGATAAGGAAGAGATTTTTACAAAATGTATAATTGAGATAAAATGCCACAAAGATCACAAAAAACTATGATTACATTTCCTAATAAGGAATAGAATTATGAAATGAATTAGTGTATATGATGTAATTGACTTGGTAAACATTTGATAAAATGTTGTACCTTTTATGTATATTCCTAAAGAAAGAAATTACGAATTATACTATTAGATGATGGATGGGTTTATTTTTTATATATTCCTTGAGTAGCTGTAGATGTGACCTCCCACACTTATGCACACACATATATATATATATTGATTATGTGCTTAGGGTCTAATGGATCTCGACGATCAACCTTGCCTAGGTAGTAGTGTATCGGGGGGGGGGGGTTCCTTGTTTGGATTTCTATTTGCAAGACACCCCACGCACGAATAGGGCATAGTGTTGAGAATGGGGAGAAGTTAGCCCTCAGTACTTAGGGTTAACTAGAACATCTCACGATATTGCGCTAGGTTGCTGCTAGATTGAGAGGTGAGAAATATTATTGTTATCTGCGAGAGAATTACGCACTTAACTGTCATGCATTTTTAGTCACATGGTAATCATATCAAACCGGGCCCTGACCCGTATATATTTCTTGTTTCTGCACATATTATTGTCGTTACAGGTGCTCTACCGCATGGACACCCGTGTTTACATTTCCATTCCGGTTGTCATGGAGCTACAGCATATTGCGGATGTTGTAGGTTATTTGTATTAGACGTTTCTTTCTCCTTGTACTCTAGTTATGTTCAGTAAATTTATTCCGGCGTGTTTGCCCAAGGTATTGCACTCATTCATTATATTGTAAATATTGAATTGTAATACTCGATGTAATTATTTGTATTGGTCTGTTCACCGACAGCTTATTCGGTGATTATTTATTATATTGTCATTCTCCATTCATCGATTTTTTTTGATATCCACCGTTTTTATAAATGGGATTGTCTAAGTGTTTTTCTTTTACTTTCAAAATTTTAAATTTGACAGTCCGTTTTCTAAAATGATTGGTGGTTATCTCGTACTATTATTTTAATCGACAGTGATGCTGAGAATGGACCATCTATGATTCCTGTGATTATTAGAGTATTGGGCTGGCCACCTATTATTATAGTAGGCGGGTTGTCACACTCATACCCTCCCAAGAACCCAAAAATGGAAAAATAATAACTATGCAAGACTTAAAAAATCTTCAACATTCAAATCTTCGAATCTCTTTGCCTTTGATCTTCTTTTTGCGTGCTTTTCAAATGATCATCAAATACGTGCACATAATGGACAAAGAAAATACCTTTGTGACGTGTCGAGTTTGAAATGAGATAAAACATCAATAAAATCAAGTGAATCAATTCTGCCCCATAATTCAAACTCTCACTCCCTCATAATTCATAATTCATTCTCTGCCTTTTTATTTGTCTGAAATTGATAAGGAAAAGAAGAAATAATACATAAACCGAAGTGGGTCATGATAAGCATATGAAATCATCACAAATATATCAAAAGTCTCCACAAACTATTTTTTGTTTTTCAATTTTTTCATGAAAAAATAATTTACAAAAACAACACACACCATGAACTCACACTAAGATAACCAAATTATGGAAATGGAATGAATGGGTGTGAACAAATTCGATAGGAAAATCAACTCAAACAATCATAGCATATGTGCATGATGAATATGGATACTCCTAGCGAATGACCAAAAAATTGTCCTTAGCTGTAAAAATTATTGAATTTATATGATATCGACTCAGTCTAATCAACAAATCAAAGTCTAAAATGATTTCCACGCCAATAACCTCTAAAACTATGTAACGCTTTTTGAGACTTTTTAAGGACGTACAAACCCGTTGTTTTATATCTATCCAAACTCCCTCATAAATAATAATTTTTTATATTTTTTCTATTGAGGTTCTAACATCTCTTTAAGCGATTTCATATTGGCCCTTTTTTGGCTAAATATGATATTTTTAATGCCATAATTTTTTCTGGGGCTCTTTTCAAATGGTGGCTTTCGCGACGAGTTCATTATACTCTCGCAAAGCTTTCCCGTATTCACTCATATTTTTTTAATACTATACAAATTCCACACGGGCAACGGTTCTTACATGTACTGCTTTTATTATCTGGTTTTATCACACTTGGTTCGTTTTAAAGACATGATTAAGATGAAAATACTTTTACCAACATGTGATAGACAAGTACAATAATAAAAAAAACTCGTGCATGTGTGCATTAAAGGAGACTAAGAGTCAAACGTGTAGAAAGTAATAGATAATCACATCTCAATGACTCCACTCATTATAAACCACATGGATGAAATGATGTAGCGTCTCAAAACACTATAAAAAAGTCACATGCATAATGGAATGATGTTGTGACTTGGAAAGCATAAATGTTCATCCATATATGGTGTAAAACAAACTACAAAAATCTTTTTGAGTTTTTAAATTTTCTTAAAAATCGAAAATATTTTTGACTTTTTCTCTTTTCTTAAAGAAACCAAAAATCTTTTTGTATTTTTCCAGTGTTTCTTAAAGACCAAAATTTTTTTTGGATTGTTTTTCTAAAATATGAATAAGAAAAAATAAAATATAAAGGTAGTACATACTAGCAATAGGCATGAATGATATAAGCATGAAAAACATCATATGCTGGCAAACAAGTCTAAAACTCAATCATTAGGTTCGAAAGATTTCTCCAAAGGTGGTGATATCCTATGAAAAACATCCATCAAATCATGTGAAGGTTTGACCAAATACTCAAATTGCTCACGAAAATGCTCCAAATCTCTCATGTGATGTACCGGAGCATGTGAAGTATCATGTGTGGGAGTGCGAGTGGGAACACATGTAGTGGTATAACGTGGTAAATACCTATATGTCACACTACTCAACTTAAAGCAAAATTCCCTATGGTGTCCTCTTTTCTTGTAATGGGAACAAATATATACGGGCCTAGAAACACCTCTCTCAAAACTTCTAGGATGCGCTCTCCTATGGGGAAACGGACGCCTAGGTGGGTTACGTTAAGAGCCATATGGATCTATCACAAAATCGGGAACCGGCTCGGGTGCAACATGGTAAGTGGACACACCGTCATGACCTATTCCAAACCTCTCAACATTACCCAAAAGGGGATCGAGGACCATGTTTCCTACTTTATTATGTGTGTCCTCTATAGTGACATTGACCTTCCTAGCACGTTCGATATCTCTCTCGAGTTGGGATACTAGAGCTTCGAATTTCTCACAAGTCTCCAATGAAGATTGAATATCTCCCGTAAGACTAGCCATGGTTTTGGTCAATTCACTCTTCTCCCGCCCTAAGACGATCAACTGCTCACATAAAGAAACTCTCACCTTCTCGAGTTAACTCGCTGATGCCTCACACACCCTTAATACTTCTCTCTCTCTCTCAAAATCTAACACCTTAGGACTTAATTCTTAATTCATCTTTTTTGTCTTTAAAGTCTCGGCGTATAAATCACTAAACTCTTTTTGGAGATCACCCCTCACTTGCATTTTCATCCTCACACTCACTATCTCCCGAATGACTCGAAAAATCATCGAGGCTCTCACGTTTACATGTGTCCTCATCGTCGTGGGACAAACTCGGTGTACTGGCGTGACTAGCCATGACAACAACGTACATTCCATGTGATGATTCATCCACGAAATCAATCAACTCGATGTCACTATCTCTAAGAGTGGTCATGTTAGCAGTTTTATTACCCTTTTTCTTTAGCATAGTGGGACACTCAAATGCTTTGTGCCTTTTTCACTCACACTCAAAACACCTTATATCTTCCTCACTCACACCACTATACTTGACCTCATCTTTCTTTTTGTTTTTCTCAAAATTCTTTTTATTGGAAGAATTATCTTTTAAAAATTTGAGAAACTTAAAAAAAAATTCAAAAATAAGGCCATGTCATTGAAATTGTACTCTCCCTCAGAATCATACTCATAAACTCTCTCCTTTTTCTTTTTCTTAATTTGAGTCTTTAAAACTACCCCTCTATCCTTAGGCTTTATGGATTTGGGAAACATGTCGATTTCATAAATTTGAAGGTCTCCTATGAGTTCTTCTAACCTAAGTGTATCTAATATCTCCAAAGAATTTAAAACAGTGAACTTAGGAATAAAACGGGAAGGGAGTGACCTCAAAATCTTTTTCATAAATCGAGAATCATCAATTTTCTCATCCAAATTAAAACTAGTGTTAATAATGTCTGACAATCTAGCATAAAACTCATCAAAATACTCAGACTCTAACATAGTGATAGTCTCAAACTGGGTGGTTAAATTTTATAATTTCGATGCCTTAACAACATTGGTACGCTTATGTGTCAATTGGAGGATATCCCATGACTCTTTAGACGTGGTGCACGTCATAATACGATGAAACTCGTCATGTGTGACGGCGCCAGAAATAGCCCTAAATCCACGAGAATTATAGGTACTTCAGTTATAATCATCGTCATTCCAATCAGACACAGGTTTGGTATTAACAACATTATCAATGGTGACAATGGGAGAAGTCCACCCTCTTTCACATATGAGCCAAACTCTATCATCGGTAGCTCTTAAACAAGATCTTATGCGGGCTTTCCAATAGGAATAATTTGTGCCATCATAGACGGGCATCCAATTATATAAGTTATTCATTAGAAAAATTGCGATTTTTCAAAATCAATTTTTCAAAATGATTGATTTCACGAAATTTTAGCAAAAAAATGATCTCACGATAATTTGGTGAAACCCGCTCTGATAGCAATTTGTAAAAGGGGATGTGTGCGATATCAATTAGAGAGTGCGCAAATTTTTAATGGATTAAACTTATTTAATTAGAGTCAATCTTAAATTTTAATTAAACCCTAAACATGCAACTAGGTGATTGAAAGTATTAAATCAACAAGCATGAAAAATTTAGGAAAAATCCCCGAAGGGCAAAACCTTTATTTCACTAATAATTTAAAAATTGCAACTTACAAACTTACAAGTGAAATACTACAATGAATTCTCGCTATAACCCATAAATACCACAACCTTCAGTTAACAATGATTCCCTCAAGAATCACTAGAATCGCAGTTCTCCTCCTTCAGCAGTGAATACCCTCGAGTATCCCCAATATCAACGGTGAAGAAAGTTCTCCACAAGAATAACTTCATTACGGAAGTGTTTGGGTTCCAAACAAGATTCACAAAAGTAATTGGGATTGATTTGTGTGCATCAAAAAGGTTTTTAGCCCTAAAGAGCGAAGAATATTTTGAAGCTGTTCTGCAGTTTGCGTAAATGAAAAGTCTTAATAGGAAAGCTTCACGAAACAAGTTTTTATAGGCTAACAAAAAATTTGAGGCGGCAGAACGTCGTTAGAACGACATCACAATGACAGTACACCCTCGTTTGATCCATTTGAGAACCTGGACTTCGAACGACCTTTCAAACGACATGTCAATGTTATTAGAACGACATGCAAATGTGGTTAAAACGACATCTCCATGTGGTCTGAACAACTTAAATGATTTTTAAAACTCCGCCTAAAGAAAACTCAGAAAATATTTTTAAGTTTGAAAATGCCTCTTTTTGATTAAAAAAAACAATTTAGAAACGTATCCCAATACTTAGTAAAAAATCTAAGTAACACAAAACTAAATCCATGCCAAGATATACCTCATGTCGCATAAATGTTGAAGATGCTTGATATTCAGATCCGTCTTCTTAAGCGTGTGAACTTGAATTGCTTTTATGGTTGTAACGGGATACGACATCCTCAGTGTCTACTTGGGACCATGGAAAATATGTCCTTATAGAAGTTCCTTTTTTAGTGTGCCCAGATCAGTTTCGATGCCCTAAACCCTTTTTTGTACCAAACCTAAGCCTAAACCGAGCTCAAGCCACCACTTGAGCCTCGTGTGTCTTTAGTTTGTACTTTTATATTTTTTTGGATTTTTATTTGAGCCGTGTATAATTTTTTTTTATAATTTTTATATTTTATTTTTGTATGTATAGCTATAAATATTAGTGTCCGTTATTGTACGTTGAGTATTTTTTATATTTTTTTGTAAATATAATAGTTGCGCGTTTTATTAGACTATTTATTATTTTATTTTATTTGTTTTTAATATATTTTATTTTATTTTATGAGTTTAGTTTTTATTTTATTTTAATCTCGTTTTTTATTAGTTATAGGTGAGGAATTTAATTCTTTTAATTTTAGTACATTTATTAGTTTATTGATGTTATATTTTTATTTTGATTTATAAATAATTAAATAGTTTTCATATTTCTTAGGTGCAAATTACACACACACCGTGGATTATAAAGAGTGTTCCAAATTTGTCTAGAAGAACCTTTGACTTAGCCATTGAAATCCCAAAAATCTCTCGATCACAAATCAACTCGTGGATTATAAAGAAGGCGCAACTCACTTTTAAAGGGGAAGAACTCCGGCGGTATATCATTTACAGTACTATTTTTGTACAAAGAAAAAAAAGTCAGAAAATTACAAAAATAAAATAAAATAGTTTTGGTTAGAATATTATAAAGATTTTTTTTTATTTGATAGTAATCAAGTGAGCCTACTTGTGAGAATAACCTAGGACGCACTTTCAAGAATTCAATACGACGTGGAGACTTCGCATATTGTATTTCTTTCCCTTCTGTTTCAATTTATATCATTATTAATATCTTATTGTCTGTTGTTTATGCACACATGAGAATATTTTGCTAAACACCCCGTTCAAGGGGTGAGTGTAGGGAAATTATTAAATAAACCTTTGGTTTATGTCCTTTCCCAAAACGTGGTCTTTACTAATCTGTTTTTAATAAAGAATATATGTTATATCCTTTTTATTCTTTATTTCTTTTCTGCAAATTATTATGCCTGTATTTGACATTTGTTGAGCTCTTAATAAAACTTCTACATCTATTATGTTTTATTTTCCATTATGTACACAAATTATTATTGGATAAATTATAATAGAAAATCGTCTTTTACACGCGGTATCAGAGATGATGTTAAGAACATATGATTTTCCATTAAAATAGATATTGATGTTGTTGCTCATTGCTGTATAATAACAGTTTCATCTTAAACTATATTTTTTTTCCCGTTTTCATGAAAACTATAACAGTTATTTTCATGATTTTTAAAACAATTTATGTTTTTTGTTTCTTCATATTTAGTTGAAACAATATTGATTTATTTTCTGTTTATCATGACAATTAAAACCGTTTGTGTTTTCTATTTTTCATAATTATTAAGTCAGTATCCTATTAGAATTCATGTCTTTTATAATTATGTCTATTAGAATTCCTGCTATTATGTCTATTAGAATTCCTGTTATTAAGTCTATTAGAATTCCTCTTATTAAGTCTATTAGAATTCATATTACCATGAATTTTGGAATTCATGCTACCATGCCTTTTAGAATTCTTTAAATTATGTATTTTTTTGAAATTTTCAAAATTTTATGACCTTTTGGAATTCTAGAAATTACGTTTTTTCAAATTCTCGAAATTTATGATTTTTTTAAAATTCTAAGCTTTGGGGATTCTAGACTTATGAAATTCTAGATTGTACACCTTTTTCTATTCAAGAATTTTATAATTATGTAATTTTATGGCCTTTTGAATTCTATGATAGCATGTACACTAGTATTCATATTAAGTTGTTTGATGAATGCAATTGTATTATTAAGGTTATGTATCACCAATGTGATACTTATTATTACTCATTCCAAATTGGCCCTTTATTACCATTATAATGTTTAAATCTGTTTATTTAACATATATCAATTAGTTGTCGAGAGGCACACTATAATCATATGTTGAATAAACAATTAAGGAGTGCTTGTACATGTGTAAAACAAGGATATCCAAAGATACCTTATTAAAATTAAATAGATACATCACTCAATTATGCATGTTGAATGTTACGACCATTAATGGTATTAAGTTAAATTTGTGACGACTACCCATAGGAGCATCTTATTTTCATGTGGTAAAATATTCAAATCTTATTATGTGTTAATTAAAGTTTCAAAGCCTTTCTTAATGGAGACTTACAAGAGGAAGTCTATATGCGTCAACCTGAAGGCTTAAGAAATCAATATATGGACTGAAACAATATTCGAGGCAATGGTATCTAATGTTTGATGAAACCACTAAGAACATTGGTTTCAAAGAAAACATAATTGATCCATGTATATACCTCAAGATCAGTGGGAGGAGGTTCATATTTTGGTATTGTATGTTGATGACATATTAATATTTTTCTCCAAGCATGACAGGATATCTAAGGGATCCAAACACATGGATCTTAAATATCTCTCACCGAACAAGATGTTAGAAGACAAAAAGTTATCATTGTACACACAAGCACAAATCTCATGGTTGTAGATATTTTTTACAAAAGGACTACCACCAAAGACATTTCAGAGACATACTGAAATCGTGGGTCTTGAAGATAGTTCCTAGTTATTTCTTTTCTGCAAATTATTATGCTTGTATTTGAAATTTGTCGAGCTCTTAACAAAACTTCTACATGTATTATATTATATTTTCAATTTTGTACACATATTATTATTGGATAAATTATAACAGAAAATCATCTTTTACAAGACATTATGGTACCATTAAGTAAACTCCTAATTATGTCCTAGTTAAGAAGGTTGTCAATGATGTAGTACATGAAAGGGGTCATGTTGCATAATGATATGCGACCGCCATGACTCCCATTGACTATTTGGACTAACTAAGGCATTTATGAAAACCAATGATTGAAGGATTTAGCATATCATGCGCGCCTTATGATCCTCAATTAAAAACATTTATGGATTAACCTAAGGACCAAGTGGGAGACTGTAAGGAAATTATTAAATAAACCTTTGGTTTATTTCCTTCCCAAAATGTGGTCTTTATTAATCCATTTTTACTAAAGAATATATGTTATATCCTGTATAAATAGTTCGTATTCCACACAAAATAGAGAATAAAAAGGAGTTACAATTTCACTTAATCTCAAGCTTGATGGACGGTTAAGATTAATTGACCTTTGAAATTCAGGACCTCTCTCCATCTATAAATAGATGCATTTCGTCCATTAGAAATCATCTCAATTAAAACACATACCTAAAGGTTTATAGACAAGGAGAGAGAAGTCAAATTCTCACACCGGAAGGTAAATAAAATTACTATTTTCATATGTCTATTGACGTGATTATCATATTGTTCAAAAATCTTAGGAATCATGTATAAAATATAACTTACAGTGAGATGAAAACGTGTTTGATGTTCATTTTAATTAATTAATTAATTTGACTAGTTATATTTCTAGAGAAATTAATTTTGAATCGTTACAAATTAATTTATGCTTCGAGAGAGGGTAATTTAATTCATTTTAAATTTAACATTTAATTTTGGAATCAAACTAGAGATAGGTTTTTGCTAATTATGGTATTAAATTTGGATATTAACTTAGAATTGCGATTCAAGGATTCATACATTTTTTTAATAAATCGATCTTGGCGGGTGGTTTTTTAAAAAAGAGTATAAATCCAATTTTTTAGTGTTTTGGAAATTTTTAAATTAGTTTTCCGAAAAAGATATTATTCAATTTATAATTGTAACGATTGTTAGATTATGAATTTAATACTATCTTGAAATATTTCAAATAAATAAATTAGGAAATAAAAATAATCAGTCACGCAGTGTATCTCATCCCTTGTCCTTCTCACATTTATCACACTCGGTTACGTGTCATTTTTAAGTTATTTAGTCACTTGAGATTTTTAGCATTAATTAATTAATTATCCCTTGAAATTGTTTATATATATATATATAGGTTTTAATAAAAAATTGAAATTACAAGTATTCACATTAATTATTTTCTCCTTGAAAGTTGGATTGATACCCATACTTACCACAATACAAGTTATTTAACAAGTTTTGTAGGTGTTCAAGGGGTTTTGTGACTCGGCTTTTGAAGACAACGACAAATACGTAAAATGTGAGTTATCAAATGGCACCGTTGCCACTTTCTTGACGTTGGAGCCAAATTGAAGTCAAGTATTTCATTTTTGTAGTTGTTATTTTTATTCATTAAACTGGTTGTATTAGGATTATTGGGGCGTTGTATTTATTTGGGTGCAATTTTTGCACCATTTTATTTGTAATAATTAAACAAAAAGAAAGCGAAAAGGGAAACGGGACAAAATAGAGAGAGAGCACCCTCAAAGTGAATTTAGAAGCCTCTCTATTTTGGAGTTCGCAGGACTCCCGGGGATGACTGGAGTTAGGCGAACTTCCCCAGTCGACTTAACTCGGTCTTCACCCCACGTGTGTAAAAGACGTGGGAGGTACATTTTCTTTATTACACGCGAATCTCCTGCAAGCGACCCCATTTTTTATGTAATTATTTGCTCCTATGTGATTTTTATTATCGCATCGCATTTAATTTGAATGGTTTGATGAATTGAAGAACCGAATACCTAGACGCCGTCATTGAGAGGAGTTGGGATTTCATCACCCACTCAATCACTTTATCCCATTTGCTTGTTACCCGTGCTATCACTTAATTAAAATCAATCAACTAGCAAGTTAAGTTGGATTCGGTGTTCACTGGGAACCTTTTGGAATGAGACACCCGTAGGATACTCTAGTGAGTCCTTTCCACCCCTGCCAATCCTGAATTAACTTTCTTAAGACAATTGTCTAGCAAAACTGGTTTTAAGTGAGGCTGCCCAGTAAAATGGGTTTGTGCTTTCCCCAGCATGGTACCAAACGGTCGATCGTTGTAGTAGCTAGTGTGATGAGCCTTAACTAGTAAGCCTCTTCTTCTCCCGGGAAGAAAGTAGGAGAAAATTTTATTTTCAAATGCAACGTATATGATTTCGTATTTTTCTCGCCCGTGGATTCATTAAAATTTGACTATCCCATCACTTAATTGAAGATAAAAATTGGCTACGTGCTACTTAGGATTTTCCCTTTGCTTGTTCGTGTATAATTCAACTCTTTTGGTAGTCGGTTTTATGATCCCTGCTTTTAAGTTTCAACGAGAGTCCATTTTATCCCTTTTCCAAAAATCCCTAAAATATTTTCTTCTGTTTCAAAATATTTTCCAAAAAATCTCAAAAATATTTTCTTTCTTTTTCAATATTCAAAATTCCAAAAAGATTTTCCTTTTTCATAATTCAAAAATCATAAAAAGATTTTCTTTTCATCTAAAAGATATTTTAACTCCAAAAATATTACTCTCGTCATGACCGAAGAATGTCATGTACAGGACTACTTTGGTTATTTTCCATCATCTCGAAGCATGTTTGAAGTTAAGCCTGAGTCGAACCTCTATACTTTACATAGTGTATTTAACTCTCTCACACATACCGTTGATTCTCTTGCGTCATCCACGCACTCATCTCATACTCCATCACATTCGGTGTTGAGTGTTAATGCGCCCAATGCTTCATCGTGCACCTATTACTTTCAAGTCGATCACTTGTTCCATGAATGTCCATACCTTCCTTATCCATCTGAACCAACCATATCCCACGTGTATCCGTATGACGTTGTTTTGGAACCGATTTCGGCTTATTATCATGACATATACAATGTAGAGGGGTATGAGCACCCAAGTTATTCATGGAGGCTTGATCACCCTCCTATTACATCTGAATGACAACCCCATGTTATGGATCCTCACAGTTTTCGACAGTCATCATGGCTATCTAGTGCACCTCATCCCTATCAGTTCCATCACTACGCTCCCCTTGATTATCAATCTTTTGTCTCTCACGGAGATGCCTCTCTCGTGTATGACGAACTTTTCCATATTCCTAACACTTCATATGAGTATTCTCCGCATCCTAGTGTCAATAGCGAGTCGTGTCCACCTCAACCACCATCACAACTCGCCAACACTTCACCACCACCCTTCATATCCTCTCTCGAAAGCCTCTTACAAAAGTTCATCCTTAAACAAGATCAAGCCGCTCACTACCAATATCAATCCCTTCAACGTCTTGAACAAAGGTTAAATAAATTTGAGTGTATGGAAGAGTCGGATTTCACCCCATGCCAACCCATTGTTTCACCCATGCGGAGTGATGATGAATCATCTTGTGATATGAATTTCGAGTGTGGCTAACCATATCATCCCGAGAATCTCAAAGTTGAGACCACCCCGTGGTCCGGGCCCCAAGTTGACAATTGTGTTGACTTATCCAAAAATTGTGAGACTGATTAAACCCTGCCTTATCCCGGTGAACCAACCATTGAGGTTCATATTCCTCATCCTTTCCAATAAAAAAATATGATCGAATCTACACCTATTGAGCCCATTGTGTGTCTCCTAAATGCACCACTTCATTATAGGATATTTCCGGCTACGAGTGCTCACCAATATCCTGAGATTGAATCCGAGATGGTTCCCACATCTCTGGATATGGATACTTCCCAAATAAGTATGGCTAACTTTGAGTATGCTTTTGATGTTGATTCATATTTCTCGGATCTTAATGCTTCGTTTAACTCTTCCACTACCTCATATGGTGACTTTTGGGTGGATAAATATATCTCAATCCTTTAATTCCACACTTCTTCTTGCTATTACCCTTAAGGATGACTCTGAGCCTCATGAGGAATGCGTGTCCCCTACTATCGAGTTGGATCATTTTCCCTCACCCTTTGTCCCGCTCGACCCACCCGTTATCCATCCCAACCCACCACCTAGTTTGGACCTTACTATTATACCTCACGTGTTCCCATCTATGCATTTAGGTCTTCACCTGAACCCACAATCCACCCTTGAGCTCCAACCACTCGTGAGTTTTTCATCCACCCCACCATCCATGTTAGTATTTGTAGTGCTACTCTTAACTTACGTAACACAAAACTTATTCCTCCAGGCCCGCCACTCTACTATCGTGGTGATTTTTCTTACCGTCAACTCATTGATGTATCACGACGTGACCATTATCATCATAAATTTATAAAATGGTTGTGAACTTTCTATGAGCCCCACCACAACCCAATTGTCAAACCATTTTGCCTCCCC
Organism: Sambucus nigra; assembly: GCA_949130495.1. Taxonomy (NCBI): domain Eukaryota; kingdom Viridiplantae; phylum Streptophyta; class Magnoliopsida; order Dipsacales; family Adoxaceae; genus Sambucus; species Sambucus nigra. The sequence continues at coordinate 248,434,595 of OX422214.1, read as the reverse complement.
ATCCAATTAGAGCACCATGCTTATAGGGACCTTGTTTCCCTCACCTTTACACTCGATAAGACCCGTGATCGCTGACTCTTCACCCTCACCCCTGAACTTCTTCCATATACCCTTATTCCCACCCACCGTCGGCCCATCGATGCTTTGCATTGCGTGAAGAAATTTATCATACCAGTGCATTGACCTTATAACCTTTATCCACCAAGAATGACTATTCAGTCTTGTTTGGGGGTGATTCTCATCACCCACACCATTTATGCCACCTCGATCTATCCTATATTTTATCTTATTTTAAGGTGAGTTTCATTCGGTTTGGTTAAGGATGTTAAACTTAGCAATACCGGGAGGCATACCGTCGTATCCTATTTCTGAGTATGAATCTTATCCTGTTTGGGGTGGTGTTCTACCCCTCCCCCTAATGATTTTCACATGTTTTATAGAGTTGTACCTATTTTTTTTGCATCTGTTCTTCAGGTTCCATGTCTTCTTCAATCATAAGGTACATTTTCATTAACGGTTCATTATGGTAGTATATTTCCTACCTCGTTCTTTCCATTTTTATATATAGTTTTAAACATTGAGGACGATGTTCTCTTTTCTTTAGGGGTGGAAAGTTTATCAAAATCGTACCTCTTTTGAATTTTTTTTAGAAATAAATCATTTTAAACTTTACTATGCAGTTCAATAATTTATTTTTATGACATGAATTGTCTATCATCCATCATTTAGAAATCTCGGAATACCCTTGTTTGGCCCTAAATCCAACTCATGTTCCTAACAACGTTTTTCTTCCCGATAACGGTTTTCAGATTTCGCATCTTCAAGAATGCGCAAATCCTCACCAAAAGTCGTAGGTCGAGATGCGGATTCCTGCGAATGAGAAGTTTGAAAACTATCACCGGAACTGCAAACAAAATTATAATTTTAAGGATTTTGAAAGCTAATGCATTTAGTTTCAACATTCTTAGTATAAGGATTTTGCAGCCCAACATCGGAATGATCATTCCCAAAATTTCCATAACCCATAACTTGACTTTCGTTATACTCACCAGAAGACATTTTAGAATTTGCAATTTTTTGAGCTTGTAAGTATTGACCAAAAGTCATAGGCGTAGGGGGATTTTGAGAATTATGATTACGATTACCGAAAGCATTAGAATAAGACATGCTTACCCCAAAGAAGGCTCGAGATGGAAAATTCCATGAAGTGATGTGCGACCGAAAAAATCCAAGCGTTTTTAGCGCCCAAATGTTGAAGTCCTACAAAAATTGTTAACAAAAAAATACAAATAAAAAGAAAATACTACGAAATACTAAATCAAATAAATTGCAAAGCAACAAGTCCCCGGCAACGCTACCATTTGATTAGTAGGGGAAACCATGGCGCTAGACTCACCTACATGCCGGTCGCTTTATATTTGGCTCCCCGCCTCAATACAAAAATCTAGACTATTGACTACACTATCATAAGGGAGTACAACGGTCAGTCCGGATATCGACTCCACAGAGAAATATTGCTAGAATTTGATCGGTTTAATACTTTAGGAATAAAACTGTAAAAGGCAATTGTTAACAAAAAGGAAAAGATAATCTAGGCATGTGTATTTAAACTAGATTAACAAAAGGAATAAAAACTATAGGTTGCAACAGATATCCCTCATCTCGAGTTAATTAGTATAAATGGTTACATGGTTATACAAATTTAGTTAGATTGAGTCTCATTTCAACAATTAATTAAATCTCGAGTTGTCACCCACTAAATCGTCATAAAATCCTAATATGATTTTGGCATCAATAAATACCCCAGAAATTACACACACAAGGTCGTAAATATGTAGCATACACGATATACCCCGTTAAATCTCCTAGGCATAATAACAAGGCCAACCCAATCGAATTAAATGAATAAAAACCATCACCAAAGCAAAGCAATTAAATCAACCCTAGGTGAGGTCAATCAAACACAAGCTACTTTAAGTTAGCCACTAAACATAATGAAATACAAAAATTAAAAGAACTAATCAATTAAAGTAAACCAGAATTAAATTAACTATAACAATTTATCTAGGCAAGGAAAATAAATACAAAATGGAATTAAAGCACAAAACGAGCAAAGAAGAAGATGAATAGTAAAGCTCTTACATTAATGGGTGAAAACCTCAAAGAAAATGGAGGAGAGGGGTTACTCCACAAAAAACCCCAAAGTTCTCTAACCCTAGGTTCTAAACTAAAAAAGATAGAAAATAAGATATATATTTGCAAATAAACAAAGTCTCCCTTTATATAGTAAGTTATAAATAAAAAAATCAAAACGAAAAAGAAAATAAAGTAACAGCTATTGCCAGCCAAAACCGAGCACCTGGTGATTGGGGGTGGTGGACGGTCAACCTCTGGTAAGAGATGAGCAAATGTCTACATCGTAGTCAAAAAACAAAAGGCCCGGTCGACCGCGGATGGTGGCCGGTTGATCGACGGTGAGAAATTAGACCCACTACTTTCATCGTAGGCAAAAACTCAGATGGCCGGTGGACCGGGGGTCAGGATCGGTCGACCGGGGGTGGTGGACCCGCTTCAATGTTCTTAGACCTATTACAATGATTGGAAAACTCCTATTTGTTTGTAATAAGCCGAGACTTGCTCAATTGTTATGGGGACAAAGACCCGCCTGAAGCACACTATATATTTGACTCACTTGAGTCTATACTATGTTGAGCTCATCTAGTTTGGAAAAGAAGACAAATTTGAGTCATCCTCTTCCCTTCATTGCCTCTTCAAGAAAGTTCAATTGCCTAATTCATCAGAGATCAAATGATCTTGAGGTAGAAAACAAACACAACACACTAGAATTACATTTATTCATATTTCATTACATATATGAGTTAATACTTTGAAACTGTGATTACAATGTTGCTAAATATTTTTTAAATGGTTTTCTTGGCCTCTAACCCATGTCTAATCTACTTTGCCTATTTTTCCCAAAATATTTTAGGTGTCCAGCCAAAGGGACACCAAGCTTAATGATCTATTCCAGGGATGCGTAGCTGCAGCACTTTTGGATGCTTGCAAGATTTGGATTAGACGCTTCATTTGCTTCATTCCTAGAGTAGGATTCAGTTTCAGTTATTTCTTTTGGGCATGTTCTCCCTCCAACTATTTCATTTACTCAGTTGTATTAAACTATGTATTAATGGATTTAGTTTTATTTCATAAACTGATAGTTGGATTTTTGTATTGTGAACCGATGGTTTATTCGGTATTATTCATTTAATTATTTATCTTGTGATGGATTCATATTGTTATTTCTATTTGGATGGTTTGGTTGTCATATTTAGTTTCCAAATGTTATTATTAATGAAAGATAAAAATTTGACACACACACTTAATTTAACATAGGTGGTTAGTAAATTAAAAGGTTTTCGACAGTGATGCTAAAGATGATCCATATGAGATTCCTATTTATTTTAATGAACGACTGATCACCGTGGTTAAAATAAGCAAGGTGTCGCAGAAGTGCTATAAACAATGGCAATTGGTTTATTTTTGTGCATGCACCTAAGGGTAGGACTAATGAAGCAGACACATTAAAAGATCCTATAGTGGTCCAGTCTACTCTTGATGAAAACCCTAATTTGAAGGATCTTTCAATTGATTTAGATGAAGATTAAGTATCAAAACTTTATTTTATCACTGGCAATCCTATTTGTATCCTATTATTATATTGGCCCTTGACAATCTAATTTGAATTCAAGTTGTATCCTATTAGATTGATTTATGAATGTTTATTTGATTTATGAATGTTATTTTGAACTATGAATGTTTAGTTTGAGTTATGAATGTTCAGGGACACGGACACCTCGCACGGGATGCTCGGTTTGATTTACAAATGTATTTATCTTAAGCCCAATTTTCTCATATGAGGTACATTTATTTGTCCATATTAACGCGGGTGAGTGGCTCTTTAAGGTGATCGACTTTTAACTTGCACCTTTTTAAACCAACTTCCATCTCGATATTTTCCCGCACAATTTATCTATGATTCTTTTGCACGGCGTCATATTTGGTTTTCATGATTATTAAAGACCGTAATAAAAGTTGATTTGAAAATATGCAAGTTAAAGATCAAACATCTTAGAGATAAACTCACCCGCGTTAACGAGGATCTTAAACTGTACCTCTTTCGAGAAAATAGGGCTTAAGAGAAATACAATAGTCTAGTAGAGAAGACAATATTGTGCAATTAAAGCGGGCTAAAACTATCGAAGGAACCAAGTATTCTTTACTTTAACCCACATTTTTATTTACTTGATATGCATAATTTTTACTTGTTTTATTCCAATATAATAGTTAATTAAGTGCTCATTTGGGGGTAAAACTGGTAAATAGGTAGACTTATGCTTGAAAACATGCTATTAAAGGACTAACATGCATAATAGCCCCCAAACGACCTAACAAAAGGTAAGAACACCTTACACGGAACCAACATAAAATATAGCAATTGATCGCATAATCACGGAACTCCCGGATCAAGAGCATGACCAAAAATTTCAGATAGCTAGACTTAGTCTTGAAAACATGTCCTTGATGGGTGAAAACACAAAATCGCCGCCAAATGGCCTCATAGGAAACATGAACACCTCAAATGGGACCAACGTAACACGTAGCAACTCACCACATAGTCACCGAATGCCCGGTTAAAGAACATGACCAAAACTCACAAATAAATATACTTAGGCTTGATAACATCTCACTGAAGGGCGAAAATACAAAACAACCCCCAAATAGCCCCGCAAGAGGCATGAACACCTCGCACTGGCCCAAAGTAACACATAGTAATATATTGCGTATTCACACTACTCCTGATTTGAGAGCATGACCAAAAGTTGTAAATGGTTAGACTTAGACTTAAAAACATACCATTGAAGGGGAAAAATGCAAAATAGCCCCCAAATGACCACACATGAAGAATGAACACCTCGCGCGTAATCAATGTAACACATAGCAACTGGTCATGCACTCACGGGATGCCCAATTAGATAACATGACCAAAACCTTCATATAATTAGACTTAGGCTTTAAAATATATCATTGAAGAGCAAAAACAAAAAAAAAACTCCAAACGGCCCTACAAGAGGCACGGACACCTTGCACAAGACCAACGTAACACGTAGCAATTGAGTGCATACTCATGGGATGCTCGGTTAGAGAACGTCATTAAAACTTATAAATAGTTAGACTTAGGCTTGGAAACATGCCATTGAAGGGAGAAAATGCAAAGTATCCCCTAAACGGTCCTACAAAAGGCATAAACACCTCGAAGAGGACCAATGTAACACGTAGCAAATGACTGCGTAGCCACAGGATGCTCGCTTAGAGAACATGACCAAAACTTGTAAATAGTTATACTAAGGCTTGAAAACATGTCGTCGAAGGGAGAAAATGTAAAACACCCACCAAACGGCTCCGCAAGAGGCACATACACCACACACAGGACCAACGTAACACGTAAATACTAAACGCGTAGTCAAGGAACTCTAGATTAGAGAACATGACCAAAACTTTCAAATAATTAGACTTAGGATTGAAAACATGTCGTTGAAGGGATAAAAATGCAAAACAACCCCCAAACGTTCCTACAAGTGGCATGAACACCTCGCACGGGACAATCGTAACATGTAGAAATTGATTGTGTTATCACAGGACTCCCGATTAGAGAATATGACCAAAACTTGCAAATAGTTAGAGTTAGGCTTGAAAATATGTCGTTGAAAGGAGAAAATGCAAAACGGCCCAATTTAGAGTGTTCTCAGAATTATGCATTCGCATATTGTTTCGTAAATAAAAAACAAAAAAAATGGGCCTGTACCACAATTTCCAATTTAAAGTTTTCACAATTTTCTACACTTTCAATACATTTGACATAAATTTTCAAAAATCAAAAGAGACACCCTAGAATTATGATTTAGTCCCCAAACTTGCTAATCTTACGAACTACGTGAACTTTGATGGTATTTTTGTCTTCGTAGGCATTTCAAAGTTATTTTTTTGATTCAAGTCCTTTTTTACTTACCACTTGGGACATTTTTGAAGTTTTATTTGCAGGCCTCAATGGAGAAGGAACATTTGGAATATATTCACGCAAGCATTCATTGTATTTTTATTCCCATTGTACATATTCACGCAAACATGCATTGTATTTTATTTTGTGTTGTACATATTCATGTAAGTATGCATTCTATTTTATCACATATTCACACAAACATGTGTTAGTAACTTGTGTTGCATTTTTACATATTCATCCATGCATGCATTTACTAACTTTTATAATATGTTGGTGAAATATTTATTTCTAGAAATGTAAATAGGTTTTTAAATTGTACATGTCTTTTTGGGATGCAAAAAATAAAAATAAATTTTTAATTTTTTTATTTGGTTACGGTCCAAAACCGTGACCATGTATTTTTTAGAAGTAAAATAAATACATTGTCATGGCCTAAAATCGTGATTAGAGATTTATTTTGATTTTAAAATATATATGGTCTCGGTTTTGTACCATGACCAATAATTTTTTAAATAAAAAACATGGGTTACAGTTTTGGACCTTGACCAATCCTGACCCCCGTGGTATAATGGTCACGGCTTTGGACCATGACCCACATTCTCCTCCCCCACCCCAGGTCATGTGCTTGCACTGTGACCCGCCACGGTATCATGGTACAGGTTTGGACCGTGACTCAATTTCTCCCCTATGGATCACCAGTCCCGATCGTGACCCCAAATTTTGTCAATTTAATATTGTCAAGGATAGAGACCGTGACCCATAATGGTGGTCACGGTCAAAACTGTAACCATTGGCGATATATGGTATAGTGAGTAAAATGGAGATGATTTTCGTATGTTCATGACTAGCGTACTAGGAATTTTGTCCCGGTATCAACCTTGTTCTTAAAGGGTTCTTTTCTCAAATTTACCTTATAGACTTTGAGAAACCCTTGGGAGAATATTCACTCACTCGCGTTAGGTTTTTTATCATCTCTAAACCAAGGATTAAAACTTAAAATATATTTTGAATTTTTTAAGAGATTTATTTGGATCTAATTTGTTGTTATTATTTGCGATCCAAAATCTCTTGATGTTTCAAAACTTTAAAAATAAATATTTTCAGTTTTGATTTGTGTATATAATTAGTGTATTAACTTTTAATATTTTGAAACCAATAAATTTGTGAATATGACTTTTTTGAAAATATTTTGATAAAATCAGAACTAGAAATTTTGATATGAAGTTTTGTCATATCACCTTTATAATACATGCATTCGTTTGGGTATATGCGATTTGTTAGGATTTATTTGTAATAAGTGTGTTGTTAAGTCTTGCATATTCATAGAAATTTGCACTACATTCTAACACTTATATCCATGTTAAAATTTTTTGTTGATATTTGGAGTGGATTCTCTAGTCGATCGCTTTGGGAGATTTATAGAAGTCATAAGAAGATCAGAATGTGTTGGTACCTTGAGTGGATTCTCGGATAGGTATATTTTATTTTTCTTTCATTCTATGATCTTGTTGTAGTTGTAAATTCAATCTTATCCTAGTAGATTTTTATCTTGTCCCATGGAGGGGACCGTGGATGTTTCTCAAGTACGCTTGAGTTTTACCACGTTAAAATTTGGTTGTTGCGAGTTATTATTAAATTTCTCAATTGTCTTAAGAATTCATAACTATATATATATATATATATATATGTGTGTGTGTGTGTGTGTGTGTGTGTGTGTGTGTGTGTCTCGGTGAGAGAGAGAGAAAGAGTAAGGGAAATAGATCAATGAGGTTTGTGTAAATTTTTATGTGTATATGTAAGAGATAGATAAAGGGCATGTATATGTGTATGGGGGAGAGAGAGTATGTATATAAGAGAGGGACAGAGAGCGATAGAGCATATATATGGAATTGTGTGTGTGTATGAGAGAGAGAGAACATGTGTGGGTAATTGTGCGAGAGAAATGTGAGAGTTTGTTTACATCGATATATGAGAGTGTGTGTGTAGGTGTGAGTGTATAGGAGAGAGATAGGAAGTGTGTATGTGTCTGTGTGTTAGAGAGTGATTGTGTGCGCATGTGAGTGTGAGTGTGGTGTATGTGTTTTTATGCTTGTTTGTACGTGAGATAGTGTGTGTGAGTATCCGTATGTCTGTGTTATTGTGTATATATGAGAGATAAAAAGAGAACGTGTGTATGACGCGGAGATATATGGAGAGAAGGTGTGTGGTGGAGTGTGTGTGATAGAGATAGATTCATAGAAAGAGAGAAGAATGTGATGTTCGTATGTGTGTGAGAGATAGATTGAGAGGGGGAGAAAAAGAGAACTTGTATATGTGTAATAAAGTGGTTGTTTGTGAGATGGTGTGAGAGATCATGTGTGTGTGTTTTGAGAGATATAGGGATATGGAGTGTGACGGAGCACATGCGTGTATGTGCATGAAAGAGAGAGAGAGAGAGAGAGAGAGAGAGAGAAAGCATTTAAGTGATAGTATATGTGTGTGATCGAGAAAGGGTATGTGTTTATAGGGGGTGTGAAAGAGAGAGAATGTGTGTGTGTGTGAGAGAGAGAGAGAGAGCGATATAGAGAGTTTGTGGTGGTGAGTGGGTGAATATGTAAGTGTGTGATAAAGAGAGGGAGAAAAATGTAGAGATAGAGTGAGAGAGATAGGGTGTTGTGCATGTGTGGATGGGTGGATATGTGTGTGTGTGTGTGAGAGAGAGAGAGAGAGATAGAGAGAGCATGTGTAGGGTGTGAGTATATGTACAAATGTGTGTGTGATCATATGTTTGAGAGAGAGAGAGAGAGAGAGAGAGAGAGAGAGAGAGAGAGAGAGTGTGTTGTGTATGGGTCAGTGATAGCAAGAGGGAATATGTTAGAGTGTGAACATTTGTGAGGGAATGGGTGCATAGGTGAGGGGGAGAGAGAAGGTGTGTGTGTCTATATGTAATTATGTGTATGTGTGTGTGTCTAAATGTTTGTGAGAGAGAGTGAGTGCAAGTGGTTAAGGTAAATAGGGATATAGTTTGAGAGAGAGAGTGCATGTGTGTTTATAAATGTTTGTGCGTCTGTAATTTTGTCTGTGTGAGAGAGAAAAAAATGTGTGTGGTAGTGTTTGTGCTTTAGAGTGTGTTTGTATGTCTTGGTGAGAGAAAGATAAGATAAGTGGTGTGGCCATCCCGATCCCGAAAATTTCCTTCGGGGGGATTTCGATCCCGCGTTCCCTCTCTCGGGAGCGCTTCGGTCGTCGATGTGGGGTGAAATGTAGAGAGATGGAGTCACCAGTCTATTTTACTCAAAATAGACAAAAAAATATGGAGCCTCCCCAAGAGACGACATCTAAGACATACTGATACATACAAAACCAAAAGTTCAAGGGGGTTCAGAGGCTAAGTTACGGAATGGAAAGGTGTTAGGCACCCATCCCTCCCTTGCGGTCTCTCATGGCCTTGTGTTATTGTTTTTCTTTATTTCTCAGTAGAATGTGTGCGCGTGCATATATAATGGGGATAGGACCCGTTCAACTCGTATCATGGGAAAGATAGAGTGAAAATGTTCGTAGGAATGCTTCTAAGATAATACAAAATATGATTTATGCGTTTATCATGATATTGATCGCCATAGTAGAACGATAATATGTGTGGGATAAAATGCTAATAAATAGAATATATATATATGGGATTCATAGAGATTAGATAATTCAGAAATGAGGAAACTAGGAAATTAGGGCTTGAGTATCGGATTTTACTCCGAGATGCCTACGTAGCCTATAAAGGCATCAAAGTCCACGTAGTTTGCATGCAAGACGAGGGGTGGGGTTTAGCCCATAAATCCAACCGGGGATTTCTATTATTATGTGTGTAGGAAAATGTGTTTTAATGTGAGAAAGATATGAGAATTCCCGTTTGGAATTCATGAGCAAACCCCCGTTTTCTTGTTTTTTGGGTTTTTTATATGAAAAATAAAGTATGTACAATAATACTAATAAAAGGTATATTAGAGTATGCGATTTACAGGAATAAAGTGCTAAGTAAGAAAGTAATATAATGTGAAACTAAGAGAATTTAGAGAGAGATTGAGAGCTTTGGACCTTCTTGGAGATCTTGAGCTTGATCTTAGATGTTGAAGGGATGCCCTTGCACTTGATTGAAGATGATGGATGAATTGTTTACCAAGTTTGGAAAAAGGATGATGAAAAGGAGTGTTGGAAATGAGATTTTAGGTATGGAAATCGCACTGACTTCGAGAGAATGTTACTGAGATCAGTGAGGGTGATGGATTTGAGGTTCTAGTCCTTTTGGTAATGAGGCCATGCCCTCCTTTTATAGGGTCAGGGGGTTCCCTATCGGCATAGCCCTGGTCCTGGAAATTAGCAGGTGACAATTGGCACACTACCGATAGGCAGGGTTCTGAACCAATTTTTTTGGCAGTCTTGTGCAGGTTTTCCTGGAAAAATGGCCGTAGAACATAATCCTTTGATTCGAATCGCGCACCGGGCACACCATTGGAAAGGTAATTTAGAGACCTTTGAGAGTCCTTGGACTACTTCCAAATCTAGGAATTGACTTTGGGTCAAATATGGCTCGGAAGCGCACGTCAGTCCTTTGGATGGGAGATTTTTGGACGCAAATGGATCGTTCATCCGTATGGTACGTTAGAATCCCGCACGGGGCGGGCCATTGGAAAGTTTGGGAGATGTACTTTGACATTCCAAAGAGTTTTGGTCGGTTCAGAGAGTTGACTTTGGTCAACTGGGGCCTGGAAGTGACCGGTGACCTTTCGGGGGAAAACAACTCGTTCGTCCGTATCGTAAGTCAGAATCGTGCACAGGGTGGACCTTTGGAAAGGTATTCAGTGACCTTCGGAGATTCATTCAGTCTCGTTCGAGATGAATAGTTAAATTTGGTCAAACAAAGTTCGAGAGTGACCGGGGGCTTTCGGATCACTTTCTGAGAGGAAACGGATCTTCCATCCTCACCGTAAGTCAGAATTGCGCACGGGGCGGACAGTTGGAAAGGCTATTCAGTGCCCTTTGAAGATTCATTCAGTCTCGTTCGAGCTGAGGAGTTGACTTTGGTCAAACAGTGTCCGGGAGAGTCCAGGGGATCTAAATCAATACTCGGAGTATGATCTAGAGTTTGTAGTAAAATTGGGAGGTGCTAGGACCTAAGGTGAGACTTAAGGGGGTCCTAGAATATGGTGTCTACAGTGCCCCTCAACGGGTGAGCTTGAAACAAGTGAAAGCCGTAGAATAGACACCACATGATGTGTAGGAGGTCGATATTTAGGACCTAAGATAGGGGGTGGTCAATTCTGACCTAAAAGGGGTGACGACCATGAGTCGAGGTCAATTCTGACCTAAGAGAGGTGACGACTGGGGGCCAAGGTATATTTTGACCTAAAGGGGATTCTGAGTTTTAGGCTTAGCCGGGGAAGGGCTGATTTTGAGGAGTTTAAGTAGAGATGACCAATTCTGTGGGTCGAAGCCGATTCTAAGGGCTTTAGTAGAGGTGACCAATTCTGCGGGTCGAAGCCATTTCTGAGGTCTTAAGTAGAGATGACCAATTCTGCTGGTCAAAGCCGTTTTTGAGGGCTTAAGTAGAGATGACCGATTCTGCGGGTCGAAGCTGTTTCTGAGGTCTTAAGTAGAGATGACCAATTTTGTGGGTCGAAGCCATTTCTGAGGGCTTAAATAGAGATGACCGATTCTGCGGGTCGAAGCCGATTATGAGGGCTTAAGTAGAGCTGAACAATTTTGCGGGTCGAAGCCATTTCTGAGGGCTTAAGTAGAGATGACCAATTTTATGGGTCGAAGCCATTTCTGAGGGCTTAAATAGAGATGACCGATTCTGCGGATTGAAACCGTTTCTGAGGTCTTAATTAGAGCTGACCCATTCTGCTGGTTGAAGCCGTTTTTGAGGGCTTAAGTAGAGATGATCGATTCTGCGGGTCGAAGCCATTTCTGAGGGCTTAAGTAGAGATGACCAATTTTGTGGGTCGAAGCCATTTTTGATGGCTTAAATAGAGATGACCGATTCTGCGGGTCAAAGCCATTTCTGAGGTCTTAATTAGAGATGACCCATTCTGCTGGTCGAAGCCATTTCTGAGGTCTTAAGTAGAGATGACCAATTCTACGGATCGAAGCCGTTTCTGAGGACTTAAGTAGAGATGACCGATTCTGCGGGTCGAAGCCATTTTTGAGGGCTTAAGTAAAGATGATCGATTCTGCGGGTCGAAGCCGTTTCTGAGGGATTAAGTAGAGATGATCAATTTTGAGGTCGAAGCCATTTTTAAGGGCTTAAATAGAGATGATCGATTCTGCGAGTCGAAGCCGATTCTGAGGGCTTAAGTAGAGATGACCAATTTTGCGAATCGAAGCCGTTTCTGAGGGATTAAGTAGAGATGACCAATTATGCGGGTCGAAGTCATTTCTGAGGGCTTAAGTAGAGATGATCGATTCCGCAGGTCGAAGCCGATTCTTAGGGCTTAAGTAGAGATGACCAATTCAGCGGGTCGAAGTTGTTTCTAAGGGCTTAAGTAGATATGATCGCTTCTGCGGGTCGAAGTAATTTATGAAGGCTTAAGCAAAGATGACCGATTCTGTGGGTCGAAGCCATTTCTGAGGTCTTAAGTAGAGATGACCAATTCTGCGGGTCGCAGCCGATTCTGAGGGCTTAAGTAGAGATGACAAATTACGTGGGTCAAAGCCAATTCTGAGGGCTTAAGTAGAGATTACCAATTCTTTGGGTTGAAGCCATTTCTGAGGGCTTAAGTAGAGATGACCAATTCTGCGGGTCAAAGTTATTTTTGAGGGCTTAAGTAGAGGTGACCAATTCTGCGGGTCGAAGCCGTTTCTGAGGGCTTAATTAGAGATGACCTATTCTGTGTGTCGAATCCATTTCTGAGGGCTTAAGTAGAGATGACTAATTCTACGAGTCGAAACCATTTCTGGGGGCTTAAGTAAAGATGATCGATTTTGTGGGTCGAAGCCGTTTCTGAGGGCTTAAATATTCTCGAGGAAATTTGGAAACTCCACTGGGGATATGTATCCTATAGTTCCGCTAGGGATTTTGGGGGAGGATCTGATTTTAAATTCACCAGGGAAATTATCTTGGTATTCCACTGGGGATTAGTTGATTTTTAGTGCTGGGGAAGAGAAATAACCTAGGTTTTGGATGTTTTCTATGCTGGGGATTTTTTTCCGTGTTTTTCGGAGTTGCTGCTGGGAGGGATATCCAATTTAGAAGGAATTCCGTTGGGGAGGTGAGAGTTTTGCTGGAAACTGAGCGTGAGAAAATGATTTTCTTGATAAAAAGGGTTCTAAATCCCATTTGGAAATTTTAGGAATTTTTCGGGGATTTTTCGAGAATTTCTTGTATTTTTCTAGAATTTTTGTACAAAATTTTAAAGAGGGTGCCAACCGGCATGGTCTGAGGGGTACCACTCGGCATTGGCATGGCCTTTCGGACTGACTTGAGAAGGTGGAAGTTTAGTGCTGATCAGTGGGTGATTGAGGTGTAAACCGAGCGTTCGTGTAATGCACTAGTCGTCGTTATCGGCTTCCAACCTCAATACAAAAAACCTAAACTTGTAACTACACTCTTAAGGAGTATAGTGGTGAGTCTGAGTATCGAATCCACAGGGAATGTTTGATATAATTTAATTGATTTATTACTTTTAAAATAAAAGTGAAAAAGATGATGATGGTTGAAAAGGCAAAAAATAAAAAAATTAACTATGCATGCATGAGCAAACTAATTAAGATGAATGAGAAAGTAGGTTGGAATACAAACCCCTAACCCTAGTAATTTATCGTGTAGAATACTAGAATTGTAAATTATAAATTTGAATGAATCTAGTCTTTATAGATCCTAAGCATTACGTATATGAGTTTCAAGCCCGCACCATACGAAATCAAAGGTAAATATAAAGCGGTGCTAAATAATTATACGCACATCATATTCTTAAACATCCCAAGTACCTAGGGCAAGAGAGATTAAAAGATCTACAATGGTTGTAAAATGGTCTCGCACGACTCTTTCAAATTTTTAATTTAAATTCTATTTTCTACATAAGTAATTTACATTGGGATGGGTTCATGCATCCCAACCCTTAAAAACTTAGCTAGGCATGATTTTATTAAATGAAAATAAAATTCTAGATGTGCAGGAAGTCATAGGTCTATTATGCATTGAAAAGGAACTTGAATTGAGAAACAAAATTAAACTACAAGAGTAATTTAAACTTACAATATGAAAGAAATTGAAAGTAGAACTTAGAAATACTTGAATGGAAGAAGGAGATCTGAACTTGAAACTTGAATCTTGAATAACTCTTGTTCAACTTACGAACTAGGGTTTCTAAATCCTAAGGAAAGAAAAATATGAAATTATATGCCAAAAAAGACTCTCTCCCTTCGTCCCTTTTATTACTCTAGGGATTGGATTTTTATATACCCAAATATGAATTTTCCCATGCCTCACCACGTTTTACAACTAATAAAAAGGAATTATACAAGAAATTTCAAGAGTTGAAGCTCTTCAGCTTCCAGAATTAATTTTAACTTTGGCTTTCTGTCTCCAACTTCAAATGGGCATAACTTCTTCACCGTAGCTCGGATTGGGGTGCCATTTTTTCCAATGTTCTTGTAATTTAGATCTCTTCAACTTTCTAGTCTTCCCCACCTCCGGAATATGGATGTAAAATTACGAAAATGCCCTTTGACTTGTCTTTCTTTGTTCTCTTCCTTCCTTTCTTTCGATTTCTTTCTTTCTTTTCTTGCACTAAATACCTGGAAAATCAATAAGAAATACACGAAACTCGGGGTACTTGTTAGAATAAGTCATTAGAAATGATATGGGATAAAAGAAAATCAATTACGTCATTCGAGATATTAAAATTGCTAAATTAAGGGGTTAAATTTATAAAAATTTATGCTTAGTCAAATCCCCCTTACTTATAACTTTGCACATCCTGGGCAATGTAAATGAATCTAACCAAAGTTACAGTCTTGATAATTTATTTATTAAAATAAAATTCTACTTTCGTAGTCAAGCTATTGCATTGAGCATACGCAACAAACCTTTAAACCCCTAGGTTACCCTAATAGGACGAATTTTGTCTCGTGAGGGCTTGCAGTGAATACACCCACAAAATTCTTTATTGACTCAAATAAATATCAAAATACTTAAAAATTGTACAATTTAAACTTTTCGAAAAATAATCATCATAAATTCATATTCAAATGTCTCAAACCATAGTGTGTGTGTGCAAAGCCAGTAATTAAACCTCAAATTTCCACCGATTGAGCATTACATTACTTTCCAAAAATTCGTTTTTATTCAAATTCTTACAGATGCATTCACAAATGAATCACTCGGATTGTGGTTATTTTCTCTCGGTATGCATGATATAAAGAGTAAATGTAATGGACACAAATTCATGCATATAAAATTGAAAAGAAGGAAATATATGGTGAAAAGATCTCATCATCGGAATAGAGTTATTAGGAAACGGGAAACATCATCTCTTAATCACACCATTTTAATCTCTTTTTTTATCTTTTCATGTTTTATCTCTCCACACAGTAATTAATTTCGCTATTCGGAATCGGTTAGGACTTTTCGGGTTAAAAAGTGTAACGGGTAAAAATGGGAATGGACGAAATGTTCGGAATTGGAAAATGTCCTTATGACGTCCATTGGTGCTTTTTCGGGCATTTGCTCATTTTTCTCTTTCTTTTTCTATTTTCTTTTTTTTTTTCTTCTTCTTTTTTCTTGCTATTTTTATTTTCTTGCCCTTTTTTTATTACACACTTTGGACTTACTTGATGAATTTCCAATTTTTTATAATTCCGGGCTATTTGGGTTTTTCGAGTTATCAAACGAAAGGAAAATATTTTATTAGGCTCAAATTGGGTTGCAAAGGGATAATTTTTTTCACAACTTTATTATGGCTAATATTTCTGGGTTAAAAAAAAGAGGGCCTACTTCATTGTCCAAATTGCTAATGACATTACCATATGCATCTCGAGATAAATTAAGTTTAGAGATATATTTAGCACGAATTTCGAGACAACATTTCACATGTTTCCCATAACCGATCAAAACAAAGGATTAAGATCATCAACGACTTATTAAAACGCTGAAAAGAACTTCGAGTTAATCATAAACTCGGATTGATTTAAAAACTCATAAAAAATTGAAAGACTCAAAATCTCACCGGGTTTGATCAATCTCCACACTTATTCGTTAAGTCGTCCATTTTCTTTCAATTTCCATCTTCGGTCAATTTTGGCTTAGTGCATTTTGATTGTTAAAAATTTGAGACTTTAAATAGAATAAAGGTGATATTTTTGAAAAATTTAAATTCTAATTTTTATTCATTTTGAACAAAAATATTTTTGGCTTTTAAAAAAAAAATTAATTTTTTTGAAATTTTTGAAATTTTCTAAAAAAACACACTTAGAAAGAACATGTGATCGAATCAATGAATCTAAACAATAAACGGGAAGAATATCACACTTGGAAAGAACATGTGATCGAATCAATGAATCTAAACAATAAACGGGAAGAATATCCCACACCCCCTAACTTAAATGTTGCATTGTCCTCAATGCGAATCAAGAACACACCATAAAGAGAGAAAAATAATGATATTACCCAAATGGAGCAATCCTCGATGAGTGCGAGTCCATTGAATCTACAAAACATGTTAGAACCAAGCATAACAAAAATAATAAAAAAAACTTTAACTAATTACTTTACACTATAAAAAAAGAAAAGGAAAAAGAACAATCTAATTATGTACAACCTACGATTTGAACTTCTAATAAGTTATACACTAGCAATCGAAAAATTTGAGGGTCCACCCAAAATACAATTTGACTTGGGTAATCAGTGTACCCTCATTAGGATGCATGCCTCCTGAAAAATAAGAATTCCGTTTGAACAACGAAAGACATGTGTAAGGCGAAAAAAAATGAACAATCATCAATTAAATTTTTTAGCAAAAACTTGACACGACTCAGAATGTGTCTCTAAAGTGTGTACTCTCTAGGCTCAAGTGCAAACCTGTCGCTCAAGTAATAATCCGACAAGTCGGGTATCGATCCTCAAGGAAAAAGGACAACGGAGTTGTAACGACGGGATAAGACGGAGGAATCCTAACGATGACTCTAAAAAGGAAAAAGAAAAGATTTGGTTTTGGTTTTTGGGATTGATTACACTAAATGCAATTATGAAATTATGATAAAATATGCAACTAACTAAATTATCTAAATGAAGAATGAAGAATTAAATTGAAACTTTTTGAACCTAAATGAGGAGAAAATAGGATGGGAATACAATCCCCCAACCCTAGTGTAATGTAGTGACAACGTCAATCATAAATTTATCCGATTAATCCAACCCGGAATTTAAGACTCCCAAGCATTATGTATACGAGGTTCAAGCCCGCGTCATACCTAATCCGAGGATGAGTAAATCGGTATCGCAATAATTGCATTCAAATTATACTATAAATCATCACGAGTACCCAGAGGCAAACGAGATATAAAGATCCACAATTATTGTTTAAATTATGCGATACGATCAGAATCAATCGTTAAATTCATCGGATTAACGTTAGACACATGCACTAACACATCAGGTTGGGTTCATGCATCCCAACCTTTTAAAACCTAGCCGGACATGTTAAATTGATTAATGCATGAAATAGTGACGTTGTATGTTGAGGAATTCATGATGAAACTAACTAGAAGCATGTAAATACGTATTATGAATGCGAAAACAGGTTGAATCGATCACGAAAACTAAGCATGCAAGAGCAACAACAAAAATATTGAATCTTGAATTAAAACTTGAAAAACAAACCCTTAACAATTGAATCTTGAAGAAAATAATTCCTTTGATGTTCCTAAATGTTTCTCCTTCTTCTTCTCTATCAAAAACTGAGTTAAACTACTCCTAATGGCTGCTCCTAAGTTGTGACCTACGTTCCCTACAATATTGGAGAGTTTAAAACCTAATAGGAGACTTGGGAACCAATCATCATAAAAGACAAAATTCGCGCATCAGGTACCCCGAACCGGTTCGGGTGTACCTACGAACCGGTTCACCCCCCGAACCGGTTCAGGTTGGGGTTCGCGAATGTGTGCTGGCCTGGAGTTCAACACTTAGCATTTTTCTGGCTTTTCCTTTCTTTTCTTGGATTTTTCTTCAACTTCAACTGAGCATAACGTTTCAATCGTAGCTCGGATTTGGGTGCCGTTTCTTCCAGTGTTCTCGTTGTTCTGAGCTCTTCAACTTTCCAGTTGGCTTCTTCTTCCTGATCGGGCTGAAAAATTACCGAATTTCCCTTGAACTTGCCTTCTTAGCTTTTCTTGCACTGTCTTGCTTCCTCTTTTGCACTGCTTGCATAATTAACCTGTAACACCAATAAGAGAAGCACCAAATACGAAATACTCTCCACGAAGGTTAGTAGCATAAATGTGAATCAAATCCCTATATGTTACATCACTCGGGTTAACAAATGTACTGAAATTAGGGGAGTAAATATACAATATTTATGCCCAATCAAACCCCCCTAACTTAGAGCTTTGCGCGTCTCGAGCAATGTAAAAGAATGAGAATATGAGTTAAGAAACCATCAACGATTTTATTGGGATAAAGCACCTCTTTCGCGGGCAAGCGATTGCATTTAGCGCATGCAACAAGCCTTTAAACCTCTAGGTTACCCTAGTAGGACGAGTTGTGTCTCGTGAGGGTTTGCAGTGAATATACCCACAAAATTCGACTCAAAGAAAATTCAAAATACGCAAAAATTGAGCAAATCAAACTTTTTCAGAAAATAGTCATCATCAAGTCATATTTACAAGTCTCAAACCGTAGTGTGTGTGTGCGAAGCCTGAAATATAACCGCCAATTTCCATCGATTGATCATTACGTTACTTATTCAAAAATTCGTTTTGATTTCAATTTCTCACGGAATACTCTCTCAAACGAACCTCTCGGATTATGGCTATTCTCTCGGCATGCGTGATATAAAGAGTAAATGTAATTGAAGCAAATTCACGCATGCAATTAGAGAGACGGAAATTTTATGGCGAAAGGATCTCTTCAAAGGATTACGGTTTTAAAAACGGGAACATTGCCTCTATTTCGCGCATTTAGCCGCTTATATTATCTTTTCGTGTCTTAGCTCTCCACGCGGTAATCAATTTTCGCAATTTGGACTCGGTTAGCACTTTTTCGGGTTGAAGGTTGCATTGGGTAAAATGAAGGAGGTATGGAAGGTTGGAATTGGAAAAGTCATTCGTGATGTCCATTTGTGCATTTTCCGGGCTATTGCTCATTTATTCTTCTTTTTCTATTTTTTTTGTTGTTTTTTTGTTTTTGTTGAGCATACTATTTTGTTTCTTGACCCTTTATATGCACTTTTTGGACTTGAAATTTGAATTTTTCATTTTTCACAATTTCGGCCATTTTGGGTTTTTTCGGGTTGTCAAACGAAAGGGAAAATTATTCTGCTCAATTTGGGTACAAAGGGTGATTTTTCGCTACTTTTTCTGGCCAAAATTTTGGGTGACAAACGAGGGCCTACTTCATTGTCCAAAATGCCAATTGCGTTACCATATGCGTTTCGAGGTGAATTTAAGTTTAGAGACTAATTTGGCACGTTTTTCAAGGCGATATTGCCCACATTTTTTAAAACCGATCAAAATGAAAGAATTGGGATCCTTGACAACTTATTAAGCGCTAAAAAGAACTTTGAGTTAACAATTAACTCGGATTGATTTAAACAGCTCGCAAAACGGGATAGGCTCGAATCTCACCGGGTTTGTTAATCTCCACATTTATTCGTTAAGTCGTCAATTTTCGCTCAATTTCCATCTTTGGTCAATTTCGGCTTTGTGTATGTTGGATATTTACAATTTGAGACTCCAATTCGACTTTTAATGATATTTTTGAAAATTTTGAATTCCAATTTTTATTTATTTTGAACAAAAAATATTTTTGGATTTTTCAAAATTTTATGATTTTTTTGGAAATTTTGGGCATTTTTGAAAATTTGTAAAGTTTTAGAAATGCGCACTTGTGAATCCCCCTAACTTAGACTTTTGTATTGTCCTCAATCAAAAAGGACTAAAATCTAACTCAAAGCGAATAATAAGTGCGGAAAAATAAAACAAACAAATATGTAAAAAAAATGCAAGCTTGTATTATAACAATGAGAAGCCTGTGTTACATGAGAAATGGGGAAACAACTGTGAACAATGTGAAAGCCCTACCACAACTAACAATTACACCAAAATATAAAAACAATGATAGATCATGGTGGAGGTGGGTGGGAGGTGGAGGGTGCATTCGGATCATATGGGTCATAATAGAAGGGGGGAGGCGGACCGCCAAAGTTGAGGTGGTGAAGGTGGACTTGGAGTTGGTACATCATCCGGGTATCTCGTCGATAGTCCGCTTGGTCTTGATTGTATTGGTTGATGAACCTGTCGAGACAGGCCTCAACCGCCGAAAGGCGACTATCGAAGTTTGCCTCCGGGGGCTCGAAATCAGAATCCTCCTCATCATCCTCAACTTCTTCCTCGTCGACGTCCATCATCGGTTCGTCATGAGCTTCCTCGGGCACATCCTCTTCATGAATGGGATGGTCGGGGTGAGCTACGCGCATTTTGTGTTCGCTTCTAGTGGTGGAAGTGCCGCCAATGGGGCGAGGAAGGCGAATTTGTTGCCTGGGGTCATCCACTCCCGCTTCCATCAATAGCTCCGTGAAGAAACGGGCGTAAGGTAGTGCAGTTTTGCCGTTCTCATCGTAGGCGGCATTGAGGATATCCGCATAGAAGAGTTGGGCAAGGTTTATGGTGCTCTCGGGGTCCAAAAAGTAATAGAGGAAATTAGCGTGCCGTAACCGGACCACCGAGTCATTAGTGGTTTGGTGGATGGCCCCACAAGCAATGAGGTGCGTAAAGCGCACCGTGGTGGCCAAACCACCAATAGGAAAGGACTCGCACACCCATTCCACCCCGGGTGCAATGCGTGCGATGCATTCTTCTTTGGTATGGGGGGTAGCGTTGTTGGGGTATTGGAAGGGTACGGGGAGGATCACCCCTTTGGCACGCATTTTGCGTGCGATGATGGCCGCCGAGAAGGGAATAGTGATGCCGTCAAGGTACGCCTCGTGAAGTGTGGAGGATTTGCGAACCAAGGTCGCATAAAATTGGCGAATGGCGGCATCAAAGACGTTATTGCTCGTAGGGGCGAGGAAAGAGCACCACCTGCGGCGAGCAAATAGGGCGGTGACATCGCCCGGAAGGTGGTCCCAATCCACGAAACGTTCAATGTGAATGGGGCACGTATGCGAGAAGTAGTGCTCGGCCCAATGACGTTCTTGGACGCATCGAAAGACCCCCTTACCCGGGTCGGCAAGGATAGTGGTATCATCATATTTCTTTGGGCGGAGGTTGGGGCGGCGTTGGCGCGGCATATTGACGGAAAGAGGGAGAGAGAGAGAGGAAATATGGGAGAGAATATGGGAGAGAAAAGAGTGAGGGAGATTGTTTTGGTGTGAGAAATGGAGGAGGGGTGGTGGGGTATTTATAGGTGTGAAGGGGTGGGTTTTTGGTGGGAAATATGAAAGGGTGGGAAGGAGAGGAGGGAAAGGGTGAATTGGGTTGAATTTGGGAAGGGGGGAAGGATTTGGAGGGAAGAAAAACGAAGGGGAAAGAAGGGGGAAAGAATGGAGGGAAGGGAATGAATTTGGAAAAGAAGGGGGGAAGAATCTATCAGGTACCCCGAATCGGTTCGGGTGTACCTGCGAACCGGTTCGCTCCCCCGAACCGGTTCAGGTTGGGGTTCGGGGTAGCAAGCTGGTCCGAACGCTGGAATTCACTCTTCTCTCCGTTTCGAAGTGCTCTCTCATCCTCTAACTTGTGCATAAGGCCCCAAAAAACCTTCTAGACCCTAGGGCTCCCTAAAAATCCTCGAATTCAACATCGTGATACGTACTAGCTCCCTCAAAATGCGTGCTAACCGATCTCTCTTGTAACTCAGGCTCTTGATTCCTAACTAACCTATTCACAACGACTCCTATACACACAATTTCACCCCATACGCGTCGGGGGTGCGACGACCTCACTTTCTCAGCTCAATTGATCCCGTAAACGGGATTCGACAACCAAATTGTGTCGACCTCTTCAGCACACGCCTCTAGATATGGCTTTAGGCGTTGTCCATTTACTTTGAACGTGTTTTCCCCTTTTAAATCGTCTAGTTCAACAGCTCCATGGGGAAAAACGTTCTTAACGATGAACGGGCCGGACCATCGTGACCGCAACTTGCCTAGAAAGAGGTGAAGCCTAGAGTTGTAGAGAAGAAATTTTTGCCCGGGATGAAACTCCTTTCTTCGAATGATTCTATCATGAGCAAGTTTCATCCTCTCTTTTGAAATTTCGGCGTTCTCATACGCATCATTGCGTAGTTCTTCTAGCTCATTCAATTGAAGCTTACGGGCTTCACCGGCTTTGTCTAAAGCATAATTAAATTGCTTAATTGCCCAATACGCTTTGTGTTCGAGCTCAACAAGAAGGTGGCAAGGTTTTCCATACACAAAACGGAAAGGAGACATGCCAAGTTGATTCTTAAATGCGGTACGATAGGCCCCGAGCGCATCGGTCAATCTAAGGGACCAATCTTTTCGGGTAGGATTGACGATCTTTTCAAGAATGTTCTTGATCTCCCGATTTGCTAGCTCGGCCTGCCCATTCGTCTATGGGTGATATGTCGTCCCAACCTTGTAAACAACGCCATACTTTCTCATGAGCTTCTCGAATGGCCTATTGCAAAAGTGTGTGCCATTATCGCTTTCGGTGCACCGAAGCGAGAAAGTATGTGTTACTGTAGGAACTTTATCACCACCTTGTTGTCATTAGTCTTAGTAGCTATAGCTACCACCCATTTAGAAATGTAGTCTACCGCGACTAGGATGTATAGGAAACCAAAGGACGGGGGAAAGGACCCATGAAGTCAATACCCCAACAATCAAATATCTCAATGATGAGTATGGGGGTAAGGGGCATCATGTCGCGTCGAGAAATGTCTCCCATTCGTTGGCACCTATTGCATGACTTGCAAGCGTCATTCTCATCTCGGAAGATTGTGGGTCAATAGAGGCCGCATTGCAGAATTTTAGCGTCCGTCTTTTTCGTCGAGAAATGGCCTCCACATGCTTCCGAATGACAAAACTGGATGACTTTTGGGATCTCGTCATCCGGTACACATCGTCGGATGATTTGGTCGGCGCAATATTTAAAGAGGAAAGGATCATCGTAAAAGAATATGTGCGACCAATTAAGAAATCTCTTCTTATCTTGCGGTGTCCAATCGGGAGGGAAGGCTCCCGTGACAAGATAGTTCACTATGTCCACAAACCAGGGATACGAAGAAGTGGCAAATAATTGCTCATCCGAAAAATGCTCGTCTATGGGTATGGGATCACTAGGTACGTCGGACAAAAGCCGAGATAAATGGTCGGCAACGACGTTTTCTACTCCTTTCTTATCCTTGATGGAGAGATTGAACTCTTGTAGGAGTAGGATCCACCTTATGAGGCGCGGCTTGGCGTCTTTCTTTGCAAGTAGATCCTTTAAAACCGCGTGGTCGGTGAAAACAGTAATGGGAGAACCAATGAGATAGGAACGAAACTTATCGAGGGCAAAGACTACCGCTAGAAACTCCTTCTCCGTGGTAGAATAATTGAGTTGAGGTCCGGTAAGAGTCTGGCTAGCGTAGTATATGACATGAGCTTTCTTATCTTTACGTTGGCCCAAAACGGCCCCGATCGCGTAATCGCTTGCGTCACACATAAGTTCGAATGGTAAGGACCAATTCGGAACTTGCATGATGGGAGCGGACACTAGCATGTTTTTCAATTTATCAAAGGAGCTTTGGCATGCCTCTGTCCACTCAAATGGGTTGTCCTTCATAAGTAGGTTGCTTAAGGGCCTAGCGATGGCACTAAAGTTCTTAATGAACCTTCGGTAAAACCCCGCGTGGCCCAAGAAAGAGCGCACGTCTTTTAGCGATTTCGGTGGGGGAAGATCAGCTATGACATCTATCTTAGCCCTATCAACCTCTATTCCGTTGGATGAAACAATGTGGCCAAGAACTATTCCCTCGGTGACCATGAAATGGCACTTCTCCCAATTCAGCACTAAGTTTTTGTCCACACAACGGGTAAGTACTTTCTCCAACTTGTCCAAACAATGATCGAAAGAGGTGCCAAAAATGCTGAAATCGTCCATGAACACTTCGAGTCCTCTCTCGACCATGTCGCTAAATAAGCTCAACATGCACCTTTGAAAAGTCGCAGGCGCATTACACAAGCCAAATGGCATACGTTTATAGGCAAACATACCAAAGGGTCAAGTGAAGGTCGTCTTCTCTTGGTCAAGTACATCCACCTCAATTTGGTTATATCCAGAATAACCATCAAGGAAGCAATAATAAGGGTGGCCCGCAACTCTCTCAAGCATCTGATCAATGAATGGCAAGGGGAAATGATCTTTCCTAGTTCCCGCATTGAGTTTCTGGTAGTCAATGCAAACGCGCCAACCGGTGGTGGTGCGTTGGGGAACAAGCTCTCCCTTAGCATTCTCAATCACAGTCATACCCGACTTCTTCGGGACGACTTGAATCGGGCTCACCCATTTGCTATCCGAAATTGGGTAGATAATCCCGGCATCCAATAGTTTGATGATCTCGGTTCTCACAACATCTTTCATGTTGGGGTTCAGTCTTCTTTGCATTTCTCTAGAGGGCTTCACATCCTCTTCGAGATGAATCTTGTGAGTGCAAATCAGAGGACTTATCCCCTTCAAATCAGCGATGCACCAACCAAAAGCACTTTGGTGCTTCCTCAGAATTCTCAACAGTTTACCCTCCTGCCCTTCATCTAGGCTAGAGGAGATAACAACAGGAAATGTCTCATCCTCTCCTAGGTATGCATATTTGACATGGGAGGGGAGTTTCTTTAATTCGAGGGTTGGAAATTTTTCACTGGAGGGAGCCATGTGTGTATCCCTCGGAGGTAATTCCTCGAACCTAGAAACCCAATTAACCTCTCTCACTTCCTCGTCCGACGTACTCTCATCGAGTAATTCTCTCAACCTTCCAACCTCCCTCTCGAAGTGGGTATACGTCCCCTCACACTCATAGCTCATCGCTAAACAGGATTCTAAAGCGTCGCCACAAATTTTTTTCTCAAAGTACTCTTCTACTACCTCGTCTATGAGGCTCACCGCGTGAAGATCATCTTCCTCCCCTGCATTTTTGCCTATGTGGAAGATGTTAGTATCCAAGGTCATGTT
Source organism: Sambucus nigra (assembly GCA_949130495.1). NCBI lineage: Eukaryota > Viridiplantae > Streptophyta > Magnoliopsida > Dipsacales > Adoxaceae > Sambucus > Sambucus nigra. The sequence continues at coordinate 248,409,181 of OX422214.1, read as the reverse complement.
CCCAAAAGTGAGTTGCATTCGCCCATTTCTTGTATTGATGATTGCATTAGCTGTAGCCAAGAAAGGGCGCCCAAGGATGATGGGAACATGATTGCTCGAGTTGAAGGAGGGCTCCTCCGTGTCCCAAATGATAAAATCTACTGGGAAGTAGAAAGTGTCAACTTGGACGATCACGTCCTCGACTATGCCTCATGGGATCTTCACTGATCGATCCGCTAATTGGAGGGTGACCTTTGTGGGCTTGAGGTCGCCCAAATCAAGTTGCCTGTAGATGGAGTAAGGGAGTATGTTTACACTTGCTCCCAAGTCAAGTAAGGCTTTCTCAATTTTATTATCTCCAATGATGCAGGATATAGTGGGTGCATCGGGATCTTTGAATTTAGGCAGGAGATCATTTAGTAGAATGGAGCTCACGTTCTGGGCTAGAAATACGTTCTTTTTTACCTTCATCTTCCTTTTTACCGTCAACAAATCTTTGATAACTTTGCCATAAGATGGAATTTGTTTGATGGCGTCAAGAAAGGGTAGATTCATCTTGACTTGCTTAAGTACTTCTAGCACTTTATCACGTGGATTCCCTTTTTGAGCGGGAATCAACCTTCGAGGAAATGGTGCTGCGGAGGGTGGTTTCACTACCACCTCAGGCTCACTAGTGTCTTCCTTATCACTCTCGTTCAAGGGGACATCTTCGGCCTCTTTCGTGCCGGGCGAAATCTCCTTGTCTTTTGTTGTGTCGTGTGGAGAAGGTGATAAATCAACGACTCTTCCACTACGAAGAGTGGTCACTGCTTGACATTGCTCCTGATGTTCAGTGGATGTGGAGCTAACACTAGTTTGACCTTGGGGAGGTCGTTGGCCTTGGTTAGGGAACTTGCCCTTCTCTTGAACACTCAACGAGGATTGTATTTTTGACAGATTTGCATTTATGTCGCCAATCAGACGATCATATTTGGCATTGTTTACAGTCTGGCTTGCAATGAATTGATTCATGGTATCCTCGAGAGTTCTCCGCTGTGGCGGGATATAGTTTCCATGAGGTGGTGGTGCTTGCACATGTCCTTGCATGTGCGGAGCTTGTTGAAATTGTTGTGGTGGAGGAGGGGCAACATGCGAAGGAGGGTTCATTGCAGCATGTTGTTGCTCGTAGCTGAAATCGGGATGATTCTTCCATGAAGGGTTGTATGAATTCCCGTGCGGAGCACCGAAATTACCCTTATAGCCTCCTATACCACTAACTTGCTCTTGCAACATTACTTTGTAGGCGGGTATCGTCGGGCATTCCTCAGTTGAATGTCCCACCTCACAAATCGCACACACCTTCACGACAGGGTTTTGGATAGATCCAACTATCTCACATAAGTCTCGCAATCCTTTCTCCATGGTGTCCAATCGACTGTCCGTCATAGAATTCTTATCTACGTGGAATATGCCGGAGGCCGATGGAGCAGTGGTGGGTTGTCGATTTCGATTTTGAGCGTTCGGGTCAGAGGTATCCCAAGATTGGGTAGTCTCGACGACATACCTCATGTGAAGATCAGCATCATGGGCATCTAGATCGATAAACGGACCGCTTCCCATAGTTTCAACAAGTTGTTTGGAGTTAAGATTTAACCCATTATAGATAAAGGAGATGATTTGCGACGGATCAAATCCATGATGGGGGCATGAAGCCACTAACTCATTGAAACGTTCATAACATCGATGGAATGGCTCATTTTCATGTTGTCTAAACGCTTGAATTTGAGCCTTGATATAGATTGTTCGATGTGTTGGGAAGAATTTCTTGAGAAATTTAGACTGTAGCTCATTCCAGGATGGAATCGAGCTTGGAGGTAAAGACCATAGCCAAGTTTTGGCTTTATCTTTAAGCGAGAAGGGGAAGAGTTTGAGGCGGATTACCTCTTGTGTGCAGGTTTGATCATTGAGGGTATCACACACGTCCTCAAATTCCCTTATATGGAGGTATGGATTTTCAGAATCCATACGGTGGTAATGTGGTAGTGTCTGGATTATCCCATTTTTGAAACGGAACTGCCCGGCATTATACGGGAGTATAATGCATCCTGGAGTGACAGTGCGCTCAGGATATAAGAATTCTCTCAACAGGCGGTACGGAAGCTCGTCCTCACCGGTAGGTGCATTACTATGTTGCGACATCTCTCTCTCACTTGACGATTCAGCGCTCTCACTGGGTGTGCACGAAGTGTGTCCTACGAAGGAGAAGGGAGTGTTACTAGAGATTGATTGCGACGGTGTGGGAGGTGGGATCCAGAACTGTGGGACGTTCGGAGTGTGGGGACTATCGGGATTATACTCAACAAGTGGATTTTTGTGAATGCTGGTTGGAGTATTATGGGGTGCGGGAGTGGTTTCGGAATTTTGCATTAAGCTTGTGAGAGATGGTGGTGAATTTTTTATTTATTTATTTATTTATTTTTTTGGATTTTTGAATTTTTGGTCAAAGCTTTGGATTGACTCGATCTAATCCTAAGTCTACCTAATTCCCCGGCAACGGCGCCAAAAACTTGACACGACTCAGAATGTGTCTCTAAAGTGTGTACTCTCTAGGCTCAAGTGCAAGCCTGTCGCTCAAGTAATAATCCGACAAGTCGGGTATCGATCCTCGGGGAAAAAGGACAACGGAGTTGTGACGACGGGATAAGATGGAGGAATCCTAACGATGACTCTAAAAAGGAAAAGGAAAAGATTTGGTTTTGGTTTTTGGGATCGATTACACTAATGCAATTATGAAATTATGATAAAATATGCAACTAACTAAATTATCTAAATGAAGAATGAAGAATTAAATTGAAACATTTTGAACCTAAATGAGGAGAAAATAGGATGGGAATACAATCCCCCAACCCTAGTGTAATGTAGTGACAACGTCAATCATAAATTTATCCGATTAATCCAACCCAGAATTTAAGACTCCCAAGCATTATGTATACGAGGTTCAAGCCCGCGTCATACCTAATCTGAGGATGAGTAAATCGGTATCGCAATAATTGCATTCAAATTGTACTCTAAATCATCACGAGTACCCAGAGGCAAAACGAGATATAAAGATCCACAATTATTGTGTAATTATGCGATACGATCAGAATCAATCGTTAAATTCATCGGATTAACGTTAGACACATGCACTAACACATCAGGTTGGGTTCATGCATCCCAACCTTTTAAAACCTAGCCGGACATGTTAAATTGATTAATGCATGAAATAGTGACGTTACATGTTGAGGAATTCATGATGAAACTAACTAAAAGCATGTAAATACGTATTATGAATGCAAAAATAGGTTGAATCGATCACGAAAACTAAGCATGCAAGAACAACAACAAAAATATTGAATCTTGAATTAAAACTTGAAAAACAAACCCTTAACAATTGAATCTTGAAGCAAATAATTCCTTTGATGTTCCTAGATGTTTCTCCTTCTTCTTCTCTATCAAAAAATGAGTTAAACTACTCCTAATGGCTGCTCTTAAGTTGTGACCTGCGTTCCCTACAATATTGGAGAGTTTAAAACCTAATAGGAGACTTGGGAACCAATCAGCATAAAAGACAAAATTCGCGCATCAGGTACCCCGAACCGGTTCGGGTGTACCTGCGAACCGGTTCGCCTCCCCGAACCGGTTCAGGTTGGGGTTCGCGAATGTGTGCTGGCCTGGAGTTCAACACTTAACACTTTTCTGGCTTTTCCCTTATTTTCTTGGATTTTTCTTCAACTTCAACTGAGCATAACTTTTCAACCGTAGCTCGGATTTGGGTGCCGTTTCTTCCAGTGTTCTCGTTGTTTTGAGCTCTTCAACTTTCCAGTTGGCTTCTTCTTCCGGATCGCGCTGAAAAATTACCGAATTGCCCTTGAACTTGCCTTCTTAGCTTTTCTTGCATTGTCTTGCTTCCTCTTTTGCACTGCTTGCATAATTAACCTGTAACACCAATAAGAGAAGCACCAAACACGAAATACTCGCCACGAAGGTTAGTAGCATAAATGTGAATCAAATCCCTATATGTTACATCACTCGGGTTAACAAATGTACTGAAATTAGGGGAGTAAATATACAATATTTATGCCCAATCAGGGGATAATGAGGGAATTGAGTGCACAGGTGGACAAGTACCATTGGGATCCAAGAAAAATGGAATCACGTCCCAAAGATTTTTCAAATAGTATGGGAAGCGTAGCACACAAACATAAAGAGTTAATCTTGGAAAACAATTAAAGCATTGAGTCCTTGTCCTCAAAATCGTCTCCCTCAGATTTTTAGTTGGATCTGGTGGAGTGATGTGACAACCTCCCTAATAAGATACCGGGCGATCACTCCAATATTAAATTAAAACAGGAGTCTCATATGGATCATTCTTAGCATCACTGTCGAAAATCCATTTTATTACTAATAACCTATTAGGCCGGTGTCAAAATTTTAACTTAACTACTCTTATTAAACAATTAAAATAAAACATCCACAATTTAATGCGTAAATGAAATAAAAAGGAAAATGAAATGAACTAAAATAATCGAACACTCGGTTCAAATTATACAACCATATCGAATAACGAGTAAAGAATAAACAAAATCAGTTGGGCCAGTGGCCCGAATGTTTGTATAATACCTCCTATCTAGAGTACAACGATGGAAGCGGCTATCAAAAACCTGCACGCATCCACAGCTGCTGCAGCTGACGTCTGACTCGAAAGAATTTCCATCCAGACGTCCCTGTGTCTGGACACCTATATATATATAATATATAGAAAGAAAGGAGAGTAGATAGACGGGTCAGAGCCCGAATTTTGAAAATATTTTGCAAGTGCATAAATGCTTTATTTTTAGATAATAGTTTTATCTCATATTTAAATTGGTATCGCACTCCCATGAGATACCCCTCACCTCTCCACTAACAGTGCACTCCTAGCGCATCCCTCTAGACATCATAGTCAAGCTATCATGCTAAACTAGTCTATCCCAAACCCACTATCAATCCTAGATAGTCCAAGTAATGTTCTAAGGACTAAACTTCACCCCAGTCTCAACGCTATGCCATGTTCGTGCGTGGGGTGTCTCGCAAAGAGAAATCCAAATAAGGAATCCCCCCGATACACTACTATGCGGCACGGTCGATCGTCGAGATTCGCCAGTCCCTCAGTACATATATATATATATAATATAAGAGCACTAAGGATTAAACTTCTCCCCAGTCTCAACACACTGCCATATTCGTGCGTGGGGTGTCTCGCAAAGTGAAATCCAAACAAGGAACCCCCCGATACACTACTATGCGGCAAGGTCGATCTTCGGGATCCATTAGACCCTAGGCACTCGATTCATCCATTTATATATACATATTCATATTTTACCATAACCATCCGGATCTATCTCCCGGACTGAGGATTCATATACAAAGTATTTATCAATACCATTATTTTTCTCAAAATTTCCCATTTCCCTTTTTATACTCAGGAAATGTAAATATAAAAGCCAATTCATTATCATGAATTGCTTTAACAAATCATATACCTTTTAAAAGCCAATTTTATTATCATAAAAATGCTTTTCCTTTATATGTCATCCCATTTCCCTTTTTATACTCAGGAAATGTACCAAAAGCCATTTCCATTATCATGAAAATGCTTTGATCAAATCATGCTTCCACATCCCTTCTTCCATCCGGGAGTGTTACCGAAGCCAAACCTTTATCCCATTTCCCTTTTTATAGTCAGGAAATGTAAATTGAAGCCAATCCATTATCATGAATTGCTTCAATAAATCTAAGACCTCCCCTCCGGGTTTCCCCACTGGACGCGCCCTTAAATGGCTATCATCTTCCAGGGCCTATCTATACAAGACAACCTGGGAACCTACCAACGTCGGGAAGCGACCATATTGCCTGCGGGAAAGTCAGGACCACACCCGGAATCCCCAAACCAGCGCAGTAATACAAATGCCCATATGGCCTAGGGACTATATCCAACCTTCTCAACAGCCAGGAAGGCTTCACCACAACGCGCACAACTTCCCTTATGATAGCGATTTAGGGAGGTGTGTATAATCCATAATTTATTAATTATGAAAAATATTTCTCATTCCATTTTGAAAATATTCATTTTTATATTTTCAAAATCATTTCCATCATAACATATATATATACATAAATCACACAGTATATACATATCCTATATATTCTTCCTAGAATATATATAAACAGCCATAGTGGCCTATAGCATCTAGCGATGACCACTAATCCCAAGGATTCTCTCAAAGAATCATAATCATGCTTTCATATAAGCATGATACTAAACCCAAAGTATTTTCTTACTTCGAAAAATAATAATAACCTTAATCATCTCTTAAGGATTTATTGGATATTCCCAACTATACTAATTCACTCTAAGTGAATATACATACATATATATACTCCCAAATCCACAAGTCCCTTAGGACATAACCCTCTAATATACTTTAATTTAGAAGGCCCTTAAACTTAATCTCAAAGAGGAGAAATAATAATAATCTTCAAAATCTTGGGCTGAAAACAGGGCACCGGTCGACCGGCCCTAGACCCCCGGTAGACCGCGGGTTGTAAATAAGCCTACGAAACAAAGCAGTAGGCCCTTTCTCCTTGACGCGGTCGACCGGCCATAGGGGCGCGGTAGACCGGTCACACCAGGTCCTCAAAACTTTAATTCCTCAAATCCTTAATCCAACAACCCAAATTCATTTTTGAGGTTTCTAAACTACCCCAAAAATTATCCCGAACATCTACGACATTAATTGTAGACGTAATTTTTCCAATTCCCGATTTGATTTCCGAGTTGATAATTTCAACCCGGAGCTGTCATCTTGTAAAAATCATATCAAATCTTTGAAAAATCAGAAAAATACGCGGTTGGCGCCCACGCGACCGTATCGAAAAGATCTACAACTTTCGTGTTTTGGGTGAAAGCTAAATCATTTGTCTTCATGGTCGAAAATGACCCCAAATGTTACGGGTTACTATTCATTATCTCTCCCAAAATCCCAAACTCCATTTTTCTCCATTTTTGTTGTTTCTAACCTCACCCAACAACTCAATAAACATCTAATCTATGTTTTACAACTAACACATCAATTATTTTGGGGTATTGGATCATTTCTCTTAGTTTTAAACCCTAAAACCATAAAAACCCCAACTTAACCTTTAAACCCCTTTTATACTCCATTAACTTGGTTTTGATACTAAAAATCATTAAGGGTCCGTTTGATACATATTGGACAAAAGTGTTGGCATGGCAAAATTTGGCTGGACAAATTTTGCCTAGACAAATATTTTTTTCTCACATTAGACTATCAAACACCAAATAAGGTAAAACAAGTTTTTTAGGCAAAACATTTTAATAACACATTTTTCGTCCATATTAACATATATAATAATAAAAAATATGTTTTTTTTTTTTATTGTCGTCCCAAGTCTTATTTAATAAAAAAACAGTTTTTTCTTTTCTTTTTTACTTCCCGTTTTTATTTATTAAAAAAGTAACAAACTATATATAAAAAACAAAGTTTTTTACGCCAAAACTACTTACTAAAAACAGTTTTTACATTAAAACAGTTTTTACGTTAAAAAAGTTTTTAATTTTTTTTACATTAAAACAGTTTTTATATTAAAATAATTTTTTGCATTAAAACAGTTTTTACATTAAAACATTTTTAAATTTTTTACATTAAAACAATTTTTACATTAAAACAATTTTTTACATTAAAACAGTTTTTACATTAAAATAATTTCTTACATTAAAACAGTTTTTACATTAAAACAATTTTTTATATTAAAACAGTTTTCACATCAAAACAATTTTTAATTTTTTACATTAAAACATTTTTTACATTAAAAGAGTTTTTTACATTAAAACGGTTTTTACGAAAAAACAGTTTTTAAACAGATTTTAATTTAAAACAGTTTTTTTAACTATTTAAAACAATTTTTAAAATATTCATAACAATTTTTAAAATATTCATAACAATTTTTTTTTAACTATTTAAAATAGTTTTTAAATTGTTTTTTAAAATATTAAAAGCGTTTAAGAAGTTAGCAAATTTGTTGGCAAATATTTCTCACCCATATAGCAAAGCAAAATTTGCCAACATGTTATGCATAAGTGGTGTTGTACATTGGCAAATAGCTTGTAGGCAAATTTTGCTATCAATCACACCAAATTGTAAGCAAATATCATATTTGCCAACTTATTTGCCATTTGCCATAGCAAATAATGCTATCAAACGGACGCTAAGAGTTTACACTACATCAATGTGTAAACTCATAATCAACTTTTACCCAATTTATTTTAAGGGTTCTAACCCCAAAATCATATTTTTACCAACTATGATATGAGATTAATGCACAAAAGTAAATAAAGCAAGTAAACACTTGTCTTGTGGATAAAATCCGACGACCTCGAGTCGAATCCGTCGGAGTTTGGCCCGAATCTCCCTTTTCTCCCCTCTTTTCTCCTTCCTCTCTCTCTTCTCTCTTTTCTTTCTCTTTTCTCCCTCTCTCCCTCTTTATAAAGAAAGAAAAAGGGTTTAAACCCTTAAAACCCCAAAACGACTCGTTTACCCAATTACGAGTTACTTTTACCTCTAAAATTACCCGGAACTCAATTTCGACAATCGGACACTCTGTTCCGACTATCTCGGACATTCCCAGACTCGTGGCGCAGTTAAAATTTCCATCCGAGGTACTTGACCGCAACTCACTATTCTAACCCAAAATAATTAAATGCGGGTTTTCAACACCAAATCTTACATCTTTTGTCGCTATACTCCCCGGCGACATATAAATAAAATATTTCGACCTATATAGTCCCGAAAATAATCATAACATCCTTCGAAAATCATTTAATCCTCGAAAATCCCAAAAATTACTATTTAGGAAAATTCCCCAAATTCCAATTTATATCCAATTATGGCATTTAATGGTCTCCAAAAGGACGGGTTGTTACATACTCCCCCCCTTACAACGGAATTTCATCCTCGAAATTCAGATACGACCTACACCACCAATCCTAGGATCACTCCAAATCCTAATACCTCAAAGGGAATGACACTAACCCAATGGTTCCCAACCATGTACAATACGACTACCACGATCGTAAAGTGACTTTAATACGTCACATAATACCCATCATCTATAATGCCTATCGGCATGAATTTCAACCTTATATACTACGCCCATTCTATTTCAGGCGGTATATAAACCAACTTACCAAGGTGCCCATACACCTTTCTAACTCGTGCATATCTGCACATCCGTAGTGAACGTCTGACACGTAATACTCTCTCCCAATAAGGATCTCCTTTCCTTGGTGTAATACTCACCTATGGGTCCTTCCAACCCGCGAAATTCCAAACTCCTAACCTCGGTATCGCTAACTCTATCGAGCCTACATCCTACAATGTTACTATCAATGCGTTACCCTACCTACGCGAAACTAATATAATCCTAAGTATGTCCCTAGTGCCCAAGGCCTCTCTCAACTCCCGACAATTGCTTGGTTTCATGCGTGGGACGTCTCGCCAAGGCAAAATCCAAACAAGGAACCCTCCCGTTACACTACTCCCTCGCGTAGTCGGTCATCGAGATATAGCGACCTAAGGCACACCAGCGGGACGTCCTAAATATTGCCTACGCTAAACTACGAACGCATTCCTACTATCTTATCCTTCCGCCCATACAGAAGGAAACCTTATCAATCGAAGTGCCCATTTTCTATAGAAAGTGTCACAAACATAACACCCAAAATTTATCTTCTCAAAATCTGCCTTTTTCATTAAGGCCTGACTATTGTCCTCAAATCAATTTCTCCAAGTCCAACCTCACCCACCCATTTGTGGCGAGGGGACCACTTTAGTGCTTTTCCATAGCATAATATTTCCATAAGCATACCATCATCACAGGGCTCGTAGTCTATAGTGGTTCATCCACACTATAAGACTAACCCACATCCTTGCATCCCATAACATCTTTCCACGCCCGGCGCCGTTAAGAGTCATGTGTGGAGTGTCTCGCAAAGCGAAATCCAAACAAGGAACCCCTCCACACATTAACACTTGACTTCGTCGGTCACGGAGTCCCGTTATTTCAGACATGCAACCGGGATAATCCTATCCCTTATCATCGAAAGGTGGTCTGAACTCCTATCTCTAACTAAGAGTCACACCACCCAACGCTCGCACTATTTCTAAGTCCTTGCGCAAACCATAATGAGCTTTATCTTACAGCTCAACACAAATCCTGCGGCCTTAAATCATATATATAAGGTCGCCATACATACCAACCAAAATAAGGAAACCTCCGCTCATCGAGGTTTCATCAATCCATAACAATAAAGGTGAACTCAACCTTTATCAAGGTGAGACACCACAATAACAACCTGTTCCCTCCAGGAACTGCGGACACGATAGTCTTGCCATCATTAGCCTGCTATCGCTCCGATCAACCAAATATATTATACGTATACATACAAAATATAATCACCCGCCTCTATGGCGAGTGAAAGAAAACAAAATTTCGCTATTGCGGAAAACACACAAGCGTACTTATTTATATTATCGTGGCCGCCACAAAACTCAAAATACACATACGAGTCTAGGGCTAACGAACTCCACAACTTCATCTAGCCACACCTCTTACTAGAATTTCTTAACTCTAGGCCCCATCTGGGCACCCTAACCTTGTCCTTATTCCTATCGGAAAAGACTATCCGTAAGATCCCTTTTTGGACCCTCAACTTCAATGAGGAATTTAACTTTAGTACCACTCTCAACTTCAGCGGTACTATGGTATTCCTAACGACCATTCTTTAGTAGTTTCCACCAAAATCCGTAACAATTACCATAAGGAGAGTGACCTCTGCTAAGGCCCTCATCCCCAACTTCCACCATCTGCTCCAGCTAAGTCTCATCTCCTGCTACCATCTAAGCTCCGCACACGATTCTCAAACGAGCGCGCAAAAGATTTCTATAATCTTCTAACATGGCAGGAGAACGAAATCTCACAAGAGAAATCAAAAATCCTAATCCTGAGGCTCTATATCAAATCGAGAGCAACGCTGAAAGCGTAGTACGTCCGCACAGATTCCTAAGGACACTAGAACCTGATGCTCTGATACCATCTGTGACAACCCGCCTAATAAGATACCGGGCGATCACTCCAATATTAAATTAAAACAGGAGTCTCATATGGATCATTCTTAGCATCACTGTCGAAAATCCATTTTATTACTAATAACCTATTAGGCCGGTGTCAAAATTTTAACTTAACTACTCTTATTAAACAATTAAAATAAAACATCCACAATTTAATGCGTAAATGAAATAAAAAGGAAAATGAAATGAACTAAAATAACCGAACACTCGGTTCAAATTATACAACCATATCGAATAACGAGTAAAGAATAAACAAAATCAGTTGGGCCATTGCCCGAATGTTTGTACAATACCTCCTATCTAGAGTACAACGATGGAAGCGGCTATCAAAAACCTGCACGCATCCACAGCTACTGCAGCTGACGTCTAACTCGAAAGAATTTCCATCCAGGCGTCCCAGTGTCTGGACACCTATATATATATAATATATAGAAAGAAAGGAGAGTAGATAGACGGGTCAGAGCCCGAATTTTGAAAATATTTTGCAAGTGCATAAATGCTTTATTTTTAGAAAAATAGTTTTATCTCATATTTAAATTGGTATCGCACTCCCATGAGATACCCCTCACCATTCCACTAACAGTGCACTCCTAGCGCATCCCTCTAGACATCATAGTCAAGCTATCATGCTAAACTAGTCTATCCCAAACCCACTATCAATCCTAGATAGTCCAAGAAATGTACTAAGGACTAAACTTCACCCCAGTCTCAACGCTATGTCATGTTCGTGCGTGGGGTGTCTCGCAAAGTGAAATCCAAACAAGGAACCCCCCCCGATACACTACTATGCGGCACGGTCGATCGTCGAGATCCGCCAGTCCCTCAGTACAGAAAGATATATATATATATACCATAAACATTTATAATATAAGAGCACTAAGGATTAAACTTCTCCCCAGTCTCAACACACTGCCATATTCGTGCGTGGGGTGTCTCGCAAAGCGAAATCCAAACAAGGAACCCCCCCGATACACTACTATGCGACAAGGTCGATCGTCGGGATCCATTAGACCCTAGGCACTCGATTCATCCATTTATATATACATATTCATATTTTACCATAACCATCCGGATCTATCTCCCGGAATGAGGATTCATATACAAAGTATTTATCAATACCATTATTTTTCTCAAAATTTCCCATTTCCCTTTTTATACTCAGGAAATGTAAATATAAAAGCCAATTCATTATCATGAATTGCTTTAACAAATCACATACCTTTTAAAAGCCAATTTTATTATCATAAAAATGCTTTTCCTTTATATGTCATCCCATTTCCCTTTTTATACTCAGGAAATGTACCCAAAGCCATTTCCATTATCATGAAAATGCTTTGATCAAATCATGCTTCCACATCCCTTCTTCCATCCGGGAGTGTTACTGAAGCCAAACCTTTATCCCATTTCCCTTTTTATACCCAGGAAATGTAAATTGAAGCCAATCCATTATCATGAATTGCTTCAATAAATCTAAGACCTCCCCTTCGGGTTTCCCCACTGGACGCGACCTTAAATGGCTACCATCTTCCAGGGCCTATCTATACAAGACAACCTGGGAACCTACCAACGTCGGGAAGCGACCATATTGCCTGCGGGAAAGTCAGGACCACACCCGGAATCCCCAAACTAGCGCAGTAATACAAATGCCCATATGGCCTAGGGACTATATCCAACCTTCTCAACAGCCAGGAAGGCTTCACCACAACGCGCACAACTTCCCTTATGATAGTGATTTAGGGAGGTGTGTATAATCCATAATTTATTAATTATGAAAAATATTTCTCATTCCATTTTGAAAATATTCATTTTTATATTTTCAAAATCATTTCCATCATAACATATATATATACCTAAATCACACAGTATATACATATCCTATATATTCTTCCTAGAATATATATAAACAGCCATAGTGGCCTATAGCATCTAGAGATGACCACTAATCCCAAGGATTCTCTCAAAGAATCATAATCATGCTTTCATATAAGCATGATACTAAACCCAAAGTATTTTCTTACTTCGAAAAATAATAATAACCTTAATCATCTCTTAAGGATTTATTGGATATTCCCAACTATACTAATTCACTCTAAGTGAATATACATACATATATATACTGCCAAATCCACAAGTCCCTTAGGAAATAACCCTCTAATATACTTTAATTTAAAAGGTCCTTAAACTTAATCTCAAAGAGGAGAAATAATAATAATCTCCAAAATCTTGGGTTGAAAACAGGGCACCGGTCGACCGTTCCTGGACCCCCGGTCGACCGCGGGTTGTAAATAAGCCTACGAAACAAAGTAGTAGGCCCTTTCTCCTTGACGCGGTCGACCGGCCATAGGGGCGCGGTCGACCGGTCACACCAGGTCCTCAAAACTTTAATTCCTCGAATCCTTAATCCAGCAACCCAAATTCATTTTCGAGGTTTCTAAACTACCCCAAAAATTATCCCGAACATCTGCGACATTAATTGTAGACGTAATTTTTCTAATTCCCGATTTAATTTCCGAGTTGATAATTTCAACCCAGAGCTGTCATCTTGTAAAAATCATATCAAATCGTAGAAAAATCAGAAAAATACGCGGTTGGCGCCCACGTGACTGTATCGAAAAGATTTACAACTTTCGTGTTTTGGCTGAAAGCTAAATCATTTATCTTCTTGGTCGAAAATGACCCCAAAGGTTACGGGTTACTATTCATTATCTCTCCCAAAATCCCAAACTCCATTTTTCTCCATTTTTGTTGTTTCTAACCTCACCCAATAACTCAATAAACATCTAATCTATGTTTTACAACTAACACATCAATTATTTTGGGGTATTGGATCATTTCTCTTAGTTTTAAACCCTAAAACCATAAAAACCCCAACTTAACCTTTAAACCCCTTTTATACTCCATTAACATGGTTTTGATACTAAAAATCATTAAGAGTTTACACTACATCAATGTGTAAGCTCATAATCAACTTTTACCCAATTTATTTTAAGGGTTCTAACCCCAAAATCATATTTTTACCAACTATGGTATGAGATTAATGCACAAAAGTAAATAAAGCAAGTAAACACTTGCCTCGTGGATAAAATCCGACGACCTCGAGTCGAATCCGGCTGAGTTTGGCCCGAATCTCCCTTTTCTCCCCTCTTTTCTCCTTCCTCTCTCTCTTCTCTCTTTTCTTTCTCTTTTCTCCCTCTCTCCCTCTTTATAAAGAAAGAAAAAGGGTTTAAACCCTTAAAACCCAAAAACGACTCGTTTACCCAATTACGAGTTACTTTTACCTCTAAAATTACCCGGAACTCAATTTCGACAATCAGACACTCTTTTCCGACTATCTCGGACATTCCGAGACTCGTGGCGCAGTCGAAATTTCTATACGAGGTACTTGACCGCAAATCACTATTCTAACCCAAAATAATTAAATGCGGGTTTTCAACACCAAATCTTACATCTTTTGTCGCTATACTCCCCGGCGACATATAAATAAAATATTTCGACCTATATAGTCCCGAAAATATTCACAACATCCTTCGAAAATCATTTAATCCTCGAAAATCCCAAAAATTACTATTTAGGAAAATTTCCCAAATTCCAATTTATATCCAATTATGGAATTTAATGGTCTCCAAAAGGACGGGTTGTTACAAGTGAGACGTCTAAGTGTATGTCCCGTAAGATGAAGCATCTTAAAAAACATTCCCATACAAGAATCAGATCAACATCCTTAACACATTCATCCTGTTTTTGTGATGGATTTAATGGTTCGATAATAGTGAGTACGCAAGGAGACAAATGATCTTAAACCTCAGTAGATTTTGCGATATTTATAAGAGGTTGATATTAAAAAGAACTTGGATCACTCTCATTGATTTCATCCTCAAAAGTGTTAGGTGAAGCGGAAGTCTCGAGCTTCTCTAAGTTGTCCAAATAATCATTAAACTCCTTGCAAGTTGCTCTAATTTTTAACTCTGTAGCAGCAAGGTCATCAGATTGCTTTTTGCTAATAATCAAGAGTTCTTCCAAAGTAGGCTTCCTTGGTTCTAGCACCTCGGATTCCTCATTTGGTTGAAAGCATTCTTCAACTTCAAAAATATCGGAAGAAAAATCCTCATTGGGTTCAAATAATGCATCTAACTCTTGCTCCCAATAATGATTTTTTCCCGATATTCTTTTTCAAGTCTTTCTTCTTCAAGCAATTTATTTTGATAAATTTGGATGGCCTTAGCACTGGGCTTGTATTTATGAGACCCATCTTTAGTGATATTGATCCAATGTTCATCAGTCTTGAGCACCTCCTCCTCACTATTAGCATAACAATTAAAGCCACCAAAAGAGTTAAAATAAGACATTTCAAAGTGGGCAATTAAAAAACGTGACACACATAATTTTTTTTTTGTGTGTATTTTTTTTCCGAAATTGTAAGTCAATTATAATCTATAACAAACAGTCCCCGACAACGGCACCATTTTGATTGAGGTGTAAATCGAGCATCCATGTAATACGCTAGTCATTGTTATCGGCTTCCAACCTCAATACAAAAAACCTAAACTTGTAACTACACTCTTAAGGAGTATAGTGGTGAGTCTGAGTATCGAATCCACAAGGAATGTTTGAAAGAATTTAATTGATTTATTACTTCTAAAATAAAAGTGAAAAAGATGATGATGGTTGAAAAGGAAAAAATTAAAAAAATTAACTATGCATGCATGAGCAAACTAATTAAGATGAATGAGAAAGTAGGTTGGAATACAATCCCCTAACCCTAGTAATTTACCATGTAGAATACTAGAATTGTAAATTATAAATTTGAATGAATCCACTCTTTATAGATCCTAAGCATTACGTATATGAGGTTCAAGCCCGCACCATACGAAATCAAAGGTAAATATAAAGAGGTGCTAAATAATTATACGCACATCGTATTCTTAAACATCCCAAGAACCTAGGGCAAGAGAGATTGAAAGATCTACAATGGTTGTAAAATGGTCTCGCACGACTCTTTCAAATTTTTAATTTAAATTATATTTTCTACATAAGTAATTTACATTGGGATGGGTTCGTGCATCCCAACCCTTAAAAACTTAGCTAGGCATGATTTTATTAAATGAAAACAAAATTCTAGATGTGCAGGAAGTCATAGGTCTATTATGCATTGAAAAGGAACTTGGATTGAGAAACAAAATTAAACTACAAGAGTAATTTAAACTTACAATATGAAAGAAATTGAAAGTAGAACTTAGAAATACTTGAATGGAAGAAGGAGATCTGAACTTGAAACTTGAATCTTGAATAAATCTTGTTTAAGTTACAAACTAGGGTTTCTAAATCCTAAGGAAAGAAAAATATAAAATTATGTGCCAAAAAAGACTCTCTCCCTTCCTCCATTTTATTAATCTAGGGCATGGATTTTTATATACCCAAATGTGAATTTTCCCATGCCTCTCCACATTTTACCACTAATGAAAAGGAATTATACAAGAAATTTCAAGAGTTGAAACTCTTCAGCTTCCAGAATTAATTTCAACTTTGGCTTTCTGTCTCCAACTTCAAATGGGCATAACTTCTTCACCGTAGATCGGATTGGGGTACCATTTTTTCCAATGTTCTTGTAATTTATATCTCTTCAACTTTATAGTCTTCCCCACCTCCAGAATATGGCTGTAAAATTACGAAAATGCCCTTTGACTTGTCTTCCTTTGTTCTCTTCCTTTCTTCCGGTTTCTTTCTTTCTTTTCTTATACTAAATACCTCTAAAATCAATAAAAAATACACAAAACTCGGGGTACTTGTTAGAAGAAGTCATTATAAATGATATGGGATAAAAGCAAATCAATTATGTTGTTCGAGATATTAAAATTGCTAAATTAAGGGACTAAATTCAGAAGAATTTATGCGTAGACAGTGGGCAGGGGGACAGTGCCGATCAACATGATCCTTGGCTTACTATTGAAAGGGGGTGGTCTCCCCTCATTTATCACAGTTTTCTGACTTATTTTCTTCTGCAATTACCTTCTGCGAATTGTTTTTAACGTTCCAAAACCAAAGGATGTCCACTTTTGTGAGTAATGCAACACATAGGGCATGTCTAGATGTTAACGATTGGGTGAACTTGGAATGGAGGGATAGGTCGCCCCTTAGGTTGGGTAATGAGAACCCCTTTGACTCGTTCGAGCCAGTGGTGGATGTGCGGAAACTTCTGCGCTATCCATCGCGTCATCGCTCTTCTAGGGTGGTGAACCCTGATAGTTATGTAAGTATAAATGACCTTCAATTTTCTTTCATTTTTATTTGTGATATTCTTTCTTTCTTGAATTTTGACAAGGATTTTTCTTTTTGTCTTTGACAGTTTGACGTTGCTTTGTCCACCATGAATGCCCGCGGGACAACTGGGCTTAAGGATGTTTGGGAGCACCTCCCATTGGTGGTGCGTTGGGTTGTGTCATCTGCCAGGTTTGGGAAACTGGCATCTCCAATGGATGAGACGCCTCGTTCGATAACTATTTTAGCTTTGGGGGAGAGGTGGTGGGACACAACCCACACCATGCATTTTGGCTTTGGGGAGATGACTTTGACTCCCATAGATTTGCAACATCTTCTGGTGATGGATTGCGATGGGGAGAATATATAGGTGGATATGACCTTACGGGTGATGCCAGCGACGGTTACGGTGGCATTAGGTGATGTGGGGATGATAGTTTTTGGGGATTCTATCCATTTGTCCCTTTTGAGGGAGGTTTTGCTGAGTAGGGTGATTGACGTGGATGACGGGATGTCAGTGAGACAGATGGCCCGGTTGTTCAATTTATTGGTGTTGGGAGGGTTTCTGGTGGCGTCAAGCGATGACGTCGTCCATTTATGGTTTTTTCCATTCTTGAGGATGCTTTCGAATGTTCCTCTTTATGATTGGGGGAGCCTGACTTTGGCGAACCTTTATTCTTCTCTGGATGCATTCAGCCGGTGCTGCCGATGAAATTTTACTGGATTCATATACCTTCTTGAGGTATTCTTTAATTTGTGCATTTTTCCATTATGCATTCGCATTTTCCTTTATGTGTCCTTTCTTTGATTGCTGACTGTTGTCCTTTTCCAAACGTGGTTCTATGAGGTGCTTGGGTGCAACATCCAATTGATTGCTTTGAAGGATGAGACTGTTGGGAAATTTTTCCGAATGTACCAATGGCAGAAGTCTAATTGGAAGTCTAATAAGTCTCTCTCTTTGGAGGCGGTACCCCAGGTCTTTAATGTCTTGACCAGTGATCGGGTAAGCCTTCTTTCTTATTAGGATGATTCTTCTTTGATGTTTCTCTTTCAGATATTGATTTTTTGGGTGGGATTTCGCAGGTGACCTTTTACCCTTGGGGGACGGTTGTCCAGGATACGAGGGTGACTGGGGAGAATACGTAGATGAGGCGTCTGTTAGCGCATGAGTTTGGATACTCTTGGTATCTCGAGGAGAGGGTAGTCCGACAGATTATGGAGGAGGAGGTGGTGGTGCCACCTGCGTAACCCCTATGTTCATGAGATGCAAGCGAGAGATGTTGGAGGTTTCACAAGTTGCAGCTATGATTGGTGAGCCTTACTCGTCGTATAGTGTCATGATGGCGGCGTACGATTATTTGGACTTTGTGAAGAACTGGCTGATGTCACCTAGCATATACGATTTGATGCCTCTTCCTCATGTGGGTTCGAGTTGGACAGTGGGGTCTTTCTATAATGCAGGTGGACCATCGACATTTGCCGCAGCGACGGCCTCAGAGGTTCCTTTTGTGCGATTGTACGCTCCTACCTACAATATTTGAAGTAACTGACGGGGGGTCGGTTCGTATGCTGCATCGTCCTAATGCGATGGATCCAAAGGAGTTGGGCTTGACAGAGGAGGTCCTCCATCGTGAGTTACACTTTTTATTTCTTTGCCTTTTGATTCTTCAATTTATTTTCTGCTTTAGACTGATTTTGATTTTCCTTTGCAGCAAATTTGGGTGTCGACCACTTGGCTAAAGGACGTTCGGAATTGGATATCTTCAGCAACTGCTCATATTCGGGATGCTATTTCGATTCCTTCTTGCTTGGTGTCGTCTGCCTCATCTGAGGAAGGGACTGGCTCGAGGAGTGGAGGTACGTCGAGGAGGGGTATCTTAGAGAGAGAGAGGAGAGAGTTTGTAGGTGAGAGAGTGTGAGAGAGAGAGAAGAAGAAGTATGGGTCCGGGCTGAGTCCTATTTTTTTTGTTTTTTCTTGATTCCTGTAAAGTCAATGTAACACATAAAGCAAATCTATGCAATGCAATGAATTGTTTTATTATTATCTTTGATTTTGATGACTGAATGCATATGCTCTTTTTGCTTTGTTGCTGAGACCGTAAAAAAGAAGTCTAAAAAGTGAAGGAAAATTTATTGAACCCAAAATGAGTAATAACATAAGGATAAAGAAAATTTGAAACTCTTTTGAGAATAATGATTTATTTTTATTGAGTTTTTGATTTTGACAAAAGAGGAAAAAGGGTAATTCCCAAAAATAGGGGGTTGCCGATCGTTTGGCCCCTTAGCCTCCCTATTGGCATGTTAGTCAAGTCTACTCTCCTCAACCTTTGGTACTTTATGTGGTAGGATTTTCCTGTGATTTCTATAAAATTTTGTGTCTTTTGTTGAGGTCTTGATCAGTATAAATAGGGGTAAGGGTGGAGTGTTTCCTTCATACCTTCACGATCTTCCTTTTTTGCATTTATTTCTTTCTGTGATATGGCTCTCCCCGGTAGCGTTGAATTTGCAAACTACCTCGAGACTTTGGAGACAATGAGCACATACAACGTCGACTATGATGCTTTCAACATGTGTCGAGTCTCTTTGTGGCGTAACCGGCCCATTGAGTGGAATATGCTGACGGCGGCGGTACAATTCTGGTACCCTGAAGACCATGTTTTCTGCTTTGGCTTGGAAGAAGTTTGTTTGACTTATGAAGAGTTATCTACCATGTTGGGGATTAATCCTAGTGTCGCGGTAGCTATGCCTGAATTTTCTCAGTCTCTTAGAGAGCTGTTAGCTGGACTTTTCCATATCTCACCCTCGGTGGCTAGATCATTCATTACGGAAGGGGTGATTTCTCTTCTCACGATTCTGCATTTTGTTCATCTACAGGTTGTTATTGATGTTAGATATGCCGAAGCCATTATTCTAGGCTTGGTTTTAAATCTGATGTTGGTGACTGGGGAACTACTGGTAGACCCACTACTTACAGATTACAGTCATTACTTCATAGATGTCATACCGTCGTAATCCAGTAGCGGTGATACTGGCGAAGACTCTGAATGGTTTGGATTCCTGGAGGGAAGGTCATTCTGACTTCTTAAGGGGTAGCCCTATGATGTTGTTCATGTGGTTGTCGAAAATATTCTGTTTGGCAGTTCCTCCAGAGTATCCTTTGTCGATTGTGCATAACTTCTTTTCATGCTAATTTATCAGTGTAGGCATGAATGTTGAAATATAGGAGAACTGGTTTTGTAATAGGCCAATGGAAGTAGAGAATCCAAAGGAAAATGTGTAGGGTGAAGTGTAACAACATCCATGATTTAATTTCGGGAAAATTTTTAGTTCACAGGAGCGGTATTAAGTGATGAGAGTCAGTCACCACATATAAAGAAGTATATGTGAAATTCAACGACAAATTTTGGGTATGGTTTAACCGTTAGGTCTTCCATTTGTTGTTCTAACAGAGATGCGAATAAATTTCGAAACTTACCATAAGTGGGTATGATAGATACCGATCGTGAGAGACAAGTTGATTTGCTTAATGAACTTAGTACCCGACGAAGGGGGTACATAGAATAATAAAAAGGGTTCATAGCTAATAAAGGGCCCATGAGTATAATAAAAAAGTATGGATGAGAAATCCAGCTAGGATGACTAATGTCGATGTAGTCAATGTCACACGTGCAAGTTTATATTAATACTCTCAGAAGAAGTGAGCTAGGAGGATTAGAGAATCTAGCTGAAGAGCAAGACTGGACTTAATGGTGTTAGTGAAATACCACATGAGAGTATGCCCAATAGGGGACCCATTTAGATGATTTTGATTGATTGAACTCCTACAAAGTGACGAGGAAGTCAATCAAGGCCGTAGAGGCCAATAATAAGTTCCATAGGGACAGCGTAGCCAAAGGGATAAATGGAGTAACAATTGGAGCCAAGACTACTAAGTCTAAGAGAAGGACACCTCGACATGGCTAGTGAGGCCAAAGATAGGGCATAACACATAAAAGTGTCCTATGTTTGGAGAGTAGGGCCACCTAGGGGTGGGCACGGTCCGGTCCGGTCCGAGTTTTGCCTATTTTTTGGACCGGACCGAATATTCGGTCCTCAATTTTTTTGGACCGAGACCGGACCAATTAATTCGATTAACCTACTAATTCGGTCCAGGCTTTTTTCGGTTCGGTCCGGGGTAAAATTCGGTCCTGACCCTATTTTATATATATGTACATTTTATGAATGTTTTTATCTATTTTTCTCACAAATATATATACAAAAAAATAATATTCGAAACTCCAAGTGATATTTACATAGATTTTTTTTAACCCAAATTAAAAAAATGTCTACACATATATAAAATGTTCCAAATTAAATTCATAAGTTATATACATTAATTCAAAAACTATACATAAGAAACACAATAACATTATTTTTATTATATATATATGGGAATCGGTTCGGTCCAGTCCAAATCGGTCTTTTAATATAGTGGACCGCGGACCGGATCAGATTAATCGATTTTTAGTTTTTGTGAACCGATTTTCGGACCGGTTTTAAAATAGCCTTAATTTTCGGTTCGGTTCGGTTCGGTCCAATCGGTCCATTCGGGTCGGTCTTTTTTTTGTCCACCCCTAGGGCCACCTGTGTTAAACTTATTCACAGCGAGATAGTGAGACTAGTTAGATGGGGAACTCTTCCAGTGGAGCACAATAACAAGAGGAGCGGGATTTTCGGTAAGGGAAATCGTGCTAAGAGAGTTAGGTCAGGGATTACCAACGCATGAGTGGTGGATTTAGGTAGGATCAACAAGGTCCTCAACAGCAGCAATAACATATCCGTTCCTCAGGGCTGTTGGGGCTAAATAGAATGACGAGGGAGGCCAACAGGGTCAGGGTCAGAGAAAGGAGTGTTTCTCTGGCAGTTGCTACATCTGTGGAAAGATTTTCGGGCCAATGTTTCACTTATGGGAGTGAAGGCCATAATAAAATAAGGGATTACCCAAAGCGAGGCATGGGGCAACTAAAGGATGAGATCCTGGATGTATAACCATTATAACAGACTGGGGGTCAGTTTCGGTATGGGAGTACATGAATGGAACCAGCGATCAGGAGAGACAGATGCCAAAGGTAAGTAATGTCTTTGTTTCACCCTTGCAAATACGAGATTAGTTCGGGTGACATGTGTACATCACAAGGTATGATTGTTCACACTTAAATTCGAGAGTGAGTCTGGTTTAGTGGATGCATTGGAAATATAGGCATGGTTGTTCATATATAGCTACCGTTGGGTAACGAGGATCATTTATGTGTCACTCGTAGGGGAACGCGTGTGGGCATTGAAAAGAATTTAATGTTTTGATTTTGCTGCTTTTGAGAGTTAGAAAAGTAAGACTTATTATAACCATGCGTAGTGACTGGATACCGAGAGTTTGAGCTGTAGTAGGTTGTGTGATAAGACTATCGTGCTTGTTATTCCAGGGTGAGATTTATTATATTATGTTATGATCAAATGTAAAGATCTATATCCTTGATGTTATAAATAGATACCAAAATGTCATGGACTTTGATGAGTATGTTGTCTAATTATATTTAATCCTGTTGTGTAGGGACTTTTCACTGATGTGATTTAGGGTGCTTTATGTTCTTTATCGAGCGAAAATATATAGCTCGCTACTTATATAGCGCTAAGAACTTGTGATAGTAAGAGCGCCGTGTTGTTTGTCGTCTTTAGTGGCATGAGAGTGGACGAGTAGACCTTTTATGTCAGCAGACCGGGATTCAGGAGTACATGTTATGGACTGAGGACCTAATGAATCTCGACGACCAGCAATGTTAGATAGTAGTGTATCGGGGGTTCCTTATTTGGATTTCGCTTTGCGAGACATCCCACCCATGAAACTTAGCGAGCGGTGGAGGTCGGGAGAGGTTTGGTATTTAGTACCTAGGTTTAGTACCTTGATTATTATACATATGCGTGAATATAACTAAAAATTCATAGTTTTATTTTGATTTAAGGCCGGTAGATCAGTTTAATCCTGATGTGAAAACTAGTAAACGTTAATAGCACGAATATATTTGATGGGGCAACCTAGAAAATAATGGAGTTACAACTAAGTGGGTGGTTGAGTATAACCTTACAGTATAGTCATGCCAAGTATATTATATTAAATGCAAGTATATTACGCTCAGTTGATTTGTGCTGAAGTGCACAGTACATAGGGTGTATGGGTGCCCTACTTAGTTGAAATTTTCAGTATCATTCTCGAGGAGAAAATGTAGAAACATATGAAATGAACGTAGATGCACAGGTAATATAGAGATGGGACTAAAATAAAATAAGAGAATATATTTGCATTGAGAGAAAAGCGTGTCACCAGAAATCGGAGAGTAGACGAAAAAGGGGTGATTAGAGTGTTGAAAAGTACAAAGAATGTACATTTTTATTTTCGGGGATAATCAGAAACTACTCCGCACTGAGGAGTAATATGACGATAATTACGTCATAACTAATCGAAGGTTTAAAAGTCTGATTTGGGTAGACAAGAAGTGATTAGGATGTCATTTTCATAAAATTCAGGAAGGTGGTGAGAGTATACCACCGTGCACCAAGTTTGGAATCTGACATAAGTGGTCAGGGGTGGTTAGGAATGTCTCCCATGGAGAGAGTTACGAGATTTATCATCAAGAGAAGTTGGAAACTAAGCAATATGGCATTTTCCAACACAGAAATGAAAGAGCCAATAGAGTGAAGGCTCGTCTTTTGAAGCATTAGTAGTAGTAATACAGTGTGCCATTATACGAGGACACTTAAAAAAATATATCAGCATATAAGAGTGGAAATGACTCGTAGCTCATTTGAAGTAGTAAGGAGTGGACCTTCAGCCAAAAATGGTGGCACTGGCATAAGTATAGTGGAAGCACCAAAACATTATTATAAGTTAACTTTGAATATGCTCGGATGCGTTGAGTGATAGAATCAGAAGTTTTGGTGCCATGAAATATCCGAATTCTGAGGACGAATCAAATGTTGGAAGATACACTGCGAGTGTGTATACTTGACTTGAGCATAGGTTGGGAACAGTGTATTTCACTAATGGAGTTTGCGTATAATAACTCCTATCAGTTTATAATTGGCATGACACCATTTGAGGCATTTTACGGTAGGCTGTAACACCCCGACTAATTAAATACCGGGTAGCTACTCCTTTATAAAATTAATACAGAATATCAAGTTGGTTCAGTATTAGCATCACTGTCGAAAACATTTACTTTATTACTAGCCACCTAATATTTACAAAGAGAGATGCCAATTTTTATTAATTAAATTAACAGTAACCAAGTAATTAAATCAACAACCATCAATCGCATAAACAATCTCATGTGAATAACCAAGGAAATGAAATAAACTGAGTTTGGAGTAAACACTCCAATGATAATAATCCCAGAGTAAATAAAATCCCGATACAAGAGTCTGAATAAACCAACAACTGAAATAATGAAAGTTTCTATCTACAATCTCTAGATAAGAATGGGCACCATGCCCTAACTGATATGAATGGCCAAGGATAAATGTGGAGGCATCTAATGTTAAGATCCTGTAAATTCCACAACAGCTACAACACGTCATCAAAATGGAACTCCTATGCTTGGCATCCCTATGGCTGGGCACTTAAAATGATTTTACAAAACAAAAATAGATTTGGAGGAAAACGGGTCAGAGCCCTAGGTGAAAACAATTTATTATATAGCCAATGTTTAAATTACAATTAAACAACACATATTATAAACATGTTAGTTGCGTACTCTCACATGAGTTTCTCACCTCTCAACTAATGTGCACGCCTAACGTATGCCCTTAACCTATGACGCTAACTAACTGGTGTGTACCACTACTGCTTTCATATTCTAACATAGGGTATCTAATCTTAACACCCAAACAAGTTATATTCATAACCCATAGTCACATTCATTAAATTACTTATCTCAAGTGTTAATTAAATTCTCACATTCTTAGCCCATCCAAATATCTTAGTTATTCACATCTACTAAGCAACAGTGAACTAGTCACAAGTATATATCTATATATGTATGTATGTATGTATGTATGTATATATATATATATATATATATCACTCTCAGTACATATATACATATAAGGCACCCCTAGGCTAAGCTGCGGTGCACACATACTTTGCTATAAAATCTATGTACATCACGTACATAAGGATCACGTGTTTCGAATAACTCAGGAACCGTCTCAATACAAATCAAACACATTGGAGGCGGACATAGTTCACATACCCATGGGTCACGCACATACCTACGATCCCATGGTCAGCTGACGTATCAACTCACAAATAAGTCATTCACAGTCCTATGTCCTTAATGTACCAATCTAAATCCCCTCGAAGGCACACAAAGATAAGATGGCCCTTTTTTTGAAAACCAACCTCCCGTGATAGCAAGTATGGTAGGTGTGTCGTACACATAAGAAATCCATTCACTAGGCATTCATACAACCTAAGTAATCATATTTCAATATAGTTATTCACACATTCCCTCTAGTAAGTCTCGTACGTAGCAAGTTTATCCCGAACCTCATACATAATATATTTAGCTTCATAACTCTCGTCGTATCAATTTGAGTACTTAAACCTATTCCAAAAGGTTACTAGGTCTCCTATTAGTTTCTAGTGTTATCTCAGTAACTTAAAGTTCCTCCGTTACTGTTCTTATCCTTACATCATCATTCATTCCCATTATAGTTTCAATTCGAATGATTTCTAACCGTATCTCACTCAATAGACCCTCGTAAGCAAGAACATTCCAATCCATAAGGTAAACCATTTTTTCGGGCATCAACTAAGACCCTACTGACCTTAACTAAGTCCCACAATATTAAATTAATCACCCTAAGAATCATTATTGGCTTTGGGATTTTTATTAAACCTTAAGGGAAAAACAATTACCAAAAATCAGAAGAGGTCGATCGATCGAAGGAAAGGATTGATCGATATTCTTGGATCAATCGATCGATCAAGCAGGTATTTGCCCAAATCTCTCCTAAACAATTACGGGTTTCTTCCTTTTTACACCTCAATTTCTTCATTACAACATCCTAAACTCCCAATAAAGTTTACTAATCATCCTATTAACATATTAGCATCATCTTTAAAGTATTAGAATCATTAAATCATCATGGCTCATAAGTTTCTTGGATTAAAACACCCAATTTTCATAAAAACCCCATTTCTCCTATTTCCTTCAAGATCTTCATAAAACTCAACATAAATTCACAATTACCTATGCATGGATCATGATTTCATAACTAGTATGTACCCTGAAGTTTATCTACATGAAGCCTACCCATATTCAATGTTTAATTCTCCAATTTCACAATTAATTCACTTATTTATGATAAATCATAAAATCTAAACTATCATGTAAAATATATGCTTTGAATCTTTGCAAGATAAATCACTTGCCTCTGATTAGAAGTTCTGATCCGTTGATGACAGTATTGGTTGGTTCTCCTTCTCTTTTTGGTCACAAATCCAGCGATGGTGGTGGTTATTTTGCCTTGGAAACCCTTAAAATTCTCTTGAAACCCTTTTCTTTCTTCTCACGTTACTCTCTCTCGTGTTTAACAAATAATGGCCCTAATAACCATAAGTGTTGGATGATAAATATATCCTAATTTTCGTGGGTCACTATTCACCAAAAATAGGAATGACTAAAATACCCTCCCGGGTTGCCGAATAGGCCTAAAAATGCCCGGGGACCCAAACTAAACCCCCGACTAGTGTTTTCAGACCATCTCGACCCTTCCGGACATGTTGGCGCACTCAAAATAATCATACAGATGATATAAAAATAAAATACATTTAAATCCATTAAATTTGGTCCTGACACGCGCGTGCCAACTTAATTATCGAAACTGTCGTATTTTCAACTCACGATAATTTTAATAAATTCAATAATCACATATTACCATAATTACTCAATAATATTCAACATTATAATCATATTTAAATACTAACTCTCGTCTCGCTAGTTATTTAAATCCGATTTAATTTCCAATTAATTATCCCAAATTAATTTAATTATTCCCACAATTAAAAACAATTTCATTTAATTAATCTCATAATTAAAAGCCATAAAATTACGGGGTATTACATACTTCCCTCCTATAAACGGAATTTCGTCCCGAAATTCAAAAAAGTAAGGCATACCTGGAAAAATTAGGTATCCTCCAATACTCAAAATAAAATACAAAGAAAGGCTCAATCACTACAGCCCTCGCTTCACAACAAGCCTGTTGAATACTCTTGGCACTTTATCAGTTATAGGGTTACACCTCAATAAATGCACATCACGTTGTGCTCTTACTAAACGACATTATAATAAGAATAGCCTATACATCATTGGTCGTATTATCTCAATATTATTATGAGTTCGCACCTCACTCCGTATCAATTCCCGCGTTTATTTAAACAAAAAACTCCCATCCTGGGAGAAACCATAAAACATCTGACTACTCTTGTTCGTTCTTTAAATTTCTGTTCCCGGCGTTGTGAATTTTACACAAGGGAAAGCCACTTCAGACGGTTGGTGGTTATCCCATTATAGTCATCAGACTCTAACTTCTGACTGATCCTTAAACTCTGATAACCCGCTCACCTCTAAGCATTCAGAGGGAGGATAGTAAGGTTCATTACACAAAACATTTGTAAGTACCTTGTCCACTATAAATCGGTACGGGTGCTTTCAGACAACTCTACTATTAGGTAATATCTTCTCCTTTTTACCATATTATACGTCACTTACTATCTATACCCATTGTGGAAATCAAATGATCGCAATGAGTCCAAAATTTACTTTCATACAGTTCCACTAGTCGTCAATCACCTTGCGTCTATTCCTCGAGCTGTAGGTGATACCAGTTTCTCAAATCGAAACTATTCCCACTACTTCCTTATACCCCATATTGAAGGTGGGTTTCAAGGATCTCATCCTAGTTAAGAATAATACTGAGCGGGACCACGTATCGGCGCTTTCACTATCTAATAGTGTAAATCCCCCAAGGATATAACAATTTCTCTCCTTCTGGACAACCTGTTCCACACATTCGATGGAACTCGTTACTTATCTATAAGTTGGCAACCCCTCAAAGAAATTTACCAACTTGACTCTTCCATCGCTTGAATCCTCGGCTTGATACTAAATTATCTGGCTGATCATCTGACCCCAACCGATCTGCTACTTACTATACCCCTTTCAACACCGACTTTCACTTATAATTCTTCCTGTTAAGTGATACTTAATAACCCTCTTCTTCCCTCGGCGCATACTAAAAGTTTTCACCACGATGTGCACTTCTAGACTCTTTATACCTTATTGATATTCTCACTCTATTTACGCGTAAGCCACCCTCAACATTTGATTGGGTGGATCTCTGCTCCAAATTATCCATAATAGTTAAATATTTGTCTTCTCAAGGGATACCCCTTTTTAAATGGCTTCCCACTAACTTTCAACCAAGTCCGGGCGTGCTACTCTGATTGCACATGAATCTATGGATTGTCGTCCTTTTCACAACCCTTAATCCACTCTACCACTTCCATTTGGTCATATTAGTCCCACAAGTAAAAATTTCATCCATCTATTTCCATGTCTCTTCTTTCGGCGATTCTGACACCAGCAAACCAAGGTGTCTACACCCCTTATAACCCATGCATACGATTTTAAACATCATATCTGCTTCATACGTACACCAAACTCTTTATTGCCCTTGCATTCGCAATGTGGCTATACCACTTGGGCGTTCTCAATTACCCTTGAATTTGAAATCCTAAATCCTCCTTAACATCATTCCATCCTACAACCTGCCATAATCAAACAAAATTTTTAGTACTTCCTCACCTCATAACTGGCTCTACTGGACTTATATCGTAATTTACCCTTTAACTTCGAGTTATAACCACATACTTCCATAACGATCAAGGTACCCAAATCATGGAAGAATGGCCAAACGTCTCCTTACTACCAACCTTAAGCTAAGTTTCATTCGTGGGATGTCTCGCAAAGCGAAATCTAAATAAGGAACCCCCTGATATACTACTACCTAGCATTGTTGGTCATCGGAATCCATTAGGCCCTCAGTCCATAACATGTACCCCTATATTCTCGTCTCTTGACAACAAAGTTACATCTCCTTCTGCAATTACACTTAAACAAGGAACTTCTTCCGAAAGACACTGTCTCTTAACATTGATGGTAATCACATTCCATAAACATCGTGCACATATAATAAGGGCTCTCAAAATCCTGTCCCCAGACATACAACTATGAGTATTAACTTCCACGTCTTTAAATAGTGATATAACAAAGAACTCTTCCAATTACCACATCCTGAGCGTTAATTATAATAACCAACTAAATCTTTTCGCTGAATAGTAAATCAAATACACTCCGAATCATATCAATACAATCCCTACACATACCGGGATCAAATATTCGAGACCATTATACCCTTCGAAGTCTCGATAATGTGTATATATATATACGTATATAAACGCGAGCCCGACCCTCTCACAGATCGGGCCTCGCCAGAACAAAACATTCTACACCAAGGTAGTAACCCCGATAGACTTGCAATATCCGCACACTATCGGTTTAAGCATATTATAAAACCATAATTAGGATAATATCATACTCATATAACACAACACTAAAATGAGTAATTTCAATAAAGTATATACCACTATCAATACACCCATTCATCCTCCACAGCTAACACTAAAGGTAACCCCATATACCAGGGAAAAATATTCACATAAATAATAACATTGCCGAGATACTCACTAAACTTGTCTCTCATGCGAATATAGCAATAATAAAAAATGTAGTAACTCATTCCTGACACATACAACACGCATCATCATCTGAGGATATAACTCATACTTCTACCTTGCCAATCTCTCTGGCTACTCAAATGGTTTCTGGACTTAACATACCTGTCCGTACCAAATAGAAAATTTCAATAACGATTTCACTTGCTAGGCACCATACCCTTATCCCTATACTTGCTTCGGGAAACATTTTTAACATACGATTTTCACTCCCCACAAAATACCTCTACACATACTCCACTTATCTTCGGTCACACTGATCATGTTAAGGTTGTCCTTCTCTAGGACGTTGGTAGTCTCGACTCTGATGACTACCTCCATTGTTCCCTTAGCTTTGATGGCCCTAAGTAATACGCTACTAGCTTCGGCAACTCTTACTGAAATCACCATCGCTCGGTAAATTTTTTGCTATCCGAATTATTTAAATGGGTCCCCTAATGGGTCTCCCTTTTATGGTGCTTTAACAATATCGTTTCCCCCAGTCTTACTCTGACTAAATTCTTCGATTATTGTAAATACCCACCCAAGGAAGCGTTTGCCTCCATAATAACAAAACACGACATTGTTACCATCTACATTGACCGTCCAAGTAGAATTCCCTAGAAGTGCTAGCAATTCTTCTTGTAAGTTAATTTTTCCCTTTAATGTCCTATTCTCCATTGCACCTACTTCATCTGGTGCAAGGTTCGCTAATTAATTAAATTTCTTTTCACAAAGTGACCTCTATTCGACCCTCTTGTGTGAGTTCAGAACAACGTTCGCATCTTATCCTGAACATCTGATGAAGGAACTTATGGCCAAACCATACATATGCACCTACTCTTGACAAAACATTCCACTTCTAAGTGTGGTGGTTGCCTCTCACCATTGTAACTCTGTTCTTACGAGCCAAGAAAAAAATTACCCTAAATTTTCACTCCCGATTAACAATACTCCGACGTATGCCCAAGCCTTTGGATATTTTACTTTCGTTGGCTAACACACTCCATTTTTGCATTTTTTTAGAATTTCCACTACAGGTTCTCTTCAATGTTTCTTCTGACTCACTCCTAATCCAACCTTGCTGGGTGACTCTATTTCGACTCCACTTTCGACTATAGCGGTACTATACTATCATATGTTGTCCAAGTCGCCTTTACTATCCTGTCATTTTGTACCAATATAGGGGTGACCTCAACTACGGTCATCATTCTTGAATATACCTTATAACCTCAACTGAGCTTTGCCTCCTGCTGTCTGCCCAACTCGCACTACATACTGCATTGTTCGGCACACGAACACACACGAATGCAAATAAGATTCACTATCATATACATTATAGTAGGAGAATGAAACCTCATCAAAGAAATCAAAAATCCTAAACATAGGGCCCTATATCAAAGAAAGCTACGCTGGAAGCATAATAAGCCGCACAGATCCTAAAGGACACTAGAACTTGATGCTCTGATACCACCTGTAACATCCCGACTAATTAAATACCGGGTAGCTACTCCTTTATGAAATTAATCCAGAATCTCAAGTTGGTTCAGTCTTAGCATCACTGTCGAAAACATTTAATTTATTACTAGCCACCTAATATTTAAAAAGAGAGATGCCAACTTTTATTAATTAAATTAACAGTAACCAAGTAATTAAATCAACAACCATCAATCTCATAAACAATCTCATGTGAATAACCAACGAAATGAAATAAATTGAGTTTGGAGTAAACACTCCAATGATAATAATACCATAGTAAATAAAATCCCTATACAAGAGTCTGAATAAACCAACCGTTGAAATAATGAATGTCTGTATCTACAAGATCTAGATAAGAATGGGTACCATGCCCTAACTGATATGAATGACCATGAAGGAACCAAGGATAAATGTGGAGGTGTCTAATGTCAAGATCCTGTAACTTCCACAACAGCTACAACACGTCATCAAGATGGAACTCCTATGCTTTGCATCCCTGTAGCTGGGCACCTAAAATGTTTTTACAAAACAAAAATAGATTTGGAGGAAAACGGGTAAGAGCCCGAGGTGATTTTTTTTAATATATAGCAAGTGTTTAAATTACAATTAAACAACACGTAATATAAATATGTTAGTTGCGTACTCTCACATGAGTTTCTCACCTCTCAACTAATGTGCACGCCTAATGTATGCCCTTAACCCATCCTAGTTATGCCGCTAACTAACTAGCCTATACAACTCCTGCTTTCGTATTCTAACATAGGGTATCTACTCTTAACACCCAAACAAGTTATATTCATAACCCATATTCACATTCATTAAATTACTTATCTCAAGTGTTAATTAAATTCTCACATTCTTAGCCCATTCAAATATCTTAGTTATTCACATCTACTAAGAAATAGTGAACCAGTCATAAGTGTATATACATAAATCACTCTCAGTACACACACACACACACACATATATATAAGGCACCCTTAGGCTAAGTTGCGGTGCATGCATACTCTGCTATCAAATCCATGTACATCACGTACGTAAGGATCACATGTTCCGAATCACTTAGGAACCGTCTCAATACAAATCACACATATTGGAGGCGGACATAGTTCACATTCCCATGGGTCAAGCACGTACCTGCGCTACCATGGTCAGCTGACTTATCAACTCACAAATAAGTCATTCACAAACCTATGTACTTAAGGTACCAATCTAAATCTCCTCGAAGGCACACAAAGATAAGATGGCCCTTTTTCTGAAAACCAACCTCATGTGATAGCAAGGATGGTAGGTATGTCATACACATAAGAAATCCATACACTAGGCTTTCACACAACCTAAGTAATCATATTTCAATATAGTTATTCACACATTCCCCCTAGTAAGTCTCGTACGTAGCAAGTTTATCTTGAACCTCATACGTAATATATTTAGCTTTATAACTCTCGTTGTATCAATTTGTGTACTTAAACCTATCCCAAAAGGTTACTAGGACTCCTATTAGTTTGTAGTGTTATCTCAGTCACTTAAAGTCCCTCCGTTACTGTTATTATCCTTACATCATCATTCATTCCCATTATATTTTCAATTCGAACGATTTCTAACCGTACCTCACTCAATAAACCCTCGTAAGCAATAGCATTCGAATCCATAAGGTAAACTATTTTTGCGGGCATCAACTAAGACCATACTGGCCTTAACTAAGTCCCACAATATTAAATTAATCACCCTAAGAATCATTATTGGCTTTGGGATTTTCATTAAACCTTAAGGGAAAACGATTACCAAAAATAAGAAGAGGTCGATCGATCGAAGGAAAGGATCGATCGATCGATAGACATTCTTGGATCGATCGATCGATCAAGCAGGTATTTGCCCAGATCTCTCTTAAGTAGTTACGGGTTTCTTCCCTTTTTTATACCTCAATTATTCATTACAACGTCCTAAACTCCCAAGAAAGTTCACTAATCATCCTATTAACATATTAGCATCATCTTTAAAGTATTAGAATCATTAAATCATCATGGATCATAAGTTTCTTGGATCAAAACACCCAATTTCCATAAAAAACCCATTTCTCCTATTTCCTTCAAGATCTTCATAAAACTCAACATAAATTCACAATTCCTTACACATGGGTCATGATTTCATAACTAGTATGTACCCAGAAGTTTATCTACATGAAGCCTGCTCATATTTAATGTTTAATTCTCCAATTTCATAATTAATTCACTTATTTACGATAAATCATCAAATTTAAACTATCATGTAAAATATATGCTTTGAATCTTTGCAAGATAAATCACTTGCCTCTGATTAGAAGTTCCGATCTGTTGATGACAGTATTGGCTGGTTCTCCCTCTCTTTTCGGTCACAAATCTGGTATTGGTGGTGGTTGTTTTGCCTTGGAAACCCTTGGAATTCTCCTGAAACCCTTTTCTTTCTTCTCACGTTACTCCCTCTTATGTTTAACAAATAATGGCCCTAATAACCATTAGTGTTGGCTGATAAATATCTCCTAATTTTCGTGGGTCACTACTCACCCAAAATAGGAATGACTAAAATACCCTCCCGGGTTGCCGGTTAGGCCTAAAATGCCCCGGGACGCAAACTAAACTCTCAACTAGTGTTTTCTGACTATCTCGACCCTTACGGACACGTTGACGCACTCAAAATGATCATACGGATGACATAAAAATAAAATACTTTTAAATCCATTAAATTTGATCCTGACACGATTGACACAGGCGTCCCAACTTAATTACCGAAACTGCCGTATTTTCAACTCACGACAATTTTAATAAATTCAATAATCACATATTACCATAATTACTCAGTAATATTCAACATTATCATCATATTTAAAAACTAACTCTCGTCTCGCTAGTTATTTAAATCCGAATTAATTTCCAAATAATTATCCCAAATTAATTTAATTAATCCCAAATTAAAAGCAATTTCATTTAATTAATCTCAGAATTAAAATTCATAAAATTACGGGGTATTACATAAAAGCCATAAAATTACGGGGTATTACATACTTCCCCCCTAATAACGAAAATTGACTTCCAGTTAACTTTCTTCTTCTGATTAAATATATAGTTGTCGAAAATTTTATAATACCTACGGTTCGGGGATTGGATCCCGACTATACCTTTCCAAATTGTTTTTCTAAAATTAAAAATTTCAGTTTATGCTTTCATTTAATTAAATCACACTTGTTTGTTAGGTTTCTTTAGTTAAGTAAAAATTCACCTTTTTTACTCTTTAAGAGAGTCGATACCTAGATTTTAGAAGTCGACCCTATTGTTGTCGTCAAAATTTTTCACATCCTATTCCCTGAGGATTCGACCCTGACTTACCGGTATTATTACTTGAGCGATCGGCTTGCACTTGAGCGATAGGTACACACATTGCACACACTTTTTGCATCGCATCACCTGAATTTCATTTATATTCTGAAAAATATTATTATATGTTAATCAATGGAAAGGGGCTATGAAAGTTAAAAATATTATTTGCGTTAAAAGCCGCCATTTACATAAAAGAGACTAAAAAGATTAGAGGCACATAAAAACCGAGGTGACAAGCCAATTTTTTTAGATTCATTGATGCTACCTTACATATGAGCACTATAACTTTTTCAAAATTATTGAAAGTGGATTCTTATATATGAGAGATTTGAGGGAGTTAAAGTCGAAGATCAATGGGTCTGCACAACGGACTTTCTTGAAAAAGATTAAATAGTTTGGCATTATTAGTGTGAGAATCATTTGAGTTCATGACATGTTGATTAAGTCGAGTCGATGTCATATGAGTTCACTACTTTTACACCTAAGATAAACTTTGAGTACGTTCTTTAGAAGTGTCTCATGACTTCGTACACAATTGTTATGGATGTTTATGTTGATTTACCTATGGAAAATGTTCACACAATTTCATTCCGCATTCACGATTACGATATTTTAGTGTTATTCCATGGTGTGTTGTATTTGTAAATTTTAAACTTTATATTTGAAAAAATTTGGAAAATGTTAAAAAAAATAGTTTGTGGAGAAAAATTGCCTTTTGAGATTCTCATTACATGTGCATTATCTAAATATGTTTTTGATGATATCTTAATTATTCATGTGATGCTTATATTTCATGACAAGTTTCTAGTTATTTGTCTATTACGAACAAAAAGGGGGAGAACAAATTGAGAGGGAGCTTTATTTTCTGTTAAAACTCGTATGCGTCACATTATTTTGTTTATCTCGTGTGTGTAGAACATTTCGCCTAGATGATAATCTCTTGGACCCACACAAGATGAAGACAAGGCTAGCCAAAGTAAAGATCCATTGCATTTGAAGACTTACACAAAAATTACTTTTCGTTTCTTGATTTGATAGGATAGTTATTGTTTTAGTTTTTAGGATACAATTTGGCATAAATTTGCGTTTTGTACCGGAATATCAAAAAGTGGAGATTTGTAAGAGCAAGTTTTATAATTGCTCATGTTTTATTTTTTATTTTGGTGTATCTCGTTACACAAACACTGTACTTACATGACTTCCCGGGATTCAGAGACAAAGTGGAAGACATTTGGAAGATTGAAGAATCATATATCTCAACTATCTAAGAAGAAGTTATGGTTTTGATTGGTAAAATGTCTACTTTATCATTACAGGGGTTTTAGTTTAAAGAGGTTGTTTTTCATAAAAGGTTTTAAATTTTTTAAGAAATCTTTTTTGAAAAATGCCGCCTCGTTAGAATGAGTTGACCATCTCGTTCGAACGAGATGGGAAGGATCTTTCGAATGAGATTCGGTTACCTTCGAACGAACCATTTTTGCCCATCCTCTGGAATCTCATTCGAAGACCGCTCAATACCTATTTAAATGAGAATAGACATGTCGTTCCAACGAGGTCCCATTTCATTCGAACGACTTGGCAAGAATTTGTTCTTTATTTAGTTCTAATCCCAATATTTCATGCTTATCCTTTTATAACAAACCTTCTTATAAATAGGATGCAATGGATTAGACTTTAAAATAACTCCATTTACCATCTAAAAACACATTTTTGAGTTTTTCGTGTGATCATACACTTCTATAATCATTCCAAACCCATTGGAATAATAAATATCATTTTACCAAATCAAGAAGAAGGATTTAGCACAAAAATATTTATAGAGATACATTTCTACTACTGGATTGTGGAATCGAGGTTTCACTTCTGAAGAAGAAAAGTTTAATCATTGGATACGAAGGGTAGTCCTCTACCCGTGGACGGCTCTGGATGAGTCGTATTCTATTGAAGGTTTTGAAGACTCTGCATGTCTTACTTAATTTGTCTAAGTTAATTGTAATTCGATTGTGTGTCAAATCATTAAATAGTGCTTAATATATGGTTTTGCCCTTTTTAGGAAAATTTTCTCATCTTTGTGTGTTGAATGCTTACTTAGTTTGTTAACTTAAAATTGGACTACATCTCATATGCACACATAATTTAGTCAAAGATAAAATTTGGTAAAAAATGAATTTATGTGTGGCAATTTATTATACAAATCAATCCATTGAATCACTAGCATTCTCAAATATCTATATTAAAAAGGGAATTGCGAAACAGTTTAGTACAAAATGAATCATAGACAGATTTCATGATTTAAAAATACGTCGAGTGGAATTTTGACAAAGCTTTAATGTGTTCTAAAGAGGCTTTTAGTTAATTTTTTGTTGCCTTTGTCAAAACTATATATATCATTGTCTAATGTTTGTTTAAGTTAAATTATGCACTGTATACCATGCAAGGATGTTATGTTTGAGTGAAAAACTTTATCTTTTTAATATCCCCCCACCCCGAATTTACACTTCTTGTGCATTATTGGATAAACGTATTTATAGTTATAATAGACTATTGGTTACAATAGCTAAATAGTAGGTTTAGTGATCATAAACGAGGATAATTGTGCTTAGCTCCGCATTGGATCCTTAAAATGGGCATACATCTTTTAGTATTGATGATATTTCTAAGCTCATGGATGAATTTCACCCCAAAGACTTCACTGAGCATGAAAGAGATGACTTAAGAGTCCAATTGAAATATTAAGAGGTTGATGTACTTCAACATCAAAAATTCAAAAATTGCTTCAACATCCTAAATTTTAAAAATTGCCAACTTTTTTCAATCTATGTTTGTGGTTGGTGAAAATTGAAAAGTCCACAGTATATTCTCTAATCAATAAATTGATTAGTCTTGTTCTAACTCTTTCATTTTCTACAATAACCATATAATGTGCATTTTCAGCTATGAGTCATATCAAATATGATCTTCAAAATTATATTGATGATGAGTATCTAACAAATGCTCTTAATATTTATATTGAAAAGGTAATTGCAAAACAGTTCAGTACAAAAACAATCATAGGCGGATTTCATGATTTAAAAATACGTCGAATGCAATTCTGACAAAGCTTTGATATACTCTAAAAAGACTTTTTTTAATGTTTATTTAAGTTAGGTTATGCGTTGTATACCATGCAAGGGTGTAACTTCTATCTTTTTGTGATTATTATATGTTACGTTTCGGTGAAAAAATATATCTTCTTAAATCCCCCCCTTTAATTAAATACCAGCTTCGCCGCTTGTATCGTACAACATATATAATGTACTCGTTGTAAGCCCGCGCGATGCGCGAGCAACGAACAAATTTTCAAACAAAAATATCTTTCTTATTTACATTTGCATAAAATGGTGAGTTTTTAATTAAAAATACAACTTGTAGTTATTTAATTATAACTTGTAGTTATATAAAGTATTATAATTTAAAAAAATGTCATTTTGAAAAACCATTACAACAATATAATGCAGTATGTAGTACATATATTTCTAATCCTCAATGATTAAATAACTACGTTTTCTATTATAAATCAGATAAAACATAATGGGGGTAAAATTATAACAACTAATATTTTTAAAAATTATTAATCCGATAAAATTTTATTTTTATTCCAGTTGTAATACTTAAATCATATTATCCAAAAACTTAATGGGGCTACTTTAAAAATAAATATGTCCATATTTGAGTTAATATTTTTTTATTTCTTTTATTGACTTAGAGAGAGGGAGAGGGAGAGATAAAGTCGGAATTTCTTCAAAATGAAGGTGAAAGGGTATTCACATGGAAAATAGATGAATGGGTAAAAAATGTAAGAGGAGAGAGAATAAGATTAAGATTTAAAAAGTATGTCATTGATCATTCTCGCACACTACTTATATAAACATTAACGTATAAAATCGTTTAATAATCAAA
This sequence comes from Sambucus nigra, assembly GCA_949130495.1. NCBI lineage: Eukaryota > Viridiplantae > Streptophyta > Magnoliopsida > Dipsacales > Adoxaceae > Sambucus > Sambucus nigra. Next base: position 248,370,095 of record OX422214.1, on the reverse strand, counting down.
TTTAATTATTTATAAAAAGTATATCTAGTCTAGGAACCAGACTTTATAATGTTCATATATACAAATACAAATATAAAAACAATGCAATAATAAAATATATAAATATAAATTGGTAAGCACTAAATATAGAACAATAGAGATAATATATCAATTTGTCCTTGATACAAAGGTTAGACCAATTCAAGACTAATCGTATTCTCTACTGCAAAGTACCAAACTTTTAAACTCATTAAAATTTTGTTTGGAGTATAAAACCAACAATAGACTAATTAAAAGACGAAAAATGTTCACTTTTATTTATGAGCCAAAAAATTCAAAAACTTGAGTAAAAAGTGTCGTTTGAAAACATTTTTTTTATGATAATTAAATTAAAATTAAGAAAATAAGACGTCCCAATTTCACTTTGCCAAAATAAATAAAAAGGTCATCAAAAAAGTAAATTCCCGCATTTAAATATCAACTAAAAAATATTTTCGAACCATTTAAAAAAATGGTTCGCTAACTCTCTCTCTCTCTCTCTATATATATATATATATATATATATATATTAGGCAAGCGCTTATAAGGACACCTTAAATAAGGCCAGTTGGCGTAATTATTTCAAAAAAAAAAATAGGATTGTAAACATTTTAGGGTACCCCTAAAAAAATTATGATCCTCCGACCATCCTAAAAATCTACGGACAAACCCACCATGTTCTGAAACCCCAAACCAAAACCATCTTCTGAAACCCAAACCCAAACCATCTTCGGAAACCCTAAAGCACAGCTGAATCACTACCCAACACAGGAACGCTCGTTGGAAATCATAGAGCGAGCACTCAAAAACTTGGGTTCGCGAATTTATGCCGATTTTGCAGGCAAATCGCCGAATCACGGTTTCGAAGATGCGAGGATACCCTGTTTAAGAAGTGGTGCTATGATGGCGAGAAAATACCATGAAGGGGCATTTGACACATAACACAAAAATCTTAGTTAAACCAACCTGACTGGCTTAGGTTAAGGCTCTACATAAATTAGGTTCTAATTTCAAAATTATAAAACCAACTTACATTTTATTTTGTACCAACTTTGATATAACGGAACCTAAGCAAATGATGCACATCCTCCTCAGGTGCTGGGATCCTTTAGAAGCATAAATGAATAATGAGAAATATGGGAGAATAGAAGTGATTTCTTGATGTATAAAAAAAGAGTAATCAATGGAACATATATACAAAATTCCTAAAATAGCAGACTATGTGTACAAAGTGGCAAAATAACCTAAACATCTACCAACACCGATTTGTTTCCCACCTACGCGTCGTGTAAAACCCGACCTACTGCCCAAAAATTCTTCGCCCATTCCCACACCCTAATGCCAACATCATATCGTGCATCACCCTAGTTTACAGATCATACAACGTAGTATGAGCGTTATGTATTTTCATGAAATCACGGTCGTCAGATTCTGAATTTGATGCATCCGGGTAGTACATCTTTGCTAGGGTTCGATATGCCGCCTTAATCTCCACCGGTGATGCGTTTCGATTTACTTGGAGGACGTCGTGTGACCTAGGTTTAGGGTTGGGTTTACTGGATAAAGAAGGCGAGGTAAAGCCGTGAATTAGAGAATAGGGAGAGAAATATTTTGAGTGAAAATATTGGCTTTTCATTTCTTTGGAGAAAGAGTTAGTTATTTATTATTGGTCAATCCATCATTTTGAGGTGGTAAACAGGGGAGAGGAAAGGGTAATTGAGGAGTCTTGGAGGGTTTAAGAACTTTAACGTTGGAAGAGATGGGATTAAGGGGGAGAGATATAAGGGATTTTAAGTGTTTAGTCCTATTTTTTAAAATTTATTTGTACCCACTTTCATGTATTTATTTGTTTACTTGTCGGTCGTATTGTAACCACTATGGGACATGCAGGGACATAGCCAGGATTTAGCGAGAGTGGGGGCTAATTTAATGGTAATTTTAGGGGGCGGGAGACCCCGAGCCTAATTTTTTCGAGGTTATTGTTGAGTATTTACCAAATAATTACTAAAATATTTATTTTAGCTAATGAAAAGAGAAATAATTTTTGACTGGTTAAAAATTTTAAACCCTGAAAAATAAAGCACAAATAAAAAGATCAATTTGTAATGTAGACCAATAATCCCTAAAATTAATCCTAAAGTTAAACCAACATTCAACCCCAAATTTATATCAACAATATCCCTATAATCAATCACAATTTAATCATAAAACTAAACCTAGAATTTAAACCAACCAACAATAACCTTAAACAAAAAAAAAATATTAACCATTTATCTAAAATTAGAGGGAGAACTTACGAGTAAAAATTGGAGGCGTAAAATATAATTTAATATTTAAATAAAATTTATTAGATTTACATCATAAAAATTCATTCAAAAATTAAATCAAAATCTGAAATTATAAATTAATAGAATGAGAAGAGAAGTCCTTTCCTTTTATTTTCAAAGAGCTGTAAGAGAAGAAGAAAACATACAAGGCTTTTGGATATTTACCAAATCTCATTCTAAACTTCCTAAAAAATTTATTATATCCCTAGAGTTTTCTTTTGGCACATATGTAATTTTTTTTTTTTTGAAATTTTGTGGGGTCTCAAGCCCCCACTAGTCCTCATGTGGCTCCGTTCATGGGAACAAATGTCATTCTCTGCGAAAAAGTAGAAGGGCGGTTACAGAGTTGTTATGGACGATTTTTGATAGTTATGGGACTTACAACAATTTTAAAAACACATGGGATGAGAGTCTAACAAATCACAGGATATGGGACTAAAGCCAAAAATTATAGAGATATAATAGTGATGTGACATGGATTAATCTCGATTTAGGGAGCCTAAATACTTGTATAGCATTTTAGATTAGTATATAGATGTTTTGGGAAGCCTAGCATGATTATACATTTTTAGTTTTCATCTTTATTTTTAATTTTTATTTTTTGTGAAAAACTAAAAAAACAGGTTCATTCAACATCAAAAATAGTTTGGAAAGGTGAAAAAAACAATACATACAAGGGCGGACCTATAGTGTCCCGATGTTGGGCAGGCGCTTTGGGATTTTTTTCGAAATATATGGTAAAATTAAAAATTTTAGGACCGAAATATAACTTATTGAAATAAAAGCCTTGTATATATGGAAACTCGGGGGCGAAAAATGTAACATACATTTCCTAACCCCACAAAACACGCGTGAAAATGCTTACAATTCAAAAAAAATAAAAGTGAAACCATTTTTCTTTTTATCTCGGGAAACAACTCCCCCCTCCCCCCCCCCCCCCCCGGCCCCCACTCTCCCCTTCCATTCCAAACTTGTCTCTTACTCTCATGCGCATTGTGAACTCCTAGACCCTCTCTCCTTCCCCATATCTTTTTGGCAAGCTTTTGTGCTCTCTGAAATCACAAGTAAGTTTTGCAAAAAAAAAAGAAAAAAATTACATAAGTCCCGGCTCTCTTCCAGGCTCCAATCTCGTATTTTTTTTTCTTTCAACGTTATTTTAATTTGTTAAATGGTAATAGCTTAAATGTTAATTGTTTAATGCTTATTTTCAAAGTTTAATGTTTAAATAGTTTAGTTAAAAGTTTAAATTAACTTATTAAATGCAAAATGTTTTGTTTAATGAATTTATTTAAGATTAAAATATTTGTTTCATAACTTTATTTGCTGAAATATTGGGTTGGGTCTGAAATATTGTTTTACTGTTTCATTTGCTAAAATATTGAGGACTGATTTTTTGTTGAAATAATGGGTTTGAAATAGTGATTGTTGTATAATTTTTATATATCTATAATCTATTGATTAACTTGCTAAATTACTTTAATTGTTAGAAATTTGTGATTGGTTTAATGATTTTTTCTCAAACTTATTAATTAATTCAATGATTATAAAAATACAACTTGAATAGTTGTTTAAAATACAGTTTGAATAAGTATTTGTCAATGACTAACTATATTTTTAGAGTTGAAAAGTTGCATAAAACTCAAATAAGTCTAAAAAAATCACCCGAATCCCAGGCACTACTTTTTGCACCCGGGCCAAAATAATGGGAATACATATGATATGCTTGTTTTACAAAGCCAACGGCGGTGAGAAGGTCAAAATGGTAAGTTTAAAATAAATTTTCATTTTAAGACTAAAATTTTGGAAAAAAAAGAAGGTTTGTAAATTTAAAAACAACATAGTAAATCTCCTTAGCGAAACACATTGTACCTAGGGGTGGCATTTCGGGTCAACGGGTCGTGTTTTGGGCCGACACGACATGATAAGATTTTTCAGACACGAACACGAACACAAACAGGACACGAATTTGTATTTTTTTTAGTTGACACGAACACGACCTGAATAAAAAATAACACGGCATAACACGATATGAATACCAGAATTTCTTAAATTTCACGCCTAAAAAATACGATAACACGATAACACGACACGACTCATAATTAAGACACGAACACGACACGACACGACTTCGTGTAAAAAAAACACGACACGAACACGAAACATCGTGTCAATTTCGAGTCAATTTCGTGTCGTTCCGTGTCATTTTTTCGTGTCGTTTCTAAAATTGCCACCCCTAATTGTACCCCACATTACATAAATTTGGGGTTTATTTTGGGAAGGCTAGCATGACTCTTTCTTTACAATGGCTTATGCACATTAAACATGCGTAATGAATATATAATTTCATTACTTGAATTAAATTGATTAATATTTATAAAATTTTATGAATAATTAGGTTGTAGATTTACCCCAATTTAATGAATTTTAAGTGAATTCGGTCTTTGGTTGCTAGGTTTGGATCTGATTTGGGTTTATTTTAGGATCAAATACTAAAAAGTCTTTCAAACATTTTTTAATACACATTTAGTCCACCCTTTTTATTTTGTACCAAAAAGTCCCTCAAAGACCTATTTAACTAATATATCCATTTAACTAATATTCCCTTGTTTTTAAAGCTCCGCGTTAGCGGCTTTGTCAAGGACTTTTTAGAATAAAATAAAAATACTTGAATTGAATGTGTATTAATAAATATTCAAAGGACTATGTAGTATATGCCGCTTATTTTAATCCTTTTTTATTTGATCAAGTAGCTTGCACACAAGCGAAAAGAAATTGAGTACTCAACGTACATTTTGATGCATACAACTTTACATTTTAATGCATACAGCTTTACTCTCTAACAAGATTTCGGCACAGAGCTCCCATTGGTACACGATTCACCTTCCAGAATTTATGTACGAACAACCACAACTTTTTCTCTGTAGTTTCTATCTCTACAAAACCCTCTACCCATTAGGGTCTTCTTATAATCTGTTCATTCAACTTGGTAATATTTTCTTCATTTGCAAGGTGCGTAAATTCTGGAATATTTTCTCTGTCCTATATTTCGTTTCTGTTATTTAACTTTCTCTCATTATGATATGGTTGATGACTTTGATGGGTCATCAAGAAAATGTGAAACTTGTTATATGTATTTGATTGTTTGCCAATAATGTGAGAAGAATTATATAATTCATCTTTTATTTTTAGTACTGTTTGTGAGGTGAGAAAAGAAAAAGATACATTTTATTGGTTGCTAAGAAAATGTGAGAAAAAGTGTATTTTTATGGCTGTTCATTATTATAATTTGTAACTCCATGATGAGAGTCTTGATCGCTAATTCTGATACCACAAAATTATATTGAAAGCAACTGCCCTAACTTGTAGCAATTCATGAATAGATTAACCAAATTTTCTAAAGATTTTTTTATTTTAAAGATTTGATTTGGGTCACTCTATGTTTAGAGTTAGACTCATGAGAAAATAAATATCAATTGAGAGGAATGTTGACGGGCTAAATTTAATAGCAATAATAAAATAATTGCCACGAATGAGAATGATAGCCGTTTTGTAGAATGAGGTTCATACACATCTAAACATAATTTTATCAACTCATAGAAAAATTCGTGAAATTACATATTTAAAGGGAGCAATCATATGCAGAAAAAGCATATAATAAGCTCTCCTTAAATTGTTAAGACTCACAATGGTGCTTCCAATTATCCCTCGACCAACTCCAAATCTAGGGTCTATTCCTGAGGAACCTACGTGAATCCACCCTATGTAGGCTAGCTTTTCAGCCTTAGATCCAACATAAATGAACATGACGATTTCTGCTAGGCTGATTTTATTGAAAGGCACACACTACTCTAAAAATATCATTTGAATGAATGGATTGAAAAGTAACAAGATCATTCGATGTCTGGGACAGTTTCACTCCATAGAGGTTATGCCGGAGCTTGGAGATGGGTGGGATGGTCTTAGTGCATCCCGTGCTAGAGGAGGAGGGTTCGCTGTGGGTTTTGGTGCTCGCTTAAATTCCTCTAAACGTAGAGTGTGCCTTGATGGAGATTTGAAAATGAATGATCGATCACAATCATAGCGGCAAGTGAACTCTTACCACCAAATTTGTGCAAAGCCTGCAAATTTAGTGGTGGTGAGGTGAACACATCAGACACTCAACAGAAGCTTATACTAGGGGTGTTCGCGGTCCGGTCCGGTTCGGTTTTAAGGTTTTTTTTGGACCGGACCGACTTGGTCGGTCCTCTAAAAAATGGACCGAGACCGGACCGATAATGTCGGTTAACCGACCCTAGTTGGTTCGGTTTTTTATAGGGTCGGTCCGGTCTAACCCGTCGGTCCTCACATTAATGAATTACATCATTTATAATAATAAAAATATACCCGAGTCTATTTTTTCCAAATATTAAAAACTAAAAAATATCAAAATTTACAATTAAAACAAAACTAGTATTGGATTAAACTATAATTTATACTAATCAAATATTAAAATTAATATTTTCACTATTTGTTTATCTTATATATATACATATGTATCTAAAAATATATTATTTTATATATAGTCGGTCCGGGTCGGTCCTAACAGGGTTTTTGAATCTGTAAACCGTGGACCGGACCGACTAGGTCGGTCCTCCAAAAAAATAAACCGAGACCGGACCGATTAAGAAAAAAGACCGAAAAAAAATAGTCGACTCGATTCGATTCGGTTCGATTCGGTTCGATCCGTCGATCCAGTCGGTTTTTTGAACACCCCTAACTTATACATTCGAAGTTATTGAATTAATCAATAAACGCATCAGGCCCAAGACGTCTGTTAAAAGTGAGCACATCAACCCAGATGTTGCCCTCAATGTTGCGGTCCAAAATGTGTAATAGCTGCTCTGTAGTGTTGTCAAGTCAACGAGAGTCTCAAGGCTGGGTTGCTCCAAATCGCAGTCGGCACGTGTCACTCTGCTAAGGTCTACTGGGCATGTTGGGCTGGACATTATTAGAGCGCGTCAACTAACCCTGACAGGTGGAGGGAGGACTGGTCCAGGGATGCATTATTTGGGCTTCCAGGTGTTGACTTGATTGGCCCCATTCTTTTTTTTTTACACGCTCGCACCCACCCAAACCAGGTCGGTTAAGAGTCTATACATATAACCCTACTTCTCTCTCTCTCTCTCTCTATACGAAACCCTCCCGAGTCCCTTCCTTCCCTCTTGGAAACCCCCCTTCTGTTAGGGTAACACGGCGGCGGCGACAGGTAACCCTTCTTTTATTTTCTGTTAGTTTAGGTTGATACTTGTAGGCGTGCTTTGGCTAGTCATAGGCATCTCCGTCCACCTCGATGGCAAGAAAGTTATCAAACGACAAGGGTTTGAGATTGAGGGAGAGGAGGTGGGGGTTGAATCGAATCATGAATCCATCTGCACATTGTCTTCGGGGTCGGTCCTAAGATTGAGAGTGTCCTGTGCGAAAATCAATTTAGGGGCCTTTAAAAAAAATATTGTCCAAAGATATGAAATACTTAAAATGGGCCCCTAAAAAATTAAACTTATTTTTTAGGGCCCATTTTAGTTGGGTGAGATTTTTGTGTAGTTGAATCATTCTTTACAAATTGTTTTTGGTTAGTTAAAATACGGGCCCTAAAAATTTAAACTTATTTTAAAAATTAACATTTTTATATACATAAAATATTTTTGGACCCCTAAAATATACATATATAGGTGCATACTCTAAAATGGGCGCTGTGCCATTGTCCACTTGGCACATGGCCAGGGCCGGCCATGATTGTCATGAACGGGATAACAGTTGGTCCAGTCTTCAAACAATTGATTTGAACACATAATTCAATAATGAACTTTCATTGAAACTGAATAAATACAATGGGGTGGTCGGTCAAGGGCCTGATTTACGGTAAAAACAATGGACTCCTAAATAAACATACATTTTAACTTAAAGACTTAAAAACAAAAACTTATAGCTAAGACATATAACAATAAAATAGAAAAAATTAAGGATGGTAACTCTCTCTCTCCCTATGCTGGGCAGCAGCTCCAAAAGGGGGGACCTACTCCCCTACATCACGACCGAAGTCACTTAAAACTGATAGATAAAAAATATGTCATTCTAAAATATAAGATATTTTAAAAGTTTATATTTTTTATGGTATTGGGAAATCAAATCGAGGGTGTAGCAATACTTGGTATTGCTCATCTTTTCGGCTTTGATTATATGATTTTGTGTTTCTTTGGTCGGCTCTCAGATATTGAGTCTATTTTATTCTGGTGATATCTCTGTAGGTACATGCTCTGTTTGGTTTTTGAAATAATGGAGGGAACTATTTTTTTTGTTTACGAGAGTTTATTTATGTTTTCATATTTTTGTGACATCAGAAACTACACATGTTTTTGTAGAAAAACCAACGGGGCTGGGTATGAAAATTTAATGTTCAGCATCCTTTGATGTGATGTAATTTCAAAATAATATATTTCATTTTTAACACTCGATTGATTATATGCTTTGTCTAGTTGAGGAGAAACTTGATTTTGCAGAGAGTAAATTTGATGACTCAAATGGATGATGCGCGCGGGGTTTCTATCGAAGGTATGTACTTTATATACTAGGGTATTAATTTAATTTGACTGTAGTATGATATGATAATTAGTACTATTTAGTTGTTGAGCTCCTTTGTTTTAATTTCAAATGGGGTTTGCTTTTATTCCATTCTCACAGTAGTGTTTACGTGTTTAACTATGCTGATCAGAGATACAAAGGATGAAGCTTAATGCTCTTGGTCATCTTGAAAATATTTACACGGAGAATGAAAAGTTCACATTTCAGTTGCAAGCCAAAAGCAAAGAGCTTGAGCAGCGTGAGAAAGAATTGGAGAAAAGGGAGCACCACAACAAAATTGAGATGAAGGCGCTGCAGATTAGGAAGAAAACGGTACTGAGATTTTTATTATTAAAAAGAAAAAAGGGTTCCTGTCATGGAAAAATAACCTTCTCCCTATATCTTTCATTTTGACTCAATGAAGCATTGTTTTGGAATTCTAAATATGTTCAGTATCAAATTTTCTTCTTTTGTTCGAGTTTATGCTTCATATGTTTTCAGCAAATCAATGTTGTAATTTGTGAGGAAAGACAAAAATTAACAATAAGGAAATCCTATTCATGTAACTTCTTCCATATGTCCAAAATCTGATACGTGTATGATATATACAATGCTGTGTTTTTCTTTATATGCACAAGTATATGTAATGTATATATTGACTTTGCCTTGTGTATGTTCTGGTGCTGCGATTAGGTGGGCAACGATATTATTTTCATCTCGAGTTTCTACTTTCTTTACTTAAATTACGAAAACACAAATTTGAGTGTATGACTATCTAACATCATAATTATATCATGTGTGGTTGGCTTTTATTGCAGAGGCAAGCTGAGGAACTAGACATAAAAAAAATTGATTTAGGAAGGAAGCTCGATGCCAAGAAAGTACTCGATTTAGAGATAGAGCGTATGAGAGAAGCTATACTAGCGATGGAACATATGGGAGATGATGGGGATGTTGGGGTGAAGGAAAAGATGGATGGCATTCTCGAAGACCTAAAAGAAAAGGAAGAGAAAGTTGATGAGCTAGAAGAGTTGAATCAAATTCTTATTGTCAAGGAGCACAACAGCAATGCCGAGCTGGAAGAAGCTCGAAAGGAGTTGATTGACGTAAGTATTCTCTATTCCTGTTTCTAATAGGGCACAACAGAAAATTAGGTATAGGGTAAGAGAGTATACTGTCGATAGAGTCAGAGAAATTAAAAAGAGAGGCTGCAAATATTTTAGGTTTAATTAAATGTTTTGAGTATATTACATTGTATACCTTTAACTTTATAGGTTTACGAATAGAGCCCCCTTATTTTAGAACTATATGTAGTTACATGAAAATTTTATATAGATTCCTCTTCGGTTATCTTGTTATCTTTAAAAATTTTGACCATCATTGAAAATCGGCGATGTAGAGAACCGTGCTAAATAATAATATCGGATCTTGGTATTGTTGTGCATCGGCTTGCCATAGCAAATTATGCCCTCCCCTCTGCTTTGCATAACCCATTTTACCTACAAACTGTGCAACTGTGTTAACAATTAAAAAAATATGCTATTAACGACTCCCAATGATTTTTCTTTTTGTCATTGTTTGGTTTGGGTTTTTGTGTTTTCCTGGAATATCAATAAGTGAATTACAACTATAAACCGTGTGATTTATAAGCTTCAGGTAGGGAATTCGCAATTTATAATTCAAACCCTTGACATGAATTCTTAGTCTTCAAATGTGAATTTACAAACGTCGGATCCTAGGAGCATAAAAACTCAAACCAAAGAAGCCCTTAAAGTTATTATGTAGTAACGCATGTAAAGCAAGTTGATGATTCTCACATATAGAGCATTTTAGTCAGGACTTAAAGAAGATACGAGTCGATGGTATTTTTTTGGCTTAAGACCCCATTTTTAAATGAAGCAGCTGCTGGTATTTACTGTATTAATGATTATCCTGTTCTGGCACAAGTGATATGATATTGATTAATTTTTTTATCCCCTTAGTTACTAAGGTGAGATTTTGGTTAACATTATGTTATAATGTGATATAGCCATACGAATTGGTAACTATACTTGTGTTACTATAGGCCTTGGAGGAGGAATATTCCACCGGGCTTTCTATTGGTATAAAGAGAATGGGAGAGATAGATGTTAAACAGATTCATGCGGCAACCAAAAGAATGTATTCTAGAATGGAAGCAGAGAGTATGGCTATGGAGTTTACTTCATTGTGGCAAGATTACCTCAGGGATCCTAGCTGGCATCCTTTCAAGGTCGTCACAATTGATGGCCGTGATGAACATAAGGTATGCCTTTTTACAAAACATAAGTTATTTCATCATTTCAATAAACTCAAATTCTGTTTCATGTTTAATTATCCTATGCTAAATTTGGACGTGGTTCATTAGGAAATCATTGATGAGGATGACCAAAAACTGAAAGATTTAAAACTTGAGCATGGTAAAGAGGCTTACATGGCTGTGAGGAGTGCTTTGGTGGAGATGAATGAATATAACCCTAGTGGTAGATGCATTAAACCAGAGCTCTGGAATTTTAAAGAAGGAAGGAGAGCTACGCTATGTGAAGGAGTGTCACATGTACTGAATCAATGGAAGAGGCTTAAAAGGCAGAGAAGATAAAGATTAGTGACGCAGCTTTAATGTTAGCCACTCTGCATGTAACCTTGCAATTTTCTAAATTGAAGTGAACCTTGCAACTTTTTAAATTGAAGTCTTAGATTAAATCTTATGGTATTTTCAATATATAAAGCAGCAGTAAAAAATTTGCATTCATTTTTCATGATATTATGAATGGATCAGATATATCATGGTGAATTATTCAAACAAAATTGTGTTATATTTATATATATTAATATATTTATATTGCCCCATCAATTTGTTATTTTAATTTGTATTCCCCCCTCAACAAATTATTCCATTCCTGGCTCGATCACTAAGTGGGGCCATGTTGAAGTATATCTACCATGTGCTGGTTTACTGTATATGCTTGCGATTTCAATTGTCCCCTTAAAAACACTTCACTAACTTTACCAGTCTCTGTGATGTGCAATAAATATCTCACCAAGAAATTGCAGTTTCATGAACAAAATAGGGACAACAATACCATGTTCCATGGGTAACCAAAGATTTTTATTTCTTAGAACGAAAGCAAGCAGCTCCTACATGTGAACAAAGAATTTCAATCCCACCCTACACTACATATTGATTGAGTTAGGTTGACATTATACATGTCACCTGTTTGGGGGCTCGGAATAATCATTTTCACCAATAGGGGCAAGCCCAAGGAAATATTCTTTTTGTTTCAAGCTGAGTGATGAGCCGAACTTTCATCAACTGCCCTAAGAAACCAACTATTTGTACCTTTTTAATCACCACTTGGATAATGTCTAATGGTCTTATATTAAATTTGCCTTGGATTGTAATTATGTGTATTAATTATATTAATTGTAATTATGTGTATTATCTACAACTATTTTTTAGATATTTCTCTAATCAGGCATACTCAATCTGAATCTTCAGGGGTTACTACTTTGAGTTCATTACACTATGGTTATTGACTCAAGAAGTTACCTGGTCGACTTGATTCGGATGAACTTATCAATAGTGGTTGAAACGAGGTCCAATATGGACTATTACTACTGTTAGTATTGTTGTTGAGTATTTTTATTTTTTAAACAGGGCGGATAGACATATAAATAAAGTAAACTCTATCCAAATTTTTTAAAATGTGTACAATTTTTGTCATAAAATATTCTTCGACTTAAATATTGTACATTTATTTTGAGTTGAGTGCCTTTTTTTTGGAAATTATACGTATACGAATAATATTGTCATGGATTTGGGTTGTTATTGATTATAGTGCCAACCTATGGTGGTTGTTTTAGACTATAACTATCTTTATTAGTTTAAGTGTGTGATATATTGTAGGTTATATGTCTTCGTTCTTTTAGTTAAATCAATGTAGTTTATACAAGTTTTGAGACGAACTATTAGTGTTGTTAAAAACATTTTTTTTAATGGGGTGGATAGTCCCATAATTATTTTAAAAATTATGTACATCGAATTTTTTTTCCGTCTTACGATTACATACTTTGGATAACTTTAATTATATACGACTTAACACTTTGTTTTGTTGGGGGGAACAAAATTGTTTTCTTTTCATAATTACGTACATTGAATTTTTTTTACCATTTTGTAATTACGTACTTTTTGAAAAATTTTATCGTGCCTTTAGGCATGGGCATACCCTAGTTTATATATATATATATATATATATATATATATATAGTCATTCGAAGGTTTCTTTTATAAGTTTGAATAGTGATTCGTTGCATTAGAAAAAAATAAAGACAAGAGCAAAGCATTAAGCAAACTACATTCAATAATGCAATTCCCACCCTCTCCATTAATATTATGATCAATTACCAAAAAGCCCCTCAAACATTTTTTAATATACATTTAGTCCGAGCCTTTTTATTTTGTTACAAAAAGTCCCTCAAACACCCATTTAACTAATATTATCTTATTTTTAAAGGGCCGCGCTAATGGCATTCCTACTCCACCTCCCCCACCCCCACTGACGGAACTTCCTCGATCCTCACCGGAGCTCCTTTTTAGTGTTTTTGTGGTGAGGGACTTTTTGGAACAAAATAAAAAGGCTTGGACTAAACGTGTATTAAAAAGTGTTTGAGGGACTATTTTCCACATGCCTTGTTAATATTATTGGTGATGATGGGTATAGCCTTATTCAATGTTTTAAAAAGCATGCAATTGTGCGCGATGTAGTGCGTGATTGCGCTTTTGTGTGTGATAACGCGACATTGCCCACTCTGATTTGCGAGAAGCCCAAATAGTGTATGTGGTTGATGACGTAGCACACGATTTTGACACTTTTTCACTCTATTTGCGTGATTGACCCTATTTAGTGCTATTTGGGAGCAATTCGAGCATAAGTCATTTTAATGCATCAATTACAAAACTACGTCATTTTGTTCCTTTCTTCATTCCCCCCCCCCTTTTTAACCTTTAAAAATGAAAATCAATATCTTAAAACGCTAAGGGTGTGTTTAGTTGTATAAAATAAGGTTGTTTCCCGAAAGAAAATTCTGAAAAATTTCCATAAAAATGAAAATATATTCAAATTAGTTTTATGATTTTTCAAATTTCCATAAACTACTTTACAATATTTTCAATAAATTTTTGAAACGTTCAAAATTACATTTACACCCCTAATTTTTTTTGCAAATTACATTTTGACCCCTAAAATAAAAAAAAAACATTTTATTACTAAATATTAAGAAAAAAATAACAAGTCGAAAACTATCGGTGAATTACGATTTGGCCCATGAAATCTCCGTGGTTATATTATCGTCCCTAAACTTTCTATAAATTACATTTTAGCCATTACACTATTGGTAAACCACATTTTAGACATCAAACTTTCTCTAAGTTATATTTCGTCCTTTTAAATATCTATAAATTACATTTTAAAAATAATGGTTTATTTCTAACAAATGAATGTGCTTCCCTCGTTCTCTAAATGTTCTATTCAAAATGAAAATAAAAAATAGAAACGAAAACTCAAAATAAAAAATAGAAAATAATTTTTTATTGGAAATACGATTGGGGGGGGGGGGGGGGGGGGGGCATGTATCCAATATGGATATAAACCCATAATGGACAATGAGATTCATATCTCAAACACGTAATAAATACTACCATACAAAAACAACTACATTGAACAAAAAAAATAAAAAATAAACCTGTTTCAGCTATAAAAAATAACCCCTATTTCAACTAAAAGAAATGTTTCACCTATTAGAAAAAAAAATATTTCAGCTATAAAAAAAACTCTACATACATCAATTTTTTTTTTATTAAAATCCATTTAACATGGACTGAGTCGAAGTTGACACAACCACAAATTAAGTAATGGGAATATATATGTATGTGTACAATTAAGAAAATACATGGTATAACCTTGAATTTAAAATAAAAAATTACAGAAATGATCTTACCTAATAAGATCTCTGGCAACCAACTGAATTAGGAAGAAAACTTTTGTCACCAATCACGTACTGAATTTCATGGAAAAACAGAAAAATAAGAGATGTTACCATAAAATTGCAAGAAAGGTAATAAAATTTAGCAAAAGCAACGAAACCGAAAAAAAAATCAAAGATTTTATAATACTCATTTGAAACTTGATTCAAATCAGATGTATAATACATATGTATACATATATAGCTATATCTATATGTGATTCAAATCAACCCGTCAATAAAATAGGTAAAGATTTCATAATACCCATTTAAAACTAGATTCAAATCAAACCTATGATACATATATGTATAGTGATACATAACTGATTCAAATAAGCAAAGATTTGAAAGCCAACCTTCAATACAACTTTCAAAGCTGACCTTCAATGAGAGAGAGAAACCCTAGGTTGTTTTTGCGGAGAAAAGAACAAAGACGTGAGAGGTGGAGCGGTTGCGCGTTTGGTGTATTGAGTATTTCGAGGCAACAGAGTGTTGATTTGAGCGGGACTCCTAACAACTCTTTACCCCCCCCCCCCTTTTTTTTCTAATTTAGTATTTGGAGGCAAAAGTAAATTATTAAATAATTTAATTTACGAAATATTTTGTTACAAAATTTTAAAATCGCCACTAAATGTTAATTTTTAGCGGCAATATTTTTAATTTGCCACCTACTTCACTACAATTTATTTTCTGCCATCTAAAATATTTTGCGCCAAACTTTAAGTGACAATCTCACATTTTTGCTATAAATACTTTCTCTGCAATTATTTTTAGTGGCAATGAAATTTTTTACCACAAATTATTATATTTCATGGCAAAAAAACGTTTTGCCACCGTATAAATTGCCACCCATTGACAACTTTCTTTGTAGTGTGGTGAGGTGAAGCTTATACACAAAGATCGATTCGAAGTTATTGAATTAATCTATAAACGCATCAGGCCCAAGAAGTCTGTTAAAAGTGGGCACATCAACCCAGATGTTGCCCTCAATGTTGCGGTCCAAAATGTGTAATAGCTGCTCTGTAGTGTTGTAAAGTCAACGAGAGTCTCAAGGCTGGGTTACTCCAAATCGCAGTCGGCACGTGTCACTCTGCTAAGGTCTACTGGGCATGTTACACGGTTTGTTGTCGTGGGCCTCGGTGGGCTGGACATTATTATAGCGCGTCAACTAACCCTGATAGGTGGAGGGAGGACTGGTCCAGGGATGCATTATTTGGGCTTCCAGGTGTTGACTTAATTGGCCCCATTCTTTTTTTTTTGTAATTTCCTCACACGGACCCAAACCAAGCCGGTTAAGAGTCTATACATATAACCAGAGGCGGAGCCAGGATTTCTCGATAGGGCGGGCTACCTTTACGGTAATTTCCGGGGGTTTGGGGGCGGGAGCCCCCGAGGCGATTTTTTTTAGGTTATTTTTTAGTATTCACCAAATAATTACTTTAAAATAATAAAATATAAGGTGGCTCGAGGGACGTTGAAATATTTCATACAATTTCATACACAATCTAAAAAGTGAGGGAGTAGGAGACAATACAACTAGCATCGTAAAATTCATACACAAAAAAAAAACTTATAAAACAATCTAAAAAATGGGTTTTATTAATCTTAAACCAACCACAAAGAGGGATACATACTTGTTATTGTTTCTTAAACTGGACAAAACAGTGAGTGATTGAGTTGAGATGAGCAGGAGCGGTGGTGGTGGTCGGCGGTGGCAGGGGCTGCGTGGGTCTTGATCGACCGGTTGTTGAGGAGAAAAGGGAGAGAGATGAGAAGATAAGAGGGTAATGGCTTTTGAGGTTAATTCTCAAAAGAAAGAGGCGGTGGGCTGATCTTCAAATGGTTTATTTTATTACTTTTCATATTTAGATTTTGTCCCCTAATACTGTAAAGTAAAAAATAGGGTGGGCTGAACTTGAAATATACAAAATAACCTTATGTTTTTTTTTTAATGAAACAGGGCGGGCTGGCACCCACCCCAGCCCATACCTGCCTCCGCCCATGCATATAACCCTACTTCTCTCTTTCTCTCTCTCTCTCTCTCTCTCTCTCTCTCTCTCTCTCTCTCTCTCTCTCTCTCTCTCTCTCTACGAAACCCTCCCGAGTCCCTTCCTTCCCTCTTGGAAACCCCCCTTCTGTTTGGGTAACACGACGGCGGCGGCGACAGGTAACCCTTCTTTTATTTTCTGTTAGTTTAGGTTGATACTTGTAGGCGTGCTTTGGCTAGTCATAGGCATCTCCGTTCACCTCGATGGCAAGAAATGTATCAAACGACAAGGGTTTGAGATTGAGGGAGAGGAGGTGGGTGTTGAATCCAATCATGAATCCATCTGCACATTGTCTTGAACGGGATAACAGTTGGTCCAGTCTACATGTTGAATAACAAAGCAATTGATTTGAACAGACAATTCAATAATTGAAACTGAATAAATACAATGGGGTGGTCAAGGGCCTGATTTACGATAAAAACAATGGAGTCCTAAATAAACATAAATTTTAACTTAAGAGTTAAAAACAAAAACTTATAGCTAAGACATATATTAGCATATAACAATAAAATAGTAAAAATAAAGGATGGTAACTCTCTCTCTCCCTGTGCTGGGCAACAGCTCCAAAAGGGGGGACCTACTCCCCTACATCACGATCGAAGTCTGATAGATAAAAAAAATGTCATTCTAAATTATAAGATATTCTTAAAGTTTATTGTTGACCTCCTATAATTGGAAAAAGGCCATGTTGAGTTGAGTTGTAGTCCAAAGACATCAATTATGATAAAAGACAATGTATGTCAGATCTGTAATGTCCATTAGACCATAACACCTTAATAGGGATCAGACTGGAATAGGATACATTTGAAATATTTTTGCTACTGTTTATGACATAAGAAACACACACAAATAGAGTCCATATCCAATAATACTGGTGTGTTTCCTTTCTTCGTATTTTTTATGGTATTGGGAAATCAAATCGAGGGTGTAGCAATACTTGGTATTGCTCATCTTTTCGGCTTTGATTATATGATTTTGTGTTTCTTTGGTCGGCTCTCAGATATTGAGTCTATTTTAATCTGGTGATGATCTCTGTAGGTATGTGCTCTGTTTGGTTTTCGAAATAATAGAGGGAACTATTTTTTTTGTTTTTTTGTTTACGAGAGTTTATTTATGTTTTCATATTTTGGTCACATCAGAAACTATACATGCTTTTGTAGAAAAACTAACGGGTCTGGGTATGAAAATTTAATGTTCAGCATCCTTTGATGTGATATAATTTCAAAATATTATTTTCATTTTTAACACTCGATTGATTATATGCTTTGTCTAGTTGAGGAGAAACTTGATTTTGCAGAGAGTAAATTTGATGACTCAAATGGATGATGTGCACGGGGATTCTAACGAAGGTATGTACTTTATATACTAGGGTATTAATTTAATTTGACTGTAGTATTATATGATAATTAGTACTATTTAGTTGTTGAGCTCCTTTGTTTTATTTTCAAATGGGGTTTGCTTTTATTCCATTCTCACAGTAGTGTTTACTTGTTTAACTATGTTGATCAGAGATACAAAGGATGAAGCTTAATGCTCGTGTTCATCTTGAAAATATTTACATGGAGAATGAATAGTTCACATTGCAGTTGCAAGCCAAAAGCAAAGAGCTTGAGCAGCGTGAGAAAGAATTGGAGAAAAGGGAGCACCACAACAAAATTGAGATGGAGAAGCTGCAGATTAGGAAGAAAATGGTACTGAGATTTTTATTATTAAAAAGAAAAAAAAGGTTCCTGTCATGGAAAAATAACCTTCTCCCTATATCTTTCATTTTGACTCAATGAAGCATTGTTTTGGAATTCTAAATATGTTCAGTATCAAATTTTCTTCTTTTATTCGAGTATATGCTTCATATGTTTTCAGCAAATCAATGTTGTAATTTGTGAGGAAAGACAAAAATTAACGATAAGGAAATCCTTTTCATGTAACTTCTTCCATAGGTCCAAAATCTGATACGTGTATGATATATACAATGCTGTGTTTTTCTTTATATGCACAAGTATATGTAATGTATATATTGACTTTGCCTTGTGTATGTTCTGGTGCTGCGATTAGGTGGGCAACGATATTATTTTCATCTCGAGTTTCTACTTTCTTTACTTAAATTACGAAAACACAAATTTGAGTGTATGACTATCTAACATCATAATTATATCATGTGTGGTTGGCTTTTATTGCAGAGGCAAGCTGAGGAACTACACAGAAAAAAAAATTGATTTAGGAAATAAGCTCGATGCCAAGAAAATACTCGAGTTAGGGATAGAGCGTATGAGAGAAGCTATACTAGCGATGGAACATATGGGAGATGATGGGGATGTTGGGGTGAAGGAAAAGATGGATGGCATTCTCAAAGACCTAAAAGAAAAGGAAGAAAAAATTAATGAGCTAGAAGAGTTGAATCAAGTTCTTATTGTCAAGGAGCATAACAACAATGCCGAGCTGTAAGAAGCTCGAAAGGAGTTGATTGACGTAAGTATTCTCTATTCCTGTTTCTAATAGGGCACAACAGAAAATTAGGTCTAGGGTAAGAGAGTATACTGTCGATAGAGTCAGAGAAATTAAAAAGAGGGGCTGCAAATGTTTTAGGTTTAAT
Source organism: Sambucus nigra (assembly GCA_949130495.1). Classification (NCBI taxonomy): domain Eukaryota; kingdom Viridiplantae; phylum Streptophyta; class Magnoliopsida; order Dipsacales; family Adoxaceae; genus Sambucus; species Sambucus nigra. The sequence continues at coordinate 248,350,476 of OX422214.1, read as the reverse complement.
TAAATGTTTTGAGTATATTCCATTGTATACCTTTAACTTTATAGGTTTACGAATAGAGCCCCCTTATTTTAGAACTACATGTAGTTACATGAAAATTTTTATAGAGTCCTCTTCGGTTATCTTGTTATCATTAAAAATTTTGACCATCATTGAAAACCGGCAATGTAGAGAACCGTGCTAAATAATAATATCGGATATGTCCCCCCATCTGCTTTGCATAACCCATTTTACCTACAAGCTGTGCAATTATGTTAACAATTAAGAAAATATGCTATTAATGACTCCCATTGATTTTTCTTTTTGTCCTTGTTTGGTTTGGGTTTTTTTGTTTTCCTGGAATATCAATAAGTTAATTACAGCTATAAACCATGTGATTTATAAGCTTCAGGTAGGGAATTTGCAATTTATAATTCAAACCCTTGACATGAATTCTCAGTCTTCAAATGTGCATTTACAAACGTCGGATCCTAGGAGCATAAAAACTCAAACCAAAGAAACCCTTAAAGTTATTGTGTAGTAACGCATGTAAAGCAAGTTGATGATTCTCACATATAGAGCATTTTAGTGGGGACTTAAAGAAGATACGAGTCGATGGTATTTTTTTGGCTTAAGACCCCATTTTTAAATGAAGCAGCTGCTGGTATTTACTGTATTAATGATTATCCTGTTCTGGCACAAGTGATATGCTACTGATTAATTTTTTTATCCCCTTAGTTACTAAGGTGAAATTTTGGTTAACATTATGTTATAATGTAATATAGTCATACGGATTGGTAACTATACTTGTGTTACTATAGGCCTTTGAGCAGCAATATTCCACCAAGCTTTCTATTGGTATAAAGAGAATGGGAGAGATAGATGTTAAACAGATGCATGCGGCAATCAAAAGAAAGTATTCTGGAATGGAAGCAAAGAGTATGGCTATGGAGTTTACTTCATTGTGGCAAGATTACCTCAGTGATCCTAGCTGGCATCCTTTTATGGTCGTCGCAATTGATGGCCGTGATGAACATAAGGTATGCCTTTTTACAAAACATCAGTTATTTCATCATTTCAATAAGCTCAAATTCTGTTTCATGTTTAATTATCCTATGCTAAATTTGGAGGTGGTTCATTAGGAAATCATTGATGAGGATGACCAAAAACTGAAATATTTAAAACTTGAGCATGGTAAAGAGGCTTACATGGCTGTGAGGAGTGATTTGGTGGAGATGAATGAATATAACCCTAGTGGTAGATACATTAAACCAGAGCTCTGGAATTTTAAAGAAGGAAGGAGAGCTACGCTATGTGAAGGAGTGTCACATGTATTGAATCAATGTAAGAGGCTTAAAAGGCAGAGAAGATAAAGATTAGTGACGCAGCTTTAATGTTAGCCACTCTGCATGTAACCTTGCAATTTTCTAAATTGAAGTGAACCCTGCAACTTTCTAAATTGCATTCATTTTTCATGATATTATGCATGGATCAGATATACTATGGTGAATTATTCAAACAAAATTGTGTTATATATATATTAATATATTTATATTGCCCCCATCAATTTGTTATTTTAATTTGTATTCCCCCCTCAACAAATTATTCAATTCCTGGTTCGGCCTCTAAGTGGGGCCATGTTGAAGTATATCTACCATGTGCAGGTTTACTGCATATGCTTGAGATTTCAATTGTCCCCTTAAAAACACTTCACCAACTTTACCAGTCTCTGTGATGTGCAATAAATATCTCACCAAGAAATTGCAGTTTCATGAACAAAGTAGGGACAACAATACCATGTTCCATGGGTATCCAAAGATTTTTATTTCTTAGAACGAAAGCAAGCAGCTCCTACATGTGAACAAAGAATTTCAATCCCACCCTACACTACATATTGATTGAGTTAGGTTGACATTATACATGTCACCTGTTTGGGGGCTCGGAATAATCATTTTCACCAATAGGGGCAAGCCCCAGGATATTCTTTTTGTTTCAAGTTGAGTGATGAGCCGAACTTTCATCACCTTCCCTAATAAACCAACTATTTGTACGTTTTTAATCACCACTTGGATAGTGCCTAATGGTCTTATATTAAATTTGCCTTGGATTATAATTATGAGTATTAATTATAATCTATTATTCAAACAATCCAACTAAGTAAAATTTTGTGGATCTGTTTTGCTTGATTTTGGTTCAGAAGTTCTAATTATAATAATCAAAGAACTATACACTTCCGGCTAAATTTTGGGTTAATCACTGAACTAAATCGATAACCAAATCACAAAATCATTAGAGGAACTTCAGTTTAAAGCAAATAAAAACCAGATGAAGTAGTTCAATTTAGTTATAGTATATGCTTTAATTTAATAGTAGTGAAAATAAACAAAACATCATTTTTTCCTAGTTAACTATCAACCAAACAAAACTACTAGTGCACACCCCAAAAACGAATACTTGGGATTTTCAAGCAATGAAGTTGGCCAATACTCCCAAGAAACATATATGAAATAAGAATAAGATTAAGAACAACCAATATAATTACTTTTCCAACTTACAAAATGCAGATTAGAACAATACATCGCTATACCCCCACCACAAAATACTTGAAAACTATACTGTTAAATCTCAAAAGCTGCGGGCTGCATGTTTGCGCCACCGCCTCAGCCAATCATTACCCCTCTCACCTCCAACAATTGCTTGCTTTTACTTCCTCTTTTAACTTCAGTTAAAACAACCCACCCATTAAAAAAAGTATCCCATTCTTTTTCTTTTTCCTACCTCCACATCACTTCCATCTTCCACAATCCACATAAACCCACTAAAATATAGTTAAAAAACAGAAATCATATTAAAATAAAAATGGCGCGAAAGGGAAAATTTGAATATGTATGTTGTTGGGACTACTTGGTTTTAGACTTTGAAATTCTTTCCAGTGAATGTTTGACCGAATTTCTAGTTGGCAGGAACTATGTTCCGCGAGGTGGAGGTGCGTCGGTCACTGCCGGTGACCCTAAAAGAGAGCGTCTGTTCAACAAGCACTGTGTTTGATTGCCAACTGACCCAAATTACGGCTCAAGCTCATCCACTCGGTCCTTGAACCCTTGACTCTAACCCTCACTATATCCCCTTCACCCGCAACATTACTGGTCAGAACCAGGTTGAAGTAACGGAAGCCGTTGATGGTGAACCTAACCCCTCCTTTCTTGCGGCATGGTACCCTGTGGAAAAGAAGTACAATCGCTAAGGTCAATTTTCGTCATTGTGGTGAAGAATTATAAACAATAATATTTACACACAACATTTACTTGACGCTGGTATGTTAAATATGCATTGATTAGTGTTCAATAAACTTCATATAAATTTGGAAAAATCAACTAAGGTATGTTCGACACAAGAACTCATTTATAAACTGAGTTTATTTTCAGTGGACACGGGGAAAGTAATTTTAAATGCCTCGACTAAAGAGGCAAAAAATGGAATAGTGGAAGGTGTTTCACTCAAGTTATAGCAACCACGCATCCACAGTCCACAATGCCTATTGCAAAACAGGCTCAGTCAATAATGTCTTTCTTTTATAAGAATCAATACACTCTTTATAAGACTCCTCCTCCGACTGAAATTTAATGGGATCTGGAGAGACCATGTGTTCATCCATAGGATCGGTATGGGGATCTTATGTAGACATGAACATGAAAGTAATGTGCTGGTAGACCCTCTAGATGTAGATGCAAACGGATATTTTCACAAATTCACAATATGTGATTAATGCAATAATTCTTCATTTCAACTATGAACTTGTCTATTTAGTTCCACTCAGGAGAGAAACTAGTAAATTAGATAATTTCATTAAGAAAGATTCTTTTTAATAAAAATGAGTAAATCAAAAGTTTGCCACATGTATGAAATAGACATTTGTAAAGTCATCACAAAACAAATATTTCAAATTTACCTAACCCACTAATGAACTCATGACGTAACCACTTGGGTAGTTCGTGGAGTAAAAAAATAAAATAAAAAATAACACTACCCGCGGACGATCAGGCAAACAGTAATAAAAATCATTTAAGGGGCTGTCTGTCCTTTTAATCCTTGACTGAACCATTCAAGTAAGTTTATTTTTTTTAAAGTGTCACTTAAAAATAGTTAAAGTGAAAATAAGAGTATTGCGGTAAGCAACATGAACAATTCCAGCATGGTAGTCGAAAATCTTGAGAAACATGGGCATAGCTAGATCAAAAAGGGTACGAGGAGGGTTACACCACCCACCATTATCATTTGGAAGAGCATAATTGGGTGGGCAAAAGTTATTAGTCGTGACCATGATTGATGGACTCCCAGAGTGGCACCACTTTAGGTCATTTGCACATTTTATCTCAAAACAAGCCCCACAACTCTCCCCTTTGTTAAACAGCAGAGTGCTCAAAGTTGTCGTGTTCACCCCGTACCCTTGGCTGTACAAGTTACCGTATCCTCAAGATCCACCTAAAAAAGTAAACATAGGACTAAATTAGTTGTAAAGTGGGATTTGGTTGGTTTTATACCCATGGTACCGGAGGCGTCACTGCCCCCATAAAATGTAGCATGAGCACTTTCCCATGCCCCGCCTCTATAGTTTTCGGGGATTCTAGCTTCAACTACTGAAATAGTGAGATAAAAAGGGATGCAATGTAGGCTAAACTCATAATACCCATCTTTTTCTCTCTCTTTAAATATATTTCAAATGGAGTTAGAGAGAGAAAGAGAGAGAGAGAGAGAATGGGGATGACTGGATAGATGGATGAAGAGAAAGGGTGGAGGAAGGTGTTACTTATAGAGGAACCTCTGGATGGTATAGGGTAGGTAGAACCGGAAAATGGGCAGTTGTGGGCGGATATGGGCGGGTGAAAAATGGTTTGGGTCATATTTGGGCGGTTCAAAAATGGGTTGCGGCATGTGACGGTTCGAATTTGGGTGGTTCAAAAATAAGGTCGGTTTTGGTCAACCCTTCCCCCCATGAGCTCTTAGAGAGAGAGAGAAAGAGATTAAGAAATAGTTAGAGAAAGAAGGTTGGGGAAAAAGTTTACACATCTCCTCCACACTCCCCTTATGCCCGCCTTTGACCCGCCAATAACCCGCTTCAAACCGGAAGAGCTGGACATGAAACCCATTTTTACTGGGACAACAAATGATGGAACCCAGTCAATATTGTTTTGGGTGGTTAACGGCTAGATTTCTCCTAGTTTATCCATATTTCTGACCCTAAGGGTAGGTTTATTAATTTTAGTTATTATATTTAAATATTGACTTGTGCAAGAATAAAAGTTTTTCCCCACTCTCTTTTTTCATGGGTGTGTAAACGATATGATGCTTTGATTTAGGAACGGTTTTTGTGGTGTCCCCCTTGAAACCATGTTGATAATTATTACACCCGACATTAATCAACACTCTTTTTTCACTTGGTTGGAATAAAATCAATTAATTTATATCTATGTCAACATTAACTAAATTTTAGCTGGACTTAAAAAAGAAAATGTTGTTCCGAGGGGCGAGAGCGACTGGTAAGGGGGGGTCACCTTCAGTTCCTTAATAAGCATGGGGTGGGGTTCGATACTTACCGTCAGCATGCGAGTCCATGAATTACATTGGTCTAGCACCGTGGGACCTGGGAAATAAGGCTTGTGAGTTAGATACCCAACAAAGTTCACAAAAGTGACGCCGACCGGGGAAGGTCTCACGCTAACAAAAAAAGAAAAGAAAAATGTTATGCTTTCGATCCATAGTATCAGTCAGTACAAGTCATGCATTACTTGGTTTGTAGTATTGTGGGTCCCACACGATGGTGCAAGTCATGTAATGCATGATAATACTGACCGTTAAGCGTAGCATTGTTCATTGACAAAATGTCCCTCACTTTTAAAAATATGTTTTTACTTTTAAAAATAATTAATTTTTTTAGTAAAAGTGACACTAGCGAACACATGGGATTAGACATGTCAACGGACCAGATTAAGGTCATTCCATATCCATTTATTAAGGTCAATCGTAGGAGTAGACACCGTGGTCTATGGTTCGATAGACTATACGGGGATGACTATACTTTAAGGAAACTTAAAAAAGGGGGATGGTTCACTAAGCGGATGTGTGGACCACCAGGAGCTGGATAAGATCAAGATACGGAATGAGTGTTGGTTATTACTTATTAACGACCTATTGGAACAGTGGAGGAGAGTGTTTCTTCCTGATGATTGAAATGGAAGAGAATTATCTTTAGGGCGAGATCGGGAGGAGGATATATCGAAGGCAGTTTTTTAGCAAAATATGGAACAGGCATGCCTTTAGTGAGTTTTGACCGCACAAAGGAGAAGTTCGTTATGATAGTCGATGATATCTTGTTAAAGAGGGAATGGTGCAATAGTGGTGTCCACTACACCCGAATCTATGATTAATGGTGGTTTATGCCCCAATGTTGAAGTTTACCACAAGTGGGTATGCAACTAGCATTGGGTATAGGTCCTTTCTTCGTTCGATAATAGGAGAGGGTTACAAATTTTGAGGAATTTTTTTTCTAAAGGGGGGTTCCAAAATACGATAAGTAGTTTTGACTGAGGCGCGTATTTTGGAGTTTGCAATACACTCAAAAAGTGATTGGGTGTACAATATTTGGGAAAGTCCGTACAATTGATTCGATGAAGTAATTTTGATATGGTTTTGGTCGTGAGGGTGTTCCTGCCAGTCGAAATGGTAGATCACGAGAGACATTTAAGGGAGTGAAGTGTTTGAAATTCCAATAAAAGAGTGGTATGATTAAACTAATTTATTTTGATAGGATTAGGTAGTTTCAAAGAGGATATGGGACCATTTGGGGTCATTTAAGTAAGATTTGTCGAGTTTATTAGGGCTAAGAGTTAGCAAGTACATCATATGTGGATGTGATCGGAACACTTCAAGGGAAGTGGTGTTCGCTATCGATGTATGAACTATGCCAAAACAGGAAAATGAGTCTTTGAAACCGAGCAGGAGTAGGGTTTGGGGTCCCAAGAAAAAGGACCCGGTGTTTTTAGTTATCTTTTTGATAAGGGGAAATTGGGAGTTTGGGTTCGAACGGTAATTGGCAACCCGATGAGAAGTTTCTTATTGGTAATATTGGATAGAGTGAGTCTGGTGTCGGTTGACCTCACTTGATCACCGTTAACGTGTGCGATGTGGGGAAACAAGTTTCTATAGCAACGATTAGAATAACTTGGTGCAGAGTTTTAGCCGAACTAGATTAACGATGAGAGAGGCCTAGGAGTGTATTAGGTCTTAGTGGAATAGATCATTTTACATTAGTGTGAGGACACTATAGGGGAGATATTCTTAAACTTTCGATTAGAAATATATTAAATTCGAATTTCGATGACGAAATTCCTTGTTTAAGGGGGGCAGAATGTAATACCTCGTATTTTTTGTGAATTATTAAATTAAATAAAAATTATTATGTGTGCTTGTTGTGACTAGAGATGTCACTATTTATATCTTTATGTGTTATTTAAATTAGATTTGAAATTGAATTTAAGACACGGTGATTAATTAATTAAATTAATGATAATTGGACTCGTACTGGGTAATTATTAAATAATGGAGTTGTTATTTATTTATTTTGGGTATATTTGATAATTGAATTTTGGTATGAGTAGAATGTCCGTTTTTAGTTTAAAATGGTGGGGTTTAGGCCCATTGAGTTAATATATGGCTTGGATAGAGTTTTGGGCTATTTGGAGTGTTATTTGGACACTTTGGGTTGTGACTTATTTTGGGCTCAATGTCAATGTCGTGGGAACCATGTTATAAAATTAGGAGTCTAAATCTAAGAAACTCATTTTGTCATTTAGAAGACATCCAAAGGCTAGAGAGAGAGAACGAAGAGGAAAAGAGGATTCGGGGAATTTGGGGATTGATTTCCCAATTAATCCATAAGGTAAGTTTATTTAGAATGATTGTATGCTTCTTATTAGTTTAAGTTATGCCTATTCATATGAATCTAAACCTATTATGTTATAAATATGAATTTTATGATTAAAAATAAATAGTTTAGTATTTAGTATAAATTAGTAGTAATTAGATTAATTATCCCCTTAATTTGATTAGTTTCATTATGAATTTGACTTGGATTGATTAGATAAAGATCAGTAGTTAATTTGTATATGAAAACATGTAAAACCCATTTGATTTCATGTAAGAACTTGTAGAAAACATGAACTAATTGATATAAATTAAAAATCTAGGGTTCTTGAGTAAGAAATTGGGTTTTATATAGATATTGATTTCAAATTAGATTTTTGATGTTAGAAAGAGATCCAAATTGGTTATAAGATATTATTTTAATATTTGGATGTTGGTTGGGGGATTAAATGAAGCTTTGGAGTTCATTAATGGAGGTTTTGGGTGGAGAAAACATGATTTTGGAGAATATGACTCATATAGGTTTGATCGATCGATCGACCAGAGTTAATCGATAGATGAAATTGAAAATTAGATAAGGTTGTGCATAATCTAATTACGAAGGAGTGGACGATGATTTTATATATTTTTTTTATTTGTTATAAATTTCCAACTAAACGGTGTGAGAGACCGAAATTTTGGATGGGTGATTTTGGGTTGAACTTTCTTTTGAAAATATTAGTTTGGGGGCATAGGGCTAGGATTTGTTAACCTATATTTTTTATGTACCCATAGAATAAAGATATATTCTTACGGTTTGAATTGTTGGAGATTGGTATTTGGGGGTATTGGGATATTAGGAAAATCATTGATTTAAAAGGGTTAAATTGAGGATTGGTCATTTGAGTGTAAACTCGAGTGTATGATGGGTTGGTAATTGGGAATATGGAACCTTAGAGCATTGGGTCTTATTGGACGAGATTATTAGAGTCATTGTGATTGATTATTGGGATGTTTGTCCTTTGGGTGAGATTAGGAATTTGGTTAAAAAATACACAGGGAAGAGTAGTTATCATACTCGATGGTTTTTATATAAGTTTGGTGTGGGTTGATACCTAGATGTGATGCTTGGGGAGATTAGACTAGGGATAATTGAGATTGAATATATTTTATGCATCAATTATAGTGTATGGTAGGGTGCGATTATGCCTGAGATTCGAGAACCTGGGAGGTTAGGGTTAATGTACTTTCGGATGAATGTAAGGTCAAATATGTGTCATACCTTTTTATGGTACCGATGTTAGTATGAACCGCTAGTGTTAGGGTTAGTATGTGTATGTGATTTACCTTAACCCGTTTGTGAGTGTTATGTATGTGTTTACTTTAGCCCATTAATGAGGGTGAAAATTACTTGTGTGTTTTATGTGAAATGCATACCATATGTGAGTGCTCGAGGAGTATCATACTAGGAGGGATTCCATGATGGGGAACGTACGATGCAGACCGTGCTAGTGCCCCGGTGAGTAGACGGGATATTCCCTGGTTATATTTTACCCCAGGGTTATACGTCTAGGTGTTTGTGTACCGAGAGGGTTCATGGAGATATTTCATCGGGTAATCTTGGGTATGGTAGATTATACGAGTGATAGGCAAGCGTATGATTTATCCTTTGACCGTGTTGAGGTATTGGATTTGGGACGACCTATGATTATACCTAGTACGCGTGAGTGATCCTCGAAGGTGATAAGGATAGGCTTAGTTATGTACGGACATACGAGTAGCCCATTTATTTGTACATGCCAGGGCTGTGTGGATGTTAGGTGTGAGTAGAGTCTTTCTCCTACTATATGTGATTATTGGGTGGCGATACTAGAGATAGATTTACCAGTTTATGTGCTATACTAGAGATGTATATGATCTATAGTAGGGATGTCTGCCTGCATACTTATGTTTTGGATTTGTGTATTACATATAGAGTTGTGTATGTTGTATTATTGGCATGAGATAGTCGAATGTGTATAAACTTGAGATATAAGCCTATTATAGGTATGTTGGTTATTTGGTGAGACGTACGGTAGGTTCGAGACTTCCACACAACTTATGTTTTATAGTGAAAAAGATAAACTTAAAGATGAGAAACTAAATATTTAATAATGAAGATGTAAAGCTTTAATCACATGGGTTATATATGGGTTCAAGATTTAGAATCGCATATTATTTTAGGTTTTTTGGGTTGGGACAAAACTTAAAAGATATTAACATGCGAGAGGCAAATGCATAGTGTTGATTTATCCCAATTTTAGTTATACTTTTATTCTTCATAGACTTGTTGTTAACATTATGGATTTTAACATTTTCAGCACTTAGGCCACGAGAGCCTCTGTCTTGACCGATGTTGTTGATTATCATCTCATCCTGTTGTATATTCTTAGGATGGAGGTGTCTTTGGTCTATGTGTCAATTCCATTTTCATTCATGTCATTCAGATTTTAGTTTGGAGGTATTTATGTGGTTCTTTACTCTCGTTGTGTTTTGGGAATGTTTACATATACGATTGGTATCAAAGTTGGTTGTATATTATCTCAATTTTACTTTATCTCATTGTATTATTTGTTTAGTTTCAGTTAGTTTATTATGCTCAGAATGTTACCAAATATTTTTTATTCCCAAGTTGACTAATCTATTTATGAATTTTATTGAGTGTCACAGTTGATATCAAAGCATTCCAGGTTATAGTGTCCTAAGGATATTGAGTGCGCCCGTCACTTTTTCGCATTGCGTTATTTGATTACTTTAAAGTCTTACCATTTAGGGGTTATATTATCTATAACAACGGACGTTTAGGGGTTTTGGCACCATTATTTCTTGATAAACGATTCAGATAGACAAAGTGTATTGGGAGGGTTCCTTGTTAAAATTTCTATTGCGAGATGCCCCATGCATAAGGTTGACTTCAATCAAGAGTTAAGGGCTTTTGGACACGAGAACTTTAGAAAGTTCTCAGTGTATGGTTTGAGGAAAAATATTTTCACTCACCATCTGTAATGGCATAGGAATAAGTTTTCAAAGACCTCGTTTGTGCAACTACGTGGTAGCCAGTATGAGGGGGATTTCAACTATACTTATCTTTATACACCGAGATATATTGATTCGAACATAAATGAGTATGTTCGTGTTATCAGCTAGTAGAGGAAAAACTTTTTGGCATTGGAAGAAACCTTGTATGAAATGTTTGGCAGGTGTAACTAGGTAACCCGTTCTTCATCACTTGCGCTCATTGAAGTTACCCTCCTATATCAGTAGGATCATTACAATTATTGGAGGGATAGATTCTCTAATATTTTTGTAAGAGAAAGTTTTATAATTTTTATAATTGGTCATTTTATTTTTATTGGCTTATCCCGTTACACCCTACTGCACCTTTATGATCGTTCTCAAGTCTTTGAGGAGAAGAACCGTTGGTGACATTTTCAAGATTAAAGATTGGTTATCACAACTTTACCCGAGAAGAGTTATGAGGTGGTTTGGTAAAACTTTAAATATCCAAGGGTTGTTTTAGAAGAGTTTGCATTTGAAAGTTTTCAAAATATTTTTAAAATGATTTTTAAAGAATTTTTAAAAAACTCACTAACTCATTTGAACGTGTTGCGTAAGGTTGTTATAATGAGATTCCTACATTCGAACGAGATCTGGAATGACGCCTTTTGGGTTCTTTCTGGAATGTCATTCCAAGTTTCATTGGAAACCGTTCGAACGAGATTAGGTATATCGTTCGAACGAGGTGGCAGTTCATTCGAATGAGTACGCATGTTTATAATTTTTATTAAATCTTTTTCAAATCTTTAATCTCTATCTCTTTGCAAAAACTTTTCCTATAAATAAAGATGCGAGATTATATTTTTCAACAAGTATTTTTACAGTTCTTTTTGTGATTAAACTCTATAATTTTTTCATCCAAACCCCTTGGATTTTTTAGGATCACTTTTCCAAATCAAGAAGAACACATTCCAAAATTCTAAACCTTTATTGATATTTTCTTTATAGCTAATTTGTGGAGCTGAGTTTCTACGACTGAAGAAGAAGGTAATTGTGTATTGCTAAGGTTGATCGGTGGATACTGAGGGAAGATTTGCTTCTCATGGGCGGTGCTGAACTGCATCGTTTTCTGTTAAAGATTTGAAGACATCTCCGGATTATACTTAGTGGATCTCTAAGTATTCTGTAAGTCGTCTTGTGTCTGTCAATTCTGAAATAGTACTGAATTAAAAAGTTTTGCCCGAAAGGGATTTTTTTTCAAATTCTTCTACTTATTTGGTTTGGAATTTGGCTTCAATTTATTTTGCATGTTCACGTTATATTAAATCAAGATAAAATCTGGTAAAAAGTGAATTTTTGTGTTTGGCCTAAGATATAAGTAAATATGTATCCTCCTTGCACACGCTTTCTCAATTTTTAAGACCAAGGCCAGAGAGAGTGTGTGTGTGTATTTCAAAGATCTATCTTAGAAAGGAATTATATGTTCAAATAAGTTCATTTTGTTGTTAAAAACTGCACAGACAGCTAATGTATATTATTTTAAGCATTTTTTCCTCCACTCCTTTTCTTTCTCCATGATGTTACAATTTTCCAAAAGGCATTGTAAAATGCATACCACTCTCCATCAAATAACATAAAAGCAGAATCTAACTAAGGAGTTTCTTTTATTTTCAGCATAATTATTTTTAATCCCTCTGTCTTATATGTTAGAATTTTATGCTAGACACCCCAATAACAAAAACAGTACTAGTAATTTGGGATGGAAGGAAAATAATCTTTGTCAAGGAAACTAATTTTTTGTAACATATATGGATGTGACGAGTGGCATAGTCTTCCTAATAATTGAGATGAACCCGTTCGATTTACCTTCCTCATTTTCTTCATTTAATATTTGATATCATTTCTTGTTTAGATGAATTATCAATAAATTTTGTTTATCTAGGTCACACACATGGGCTTATGTAATACGCCTCCTCTTGTAAGTAGATTATTACGAGTTTGATCATTGAAAGAGTTGGGGAACGTGTTTTTCAATAAAGTCTTATATGTATTGAAGAAATTTGATATGTTTTAATAATTTAATCTCCTAACTAAATTTGACACATCTTTATATTGTTGATTGAAGAGAAAATGTAGGAGATGTTAAGGTCAAGTTCACAATTGAAGCAGAAAATCATCATATTGATCTAGATGTCGACGAGGTAACATGTGTATTTAAGGACACAATTCCGGTGATTAGAATTTAAAATTTTCATTTTTTTCGAAGTTATTGTGTATATTCTTGATAAACTGAACAAGTTCGTTTCATGTGAAAATAAAGGAGACTCTACCGAAATTTTTTAAAATGTAAAAAGTTAGGATATTTACTTTATTGGGTTATGCGTGTCGATGTTTCATTCCTTACAATCTCCAAGATGTGCAAGTCTAGTTGCATAAATTATTTTTGTAAGCATAAACACATTTCTTATGTTATGTATTGTGTAATCATGATTAAATTTATTTTATAGGTCCCATTGGGTGTTAATTGTCATTTATCTCTCCACAATGACTATTTATTGGTTGAATGTATTGAATTAGATACCCACCGAGCAAGATATGTTATATATCACTACATGAGTAAATTCTTATTGCAACTTCCTTTTACATGCATTGATTATTATAACTTCCTGTATTTACTGGGATATATATCAGTACATATATTTGGTTGTGTTTCGATGAAAATTTTGTTGACTATATTTGGTTGTGTTTCACTCATTTTCATATTTGTTGTGCAACTAGCTATTCAGTTGGGGAGATAATTATTAAGATCAAAACTAGTGGATTGTGTTTTGCATTGCATCAACAACTTTTTTCCTCAAGATTAGTTATCTTGGATATATATTTCGTCCTAGAATCATCATTAGGCTTTGGTTGTGGATATTTTGATGTAACAATTTAAAAATATTATGAGTTTTTGGCTTTGGATATTCTCTATTTGTAATAGAAAAGATTTTCGGTACGGGTGTTGATTTTGTACCGATCAAATATATAGGTGTGTATACTAGGCATTTTTTATTTTTACATTTAAACACTTATGTCAGTTGTGAAAAGACCGACATAAATGGTTTAAAACAGTGATGAATTTGCATTTATTATTCACATATTTTTTCAAAACTGTGATAAAGGAGATTTCTTTCATCTCAGTTTTACGAACATTTGTGTCATGGAATTATATAACAGGTTTGGAAATTTTAAAAACTAACAGAAATGACTTTTTATGTCAATCAAAAACTGACATAAGTGGCAGTTTTCTTATATTACATTTGCTCGTATGTCTTAAATTTCTATAATTTAAAGCGATAAGTCTTCTTAGAATTTTTTTAAATTGATAAGTCTTGGAGATAATGTAATACCCCATACTTTTATGAGTATATAATTCCCACGTGTGCTTATAATTATTAATTTAATTGGGAAACTTAAATGAATTTCAATAAATATTAATTAGTGAGTTAAGGATTAATATTATGTACTTGTGCATGATAAGTAAATAGATATGTGATTTATTATATGTCGCGTATGAGTGAGAAGCGACAATTTATTACCTTATGTCGATAGAGAGTTACATCGGCAGATGCATATATTTTATGGGCGATGCGTACGGTACGCATGTGCCGGGTCTGATTAATGAGATGTTGGCGTATTTATAGTTGGGTGATTTGTATGACCTTTTTGAGTGCATTGGTGATCCGAAATGGGTCGAAATAGTCCAGAATAGGTACTGGGTCGGGTGTTATAATTGGATTCCGGGGGCTTTTTAAAAGTACCAGGACCCGTATAAAGGTATGCTAGTCTTTTTCCACCTAAGGTTTAATCTAAAAACGGTATTAAGGTGTGATTAAGAGGTATTTAAGGGTTAAGGGAGGTGGATGACAACCCACCTTTTAATTTATGTATAATTGTGCTTAAGAGAGAGTTAAGAGACGAGAAAAAAGAAGAAAAGGGTGAGAAGAACCTTGGAGAAGATAAGGAATGGCTAATATCCGAATTCAAATCGTTCATACGCATGAGATTTAGGATTCAAACCCTTAAAGGAAAGTACTTACTTTCTTTAGATTGCAACTATGCAGTTAATTACATTCATGACGAATGAGGAACAAGTCTGTGATTAAAAAGATTGAAACTTTGAGAATTAAAATAAATAGATTCAAGTTGTGATTAATATTTGATCGTATTTGATATTGAATGATGATGAACATATAAGAATTTAGTGATTAAATTCTAGGTTTACAAGTATGAACATGTAGAATATTGATAAGGTGTTGAAATCAATAAAAAATTAAGTTTCATTAATTTTGGGTTTGATTGAATTGATTAATGATTAGGAGTCCTAGGGTTTTAAGTATGGATTCGGGTATATTTCTGAGTTATAATTCTTCTGGGATGGTTAGGTATTGATGTGGGTTATCAATTTGATATTTCGGGAGGTTTGGGACCTCCATCAGAGTGTTTTAGAGGAGAAACCCCAAGGAAGAAGAAGACTGGTAGCCTAGCAAACCAAACTGGTTTGCAAGGAGCGCGAATCGATTCAGTTGATCGAACATGTTCGGTCTGGCAAGAGAACCAGTTCGATTTGCTGCCTTGCCCAAATTTGGTATGCACGTCGTTTTGACCTGTTAGATCTTGAGGATTAGCGTAGGGGCTTCCAAATTTGGTATGCGCGATGATGGTAAATTTGTTATCGTGATATTTTTTACCCATGCCGATGGCACGGTGATAAATTTGTTTTTGTGATATTTTGTATTTTAAACGCATCGCTAATAGTGCAAATATAAATACTGTTGGTCATCCCATGGTACACTTACTCATCATGGCTAGGTGTAACCCGTGTTGATGGCACGGTTAACATATTGATCCAATGATTACGGCATGGTTACGATTTTAATACGGTGCATTTGTGTCTTAGGAACATCTAGTTTAGATTTGCAATTAGTTGTTTAGAGTTGTTGATAATTTTATACATGAAGGAAAAATCAAAACATTTATTCGAAATTGATATTTATGAAGACGTATTTCTGTCAGAATTTACTTACATGAAAGTATCATGTTCGTTTTAAAATTTTGACTCGGGTTAGTGGTGTAAGAGTGTTAGAATTTTAAATAGATTAAAATGATAATGTAAAAAATTGGAAGTTAATTGTTTCTCTTTGTCTAAACGGATTATTAATTTTTTTATCATTATAATTTTTACTTAGCAATATACCTATAAAACTTTCAGTGCAAATGGAATACATTAATTCGTCGCTTTTACACGTGAAAATCTAGCATGCATCATATCTAAAAATCGTCCCATATTCTCTAGAAATGGTGGTGATACAATACCATCTTATTTAGTGAAATTATATTAGAGTACTTTATCCTACTATACCACTCACCAACACCATCACGCTAGGTATCTCTCTCTCTTTACCCCTTGTGTTCATGATTTTTTTGGTTTTGAATTCTTAAATATTAACTCATTTAAAAATTTCTTCTTCCCATTATGAATCCATTGTGTTGTTTTGTATATAGTGGAAATTATGTTCTCATGTTATATATGTTCAAGTATATGTAATATTAGGTAAGAATAAGTTATTATTATTATTTATATCAGTAGTAGCAGTAGTTGTGTACACTGTATTTGGCAATGTATATTTCATTAGTGTAGGTTTGTTCTTTCATGTTAGTCACTGTATCAAATGAAGCTTTCACACTTAACGTGTTGTAGAGTCTTTGATTATGCATAAATTCTTCGTATATATACTCGTAATTTAGAGTCTTTTAACATTTTTTGCGATGTAATTCGAGTTGATTTATCTCATATCATTGCTACTGACATTTTCTAATGAGTACGCCAAGTTTCATGTATTTCTCACTGATTTTGCAGGTATTGATAATGCAAATATATCGCCCTGTCGCGGATAGTATTCTACAATACAAATGCTAAGATGCCACGGCCCTATAGAAATATAGGCCGCGACTCTGCAGAATACAGGGAGCAACCCACCTCATCAAAGGGCACGACCCCCATCAAGACGCCGCGGAGATGGCTGGCACAGGGTGCGGCTCTGTCAATTATAGGGCGCGACAGATAGTAATTATTCACCAAGAAGAAGCCGTGGCACCACTCGGTACAGGGCGCGGTAGCTTTGTCCCCAGCGCCACAGAATGCAGCACACTGCTTGCCTTGCAGGCCGCGTCCCCCTCATTCACAACTACTCCAGATTTGATATATGTCATATGCACATGGCATGTGACACGGCATGCATACCTCTTATAAGTAGAGGACCACACCTCAAAATGGGAGGGATGATTATTCTCTTTTGAAGAGAAGTTTCTACAACACTTGGCGAAGCCCAACCTAACTCACTCTATAGCTTGGGGGCTCCTCACCCATATCGTAGCCAGATCTCCGGCACGCCCGAAATCGCAACAACCATGTATTCTCCTTTATTCTCATATTTGTACACCTCTTTAGGCCTAATTATATTGTATTATGCAACGCATATAATGAGAATGGAGAGACACAGTGGATGTAGGCCTATTTTAAAGGTTGAACCACTCTATATCGTGTCTTCTCTCTATTTACTTGCTTTACTTGTTTATTATGAACTTTACTCATGATTTGTTGATGCGAGAACGACAAGTGGACGATTTCTCGTATCATCAATCTGGCGCCGTCTGTGGGAAGTGAAATATTTCAATCTTGCTTCTCTATATATTTGAGTTCTTAAACACCTTATTTGATCCCTGAGGATCCTATGGATCATCTTCTCATGGGAGGGTTTTTGGTTATTGAGCTCCGTACTATATTTGTACCCTTAAATGGGTATTTCTTATATTCGGATCTGTTCTTGGGTCTTCATTTGATGGCTTTAGATCTATTTTACATACCCCTGTGATATCATTTAATCTAGATAATGCTTAAAAGCATGGTGGACTTTTGTCCCGAAAAGAATGATGAATAGGGAAGGGTTACATTTACTCCCTTTTTGCTGTTATCGACCTATGATCTAGGGTTTATTATTGGAATCATGCCGTTTTGCTCACCATGAGGGTATTCTCTCATCGATAGACCCTAGTAGGTATTCTTCACATGTTTGGGGAGAGAACCTTAGTTTCTGGGTTCCTATTTTTGGATTTCTCCCTTCACTGCCTAGACAGGTGTGTGGCCTGTCAGTTCAACAACCTCAAATGCCGCGACCCCTACTAGTGCGGACCTGTTATAACAGCATAATCACCGGGGAAAGGACTCGAGTGGCCTTCAGCTCAACCTTGTTGAATACCATTCAAGGGTCGCGACAGTGCACTCGTGTACCTTACTGGCCGCGGCCTAGTCAGCATATCGTGAAGAAGTTTAAACGCTGCATACCAATTTATTACTTGGTTAATCCAATATTTATGTGTCTACTCACTTCTGTTAGTTTTGTCTCAAATTCTATATACTTCATAAAGATTAACAAAAGCAAAGATGGAAGGAGAATTCAGCCAGAACACAGAAGTCAAAAATGAGATTATGCAGTTGTTCAATCAGCTCAACCATCTCTATGACATCCAGGCCTCACTTCAGACCCAGGTCAACTATCTAACTCAGAGGGTTCTAATGCTAGAGGCTGCGGCCTCTCGCAATGTGGATGCGGCACCCATGAAAATAGCGCAAACAGTCTTTTTTGCCGCTGCAGTTCAGGAGGATCCGACCGCGAAAGCAGCCAGCAGGAGCCAAAAAAGGAGAGTGGAGAAGGCAGAGAAGAAATTGGGGGCCTACACTCTATTGAACTTCCCGATTGAAGAGATCTTTGAGTTCATCAAAGAGAACAAGCTATTGAGGTGGCCAGAAAATCTGAGAGCTCCACCCCACAAGAGGAACAAAGCTACCTGGTGCATATTCCACCAGGACCATGGCCATGAAACGGAGCAATGTTATGCTCTGAAGGATGAAATTGAAAGGCTAATTGGGCAAGGGATGCTAAGGAGGTTCTTCAAAGATGATTAGGGGATGCAACCCAATCTCACAGGCCACATGCCCATTTTTCATGCTCACTTCTTATGCTCCATCTGTCCCTACTCTACAATGATAACTTTCGCTTATGTTGTTTTAAACTAAACTTTGTGTTATCTCTACAAAGTCATATATATGAATAGTTATAAAATAGAGTTCAATTTTATAGTGTCATATTTTGATTCTTATTTCCATGAAATGTTATCTTATAAAGACCACTTTCGTCTTAAAAAGATCCCAATCCGGGGCAATATGTTATGTACGGAATAGTAATATCTAAATGGGCGGTGTTGAACGACAAGACATCTGATCACCCGAAAGTTGATGGTATTTAAAAGGGGAAATAGCAAATATTGGAAGCAGTTATGCAAGATTGGAGTGCAACATCTCTCATGAGGGATTCCATTGCCCGTTCTTAGCTTTCGAGATGCGTCATTAAGTCGAGAGACTTATAACATCTAGCCAGAGATGACTTTAAATATACCTATAGTTGTGGGTGGCTTAATAACATAACCCAGCCTGAGGAGGCTTGAAAATATCCTATTTGATAGCTGTGGGTGGCTTAATAACATAACCCAACATGAGGAGGCTTGAAAATATCCTATCTGATAGTTGTGGGTGGCTTAATAACATAACCCAGCCTGAGGAGGCTTGAAAATATCCTATCTGATAGCTGTGGGTGGCTTAATAACATAACCCAACCTGGGGAGGCTTGATAGTATCCCGTATATTAGCTGTGGGTTATGTTATTGGAGGCTTGATATTATCCCGTATATTAGTTGTGGGTGTCTTAATAACATAACCCAGCCTGAGGAGGCTTGATAGTATCCCGTATATTAGCTATGGGTGGCTTAATAACATAACCCAGCCTGAGGAGGCTTGAAAATACCATGTATACACAGAGGCACATTATTCGAATGCAAGGGCCAAAAATGTGTCGCAGCCCACCGATATGGTTGCAGATCTCTAGGAGCTATTCATTCATGAAAGTGCTGAGGCACTGGCATCTTGAAGCACTAGATGAAGGGCCTTCTCTACATGTTCCACATTGGTTATGGGATGACAACAGCTAAGCGGTTCAGGCAACCAAGTGCAATGAAAGCAGCCTATGAAAATCCATCCCTTAAGTGAAATTCGTGTACTTAGAGTGCCGCAGCCTTATAAGTACGGCTACAGCCATCAAGTGAAATCGTTTAAAGGATGCGGCCTTATTCAAGGGACCAATTGGAGAAAGTTTCACGGCCAATATACATCAGCCATATGAAACATAGCCACAGCCTATGGCCTGCTCTGAAGGTGCCGTAGCACTGTTTATGTGGACACGGACGTTAGCAAATGATCATTCAATGAAATCGCATGCCATCCATGGATCAAAAATATTATGTTCATCCAATCAAGAATACATTTTCAAATATGAGAGCAGTTATGTTCAACCATTCATTAAATCAAGCAAAGTAAAAGAGCAAGGAGTTGAAAGCAATCAAATATGGCCGTAGCTTGATATTAACAGTTGAGATTACAGAAAAGTATGTCACAGCCACAACAAAAGAAAAGTAGCAGGAGGGACGCAACCCTGTATTAATGATCAGTTCAAAAACTATGAATACAAGTTCAAGAAGTGCGTCATCGTGCTCTTCACCCTCCTCGCCATCCGCGGCTGTCTCAGTTTCTCCATTCGCAGCTTCTGCTTCTGCTTCGACCCTCAGCCTCAATTTTTCTTCGGTCGCGGCCTTAAGCTCATAAATGAATTCTTGATGCTCTGCATCACTAGGTTTCCAAGCAAGGACCGAATCCTTGGTCTCAAGGAAGTTTTTATGAATCTCTGCCGAAGCTTCTGGTAGTCGCGGAGGTAAGCCCTGTTGTTGATGAGGAAGAAGTCCTTGGAGCCTCTGAATGACTCTACGGCGTGGTCTATGGCTAGCTAGAGGGCATCGCCATGATCAGCCTCCATCTTTTTTATTGCCGCGGCATGCTCTTGGGCTTCTTGAGCAGACTTTGCCTCCAACTCTTCGCACTTATCCTGAAGAAGAGCGAGCTTACTGCTTGAAATCTCCGCGACACGGGTAGCTTCAGCAGTCTGGGTCTAGGAGGTTTTAAAGGAGTCCGCGGCTTATTTGAAATTCTCTTCCACCTCCTCCCTAGACTTATTTCTTGTTTCTAAGTTCATCTGGGTCGCCTGAAGGGCCGCAGCAGAAGACTGTTTCCTGGACTTGAATGATGTTGTCCGAGTAGTCTCAAGGTCCGTGGCGTGAACCCTCTTCTAGGCCTCTTTCAATTTATACAGGGCCTCAAACTTCCTCTTCTGGGCAACAATGACGTTCGCGACCTGAAATTAAAAAGTTAGTTGCAGTCTATAAAATAAGAGGAAAACTAAGCAACACTGAACTTACCCTCGAAAGACTGTGGAGATCGCAGTCCTCCAGGTCATCATGGTCTTCTCCCAAAAGCCTGTCTATATCCGCAGCGTCCAGGGGCGGCCTTTACGGTAGTGTCCCATGAAGACTCTGGGTCAAGCTGTGTTAATTGGGGTCACGGTCTACCGTCGAGACCAGCTTCGCTGCGGAACTAAGGAGGTGCCAGATTTGCATTTACTGCAACAACAGGTGGCGGCGGCAGAGAAGTTGTATCTAGAGGGACATCGTCGAACATCAAACTTGCCGCGGCTAGGTTGGACCCAATGTCATCATCAAATTCAGACGTTGGATGGGCGGCAACATCAGTTTTCTCCGCGGCAGGAGTCGAGTTCGTGGACAGTGTTTCCAAATCATTTGATGGAGCCACGACAGGTGCCTTGGCTTTGGACCTTTTTCTCTTTCTGCTCTGCGCAATGTTGTTTAGGACGACTGCGTCCTCATCCATTTTCGCCAATTACGCGACCAGCAGTTCCCTGTCAACTTCCTCACCTGAAAAAGTGACAACAAATGTTGGAAAAGGAATTTAAGAGAATAAGTGATCGCGGAATAAAAATCATGACGCAGTGTATTACCTTCCGTGCCGATAACTTGAGGGATGGATTTGTTGGGAAAAAATCCTGCTTCGAATATGGTCCCTGATGTAACAAGTGTGCTGAATTTTATATGTTCAGCAGGAACTGTCGCAGCCTCAGCAACTCTCTTCTCCTGCTGCTTGTCTAAATGCAAATTATCAAGAACTGCAGAAAAGACAATGTAAAGGTTAGTGGAAGTTAATATACAAAATACGATGAAAGGACGCGGCTATAGTCTTAGTACCTAATTTAGAGGGAGACCCCCATTGCCGCGGCATTCTATATGACCTTTCCCTCTATCATTCTCCTCAAGGTGAATCTCCAAGACTTCGTCGAAGACGTAAAAATATTTCCCCTTCTAGTTCTTCACACTGGTCAACCTCCTAGTGTAAAGGGTCTCGTCCCTATCGCGGACAGAGAAGTAGTAGTAACCCAGGAACTTCATTGAGTTCTCCTTTGGGCGGTAGAAGTGAAAGAATTCTACGGGAGTGAGGTCCTTTTTGAATAGATTCTCCCAAAGGACAATCGCGGCAAGAATGGATCTCCATCTATTAGGATCTAACTGGGCTGGGGCCAGTTTCATTATTTGAAAAAGGCGATGGATGGAGTGGGAACATGAACAGGCGGTCGCAGCCTGTAAATAAAGGCATGGAGTGGGAAGCAAACTCCAACGGCCAGAATTGTGCAAGGTCTTTGGTTCGCGGCAGGTGCCGAGCACATCAAATTTTCTAGAAATTTGAAGGCCTCATCCACCTGCTTAACCCAGTCTTGGGTCATGGCGCTGTGGATATCAAGTGCAGCTAAGGGTCTCTCAGCCCTCCCTAATGTACCAACTGGGTTATCTCTAACTTCCGTGGCATCATCTCCTGCACCCACTAGATGATTACTTGAGTTGGCTTCTTCTTCCATCGGTGTGGATTGAAAATCCTTCCCAAACGCAGAGTCCGCGGAGTTTGAGTCTAGTATCACGCAGTTTGGACAATCCTTTACTTTGCAAGGCCCTATTGATCTTAGAGGGGGCACGGAAGTGAGTTCAGGAGGAGAGGTTCCAAAGTTCTTTGCCCAAAAGCCCCTCAGAAACTCGTCTGGGTCAAAGCTCATATGGCTGCAGCAGTACCTAAAAAGCAGAGTTCACAGTTAGGCCCCGCAGCCAATATGGTTTGGAAAAGACTTCAAGAAGCCGCGGGAAGATTATAAATAAATAGTAAATTTATTGGGAATTATTCCCCTAACGTAGTTATTAATGGGCCAACTCTACTACTTGAACCTAAGGGATCGTCCTCTGGCCTTACTATCCGCGGCTACCTCCCATATCAGCAGGGGAACATATACTGTCGCGGATATAGGATCAAATTGATTTAGAGATTCTTGGCCACAACCATTACTAAAATTGCTAAAAGTCGATTCAAGGGACTCTAGTAGAAAATACAGTTATTTAACATGGATATATTTGGTTCATGAAGGTTTGAAGGCTGTTAAAAAATACAAGGGTGGTGACTCAGAGCCTTAAAAGACCCCACCGCCGCGGCAGAATAAGTGGATATGCATCAAAGTGCCGTGAAGGATAAATTTCATAATTTAAGGGACCGTGGCCATAGGGCACGGTATGACGCAGATAAGGACCAAAACAGTTCAGGGGAATGGATTATTAAAATCCTATCATGCCGCGGCCTCACTCTCAAACACTTAAGTATCTATTGTTTAGCCGTTTTTAAGATCCAATACCCAGAATATGAAGAATTTGTATCGAGAACCTCAAGAACATCATGAATAGCAAGAACCATTGTATGATTTCATGGGATTCAACATGGGATTCAGCATATGAAGATCGATTCAAACAACTAATACAATTATTTTATCGTACGTATGTTTGATCTTAGGGTGATGGCAGTTCAATTAAAACCCTCCTATCAAGCAATGAAGTTATGTGTTTGATTATTGAATAAATATAAGCTACGAAGTTGATTAAAAAGGATGATTGATTGAAAAAGTTACCTGGAAATGAAGAAGTCAGCGATGCTCAGCCTCAGACCAGCTTGGAATCACCACACACAGCCTTGAAGGGTCGCCGGAAAACGAATGAAGTTGGACACGCAGAGGTTCGCTCTCGATTTTCTCTCAAAGTTTTGGAAACGTAATGAAGTCCACAACCAGAAACAATTTATATAAGAGAGCGCAGAAGACGAATCGTCGCTTTGGAAGAATCGCGGCACCCAAGCAGACTGGTCTAATCCGTAGCCCCAATTGAATTCTCTTGGCACCACGACTTGGGGGCTTATTGATAGTGAAAATATATCGCCCTGCCACGGATAGTATTCTACAATACAAATGCTAAGATTCCACGACCCTATATAAATACAGGTCGCGACCCTGCAGAATACAGGGAACTACCCACCTCATCAAAGGGCGCGACCCCCATCAAGACACCGCTGATATGGCTGGCACAGGGTGCGGCCCTGTCAATTATAGGGCGCGACACATAGTAATTATTCACCAAGAAGAATCTGCGGTACCACTCGGTACCGGGCACGACCGCTTTTTCCCCAGCACCATTGGATGCAGCACACTGCTTGCCTTGCAGTCCGCGTCCCCCTCATTCACAACTACTCCAGATTTTATATATGTTACGTGCATAGGGCACGTGACACGACACACGTACCTCTTATAAGTAGATGACCACACCTCAAAATGAGAGGGCTGATTATTCTCTCCTGGAGAGCAGTTTCTATAACACTTGGCGAAGCCCAGCCTAACTCACTCTACAGCTTCGGGGCTACTCACCCATATCGTAGCCAGATCTCCTGCATGCCCGGAACCGCAACATCCATGTATTCTCCTTTATTCTCATATTTGTACGCCTCTTTAGGCCTTATTATATTGTATTATGCAACGCATTTAATGAGAACGGATCAACACAGTGGATGTAGGCCTATTTTAAAGGCTGAACCACTCTATATCGTGTCTTCTCTCTATTTACTTGCTTTACTTGTTTATTATACACTTTACTCATGATTTACTGATGCGAGAACGACAAGTGGATGATTGCTCGTATCATCAGGTATTTATTGCACGTAAAGAAAGAAAGAAACTGGAAGAAAGAAGGAAGAAAAAAGAGGAAAAGTCAACGGGAAAACGAGTAATTTTCATATGTAATTTGGATGAAAAGCCCAAAGAAGAGTTTAAGACCTCGAGTCTATGAGCGCACAGGAAAACGACATGCAAATTTGAGTCCCGGATCACAAGTTACGAGACTTCAAAGTTGAGAGAAAAATCACAAGGAAGAAAAATGTTCTGCGCGTGTAGATATGTCGATACCACTTTATTCTTATGTTTTATTATATATGATGCGGGCTAGTACCCTCATATATGTAATTCTTGAGATTAATAAAGACTGGATTTAATGAATTATTTAATTCACAACTAGTTTTATGTCCGATAAACATACTAGGGTTCGACGGATTGTATTCTAACCTATTTTATCATTCGTATTTAATCATTCAAATTAGTTTACTTCTTCTCACACAGTTTAATCAGTAGTTTAATTTAAATTTCATTTAGTTAGTAGATATAAAATTCCAAATCAATCAACTTTTTGTTCTTTTTCTAGAGTCAGCACGAGCATTCGTCATATTTCCCTGAGGATTCAATCCCGTCTTACCGGGTATATTACTTACGCGACCGATTTGCACTTGAACAATAATTATCATTCACTAGAGACTCATCTTGAGTCGCGTCAATCTTATTACTCTAAACACTGTCCATTTATTTGAAGCTTTCTTGAGCCCATCAATTTTTATCCTTGCATTGGATTGTGCCACCAGCACAATTATTTCTTACCTAACAAATAATTCAAAAGCTATGAGACATATTAACTACACAAATACACGTCCACGGGATCATAAAAAATAGGTGAAATGTTTCCATAATGAGTTTCTAGTTCTTTTAATTTTAAACTTTTAAAAAACTAATTTACAAATTAGTATAAAACACAAATCCAACAAATCTTGTAACGAAAATTTTGGTTTATACATAAATGGACTAAATTGTAACCCAGACCTAGGTGGCTTGTAAATATTTTTCTTCCAACCAATTCCAAACTTCACTCACCATAGTCATGCCAACTACATGACTTAAAGTTCATAGTAATCCAACTTCTTAAGATAAGATCTATATTCTTTCACTCGTTAATATGAGGAGGCCTACCTTCCTTTCATGTTACTGTAACTTTGAGAGGAGAGGCATTAGGTTATCAGTACATACTCCAAAAAAATACAAAATTAATATTCCAACGACTAAATACTCCAAAAAAATACAGTCGTGAAAACACTACAAAATGAATATGCATTTGTTGACCCTCCTTACATTAGTAACATCAAACACATAAATGTAGACAAATATATAGTTATGCTAAATCCACGATATGAACCATAGAAAGGAAAGGAAAAAAACAATATAACAATTTATATTTAGAGTGATAGGGTAACTTGGTGTTATTTAATTGGCAAAACCAAAGAGAGAAATATATGGGTCTAGGAGCTTTATCTTTTCTAGTGTATGAGTTTTATCATATGTACTGTAAGATTCTTTATACATGACATGACCCACAATTTTTTAATGGGCTGTTTTTTTATTGGGTTTAAAAAACTTAAGCCAGTTGAATTTACACCCAAGTTTACACTATCCCTGTTTACACTTGACTAAAAGAACACATAGTTCACACACCTTGCACCGGATTTGTAATAAAACATTATGGTAAGTATGATTAAAGAGTTCTTAAATAGAATAAAAAGGAAAATGGTAAATGGTGTTCACTTCATTTTTAACATCAAATAAAGGTCTACACGTGGGAAAAATGGTAATTTCTCGTTAAATTCACCTATATAAATATCAACAGATTCAAACCACATTGGTTGAAAAAGACCACTGAAGCTAGAAACTGAAAGCTAAAAGAAAGATGAGGATTTTTGTTAAAACAACCCATTGAGTGCCCAAAACCCATTCACTCCACATTGTGTGTGAGTTGGGAGGGACTAAATAGAAACACACAAAACATACTCAAGTAAACACACCCAAAAAAATATTGTAAGTGATGCCATATTAATAAAAGTAACCAAACAGAAAATAGGACATCGAGAATCTAAATAAGCAACAAATTATGACTCATTTGAATTTTCAAAAAGAAGGCTTCATTAGTTTCATTTCATATATGTTAAGAGACAAATATTACATAAAAAGTGTGTATAACACAATTTTTATGTGTTTATATTGGAACTTTTTTAAATCTCTCAACAATATCCTCTTAGGATGAAAAAACTGTATGACTCAATTTAAAACAAATCAAAGTCATAGACCAAGGTTGGGTTTTGTGTATATCACAAAAACTCTAATGCTAATAATAAATATCACAGAAAAACGGAATAAAATTTGGCAGCATAAACATATGTTGAAGAAACACAAAATAAAGAGACAAACATGTGTTGGCAACATCATATACATGTGTTTAAGAAGCATACAAAAATGTGGTACTTGGCATGAAGAAATTTGGAACAACTTGTGCGAAGTAATTTGGAGCAGCATGCATACAGACATTTTGTAACTAAACACACAACACACACCAAACCCATAGGAATACTCCATAAATAAAGATATAGAAAAGAAAAACACTAACTAAGTCTAGATTTTCAAACCTTGATTTTTATACCCAAATGTTTTGAACCCAAGTAGTACCTCTGTAAAACAAAAATCAAAACCCTCACCAAGTCTAGATAAAATATCAAATAGAGAGGGAGATGGGTTTTTGGTCACCTGTATACCAAAACACCCACCAAGTTTAGATATCCACAAATAAAAATTTAACCCACCGACTAAGTCTAGATATAGACCAAACAGACTTCAAATTTAACCCACCCACCAAGAGGGTCTATAGGCTATTATGAATGCTGATATCTTCATGTTAAAAATCTTCACATTAACGCTATTATCAATGCTGAACTGGGTTTATTAATAACATCGTTTCTCACCTTCTTCGTTCAGAATAGCATTGGTCTTTCCAGTTATCAGATATATGCATAACATCGTTGGTCTTTCCATAAAAGCTGGGATTGTTGCTGGGATATTTTGAGGAGTGGGTTCTATTGGGAGGTCTGCATAGCAGAAATTGGGTTTTTATCAGGTATCTTTCAAACAAAGCTAGTCTCAAAGTAAAAGAGGGGAGGGATCAAATTTCTACGCAAAGATGACAGAAAAAATGTCTCGAGCCTTGTTCTCTGATTGGGAAGGAGCTTGGGTAAGGCTCGAGGCAGGTGGGCCCAAGCACGATATGTAGTTTAGTCAGTTCATACGTGGCACCCTATTAAACCATTAGATTCAAGCCTCCCATATTTAATCTCAATCACCAGTTGACAAAGACATAAACCCCTCCTCTTTTATTATATAAATATACTAGTATATACTCGTGCCTAAAGGCACGACGAAAATTTTCAAAGAACGTAATCGCAAAATAGCAAACAATTGCAAAGTTCGTGATTTCGCTCCACGGCCAAAATTTCATTCCATGACAAAACAAAATTTTCGATGGCACACTGACAATTGCCAAAAGTATCACGTTGTCGTGGGACTGGTTAGCAAGCATCAAAATCAACCACATGCCTTCTATGATTGAACTGGTTATTTTAGAAAACTTAAAACTCGTCTTACTTGAGGATTCTGTAATGCCCAATATGCAATATCCTAAATAAATCAGCCACGTGATGGTGGACAACCTAATGAAAACAGGAACATAATTAGTGTGAGACTCCAAATCTCCAAGTTACCCAAAGTCAAAGGTTTATTATTGGACTATTTTGAATGTGAAAAATTCCTCTGAACGACACATTGTGTTTTAACAAAAACTAATGTCGCGCTGAAAAGTTGGAAGGGGTATTTTGTAATAAAATGTACATTTCAAGGGGAATGATTTTTACCTTTCCTCCTAAACTGAGCCAAAAAATAAAGAAAATAACTCACTTACCATCATTTCAAGAATAGTTTTCGGATTTTCCAAGTCAACAAAAGCTTTATCATTGTCATTTCCATTTCTACGAAGGGCTTCTACAACATCATCTATTTTAAACCTGTCACATTCAAAAACTCATAAATGATTTAGTGAATTTAACATTTTAGAGTGATTAATAAATTTGTAGGGTCCTACTTACCCCATGCTTACCAATTGATCCAATTTTTGGGGATCCAATTGCACCATACAATTTAAGTTGAAAGGAAATAATTACATCAAAGACAAAGCAATACCTATTATTCTCAGTATATTGTTGAGAATTTAAATTTCAAGAACTCGTAACAAATGATAGTATGGTTTATAATAATGACCCCCACCCTAAAAAATAAACTCAAATAATCAAAAAGTACATATCAATTCTTTGCACCCAAAAAGTGAATTTTAACTTATGAAACACCCAAATATATCTACTTGTGAAGAAACATGCAAAATACAAATGCACATTCATACATCTATATACTCACCTTACACAACATAGTAAAAACACTTAATACGTAGAAAATATTCAATAAATAATACCTTAGATATCCTGAACCTAGAAAACAAAATATATAGTCAAATTAGTACCCGAAATATAAAAATAAACACAATATAAATAACAATAAGCCTTAAAATCCATATACATTTCCCCAACATCCATACACATATATACCCACCCTATAAAACACAAAGAAAAACACTAAATATCATAGAAACATACCGCATATGTTGGATCTGCAAAAACACTGAATATGTAGCAGATATTCAGGGTCGGATTTGCAAAAAAAATTGAATATGTACTAAGTTCGAAATAAAAAACAAAAATATCATTGATTTGAAAAAGAAAAAAATCGAATGAATTTTTTTTACAATAGACACATAAAACCAACCAAATCTCCCATACCCAATGAAATATAATTTCAAGACCCACCCATGAATTTCAAAAATGGTTTAGCCTCCAGGAAACATGAATTTGTTCTTCTAATATGGTTTCTACCTCATCAATATCATAAGAATTTAGAATATGATCAATAATTACATAATTTAGTCAATTGATGTTATCTGAAACAAACACACAAAATCTAAACCAAATCTTCCATACCTAGCTCCACAAAAAATTTAGATAAAAAAAAAACATTAGATCCGAAAATGAGAGAGATGGAGTAGGGTCGTGTGCATAAGAGGGTGAGAGAGGAGACAGGGAGGTCGATTTCAGTCCTTTGTGCGGGTCGAGATGGAAATGGTTGAGAGGTGAGGGCGGCGCCGTTGGTAGGCGAGGGCGGCGCCGCTGGAGGCGAGGGTTTGGGAAACGAGAGAGATAAAGCAGAGGAGTGATAGGGAGAGTGTGAGGGAGACGGGGGATATAGTTTGGAATTAAGGGTGTTCTCCCATTTGCTCTAAGATTGTGGGTGTGGTTGGATGAGAACCCTTAGATTCTACACATGGAAAAATGTAGACCCTTTGATTACTTTGATAAAAACAGATAAGAAGTGAATAGTAAAATACCATTGTCCTATATATGTGTGTGTGTGTGTGTGTGTGTGTGTGTGTGTTACTTGTTTATATTGAACATAGCTACTCGGTAGTTCAATCATTAGGAGGTTGCGCGTAGTAGGTAGTCCACCCTGATGTTGACCAACATGTATTGGATTGATTCCTCAGGTAATGGTACTGTTGCATGATCACAATCCATGTGTGAGGATATATATAGGTTTGGAGATCGGCTGGGTGCGATATGGTATGGTTGCGACCCGCAGATGTATGTTTATGACCACCTTTATTTGTTTGTGTATACATTTGGGCTCGGTGATGAGATTCCGATCCGGTGGCTCAATGTGATGGGTGATATGCCTGGGGCCTGATAGCATATGAGGGATGTATCCGCGAGGTCCATGCTCTGGGGATACGATTATATATATATATATATATATATATATATATATATATATATATATATATTGTGTTTGTATAGTGTAACTATAGTATTATATTATGTGAACACTTATTTATAACACGTATGTCGCGATGATGTTATCCATGAACGTATACCTAGTTAGTGGGATTGATCTTGGATAGCAGTTATTTCCCTAGTTAGACTGGGTAGTATAATTAGGATAATAAAATGAATGTGTTGATATGCCAAGTGTGGCCTCGTCCGTGATCATACATCCTCGACAAAATTCGACCTTCACCAACCGTTTAGAAGCGAGGCGTTGCAACTCGTCCAGATAAGACTCGGCCAAGATTGACTCGGCCGATGGGGCATCCCAGGATTCCTCGGCCTCGACCTTCAGTAACTAATCAGTATGAGTAGCCTGCATTGTTCCTTGGGGTCATGTATCCTCGTCCTCGACCTCTTATAGGCCGACGAGTACAATCGAGACAAACCATCATCACAGGTGAAAACTACATAGTGGTTCAAAGATCTACAAATCCAACCTCGACTAGCGTGGTCGGCCGAGGTCACATATCTGACAGGGTGCATGCATTGGGAGATGCGTGAGGATGCGTACGTGGGCACATATCACATATGGACCAAAACCGTTATACCCAGATCATTCCCTCGCGTGAGGGAATATTTGATCATCATGACATACATGTGACAGTGCCAGGTGTCTCCTCCAGATGGGCTAGCTCATTTGGCACATGCTCATTTCATGCTTAGGGGGTAGACTACACCCCCAAGCACTATATGTAGAATTCATCTTATACCTTGTAGAGGATCGATCACTCTAAACCCTAGCAAAAACTCTGTAAAAATATGGTTAGAGAGAGAAACCTTGAGTGCTTGTATTCGACGGCCATTAGAGCCCAAATTTAGCAAATTTCACACACTCACACAGTGGACATAGGCCCTTCAAAGGCCGAACCACTTATATTTACTATTATCTCCTTCATAGCCTCATCTCCTTCTATATCGATTTTTGGAAATACTCTATAGTTAACTAGTTTGACCTCATATCTCCATCTTGACTTGGTGATACCAGACACTTTAAAGAGCCAAGACCCCTTGTAGAAAGGATATAATGAAGGATCACCTTTTTGTGGAAAGGATAGTAAGCTACCCAACCACGACTAAGTTCAAGCCACCAATCATCACACCAAGGTATGATGGGAGCACTAACCTAGTCCACCATGTGGAAATGTACCAGTCGACAGTCGATATCTATTCAGTCTTAGATGAGATAAGGTGTTGAGATTTCTCTATCACCCTCACAAGAACGACACACGTATGGTATACCTCTCTCCCGAAAAACTCCATCGAAAGTTTTAAATAGTAGGTCGAAAGTTTTATAGACAACTTAGTTTTGGGATAAGACCCAAAGAGAAGACAATACACCTATTGTACGTGAAGCAGGGAAAAAATGAGGCCATCAGGGAGTATATAGTGTGATTTAACAAGGAAAAGTTAGAAGTTGAAGACTATGACGAAAAAATTTCTATGACATCCTTAATGGGAAGACTGCTGAAGGGAAATCTCTTATGGAAATTAGTTGAGAACCCTCCCAAGTCTATGGCAGAGCTCCTAGTCATGGCCAGAAGGGTCATAAACGCCGAAGAGGTAATGGCCGCAAAGGGAAAAGATGAGATAGAAACCAGTAGTTCTGGGGCAAGTTACAGAAAAACAAAGATGGGAAAAAGAGATCTTCGGATGATAAGTTATTTGGGTACACATGTCTGAATGTTAGGTATGAGCACATTCTCAATGAAATCAAAGGTGATCGGTCTCTGAGGTGCCCCAAGAGGTTGAAAGCTCCTCCTGACAAAAGGAACAAAAGCCTATGGTGTGAGTTCCACCAAGACTATGGGCACCTGACTGGAAAATGTTTTGCGCTCAAGGGTGAGATTGACAAAATGCTCACGACTGGAAAGCTTAGAAAGAACGTCAGCAGTGGTAACACCAGGAGAGGCCGAGACGAACCTAGAAAAAGAAGGGCCGACAAATGTAAGGAAGATATCCCAAGGAAGAAGGATGACGCGTCGGATGATGATGATCTAGATCTGCCACCAAAGGACGATGATCCAAAAGGTCATCTCAATATGATCTCGTTTGATATAAAGATGATTTGCGGAGGCCTTGAAGGTGGGGGCACATAAGTGGCTGACAGAAAAGCACATGTTGCAGAGGTCAAGTCCCTTCCCAAGGTAGAAGTTATTAACTTGGGTGTAGTGAGTGAAAAATATAAAAAAGAAAGAAGGTTGATGTGGACACTTTGATTGTGGACTTCTTAAGCCTGGACTTCAAAGGAATCCTAGATCCCCTGGACGACCCTCTAGTGATCTCAACTACAGTACATGGGTTTGTTGTGCCGAGAATATTAGTCGATGGGGGAAGTTCAGCTGACTTCATGTTCTGGCCATGCTTAAAAGTCCTATGACTCAGCATGATGTGGCATGTAACTTATCATCACCCCTTGATAGGATTCAGTGGTGAGAAAGTTCATCCTCTGGGAATGTATGAAATGGATGTCAGAATGGGTGATACCTGGACAAATAGGCTCACGAAGAAGGTCAACCTTTTTATGATGGATGAGTGTGTATTTCACCTATAACATCATCATGGGTAGAATAACACTCAAGGAATTTGAGGCCGTGCCTTCCATTGTACACCAGATGATAAAATTCTCGACCCTGTATGGGGTAGGGGAAGTTCAAGATAATCAAGTGTTGGCACATAAATGCTATTTCAACTCGACTGAAGAGAGGGAATCACACAACAAATCCACTACGACATATAAAATTAACACGTTGGACCCCAGAGACGGGACGAAATTAAAGAAAGGGGAGGCCATATAAGAGGTAGAATCCATCGTCCTCAATGAGGACGAGCTGGAAAAAATCGTCCAGGTCGGCAAGACCCTGAGAAGAGATATCAAGGATGAGCTGATCAAGTTATTGAGGGAACGGAAAATCATATTCGCATGGAGCCATGAGGATATGCCGAGCAATGATCCAGAGCTTCTATGTCATGAGATAAACGTGGCCGATGATACAAGGCTGATACGACAGAAAAGGAGAATCTACTCGAGAGAAAAGTATGAGGTTATCCGAGAAGAAGTAAAGAAGCTAGAGAAATGATTTTATATGGGAGGTAATATACCTCGAGTGACTAGCCAACAGAGTCATCATCCCCAGAGCCAATGGCAAATGGAGGATGTGTGTGGACTTCACCAACCTCAACACGGCATGCCCTAAGGATAGCTTAATGAGCTTCATGGCTTCTTAATCTTGATACAATCAGATATCTATGCACCCATCCGATGAGGAGAAGACTGCCTTTATTACCGCTAAGAGGACTTACTGTTATAAAGTCATGCCTTTCGACTTGAAGAATATTGGGGTAACGTATTCGAGGCTAGTCAATAAGATGTAGAGGATAATATTGGGAAGAAAATGGACGTTTATGTTGATGACATGCTTACGAAGAGCCTCAAGGCCGACACCTTTGTGGCTGACCTCAAAAAAATGTTTGACGTGATGGACAAGTTCAGAATGAAACTCAACCCCGCTAAGTGCGTGTTCGGCATGGGGGAAGGAAAATTCTATGGCTTCATCGTGAATCAGAGGGGGATATAGGTCAACCCACAGAAGATAAGAGCATTGGTGGAGATAAAAACTTCGATAACAATCAACGAGGTTCGAAGACTGGCTGGACGAGTGACAACACTTAACAAGTTTGTATCCAGAGCCACTGATAAATGTCTTCCATTTTATAAAGTCCTTAGAAAAGTTTTTAAGTGGAATAAGGAGTGTGACAAGGCTTTTCAAGAGTTGAAGTCCTACCTCGTCTCTCCTTTATTATTATCAAGACCAGTCCAAGGAGGTAAGTTTTATTTGTACCTAGCAATCTCAGAGTCGTCTATCAGCACTTCTATAGTAAGAAATAATGAGGGGGTATAGAAGCCGATATATTTTAACAGCAAGTCCCTCCAAGGGGCGAGCAGAGGTACACCAAGATGGAAAATCTGGCCTATGATCTAATTCACTCTTTAAAGAAGATGAATACATATTTCGAGGCCCACACCATGGTTATCCTCACAGACTCCCCACTTCGGTAGGTCATCCACAAGCTTGAGAAGTTGGGGAGACTTATAGCTTGGGCAAAAGAGTTGGGAGAATTTGATATCATCTACTAGCCGAGGACATCCATTAAGGGGCAGGAATTGGTAGAATTCATGTCCGAGTTCACCCGGGATGAGGTCAATATAGAAGAAGTTGAGCCTCCAATCGATGAGCCAGAAAGAGGAGTATGCCTTCCAGCCCGCCAAGCCGAAACGAGTGCAGGAAAAGGAAGAGTTTGTGAGAATAAAGAAGAAAAATATGTCTTCAAGAATGGAACCCTAGAAGAGGTAAGTTTTTCAAAGGATGGAACAATATGGATCTTATTTGTTGATGGTTCCTTATGTGAAGCATGTAGTGGAGCATGTCTTATAGTGTCGACCCCAGATGGGACTGATATTGAATATGCATTGAGGTTCAACTTTAAATCCTCCAACAATGAGTTGGAGTATGAGTCTCTCTTCGCAGGCCTCTCCCTTTCTCGTGCACTGAATGTCGATAAGCTTCTGGTACATAGTGACTCCAGATTAGTGGTGAATCAAATCTTGGGGGCATATGAGGCCAAGGACGACAGGATGTCCAAATACCTAGGAAGGGTAAGAGTCGTACTGAAGAACTTCAAAGAATTAAAGTTTAAGAGGATACCTCGATTGGATAATAGCTGAGCCAAAACCTTAGCTAGGTTAGACTTAGCTATAAAAATAGAGATCGAAAAGTCAGTACCGATTAAGATCTTATATAAGCCGACCATTGAAGAGGAAGAGAGCACGCTGGAGTTGTGTATGAACCTGAATATGGGAGCTTCTTGGATGGATTCGATCGTTCGGTATATCATAGATCAGGAGCTACCAAATTCCAACGTCGAGAAAAAGAAGCTAAGGTACAAAGGTGCTAAGTTCTCCATCATCGAATATGTATTATATTAGAAAGTTTTCCTCATACCTTTACTCCGGTGTGTCCATTCGATGGAGGTAGACTACATTCTGAGAGATGTGTATGAGGGATCTTGCTCCAGTCACATAGGAGGAAGATCCCTAACAAAGAGGATCATAACTCAGGGATTTTGGTGGCCGACATTGATAAAAGACGCAATGACATACGTGTAGAAGTGCAATAAATGCTAAAGGTTTTCCACTATTCCTCATCAACCCCACCAGCCTATTACCTCTATCACCTCTCCCTGGCCATTCGCAGTCTGGGGGATCAATTTGGTAGGCCCCTTGCCAAGGGCCATCAACAATTACCGGTATCTGATCGTTATAATTGACTACTTCTCAAAATGGTAGAGGCTGAGTCGATGATTACAATCACAGAGAAGAAGACCTTCCAGATTATATGGAAGAACATAATCTGCAGGTATGGTCTATCCAACACTCTGATCTCAAATAAAGGGACGCAGTTTAAGAATGTGTCCTTAAACAACTATTGCAAAAAGGTCGGTATCAAGCAGTTCTTCTCAACTCCCGATCGCCCCAGGCCAATGGGCAGACAGAAGTGACGAACAAAACGATTCTTGACGGAATCAAAAAAATATTAGAAGATGCCAAGGGGATATGGGTTGAAGAAGTGTATGCTGTCTTATGTCCATACAAGACGACGAAGAAGACCCCAACTGAGGAGACTCCATTCATGATAGTTTATGGCTCAGAGGCCATAGTTCCCACAAAAATCGGTCTGCCAACCCACGGGGTTTAAACGTATGACCCGAAAGAGAACAACACCAAGCGAATACTTGATCTAGACCTAGTGGAAGAACATAAAGAAGATACTGAGGTTAGGTAGGCTGCCTATCAACAGAGGAAAACAAAGTTCTATAATAAGAGGGTGAAAGCCAGACCATTAAAAGTAGGAGAACTTATTCTGAAGATGACCTGGCAGAAACATAACAAACTTCATCCGAGCTGGCATGGACCTTACAGAGTGGTCAAGGAAGTGGTTCCAGGGACGTATCAGCTAGAGAATTTGGATGGAGAACCATTATCTAACTCTTGGAATGCCGACCATCTCAAAAAATATTACCAATAAGTTTGTATTAGCTTTATCTGAACGTTGTTTCATCTGTATATGTATACGAAAGAAAGACTACGAATGAAAAACTATAGTGTTCTCCCCTATTTTGTTTTTTGACTGACTTTTAGATTAAATGCATTACCTAATTCAATCTACAGAACATCATCCGTGGTGAAGTAGCTCCTCCTTAACTCTCAATGACACGATAATATAAGATGGGGATAACCCCGTCTATATACTCTCAATAACACCGAGAGGGGGGAACATATTAGACATCATTAACTTAGTGAATTTACTCTCTTATCCGAGACGAAAGTATATGGACGAGACGATGCTCAACCATGCACTCTCAAAACGACGAGAGGGGACGTGTGATATAACACCATAGTTTGGTGGATTCAAATTAAAAATCGTTTCAGTGTCGTTCAATATTAAACATCATTAACTTGGAAAATTTACTCTCTTGGCCGAGACGATAGTGCATAGATGAGACGATGCTCAACCATGCACTCTCAAAACGATGAGAGGGGACTTGTGATATAACACCATAATTTGGTGGATTCAAATTAAAAATCACTCAAGTGTGGTTCAATATTAAACATAATTAATTTGGCGAATTTACTCTCTTGGTCGAGACGACAGTGCGTGGACGAGACAATGCTCAACCACGCACTCTCAAAACGACGAGAGGGGACTTATGATGCAAACACCATAATTTGGTGAGTTAAAATTAAAAAAAGACTTAATTGTGGTTCAATATTAAACATCATTAACTTGGTGAATTTACTCTCTCTATCGAGTTGACAGTGCGTGGATGAGACGATGCTCAACCATGCACTATAAAAATGACGAGAGGGGACTTAGAAATTGAAAATCATTTCATTATGGTTATTGGATCAAAACATCAGACGATGGCATGCATACAGAGGGAAAGATAACTCAAAAAATATGAGAAGAAATATTATATATTCCTCTTAAATGTGAGTCATGTTTGGAAATAAAGTAAGAAGAAACAAGAGTTTATCAAAATAAACTATTACAGAAAGGAGGGTATGGGTAACAAACGACAACCCTATGTAGTTGGCTCTGTATATGTAGTATTTTCATCAACAGGAGCCTGCTCAGCCACAGAGGTCGACCCACTGATAGTTCCATCGGCCTGAGAGGGGATGATAGAGGCATTGGCATCTGAAGAGGGGCATCATGCATCACTTCATCATCCACGACTATCTGTAGTGCCTCAACGTATATGGGATTCTTACCTCCTTCTTCAGAATGTTCTTTAAACAGGGGCAGTCATATTCCATAGGACGTATGACATATATGGTGGACGATCTATAATTTAGAAGAAAATATTATCAGTAATAATAAAAGTCAGAGTCGATAGAAGACTTAAATAATAATAAGAAATGAGATCACTCACATGGCTCGACCAAATGGTCAACCCATAGGCTAACCTCCTCCAAAAGAAACTATATCCTTAAATTTGGGAAAAAGGCCTTCCTTCCCCAAGCTCTGTCAGTATATCACTCTCCCCCGATTTGATACACTCAGGTCGGGGTCTAGTTTGGCCCACCTTGAAGGGTTTGCCCAGTTGCGAGGAACTCTTAGCTCGTTTGGCCCACTTTGATGGGTCAACATCGATTGAGAATTACCAAGATCCAGAGACAAAAAAGAATCTCGGCTTCTAAAAATGGTTAGAGGTTTCGTTAACCTGGATTATCTTTTTATCAGGTTTCCTTGCCCCTAGATGGTAATAGCCTCCCTGGGTCTTAGAAGACGATACGTGATAGAAGGCTTTAAAGATCTCTATGGAAGGGTCATCCGTGTATTTGTTCAACCGTAGTGTGATGTAACTTAGGATGACCCGCTAAGAATTAGGCATAAATTGGGTCGGAGAAAGTTCCAAGATGGATGGAATGGCTCGTACAATAAGATGGAAGGGTAATTTGATGTCGAGTTTGAACATCAACTCGTCACTGTAATTTTTCCCTCTCGGCCTCCAAAATCCCCCTCTCCCTCTATCGATATGCTTATGGTTATGTATGACTTAATTCCATAGAGGTGTCTCTAGAAGAGGAGGTTATACTCTTTGACAGAGGAAGAAAACCGCTCGATGAAAGTATAGTTAACAGGAATCCTGACCTCAGAGCTACTACCATCATCATCTCCACTATCACCTCATGCCTCATCCTTAGTTGGCGGAAGTCCATCTAGAAACCTCTCGTGAAACTCACCACCTGTCATGACGCTCAGAGGAACGACGAGTGGTGGAATGGACACATTTACGATCGGTTCGACACTATCAAGGACGACCTGAATTGAAGACTCACTAGAGGCATCCTCGGCCATGATTTGGAGGGAAGAGTCATCTCAGCCTGAAGACTTGGCTTGTCTTGATGACATGGTACGAGCCATAGTCTTGGTCGCCTCAGTATGAACAACATGAGAGGGGGACATCCTCATGGCCTCTTCGAAAGAATCCCTCATATCGACCAGGGGAACGACGATCTAGTCATCTTGACCCTATTAACCTCAGAGGAAAATGGGTATATGGTCTTTAAAGGAATTGGGAAAATGGGTCGTACCCAAATGGGGTCGTCCCTAAGCTTTGCGTCGTACTCTTTTTCTACCCTACCAATCTCTTGGAAGAACCTATCCCTAAGTGTGGCATATTACTCGACCAACCTATAAAGCTCTTGCAACATCCACAAGATGAGGCAAGACTTGAGCTACCAGAAATAAAAAGAGTGAAGGGAACAAATAACTTAAAGGTTTGACTAACTTTTACCCAAGGTTCAAAGGGTGGAAAATGAACAGTTTTACAAAGAAATAGTCGAGAACAGTTTGAAGATTGGCCTGAGAAGATGATCGAAACGTCGCCGAAGTAAAGTGAAAAGCCCAGCAATGGCGGAGCAAGCCCAAAGTTAAGAAGAAAAATCTCCCTAAATCTTATACCTACCAAAAAACCACTATAAACCATCAAGAAATAAGCCCTATCTACCTAACACTGTCGTCGGAATATCAAATAAACCCACTGGAAAATTCAAAGCCTTATAATAAGCTAGAAAACTAAATAAACTTGAAAGAAATGGAAAAAGAAGGTTACCTGGAATGAATTGAGGAACAAGGAAACAAGAATGGCCTTGAAAGATGTTTGAAAATGAAGGAACAAGGGGCAGAAAGCTATGGTTCTAGAGAGAGGGTGCGCAAAGGATTGAGAAGCAAGGAACGAGAAAATGGTTTTGAAAAAAACATTTAAATACTAGAATGATTTGTGCACATTTTATGAAGCGATGCACAGTTCCTCATATGCCTCATTATGTCAAGCTCAAAACCCTAAGCGTTTATCCATCATTTATGCCTTGATTAGACACGACCCTATGGGAACTGTGACAGTTGTCACTCCAAGCTGCCACTCACTCGATAGCTTCCATGTGTCATCTCAACAACTACGATCAATGTCACCAGACGACATCACATCATTACCCCTCAACCTCATCCACACATTAGAGACTAAGGGATAGGGGTGATTGATATGCCAATTGTGGCCTCGTCCGTGATCATACAACCTCGAAAGAAGGCGACCTTCACCAACCGTCTAGAAGTGAGACATTGTAACTTGGCCAGATAAGACTCGGTTAAGATTGACTCAGCCGATGGGGCATCCTTAGATACCTCGGCCTCGACCTTTAGTAACTAACCAGTATAAGTAGCCTACATTGTTCCTTAGGGTCGAGTACCCTCATCCTTGACCTCCTCCAGGCCGAGACAAACCATCATCACAGGTGCAAACTCCACAGTGGTTCACAAATCTACAATTCCAACCTCGACCAGCGTGGTCGGTCCAGGTCACATAGCTGACAAAGCGCGTGCATTGGGATATGTGTGAGGATGCACATGTGGGCACATATCACATGTGGACTAAAAACGTTATACCCAGATGATTCCCTCATATGAGGGAATGTTTGATAATCATGACATACATGTGACAGTGCTAGGTGTCTCCTCCAGATTGGCTAGCTCATTTGGCACATGCTCATTTCATGCTTAGGGGGTACACTACACCCCCAAGCACTATATATAGACTTAATCTTCTACCTTGTAGAGGATCGATCATTCTAAATCCTAGCAAAAACTCTGTAGAAATCCGATTAGAGAGAGAAACCTTAAGTGCTTGTATCCTAAGGCCATTCGAGCCCAAATTTAGTGAATTTCACACACTCACATAGTGGACGTAGGACCTTCAAAGGCTGAACCACTTATGTTTACTATTATCTCCTTCATAGCCTCATATCCTTCTATATTGATTTCTGCAAATACTCTATAGTTAACTGGTTTGAGCTCATTTCTCCATCTTGACTTGGTGATACCAGACTTGGTATCATCATGCATTAAGTGCGCACTGTAAATGAGAGGTACTGATAGGTCTCATGTGAGTGCGACTGGTGAATTAATTGAGAAAGTAATACAGTACATGTTTTATTCATTTAAAGAATTTAATTACTTGTAAAATATTTTCAAACATTTTCCGAGCTTTGACCCGCGGGCAAATCTGTTTTCTTATTTCTTTTAAAAACTCCAGGTGTGCAGCACTAGCAGGGACAATAGGGATACATCTTTCTTTCCGTTTCAGTAGTTGTGGATGCTACGTGATTGAGTTAATCGCCTTTGCACTTTCTATCTAGATAGGATCCTTATCATTCCATTATTTTCATTTGGGCGTGTTTCCCTTAGTTGGATAGGACTTTTCTTTATGTCAGGGATATTTTATTTATCAGATTTGTTTCAGTTGGATGATTACTATGACAAATGATATATTCAGTTCACGTTTATTTATTTATGCATTCGTTTATTTTGTTCATTTGTATGTATGATTTTGTTCACTTTGTATTTATATTGCTTAATGCGAAAGTGATGCTGAGAATCAAATCTTATTGGATTCTTGTTTTATTTTAATAAAGGATTTACCACCCGGTATTACAATAGGTGGGATGTCACAACTAATTTATTTGTTTGTGGCGAACATATAAAATCACTACTACTCGATTCAACAAAACTTTTTTCTCAATTATTTGGATAATATAAATTATCCTTATTAGTATATTTTAGGATGCACATAATTATCTATCCAAATAATTATCACCTCAAAATAATTATATGCAAAAAATCAATAATTTTTATGGACTCGGATAAATTTATTAGCTAATCAAAAATCTTTTTTCATGCCTTATTTATAAAAAAATTGACATTTCTTAAATTACATATATATGCACATAAAATAAAACTTCATAAACTATTCACAAATCACCATTATTTAAAATTCTAGTGAGCAGATAAATTTATTATGGCAAATCCTATTGGAAAAAAAAATGAAAATAATGTGCAACACCCATTGCAAACAAAAGTAAAAATCGCACGACTCACTACATCATATGTGTCAAATTAAGAACTAATCCGTAATTTTACCTTTTATTATTATTTTTTAGCTTCTCCTAACAATAAAATTCTGTTTTTACATTGTTTTTAAAATTTTGATACTCACTTAATTGAAAAAGATTTAATTCGGTATTAATCCCCAATTTAATATGAGCGAAAGTTACCAAATTCAAATATAACGTTACGGGTGATGAGTTTTACATATAACTAGCATGGAGCCCATGCGATGCGTGGGTGTAAATGTATACTACAAATAAAACTGAGTAGAAATATAATAGTTTATTATATCTAAAGGAAATATATGTTAAAAGAGTAATGATAAACAAAAATAACTATGTAAAAATATGTTCCAATAAATGTACTGTATTTCTAAAAATCCCCCCAAATAAAATATACAGGTCGAAGTTTCAATATGTATTCAACTTTTCAAGATTTAATGTGCACAATCAATTCCTAATGTCGATTCCTTTGCTCCATCCAAATAACGTTATTTTATGTAAAAATATAAAGACAGTTTAGATAGTAACGTGTTATTTATATTAATGATATTTTTTGTACATAATATATGCATACGTTTACCACGTCTGTTATGTAATTTAAAAAAATAAAATCCTTTTTTGTTTTGTATTTTCAATTCTATGTAAATAATCTTTGTTGATTAGAATTAAAAATAAATTTTTTATCCACTGAATTTTGAGACGTTTGTGTAAAAATAATATCATCATAAAAACCCATTTAAATCAAAGGTTGGTGATTTTTTTCGGTGTTTGTGGGTGTTATTTCTAAAGTTAAATCGAAAGGCGTTTGTGTAA
This sequence comes from Sambucus nigra, assembly GCA_949130495.1. Lineage (NCBI taxonomy): Eukaryota > Viridiplantae > Streptophyta > Magnoliopsida > Dipsacales > Adoxaceae > Sambucus > Sambucus nigra. Next base: position 248,307,211 of record OX422214.1, on the reverse strand, counting down.
AAATAATAAGCTTTCTCTCCACCATAAGGAACATCAACTAAAGGTCCAACATGCCCTTCATAGCTCTGTAAATAGATCATAACCTCCCAAACCAAACACAAATTAAAAAAAAAATTAATAAATAAATAGAATAATAAATTAGGTTTTCTTTTCTCAGTGGAAAAGGGTAAACAAAGAAGGAAAACAACAACCTAATTTCCCCTTTAACTTTCTCAGCAGTAAATAAGAGTTTGAAAATGTACAAAATTTTAAAGAGAGGAAAAACTAACTCAACCAAAAAAAATTAAGGAATAATGAGACTATCAAATTTGGTTTTCTTTTCTGCAATAAAAGGGTAAACAAAAAAGAAAACAACCTAGATTGTACCTTCAACTGTCTCAGTAGCCAAATAGAATATGACGGTAGAAAACCCAAAAGAGAGGAAATAATGGGTTTTCCTCCAAATTTTCCCTTTTAGCATGAAAAGTCAAAACAATAAAAGATAGCAACCCCCCAAATTTTCCTTCAAGTTTCTCAGCAGCCAAACATAAGTAAAAAAAAACTGTTATCCAACTTTCTTATTAAGAAAGCAACCACCCAAATTTTTTCTCCAACTATTCTCACCAACCAAACGACCCATCATAACAAAAAAAAACATAATTTAACAAAAAATAGTTTTTAACTTAAAAAATCAACCTGCTTCATTTTGTTGACTAGCTCTAGGATTATCAACACGTGCCATGAAAAACCAATAAATAAAACCTCAAACAATATATAACCCCAGAAAATGAAGTGAGAGAAAATTTGTTCCCACCCTTTAGCCTACCTCATTTATCAACAAGAAAAGGGTAAATAATATCGAGAAAATTTTGAGGGGATTTTGTAAAGTTAAAACCCAGTTAAATATCACCCACAAATACTAAGAAAACTACAACCCAGAGGCTAAAATGGCAAAAAAATTAATGCCCACCTTTGAGTAATGTGCTATGGCTATTTTGTGGGTGTATGAGGAATCAAAAGCGACGTTGAAGAAATGGATGGGTGGTTTGGAAAAGGTGAAGGTAATAAATAATCATCTAGAAACTAAGAGGTGCTATTTTATGATGAGGGTAGAGGAAACGTCTAAGTACGTACCATTAATATAGAGATTTGAGGGAGAGGGAGAAGTTATGGAGCATTAATTATTATTTATAACAAGCTTCCCGTCAATGGTATCACAAGTTTCATCAAGTCATTATGTCATGTGATTTTAAGGTTAATGAAGTTGATGACTGTGTAAATCATAAATTCAGTGGGAGTAAATTTAACTTCCTTGTGCTCTATGTCGATAACAAACTATTGGCTAGCAGTGATATAGGCTTATTGGACGAACCTAAGAGATTTCTAACTAAGCATTTTAAAATGAAAGATCTTAGGTATGCCTCTTTTGTATTGGTAATTAAGATACACCGCGATCACTCTCTGGGTATCCTTGGGTTATCAAAAAAAACCTATATCAAGAAGGTACTCGCTAGATTTGTCATGAATGATTATGCACAAGAATATACTCCCGTTGCTATGGGAGACGAGTTTAGTCTCTGTTAATGCCCCAAGAATGATACTGAAAGTAAATAAATGAAAAATGTTCCTTATGATTCAGATGTAGGGAGTCTTTTGTATGCTCAAGTACGTACGCGTCTTGATTTAGTGTACATAGTGGGTATGTTACGCAGATATTTGAGTAACCCCGGAATGGATCACTAGAAAACAACCAAATGGGTTATGAGCTATTTATAGAGAACAAAATATTACATACTCATATGAACTTATAATTGATAGCATATGTACAATATTGTGATTAAACTTTATGGTGAATGATAAAAAAATAAGGGACTTAAAAGCAGGGTTATAATTTTAGGCATGATACACTAAAATTATTCAAAAATTGAACTAGAACTAAAACGATATGTCTTTTTCGTGTCATGTTTATGTGAAGAATATGACACGTCTTAGTCGTCACGTGTTACCTTATTCATATTTTTACTCATATTTTCATGTGTTTTCATGTTTAATTACATGTTAAAATTATTAGTCGCTTTAGTCATGTCGTGTTTTAAATCGATTGTGTCCATTTTAGATAAAAAAATGATTTTGTATCATATAATGTCCGCATCCAGATTATACTCGTCATATGGTGTAAGGCCCAAACACGACCCTAACACTAAAATTGTTACATTACGCAAAAGTCACAATCACAAAGGAATCAAAATATATCATTCACATAAGAATAAATTTACAAATGGAGTTAAAGACCTTACTTTTACAATTTAGATTTTTAAATAAAAATACACCAATTGAGATTTGGGAATTTTTCCAACCTAAAAAGTGAGACATGTGATATGGGATTCATATCAATCATAATAAAAAATAGTGTATGTACGGTCCTATTAACCCTATGAGGTCAGTGTGATCCAACCCTCCCCTCTTAGCCATATACGTTAAGTACCACCATGGAAATTGATTTCATTATAAAATGAGAACTACAAAAATCTATTTGGTATTTTCTTCACCACTTTTGAACTTAACCCATGGAAAGTCAGCTCTTTTCAATTTCTAATTGCCTCAGCTTTAGCTAATGCCCACTAAAGAGGAACTGTCATCATGTGTTCAAGCCTCGAGATAAATCCAAAAGAAGAAAAAATCAATGGTGGCTCGCATTCAATTTTATATCAATTCCAACATGGTTTGTGACATAAACCATGGAAGACTATTTAGAGCACTTTACATGGAATGTTTGAACAAATCATGGTGGATGTCACAAACCACAAGGGGTGAAACCAAGCATCCCCCACGTTTTTAAATCATTACTATAAGAACTTTACAGTACTTAACAATGCAAATCATTAGCATTAACATGGTTTTGGGAAAAAAATGAAATGAATAAAAAAATGAACATTTTATCAAACAGTAGGGGGTATACTATTACACTGGATGATATAACAAATTATAACCAAAAAAAGAGTTATCTTCCAACTATGATATTAGATACCAAGACTACCTGTGTGTTAAATTAAAGTTTTCTCTTGTTTGGAACATTTCAACAAACTGCTAATGGGCATTCTCTAAACATATTTTTGCCAACATAACAAAAATAATGTATTGAAAGAAAAATACATATGCAATTTGTAAAACTCATATAGACCATTCAAACACCAAAATACAAACACAATTTGTATAAAACGCACATATACCATTCAAACACCAAAATTTTAATACATATTTAGTCATTTTTCAACCAAACATATAGTATCCTTTTTTTCATCACAAATTCACCCATTAAAAGTAAATGGAATACGTATCTAAAGACCGGAGAATCACTAAAAAGTAAATGAAATTTGAGATTTCGGAAGATGGATATGATACCTTGGTAGTTCCGGAGTATAGAAAGGTGTGAGAAATCCTCCACCTGATTGAGAGTTATATAATGTAACGGGATAAACTTACAGATCCATTGTTAATGGAGGAAAATGAAATGGCATTTGGAAATAAAAGAGAAGCTACAGAGGTTAGGAGAATGAAATGGTGTGTAAATGAAAAAATGTTAAGAATCTCACGTAATAAAGCCTCATTAATACCTCTAATACTATCGTATTAGACGTATAATAGCATGGAGCCCGCGCAAAGCACGGGCGTAAATGTATCGTACGAATAGATATTAAAAATATGTATTATTTAATTATATGTAAATGACATATGTGTTCATAGAATAATGATAGACAAAAATAACTGTGTAAAAGTTTTTCCCAATCAATATATAGTGTTTCCAAAATTCCAAAAAAAAAACTGTTTTTTTAAATGTTTAACTATTTTAAAAAAATAGTTCTTAACTTTGATAATATTTTTTTAAAAAACAGAGAAAATATTTCAACATATCAAATAAGGAACCAACCATAAAACAAACTTTTTCCATACTAAGACTACTTTTTAGGGATGAATAATTTACAAAATAAAATTATAGTTTAAAATACCCATTACACTTTCTTCCTTTTCATCAACTTTTCTCCACACCTTTCAAACTATTAAATATAGGCATTAAAACAATATATAAGAATCTAAAGAACATTGAACATTGAATATAGCTGGCAATATTTATAGGACAACTCATATTTATAATTTACTTGTACATAAGACACGGTCCATGCCTACCTCAAAACGGAAGAAGCTAACTAAAAACTAAGAAAATCCTCAATCGAAATAGTCAAATTAATCAAGATAGTTGATGCTTTCCATTTCGATTAGAACTCTAGAAAAATCGTCAAATTTCTTATAAATATTGGATTGGTCAATCTTAACCAGTTTCCCAATCATCTAGATATCTCAAATAAAATTCTTAGTCTCTATAAACAATAATCAAGCCAAGAAAATTAACCCAAATATTGGAAGTTGTGGGTTTCAAAATAGATGGTTTAAAATCTAGGTACCATTTGAATAGCTTCATAATTCTTGGGCAAAAAGAAACAAATGACCTATACCATATATGATTCATGTAGCCAATATAGTGAATTTAATTTCGAAATATCCCTTACCTGCAGGTGTAAGCCTCCATACATGTTGAATGTTCCATAACTTTGTAATTGTAGCTTTCATCTCGTTAGTCTACCAAATACCATCTCCTTTAGAAAGGATAACATGATCGATTATATAAAATTAATTTTCTTTTAGGGATTCTGGAAATTTTTCTTCCGTGATTTGAATTGTCATAAGGCTACCACTCAAATACGGTTCAGGTTCTTGAAGAGATGAATGATCCACGTTAATCGTTTCCTTCAAGATTTCTTTAACAATAATAGCATATAATGGAGGCTTGGGTTGTCGGGGTGTTATCACTTATTTTCTGGTATGGATACTTAGGGGTTTCTCCTTAGCTATGATATCTAGGTCATAAAGAATCCATGGATTATTGGTTGATGTTGGGGTGAACAATGTTCTAAATTTGATAAGAGATTGAGGAGTGTAATATGTTTTGACTGAATGAAGTAGTGAAGGCCAAAAATGGAAAACACCACCAACCATGTTATTCTTCATGTGGGTTCAGCTACTTTTGTTTGCTTTCTCTCAAATAGGAAAAACGAATGGATTAAAAGAAGTGAAAAAAACTGATTGGAATTTCAAAGATAATGGGTAGGGGAATAGGAGAGGCCGGCGTATTAAAATATTTTGTAATAATATAGTAAAAAAGTAAATAAAATAAAAAATTAATTACAAAATAATTGTTTTTGAGGATGATTAAATTTTAAGTTTAACTATATAATACAATTGTTAAATTTGTAATTAAATATTACATATGAAAATCATCCTATTCTTGGTCATATAATAGTTTCAGAATTACAATATCCATTTTAGTTAGTAAGGTTAACATATCTCCATTAGTCTCATGTCAAAGACAATAAAATAGAAAGACGAAGAATGAACTTTGTTAGAGTTTTTAATCTACAGAAAATTATAGTATTAGATGTTTTAATTTACAAAAAACTTTGTTCCTTTATTCCTTCTTCTTTCTCTTTCAAATAATTTTATTATATAAAAATATCAAACAACTCTACGTATTTTATACAAAAAATTATAGATATTTTTATTTGTTTTTAGTTAAAAAAACTCTATGTCATTTAATGATACAAACTTATAAGTTTTTCTATAAATAAAAAGTTAAAAATGTGTTTATAAACAAATTTTTTTTATATTAAAAATCAATTTTGAAAATTTAAAAGTTTTTTAACTTAAAAAATATTTTCTTTAAATAAAAACTTCAAAAAATTTGTAAGTATTTTATTTAAAAAATTATACATATTTTATTTCTTTTTAATTTAAAAGTTTTTATGCCATTTATAGAATTTTTTCTAAAAATACAACGTTAAAAATGTAATTATAATATTTTTTTTTATTTATATAAAAATCAACACAATGTTCAAGATGAGAGAGAAATATATATTATGTGTAAAGTTTTAGGTACCCATCAATCAAATTTAGGTATCCACCCATGAAACACAAACCATTTAACTTTAGATACAAAAACTAAAACCCAAAGTATGTTTTAAAGATTTTAAATAAAATAAAATAATCACCGACATCTTAATAAATCATTAATGTTCCTAATTATAAAATCATGAGATCGTTACATATTCAATTAAGACGATATAAACAAAATCAAATACATAACACATAAAATTACTGAATCACAAATGATATTGAGTGCCTTGTCGTGGAGCTAAAATATATAATTCTTTTCTTAATTTTATTTTTTCCAAACTCCATGGAACAACATAAAATTTATTTAAAATGGTTTTAATAATATAAATAGATAATAATTGATAGTATTTGTAAATATGTTGTGCTTAATATTCTACAGTGAATGAGTAGCATACAAAATAAAGAGTGACAACTTTGACAAAGACATCAAACGTGATCCAAAATTCATGTGATATAATGTTCATAGAGGTTTGTATTTTATTTTTATTTGAATTAAAAAAATTAAATCAGTAAAAGTTTCACATGAACTTAAATGTCACATAATAGGAAAAATTAGTGAATAAACTCAAATGTCACATGATAGGAAATATTAATGAATACCTCCAAAAAAATATTGATACCCCTTAGAAAGCTTTACATTTGGTATTCGATTAATTAAAATGAAATAAAGTTGGAGATCTAACACACACACACACACACACATATATATATATATATATATATATATATATATATATATATATATATATATATAAATACAATATAATATTATGTTAGAGTATAAAGAGAAAGTGCCGAACATGTAAATGTTATTTAAAATAAAATTTTTGCAAAAGGAAGGTACACTGATAATGATAAAAATGTAGTGAATATGGTTTCTCTCAAACACAATGTTGTTTTTCTATACTCCTTTTGATATTTGCACATTTTAGCTTCATTAGTTGGTGCAACCAACTTTGAAGTTACATATTGCAATTATATTTGATTTGAAGGCATCACAATATGCAAAGACAATTTATATATTGATATGAATTTTTTCAAGATGATAATTAATTATATATTCATTTCATTCCAAGAATAAAAATACTTCTAAAAAACTACACCCATGAGTGAGAAAGAGATTGCATGAATTTCAAACCTTTAGAGAAGAGTATCGGGGTTTCTCATATATATTTGGCTCTAGATTACCCTTTGACCATTAAGTCTTTGCTTAATGTAAAGAATGTTAGAAAGTATATTACTTTTTCCACCCAATACTAAGAATATTTGTATTCATCAGTGGGTTGCCTTCGTCGCATGGGTCGTTTACGTAATTTTCCCGAAAGGCCATAAACTAAGTAGAATTGAGTATAAAGTCTTGATTATGAGAATGAGCCACCTTAGAAAGTAGGATTATTTGCTTGCAACAATGCAAAAATAAAATATAATCAAATTAAGCCTTTCATAAGTGAAGAGGAGACCAGAAATTAAATGAATTCATCCTAATCTAATTCTCTAAATAACAGACGTATACTCCCTCTCCCCCACAAAAAAAGAAGGTACCATAATAAAAACCCTTACAGACATGAGTCCATTTCTAGATTTGATCGAGAAATAGCTCAAATCAATGAGGTAAATAGTTAACTAATTTGAACACATCCTGCAGAAAGTAACCTTTTATCATTTGTGAAAAATGTAGATGTAGTCCATATTTAAAGATGGACATGAATATGCAGATCATATCCATACAAACCACAGTAGTTTACTCTACTAAATTACTCTTCTGGTTTAAGTAACTTCAACACATTGCCTTTGGTGATTATGTTGAAAACTAAAAATCACAAGCGAAATTCCTAATATATGTTGAAACTATAAAATGAAAAGAAACCTTGAAGAATGTACAATGTGATTGAAACCCCAAAAAAGAATAGGAAAACAACTTGTTAGATGGGAATGATCAACACTCACTGTATTATTTGACTGTTAATACAAAGTGTAGCATTGCGAAAAAAAATAAAGTATTCTTGTCGCAAAAATAGGCTATCACTATATGATTTGACTGAATGATCAACAATCACTTTTTTTAATTTCTTTTTTTTTTCTTGGAAGATTTTAAAAGTCAGTCATGATGGATTAATTTCTATTTTGTGAAAACTATCACACAAACAGGAACATTCATATTGAATTATCAAGAAATATAAATATTGATTTTTGCGGAAGCGTACCAGAATCCATGACAAAAAGTTAAAATATCTGAGTCTGAGGTCTTATGCTCTTCCAGATCAACACTTTTATTTCCTCTCTAAATTTCTCTCTGACAATGGGAATCAGAAGATTAGTGTTGTGTGATCTGGGGACCATGATTCCTATTTATAACACAATCGTGTCTTTTCATATTTCGTATATTTCTATTTTAACCCATCATAAAAATAGAAATTACGCTTGTCTCTACACAATAAAACCCACACTTTAATAATACATTAGTAAGGCTCCAAAACTTAAATTAATCACTTTAATTGGCCTACTTTTATTTGATAGCCTATAATTCATATTTATTTTATATATAAGCCCATATATTAAATTTTACTCTAACAATCTCCCACTTGGGCTATATATATATGTAACTTTATAAATTTGAATTATACTTTATGAGCTTATGAGTTTTAGCTATCAAAACTTTATGTATCTTAATAATCTTGTCCATTAATTTCACCAATATAGAATCAAAGCGATCGTCATTGCATATTTCGTAAGTAGACCCATCAATGATCACATATATCAATGCAACTAATGACAAAGATCAAGTGTGGATGTGTAGCATGGAAATTTCATGCAATGTGATCTTAACATGCCTATTTCCAACTGGTCCTCCTTAAACCTTAGTGAGATCAAACCATATAAAGTCAGAGTGAATATAAACTTAATACTTTACTGCAATAACTAACCATACAATATCCATTAAATCAAATATGTCTATGAAAGCATATAAAATACAAACTCCCACTAAACTGACATATCCTGAAAAGAAATTACACCCATATGAGTAGTGTGCTCATGAAAGACCTTGGGTGGTAATCCTATAGTCAGCGGATCCGCAATCATGGGGTTTATTCCAATGTGCTATATAGATATAAGTCCACTCTGAACTCTTTCTTTTACAACTAGGAACTTAATGTCAATAAACTTTGAGTTAGTAGAACTCCCGTTGTTGTTGGATTACAGTACTGCTGATTTATTGTCACAAAATAACTTAAGTGTTCTTTCAATGCCATCCACAATACGCAGCCCCGTGATAAAATTTCACAATCATATTCTTTGATTGGACGCCTCGTAACAAGCTACAAACTCAGCTGCCATGGTGGAAGAAGCTACAATAGACTGCTTAACACTCTTCCACGATACAGCACCTTCAGCAAACTAAGTAGATATAACCTGAAGTAGATTTCATGCTATCTTGGCATCCAGCAAAATCGGAGTCAGAATATCCGATGATCTCTAACTGTTCGGACTTCCGATAGGTGAGCATGTAGTCTTTTGTTCTCTGTAAGTACCTCATGACTCACTTGGCTGCTATCCAATGATCCTTTCCAGAATTACTTAAGTATATTCCCAACATGCCAACAATGTACGCAATATCCAGACGCGTACATACTTGAGCATACATAAGACTTCCTACTGCTGACGCATAAGGAATCTTTTGTATCTCTCGAATCTCAAAATCATTCTTGGGACATTGACTGAGACTAAATTTATCTCCTTTAGCTAGAGGGGTGTCACCTGGTTTACAATCATGCATGCCAAATCTTTTATGAACTTTCTCGATATATCTCTTTTGTGATAAACTAAGTGTAATCGGAGAGCGATCTCGGTGTATTTGTATACCCAACACAAAAGAAGAGTTATCAAGATCTTTCATCTCGAATTTCTTTGAAAGAAATCTCTTGGTTTCGTGCAATATACCTATATCGTTGGTGGCAAGCAAAATGTCATCAACATATAAAACCAAGTAAATATGCTTACTCCCACTGAACTTGTGGTATATACAATCATCAACCAGATTCATCTCAAAACCAAACGAGATGACAACTTGATGAAACTTGTAATACCATTGACGAGAATCTTGCTTAAGCCCATAAATGGATTTCTTTAATTTGCAAAATATTTTCTTTGCATCTCCCGACACAAAGTTTTCTGGTTGCACCATATATATTATTTCATCAATGTCACCATTGAGAAACGCAGTCTTAACATCCATCGGATGAAGCTTAAGGTCAAAGTGCGCCACAAGTGCCATTATTATCCTAAAAGAGTCTTTCAATAAAACTGGAGAGAAAGTCTCATTATAATCGATGCCTTTTTTCTATGTAAAGCCTTTAGCGACAAGACGGGCTTTGTATCTCTCCACATCACCTTTTGAATCCCTCTTGGTTTTAAATATCCATTTGCAACCAATGTTTTTTTTTACCTTCAGGTAATGGGACAAGATCCCAAACGTCATTGTCCTTCATGGACTTTATCTCCTTATTCATGGCATCAATCCACTCTTGAGATTTAGAACTTTCCATGGCTTGATAGAAGGTGATCGGATCATCTTCCACCGCACCAATGTCAAACTCATGTTCTTGGAGAAATACAATGTAATCATCTGGCACAACACTTCTTCTTTCTCTAGTGGATCTCCTTAATGGCATAGGTTCTGGAGGTGGTGGAGTTTGTTCTTCTAGAATAGGAGATTCTTGGATATTGTTTTGATTAGGATCTGCTTCTTGAACAATGTCAGGAATTGGATCCTGATCAATGCTAATAACAATTATGGGAATATCAACATATTCCTCTTTAAAACTAAAATCCTTAACCTTACCCCCCTCGGCAAACTTAACATCCTCAAAGAACCGGGCATTTCCAGTCTCAAAAATTAGTTTGGTAGTAGGATCATAAAATTTGTAACCCCTAGATCTTTTAGAGTATCCAATAAAATAGCAACTAACTGTTCTGGAATCTAGTTTCTTTTCATGTGGCCTATAAGGCCTCGCTTCAGCTGGACATCCCTAAATATAAAGGTGCTTCAGATTAGATTTCTTGCCTGCCCAAAGTTCAAAAGGAGTTTTAGCAATTGCTTAGTTGGTACTCTGTTAAGGATATACACTGCAGTCTTTAATGCTTCACCCCAGAGTAAATCTGGTAAGTTAGAGTAACTGATCATACTCCTTACCATGTCTTTAAGCGTTCTGTTTCACCTTTCAGTAACACCATTCATGCTTGGATAACCTGGCATGGTGTACTGCGGGACGATACCGCAGTCCTCTAGGAATTTAGCAAATGGTCCTGGGCGTTGTTCACCTGAACCGTCATACCTACCGTAGTATTCACCACCACGATCACATCTGACGCTTTTAATCCTTTTGCTGAGTTGATTTTAAACTTTGGCCTTGAATGACTTGAATACGTCCAGAGATTGGGACTTTTCATGGATGAGATAAAGGTAGACATAACGTGAAAAATCGTCTATAAATGTGATAAAATATTGTTGACTGTTCCATGAAACCGTAGGGAATGACCCACAAATATCTGTATGTATCAGTTCTAAGACGTCTGTAGCCCTATTAGCACCAGATCTCCTTATGTTTGTCTGTTTTCCCTTTATGCAATTTTTGCAAATTTTAAAATCTGAAAAATCAAGGGAATCTAGAATTCCGTCTGACACAAGTCTTTCAATTCTCCTTTGGGAGATGTGACCTAATCTCTTATGCCATAATGATGAAGAATTCTCATTGGTTAATTTTTTTTAATACCTTGAGTACTTAATTGCAAGGTTTCATGATATGAAGCAATAGTATCAAGCATATAAAGGTTATCTACATAAGATAAAGACCCATTACCAACCAAATTTGAATTATGAAGAAGACTAAATTTATTATTTCCAAAGGAACAAGTATAACCAAATTTGTCCAATACAGAAATAAAAACCAAATTTCGTCTAAATGACGGTACGATAAATGTCTCATTCAACTCCAAATAAGTACTAGACTTCAATAAAAACCTAAATATCCCAATTGCTTCAACTTAATCTTCTTGCCATCGCCCACAAAAATGTATCTTTCACCATCATTTGGCTTTCGGGAACTCAGGCAATCCTTTCTTGACACGCCAAGCATGATAGTTGGTACATTGCTTCTTCCTATGTCCCGCAGCTCCACAGAAGAAACGACCATCAACAGTTTGTTCTTTATGTTGTTTCTTTGGATATGGAACCACTGCAGCTTCTTTATCCTTCTTAATTTTCTTCCCCTTGTCCTTGGAAGTACTAGCCAAATGAGCACTTTCTGTCTTATCTTGCTTCAGTCTTTCCTCTTCTTGCACACAATGTGAGATGAGATCATTAAGAGATCAAATCTCCTTTTGGCAGTTGTAGCTCACCTTAAATTGACTGAATTGTGTGGGAAGAGATATCAGAACCAAATGCACAAGCAAATCCTCAGAGAGATCAAGCTTAAGTGCTCTTAACTTTGAAGTGAGATGAGACATTTCCATAATGTACTCCCTAATGTTCCCATTACCTTTATATTTCATTGAGATGAGACTTGCCAAAAGTGTACTTGTTTCAGTCTTTTCATTTTTGGCAAATTTGTTCTTAATTTTTCTAGGAACTCTTTGGCTATCTTTATCGTTTCTGATATTGTGCCCCTGAATGCTTCTGGAATGGCCCTCTTTATGATCATCAAACACATACGATTTGACTTCTCCCACCTTTCAAAGTCCTTTTTGTCATCAAAGGAACTTTTATCCATAAGAGGTGCAAGAGAAGTAACCCTTAATGCAAGGTCCAGATCCATGACACCGAGAACTATATGAAGGTTCTCTTGTCATGACTTAAAGTTTGTGCCATTAAGCATGGGAATAGAATTAATACTGACAGTAATGTTGGAAGCAGAACTGATAGCTGAATCAGAGAACAATAAATAAATAAAACTAGCTCATATAAGTCTTAAATCAAAAAGAAATTCAAATGAAGGACAAATCCCATTTTAAGATATCAGACACTCTATTAATATTTGATCTTTGGAAAAAATATTAACTTATAAGTGATATCTTGCCGTAATAATCAAACAATGATAATAAGAACATATTGAATAATAATTCTTCCTTTGGGTCGATTTATTATTCATATGTAAAACTAAATAATTATCACATGCTTATTATTAAAGTGGCACATGTAATTTTGTTAAAAAATAATCTTCCTTTGGGCCGATTAATATTCACATAAATTACATGCACGTAATTCTTTTTATATTTCGAAATAAAATTATTTTTTTTGAACAAAAGAGGTCACTTTGGTGACATATTGTTTAAATTAATTTATCTCGATATATATATATATATATAAATACACCAAAATTTGAATTTAAATTTGTACGGTATTACAAACATGAAAGTAATATTAAACTTGAAAGGTCATGGGTTCAAAACCCCTTTGGCTCCAAACTTGAAATGTCATGGGTTTAAAACCTCTTGAGATCCTTCATAATTTTCATCATTTAAGAGGCTTAAATATGAAACACCAAGAGTCGAACCTTTAACCTTCCACTACCATCAAATCAACCTTTATACTTATTTTTTTTTTAAAATCATATAAAATCAACCGCTAGTCCAAATTTCATGAATTTTATATCGTTGGAATCGTAATGAAACGAGAATATTTCTGAATCCAAAAATTTTCTGAAATATTAAACCCTTTTGAAAAAATATTTGCAGTCGAAAATTAATATCAATACCTTCCTAATATATTCTCAACAATTTAACATGAAATAACTCTAATACCACATGATGGATTAATTTCTATTTTGTGAAAACTATCACACAAACAGGAACATTCATATTGAATTATCAAGAAATATAAATATTGATTTTTGCGGAAGCGTACCTGAATCCATGACAGAAAGTTAAAATATCTGAGTCTGAGGTCTTATGCTCTTCGAGATCAACACTTTTATTTCCTCTCTAAATTTCTCTCTGACAATGGGAATCAGAAGATTGGTATTGTGTGATCTGGGGACCATGACCCCTATTTATAACACAATCGTGTCTTTTCATATTTTGTATATTTCTATTTTAACCCATCATAAAAATAGAAATTACGCTTGTCTATACATAATAAAACCCACACTTTAATAATACATTAGTAACGCCCAGAAACTTAAATTAATCACTTTAATTGGCCTACTTTTATTTGATAGCCTATAATTCATATTTATTTTATATATAAGCCCATATATTAAATTTTACTCTAACAAGTCAGGCTAAAATATAATAATTGTCAATAATGTATTACTTAACCAATTGTATGAAGGGAAAAACTAATTTTACTTGGCATCTAAAAACTCTGCAACTTTTGCAACTTTTGAAATTCTGATAAGGACTTGCGGCACTCATGAATGAACCTGGCAATCGGGGCAACCTTAAAACACAAAGAAAAAAAATCACTTATAGATTGGACAAAAGGAGCACGTCTATACAATTATAAGCAGTTAAGTCTTTCTTTACAAACATACATAATACCTTATTATGTTAGATTCTACCAGCATAAAATAATATGGGTGTCAAGGTGGTGGCTTGGTAAAGGAAGATTTGGGTAGAGAGAATGAGGAAGTGGAATGTTATTTATTAGAGAATGGAAAATGAACCAGGTCGATGCCCATTCATAAAGACTATAAGAATGCATAGAGAAAATGAGATGAGTAGGACAAATTTGGGATATCATAAGTTATCACAAATGGGTTTGATCATGATTATCTCTGTGAATTCGTGGCAAGTGGGTTGGATCATGATTACTATTTTTTTTTGGTAAGATGGAAGAGAAAAAGAAGCAACGACTCGATGAGTGTGTCCTTTCAAGATCATGATTATGATGATTATGATGAAAAGAACCCGCAAGGCAGATATTGATAGAGGAGGAGAAAAGAACAATATGGTTTTTCTAGTAAGAGGAAGATGGCTTCATTTATATATAGATGCCCGGATAGTCACGTAGGTAGCCGAATAGTCTTTTTTGAAACTTTTCATTTATTGAAACACTAATTGGTAGAAGTGAATGGAGAACTGAATAGCTTTTTTGAAACTTTTAATATATTAAAAAATTAATCAGTAAAAATAAATGGAGAAGTAATGTATTTATTAGATGTCATTAATCTCTAATAGTATAATATTAGATGTATAACTAGCATGTAACCCGCGTGATGTAATTGTACATTGGTCTTTTTTTTTTTGTTTCCATTGAATAAAAATTTACCGATTATATTCAGTTTCCAAACGAATGATGATTAAAAAATCAAAACCTAAAGTCATTGTTGATATATCCTTTTTTCAGTGACCCAGCAAGTAACTTTTGTCACCTTACTAGAAATGATGACATTGTAATGACATTAAAAGGGCCATATGGCTGCAGCTGTTTATACCAGTGGTGGAACCAGGATTTGACGTTGGGACGGGCTAACGTAGGGGGTTCGGGGGCGTGAGCCCCCGAGCCGAATTTTTTTGAGGTTATTTAAAACATTTTGACGAAAATCATCAAAATTCCTATTAAGGGTGGGCTGAATTTAAATTTCGGGTGGGCTGAAGTTAAATTTTAACACTACTTTTTTTTTTTAATAATTAACACTACTTTTTTTTTTTTTTTAGGGGCGGGCTGGAGTCCCCCCCCCCCCCCCCCCCCCCCCAGCCTACCTCTAGTTTCGCCCCTGGTTTATACACCATTTAAAAAAGACATGTACAAAACATTTTTAAATATCAATGAACACTGAGAAGTTAAGAAATACAGATAAAAATATCTTCTATAAAAATTGTATTCAAGCAAAAAGTTCTGAGGACCTTTTTAAGTGGATTTGAACTTGTTGTCTCATATCTTGAAATGCGCACAATGTTTCTGCATCAAGCCCCCTGAAAACTATTGATCCCAATCTGCAAATTGCATATGCTGTGTATTCTGTTTCTAAATATCTGATGGACTTGAGCTTAAATGTCTTCATGTACATATTATCAATCATTTTTGAAGGGTGCTTTATCTTTGTAACAATTCTTCAGTTAAGCATCCAGTCAGTATGAATTTTATACTCCCGTTAACATCGCATAGCCGAGCTTCTGAGGTTGATCAGTCTTTATGTACTCCGCTCAGAATTGTATAATAAACCAATCATTTTGGTCAAGTCAGGGCGCAAGGAATGTCGACATTGTCCTAAGATGAAGAAACTTCCCTTTCTAGATTTTCAAAACATCGAAATCCAGATTTTAAGAGAACCATGATATTCACTGCAACATTCCTTTTGTTGTCTCTGTTATGTCTACTATTTATAAATAACAATTGTACAGAATTATGAACAATGACAGAATAGAAACAGAATTATAGAAATGAAATATTTACAAGAATTTGCAGAAATAATAATAATTAGAAAGAAATCCGAGCCCTGTTGAACAGTCTCCTTAAGACAAAATTATTCCTCCAACGTGCTTGAGTTTAATGAATAATTGCCTTCCAAGATAGAACGTATTTTCGAATTTAATCAAGCAGCACAACAATGACTAATCCTAGCGAACACAATTTCTGTGTTTTGTACTCAACACAACCAAGAACATGCAATGCAGAAAATGAAGAAAATAATTTTCTGGGCAGAGGAAATAATGCAATAGCAATTTCGGAATTTTGGAGAGTTTAATTTTTCAGTAGTTAAAAACTGAAGGGGAAACATTTTATTTATAGTAAATGTCTTGACTGTTGGGAACAGTCAAAACCGAAATTAACTGTCAAAGCAGTTAATTTGGTTAACTGCTGACTCTTGGAATTAACTGATTATCAGTTAATTAAAGATTAATTAATTCCGTAATTAATTAATTAAAGCCCAAAAAGTTAATTAGATTCGGCCCAAAAATTTACGAATTTTTATAAGCCCAAGCCCAAGCCCGAACCGAGCCGGCCGGACGGACGGACGCGCGCGCGCGCGCGTGTGGAATTTTGACCGAAAGTCAACCCGAGCATAGCTTAGGTCATCTCCCCTTCAAAGAGTTGGGATACCCCCAAGCCATCCAAGCCTTAGTCCATACTTGGGGTGTTATTAACTCATCAAAATTCCACTACTCTTCCAATGTGGGACAAGAGTTAAAACACACCCAATTCATTAACTTTCATTGCTTTGTGAGTCACTTTGGGGACATAATTATCATTCATAACTTATTGAAATTGGACATATGAATATACTACGTTAATCTCCTTGCGGAGGTGAACGCGTTCGTATATGGTCCCACAATTTTCGTAGTGTGGGTCCCACCTAAATTTGAGCTCAAAGTTGCTCAAAAATCTGTCCAAAAAAATCTGGACAGCTTTAAATACCCATTTAAGTTCCAAATTTCCAACAATCCCCCACATGAATGATATATCGCTATAAATAAAACAAAACAGATGCAAATGCAAATGCAGATACAGGTTGAGTAAAACTGAAGACTTATTGCATCGGGAGAAGTAGCCTAGTGGCCTTGAACTTTCCTTAGTGATATACTATCGGATTTACTTGGTTAATCAGTAGACTTCACGTCCTTGAACCGTCAACCGTTTTTGTAAACTTAGACAACAGTATTCACACAACAATTCTTCAACACAGTTGGTTCTCACGTTTGTGTTCATTTTGGCTGTGAACACCACTTGGTTCCGCAAGTATTTTAGAGAATATGCCTTTCATTATTGTCATAGAAGTGGCCCCCTTCTTACTTACGTAGTTGAATTCCATAAAGAGTATTCTGTAATACTCCACTTAGACGTACTAAGATATAAATGTCATTAAAAGCATAACTTATCCTAATTTCGCGGTAGATATGCACTGTCTCATCTTTGGAATGGATAGGATTAAATATCCTCCAGTGCTTACTGAATACAACGTAGTTCGGTTTGCCCATTGAACCTAGATCTTGCGATCTCCAGTCAGCTAGGTTGGGTTGCCACTATATTGATTCTTATTTATTTATAGGCTTTAGACCCATTCCTCTCGATGATCTTTCAACTTGCTCTCGGTTTAAACCTTTCGGTAGTGGATCCGATATATTTTCTTTTGACTTTACATAGTCAATTGAGATAATTCCGTTTGAGAGAAGTTGTCTAACGGTATTGTGTCGACGACGAATATGTCGTGACTTTCCGTTATACATGTGATTTTGTGCCCTTCCAATCGCTAATTGGCTATCGCAATGTATACATATTGCGGACACAGGTTTAGACCAATTTGGAACATCCTCTAAGAAATTTTGAAGCCATTCAGCTTCTTCTCCAGCTTTGTCTAGTGGAATGAATTTAGATTCCATTGTCGATCTAGCAATGCACGTTTGTTTTGAGGATTTCCAAGATACGGCTGCACCTCCGAGGGTAAACACATACCCACTCGTAGACTTAGAGTCTTTTGTGTCAGATATCCAATTTGCATCGCAATGTCCTTCAAGAACAGCTGGATATTTTGAGTAATGCAATCCATAGTTTTGAGTATATTTTAAATAACCCAAAACTCTCAATATTGGTTTCCAGTGATCTCTTCCTGGATTACTCGTAAATCGACTAAGCTTACTTATTGAGTATGCTATGTCTGGTTGCGAGAATATTCTAGTTGAGATATGCTTTCACCATTATTTCTTTCTAGATGTAAATTTACATCTACAGGTGTCTTGGTAGGACTAATATCATACTTCTTGAATTTTTCAAGTACTTTCTCAATGTAATGTGATTGAGATAATATAAGTCCATCCGATGTTCTAGAAATTTCAATTCCTAATATAACATCGGCGATTCCCATATCTTTCATGTCAAATCTACTACTTAACATTTGTTTTGTAGTTTTGACAATTTCCAAGTTACTACCCATGATAAGCATATCATCAACATAGAGGCATACAATGACATATCCATTTTGAATCTATTTAAAGTAAACACATTTATCGCATTCATTAATTTTGAAACCATTTGATAACATTGCATTATCAAATTTTTCATGCCATTGTTTAGGTGCTTGTTTTAATCCATATAGTGATTTAACAAGCTTACATACTTTTCCTTCTTGTCCGGGAGCTTTGAACCCTTCAGGTTGCTCCATATAAATTTCTTCGTCTAGTTCACCGTTTAAGAATGCAGTTTTTACATCCATTTGATGTATTTCAAGTCCATTAATAGCAGCTATTGCTATTAACATCCGAATGGACGTTATTCTTGTTACCGGTGAATATGTGTCGAAGTAATCCAACCCTTCCTTTTGCCTATAGCCTTTAGCTACAAGTCTAGATTTATATTTATCAATTGATCCATCGGCCTTCAATTTCTTTTTGAAGATCCATTTATAACCTAACGGTTTTGAACCTGGTGGAAGATCCACTAGTTCCCATATATGATTTTGTAATATGGATTCAATTTCACTATTAATTGCTTCTTTCCAATTGGAAGCATCGGGTAAGGATATAGCTTCTTTATACGATTGAGGTTCATTTTATAACAAATATGTTAGAAAATTCGGACCAAAAGAAGTCGAGGTTTTTGCTCTTTTACTACGTCTTGGTTCATCCTCTATTGATTCAATAGGTTGATGAGTACCACTTGTAGTAGCTTGATTTGTCCTTTATGGAGGACCAGATTCTCGGGTCATGTTATACGGGAATTCATTTTCAAAAAATGAAGCATCCCTCGATTCAATAACCGTATTTACATGAATGTCCGAAATCTCAGATTTACAAACTATAAATCGATATGCACTGCTATTAGTAGCATAACCGATGAATACACAATCCACGGTTTTTGGCCCTATTCTTACCTTTTTAGGTTTAGGAACCATCACTTTAGCTAAGCACCCCCACACTCGAAAATATTTATAGGAAGGTCTTGTGAGTCTTTTTGTGAGGTACTTTATTGAGAATGTAATTAGTAGAAAGTAAGGCTTCCCCCCCACAAATTTTGTGGAGCTCCTGAACTTAATAACATTGAGTTCATCATTTCTTTCAAAGTACGGTTTTTGCGTTCAGCAACACCATTCGATTGAGGAGAATAAGGAGCGGTTGTTTGATGAATAATCCCATTTTCAGAACAAAATTCCTCAAATGGATATTCATATTCACCTCCTCTATCACTTCTAATAGCCTTTATCGTTTTGCTTAATTGATTCTCAACTTCATTCTTATATTGTTTAAATGAATTAATAGCCTCAACTTTACTATGTAACAAATATACATAGCAATGTTTTGTGCAATCATCAATAAAAGTAATAAAATACTTTTTCCCACCTTTAGTTTGAACAAATTTTAAATCACAAATATCGGTGTGAATTAAATCTAAAGGTTCAGTTATCCTTTCAATAGAATGGAAAGGTAATCTAGCTAATTTAGATTCCACACAAATTTCACATTTATGATTTTTATCAATATTGAATTTTGGCAAAAATTCCAAGTTAATTAATCTACGCAATGTATCAAAATTAACATGTCCCAACCTAGCATGCCAAATATTAGATTACTCAATCAAATAAGAAGAACTAGCAACTTCATTTATTGAAATAGATGTTTTAGGGGTTACAATAAGAACATTCAGTTTAAAGAGCCCCTCATTTAGGTAGCCCTTTCCTACATACATGTCATTTTTAGACAACACAAAGCGATCAGACACAAACACAAGCTTGAAACCATTCTTAGTAAGGAGAGATCCAGAAATCAGATTCTTTCGGATATCAGGCACGTGAAGAACATTGTTGAGAGTAAGTTCCTTTCCAGAAGTCATTTTCAAAGCAATCTTTCCTTGTCCCACCACCTTAGAAGTGGAAGAATTTCCCATAAAAAGGTTCTCCTCATTTTCCAAAGGCTTATAGGTGGAGAACATCCATTTGTTTGCACAAATGTGTCGTGTGGCTCCAGTGTCCACCCACCATTCCTTGGTATTTCCAACCAAGTTACATTCAGAGACAACGGCAGAAAGATTCATATCCGCCAAATCATTGGTGATATTCTCACCCTCAGTCACATTTGCTTGAGAGTTATTTTTATTTTGCTTCTTAGGCTTATGACACTCACTTGAGCGGTGTCCCGGTTTACCACAATTGTAGCATTTGCGTTTGAACTTTTTCTTGTTATGTTTGGAAGTGCCTTCCCCATCATACTTTCGTTTGTTCTTTTTAGGACCTTCAAAGACATGGACCTTTGTTTCCATCGGATTCTTCCCACTTTTCTTTTGAGACTCACGGTTGTCTTCTTTGATTCTTAGCCGGACCACCAACTCCTCCACATTCATCTCCTTACGCTTGTGCTTGAGATAGTTTTTGAACAAAGTCCAAGAAGGTGGCAACTTTTCAACAATTGCAGCAACTTGGAAAGTTTCACTAATTGACATTCCTTCAGCATGAATGTCGTGGAGGATCACTTGGAATTCTTGCACTTGCGAGATTACAGATTTAGAATCAACCATTTTGAAGTCCAGAAAACGCCCAACGATAAATTTCTTCATCCCAGCATCTTCAGTTTTATACTTCTTTTCCAAAGAATTCCATAATTCCTTGGAAGTTTTGATAGTGCAATAGACATGGTACAAAGTCTTGTCCAAGTAGGCCAAAATATAATTTCGGCATAAGTAGTCCGAATGCTTCCAAGCATCGACAACAGCAACCTTTTCAGCGTCATCTCCCTCTTGAATAGAGGGGCAATCTTCATATACAAACCTGCCCAGTTGGCAGGTAGTGAGATAGAAGTACATTTGTCCTTGCCAACGTTTGAAGTCAGCCCCAGTGAACTTTTCCGGTTTCTCCCCATGTGGCATAGATACGGGTGCAGTCACATTTGTGTTGGTGACAATCAGTTTCGTAGGAGTAGTGTTCGTACTTTGTGATTCCATTTCTGTTACAAAAACAGAATTTTTATCAATGATAAAATTCATATATAATGAATTAATCAAAACAGAATACAAAATTCTGTGCACCAATTTCTTCCAAATGTAATTCACAATAAATGAATTCCAAAAGAATTCAAATAATAATTCAGAATAAAAGTATAATATAAACAGAATTCCGTAAAAAACAGAATTAAAATTTTAAAATCTGTGTCACACTAATTTTTAATAATAAAAAGAATTCCGTACAAAACAGAATTAAAATTTTAAGATTAAAAAAAATTTAGATAGACAGATTTTAACAAGAGTACACAAATAAAATTTTATTTTCTAAAACAGAATATAAAAACAGTATAGAAATTAATTTCTATATTAAAACTGTTTTACTAATTTCTACAACAAAGCAGTAAATTAATTCATTTTTTTTTTGTCAAAACAGATTTATTTCCAACAAAAAAAATTCTGTAATAAAAAAAAATTATGTACACTAAAAACAGTAGAACTTTGATAATTTTGTCTTAAGATTGTTATGTCTACTATTTATAAATAACAATTGTACAGAATTATGAACAATGACAGAATAGAAACAGAATTATAGAAATGAAATACTTACTAGAATTTGCAGAAATAATAATAATTAGAAAGAAATCCGAGCCCTGTTGAACAGTCTCCTTAAGACAAAATTATTCCTCCAACGTGCTTGAGTTTAATGAATAATTGCCTCCCAAGATAGAACGGATTTTCGAATTTAATCAAGCAGTACAACAATGACTAATCCCAGCGAACACAATTTCTGTGTTTTGTACTCAACACAACCAAGAACATGCAATGCAGAAAATGAAGAAAATAATTTTCTGGGCAGAGGAAATAATGCAGTAGCAATTTCAGAATTTTGGAGAGTTTAATTTTTCAGTAGTTAAAAACTGAAGGGGAAACATTTTATTTATAGTAAATGTCTTGACTGTTGGGAATAGTCAAAACCGAAATTAACTGTCAAAGCAGTTAATTTGGTTAACTGCTGACTCTTGGAATTAACTGATTATCAGTTAATTAAAGATTAATTAATTCCGTAATTAATTAATTAAAGCCCAGAAAGTTAATTAGATTCGGCCCAAAAATTTACGAATTTTTATAAGCCCAAGCCCGAACCGAGCCGGCCGGACGGACGGACGCGCGCGCGCGTGCGTGTGGACTTTTGACCGAAAGTCAACCCGAGCATAGCTTAGGTCATCTCCCCTTCAAAGAGTTGGGATACTCCCAAGGCATCCAAGCCTTAGTCCATACTTGGGGTGTTATTAACTCATCAAAATTCCACTACTCTTCCAATGTGGGACAAGAGTTAAAACACACCCAATTCATTAACTTTCATTGCTTTGTGAGTCACTTTGGGGACATAATTATCATTCATAACTTATTGAAATTGGACATATGAATATACTACGTTAATCTCCTTGCGGAGGTGAACGCGTTCGTATATGGTCCCACAATTTTCGTAGTGTGGGTCCCACCTAAATTTGAGCTCAAAGTTGCTCAAAAATCTGTCCAGAAAAATCTGGACAGCTTTAAATACCCATTTAAGTTCCAATTTTCCAACAGTCTCTTGCACCCGTTGTTCGTGCTGTTGTTGGTCCCTCTTTGTTCTGCTAGTCACATTTGATGCCCTATTTTCATGGTTTACATTTTTAGCAGTTGGTTTCTTGTTCGTAGCCTGCAAGATCATTGATGTATATTTATGTGAGGAACCAATTAGAATTTTTCACATCGAATAAAATTTATAAAACACAACAGGTGACATATAATATGATTAAAAAACATGAATAACATACTTCATAATTGACCAAAAACAACACAAATTAGTTACAAACATTCAAGCCGAGTAGATTGTATTATTGTAAACGCTGATGTGAAAATAGAAATGTAAAAGTTGGACTCTTGAAACCTAATTTTCCGTTTGGGTTTGGTTTAGAAAGAGAGGATTTATCGTTTGAATTTATAGCAGACTTTGAAAATTTTACTTAGTTTCTTGTCAGTACACATTTCCAGTAAAAGTAACACGCGCAAACACAATTAAGTAATTTGTATGTTTAGGATATGGAGGAATAAAATGTACTTGCAATTAACAGATCGTTTATGGACTATTCCATTTTTAACTTGATCGGTGATCTGATTAGCGAACATTACGTGCTGAGTGGCCAAACTATCGGAGACTGAAAAATGGTACTGTTCCTGAGTGTTTCCGATGATGTTGATGTCTAGTACTTGAAACTGCGTGTAACACCATGTACTTTTATAGATATTTAAATCACATATGTGAGTGTAATTTATTAATTTGAGAATTTAAAATGTTTGATTATTATTGATGTGTGTTATAATTACTTACAGGTTTATATTATGTCGCAGTTGGGTAAAAGCGACAATGAATAATATTTTTATTGGAAAACACGTGTGGAGATGTGTTGGGTTTAAGAAGTGAATTTTAGATAAGTGACTCACATGAGGATACTGAGTGCACGATTTGTCACGGATGGACTGATATAGTCAAAATAGAGTACTCGGGGGTAATGTTTGAGTTCCGAGTGCTTTTTGGATTAGTAGGGACTCTCATTTGTGTATACGAGTCAATTTTGGTTTTAATAAGGGATAAACCTTTATTCTTTCTTATAAGAGCACGAGAGAAAGGGAAGAAAAGAAAGAAAGAATAAGAGAAAGGAATATAAGGGAGGAAAGAGGGGCTCGGGCCAAGCTCCGGTGGAGTCCCGACACGAGGTCGTCAAATTTATCCAACGAGGAAAGTGTTTAACTTGCTTTAATTCTTTCAGTGTGTTTATAATCCATATTATAGTTGGTGCAGAAACTATGTGATTTTTGGGTTTGGGATTTTTGCACAAATTGGGTTTTTGGAAGATGATTTCATTAGAAATTGATGAGATAATAATCCTACATGAAATCTAAGTTAAATCCATGTTAATGCCTTGAAATTAATTGTTGAATTGTGGGTTTATAAGAATTAGGGTTTAATTCTTGAATAAATTATGGAATGCCTTGAAATTAATTATTGTTTTGGATATAAATTAGTGTGTAGATGTTTATATTGTTGTTGGATGATGTTAGAATTCATAGAATTTGGGTTGGATGAGTATTGGGATAAATTTTTGGAGTTGGAGAAGATGAATTTCCGAATTGATCTGAGCACCGGATCGGTTGATTTTTCTTGGCCACCGGACCGGTTCGTTTATCACCGGATCAGTTCATTTTTCTTGACCACCGGATCGGTTCCTTTTTGGCCAAACCAGTTTGTTTTTTCTGTAGCCGGACCGATTCGTTTTTGTCACAAAAATTTGAGATATTTTCTTGGATAAAATGGATTGGAGATGGAATTCCTTTTGGTACATAGACATTAAGGGACCCTAGATAGAGTATGAGGACTCATAAAAGATCATGTGAGCGATTTATGAGTCTCGGGCTAGTGGGAAAGGTCCGGGGTTTAAATTTAGGAATGTTTAGGACGAATGACATTCAAAGAATTATTCGACGGGGTTGTATATATATATATATATATATATATATATATATATATATATATACACTAGGGTATGCCCGTGCCTGAAGGCACGCTGATAATTTGGAAAAACATAAAGTCATGCCTTGATGCGATGGCAAGTGCCCTCCCCAAAGTTACGACTGGTCTCGAGTTCGAAACATGGAAGCAACTTCTTCATATATTCTCTTGTCAAAAGACATGACGAAAATTACAAAGTACGTAATTGAAAAAGGACAAAAAATTTCAAAGTACGTAATTGCAAAATGGTGAAAATTTCGTTCCCCAACAAAATTTCCAAAGTACGTAATGTTTTTTTACTCCAAAAACAAACAAAAGATCATAATTTTTATAGAAAATGGTTGAAATTTGTTTTGGAAATGTTTATCATTTTTCTATTAAAAATATCTAAAAAATAATTTTTTAATAAATAAACCTCTAAAAAACATTTTGGAATTGTCACCTATTTTTTCTGTTAAAAAATTAAAAACAAAGAGAATAAAAATAAAAACAGTTTTTTATTATTATTTTTGGATAAAAATTTATTTTTATCTCCAGATAATAATAATAAAATAATTTTTTTGTAAATTTTTTAACACCCATTTTGTTATTTTTCAATAAAGAGCGGTAATTCATATTAACATGAAAATTTACACAACTAATGCATTTGGAATAAATAAAATGAAAAAAAAATACATTTTAAATATTTTCAGCGCTTCATTATATAACACACATTCTCATCATTTTAAAACAATATTCCTAATAATATTAAGATTACTAAACATTAAAAGACCAAGCCCAACGTGCATATTCATGACTTTAGTCTACTTGTGCTATTAGGAATATCATGGTAAAGTAAATAAAATTTAAATATAAGTTAAAGTTTATTTTATTAAAAGTTGTTAAAACCTTTTTAAATTTTTATTCACAACTAAATCAAATTTAAGAAATTTTGAAAAATAATATATTTTTTATTTGATGAAATAGGTTATGCTTTTTTTAACCGAACAAATGTAAGTATATCAACTCGATGCAAGACCATTGCCATAGAGTTGATGTCCTTGTCTTGTCATATCATCAAATTCCAGCATTAATGTCTTGAAGATTTTAGTTGATAAAATCATTGTGAGGCTGAGGTGAGAAAATATTTGATTTCATGAAACTGAATTTTCTTGTACCCATCCATGTTTTGTTTAGTGTATTTGGGTACATAGTACATCATCTATTCACAATTATTCTAACTTCCCATCTAGTCAAGTCACATTCAAGATCCATTTTTCAAGTCCTTCAATTTCAAAACTATATATAAAACAATCCCACATCATTACGTAATATCAAACAATGAATGTCTAAAAAGAGTAAACAAAAATAGTACACAAAAATATTGTCCTTTTTAAATACTCAAATAAAAAATAATAATTTATCAAAGTCAAAATTTGGGTTTTTACCCAAAATATACTGTTTTTGTAAAAAGGCTTTGTTTTATGAAAATTTGTAAAAAAAAAAGTTTAAAAAAAATATAGTTTTTAATAAGATTTTACTTCATTTTTTATTAACAAAAACTAAAAAGAGTTTTGAACTAAAAATTAGTTCATGGACTGCAGGCACATAGACCCAATACCAGGTCTATTTTAATACAACCTGTTAAATCATAAATCAATTTTTTATACACACATGATAAATTCAAAACCAAAAGTGAATGTAAATTTAAAAGAAGTAAAGAAACTATACTTAACCAATCGCCAAAGCTCATGCCAGGAAACTAATATAACATATTCAAAATTTATTCTCATTAACTAAAAGCCTGTAACTTAATTTATCATAACAGTACTGCCTTTAATTAAGGTGAGGATTTAGCCCATGATATAGATGTACTTCCTCAAAATCGGAAGTCTCCTAGTCACATATGTTCACGTGATGCTATAGAAGATACTATACCACCTGCCTCGCCTCCTCTCTTAGTACTACACAGCTATTCATGCCTGCAATTTCGACGCCTTGTCTATAAACCTACCTGCCTCATTTCACCTTATAATAAGGGTGTGGGCCCTGCTCAATTAATGGAAACCAAAAATGTTTGCCTCAGTCAGTCTACGTCAGACCAAGTTGTACCAGCCAGTTTGTGTATCCCTTCCGCATCTAAAGGCATTTGATGGATTTCCTTTGTGCATCCATATGAACAAATAAATAAATAAAAGTCTTCGTTGCATTCTTCTAAACTTTGTAGCACATATACACCAAAAAAATATAGAGAATGTGACAGTTGAACTCCAACATTACCTACAAATAAAATAAATAGTCACATAAATCATAGAACCAAAAAATACAAAAAAAAATCACTAAATAAATTGAACTAAAGATAGTGACTAATATATAAAATCATCATCAATTACAACAAAAAAAGGAAGTAAAAATCAATCTCAAAAATTGAACTAAATATGCATATGACCATGGCCACTTTAATCTAAAAAAAACTATAAAAAGTCGAAGACTTGTGCAACACTTGTTCCAACTCACTCCTATTATCTGCTGCAACTCACTCCTATTGTAACTTACTTGTTCAACACCTGTTGATCTAGTGAAAAATTATACGTTGAAACTCACTCATTTACTATTGTTGTGTTGCTAAACACCTGCAAAGAACATGAAAATGTCATAAATATTAATATATATTCTTTCCTTCAGTTTTTTTAAATGAAGAAAATATCTTAGAACCACACCTAATTTTGAACCAATGTAAAACACTATATTACTTCAACTATTTCCTCAAAATACAATAAACATAATTCAGGAACGCTAATTCACCTAATTTTGAACCAATGATAACATTGTAGGAATTATCATTGATAACTGATAACATAATTTATACACTAATAACTTATATTGTCCAGCAATATCCTGAGAAATTACGCCTTATAAGCCTACAATGTTTCACATATCAATAATTTTGGCCCTAACGATGCACGCTAATTCACGTGTGTTCATGGAAGCTCGGATGGATTGTCATTTTACCGAAAAAAAGTACAAAAATAAAAACTCTCCAACCACAAAGAAATAAAATTATACAGTTGTAGAATGTTGAACCTCACAGCAAAACAAAGTTTGTTTTGAACCCAGCCACCTCAACAAAGTATGTGAACTTGGGATCTCTGTTCATAACCAACCGATGAACCTAAAACAAAAAAAAATAACTTTCAAAGAAAAACAATATTAACAGAGATTTAAAAAAAGTGTTAATTACCTCATATTTGACCTGAACTATTCTTAAAACTCTGCTTCTGTTCAAGAACGATCTCAACCTTTTCTTAAACTCTAACGATCCGAAGCGATACCAAAGATCTGAACCATTTCTAAAACGCGAATGTATAGATAGAAATCATTTCTGCTTCTGATCTGAACCTTTTCTAAAACTGTTTCTTCTTCTGATTGGGATTTGACATTTGGGGAATAAACAATCTGATGAAGAAATAAAAAGCGAACAGACAAAAAAAAACGTACAGAACATTTAGAGAGAGAGAGACGGATATGGAAAAAAAGAAACCCATATTTAAAACATACACGATGGCCAAAAACGTTATCATTGAATTTCTCAGCAACTAAAAACTCACCCTTCGTGACTCGCCAAACCGCAACCAAGAGCTAAACCACTGAGTTTCAAGCGTTGCTGCATCTCTGTGGTATAGTTGCCAGAGATGACATGCCCCACATAGGGTCTGAGCAGAGGGTCAGAACTGAGAGTCCGAAGAGAGGGTTTACACCCAGTACCTGGTGTTTCCAAGAAGCAGATGGAAGTTGTAAGATCAATGGTAAACTCTCATAGACACGGAAATCGAACAATAGCAACCATGCATGTACAAATCGTGTTTAGGAAAGAAAAATAATGAACAAAAAATGCAAATACTCACCTGGGTAGCCCGGATTTGAAAGAGGGAGAGATAGCCGTGTCCGATGTTAGAAAGAGAGAGAGGGGAGGAACGGTGATTTTGGGGGTATAGGAATTGATCTGCGATTGAGTGTTATTATTATCAACAATTTGGACAGAGTCAGACATGGGACATGGGTTTACAGAGAATCGTCAATTTTTTTCTCGAGCCTTGCGCTCTAACTTTTGAGGTATGCGTAGTATTATCTCTCGTGTTAAAATAAGCCGCTAGTATAAGAGAAGTGTTTGGTTTAGATGAGTTTACAAATTTACCCTCAATTTTAAATTTTAATATAGAGGTCAAAAGAGGGGGGAAATGAACAAAATTTAAGGGTAAAAAAGGTAGTGCATGAAAACCTCATATAGATGACATCATCAATTCAACTTATGACATACATAAGTTTTGTAACTTATTATTTATATATATATATATATATATATATATATATATATATATATATATATATATATATATATATATATATATATATATATATATATGTAGAGAGAAATCCGAATGTGTGAGTGGGATGTAATTAGAATAGTAGCTAGACGTGATAAGCTATTATTCGGAAATAAATGTGAGAATCGTATCATAAGTGGGTGAATACTTATGGGACTAATATAAGTTGCGTGAATACTTATAAATTAATATGGATTGGTATATTTGTTTTTTAGGCTAATGCCATGAGAGATAGACAGGAATAACCGAATTTGATAATAATTATATATATATATATATATATGATATGATTATTAATATATATGTGTGTGAATGGTATATTTATGTGAAGCATACCCCTCTAGTGCTATCATGGGAAGTTGCACGATGTGGGTAAATCCACTGGCTTGAGGAGCAGGGTGAGTATAGCCCCAGGTCATAGTCATCCAGTTATTATACAATGTGATTTTTATTCTGGGTGAGACGTCTTGGGTATGATTCGGGCTCACTTGCAGGTTAGGAACTATGGCCGCTTCCCATACATTGTGATTTGGTTTTATCAAGTCAGTGTGAGAGTCTCACCGCTAGTAATCCAGGATGATACGTGAGTAATTCCCTGGAAGATGATAGCATTGAGAGACTGCATCCAGTGAGTTAAAGCTCTGAGGGATGGTTATATACTTATATAGAGTGTGATATATACGTGTTGATATACTTGATGTGTATGGTATATATATATATATATATATATGAAGTTGTGAAAGATATCTATATTTACGGACAAAATAAGAATGAAACGAGTAATTGACTTAGGTCCTGGACCGACAGATCTCAATATTCGATTGAGCTTCGTAGTAGTGTATCGGGACGATTTCTTATTTGGATTTCTCTTTGCAAGACATCCCTCGCATGAAAGTAGCAAAGGTCGGGAGCTGAGAGATGTTAGACCGTAGGATATTTTATATTATTGTTCTTAGTATAATTAAATGAATAATTTTTTGGGATTTAGTGTATCCCTTTGACGGTATGAAACTTAAATTGTTAATGGGAAGAGTTGGAATTTACATTAGAGAGGACGAGTATACTTTTATGCCAAGAGACGGGAATTTAGGGGTACATACTATGGACTTAGGGCTAAATGGATCTCAACTACCAGTTTTGTTAAGTAGTAGTGTATCGGGAGGGTTCCTTATTTAGATTTCTCTTTGCGAGACGTCCCACGCATGAAACTTGATGCACCGATGGAAGTGAGAATATGTTTGGTCTCTAATACATGGGTTAGGTACCTCGGTCATTGTTCATGTGTGTAGTTATAACTTTGAAATCAAAGTTATACATCATAAACGAATATGTGATGTAGGGGGAGATTTTTAAGGCAATAAAAATAAACATATGCCAAAAATGGGGACAATAGGAAATCTCTTAAAAAGATAAATTAGATCTTCAAAAGAAAAAATGAAAAAGATTATCATTTATTATGAGGGAGTTTTAGTTGAAGATCATTGGGTTTGCACAAACAAGTCCTATGTTGAAAAAGTCGTGCATGACGCTATGGTTTGTAGAATCGTCCAAATTTTAGACTTGTGTTTGTGATGTTTGTTTAGTTAATTAAGTTCAAGTCCAATCATCATATATGGCTAAAACGTATTTTGATGATATTTAGCTATCAAATAAAGCTTCTTGAATGTATCTTTGTGTTTGGATTATGATTCATTTGTGTTAGTTACACCCATTCATTCCATTCCAAGTTTGAGCACATTGATACTATGTTAACGTGCAACTTTCGTGTTTGTTTTTAGTCTATTTTGCTACTATTTCGTTCTTCCAGTTGCTTTTATCAGATAATTTTTTCGCCGGGCAGATCCTACATATTTTTAGAGCTAGAATTGAGAAATTTTGAAGTTGTTAAAATGATTTTGTGCTGTCGTTCGAACGATATGTCTCTGTCGTTCGATGACTGGATCAAATGACTCTTCTTATGATCTACAATAAGTGTCAGGTATGGTCGTTAGATAGGTCGTTTGAAGGTCACTTCGCGCGACAGCATGCTGTTTTGGGTCATTTTTTACGCGGTTCAAACGACATGCCTCGGTCGTTCAAATGACCTGGCATTGTCGCTCAAATGACCTAACCTCTATTTTTTTATTCTTCGTTCTTTTTCAGAACATGCTTGACATATATTCTGATATTACACTGATTTGGTACTTCTGGATTGGTTTGGACAGTTTATATATAGTCAAATTTGATCATTATATTGCTTTAATTTCTTTTAGTCACATCATTAATTATATTGATGATTTCCTTCATGTGACTGCTTGCTAGCTACAATTTGATATATTTTGATTATTATTATTATTTAGTTCATCATGTTTATCTAGATATGCTTCATGTGATTATTTCATGCTAGATATTCATTTCTATGTTAATTTTTCTCACTGATTGTCTAATCGAGACAAAACGGGAGAGAGATAGATATGTGATGTAGGGGGAAATTTTTTATAACACCCCAAGACTTTTGAGACTGAGAAATTAAATTTTTGGGGAAAATAAAATTTAATTTAAATTGGAGAATTCTAAAATTGGGAATTTAAGTCCAAAAATAGAGGACGTTTTAAAGTATTCCGGATGATGATTTTAAGGGTACCATTGATCCCGGAAGAGTCGAGATAGTCAAAATGACTGTCATTGGGTTTTATTTCGGCTCCGGAATATTTTTAAGTCAGATTGACTCGAATTAGAGTAAACGAGTCATTTAAAGTGTGTATTAACATTTAAAATTGGGATTTTGTTTTAAAGGTTTATGAGGCTTACGGATGAAGCCATTTCTCATTTGAGAAAAAGAGAGAAAAATCCCTAGAGGAAGAAAGAAGAGAGAAAGAAGAAGAAGAGAGAGAGGAAGAAAAGCTTGAAGATTCCGGCCCAATTGCGACATCGAGGACGAACCAACCTCTACAAATCTGAGGCAAGTGTTTAATCTTGCTAAATAGCTATTTGTGTATTTCATTTAATAATTTGTGGGTTAAAGAATTGGATTTATGGGTCTTAATATCAAAACCTAGATTTTGGGTTTAATCTTGAAATCAATGTTTAAACTTGGATTTAATGGCATAGAAATGGTTGGGATCAACTTTAGGTTGATTAATGGGCTTAAAATCATGATTTGATGAAGGTTTGGGGGTTAGAATGAAAAATTTAGGGTTTAGAATTCGTGGTTTTTGATGAAGAAGAAAACCCCTTTTTATTTGCAGGCCCGAATCGATTCTCCCCCTTAAGCGAATCGATTCGGTATAGGGAAATTGCAGGTCTGAATTGACCGAATCGATTCGGACCCAAGCCGAATCGATTCGTCCTGTGGAAGAAGCCTAGGTCTTTGGACCCGAATCGATTCGCCTTGGAGGCTTAATCGATTCTCTAGGCCGAATCGATTCGAAATAGGGCCGAATCGATTCGGAAACAGGGTATTTTGAGGTGTTTTCTCCATAGTGATTCCAAACCCTTTTTGGTTGGGTTTATTGATTTGGGGCCTTCTCTTATGATGTAAGAGATATGTTCTTGGAGACATATAAGGACTTTCTCACATATTAGAATTTTGGGGACTCCTTAGGGTAATTTGGGAGTAATGTATCCATGTATGTATTTGGAGTTGTGTATAGAGATTTTGGGGAAACCTTTTGGGATTGAGGATCCTAATTGTATATTAAAAATAAGTATAGATGTGATGTGAGGCTAGAACTCTTAGAGAGAATTGTGAGGGTATGTTGTGAAATTCTAGGCCAACCTTTATGTCAAATCCTTATAAGGATAGGATATTATTAAGATACGATTTGGGGCAAAATGGAAGAGTGTAGTTGCATACCCTTAGTAATGATAAAATTTAAGAAATAAATCCGAGAGATCTTAGACTAGGGGATTCACAAAAGTGATGGAATCGTAGTCGAAATCGAGAGAAATGGGATTATTTGATGAAGTTAAGAATGAGCTTGAGGCTTATAAACTATTAGTTATATGTATACCGATAGTTGAAATCATTACTAGATTTATTATGTAAATCTCGGATACAGATGGAATGTGTAGTGATGGTTTCCTACACAAAATTTTGGGTGATGACCCTAATGTTGAATATATATATGTATAGATATATACATATGGCTTTGGTAGACTATTCATCATAGGAAAGATGATTGAATATGTTTCAAGTGAGGGATTGTATTCACATATCAAGGTAGATGATATGAGTTTGTGGTGACGGCTTGTATATTGAGGATTAATGTATACTTATAGCCGGGTTAGTATGTCTTATATATTGAATAAGAACTAGTTTATATATAGATATATGGATATGTGGATATGTGTAAATATATATATATCTGTATGCATATAAATGTATGGATATATTTATGTTGTGAACATACATGGTATGGATATTTAAACCGGATATGATGGTTTATTATTTGATCATATGATTGGATCATATGGATGTATATATATTATGCATGTGAATGGTATATATACTATTTGGTTAAGCATACCCTGCTCATGCTATCATTGGGAAGTTGCGCGCGTAGAGGGTGAGCATCCTAGCTAGAAAAGCAGGGTGTGGATATTCCCCAGGTCATAGTCGTCTCGTGTGTTATTATGTGATTTACATTTTTATATTTTTGGGATGAGACGTAGTGGGTATGTTTCGTCTCATTGTCGGTTTGGAGCTATGACCGCTTCCCGGGACGTCGTGTGCGTGAGTTTACCACGAGATGGGTGTCGTTTAGTCCCACCATGGTGGCCCCAGTATTGCTACGTGAGCCGGGCACTGGGAAGATGATAGCATTGATGCAGTTTTATCGGCGCTATATATAGTCGGGTATTATATGTGCGTGACCATTGTACATCATATATGGTATGTACACTTGGTCATGGATATGGATGATGGCATGTATATATATATGGTGAGAATAAAATACCTATATATATATATATTTATATATCCTAGATGAAAGGATCTGGTATTTCTATGGGGTACATCATGGATGATTATGGTGTACCAGATTATTTAGGGGTTGATGTATCGCATTTAAGGAATACTTCAGTTACATCATCCCAAGGATATTATTGGGGGTTTTTAGTTGTTTTCATATTGTAGTTTAAAATTTTAGTGGTAATGGTAGTATTAAATTGTATGTTAAGTATTATGGATCTCTAGGATCGACATTGCCCAGGAGTAGTGTAACGAGGTGGTTCCTTGTTTGGATTTCGCTTTGCGAGACACCTCACGCACAAAACGCAGTGCAATGTCGAGTTTTGAGAGAAGTAATTACATATGGCATAATGGATCTCTAGTCGTGACATTGTCAGGAGTAGTGTAACAGGGCGGTTCCTTGTTTGGATTTCGCTTTGCGAGACTCCCCACGCACGAAACGTAGTACAATTTTTTATTAGAGAGAAGTTTTTCCATTAATCCATGTGCATGATATTTTGAAATAAATTCTTATATATATATATATATATATAGGGGTAACGTATTAAGAATTATAAATCATTAAATTACATATCGGAATCCATAAAGCCTATTATG
Source organism: Sambucus nigra (assembly GCA_949130495.1). Taxonomy (NCBI): domain Eukaryota; kingdom Viridiplantae; phylum Streptophyta; class Magnoliopsida; order Dipsacales; family Adoxaceae; genus Sambucus; species Sambucus nigra. Next base: position 248,271,896 of record OX422214.1, on the reverse strand, counting down.
GCATAATTATTTGTAATCATAATCTAGTAAGATTAGAAAAAGGGTGGATTCTTGGGCTAAGTTAGGAAGGCATTTATCGTGGGTATAGGCTAGGCCTATGATAAGTTAGGTTGTCCTAATAATATGGGGGTAATTTAACTAAAACTTGAGGATGCGATTAGATGCGCGCCTTTAGATGAGAGGTGAGTTGGGGTTTCACGAGAGTGCGGTCTCACTTTAATTATGAAATAAGTGCACCGATAATTATTATGCACGGTTAACACACTTGCTAAATATTTTCACAATCGGGGCTCTGACCCGTTTATTTTTTCTCTCCTGCCTGTACATATATATATTACTACAGGTTTCCTACCGCATGAATGCCAGATGACTTTCTATCTAGAGTACGGGGGGCCATGACAGGTGCGGACTGTTGCGGGAATTTGATGGTAGCCGCTTCCTACTACTTTAAAATTCTAGGTAGGATTCATGTTGTATATATCGGGTTTGTACCCAAGGGATATTTATATACATGTTTATATTTATTCCATTCCAGTTATTGTATTGGCTGTGACCCGACAGCTTATTCGGGTCTACTTTCTGTAGTATATTCAGTTGTGGTTATCTATTCCTTTTTACTATAGCATTTCGTTTATTATAGTTCTTTCCCGCATCTTTCTTCCCTTTATTCGTAGTGTTATAGTATTGTGTTGTGTTATGTTGCATGTTTTACTTTATTTAACATCTCGCTTATATGATATCGGGTAGTTAGTCCTATGTTATATAGTACCGACAGTTGATGTTGAGACTGGACCATCTGAAATTCCTGATTTAATATAGTATAGGGCTGGCCACCCGTTATTATTTTAAGCGGGGTGTTACATTTTTGCTAGTATTTTTATATTAGTATCATATTGGTTATATATCATTTGTTCCTCCATAATTCACATGCTATTTGTTTGCTTCGTGTGTGTAGTGATTCTTCAGAGATTCGAGATTTTGGGACTACATCACATTCAAAAGTGCATGTTGCTGGTTGACATTTGTTTACTAGATCATATCCTGTATTTTCTTTTGGGTTTATGGGATGGGACTTAGGTCTTTCGGCTTGACGGCCCGGTATAGGAATTTCACTTCTTTGATTGTGTGCCGAAATAGCCAAAGGGGGAGATTTGTAAGGATAAATTTCCAAATATTGTCAATTTGTATATATTGGCATTATTCTAGACAAAAACAACTTTGAGTCATATATATATATATATATTACTTATCACGATTCCCATAAATTTTATGAAGTTGTGTTGAAGACGTAGTGGCCAAGCTTCAAAGATAGATCATGCCATAGTTTTGGTGAATGTCTCTCAGGTATGGATGCATATTGGTTTATGGATAGTTGATAAATATTTTCCAAGGATGTTATTTTATTTAAAATGAATTTAAAAGGTTTTTTAAATGTTTTTTCTATGTTTATCTAGTGTTTAGAGACGTATGAAATATCTCCTTTAGTTTGGATGGATCAAACGAGTTTAACAGTCATTCAAACAACATGCAGAAGTCGTTCAAATGACAAGGACTTCTCGTGCTAACGAGATGGCCAGTTCATTCAAATGACATGAAACTATCATTTTAACGATGCTCTGACTTAAAGTTTTTATTTAAGGCGTCTTCGACTCAGCAATTCGAGTGTGCAGAACATACACAACTAAACAAAACTTATACATTTTCTGCATTTGTTTACCAAAGGTTTCCAAAGCTAAAAACATCCTTTTTGTTTACAACATTCGATTTTACATACCATATGTTTTAGATATCTTTTGCTTGCACCATTGTTTCATTCTTCCTTCATTAAAGAACCTGTTTTGTGCTGTGGTCTCTGTACTTGCTAATTGAAGGTTACCAAGCTGTATCGGTGGATATCGAGGTATGTGTGGACTCGTGTGTTGTGGACCTAGCATAGGTGGAATCTTGCATTACACTGTGGAGGAGAGGTTGAAGAGAACAAGGGGACTCAAGACTTGTGGGAATCGAGCCGTTGAGTAAGACTGTAATGTTCCTTTGTAAAATCGTATCATAGTGATTATTTGGCCGCGACCGTCCGATTTTTTTTCCCGTTATGGTTTCCTCGTACATCGGCGTGTTTTGTGAGCATTATTTACTTTATCTTTCTTATATAACTAGATGCATGTTTAGGGTTAAGAAGATATAATTGGATTAATTAGTTACGTTCCCAAAATTAGTGCTAAACAAAATTGGAAAAAGTTTTTGAAAATAAAAATTGTTTTCACCTAAAGGACACACGAAAGGGCACCTACAAACACCCCTATAAATAATGACTATTAATTTGAGACAGATGAAATAGTTATTAGGATTACTGGGTATTAAATTGTTGAACTACTTTTTCGTGATCAAACTTCCTACAATTGTAAGTTTCGATTTATAATTTTTTTCCCGCAAAATTATAATTGTAGAACCTAATCTCCGAAATTTATAAAACAAGATCCGTAACACTATAAAAATTTGAAGAAAATATAAACATAAACACTAAAAATATGTACGATTTTCACCAGAGCAACCTTGTTCATTTTTAGTTCGAACTCAAGGCCATGAATCTTACTTTCAATTTGATGCATTTACCCTCCATTTCATTAAATTTCCTGATATCTCATTCACTTTCTTAGCATGGCGCGTCTGTTCCTCGACTAAATTTTCATTAGCCTTCTCCAAGTAGTTTTGGCCTGGCTCGCGACCTTTGTGAACATAGAGGCTAGATGCTAGATCTCGGTGCCTCTACATTCAAGTCACAGATGTCTTACGATATTTATAAAATTGATAATAGACAAAAGAAAAAAAATATACGTAGAGAATGAAAAATGTATGTGTAATGGGCATCAGACGATAACACCATTATCTCTAAGGTGAACCTCTCAAAAGTTAGATCGTTGAATTTTAGCATAATTTTGGAAGACAAAAGGTCTTCAATATCTCTAAGGTGACCTTTTATGCATAAACGATCTCAGAGTCACTACGATAATATTGCCTTATCAAGAGCATGCCTAAATTAATAGTCATGGCAATCCTTGACTTAATCTTGATGATAGAGTCCGAAGCTAAGGGCCTAGTCTTTTATTTCTTAGAAGTAGCAGTGTTGAAAAGCTCCAAAATTTTCATCTTTTTAGGAGAGTCTTCAATGTTGATGGTGGCCACAGTGGAAGGGGGAGTCTTTTGTTTTCCCCCACCATTGGTGAATTTATATCTTAAGAAATTTTCACCCCTGGTCTCATGAGGAGGAGGTTGTGAATATCTTGGTGTTGTCTATTCTTTTTCTTATTCTTCTTCCCCACGAATTGGTTAGAAAACCTCCTCAATAAACACGACGGGAATGATTTATCTTACATTTAATGGATCGAAGGAGTCTAAGGTCTGGTTTGAGTTACCTAGGGAGTCTTCAACGGATGAGGTTGGAAATAAAATTCCAGAAGAAATCTTAAGGTTATTCCCTTCAAAACCATAAGGGAATTTTAGAGTCCTTAAGATTGGTTGAGTAGTAAAAGTATTGTCTGAATGTGTGAAATATAAGAGAAAGTTGACCAACCTCGAACAGTCACATCTCAAGTTTTGCCTAATTCAATAGATACTTTACAAGGAAGAAAATTTTACAGACTCGAGTTTAGGTTACTTTTCTTGTGTTCCTACAACAAATCAAGAAAGTAACAACAACATTTGAAATAAGAAAAAAAATATTAGGGAAAAATGAGTTGTTAGTTTATCACTGTTGATGTAAAAAAAATGGTCTAGATCCAATTTTCTAATCACGGATAAAATATAATATGCGATGAAATAAACATGTAAGAGACAAAGAGTTTTTAAAGTGGTTCGACTGTGAAGAAAAGCCTACGTTCACTTTTATTGTATTGATTTAAGTGATTACAGAAAGCTAGGTACTCTTGTTATAAGAAGAATAACCTATAATCCGTTATATCTTCCCTTTTGTGAAAGGAATACAATGTACTTATAGTGACCCATAGATCAAGAGTTGGAATGCCTTTATATATTTAAGCATTTACACCCATATATAATGAATGTGATGGTTGATAGTCTTGACCACGTGTGGAATGACCCTTGGTTTTTTCCCACGTGGTGACTATTTATCTACTACGATGGTCTGCATTCTTCATGTTGGTCAACCTACCAGCCGAGCCGCTACCTTCTGGGCTGACTAAGTGATTGGTGACTAGGATTGGTGCCATGTAAGGAGATAAGTGTCCATTTCTAATTGGTCCACGTAGATGGATAGTTTTTTGTATCAACAGAATCCCCTAATACTCCATTCTTGATGTTTTTATTGAAAGGATAGAGTATGTTTTCTTCAAAGTCGGTCGGCGTAAGCCGACTTATGGTACTTGTGAAAATTTTCCATGTGTTGATCACATAATGGTAGTTTTGTGAATAATTTAAAAGTTTGACAAACCGCCAAAAGGTATATTTGTGTTTTCACGCTTTTAGAGTTGTGTAGCCATAAAAACGTCAATCGTCGATACAAGTAATCATTTATTGCATAGTTCTCTAGGTAAGATATTAGAGATGGAAGTTTTGCTGGGTTTTTGCACCACAACTGTTCAAGCTTTCGAACTCTCTTTCTTCTCCAAGATTTTTGTCTTTGAGTTTTCCTTTGCATCCTACCCTTACTTCTGCTACCATTCTCTCCGTGAGACTTCTTCTTCCCTTTTTTTTAATTTATTTCTTTGCTGTAATTATGGTTTACATAGTTCATAGGGATTCTCTAGATGAATTTAGGAAGTAAAGAAACATACCTGATTGGGTAAAGTTGGAAATGTATGTACCGCCTGTTGAAGTGTTATCACTACAAGAGGGTCACTAAATTCCCTCGTTGCTTAAAGTTGAGTGAGGTTTCAATTTTCCCCCAATCTTTTCTGTCTAGAGTTTTGTCAATACTTTGACGTCGTCCCTGCTAGAGTATCCCCCAATACCTGGAGAGTATTGAATGGTATACATAGGCTTAACCAAATACAAAGATTCCACATGGCATCCTCGAGTTAATGTTTTGTTACAAATGGGTACTAGTGACAATACTTGTTATATGAAGACTAGGTTTGCCAATAGATCGTTGGTTATCAATTTACCTGACTCCAAAAAGGACTATTTTGATTATGGGGTAATAGCAAAGAATTTGCAACATGCTCCTCTTTAAAGAGGAGAAGTGTATGATGGGCACATATTCCCTCAAATAAGACATGGCACAGGTTGTTGATTTTGATTACTGTATTTTTCTTTTTGCAACTAGATGTTTGATAATATGTTGACTAATGTTTCTTGCCCTGTTTTGTATAGTTGAGAGAAAGAAAAAGTGTCCTAAAGAAGGGCACGTCAATCTTTAAGGGCTAAAATTTCCGTGGAGCATCCATTAAAGGATTGGCGAGGAACAACCAAGAGCAACTTCCCACTTGTTGCAATATAGGAGTTCGATTACTTCCTTTGTTGCTAGGCCCACCATAACTACAGCTTTAGCCCCCATTAATCTAGAAGGGGAACCAGTGCCCACTTCTTTGGCTGAGGAATCTGCAGAGGCTGAAAAGGATTTTGGTACTTTATATTCTGTTGAGTCGTTGGATATTTCTACTATTCCTACCTTCCCACTTGCTATTATGGGCAAAAGGAAAACTCCTCACTTGATGATTGGAGATTTGTCTCCCACTGCCAAGTAGGGATGGAAATTTAACCCGAACCATAAGAGCCGCCCCTCATCTCGACTCTAATGGGGTGGGTTTTAAAACCAGATTAATGAATTAGGAGCTGGTATGGTTTTTTAAAACAAATTCGTTTATTAAATAGGGCTGGTTAGGAGTTCATTTAAATAAAACTGCCCCACCCCGCCCCGTTTAACTTATACCTACATAAATACCCTTTATATATATGTTAATGAAAATCAAACCAAACATATACACACACACGCACACATACTAAAAAAACCTTTATATATATATGTTGATTTTATAAAAGATCTATATGGAAACATGAAATGACAATTGGGGGAGTTTCTCACATATTGGAATCTGAACCATTGTAGACCTATAAGACTAATGTAATATTTTTAATTTTACTATTTTTAAAATTAACCAGACCTGCAGGATCCCCATGTAACACCCCATATTTTAAATGATATTTAAATGTTGGATTAATTAAATTAAATATGGGAAATTAATAGGTAATTAATTTAGATTAAAATAAATATTAACTAGCGAGATAAGAGTTAGTATTTATTAGTGAGAAATATATTGAATATTACTAAGAGAATAAAGTAATATATGATTGTGAATATGATTAGGATTTTATGAAAATTGTCACGAGTGAGAAATACGGCAGTTACAGTAATTAAGTCAGGACGCGTGTGTCAGTCGTGTCGGGACTAAATTAATGAAATAAAAGTAAATTTTTTATAAGTAATCTGAATTGTTATTTCGAGTGCACCAATGAGTCCGGAAGGGTTGAGATATCAGAAAATGCTAATCGGGAGTTTAGTTTGGGTCCCGGGACAGTTTTAGGGCAAATCGGCATCCCGGGAGGGCATTTCGATAATTGTATTTTTGGAGTGTAATTAATGACAAAAATTAAGAGAATAAGATAACTTGTACATGGTAAGAATTAGGGTATTCAGTTGATACACATAGTGGGTCCATAGTGTGAAGGAGGATGAAGGGTTTCTAAGGTTAGAACCACCACAAGTACATTGTTTACACCACCGAGATCACCACTACATAGATCGGAGAACGAGGATCACAACCATACCAACTACACCAATGTATCATGCCTTCTTTCTTGAGGCAAGTGTTTATTCCTTCCAAGACTTTAGCAATAATCATGTTCATGTTAGTATAGGTGTATATTGTTTATGTATTGTTCATAGTCTTGAATAAAATTGGAGATTTAGAGTAACTAATTAGAATCTGGAAATAATTAGGTTGAACTCTTCATGTATGTTGATTAGAAATTACGAATTGAGAATTTATTGTGATGAACTAATCTGGAAGTATGGTATTCTTGAATGTGAATTTTAAGAATTAGGGTTTAATGGACTAATTTGGGGATTTCAAAATTTATTGTGAGTTATGCATGATTTAATGATTCTAGGTTGTTAGAAATCATATATATATATATATGTTAGGACATCTATTAGAAGTAATTGATTGGTGTTTGAGATGATTCTGTAGAATTAGGATAAAAAATGAAGAAAAACAAAGTTTCAAGAGGTAAAGGACAAAATAGGTCAAACTCGTTCGAAAGACCTGATGAACTCATTCGAACGAGATTGCCAATGAAACTTTTAACGAGTTATCGAACGAGAATTCAAAGATTGGTTCGTTTCAAGTTCATTTGAACGACCTCATTCGAATGACTTTTCTAACGAGATTTCAGAATTTTGGAAATTGAGAGTTTGAGGTTTAAACTTCGCAACGTTGTTAATTTGAGAGAGACGAAATATCATACATGAATCCTTATTATAGATTAATATTATAAGAGTTGGATTAACTGCTATAAAAGATATTTGGGTTTATGAATCTCTTTACAAGAGACACGATAGAGAGAATAGGCGTAATTAAATAATATCGGGAGCATAATGAGAAGTATATCACTTATGAATATATACTTAGGTTGTGTGTACCTACTAATTGGAATAGGTCGTGTGAATACATATATGATTGATTTACTATGTGTATGACATACCTACACTGCTTGCTATCACGGGAGGTTATTTTGGAAAAGGGACAGTCTTATCCCGATGACCCCATTTGGGGGGATTTTAGATTTGGCACCTCAGAACTTGGAACCTAGGTATGGGATATCTGTGAGAATGATAGTGATGACGGTCATATGGGTGCATAGGTATGTGCATAGCCCATAGACTTGGAACCATGCTCGCCTCCAATATGTGTGATTTGTATTTCTATGGTTCATGAGTGATTCCGAATCATTAGTCCTTATTTAGTACAAAATGTACCGAGAATTGATAGCAGAGTATGCATGCACCCCAGCTGAGTATAGGGGTGTTGTGTTAGTGTATATATAATATTGTGATAATTATGTATATACGCTTGTGATACTATCTATTGTGTGATATTTGTATATAAAGAAGATAATAAACTCTTAAATAACTTAAGTATGTGAACACTTAACAGTTTTGTGAAACTTATACTCGAGATAGTAAATATGAGAACAATGTATAGTATTAGTACGTGGAGAATATGAGATATTACCACGGGTGATAGTTAGATAGTTTGTATCTACAATCTAGTTAGGCGATAACTATGACTAGAACGGTTTAGAGTTACGTCAGGCGTGCACAATAGTTGAGAGGTGAGATTCTCAAGTGAGTGTTCGAAAAGATAACATGCATATAATACTCGCTTTAATGAAAATTTTCAATACTTGCTAAACTGTTTTAAAATCTTTTACACTCGGGCTTTGACCCGTCTCTTGCAAAATCTCTTTTTCTTATGAAACTATTTTTAGTTGCTCAGCCACATGGACGCCAAGCTTAGAGGGTTGGATCTTTTGACGTGCTGCAACTATAGTGGACAGTGCAGCTCCTCGCATTTAGATGCCTCCATATATATCATTTCATTTCAAGTATTTATACTTCTCAGTTAGGGCATGTGTCGCCCATTCTCAGTTATTTATATCAGAGAAACATTGTACTCATTTATTTCTGTATTTCCATTTCAGTTGGATTTATTATTGTTGGTTTGGATTTTATTTGACTTGGACGATTATTCCAGTTTATTATATTCAGTTGGATGATGTTTTATTTATTAGTTATTTATTCATGATAATGGTGAATGTTTTAAATGGTTTAAATTAATTAACATTTATTAATTGGATTAAATGTTTTAACACTAGCTTAATTAATTATTAGGTGGTTAATAAGAAAATTATTTTTCGACAGTGATGCTAAAAATGAAACAACTGGATATTCTATTTTAAATTTTATAAAGGACTGGACACACAGTATTTAGTTGGGCGAGTGTCATAGGTGGTATAAGATCATCAGGTTCTAGAGTCTTTTAGGATCTGTATGGCTTACTATGCTTTCAGCTTTGCCTTCTTTGATATAGAGCCCTATTTTTAGTATTGTTACATTCTTGATTATATGATTACGTCTTCAGCTATTTGAGATTTAATAACTGTGGACTTACAAATTATTTCTCATTTCAGATGCTTCCCAGACGTGCATCGAGGTCCAGAAATGCCCATCCCGAGCCCCATCCAGCACGGGCTCAGGGTATGATGAACGCTACAGAGGTTGCTGCCATTGTCACCCAAGAAGTTAATGAAGAATTAGTTGTGGTTCAGTAGGCGCCATCACAGATATAAGCAGCAGTACCAGCTCCAGTACATGTGTTCCCTTCTTCTTGGGAGAGAGTCAGAGATGCTTTTCAGAAGGCACCCCCAGAGTTTCTAGGGGAGTTCAGATGTGGTAGTAGCGAGCCAGTGGAAGAAGGACATCCAGTGAAATTTGAGGATGTATGAGTGCACGGAGGTGCAAAAATAAATACTATCTACTTTCAAGCTAGTGGGAGCAGCGCTACAGTGGTGGGAGTCCACTACTACTGTAGAGGAACGCGATTCGATGACTATAAAGGACTTTGGGGTGCGATTTGACCGCAAATACTTCCCTTTCGTCGTTCAGAATGAGATGAGGCAAAAATAATTTGACCTCACCCAGGAAGGGAAGACTGTGGCAGAATATGAGGAAGAGTTTACTAGATTAGTAAACCTGGTACCAGGTGAGGTGCCAACTGAGGAGAAGAAGATCCAAATGTTTATGGATGGTCTGACCTGGAAGATTCAACAACATCTTCTGGGTAATCTTTCCTTGCAGTCCTATACGGATGTACTTAATGATGCTTGGCTACATTGCCAGGATCACCGCTTCCATGCTAAGGGGAGAAAGCGAGGAGGTGAGTCCAGCAAGCAGGGTAGGACTGGTGGGGGTACTGCTAGTGGGGCAGAAGGAGCTCAGAGTCAACAGAGGCAGGGTGAGCAGGGTTCCCATAAGGGGATTCTGCTAAGAGATTCAGATAAGGGGGCTTCCGTCAGGGACAGGGAGGTTTCAGGCATGGCCACTAGGGCCAACATGGCCATCAGAGCCAACGGGGACAACAAGGCCACTAGGGCTAGCAGTAGTTTTAGCAGGGCCATCAGGGCCAAGGGAGAGGTGGCAACAACCAATAGGGCTGGGTCAGTAGGGTCATAGGGGAGGAAACTTTGCTGGTAGGTATTTCATTTGTGATAACACTGGTCACAAACGTCAAGACTTCCCCCAGAAGGATAAGGCCCCACAGCAACAGTAGGACGCTCGTTAGGAGCCCCAGCGATCGGTATTCCCATCCACTCTCCTAGTGCCAGCACCATTTCCATCATTTCCTTCCATTCCAGCAACCCCGATTCAGCAGGGACAACTTCAGTATGGACATGTTTACAAAATCCACCAGACAGCAGCTCCATAGGCTCCACCCGCAATTGAGGGTAAGTTCTCTATCCATGGTTCTATTGGGCATATTTTATTTGACACGGGAGCCTCACACTCTTTCATAGCCAGTATATTTGCACGAGCCGCAGGGTTATTAGACACGACCGACAGTACTATGACTTGTGTAGACTCACCATTGGGTAGGGGGTCGATGGTTTTCTTTATATGCCTATGTGTCCATCCCGATCCCGAAAATTTCCTTCGGGGGGATTTCTGTCCCGTGTTCCCTCTCTTGGGAGCGCTTCAATCGTCATCGGTGTGGGGTATAATGTGGAGAGATGGATTCGTCAGTATATTTTACTCAAAATAGATAAAAAAAAGATGGAGCTGCCTCGAGAGACGACATCAAGACATACTGATACATACGAAACTAATAATTTGAGGGGGTTCGAAGGCTAAGTTACGGAATGAGAAGGTGTTAGGCACCCATCCCTCCCTTGTGGTCTCTCATGGGCTTGGGTTATTATTTTCCTTTATTTCTCCTTGGAATATATGCGCGTGTATATATAATGGATATAGGACCCATTCAACTCATATAATGTGAAAGATAGAGAGAAAATATCCGTAGGAATGCTTCCAAGATAATACAAAATATGATTTATGCGTTTATCATGATATTGATCGCTATAGCAGGACGATATTACGTGTGGGATAAAATGCTAATTAACAAATGTAGAATTCGAAGAGATTAGATAATTCATAAATTAAGAAATTAGGAAATTAGGACTTGAGCCTCAGATTTTACTCCGAGATGCCTACGTAGCCTATAAAGGCATCAAAGTCCACGTAATTCGCATGCAAGACGAGGGTGAGGTTTATCCCACAAAAAATCCAACTGGGGATTTCTCTTGTTTATGTGTGTAGGGAAATGTGTTTTAGTGTGAGAAAGATATGAGAATTCCCGTTTGGAATTTATGAGAAAACCCTATTTTTCTTGATTCTTGGGTTTTTTTAATATGAAAAATAAAGTATGTGCAATAATACTAATAAAAAGGTATATTAGGGTATGTGATTTAGAGGAATAAAATGTCAAGTAAGAAAATAATATAATGCAAAACTAAGAGAATTTAAAGAGAAAGTGAGAGATTTGGACCTTCTTGGAGATCTTGAGCTTGATCTTGGATGTTAAAGGGGTTCCCTTGCACTTGAATGAAAATGATGGATGACTTGTTTACCAAGTTTGGAAAAAGAATGTTGAAAAGGAATGTTGGAAATGGGATTTTGGGTATGGAAACCGCCCTGACTTCAAGAGAATATTATTGAGATCAGTGAGGGTGATGGATCAGAGATCCTAGTCCCTTTGGCAATGAGGTCATGCCCTCCTTTTATATGGTTAGAGGGTTTTCGATCGGCATAGCCCTGGTCATGCCAATCAATAGGTGACCCCATGCACACTGCCGATAGGCAGGGTCTTGGACCTGCCGATAGGCAGTCTCGTGAAGATTTTCTTGGAAAAATGGTCGTAGAACGTAAATTGTCAATCCGAATCGTGCACGGGTCATACCGTTAGAAAGGTAATTCAGAGACCATCAAGAGTACTTTAGATTGATCTCGAGTCCAGGAGTTGACTTTGGGTCAAATATTGCTCGGAAGGGCATGCCAGTTATTTAGACGGGAGATTGTGAGACGCAAATGGATCGTTCGTTTGTATGGTACGTCAGGATCGCACACGGGGAGGACTGTTGAAAAGGTTGCAAGATTTAATTCTACATTACAAGGAGTTTTTTCTTGGTTCAGAGATTTGACTTTGGTCAATCGAGTCCCTGAAGTGCCTGGTGACCCGTTGGAGTAAAATAGCTCGTTCGCCCGTACCTAAGTCAAAATTGCGCACGGGGCGGACTATTGGAAAAGTATTAAGTGTCCTTTGGAGATTCATATAGTCTCATTCGAGATGAATAGTTGACTTTGGTCAAACGAAGTTCAGGAGCGCTCGGTGGCCTTCGAATCAGCTTTTGGGGGGAAATGGCTCATTTGTCCGTACCGTAAGTCAGAATTGCGCACGGGGCGGACCGTTAGAAAGGGTATTTAGTGCCCTTTGAGGTTTCAAAGAGCTTTTGCTCTAACCATATAGTTGACCAGGGTACAATGGGGCTTTGGAGCACCTGATGGCCTCTAAATCGATATGGAGTGTGACTTAGGGTTTGTAGTGAAACGAGGAGGTGATAGGGTCCTAAGGAGAGACTTAGGGTTCTCGGAATAAGGTGTCTATAAAGACCTTTGATGGGTGAGATTGGAATGAGTGAAAGTCATTAAATAGACACCACATGATGTGTAGGAGATCAATGCTGAGGACCTAAGATGGGGGTGGTCAATTCTGACCTAAAATGGGGTGACGATCGTGCACCGAGGTCAATTCTGACTTAAGAGAGGTGACGACCGGGGGCCGATGTCAATTCTAACCTAAAGGGGATTATGAATTTTAGGTTTAGCTGGGGAAGGGCTGATTTTAAAGGGTATAAGTAGAGATGACCAATTCTGCGGGTCGAAGCCGATTTTGAGGGCTTAAGTAGAGATGACCAATTCTACGGGTCGAAGCTAATTCTGAAGGCTTAAGCAGGGATGACCAATTCTGTGAGTCGAAGCCAATTCTGAGGGCTTAAGTAGGGATGATCGATTCTGAGGGTCGAAGCCGATTCTGAGGGCTTTAGTGGAGATTACCAATTCTACGAGTCGAATCCGATTCCGAGGGCTTAAGTAAAGATGCCTGATTCTGAGGGTCAAAGCCGATTTTGAGGGTCAAAGTAGATTCTGATGGCTTAAGTTGGGATGACCAATTCTGCGGGTCGAAGACAATTCTGAGGGCTTAAGTGGGGATGATCGATTCTGCGGGTCGAAGCCGATTCTTAGGGCTTAAGTAGGGATGACCGATTCTGAGGGTCGAAGTTGATTCTGAGGGTTTAAGTGGAGATGACCGATTCTGCGGGTCAAAGTCGATTATGAGGGCTTAAGCAGAGATGATCGATTCTGTAGGTCGAAGCTGCTTCTGAGGGTTTAAGTAGGGATGATGGATTCTGAGGGTCTGTAAGAGGGTACTTTAGATTATAGATGGAGATGTAACCGCGTTTGAGTATGGTAATGATAAATTGATTAGCCAAAACCTTGGATTAATAATAGGACATACAAACAAAAACTTAATGAAGATAAGATTCAGTTTAAAGTCACAAATCTCTCATGTATAACTCAGAAGATAGTAATGAACTTAGAATTAACTTATCTAGAGGGAGAAAGAAGTAAGCAACCTAGATACACCTTGGTAGGCAGGTAGAAACACACCAAACACCCTCAAGAATCTCTGTCAAGTATTAAAAGCTTCGTAATAAATAATAATGGTGAGTGAGTAAATCCTCTGGTTTGCAATAAACTCTCTCTGATGTAAATTCTCTCTAGCAATAACTCCTGAACTCTTAAAAGATCATCATCTCCTCAAAGGTGGTTGGGGTCATTAAATAACCCCCCACACCACCTCCGAGGCAACTCAGTCATTAAATACTACAAAAGACCTCCCTCATACTTTATGTCACAACATTAAATTCCTGATGCACTAGTTGTCTCCACATCATAAACATTAACTGCCAAGACATGCCTTTTGCCCAACCACTGTGTGTCAGGGGGCTTTTGTCACAGAGGTGGATCACTAACTACCTAACAGCCCCAAATACCATGGTGATTTACTCAAGTCCAGGTCTGACATTATTTAGATGGCTAGTGACATTACCTACAGTATATGTGACATTAAGTAGAGGGATGTTTGGTTCACAACTCAACGCATGATGGAACTCTAAGATGCTTTGCTCGGGGTTCCACGGTAAGGGTCCTTCGGTGTTTTACTAGGTGTATCTAAGATGGTCAGGACAAGCCCCAACGGTGCCTCACTTCTCAATCCTCCAAACCAAGTCCCTCTAAAGTTCCCACGGTGAGGTCATTCGATAGAGCATGAAATCTCTCACAGCCCTGGCAAGCCTAGTCTCTCGCGAGTACCGTTTGACCTCACACTAAAACTCGTTATTATTCTCGTTACATCATTACAACCATTATAACTTACAATTAACATAAACAAAAGTACAATATGACTAATATAGCAAGCTAAAGTATGAGTTGTCACACCAAGCTGCCTCGCTGAGTTGCCACGCTTGAGCTGCCTCGGTCGCTTAATCTCAAACACTATTGCCAATTAGGGAATTATCCCTAATCTCAGGATTACATTAAATCCCCCTCTACATTTGCCCCTTCATGGAGAGATTTGTTGGAATAAGAAATATCTACACGAAACTTCTCAATCCGATGAACCTTTTCTGTGTGAAAAAATTATGTCCTTCTTTCCCTCGTTAGAACCGCAGCGTTATAATCTCTTGGAAAAAGTAAAATTGTCCTCGATGTACCTGAGCCAAAGTGCTATAACTTATTGGTGCTTGGGCGAAGGGACATCGCCACTTTTTCTGAGCCTTAACCGTTCTAGCTTTACTATTTGAAATTCTCCCAAAAGGCCTACTAAACTTCTGAAATACTCGTTTGGACTCTTGGAAAGTGAAATTCTCCCTTGTAATGCTTCACTATGTTAAAAAAAGTAGAAATTCTCCCCGATGTAACTGAATCACAAATTAAATAACGTTTGGACTTGTGTGGAGGGGACATCGTAGCTTTTTTAAATCGTTGGGGGACTGCCTTCGTAGGGAGTCATTGGACATGTCTGATAAAAAATTCTGGCGCCAAAACTCAAACTTGTTAGAGAAGGTAACCCCCTTCTTTTCCCCAAACATCACTTCATTAATGATGTGGAGCTGTCTTTTCAACTATCGAGATCCTTCCCGATGTTCCACCTGTTTATTTGAAATGATTATAGGAGGCCCTCACACGTACGATGGTGGGAAACTCAAAAGTCAGGTTTACAAACCTTTAAACGTCTCTTTTATTTCAAAACCCTTCTCTTTCCTTCATCTTATTCCAGCTCCCCGCTTTCTGTAGAGAGAGAAACTCTGTGCGAACTCCATTGTTGCCCCATTCTTTACTCAGTCTCCTCCCTCTTTCATCATTTGTGCCACCACCTACGATTATGCTCCTCCCTTATTGTTCTTAGACCTTCTTACCCAGCTACATCATTCATCACCATTCTATCATGGCTTCTCCAAATACTTCCAATGTTGCCTCCATCACCACTCAGCTAGACTCCCCCTCCACCACTTCTGGCGCTGCTGCTGCCCCTAGCGTTGCTTCCCTAAATGCTGCTCGTCAATAGAAACTACGCTTCTATCGCCGGGCGCCCATCTTTGACGAAGATGATAAATTTTTTGAGGCATGCAAGACCTGCCATTTCTCCTCCGTGTTCGACTCTTTACTATTAGGTGATGAGGAAATGGATTCATCGAAGTGGGGATATCTACCCCCAGAGGGGATTCTGCATTTCCGTTTAGACCATGGTGACTTCCCCTAATCTCAAAATGACTTCGAAGCACCCGAGGGTCGCCAGCCCATTTCTGTGTTTGGCATAGACATATGTATAGTTCTCACTCTACTACTCTTGCGAAGGTTGGGTTGCATCGAGCCTACTGGTTTGGAAAGTTCACACTCTCTAAGCACAATGTTATACTCCAAGTACTAGTCTCCCGATGGAACATCACAACCCACACTTTCTTCGCTGCGTGGGGGGAGTTTACTGTTACACTGGAGGACGTCTGTGAACTCCTTGGATTTGAACCCATGGGTGAGTTCACCTACGATGATGAGGCTCTGGATGCCGAAGAGGCTGCTGATCAAGCTGAGTTGGATCGGATGTGCCGCAGTTGCACTGGATCCTCAAACAAAGCCACATTTACTCCCCTCGTCAACTATTTTTTTGAAGCTCTAACTCTGAAGGACGCAAATGTCGCAACGGGCCAAGGTAGAGGTACATCTCTGGAACTACCGGCCTACATACTTGTGTTGCTTTCACGGTTCTTCCTAACTGGAAAGCCCAACGATTAACCCAGGAGGGACCTGGTAAATATTTCCATCCGTTTGGCCAGGGGGTTCAACCTTCCTCTGGCCGCCATCGCCTTGGGGTCCCTCTACACCTGGTTGGATCGAACCCACATCGACATGGAACGATCCCTGGGCCGTTATAACTTGGCTAACTTTACCAATACCATTATTCTGACGGGTTTACTTTACACCCGCTTTCCTACTATTATCGCCAAGTCAATTTCTTTGCCCGTGAGCGAAGGTATCAAGCCCCCACGCCTCCTATATTTCCACAAGAAGTAAAGTCGAAAGGAGATAATGGAGGTTTTTGATCATCTAGACTCCTTCGGGATGAGTCCATTTAGTGAGTCTGCCTTTGCCCATAGTTGGGGCTTCTTTCCTTTTACAGCCACAACGGTCAAGTTCAATCCGGTTTTAAAAGATCCCTCGAAAGTCGTAGTGCTTCTTTTCACCCCTAGGTTTTTCCCCTCCTACACTGAATGTGGATACACCTCAGAGCCTGACAACCCTGATAGATGCAACAGGTAGTCCGGGTTCGATCAGGGGGCCCCTCAACCTATGTTCCAGGCCAACCACTCAAAGGCCACCTTCGCTGAAGCCTGCACCTTCTATACTACAGTCGCGGTGCTTAGTGTGACATCCACCATCGATAGCCATGTCACCCTCCTTAGTGCCACTAGGAAGGGGTATGTATCCACTTCCTTTGCTACCAAGTTCCATCTGGTCCAGTTGTAATAAATCCGTGAGTACGTTCAGTCCCCCCTTAATATCCCCTAGTACTTTCTTTCTCTTCTTCTGAACTGGGTCTTAAGGGGAACTTCGTGCTTGGGGTTGAGTTTACCTTGAGTACAACCATTAAATAATCTCCCCAAGAGTTACCCCCTCATTGCCCAATGATTCCTACTGCCATCCTGAAGTCCAAGGCCGATGTACCCCCCCAAATATCTGCCCCCTCGGCCGAAGCTTCCACGAGAGAAGAGCCTTCTCAGCCCCTTGCTAAGAAGGCCAAGAAGGCCAAGTCCAAGAAGTCTAAGGCCCAAGTTCAAATGCAAACTCCTTTGGAGCCTTTCCCTATTGCCTTCGTTCCCCTTCCTATGTCTCCAAAGATGGATGAAGATATGAGGAGGCAGGTGCAAGCTGAAGTTGACAGAATACACGCTGAATTTCAATGACGCGTTGTCCCCGTTCCTCCTCCGGGTGCATTTCCTGCGATCGTGGTTGATCCCATAGAGCCAACGGTAAAAAAATAAGAAGGACGAGGGTACCTAAAGCTGGTGGTGCAACGAGTTCCCGAAAGAAAACGTTAGGTACCAAGAGTCGAAAGAAATAAACACTCGAGAAACCTCCATCAGCAGTTCCTTCTGCAGTTGCCTCTTCACCGCCTTCACCGGTAATTATACCTTCTCGTTCTCCCTCTGGATCTGAGGTATGTGTGCATTCTTTATTTTTTTTTTGTATTCCTCTTGTCTTAAGGTGTGTTGCATCTGCTCATTTCTTAATAAGAAAATGTTTTGGTGCAGGGAGTTGAAGAAGAAAGGACCTGTCCCCCCAGTCCCCCTGTAAGTCACTTCGTGGGGGGACATTGCGGTGTTTCTCCAGCAGACACTACTCTTCCCCGTTCCCCCTTGATAAGTCTTACTTACTCTCACCGTTCATCCTCGTAACGGGCCAAAGATACTGCAACGGAGGCTGCCACCATTAAGTCTATTGAACTACTGTTGCCTCCTCTAAGTTGCCATCAGAGCAAGAGGTGGCTCTGCCCCTCGTTGTGGTCGAAGAGAGTGTCCCGTAGGTAAATTTCTTTCCAAGTCTTGCATCTTTTATTTGTCCCCTTGTACTGTTTATTATTTCTAATATGTTGGGCCATTTTAGGTGGAAGTGGCATCACTAATAGATAACATTTTCCTGCCTCCTGCAATATGAAGACCTCTTACTGTAGTTCCTCTTTTTGGTGCTATAACGGGGGTAAGTTAGGTGCATTTCTGCCTCTTATTCTTTTGTGTTTACTCCTTGTGTCTAACACTTGGCTTTACATTAGCAGATTTCTCAAAAGTCTCTCTCCACCCTTTACTCCGAGTGGCCTTTTCCTTTCCCAGGCCCAGGTTGGTGCTGCTGCTCCCATTGGGTCATCTCTTGAGGGTTCAGCGGCTCCTTCTGATGATTCACCCGTGCTACCTTTACTACCTTTTGTTAGCAATCGAAGTTTACCTCTCATTGAAGCTTCTTCATCCAAGGGCCTCACTGAAGCTACTGAGACAAGGAGCCCGCCTCCAACGGTTCCTATCATCATAACCCCTGTGATGACTCCCATTCTTGCTCCTACAGCTGCTGAGGTACCTTTCTCATTTCTCTGTACTTCTCAGTTTCTCAAACTTCACCTATGTGGGTGACTTAACAATGAAAACACTTATTAAGCTTTTTTTTCAAAAACTCCACCTATATCGGTGACTTAACAACGAAAACACTTGTTAAGGTTTTTCCAAAAACTCCACCTATATTGGTGACTTAACAACGAAACCCTTGTTAAGATTTTTCCGAAAACTCCACCTATATCGGTGACTTAACAATGAAAATGCTTGTTAAGATTTTTCCAAAAACTCCACCTATATTGGTGACTTAACAACGAAAACACTTGTTAAGATTTTTCCAAAGACTCCACCTATATCGGTGACTTAACAACGAAAACACTTGTTATGGTTTATTTTTATTTTTTTATAAACTCCACCTATATCGGTGAATTAACAACAAAAACACTTGTTAAGGTTTTTTTCTATAAACTCCACCTATATCGGTGACTTAACAATGAAAACGCTTGTTAAGGTTTTTCTATAAACTCCACCTATATCAGTGACTTAACAACGAAAATGCTTGTTAAGGTTTTTCTATAAACTCCACCTATATTGGTGACTTAACAACGAAAACACTTGTTAAGTTTTTTTTCTTCTATAACTATTTTCTCTAACTGTTTTCAGGTTACTCAAGAGTATTCTCTACCCGTTCCTTCACCTATTGCCTTGTCGCATCATAAACATGTCTCCTCTGAAGGATCTAGCCATAATGATCAAGGTTCCACGATGGGTGCTGCTGTGGAGAGAGAATCTGGGTGCGAGCTTCCTTTGCCTGACTTGTCTCCTCCCGCCTTCTTCCTGATGGTACTCTAACGTTCTCCACAAATGCCTGCCAACCACCGTTTGGCAATTGAGAAACTTGTGAGCTATCATCCCGAGACCTACACGATGGACTACCTATGTTCAAATATCTTAGTTATAAGCTATAGGGTTTAAGGCATGGCCACCGTCATTGCTAAAATCGCTAATACTCTGACTGCAAATGTTACCAGACCCCTCCTCAACTAATTATAGGGTTATCTGAGGGAGTTGGGTCGTGACGGGTTCCATTTTGACTGGCTCATCGCACATTTAAAGACTTTGAAAAACTAGTAGTTGGACAACCAGAGGGAGATCTTACGAAAACATCAGGAGGATCAGCGGACCGAGGAAGCCAAGTTGGCCGAGCTAGCACCTCTTCTTGAAACTATTGACAAAGAGGTGGGGGACCTCGAAGAAGCTCTACATGCGGCGAAGTCCAAACGTGAGAAACTTCTGATTGAGCGCACACAGGCACATATAAGGTTGGAGGTCTCAATAAACGTTCAACGGTCTTGCCAAGTAACTTCTTCGGGCCACCCTAGAGATTTTTTCTTTTATCCAGATCTGTGGTTCCTTCTTAGCGAATGAACTTGTATATGTATTTTCTTTTCTTCTCATGTAATTCTTGGGCAATAGCTCCCAATTTTGTAAGGCCCCCAAAGTTTATGAATGAAAAGGATATTTATTTTCTTATGCCATTCCTTTGTGTTACAACTTATTTCGTGGATTGTGAAGTGTGAAGTTCTATAATTCTTTCATCTCTACTTGAGTTATAATGAAAAGAACTTGCATGCTCGTCATAATAAGAACTTGTGTATTCATAATAACATCCAAATACATCAGTGGTCAAACATAACTGCCTACACATGATAAAATTTTAACCACTTATTATTAATCTTGAATGGATTATCTTCTTCCATTTTTGAAATTAAGCTATAACCTGAGTCATGAGCCTCATTTACGATGAAAGGTCCCTTCCAATCCGCTGCAAACTTAGGTAGAGGAAGCCCCCTAATATGTTTCACTGCTGCCTTCAATACCAGGTCTCCTTCCACGAACTTCTTTGGTCTTACTAAGTTATCATATGCCCTGGAGAGTTGTCTCGTATACATGTTGCATCGCATTATCTTTGTGTTCATCCAAAGCTTCTAACTGCACATGTCTACTCTGGGGGAGCATGCTACTTCGCAGAGCATATCGAGCAGAGGGAACGTCTAACTCCACTGGGAGAATCACATCGGTGCCATAAATAAGAGAGAACGGTATATACCTTGTGGGCTTCCTCTTAGTCATTTGATAGGCCCATAAAATGGCTGGTATCTTGTCTTCCCACGATCTTGGTAAATCCTCCATTATTTTAGCCAAGATATTGACCAAAGTTTATTTAGTCTCTTCGGCTTGATCGTTTCCCTTTGGGTATGCCACTGTCGAAGTGTGATGGACAATAGAGTATTTGTCTGTGAGCATCGTTACTTCTGAATTGATGAAAGGGGTTCCATTATTTGAAAGGATAATCTTTGAGATCCCGAAATGACAAATGATGTATTCTCTAATGAAGTTGCTCACTACTCCCGCGGTTGCCCTTCTCAGTGGTATCGCCTCCGCCCACTTCGTGAAACACTCCGTTGCCACTAGTATCCATATCTTCCCCATCAACGAAGGGTGTATTACCCCTACCAGGTCAAACGCCCAAGTGTGAAAAGGATAATGCATTGCCAGGGAGTGTAAGTTCACTGATGGGGCATGGATTATATTTCCATAAAGTTGGCAAGCCTTGTATCTTTGAATGAACTCAGCAGAATCATTCTCTATCGTTGGCCAATAGTATTCCAGAGTCATCAACTGGTCATATAACTTGTCCCCTCCTATATGAGCTGGATCGTGCATCTATTTGAGAACCTAGGTTGCCTCCTCCTTCGTAATGCAACGCAATGGCCTGTTGAAGTATCCCCTTCAATAAAGTTGCCCCTCGTGAACGTAAAATCTCGGGGCCCTTTGCTTGAGTCCTATCACATCAATTTTCTTCGTTGGGATAACTCCATCTTTAATGAAGTCAATATAGGGCTATCTCCAATCAGGTTGAGCCTCCATGAAGTGACATTAAGCTGCCTCAAATAATAACTGGCATTTTTCGCACTTCCGTTGTAGCTCGGCTGCATCCTGCTTCATACTAGGCCAGAAATATCCCTCCCTTTGAATTCTCCTATAAAGGGGTATCTTAGTCATTTCGCAGTGCTCTTCTTATATTTTATTCAACCTTCGCCCTGCTTCCTCTGGGCTGATGCATCTTGATAGCCATCCTCCTGCGTTTCTGAAGTAAAGGTTTCCCTGGTTTGTTAAGTACCAGGCCAATTCTTTGAGCCCCGTCGTTCCTTCACCAGCCTCTAGTTTCCTCTTAATATATCCTCTCCAATCCACATCCTCTTCCATTGGTATAATTTACTGTACCATTGAAGGAGTTGTTCTTCGTTGGATCACGACGGTAGTTGTATCGCTTCTCATGACAATTTTTTAGGCAATGGTGGCATAGGCGTTTGGATGACGATTCATCGTTCTGGGTTGTCTCCTGATCTTGGTCCAATTAAACTGGCAGAGGATCCTCTAAATGATTGTTCTGTAGGGTGCCAGGCTCATGTGATTCAATGCGTACTCTCCATTCACTTGCTGAACCACCAAGTTTGAATCCCCTTTGATACAAAGTAAACGAATCCCCCTTCGAAGGTCCTTTAGCAACCCCAATACCAATGCTTCATATTCTTCCTCGTTATTGTAACAAGGGAAGTCTAACTTGTAGGAAAGGAAAATCTCCTCCATTCCTTTCGAAAGAATAACCCCTGCTCCCCCTTTTTTTTTCCGCTGAAGATCCATCGAACTGCATTATCCATTCCTCATTCGTTGCGTCTAGGTGGTTGACCTACAAATCGTCTCCTGTAATATTTTCTTTGGGTGGCTCAGACATCCCTGAGGGGAAGATAGCCAATAGATCAGCGTATTCCTGGCTTTTTATTGCGTGAGAAACCACGCACTAGGATGAGGAACCACCTAGCTGCCCTACCAATCAAAATCGTTCTTGCAAGCAAATACTTAATGGGATCACATCTCGTTACAATATGAATTGTAAAAGATAACATATAATGTCTATGTTTTTGCGCTACAAAGACTAAGGCTATACAATGCCTTTCTAAGCTACTATATTTGACTTCTGGTCCATGGATGATCCTGCTGAGGTAGTAAATCGACCATTCTTGCCCATCGATCTTTTGTGCCAGCAAAGCTCCCACGGACTTCGTGGTGGACGTAAGATACAGCTGCAACGGTATTCCGGACTTTGGGGGAACCATAGTCTGTAGTGAAGCGAGCAGTTTCTTAAGCCCATCGATAGACTCCTATTGAATTGTCTCCCATTTGAATTTCGTGTTCTTTCGTAACAGCTGCATCAACCGATGTGTTACCTCGGCTAACCTCGGCACAAATCTCCTAAGGTATGAGACTTTACCGAGGAAACTCTTCATCTCCTTTGCCGTTCTTGGGCATGTCATTTCTAAGATCGCTCGTTATTTATCTCGATCCATCTGCACCCCTTGTCGATCAACCACGAAACCTAGAAATTTTCTACTTGTCACTCCAAAAATAGACTTTAGTGGATTCATTTTCAATTTATACTTCCTGCAATGGGAAAACACCTTCCTCAAATTGCTCATATGTGACTCATCCTTCCACGACTTAATGACCAAATCATCTACGTAAAATTCCACAAATTTGTGAAAGAAGTCATGGAAAATGGCCATCATTATTTTTTGGTAAGTCGCCCCAGCATTCTTGAGTTCAAACGGCATCACTCTGTACATAAAGTTACCCAAAGGGGTTATGAATACTAGTTTCTCTACATCTAAGGGATCCATCTTGATCTGGTTGTACCCTACATACCCATCCATAAAGTTATACATTTTATGACCGGCCGTTGCATTTATCAGGCTATCGATGGAGGGCAGAGGGAACTCATCTTTGGGACAAGCTCTATTCAAGTCTCTGAAATCCACACAGATTCTTATTTGATTTTTATCTTTCTTTCCCACTGGAACAATGCTGGATAACCAGAGTGGGTGCTGTATCGGTATGATAAACCCTTCCATTAGTAAGCGTTGAACCTATTCCTTGATCTTTAAATCCATATTAGTCTTGGACGTTCTCATTGCCTGTTTCACTGGAATAGCTGAAGGCATTATGTTCAAATTGTGGTGGCTCACTACCTCATCTAGCCCCTCCATCTCTGTGTACTTCCACGCGAAAATGTCTTTAAACTCCCAAATCAACTCAACTAAGGCCTCCCGTTTCTCCTTACTGAGATCCTTCGAGATGAAGATGGTCCTAGGATCTTCCCCTTCTTTCGCTAGGTTCAGCTGCACCAACTCTTGTTACTGGGGCTTCGGTTGATCTTCCATGTAATTAGGTTGCTCGGCAACTTCCTCCATAAATTCCTGTATGCTAGAATTGTCTATCACCATACATTGTCCTCGTTGATCCACCAATAAACATTCACATATCGGGTCAACCTCATCATCAGCTTCCTCGACTGCCCGCTCATACCATTACAATTGATACAGCACCTTTCCTTCTTCAGTAATGACTTTCTTGTATTATCTACTTATGGTGGTGACTGCCTTCCTCTTCTTCTCTCTATAAGCCTCGGCCACTCTTTTTCCTGAGAACCGTCTCAGCATACTTTTTTGTTGGACCTCATGCTCCATTGAATCCACTCTGGGCCTCATCCTATCTTTGAGCTTCTTCGAGATGTTTTGGGGCTGAGGGACCACCTGGTGAGCTTCTTTGGTCATCACCCTTACACTGCTTGCAACCTCTTTACTCTGCTTATCAAATTCCCCATCCTTTCTCTGATCGAGGGAACCCATGCGCCCTCAATTCTTCTCGTTAGGTCCCGGACATCCTCCTCTAACTCAGTGTAAAATGCTGCGTCTACCAAGTGAGCTTCCTCGACAGCAAAGGGCCTCTTCGCAGCCCTAATGGTCACCTCTGTTCCCTTGATATTCACCTTAGCGCATTAGTGGTACATAGAAGGAACTAGCCCTTGGTTGTGCATCCACACCCTTCCTATTAGCAGATGATAAGAAGTTGCACTCTCTATTATGTGGAACTTGATATGGGAACTAAGATTTCCCATTACAATCCTAACATTAACGTATCCAATGGATTTGGAAGAATGGTTATCATACCCCGAAATCACCAAAGGCATGGGTACCAACCTCTCTTTCGGAATATTGGTTGCATGGAAAGAGTTGATTGGCATGATATTGATGGAAGAACCTCCATTTATAAGAGTCCTTGTAAATCTAATTCCGTTGACACTGGCAGTCACATATAATGGCCTGTTATGAGGGAATTTCACAGCCCTATCGGCATCGCTGAAGATCACTTCTGACAGAAACCTCCTCACCAACTTGGCCATGGGTCCCTTCCATCTCAGTGAAGGGACTGCATTCTTTCTTATGATGTCAAGTATCGCCTGGGTTATTTCCAGCCTACTTTCTTTCGGTATCCCCACCTGGTCAAAGAACCAGTTGAATTTTGGGGATTTTGAAACTGCATAGTACTTTAGGGCTAGATCTGCCTCCTCGCCTTCAACGCTATACGCATCCTCCATGTCTTTAGCGCTTGCTTTATCATAGGCCAAAACTACGTTAGCTATTCCCTCAGTATAGGTCTTCAAAGCTGCTTCGTACTCTTCTCTTTCTCCTCTCTCCGCCTCTTCATCATAGGCCACCACGAGATTAGCCCTATGTTCTGGTACTGGGTTGTTATTAATGTTCTATGGAGGGATTTGCAATGTCCCTGCCTTCACGTACTTGTCAATGGTTCTTTACAGTGTGAAGCAACTTTCTGTTGGGTGCTGGATCCTCCAATGAACCTGGCAGTACCTAAGATCCACCTTTGTTGTCTCATCGAGTTCCCCTATGGGAATGTCTTTTGGTTCGTAAACCATTCCGCCTTGGACCATTGCATTGTAACAGCTGACAGCCTCCTCTAATGTACAAGGCAATGGTGGTAGGTCCTCCCTGTTTCTTCCAAACTTTCTCTTATTATCCTTCTTCGGTGCCTTGCCCCCACCTCCTCCCTCGGTGTACCCTACCCGTGGGGGCTGAAACCTCCCCCCACAGGTTGTATCGACTGCCTAAACATCATTGGCACTCCCACCGAATTTAGTCGTACCACCAAGGAGATGTTTCTCGCTTCTTTTAAGAATGCCGAAAAAGTCCCCTCGCGCGTCTCATTGATAAGATAGCAGATGTACTCAGGAAGCAGCCCCTCAGCGCAGATCTACAATAACTTAGACTCTCTGGCTTCCTCCCTCACGTCGAGGGATCTTTCCCTGAACCTTCGAACATTGGCCACCACTTCTTCCCCAAGTCGTTGCTTCTCTCTATCCAGTTGGGTCAAAGTAAACTCATCCTCTTCCAAAAAGAACTTCTAGACAAATAATACGTGCATCTCCTCCCACGTAAAAACACTCTTAGGAGCTAGATAAGAATACCAGGTATAGGCTTTATCGATTACGGATTTAGAAAACTCTCTCAACCTGAGCTTATTATCATTGCAATATGCTCCTAAGTGATCGATGAAGCGCTTAATGTGCTCCTTCGGGTTCCCACCTTTCCCCATGTATTTTTCAAAAATAAGAGTAGTATAGTCCTTTGGATAGGGCTCATCATTGTATTACTGAGGATAAGGTGTTCAAAAGTCATAATAAACCGAAGCTACCTCGCCAACAGATTACGAGGAAGCCTGCATGAACTTCAGCATCTCCTTTTGCATTTCCTTCATCATTTCCTCCATGGGTGATGCTACCGGGGCAACAACCAACAAGACTATGGGCTGAGTACCCGCTGCAGCTGGAGCAGTTGTCACAGTTGGGGCTGTTGATACTCCTGATGTTCCCACTGCTGGATTCGTAACAGAGGGTATGCCCACTGTGATAGTTCCTAGCGTGCTTGCACTCGGTGGGGCCGTTGGGGTTGCCCCTGGCATTACGAAGGAATTGGATTCAAATCCTCCCAATACTGTTGAAGCCACTGGATTTTTCAAAAACTAATAAAACTTACTCATAAGGAGTGCCACCTGGGTGGGTCCCAATCCTACACTCGTGGAGGCCTGTGTCACTCCTGGAACGCCTATCCTCACCGAAACCGGAGATACCTCTATTCGAGGAGCCCTATCCCTTAGAGCCTTCAGTTCTCTCGCACCTTGTTCTTCATTGTGTTGGATGTCATCAAAGTTGTGCCTTCAATCAATGTTATCTTGCTCCATAATCCTTGCTCATAAGATTGCCTCCCCAGTAAAGTCACCAAATGTAGGAGGGTATTTTAGATTATAGATGGAGGCGTAACCCCTTTTGAGTATGGTAATAATAAGTTTATTAGCCAAAACCTTAAATTAATAATAGGACATGCAAACACAAACTTAATGAAGATAAGACTCATTTTAAACACACAAATCTCTCTTGTATAACTCAGAAGATAGTAATGAACTTAGAAGTAACTTAGCTAGAGGGAGGGAGAAGTAAGCACCCTAGATACACCTTGGTAGGCAGGTAGAAACACACCAAACACCCTCAAGAATCTCTATATAGCCTTTAGTTTGGCAGGGTCTGCTTCTATCCCTTTCTCACGAACAATAATTCCCAAGAGCTTTCCTTTGGTGACTCCGAAGACGCATTTATGTGTATTTAGTCGCATTTGATATTATCGCAGTCTTTCGAAGAACTTTCAAAGAGCGAGAACAATACCCTCTCTAGTCTTGGATTTGATAATCATATCATCAACATAGGCCTCTACTTCTTTATGAATCAGATCGTGTAAGATGGTTGTTGTATCCCTTTGGTAGGTGTACCCGACATCTTTTAGGCCAAATGGCATAACGGTGTAGAAAAAGGTTCCCCATGAATGCAGTTTTTTCTTGATGATGTGGGTGCATTTTGATCTAGTGTTATCGAGCGAACCCGTCAACAAATGATTTAAGTGCATGACTGGCTGTGTTATCCATAATCATATCGATATTGGGTAGCGGGTAGTTATCCTTTAATGATGCCTTGTTCAAGTCTCGGTAGTCAACGCACATGTGAACCTTCCCTCCAGATTTTGGAATGGGTACGATATTGGCTAGCCATGTTGGATATTTGATCACACGAATGAAACCCATGTTTAACTGCTTGATTACTTCCTCCTTAACTTTGAGTAACCATTCAGTGCGAATCTTCCATAGTTTCTGTTTAACCGATTTGTACTTTGGAAGAGTAGGGATCTCATGCTGAGCTATCTCGGGATCAATTTTGGGCATATCATCGTAGGACCATGCGAAGATACCCATTAACTCCTTCAGTGTTTCTTTGAGTTGTGCGCACTTACGCTTGTCAAGGTTATCCCCTATCCTAATCTCGCGCAGTTGGCTACTATAATCAAGATTAATAATAACAGTTTCTTCTTCATTAACTCGAACGCGATTATGTTGTTTGTTATCAAACTTATTTAGATCAGTTAAGAATTGTTCATTTGCAAAATCATCATCATCAAAGTTTGATTAGAATCTAGACAATTAATGTAAGGCACAACAAGATACTCAAAATCTTCGTTTGTTTTATTGATAGGAAAAATAACATTGAGAACCTCATCAAAGGAGGTCTCAATTACATCAGAGTGAGGATAAAAAAAGAAGAAGGGATGGGATGAACATCGGGGTTAGGTGGGATTTCAGCAGGTGGGACTGGCGTAACATGCCAGTTAAGGAGAGGCATGTTAGCATCTTTCATCAGGTGGGACGGATCCAGTGACGTAGCGATTAAATGAACCATGTAGAGTGTCAGCCCCAACATCTGCAAGCTGAATGAATCCTCATAGTCACTTTCCTTAGAATCTCTAGCATCGGCTATGGTTTCTTTGATGAGCGGTTACACACGGTGTGGGGAACTTTCGGACCATGGGTGGCTGTCTTAGAAAAAGATCTCCATTTCAGGTTTCATCTTCTTTCCTTCATGGTCATACCACGGTTTAGGGAATCCGTAAAAGGGGAAACATTCGCCCTCTTTGATGAATCGTCCATTCAAAGAATCTCTTGGGACAGTCTAGATGCATTCGAGTCTTCTTTTCATTTGAGGTTGACGGATCATACTGAGCTATTCTTTTGACGGTTGATAGCCCAAACCACAAGGAGGAAAAGTTTTCTGTAACACAATCGATTCAAGTATCTCTTGTTGTCTTCATCCCAGCCCCAGTCCGGGCATGAAGTGCATGTTCTTGAATATCTGGATTACATCAATGTTACCATGAGGATCATATTATGGATAAACCTTATCTTTGAAGTCATCCCCCACCGAGAGTAGAATTGGTTCAGCTCGGAGGCCTGACAGAAGCATATCGTTTGACCCATGTTGTATCTCAAGTATTGGATGCCTGGTGCTTGTGTTCTCGACATCATCGCCCAAGATGGTGATGAACTGACCATTGGCAAAGAATTTTAATTTTTGATGCAGGGTAGAAGACACACTCTTGATATTATGGAGCCATGGTCGCCCAAGTAACAGATTAAAGCAATATGGGATGTCTATGACTTGGAATTCAACGATAGGATTAATAGGGCCAGCCCCTGTCGTAAGTTTTATGGATCCCATTACTTCTCGATGGGTATTATCATAGGCACGTACAACAGCAGAGGTCGGAGCAAGGTCACTCGGTTTTAGCCCCAAACAGTTAAAGGTTCTCAATGGGTAGACATTCAAAGCTGATCCATTATCGACAAGAGAGAGTGGGACAATTTTCCCCACAACTTCGACGGAGATGTTGAGTGCATGATTGTGGTTTGGCCCAATTTAGGAATTTTTTCTTCAGGAAATGAAAGAATTCTATAATAGGTCAAGTATCCGATCAGATTTACCATTTCTTCTGGTGTGGTAGGCGGAGGGACTGTGGGTCCCGTGAGTAGCTTGATCAAGGCATTTTTGTATAGCTAGGAAGACATGAAGAGTCCCTATAGAGTGATGCTAGCTTGGGTTTTCTTCAATTGATCGAGAATTTTACTTTCTTCAAAGGTAATTTCTGGCATTGGAAGGTTTGCAACGCCTTTCCCTTTGTCATTAGCTGATGGTAAGCTCAGGACTTGGTAATGTCTCCCTAATCTGGTCATATGGTTTACATAAGAAGGGAAAAACATAAACCCTATTTCCTCATCGATCTCGAGTTGTTCAGCCACCCTATTGATGTCTTTGAGTAGTTCTTCAAATGATATCATCCCACATTCTAAAATTTTCTCTTCATCTGAATCTTCGAACTCTTCCCCCCATCCAGCTGCAACAATATTATCTTCCTATGAAAAGTCAATGTACTCTACAACTTCAATGACTTCTTCGTACAGACCTTCCCATTCGGTAGGGAGGTGCAAGAGTGAAGGGACCATGTGCCCTTATTATTTCAGAGTATCAAGTAACTCAGACATTCTATAAATATCTCTGGTCTATCGAAACAACTGTGCCATGATCTGGGCAACGTCATCTTGGCTGATTTCATCGGTCAGCACTACCCAATTATCTGTTTCTTGAGCCCATTTTCATGCTTCCAAGAATAGTGTATTGAATCTTTGGTAATCAATGATCATCCGTGAGGGTAATTTTAGCCCGAATATGAGGAGATGATTGAACACTTTTGATAATACCATACTTCCATCTTGAGAATAGGAGCGGACAACGATGCATGCTCAGGTAAGGAGTGATAGTGCCTCATCAGTGAAGCCAATAGGGTGCGGGAGGAAATATGGGAAAGTTTTGAGAGGTTTAGGAGAGTATATGGGCGTGATCTGGGTTAAGGGTTCAAATTCTGGGTTTTCTTTCAGGAAGATGGCGTTGGCATGATTTGGGTGTGGATTATGAGTAGTATTTGTCTTAGTATTAATTGGTGGGGCAATGGTTCCCCGATCCATCAGACATTGGATGATATTTTTGAGGTGAAAACATTGGTCGATGGTATGGCCAGCAGTTTGGTGAAAGTTACAATGAGCATCTGCCTTGAAGTTTTTAGGTAGTGGCTTTGGCAATGGATGAGGGTCCAATGGTTTGATAAGGTTTCGACTTAAGAGGGCCTGGTAAACTTTGGAGAGAGGAGCGTGAAGCTCAATATATTCCTTTCGGATTGGGATGGGGAGGATTTTTGGTGCCCATGAAGTGGTTGGCTGAGAAATGTTGTTAATGGTTCAGATTGAGGTACCGATAGGCTTCTCATAATTTCTGGGAGTGAATTTCTCAAAAACTTTCTTTGGTTGAATTTATTCTTTATCAAGGCCTTCCTCGATTTATACTCCTGCTTCTCTGAGATCTCAGAATTAAGGATAGCATTGAGTTCCCATTATCACTCAGACATGGGGTAAGAAGTTCTTCTTCACGATGTTGACTTGTTCTTCCTCGGATGGTCGATTAGTCATGGTGGCTGCCTTTTCTCTCCACTGGGATATGAAGCTACTAACTGATTCTCCCGAGTTCTATTTGAGTAGATATAAATCACGATGGGTGACTTCCAACACTTTGTTATATTTGTATTGAGATATGAATTCTCAGGGCACATCCTCCCAGCTACGGATTCTGGATTCCTCGAGAGATTAAAACCATCGGAGGGCGCTATCCTTCAAAGTCTATTGAAACATATGTGCCATTATCTCTTCAAAATACCCTAGGAGAGTCATAGAGCGGTGGTAACTGCGAAGATTGACAATCATACGTCCACTACCTCCGAATTTCATGATATTCGACATCTTGAATCTTTCGGGTAACCTTGCTTTAGGATAAGGAGACATGTGGGTGCAGTCCATGTAATTCCTAGAGATTCTGACTTGATCGAACTTCTTAGACAACATTTTGAGATCTTCCCTGACCTTGTTTAATTATTCCTCCTTCGGATCAATGGTCACGAGCAAGTTATCCCCTAGCTGGGCAAGGTTCGACATAGGGAACTGGGCCGATGGTGGCCCCTTAGTAGGAGGGCATATGGAGCGTGATGATATTCTTTGGGAACCTAGATAGGCTCGGGTGGACCCATGGTGTGAGGAAAGAGGACCTCAGGATCTTGGGGAACAAGGGCCCGATTTTGTTGCATCTCGTGGACGTCGGTTTGGAGGTTGTCAATCTTGGACATGAGCTGAGCTGAGACTGTCATGAAATTGGGTTGTACAATCGGTACTTGATCAGTATTCTCTATGGAAAGAAGATGAATTTCGAACTCGAAAAAAGTATCAAGGGAACCGACGGAGTTCCACGGTGATTTGACTGAAGACCAGAGCCAATAAGGAGACAGGGCAAGGGTATGCAATCGACCTGAGAAGGCGTAAAATGAGATTTATTTTTTTAAAAGGAATGAAGATGTTTTTGACATTTTTTATAAATGGGAGGACAAAATATTTTTTTTGTATATATTTTTTTATAAAGGAGGAAAAATGTTTTTGGTATTTTAGTTTTTTTATAGAGAAGGAAAATACGGGAGACGGGTCTCAGCGTGACTATTATTATGATGCTTTATTATATTATTAAGTTTTCCTAAATGCAAAAAGAGAAATGTCGGACGGGACCCGAGCCTGGAAAAGTTGGGTTTGGAAAGTATGTAAAAGTGGTTGGACTTGTTAGCAGACATGTGGGCAGGATCCCATTTTTAAAAAAGACAAAACCGCGAGAGAATTTTCGACGGCATGCCAACCCATCATTTCGGCAGAGTTTCGAGTTGAAATTGGCAAATTTGAAAAACTATTACTAAAGCCGTTTAATACAAGATTAAACTATTTAAGTAACTCTGAAATGTTTTTTGAAGAAACTCTTTTCTAAAAATCAAATCAAGTTAATCACAAGATGTGTTTAAAAATATGCACGAGATCAGTTCAAGATTTGTTAACAAGTTTTGGAAAATAAAACTAAACCAGTTTTAAATCAGCACACCAGTAAGAATGAGATGAGGAGATGTAGAACGATTAATGACAAGAGAATTTTAACGTGGTAAAACCTCACCCAACTCATGAAACATCCACAAATCCCTCTACGGAGTAAAAAGAAAAATCCACTAAAACAAAATATAATAGTTACAAACTATATAACACTCATGCACACAAATCAGTCCTATACAAGTTTAGGAATCTACCCACTAGTATCCTTCTAACTTTTCAGCCGTTCTGATTGTTGATGTTGTTCTCCCAATTTTCTAACTTTCACTTTGTTCTAGTCTTTACTTTGACTCTTATTTCAAGATCATATTACCAACACTTTCAGTGTTGCAGTGTGTAAGTGTTTATGATGGTGATCTAACACATGCATGCACACACTCACGCTTATTTTTACAAACAGACCCAGCAAATTACAAAATAAATCTATATGCTGTGATTTTTAGTTTCTCTCTTCTTAGGAAACTTGAACCTTGTTTGACCTTTAAGATTAACACAGAATCCAGGACTATCTTGCTCAGAAGGCGTATCAAGATCTTAATCAATTTTAGAGTTTTGAGAATATTTTTAAAATTGAAATTCGCCAAGTGTGATTCCAACTAGGTCAAAGGTCTTGTTTCAAAAGAACTAGAAACATAAAATGATTTTGTTGATTTTGAAGATGAAAACATTTACAGAAAATAATTAACAAAGGATTTCTCAAGGCGAGAAACTATAAATGCAGATCTAAGTGTAATATAACATAAAAGACTAGATCTATGATTTCTATGAAACAAAAACACAGATCTAACCTAATGTTTAAGTTGGACACAAGATCTTAAAATGAATAGGTTACAACATGAAACAACTTTCAAACCAACACTCAAAAACTCTCAAACACTCAGGGTTTGTGTTTGGTATATATTGGTTTTTGGTAAAAGGGTTAGGGTTTGAAGAAGTGTTTAGAACGATTTAGGGTTAGGGTTTCTAACTCTGTGATTTCTCTCTCTCTTCTCTCTTCTCACTCTTCTCACTCTTTCTTTCTTCTCTCTCTAAATGATGAAGTGGAAAAAGCTCCTGAAAGGCTGAGGGATAGCCTCCTTATATACAGGGCTGAGAAGGATCGAGAAGGGGGTTTGAAATCAAGGGCTAAGATTAAGTCTTGACACATTGACTTCCATCCAACGGTTAAAGGTAAGCGGTTGGTTATGAGGCTTCTAATTGGAGGAAAGTTATTCACAGGGATTGGAACAAGAACACATGCTGAGCGTTGATAAGATTAATCCAAGGGCTGATAATACACACTAGTTTTCTCTTATAAATGAAACACACATACAACCAATAGGAAAGAAACAGATGTAAGGCAAACAGCGGATAACAAACGCACGTCCAAATATAATTACATAGACACCCTGATTTCTCTAGCGCTTTCGGTTCCTACCCAAGTGAACATTTTAGGAATAAAACCAATAACCAGAATTTATAGAAAGACCCCAAAACTTTTTAAATCCATTTTTAATTAAGAAAAAATTGTTTTAAAAAAAATTAAAAATTCCCAAAAATTTACTAAAAATTATTTTAAGGGAAATTAACACACACAAACAAATTATATAATATGAGAACAATGTATGTAGTCCTAGAGTGTGTGAGTGTTTGTGGTTATACCTTGATCAACCAAACAAGAGGAATGAATTGTTTTGAAGAGTCTGAGGCTTTTTAGTATCTAGGATGGGGACTCAATTTTGTCTCTATTTCCAAACTAGATGAGCACTTATACAATATAGACTCAAGTGAGTCAAGAGTATAAGGTGCTTCAATCCCCCCCTTTGGTAATACGAGACAAAATCTCCTTTGAGCCGTCTTGGACTTATAGGGCAACAAAAATAAAAGGAAAAACCTATTCCTATACAAAAATTCTATCTACCCATTTCCTATAAAAGAAAATTACTAACTCAACTAATTACAATTCAGTACCCTATTACAACTGTTGAGAATAACTGTACAGAATCCTGTAAATAATCACTAAGATCAAGCTTTTTAGAATATGTACAAAATAAATGAATTCTCATAAGACTCAAATCTGTTGAGAATAACTGTATAGAATCCTGTAAATAATCACTAAGATTAAGCCTTTTAGAATATGTACAAAATAAATGAATTCTCATAAGACTCAAATTTCTCCCCCATTTTGTCTCAAATGCACAAAGGGAAAAACTATGCAAATCTAAGAGTTTATTCATCACAAACCATTCCTATCGATTTACGCAAAGAAATAAATATATTTTAATCCAAAGGTTTGGTAAACATATCTGCGAGTTGTAAATCAGTAGGAAGATAATTGATTTCTAATTCCTTATTCTCAACTAATTCGCGTATAAAGTGATGTCATATTTTTATGTGCTTTGTTCGCAAGTGTTGAGCAGGATTTTTAGAGATATTGATCACGCTTTGATTATCACAATAGAGATGTAGTTATTCCTCTTTAATACCATAATCACTTAGCATTTGCATAAGCCAAAGTAATTGAGCACAGCAGCTTCCAGTGGCTATGTATTCGAATTCAGCTGTTGATAAAGAAGTGAAGTTTTGTTTCTTACTACTCCAACCTACCAAATTATTACCAATATAATAACATGCGCCTGATGTTCTCTTACTATCGTCAGTACACCCTGCCCAATCGGCATCAGTGTATCCTATTATAGTGCTAGGAGTATCATTGGTGTACCAAAGTCCTAAATTTAGAATGCCTTTAGTGTATTTTATTATTCTTTTAAACTCTTTAGGATTGTTTTGATAACGGGCACACACGCAAACAACGTACATAATATCAGAACGTGAGGCAGTAAGGTATAGCAAGGTTCCTATCATACTATGATATAAAGTTGAATCTATGAATTTCCAAGTTTCATCTTTAGACAGTTTGACCGTAGTACTCATGGGAGTTTTAGCATCTTTTACACTCTCAAGGCCGAATTTTTTAACAATCTCTAATGCGTATTTTGATTGCGAAACAAATAATCCTTTTGAATTCTATTTGACTTGAAGACCTAAGAAAAACTGCAACTCCCCCATAAGAGACATTTGAAATTATTTATGCATAATTTCAGAAAAATATTTAACTTCGGTAGGGGAAGTTGATCCAAAGATGATATCGTCTACGTAAACTTAAGCTATAATGATATATTTGTCAAAATGTTTGACAAAAAGGGTTTGATCATTTTCACCTCTTTTAAAACCTTTGTCTAAGAGAAAGTTGGAAAGGTGCTCATACCAGGCTCTTGGCGCTTATTTTAGGCCATACAAAGCCTTTTTAAGACGAAAAACATGATTTGGATATTTAGGGTCAATGAACCCTTTTGGTTGTTCTACATAGGTCTCCTCGGTCAATATTCCATTAAGGAAGGCATATTTGACATCCATTTGGTAAAGCGTGAAATGTAAGTGGCAAGCTATGGCAAAGAGAAGACGAACAGATTCTCATCGAGTAACACGAGTAAAAGTCTCGTTAAAATATATTCCTTCAATTTGAGAGTATCCTTGAGCAACTAATATGGCTTTGTTTCTAATGACTATCCCACTTTCATCAGATTTATTTTTAAATATACAACGTGTGCTAATAAACTTTTTGTGATCAGGCCTAGGTACAAGATACCAAACATCATGAATAACAACTTGAAGAAGTTCTTCCTGTATTGCAGAAATCCAATGAGGATCATTCAATGCATCATTTACATTATTTGGTTCCACAAAGGAAACAAAACATGCATAATGAGCATAGTTTCTTAATTAAGATCTTGTACGTACAGGCTCACTAGGGTTACCAACAATGTTATCCATGGGATGGTCTTTAGAAACCCAATTAGGTACTTCAAGTGTCTCAATTGGTAAAGAATCATCTATTTCTGGAGAGTCTTATCTTAAAACATTTTCAGACTCTTCCATAATAGTTGGTTCTTCAGTCTTACTCTATACAGTAGTGTCACTTAAAATAACGTTTATGTATTCCATTAAGGTCTTAGCGCAAAGATTGTAGACACGATATGCTCTACTGTTAGGAGAGTATCCTAGAAAGATGGCTTTATCTCCACGAGTCTCAAATTTGGATAAGTGTTCTCTGTCTTTGCAGATAACACGTACTACCAAAGGTTCTAAGGTACTTAAGATTAGGCTTCTTACCATACCATAATTTGTAAGGAGTTTGTTTATAATTCTTTCTAAGATAGACCCTATTAATAATGTGACACGCAGTACAAATAGCTTCTACCCAAAAATACTTAGGTAAAGTTTTGGCATGAATCATAACATGTGCTATCTCTTGAAGGGTACGATTCTTTCTCTCAGCAATACCGTTTTGTTGAGGAGTCTTAAGAGCACTAAATTCATGTTTATAACCGTTGTAGTCACAATACTCAATAACACCAGTATCTATAAATTCTCCACCTCTATCACTACGAATCCTATTTACTTGAGTATCTTTCTCATTTTCAATTCGAAGTAAAATTTTCAAAAAGGTTTGGAAAGTATCAGACTTTTGTTTTAAGAAAGCTACCCAAGTAAATCTGGTGAAGTCATCAACCATAACAAGAATATAATTGTGTCCACGGAGACTAACAGTTCGAGAAGGACCCATTAGGTCCATATGGATGAGAGCCAAGGGTTTAGAGGTAAGGATATCTTTGACTTTCTTATGAGGGGACTTAACAATTTTTCCTTCTTGACATGATCCATAGACAATATTAGAAATAGGTTTGATCTTAGGAATACCTCTAACTATTTCTTGAGAAGACAGTCTACTAAGGTTTTCATAATTTATGTGACCCATTCGATTATGCCATATCTCATTGTCATCCATTCTATCAATGTTACAGACCTTAGTACTGCTCTAAACATTATAACAATTTTTTGGAGTCCTGAGTCCTATAATTATGCACTCGCCTTTATCATTTAAAACTTTGCAATTATTCTTTGAAAGGTGAGAGTATGATTTGTGTCACAAAATTGTGAGATACTAAGTAGATTAGCCTTAAGACCTTTTACTAGAAGAACATTTTCAAGTAAAGGTAATGCTTCTTACTGGAGTGTTCCTTAACCAATGATTTGAGATGATACACCATCACCAAAAATAACTTTTCCTCCAGCAAAGCTGAATTTGTTTAAGAGTTTGGTATCATCCCCAGTCATGTGCTTTGAACACCCAGAGTCTAAATACCACCCAGAGGGAGTGTGTTTAGCTTTTAAAGCAGTAATAACAATATTACACTTCATCTGGGGTAATAACTCATCTTTTCTAACCCAAACAACTCTTGTTTACATTTTGCGCTTATTTGCTCTTAATTGATAAAATTTGCGAGCATTAGATTTCTGTTGAAATTTTTTTTGCGCATGAGGCTGAATTTTATCGAAAGTGTGAGCATTTGGTTTAGAAAAGTGTTTAGGAATCCTTCTTGGAAATGATCTTTTAGGTTTGGTCTTTCTCTTTCTATAGTTAGAGTTTTTGTCTGGTTGTCTAGGAAGAACATAATTGTTATGGCTTCTCCTAAAATGGTTAAAGTTTTGGAAAACAGGAGTACTATAGACAGGGTTGACTAAATGTTTAGAGTAGCATCCTTCCAAGGAATGAACATATAAGTCACAGTAAGAGAAATATAGATTGCTCGAGGATGGTATCTCCTTAGGAAAGTCTCTAAACATGGGCTTCATGACATTTTGGAGTTGAACCTTATTCCTAGGGATTATAGTTTGAAAGGCAGAATCATTCTTCCTAATCGGGGGGCAGACATATTTAGTCTTAGTTGGACTTCACACTTAGAGCAACTAGATTCCCCAATATCAAACTTTTATTCTTTTCCGTCAAACTCATTTTTCAGCGAATGAAAGTCTGGATAAGTTTCTATAGGTCTTTTGCCTCCTGACACAAACTTGATTGGTTCAAAGTTTTTATTTTCAGTCTTCAAATTGGGATAAAATCCTATTCCAGTTCGATCATCGGAATTGGTTTTAGAATCAGTAACAAAACTATCAAAATAGTTTGAATTATTTTCAAATTTTGCAATTTTTTTGAAAACTGTTGCTGTCTTTTCTTTAGATTGTTCCAATTTTAATAATGATCATTTATATTTTTTCTCCTGAGTTTCATTTTCTTCAATCGAATTCTTCAATTTATGATCAAAAGTTTTAACTTCATTTTCAGGAGTTAGACATTGGGTTGTATACTCTTCAGCGTTAAGTTTAACCATCAGACTTAGGTCTCCTAATTTGTTAGTGAGATCTTTCACTATCTTTTCTAGTCTAGGGCTTTTCTTAAGAGTTTTTTCATAAAGTATGTTAATGTCAGGGAGGTCTTCAGTGTCTGAGTCACTAAGTGTAGTGTGTTAAGTGACCCCTAAGGATTCAATTCTTGAACTCACGCACCCATTGACATCGTCATTATCGCATTCCCTTTGACTCACACACCCGGTGGTAGAGCTAGCAATATTCTCAGAAATTAAAGCATCTAAACCAGTAGTAGCATGATTCATAACAACAGAACT
Source organism: Sambucus nigra (assembly GCA_949130495.1). NCBI lineage: Eukaryota > Viridiplantae > Streptophyta > Magnoliopsida > Dipsacales > Adoxaceae > Sambucus > Sambucus nigra. The sequence continues at coordinate 248,232,786 of OX422214.1, read as the reverse complement.
AGGGTTACTAGCATCATTCTCATACATAGGCATATCATCATTATAGATTATTTTCACAAAGAAAGACATGCAAGGGTCAAAACAATCAGAAGATTCAGGTTCCTCATTTTCAGAATCGCTTTAATCATCCCATGTTTTACAAATGTTGGCTCTAGTATGTTTATTGGCAGTGTTCAATTTCACTCTATAGTCTTGTGGTATGTGTCCTAGTTTTCCACATCTAAAACACTCAATGTTCTTGAAGTCTTTGTTGGGTCTCATGTCCTTGTGATGTTTGTCTTGACATTTGTCATGAGGTTTGTAGTTAGACTGAGTTGGATAATTTGGCTTGCCTTGTCTAATTGCCAATTTATTTTTAAATTTGATAATTTTCTTAAATTGTTTTGACGTTAAGGCAATTTGCTTATCTAAACTATCTGTATCACATTCCTCATCAGAATCATCAGTGGGAATAGTAAACTCAGGTTTCATCAACTTAACGGAAAAACTCAAGTTGGAACTAGTCTGTTTCCTATGTGACTGGGTCATTTGTTTCTTAAATTCTAATTCCATTTCCACAGTTCGTAGTTTACTACTAAGTAATTCAGGAGTGATATTTTGATCACATAACTTTTGTTGTCAAATTTATGTGGTAATGATATTAGAATTTTAGATATAATTTCATGTATGTCATATGTTGTCCCATTAGCAAGAAGTTTGGTCACAATGTCAGTTAATTTCATATAGAAGTCATCAAAGGTTTCAGACTCTAGCATAATTAGGGAGTTATACTGGTGAACAAGCATTTGAGTTTTTGCAGCCTTAACTCTAGTGTCACCTTCATGTGCAGTGATCAGTGTATCCCAAGCTTCCTTAGAAGTGGCACAAGATGAGATCCTTTTGAACTCATGTTCATTTATGGACATAAAGATGGCATTATTGCCTTTGTTATTATTTCGAGAAGTTTGCTTCTCTTCTTGTGTGAATTCACTTAATGCTTTCTTAATCCTCTCATTACTCCTTCAGTGGCTAGTTTAGTAGGATAAGTGTATCCATTTTCAACAATATCCCAGACATCATCTCCCAAGGTTCCTTGTATGAAAGCAACCATTCTTACCTTCCAGTAAGCAAAGTTGTTTCCATCAAAGAATGGAGGTCTGATCAAGTTACCAAATCTTTCATTTTTCTCGCCCATTATTTTGATTTTAAGAAAACAATTTCAGAAACACAAGATCTTTTTAAAAATATTTGCAAAGCTCTGTTACCAATTGAAAAATTGTTACTAAAGTCGTTTAATACAAGATTAAACTATTTAAGTAACTCCGAAATATTTTTTGAAGAAAATATTTTCTAAAAATCAAATCAAGTTAATCATAAGATGTGTTTAAAAATATGCACGAGATAAGTTCAAGATTTGTTAACAAGTTTTGGAAAACAAAACTAAAACAGTTTTAAATCAGCACACTAGTAAGAATGAGATGAGAAGATGTAGAAAGATTAATGACAAGAGATTTTTAACGTGGTAAAACCTCACGCAACTGAGGAACACATCCACGACTCCCTTTACGAAGTAAAAAGAAAAATCCTCTAAAATAAAATATAACAATTACAAACTATATAACACACATGCACACAAATCAGTCATATATAAGTTTAGGAATGTACCCACTGGTATCCTTCTAACTTTTCTACAGTTCTGATTATTGATGTTGTTCTCCCAGTTTGATAACTTTCACTTTGTTCCAATCTTTACGTCGACTCTTATTTTAAGATCTTATTACCAACACTGAAAGTGTTATAGTGTGTAGGTGTTTGTGATGGTGATCTAACACATGCATGCACACACCCATGCTTATTTTTTACAAACAGACCTAGAAAATTACAAATCAGATCTATATGCTGTGATTTTAAGTTTCTCTCTTCTTAGGTAACTTGAACCTTGTTTGACCTTTAAGATTAACCCAAAATCCACGGCTATCTTTCTTAGAAGACGTATTAAGATCTTAATCAATTTCAGAGTTTTGAAAATGTTTTGGAAATTGAAAATTGCCAAGTGTGATTTTAACTAGGTCAAAGGTCTTGTTTCAAAAGAACTAGAAGCAGAAAATGATTTTGTTGATTTTGAAGATGAAAACATTTACAGGAAATAATCAACAAAGGATTTCTCAAGGCGAGAAACTATAAATGCAGATCTAAGTGTAATATAACATAAAAAGACTAGATCTATGATTTCCATGAAACAGAAACATAGATCTAACCTAATGTTTAAGTTGGACATAAGATCTTAAAACGAAGAGGTTACATCATGAAACAACTTTCAAACCAACACTCAAAAACTCTCTATATACTGGTTTTTGGTAAAAGGGTTAGGGTTTAAAGAAGTGTTTGGAACGATTTAGGGTTAGGTTTTATAACTCTGTGATTTCTCTCTCTTTTCTCACTCTTCTCTCTTCTCTCTTCTCGCTCTTCTCTCTCTAAATGAAAAAGTGGCAAAAGCTCCTGAAAGGCTTAGGGATATCCTCCTTATATACAGGGCTGAGAAGGATCGAGAAGGGGGTTCGAAATCAAGGACTAAGATTAAATCTTGCCACATTGACTTCCATCCAACGGTTAAAGGTAAGCGGTTGCTTATGAGGCTTCTGATTGGAAGAAAGATATTCACAGGGATTGGAACAAGAACGCACGCAGAGCGTTGATAAGCTTAATCCAAGGGCTGATAATACACGTTGGTTTTCTCTCATAAAAGAAACACACATACAACCAATAGGAAAGAAACAGATGTAAGCCAAATAACGGATAACAAATGCACATCCAAAAATAATTACATAGACACCCTGATTTCTCTAGATCTTTCGGTTCCTACCCAAGTGAACATTTCACGGATAAAACCAATAACTAGAATTTATAGAAAGACCCCAAAACTTTTTAGTTCCATTTTTAATTAAGAAAAAATTATTTTAAAAGCAATTAAAAATTCCCAAAAATTATTTTATGAGAAATTAACACACACAGACAAACAAATTATGCAATATGAGAACAATGTATGTAATCCTAGAGTGTGTCAGTGTTTGTGGTTATACCTTGATCAATCAAATAAGAGGAATGAATTATTTTGAAGAGTCTGAGGTTTTTTTGGTATCTAGGATGGGGAATCAATTTTATCTCTATTTCCAAACTAGATGAACACTTATACAATATAGACTCAAGTGAGTCAAGAGTATAAGGTGCTTCAAAATTAACATGAGTGCCCTAGGTCTGACACCTATATGCGGGTATGAAGTTTTGTTGCGTTAATTGTAAAGGGTTATTCCCTTTGGCACGGCTTCCATGCTATACGTCTTGCTTTTGAGGGAAATTGGTACGTGTGGACAAGCCATTTGATATACCTGAGTGTACGTGAATTTCCTTATGATATGTCTCATGGGTACGATACATGTGATGCAAATTCAATATACTCGATATACGTGAAAAAATTCCCTGTGATATACCTCCCATCATGACTTTGGACAAGCAGTATGATGCGGGGGAACCATTCAATATGCATCGGAGGTACTTGGCCAATGGAAGGTGAGAGTCATATCGCTTAGGTTAACTACGCGCCCATCATGAAGTGACCCTCCAGTTACGGGACAAAATTTGGTCAATAACAATGCTCTTTGGTGAAGAGGTATGCAGAATGCATGATTCTTGATTAGTATCTTATGGAGAGAGTATCCTTATTGATGCTAAGCAGGGGATATGTAAATCTATACTAAGCATGGATATTCACAAGTGTGACAAGTATGAGGTGCGTGCAACATGCGGATATAAGTAATCTTAAGTGCACGTGGTGTGAAGTGTACATGAGGAAATTTCTATAAGTGAGTGAATGGTGATATAAGCATATGGTATGTATGTATAAGGAAGAAAATAAGAACACTCATGTATACAGATTCTAGCCCTCAAATAGTCCCCAACGGAGTCGCCATTGTGGCAATCCCAATCTCAAAAATTTCCTTCGGGGGGATTTCGGTCCCACGTTCCCTCTCTCAAGAGCGATTCGATCGTCGTCGATGTGGGATGAAATGTAGAGAGATGGAGTCTCTAGTCTATTTTACTCAAAACAAACAAAAGAAGATGGATTCGCCCCAAGAAACGGTATTTAAGACATACTAATATATACGAAACCAAAAGTTCGAGGGGGTTCGAAGGCTAAGTTACTGAATGGGAAGGTGTTAGGCACCTACGCCCGTGAGGTCTCTCATGGGCTTGTGTTATTATTTTCCTTTATTTCTCAATGGAATGTGTGCACGTGCATATATAATGGAGATAGGACACGCTCCACTCATATCATGGGAAAAATAGAGTGAAAATGTCCGCAGGAATGCTTCCAAGATAATACAAAATATGATTTATGTGTTTATCATGATATTGATCTCTATAGTTGAATGATAATATGTGTGGGATAAAATGCTAATAAACAGAATATATATATATATATATATAGAGAGAGAGAGAGAGAGAGAGATAAATACATAGATAGATAATAGATGTGGGATTCATAGAGATTGGATAATTCAGAAATGAGGAAACTAGGAAATTAGGACTCGAGTCTCGAATTTTACTCCGAGATGCCTACGTAGCCTATAAAGGCATCAAAGTCCACATAGTTCACATGCAAGACGAGGGTTGGGGTTTATCCCATAAATCTAATCGAGGATTTCTCTTGTTTATGTGTGTGTAGGAAAATGTGTTTTAGTGTGAGAAAGATATGAGAATTCCCGTTTGGAATTTATGCGCAAAACCTCTTTTTCTTTATTTTTGGGTTTTTTATATGAAAAATTAAGTATGTGCAATAATACTAATAAAAGTTATATTAGAGTATGTGATTTAGAGGAATAAAGTGCTAAGAAAGTAATATAATGCGAAACTAAGAGAATTTAGAGAGAGAGTGAGAGATTTGGACCTTCTTGGAGATCTTGAGCTTGATCTTAGATGTTGAAGGGCTTCCCTTGCATTTGAATGAAGATGATGGATGACTTATTTACCAAGCTTGGAAAAAGGATGATGAAAAAGAATGTTGGAAATGGGATTTTGGGTATGGAAATCGCATTGACTTCGAGAGAATGTTTCTAAGATCAGTGAGGGTAATGGATATGAGGTTTTGATACTTTTGGAAATGAGGTCATGCCCTCCTTTTATAGGGTCGTGGAGTTATCGATCGGCATAGCCTGGTCCTGCCAGTCGTTAGGTGACACTTGGCACACTATCGATAAGCAGGGTTCTCGACTTGCTTATTGGCAGTCTCGTGCAGATTTTTTTAGAAAAATGATCGTAGAACGTAATCCATTGATTCGAATCATGCATGGGTCACACCATTGAAAAGGTAATTCAGAGAACTTTGAGAGCCATTTGGAATGCTTCCGAATTCGAGAGTTTGCTTTGGGTCAAATGTGGCTCGAAAGTGCACGTCAGTCCTTTGGATGAGAGATTTTTGGACACAAACGGATCGTTTATCCGTATAGTATGTCATTAAGAGATGTACTTCGAGATTCTAATGAGTTTCAATCGGTTCGAAGAGTTGACTTTAGTTAATTGGGGCCTGGAAGTGCCCGGTGACCTTTCGGGGGAAAATGACTCGTTCGTCCGTACCGTAAGTCAGAATCACGCATGGGGCGGACCATTGGAAAGGGTATTCAGTGCCCTTCAGAAATTCATTTTGGCTCATTCGATCTAAATAGTTAACTTTGGTCAAACAAAGTCCGAGAGCGACCGGGGCTTCCAGATCAGTTTTTGAGAGGAAACAGATCGTTCGTCCGGACCATAAGTCAGAATCGCGCACGGGGCAGACTGTTGGAAAGGTTATTAAGTAACATTCAAAGATTTATTCAGTCTCGTTTGAGATGAGGAGTTGACTTCGGTTAAACAAAGTCTTGGAGAGCTCGGGGGCTTTAGATAAGTACTCGGAGTATGATATAGGGTTTTTAGTGAAATGGGGAGGTGCTAGGGACCTAAGGTGAGACTTAGGGGGTCCTAGAATGTGGTGTCTACAAGTGATTTGTGTAAATTTTAGTGCGTATTTTTATGAGAGGGAGACAAAGATAAAGATATAGGGGAGAGAGAGAAAACATGTATATGTGTGTGTGTGAGAGAGAGAAAATTCACGTGTGTGTGTGTGAGAGAGAGAGTATGTGTAAGAAAGTATGTAAGGGAAAGAATGAGGGTGTGTGAGTAGTGGTTGAAATGTGAGAGTATGAGTTTCTGTCTACGCACGAGAGTGAGTGTAGGTGAGAGAGAGAGAGAGACAAAATATGTTTGCTCACATAATTGAGTGTAAACGTGAGAGATCAAAATCTTTTGGGTGTTAGAGATAGATTTTAGGTGCATGTGTGAGTTTGTTATATATTTTTTTATGTGCATGAGATACTGTATGTGTCGATATGTATATGTTTTTATGTGTCATAGTGAGATATATTTAAAGTGTGTTTTTATGTATGAGTAGGGGGGAGAGTGAATAGGGAGTGAGAGACAGAGAGAGTTAGAGAAAAGGAGAAAAATGTGGTGTGTGCACGCAAGCATGTGTGAGCGAGAGGGAGATGGAAAGAGAAATTATATGTGTGTACGGAAGAAATGGTTTGTGAGAGTGCGAGGGAGATATGTGTGTTCATGTTTTTGTGTGTGTTTCATGAAAGACACAGAGTTGGAGTTTGACAGAGCACTTGCATGTATGGGCGAGGGAGAAATAAGGGGGTAAGAGAAATAGTGCGCATCATAGAGAGGGGAAAAAAGATAAATAGATACAAGTTAGAAAGAGAGAGTGTGGTAGTGAGTGGGTGAATGTGTAAGTGTGTTGTGAGAGAGAGGGAGAGATAGAGAGATGAAATGAGAAATATAAGGTAAGGTGAGTGTGTAGATGGGTGGATATGTGTGTTTATGTGTGTAAAAGAGAGAGAGAGAGAGAGCATGTGTAAGGGGTGTGAGTAAATGTGAAAATATGTGTGTACACATGCATATGAGAGAGAGAGAGAGAGAGTAAGTTATGTATGTGTTAGTGATAGCGAGAGGGAATATGTGAGAGTGAGATGGTGTGTGGCGGAGTGTGACCATGTGCATGTCTGAAGCAATGGGTTCATGGGTGAGAGATAAAAGGGGTGGCGTCGATGTGTGATTTCATGTGCAAGTGTGTGTAAGTGTTTGTGAGAAAGAAGAGAGACAGTGCAAGGGGTGAGATAAAGAGGGAGAGAGTGTGAAGGAGAGCAGACATGCGTATTTATAAATTTGTGTGTGTGCATGATTTTGTATATGTGTGAGAAAAAGAAAGCAAAAAAATGGGTATGTAATAATGTATGTGCTTTAGAGTGTGTTTGTGTGTCTTTGGTGAGATAAAAGGGAGGGAGAGTCGGAGAAAGAGAAGTTATTTGTGTAAGTTTTTGTGTAGATTTATACGAGAGAGAAAGAGGGAGAGAGAGAAAGCATGTAATTTATGCTGTGTGTGTGAGAGAGAGAAAGAGAGAGAGCATATGTGGGGAAGTGTGTGAGAGCGAGAGAGCATTCCTGGGTGGGTGGGTGAGTAGTTGTTCAAATATGAGAGCGTGAGTTTGTGTCTATATACGAGAGTGCGCATATAGGTCTGAGTGAAAAGGGTTATGTATTCTTGTGTGATTATGTGTATACATTAGAGATCAAAAGAGTTTGGGTGTTAGAGAAAGAGTGATTGGGTGTGCGCGTGAGTGTGTTATATGTGCTTTTGGATTTGTGTGCATGTTATGTTTTATGTGTGAGATATAAAGATTTAAAGTGTGTATGTGTGTTTGACAAGGAGGAAGAGCGAGAGATCATGAATGGGAGAGTGTGCATGTGAGAGGGAGTTAGAGAAAGAGAGAAAAACGTGGTGTGTGCATGAAAATGTGTGTGAGAGAGAGAGAATTAGAGGGAGAGGGAGAAATAACTTGTATGTGTGTGTAAGAAGTGTTTGTGAGAGTGTGAGATAGAATGTTAGTGTTCATATTTATGTTTGTTTTAATTTTTTTGTATGTGTTTCATGAAAGACAGGGAGTTGGTGTGTGACAAAGCACTTGCATGTATAGGCGATAGATAGATAGATAGATAGATAGATAGATAGATAGATAGATAGATAGATAGATAGATAGATAGATAGATAGATAGATAGATAGATAGATAGATAGATAGATAGATAGATAGATAGATAGATAGATGGACGGATGGATGGACGGATGGATGGATGGATGGATGGATGGATGGATGGATGGATGGATATATAGATAGATAGATAGATAGATAGATAGATAGATAGATAGATAGATAGATAGATAGATAGATAGATAGATAGATAGATAGATAGATAGATAGATAGATAGATAGATAGATAGATAGATAGATAGATAGATAGATAGATAGATAGATAGATAGATTTATAGATAGATAGATAGATAGATAGATAGATAGATAGATAGATAGATAGATAGATAGAGAGATAGATAGAGAGATAGAGAGATAGATAGAGAGATAGATATATAGATAGATATATAGAGAGAGAGATAAATAGATAGATAGAGAGAGATAGAGATAGAGATAGAGATAGAGATAGAGATAGATAGAGAGAGAGAATATGTATATATGTGTATGTGTGTGTGACAGACAAAGATGGAGAGGGAGAGCATATGTGGGGGAGTGAGAGAGAGAGAGAGAGTCGGATAAATAAAAAAGAATGTGGGAGGGTGAGAAAGAGAGAGGGGGATAGATAACTAGTATGTGTGTAATAAAGTGTTTGTTGTGAAGAAAATATAAGAGGGCATGTGCATGTTCATGTGTGTGTCTATGTTTCGAGAGAGAGGGGGAGTTGGAGCGTGACAGAGCATGCGCGTGTGTGTGAGAGAGAAAGAGGGAGAGATAAAGAGATAACATATATATGATAGTTTATGTGCGTGATAGAGTAAGAATGTGTGTGTAAAATAAAAAGTGTTCATCGGAGATAGATAAATATATATATATATATATATATATATATATAGAGAGAGAGAGAGAGAGAGAGAGAGAGATAGATAGATAGATAGATAGATAGATAGATAGATAGATAGATAGATAGATAGATAGATAGATAGATAGATAGATAGATAGATAGATAGATAGATAGAGAGAGAGAGAGAGAGAGAGTTTGTGTGTGGTGATGAGTGTGTGAATGTGTAGATGTGGTAGAGGGAGATGGATATAAATAGGGAGATAGGATACAACACATGTTTGGATGAGTGGATATGTGTGTGTGTGTGTGTTTGTGTGTGAGAGAGAGAAAGAGAGAGAGAGAGAATGTTTTTGGTTTGTGAATAACTGCACAAAATGTGTGTGCATGCATGTGTATGAGAGAGAGAGAGAGAGAGAGAGAGAGAGAGAGAGAGAGAGAGAGAGTTTTGTATGTGTGTTAATGATAGCAAGAGGGAATATGTGAGTAAGTGAGAGAGTATGGGGAAGAGTGTGAGCGCGTGTGTGTGAGGGAGTGAGTGCATGGGTGAAAGAGAGAGGAGAAAGGATGCATCTGTGTGATTTCATATGCATGTGTGTGTGTGTGTGTGTAAGTGTTTATGAGAGAAAGTGTGTGAGAGTGCATAGAGGAGTGAGATAAAGAGAGGGAGAAAATGTGAGAGTGCTCACGCATGTGTATTTATAAATGTGTGTGTATGTTTTTCCCCCTCTATGAGTGAAAGGAATAGAATGTAAGTGCATGTGATACATTATGTTCTTAAGAGTGTTTGTGTGTCTTAGTGAGAGAGAACGAGTCAAAGAAAGAGACTAATATGGTTTGTGTATTTTTATATGGCTATGTATGAGAGTGAGAGAGTGTGTGAGAGAGAGAGAGAGAGAGAGAGAGGGGGGGCACTTGTGTGTGTGTGTGTGAGAGAGAGAGAGAGAGCATGCATGGGGAATTATGTGTGAGAGAGCAAAATAGCATGTGAGGAGGAATGTGTGAGTAGTTGTTCAAATGTGAGTGTGTGGTTATGTCTATATACAAAAGTGAGTGTAGGTCAGTGTGAGGGATAGGGAGTATGTTTGCTTGTGTAATTGCGTGTATGAGTGAGAGATAGAAAGCATGTGTGGGTGTCAGAGGGAGAGTGATTATGTTTGCATGTGTGTGTTGTATGTGTTTTTGTGTTTTGTGTGCGCGAGATATTGAGTGTGAGTATTTTGGTGTATGTTCTTGCATGTGTGAGATAAAGATAATGTGTGTGAGACAGAGAGGGAGATGGAGAGAGCATGTGTGGGGGAGTGTGCGAGAGAGGGATAAAGTACTTGTATGTTTATGTAAGAAAGTGTTTTTCCATGAGAGGGTGTGAGAGAGCATCCATGTGTTCATGTTCATGTGTGTCTATGTGTTTTGAGAAAGACAGATAGATAGAGTGTGACAGAGAATCAACATGGGTGAGTGAGAGAGAGAGGGACATAAAATGTGTGATAGTGTACATGCATGATTGAGAGAGAGTGTGTGCTTATGGGTGTGTGTGAGAGAGATATAGTGTGTATGTTTATAAGTCATGGAGTGTACCTGTGTGTGACAGATGGAGGAAGGGACAATGTGTGTATGTTTATAGGAGAGAGGGAAAGACATAAAGAGACACTAGTGTGAGAGAATGAATGTGTTATTATGTGTGTGTGTGTGTGTATGTGAGAGAGAGTGAAAGAGATATGGAGAGCAAGTGTGGATTGGTGTGTGTGCATGTGTGTGTGTGTGTGTGTGTGTGAGAGAGAGAGAGAGCATGTGTAGGGATATGAGTAACTGTTCAAATGTATGTGCGAGCGTGTGTATGTGTGAGAGAGGGAGTGTTGTGTATGTGGGTCAGTGATAGCAATAGGGAATATGTGAGTAAGTGAGAGAGTGCATCTGCGTATGAGCGTGTTGTCTGTATTTTTATGTTTATGTGTGCACGAGATAATATGTGTGTATCATTATGTATAGGTTTTTGTGCATGTGAGAGGGAGATTTAAAGTGTGTGTATGTATGTGACAGGTAGGGAGTGTGTGAAAGTGTTAGTAAGGGAGTGTGAGAGAGAGAGAGTCAGCGAAAGAGAGAAGAATGTGGTGTGTGTGTGTGTGCGCATGCATGTGTGTGAGAGAGGAAGAGGATAGATAACTTGTATGTGTATATGTAACATAGTGTTTGAGTGTGGGAGAGAGTGTGCACATTCATTTGTGTGTGTGTTTTGAGAGAGATAATGAGATGGACTGTGACAGAGCACGTTCAAGCATGTGTATAAGAGAAAGAGAAAGTGTGTATGTGATAGTGTATGTACATGAGAGAGAGTGAGTGTTTATCTCTTTGTGTGTGTGAGAGATAAACTGATATATATATATATATATATATATATATATGATATAGAGAGAGTGCTTATGATAAAAGTGTGCCAAAATATAGGAAATAAATAAATTGATCAAGTGAGAGAGAGAGTGTGTGGTGGTGAGTGGGTGAATGGGTAAGTGTGTATGTATATGTGTGTGTGAGAGAGATAGGGGATAAAGTGAGAGAGATAGAGTTCGTCACGTGTGTGGATGGGTGGATAGTTGTTTACGTAAGAGAGAGAGAGAGAGAGAGCATGTGTAGATGTGGGGGAGTGAGATAAAGAGAGGGAGAGAGTATAAAAGATCTCATCCATGTGTATTTATAAATGTGTACATGTGTGCTTTTATGCGTTTGGTGGAGGGGGGGGGGGGATGAAACGTGTGTATGATAAGGTATGTGTTTATAGTGTTTTTTGTGTGTCTTGGGGTGAGAGAGAGAAAGAGTCGAAGAAAGAGAAGAATGTTATTTGTGTGTGTTTTCTATGTGTATATGTATGTGAGTGAAGGAGAGGGAGCATGTATGCGTGCATGTGTGTGAGAAGGAGTTATAGAGAGAGAGAGCATGCATGGGGAATTATGTGTGTGTGTGTGTGTGTGTGTGTGTGTGTGTGAGAGAGAGAGAGAGAGAGCACGTGTGGAGGAGTGTGTGAGTTGTTGTCCAAATGTGAGAGAGAATGTTTATATTAATGTATGGGAGTGTGTGGGTGTGTGAGAGAGAGAGAGTGAGAGGGAGTATGTTTGTTAATGTAATTTTGTGTATACGTGAGAGATAGAAAGCGTGGGAGGTGTTATAGAGAGTGATTGTGTGTACATGGGTTGTATATGTTTTTCTATTTGTGTGTGACAGTGTGTGAGTATTCGTATATGTTGTGTGTGTGCATGCATGAGAGAGAGAGAGAGAGAGAGAGAACATGTCTATATGTGAAACATAGAGGGAGATGGAGAGAGCGTGTATATGAATGTGTGTGTGTGTGTGTGTGAGAGAGAGAGAGAGAGAGTTAGGTAAAGAAACAAGTTTATAAGGGGGTATAAGAGATAGAGGGAGAGTGAACTTTTATGTTTGTAAGAAAGTGTTTGTCTGTGAGAGGGTATGAAAGAGAATGTGTGTATGTGTGTGTCTTTGGATAGAGACAGGGAGATGGAGTGAAATAGAACACGCACATGTTTGTATCAGAGAGAGAGAGAGAGAGAGAATGATAGTGTATGTGCGTGAGCGAGAGAAAGTGTATTTATATATTTGTCAGAGTGTGTGTTTGTGTATATGTGAGGGAGTGTGCTTGTGTGTGTGTGTGAGAGAGAGAGAGATAGAGAGGGGTAATTATGCGTGTTTTAATTTGTTGGATAGACAAGGAAAAAGATAAAGAGAACTAAGTGAGTGGGTGAATGTGTAAGCGTGTGCGTGAGAGAGAGTATGAGATATCGAGAGATAAAATGAGAGAGAGAGAGAGAGAGAGCGTGGCGTGTATGTGGATGGTGGATAGGTGTGTGTGTTTATGAGAGAGAGAACATGTGTAAGAGGTGTGAGTAATTATGCAAATGTGTGTTCACACATGTTATGAGAAAGAGAGAGAGAGAGAGAGTTGTGTACATGTGTCAATGATAGAAAGAGGGAATACATGAGTAGTGAGAGAGTGTGATGCAGAGTGTGGGCGTGAACGTGTGTGAGGGAGTGGGTGCATGGGTGAGAGAGAGAAAGAGAAGGGGTGTCTCTATGTGTGATTGCATGTGCATGTGTGTATAAGTGTTTTTGAGAGAGAGATAGTGCACGAGAGTGCATAGGGGAGTGAGATAAAGAGAGGGGGAGAGTGTAAGATAGCATGTGCATGTGTGATTTTAAATGTATGTGTAAGAGAGAGAAAGAAAGAAAAATTGTGTATGTGATAGTGTGAGAGAGAGCGAGAGAGCATGTGTGGATGGGATAATGAGTAGATATATAAATGTGAGTGTATGTGTTTGTGTCTATGTACGAGACTATGTGTGAATGTGAGTGAATGAGAGAAAGAGTATTTCTTGTCATGTGATTATATGTATATGTGAGAGATCCAAAGAGTTTTGGCATTAAAGAGAGTGGTTATGTGCACATGTAAGTGTATTATATGTGTTTGGGTATGCGCGAGATAGTGTATGTCGGTTTGTATGTGTTTTTGTGTGGATGAGAGAGAAATTTAAAGTGTTGGGGGAGTGAGAGATCGTGACTGGGGAGTGAGAAAGATATATATATATATATATATAGAGAGAGAGAGAGAGAGAGAGTTAAAGCGAGAAATAAATGTGGTGTGTGCACACAAGTGTGTCACATCCTTATTTCCCGAGAATGAGGTTTTATCTTAAAAAATTTTAATCTTAAATAAGCCTGAATACTAGAACAACTGAGGCATTTATTGATACTCAAATGTTTTACAACTGTACTTTAAGAATTCATTCTTATATCAGACTTCTGTACATATGCATTTCTTCTGTTGAGCTATGCTTCCTCTCTTCTAATGAGACCTCTCTTTGCCTTTCTGTGTTAACTGATTCTGAAATGTTCATCGTTGCCTATAGGTACCTATTTAAAATAACTTAAAAGGAAGGAATAAGACAACTTTGGCCAGTAGATGATTCTTCTTCTGTAACAAAGGAAAAAATAGTTTTTGAAGATTAGTAACATCATGAGTACATAAGAAGTTGGATTCAACACTTAAACTGATATGAGCACAATAATACATGATGATATTTCTACAATTAGAAATATCAAGGATAGAATAGGTTAAAGGTTATGGATGGTTTCTAAACAAATAACCCATAATTATCTGTTTAGAGGCTTTAGGGCAATAGACATACACACAACAAATCAATCCAAATAATTGGAGATAATCAATCCAAAAACTTTGGAGATAAAGTAACCGTGCTAAGACAATACTAAGAGAGGCATTCCATATGGTAAGCAAAAAAACTAGGCCCTCAACATATGAGTCCTACTATCCAAATAATATAATCGTGGTTGTAACGATAGATTATTCCCCGATGTTAATGTATGCTATAATAGAACAAGTCCAATGAATCAAATTAAATGGTATCATTGCATAAAATCAACATAGGGTTTTAAAATCAGAATCAATTGCATGTAAATGTCTGAACTACTCAAATGAGTTTATAAATGATAATAAGATCAACTTGGATAATCACATCGTAATATCAACAATTGGTGTAATCAAAATCATTGTGAGAAATAATATCGAATAAAAAATCATCTACCATAATTTTGTGGGATTTTGACTGGTTTGGTACAAATTGCATTTGATGCCTTTGGATATGATTTTAGGTAAAGGTTACTATAGATAATCACAAAACAAATATTTACCAGTCTATATTGTGATGAAAGTTTTTCGTATTCGTATTTCAGTTCGAAATTGACTAAACTAACTTGGATATTCGAATACTGAATTCATATGTACATAGTATTTCTTTTAGGATCAAACTCCTAGTTCTTGTAAAATGATATAATTCATTAGAATAATTTTTGGGAAAATCAAATAATGTTTTATAAATGAGTATTGTGGTTTATAATAAAAAAAAGTTAGGTAATATAGAAAAATTATAGTACAAGCATTACAGAATAAAATGGTAAATTTAACTAGTATTCGGGGTCCATAATTAACACAATGGTCTAATTTTAGCATCATTAAAAATAGTACCAATTATAAAATATTTATACACTAAAATATTCGTTTTGACGTTGTGAATCCAAAGGTACGTTTCGTGTATTTTTTTTTTGCAACGCTTTAAAAGAAATGAATTTTTGAAGATGACAAAACTCGCCCTTTTTGCGTGGATTTTTTAAATTCACCGTCAACTTATAAAATTAACAGTATTCTTCTCCGGGTACATTTAAATGACATAAAAAAAACTATGATTAATAATTTGACCACTCAGTTTTACTTTCATTCCTTATAACACACACGCATTATACATATATACATAATGTGTTCCTTTTTAAACTAACCAACACACACGCATTCCATCTCCCTAATTGTTTTAAAGGAGAACTCCATACCTGTTTAAAAATAAAAAATCCATAACTGTAAAACCCATCTACACATAAAACACCATGGTTGTTTTTAAAACCTCTCTCTCTCTCTCTCTCTATATATATATATATATATATATATATATATGAGAAGAAGTAAGGTTACACATATGGATAGGATGGTGGGGAATATAAGGTTGGGTATGTGTTATTTGGGTTTGTGGTTGTAAGAGGTAGTGTGTAGGTTTTTTTCTTTATCCGTAATTGGGAGGAGATGTCTTAAGTTCAAGTATAGGGTATTCTTAGTTTCTTCTCTTAAGTTTTATTTTTAGAAATTTAAACTTTGAACCCCTTAAGTTTTGACATGCCAAACATTATTTTTTTATTTTAGCTTATATTTGAATTTTAGTTTTAAAGTAACTTAATATTAAAAATATTTAAGTGTACACGGTACTCACACGTGTCATGAATTTTTCGGGAAAATATATTCGATACTAAATGATTTAAAAGTTGTTATTTATTTGCTAACTTATTTAAAAAAAATATTATTTCAAGAATTAAATTTTTAAGACTTTACTTATATATATAAATATATATATATATATATATATATATTAAAAAAATACGGGTTATTACAAAATGTGTGCGTGTGAGAGAGGGATAGGTCAAGAGAACTTGTATATGTGTAAGTAAGAAAGTATGAGAAAACATGTCCATGTTCATGTTTATGTATGTGTTTTCTGAGAGATAGAGAGTTGGGTGTGACACCCTGCCTATTCTAATACCGGCTGATTAAGCCTTTATTAAAATAAACAAGAATTAAATACAATATCATTATCACTGTCGTACAAGTAAAGACAACCAACTTATATATGTACCAAATAAAATGACAGTCAAATTGAGAAGATAATAGTCATAAATAATGTAAACCGAATAAATCATAGGTTACCACAAATAATATCAACATACATATTCTACCGAGAAATAGTAGGAAATATTTGACTCAAAAGTAATGCCATATCCATCTATGGGAAACACACCCAAAAGGAAATACTAAAATTGAATCTTATCAAGAAAGAAAGAACTGAGGCAGCTACAATCAAATCTTGTAGCATCCTCAACTAATGCACGCAATCACATGAAGAAGAGACTAACAATGCGGTCTCTGCTGCGGAACACCTGAGGTTTTAAAAAAAAATATTTTCCAGCGAGTCAAAACTGGAAAAACATTTGAAAAATGTATGCAAGTAGTTAAATGTCGTAAATGTAAAGGTGCAGTGTATTACCTTCATAATTAATTTTCCAATCGCACTCACTTGAGACCTTTACTTACCTTTCATCTACAATGCACACCTAACACATTCATTTCATTATCCTAAACATGCTACCCAACATAACTAGGACAATAACTAGTAACATAGCCCATCCTTCTAATAATCGCGACTAACTAATATGCACTACTTTGATTAGGTATAGTTTCATAGGTATTAGATGGCTACACATGTGCTTTAAATAGACATTTAGACAACTATATCATATACACCTACATATATATCACTCACTATATACATATATACCACATCCCCAGAGCAGGATCTCGTGGATGCATCCTTTGTGTGCTATCAGACTACAGGCATACAACATACTACAATTGGGCCATCGGGTCGAAATCTCACCACCGAACCCAAATTGTAAACACAAATAATAGAGGCGGTCATAAACATATGTTTGGGGGTCTTAACCATAACACATCACCCCAAACCAATCTCCAAACTAATGCCTAGCCTCACACATGGATAGTGGCCATGCAACAGTATTGCGACCTTGGGAATCAATCAAACATATGCCAGGGTAAACTAACCACTACGGGCAACCTCCTATCGATAGTACTACCAAGTAGGTATGTTCCAAACCAATCCCAAAGTTTGAACCGACTTCCCAATTTTCAATTTAGTGTTCACTCACTTGTTAATCGATTCGTCTCACTCTAATATAACTAGTGGTTGGCCTAAAAAATGTACCAACCCCCTGATAATATTCCCAGGTTGAAATCTATTCTAGGAATCCATATGCCCATTTATCCAACACTAACTGGTCAAAATAACGAGAAATGAAATTTCTGGATAGGCCAAAAAGATGAATTGGTTCGCAGGTAGACCGAACCGATTTGTTCTAGTGAACCGATTTGCTCCCCCGGTGAACTGGTTTGATTTGATGGGCTGACCTTCGTCTTCAATCTCAAGATTTCATCTCCCAAACCCATCCACGAAGGTCTTAAACCTCCAAAAATGATAAATTAAGATACTAAATACATATATAAACATCTCAGATTTATTTTAAATCAGATCTAAACTCGAATCCAACATTTAATCTCAAGGATTCCTAATCATTAATTCAATTCACTCAATCTAGAATTAATCAAACTTTAAAACCCATTGACTTAACCCCTATCAACACTAATCATTATCATATTCAAATTCCCAGATTTAAATCACAAATTTCATCCATATTAATACCCAATCACATTAAACACAAATCAAACCTCTTGATTATTCCCCGTGATTACATCCTTAATTTCTAGATTAATAATTAATTAACTATGGACATAATTAACTGCAGAAAAGCAAATCTAAAGCAAGTAAACACTTGCCTTGATGGATTAAATTCTGAGCTTAACACATTCTAGATGAATTGATTCCGAAGATGGCCCTTCCTGTCTTCTCCAATCTTGATTTCTCTCCTTTTCTCTTATTTTCTCTTCTCTTTTGGTCTTTCCCTTAATCTCCACTAAGCAAAGGTTATATGAGGTTACTATCCACCGCACTAAACCTTAAATACCTCTTAATTAAACCCTAATTTCGTATTTGGGTTAAGTCCTAAGGGTAAAAAGATGACATACCCCTATACGGGTCGTTCTATGTCTAAAAAGCCCCTAGAACCCCACTATAACCCCTTGTAGCTATTCTGAACTATTTCAACCCATTCCAAATCACCAAACAAATACAAAAGACCATACGAGTAACCAAACTAAAAATGTTCAACCGTTTCATTAATCGGGCTCGACACATGCGTACAGTACGCTTCACCCTTAAATATTTAAATCCGTTGTTTTAACTCTCTAATCACATAATATAATAATTCGCATCGTTATTTAACTTTTACATGCAAGTAAATAATTTTAATCATAAATGTTAATCTTAAACCCGTTAATTAATATTTATCGAAATTAATTTAATTTAACAATTAAATTAATAATTAAATGCACATGTTGGATAAAATACTCTTAAAAGTACGAGGTATTACATTATCACCTCCTAATAACGGAGTTTCGTCCTCAAAATTAGAATTTACCTTCCATGAAGAGTTCTGGATGCTTTTCTCACATGTCATCCTCATTCTCCCATGTCGATTCGGCGACATTGTGATGCCCCACTGCACACGTACTAATGGCACCACCTTTAAATGAAGATTTGGCTCACTACGATCAAAATGGCAACATGTTTCTCCTCATAAGTAATGTCTAGATGAAATTCTATCTCCTTTAATGATATATTCTAGTAATCCAAGTCATCCATGAAGCACCTCCTTAATGATGACACGTGGAACACATCGTGAATCTGTTGTAAGTGCTCCGATAAGGCAAGCCTATATGTAACCATCCATACCCTATTAAAAAATGGGAAAAGGACCCATATAACTAGGTGTTATCTTCCCTTTCTTCCTGAGCCTCATTACTCCCTTCGTGGGAGATATCCATAATAACACCTGATCACCCACGATAAAGTCCAAGTGCCTCCGATTTGCATTTACATAACTCTTTTGATGATCGTGAGCTACTAGAATACGAATCCTAATCATCTTAATCTTCGTCGATGTATCTTCAATCACGGAAGGCTGAAGAAGCTTGTTGTCTTATAACCAACACGACAGCGAATAACAAGGTCTCCCGTATAAGGCCTCGAAAGGCTCCATGCTAATAGTAAACTGGTATGAGTTATTATACATAAACTCTAACAACGGTGGATACTACTTCCAACTGCCATTAAAATCCAGAATACACATTCTTAACATATTCTCCAGCATTTGATTCACCCTCTCCGTCTGCCAATCGGTCTGCAGGTGATACGATGTGCTCAAACACAATTCCATCCTCATCACCTCCTGAAAACTCTACTAGAAGTGGGACACAAAGATCTTGTCTCGGTCTAAAATAATGTTGAGTGGGAATCCGTTATTATCATTATCCCTGTAATGAAAAGTTAGGCATACAGCTATGCCATATAGTTAACTCGAACAGGTAAGAAATGAGTTACCTTAGTCAAATCGTCCACAATAATCCAAATGGGATCATGACCCCTCTATAACGTTGGTAACCCCATGATAAAATCCATCGACATGTTCTCCTATTTACACACCAAAATCTACAATTGTTTCAAAACCCTGACTAGTCTCTGATGATCAACCTTAACCATATGGGAAGTGGTGCAACTGGAGATAAACACTGTTATGTACGTTTTGTACTGACCCACCAATTCCACCTCCTCATATCTTAGTCCATATTATTCCCCCTAGACGAACTGAGAATCGTGACCCATGCGACTCCTCAATGACTGTGTGTCGCAGGTCCTTATCATTTGGGATAATCAATCTCCCACTGAATCATAAGACCCCGTTAAAACTAACTGAGTAAGACTCTGCACCGTCTTCAAATAACTTTCATATCTTCTCCTGATTAGAAGGATCCCCTGTTAGTGCCTTCATAACTCTTAAAATGATCACGAGTGTAGTGGTCTTCACTTCTATATAAGCCCTAAGTATCTTCTCCCCCTGACGAAGCTCAACTTACTTCTCTTTGTAGACTGTTGCCAATTATCCCATAAACATAGGGTTTAATGGATCTACCACCATGTTATGCTTTCACGGATGGTACTGAATATCAAATTGGTAGTCCATTACGAATTTAAACCACCTATACTGCCTCATATTCTGCTCCTTCAGCGTGAAAAGATACTGTGGTGATTTATAATCCATAAACAATCAAAACTTCTCCCCCAATAAATGATGCCTCCAAATCCTCAAGGCAAAATCAACTTCTGCTAACTCTAATTCATTCATCGGGTAGTTCTTCTCGTGAGTCTTAAGCTTGCAAGATAAAAACATTATAGCATGCTCCTCCTATTGTAGAACTCCTTCAAGTCTCTATAGGTATGTATCGATAAAAATAAAGTACTCCACTCCTCCCCTAGGCAATGCGAACACTGGGGTTAAAGTCAACCCGCTGTTTAGCTCATAAAAAGTTAACTGACAGTGATTATACCAAACAAACGGTATGACCTTACGAGTCAAATTTATTAAAGGACCCGTAATCTTAGAGAACCCTCTAAGAAACCTGCGGTAGTGACCTGCTAACCTTAGAAAACTACGAACCTCCATCGATGTCGTAGGCTAGCCCCACTCCTTTACCGCTAACATTTTCCTCTGATCCATCAAAACCTCCCTCTCGAAGACTATATGACCTAAGAGCTGCACCTCTCGTAACCAGAATCCACACTTCTCTGACTTAGCATATGACTGATGGTCCAACAAAGTCTAAAGAACCATTTACAAATGCTTTGCGTGCTCGATATTTGTCCAAAAATAACTCAGGATGTCATCTATTAAGATAATGAAAAGTTAATTTAAGAAATCCATGAACACTCTATTTATGAGATCTATAAAAACTGTCAGTGGGTTGGTTATCCTAAACGGCATAACCATAAACTCATAATACTCTTATCTCATTAAGAATGTGGTCTTAGGGACATCCTCCTCCTTCATATGTAACTAATGTTAACTTAATCTTAAATCAATCTTTGAGAAGTAGGTTTCTCTTCTCAGTTGATCGAACAAGTCATCGATACGCAGTAACATATACTTGTTCTGAGTCGTGATCTTGTTCAACTCCTGGTAGTCAATACCTTAATAACCCATCTTTCTTATTAAAAAATAGTACTGGAGTGCCCCAAAGGGAGGTACTCCTATGGTTAAATCCCTGCCTTAAAAAGCTACTGAATTCGATCTCTCAATTCTTTCATCTCTAATGGAGCCATACGATATGGCGCGCGTACTATCAGCCTAGTCATCGACATTAAGTCTATTACAAATTTAATCTTCTAACTCGACAACAACCCCAATATATCGTGAAATACATTAGAAAATTCCCTAACTATAGGGATAAAATCTAATGAGATGATAATACCCTCCGAAGTATCCTCCTAGATGTAATATAAATGCATAATCGACCCGCCCTTGGGATGAGGCATCACCACAAGAAATATATCCTGCCCTAGAATAGCAAACATGATAGTCCTAATATAACAGTCAACCAACGCTCTATACATCATTAACCAATTGATCCCCAACATAACGTCATACTCATACATCTCCAAAATGAGCAAATACGCTACCAAACATAACTTCCCAATATACAGACCCATTCCCCTAAAGATGTAACGGATAGAGACCCGATACCCAATGGTGAATCTAGGGTCATAATAATATCATACGTCGTATCCATTAAGCCCATCTCTCGTGCGAATATAACGATAATAAAAAAAATCTTACGCTCATGTGTCAAATAATACCCGTCTAATGTGTTCGTGAATAGGAAACACACCCTTAACTACTGGCGACGTTAGTGGAATAATTTGATTATGGACATTATAAACATGACCAAACTGTAGTTTCCCCTACTTAGGTAGCACTGATGGATCTACATGTGGGGATGGTAGTTATGGAAGGCACTGCCCCTATGGGCATCTTGCTGCTGACCCCTATCTCTATTCGAGCAAGCACGCTGCATGTGGCCCTGCTCCCCACACACGAAACACCTCCCTGCAAAGTCTTTCAGCCTATGGACCTACTATCCTTGACGAGGATGCCCCAGTCGCTAGCCCTACTGGCCCTGATATCCCATGTCCTGGTGGACTTTGGTCTGTTTCCCCAGGCGATTCTAGACCTGAGGATCACATTGTTGGCCCTAATGGCCCTACATGTGCCCACTATTACCCAACCTGGACCTCTTAGCGGAGTTCCTATGCTAGGAAACCTACTCCTGTTGCTTTCCCTACTTTTACGACACCTCTTTATCGTCGCTACCCCTAGTCTTGCGATGCTGGATCGACTCACTCGACCTTTTTGCTCCCCTCAGATTGGAGAGATAATCCTAGTAGTGTAGCGGTGTTAATGCCATCAGTGTAAGTCCTCAATGTTGGGTTACCCAACAGATGTTGACGAATTCTCCACATGATCTCGTCCATGAACTTTAAGATTCTCTTCTCATCCGTGTTAACCACATTTGGCATAAATTTTGCTTGACAACCCCTCCTCGTACTTGGCCACTATCACGTCTTCCTGTGTGAGGTCTAGAAATATCATCATCATCTCAGTCTGTACTACTAACGGACAAAACTTACGATCAAACTACCCCCAAAACTTCTGAATAGTCAGAATATCCCTCTCCTCTAGCATGTTGACTAACTCCCACCACTACAAAGATCCTACAATTAGCTTAAAAGTATCTAGTGATTGCTTCTGAGTGTCACTACACTCAACCATACGAAGTTGCCTATAGATATTTTTCTTCCTTTGGCTCATTGCAACCACATATGCACTCCCCTGAAACTCTAGTGGATGGCCCTTTTGAAAGGCCTCCCTAACTAAATCCCATACTGACAACAGAGCGTGAGTTTGTACCAGTACTACCACTAGTGGATGTGCCCGAGGAAGGTTCGACGCCAAGGCTGCTAGGGAAGCATTAACTACCTGCGCTATTATGGTAGTGACCTCTGCTACGGTCACAGTCTCTTGGGCGTCCTGCGGCTACGGTTAAGCCTCCCTCTTAGCAACTCTTCTTGCTGCCCTAGTCTCCCTCTCCTGGTATTTATAAACTCAAACAAAAAAAAATTGTATGAGATTCCACTTAAATATCTAACAGTAACAGCAGAAAGAAAATGCACAATATAACAACAACAGTCCTAAACATTGGGCTCTATATCAAAGGAACGCAACGCTAATAATGTAGTAAATCCGCACAGATCCTAAAGAACACTAGAACCCGATGCGCTGATACCAATTTTGATATCCCTCCTATTATAATACTGGTTGATCAATCCTTTATTAAAATGAAATAGGAATCAAATATGATTTCATTCTTAGTATCACTATCGTAATAAATAAATAAATATAACTAACATAAATTTATACCAAATAAAATGCCAGTCGAGCTGATCGAGAATAATCATAAATAATATAAACCGAATAAACTAGGGTTGTGCATGGTTCGAGTTTGTTTGGTTCCACTATAAAACTAAAAGCAAAACCAAAACCAAAACCAAATCAAAATTTTTATAGAATCGAAGCGATGGTTCTCTATATGGTTCTGGTCGATTTTCGATTCCTGTTGATTTGTGATTGAAGCATGAAATTAAATAGACTAAAATACATGAAATTAAATAGACTAAAATACATGAAATTAAATAGAATATCCCAACATTCTAGAATAAAATACATGAAATTAAACAGAATATTCTAACAACATAGTGATTGAAGCATAATCTGAGATACATCTTATCCAATACCAATCCATGAACTGTTACTACACAAAAAAGGAAAAAATTAGGATAGCAACGGATCTAAAGCGAAACAGTACGCGTGAAATGTAAAAATGAAAAAAATAGGATAATAAAGGACAACACATATTTCAAAGGGGCTTACTTAAAAAGGGTATGTCCTAAAAATAGGACAGCAAAGGACAATATGAGCAGGGGTTAAAAATAGGGGTGTCTTAAAAATTAGATAGACATATTTAAAAAAAATAGGATTGTCTTAAAATGTGTTAACAAATTAATGGACCATTCAACATGAGTAGGGTTTATGTCACTAAATTCCTTAAAATGTCTGAAACAACAATACATATATATATGGTATGGGGTCAAAACATAAAAATACCTTTTCTTCCCTATTGTCTCTCTATATAATCAAATACAGGAATATTGATTGCAATAGTTCAACATAAGAAAAAAGAAAAATAATCATATTAGGACAATTTCATACACGGGCGTACTTTCTTAATACTCAGGACAAATTTAATAGGAGAGTTAGGGCTATTTTACCTCAAGTCAACAAGGGTGTACTAGATAAAATTTCTACGAGTTCGGGATCTTCTGTGATGACTGAAAATAACATATTTTTACATATTAATAAGTGAGTTAAATAAAATATTTTTTACATATTAGTAAGAAAAAAAAAAGAGGAATTTTTTTAATAACAAGTATTAGATTCTAGACCGACATTTCATCCAATTCCATATCAACTTCTAGTTGTAGTGGTGATGCGCAAAGCTAATCTTGTTCGTAAATTAAGCACTTTGCTATCTTAGGGGATAGGTAACTACGGGATTGGTCAAGGACATGGCCCCCATTCTCCGTGCTAAAGGCCAAATCCAAAGAAACGGTGGAAACATGAATAAATAAACATCACGTGCCAATAGAGTGAGTGTTTGATACCTATAACTATTCAATCTCCACCATGCTAATATGTTAAAATTTGGCCAAACCTCTGCCACCCCTTCATCAAAATAACTATCAATTTCGAACTTTGATCTACACTTTCTCATTCTTACAAATGTTTCAAAAACTCCGACTACAGGGACTTGGCCTTAGCCATTTCCAATAACATGCCTTCTAATCTCTGAATAGATCCTTTCCATGAATCTCTTCCATCCTATGATTTATTTATGTTCGCACGAGCAACAGATCGTGCAGAATTCTCCTCTTAGGATCTTTCTATGCGAGCTGCAGGCCTGGGATTTGGATATGATTGGGTTGAGCCTTCCCTTAAATCATTTGCTCGTTGAAAATTTCTCGACGTAATCCAAGGAGGATTTATGTTCCTCCTAGGTCCTAAACGATCGAAGGGAGAAACTCTGCTCAACCTTTCCAGAGCGCTTGTTCGTTCTGGATTTAGAGTGACTTTTTCCTGAGAATCTAGAATTCTTATGGGAGAAGTCAAACCAAGTTGATATGAGGGATCACTTGAATTTATAGTATGATGAATTTCAGTACGTATGGATCGTGAAGACGATGGATGCATGCTTCTATAAAAGCTTCGTTGGCCTGATGGGGCAGATACACCATCTTGAATAGTCTGAATAAACTGTCGCATAGTTTCCTGCATAGTCGTTTGTCCCCTGGCTAAGCTGGCCAAGATTCCTGTGATATCGTTTGCATTTGGAGAAGCAGAAGGGTTAGGAGGATTATCGTCATTGTTCGTGTTACTAGATTCTGGGATATCAGCCATTTATGATAGGTTTTTAGTGAAAAACACTACGTATAGTCGGTCCCACAGACGACACCAATCTATTGATGTAAAAAATAAGATTCAATCTAATTAATTAGTCACAGATAAATATGAGTAAAGGAATAAGACAAGAGATTTTTAAAGTGGTTCGGCCTTTATGAAATAGCCTACATCCACTACCTTGTATTACTAGTTGTCTTGCCTTAATCTCGATTATGTTTTCTTATGATAGCTTACCCTACCATAAGGGTATTACAATGTATTTATAGCCCCTGGACTGTCAGTGTGAATAAAAAATATGCCTTTATTGAATAAGCATATACATATGTACATGGTAAGGAATAATCATTGAATTTGTCGTTGTCGTTTGGTCTTCCTAACAAGTTGTTCGATACGCTGAGTAGCTCGGCATATTGAACTTATGTCATGTTAGATGACACGTGTCTTCATATAATCGGTCCACATCAGCTGACTAGTTTTTGTATCAATAGTGGTGGTATGGTTTTTTGATGATGCTTGAGACTATGGACTAAATGGCATTGGTGTAGGGTTTATGGAGAGGGGAGGTTATATAGGATATTGTGAAAATTATTTGATTGTACTAATAAAATTAACAATGATGTTCACATTTATCCTTTTTTTCCCTCTTCTTGATAGGATTTCAATGCAAAAAATATCTTCTTGCTTATTTTTCTTTTTGTTAATTAGTGCATCTCTTGATTTCACTATGTATTGACCACCCTACTTAGGTGTGTAAACATCAAATTGATTCATTTATATTATTATGAACTCTAATTCTTTTTTTTTTTTCATTTCTGGTGAAACAAGGATTTAAATTTATACTTTACCCACTTCATACACTTTTGAATACTTATGAAGTGAGGTACCGAGTAATTGTAATATTTTTCTATGATAACACTATACGAGTACACATTTTTTAAAAGCATGTATACGTTTTTTATTATTATTTGGTCTGAACATTAGTATTTTTTATTTCTTTAATAGGGTGGATAGTCCTACAAATAAAGAACATTTAGCCCAAATTTTCTAAATTATTTACGTTTTGTAAAAAAACCTTTATAATTTTAATTTACACGATTCAATGCTTTGAAAATTTACACTTATTAAAATAAAATATTTATTATTTGTATTATACACGAATTTATACTTTTCAAAATTATTTGCATGCCTTCAGGCACGGGCATACCCTAGTGTGTATATATATGTGTGTGTGTGTGTGTGTGTGTGTGTGTGTGTGTGTGTGTGTGAGTGTGTGTGAAATTAAGCAAGGGAGAAATTCATGGAATGAGTATTTTTTTGGGGGGGGGACGTTTATGAACGCATATAGAGTCCAACGAATATTTTCGTACAAAATATATATATTTCAATAAAACATGTTATTTCAAAATCGATGTATATGTAGATTACTCCACTATTTTTTAAGCCACAACATAACACATATAATGGTGCAAACGGGCATATAGGCAAATGGGATTACCAAATACGGCTAATGAGAGTTAGAGGGTCGCTATTTGTGGTTGTTTAAGCATACTTTTAATTCATAAAAATTGAATAAAATCTATATTTTTAACTAATCAAATGCATTTCTCAAATATAAAAAATGGACATTATATAGAAAAAAAATACAAACATGTATATTTTTAACGCTCATACCTTTATCCATACTAGTTGTGCCCACGTGCGTTGCACGTGTTTGTGAGTCCATATATTTTTCTTTGCTTTGAATTAATATGAATTATGTAAAATTAAAAATCTAAAGCATCACAAAATATGTTTTTGTAAGACTTTGGATAATAACTATGTTTAATCGAAAGAAAAAGATAATGTATATATTAATCTTGGATAACCCAAATCTTTAATCGAAAAGAAAAAGAAAATGTCTTCATCAGATATGTTATTTTTGACGTTTGTTTTGATGCTAGGGTTCTTCTTCCTCTTCAATTTTGTGAGCAACGAAACGTGTTAGCTTTCGATCTGATTCTTTAACTGACTTTTCTTTAATATATAATCTGTAGAATTTGCCAATGCATGTGTATAGCTTTCGAATATATTTTGAGTGCAAAATTTCCTGTGGAGTGAAAGAATAGATATGAATATTAAGTATATTTTTTTAGTATTGAGCGTATTGAATTTTCTAATGAGTTTGAATTGGTAAAAAAAATTATATTACCTTATCTTTAGAAGCAATGAATGTTGGAATGTTGGAATGTTGCACCCAATGAAAGATTCTGCTTCGTTGAACATTGTCACTGATGCTCTTTCGTCGTCTTCTTGGACTACAAGTTGAAGTAAGTACCTTACGTTTGTTTGTATATTGTGTGAGTAAAGGTATGTGTATGATGAGTTATTTAAATTAAAAATCATAGATTATTAATTTTTTTAACTTATTGTGTAATTTCCATTTGAGGAACCAAAATTTAAGAAATTTTCGTTAGCAACAGTGAGTTTCTTGTTGCAAACATTGCAAGCGTCATACCATGGGTTTTCTTTGATTCTGACCTCCATAATCATGGCAACGAAAGAACATAAAAGATTATGTGGAATGTGAAAATATTTTTATGTTACGCTATGGTAATGAAAATGTTAGACATGTAAAGGTGATTCATAGTAGATTAAGTATCACCTCCTTTGTTGACGCAACTCCATTTATAATATCACGAATAGAAACCTTGTCTGCATTCATGATTATTTTTTGTGGCGGCGAACTAAATTTCTTAAAATTTGGGGATGTTAATGAGCTCTTCAACCAGTAGGTTACATTTTGTCAATATATTTATGTAATGTAGAAACTAAAGTGTTTGAAAAAAAAATCAAAGCATTATTTTAATTCGATAGCCCGTATGATATTCGGGTTGATCTGAATTGTAATCTTTGATATGCTACATAAGCTATATTCGCCTGTTAAGAATAAATTGATGAAATTGGAATTAGTAGGACCTGTATTTGTTGTTGCTTGAAGTGAAAAATAATATTTTACCTTCGTAAGATGAAAGTTTAGCTTGAGAAACAACTATTAAAGGATATTCGACTGATAAGCTACTTAATTGTTATCCTTTATTCTCTGCTAAGTCTCCCCATGAAGTGAAATTCATTGATTGGAATCTGTGATAAGTAATAAATTATAACATGAAATAGTATATTAAGAAATGTGAAATAAATTTACATACATAAAATTATATTTTTAATATAATGAAAAGTTAAATTTTAGGATTCATACTTTGTATCCCGGAGAGTTATATCGCGTAAAATCACTTTTGCCGAGTTGGGTGCTTTTGTAATGGTCCTCCTTGGTTTCACATTTATGACAAAAGCTATCACATCTATATGTTTGAGAATTAGAAATAAGATAAAATAATGAGTTTTTATAAATGTATGAGCAAAACTTTTGTACTAATAATTACAATAGTTTTTCTCATCATCTTTCTGTGCAATTAGATCTTCAAAGGAGATGAATTTGTAGAACGTCGACGGGAATATGAAATAATGATCTCGGTCAACAACCTCAATGTATTTATTTAAGGACAACTCGATTTTGTCGTGAACGGTTGAGTAAGCATCATTAACCCCCTTTACCATACAATTAGTGAGGGAATATTATTTGAAAATCTGTTACTAAATCTGTTTAATATAAAATTAAACTATTTAAGTAACTCCGAACAGTTTTTTGAAGAAAATCTTTTCTTTAAAATCAAAACTAATTGAACACCAGATGTGTTTAAGAAAAGTATGTACGAGATCTGTTCAAGATTTGATTAACATGTTTAATAAAACAGTTTAAAAACTTTAAACTCAGCACAACCAAGAATGAGATGAGGAGATGTAGAAAGATTAAGAACAAGATTTTTTACGTGGTAAAACCTCACCCAATTGAGGAAACATCCACGAATCCCTCTACGGAGTAAAAAAAAAATCCACTAAAACAAATTTAATAGTTACAAACTATATAACAAACATGCATACAACTCAGACCTATATAAGTTTAGGACTGTACCCTCTGGTTTCCTTATAACTTCTCTGCAGTTCTGACTGTTGATGTTGTTTTTCCAGTTTGCTAACTTCCAATTTGTTCAAGTTCTTTACGTAGACTCTTGTTCTCAAGATCTTATTACCAACACTTTTAGTGTGGTAGGGTGAAAGTGTTTGTGGATGTTCTTTCTAACACATGTATGCGCACACACACACACACACACTTATTTTATACAACAAGTCCTAACAAATTACATATGAGACTATATGCTGTGATTTTTCTTTTTCTCTCTTCTCACAAAACTTAACCTTATTTGACCTTTATAACAATCCCAGAATCCACGACTATCTTGCTCAGAAGACGTATCAAGATCTTAATCAATATCAGGTTTTGAAAAGATTTTTTAGATTGAAAATCACCAAGTGCGATTCCAAACTAGGTCAAAGGTCTTGTTTCAAGAGAACTAGAAATAGAAAACATTATTGTTGATTTCAAAGTTAAAAACATTTACATAAAAAAATCAACAATATATTTCTCAAGATGAAAAACAAAATATGTAAATCTAAGTGTAATGTAACATGAAGTACTGAGATCTGAAATTTCTATAAAGCAGAAAATTAGATCTAAGAAAGAATGTTTAAGTTGGACACAAGATCTAAGAACGAAGAGGTTACAGCAGCAAACCAACTACACAAACCAACTCTCAAACACTCAAACACTCAAGGTTGTGTTTGGGATATACAGGAGTTGAAAAAAGGTTTAGGTTTGAGATGGTTTTGACGATTTAGGGTTAGGGTTTCTAACTCTTTCTCTCTCTTTCTGGTTTATCACTTTCTCTCTCTTTTCTCTCTTCTCTCTTTACTATCTCTTTTCTCTCAAAAGGACGAAATGGCAAAAGTCTCGTAAGGCTTAGTGAATGAGTCCTTTTATAGGAGGCTAAGAAGATTCGATAATAAGGTTCAAAATCAAGTGTTCAGATTGAGTCAAGGTTGATTGACTTTAATCCAAGGGTTCACGATATGCAGTGAATAAAACTCTCCTGATTGGTTCATATGGGTTTCACTGGGATTATGAAAGAGCGCATGCAGATCGTTGATGAAAACGATCCAAGGGTTGTAAATAGTCACTGGATTACTTTCTATAAAGAAACACACACTCCACCAATTATAAGACAACAGATGTTGGCTAATAATAAGATATCAGACGCGCGTCTAAAATTAATTACAAACACACCTTGAAGTCTCTGTCGCTTTCGAATTCTACCCAAGGCAACTTATAGCCAATATAACCATCAATACTTAATTGCAGATTGACCCCAAAAACTTTTAAAAACAAGTTTTAATTAATAAAAACTTATTTAAAATGTTTATAAAATCCCAAAAAATATTTAAAAAGCAATTTTAAGGATTTAAACACACTCAACATATGTACACACAATTATATGCAATGTGAAATGTATGAGATCAATTCTACTGGGGTGAGTGTTGGTAATATTGTCTAGATCACTCAATCAAGAAAGATGAAATAGCAAGGCAAGCTCTGGGGTTCTTTGGATTCTAGGATAGACACAATTTTGTCATAATTTCCAAACTAGATGAACACTTATACAATATAGACTCAAGTGAGTCAAGAGTATAAGGTGCTTCAATCTCCCGCTTTGGAAATATGAGTCAAAATCTCCTTTGAGTCATATAGAACTCGTAGGGCAACAAGGAAAAGGAAACCCATTCCTAAAAAAAAGTTCTCTCTACCCATTTCCTAGAAAGCAAAAGTACATAACTCAACTATTTACAATTAAATACCCAAGTGAAACTGTTGAGAATAACTGTACAGAATCCTACAATGAATCACTATGATCAAGCTGTTTATCATGTATGAAATTCATTAGACTCAAATTTCTCCCCCATTTCGTCTCAAATAGACAAAGTGGAAAAATAGAGAGATCAAAGAGATTAGTCAGAACACACCATACCAATAGATTTACACAAAGAAATAAATCGATTGTAATCCAAAGGCTTGGTAAACATATCTGCGAGTTGCAAATCAGTAGGGAGATAATTGATTTCCAATTCGCGTATAAAGTGATGTCTTATTTTTATGTGTTTTGTTCGCGAGTGTTTAACAGGATTTTTAGAGATATTGATCGCGCTTTGATTATCACAATAGAGATGAAATTGTTTTTCTTGAATACCATAATCACTTAGCATTTGTTTAAGATAGAGTAATTGAGCCCAACAGCTTCCAACGGCTATGTATTCAGATTCAGCTGTTGAGAGTGATATGCAGTTTTGTTTCTTACTACTCCATCCTAATAATTATTACCTATATAATAACATGATCTTGATGTGCTTTTACTATCATCGATACTCCTAGCCCAGTCAGCATCAGTGTACGTAATTATAGTGCTTGGTGTGTCACTAGTATACCAAAGTCCTAGATTCAGCGTGCCTTTTACATATTTAATGATTCTTTTAACAGAAGATAGATGGCTCTTTTTAGGGTTATTTTTAAAACGAGCACATACACACATAACATACATTATATCAGGATGCGAGGTAGTAAGGTATATCAAGGTTCCTATCATACTATGATATAGAGTCGGATCTATGGATTTTCCAGTTTCGTCTTTAGATAGTTTTACCGTAGTACTCATGGGTGTTTTAACATCTTTAGAACTCTTAAGGCCAAATTTCTTTACAATCTCTAAAGCGTACTTAGATTGTGAGACAAATAATCCATCTGAATTTTGCTTGACTTGAAGACCTAAGAAAAATTGCAACTCCCCCATAAGAGACATTTGAAACTCCTTATGCATAATCTCAAAGAAGGATTTGACTTCTGAGGGAGAAGTTGATCCAAAGATAATATCGTCAACATAAACTTGAGCAATAATGATGTGTTTTCCAAAATGTTTGACAAATAGGGTTTGATCATTTCCACCTCTTTTGAAACCTTTATCTAAGAGGAAACTGGAAAGACGCTCATACCAGGCTCTAGGCGCTTGTTTAAGGCAATACAAAGCCTTTTTAAGACAAAATACATGATTTGGATATTGGGGGTCAATGAACCCTTTTGGTTGTTCTACATAGGTCTCTTCAGTCAATATTCCATTAAGGAATGCATATTTAATATCCATTTGGTATAGTGTAAAATGCGAGTGGCAAGTTATGGCAAAGTGAAGACGAACAGATTCTAAACGAGAAACAGGAGCAAAGGTCTCGTTAAAATCTATTCCTTCAATTTGAGAGTATCCTTGAGCAACTAATCTAGATTTGTTTCTAATGATTATCCCACTTTCATCAGACTTATTTTTAAAAATCCAACATGTGACAATACCCTTTTTGTGATCAGGCCTAGGTACAAGATACCAAACATCATGAATGACAAATTGAAGAAGTTCTTCTTGCATAGTACAAATCCAGTGAGAGTCATTCAATGCTTCATTTACATTCTTTGGTTCCCCTAGGGAAACAAAACATGCATAATGTGCATAATTTCTTAATTGAGATCTTGTACGCACAGGCTAACTAGGATTACCAACAACGTTATCCATGGGATGATCTTTAGAAACCCAGTTAGGTACTTCAGGTATCTCAATTGGTAATGATTCATCTATTTCAGGAGAGTCATTTTCTAAAACATTTATAGGCTCTTCCTCAATAGTTGATTCACAAATCTTACTCTCTACAGTAGTGTCACTTATAATTACATTTATGGATTCCATCAAGGTTTTAGTGCGAAGATTATAAACACAGTAGGCTCTACTATTAGGTGAGTAACCTAGAAAAATAGCTTTATCTCCACGACTCTCAAATTTGGACAAGTGTTCCCTATCTTTGCATACATAACAAGTACTACCAAAGGTTCTAAGGTACTTAAGATTGGGTTTTTTCTTATACAAAAGTTCGTAAGGGGTTTGTTTGGAATTCTTTCTAAGATAGACCCTATTGATAATGTGACAGGCAGTACGAACAGATTCTACCCAAAAATATTAAGGCAAATTCTTGGCATGTAACATAACACGTGCCATCTCTTGAAGGGTACGATTCTTTCTCTCGACGATACCATTTTGTTGAGGCATCTTAGTAGCACTAAACTCATATTTGTAACCATTATAGTCATAATACTATATTATACCGGTGTCTTTGAATTATCCACCTCTATCACTATGAATTCTATTTACTTGAGTGTCCTTCTCATTTTCAATCCGAAGAAGTATTTTTAGGAAAGTTTGAAAATTGTCAGACTTATATTTTAAGAAGGCTACCTGGGTAAATCTAGTGAAGTCATAAACCATAACAAGAATGTAACTGTGTCCACAGAGACTAACAGTTTGGGAGTGACCCGTTAGGTCCATATGGATGAGCTCCAAAGGTTTAGAGGTAAGGATATCTTTAACTTTCTTATGAATAGCTTTAACAATTTTTCCTTACTGACAGGAACCACATACAATGTTAGAAATGGATTTGATTTTTGGAACTCCTCTAACTATTTCTTGAGAGGTCAATCTATTAAGATTATCGTAATTTATCTGACCCATTCTGTTATGCCATATCTCGTTGTCATCCATTCTGGCAACATTACAGCTTTCAGAATTGTTCATGATAGTATAAAAATTGTCAGGATTCCTGAATCCTGTAATTATGCATTCACCTTTTTCATTTAAAATTTTGCAATTATTCTTTGAAAAGGTAATAGTATGATCTGAGCCACAAAATTGCGAGCTACTAAGTAGATTGTCCTTAAGACCTTTAACTAGAAGAACATTTTCAAGAACAGGAAGTCTATCTTCTTGGAGAGTTGCTTTGCCTATGATCTGAGATGATACTCCATCACCAAAAATAACTTTTCCTCCAGCAAAGCTGGTTTTGTTCAAAAGTTTTGTATCATCCCCAGTCATGTGCTTAGAACATCCAGAGTCTAAATACCAACCAGACGATGTGTGTTCATCTTTTAAAGAACTAATAACAATATTACACTTCATCTGGGGTAATAGATCATCTTTTCTAACCCAAATTGCTCTAGTTTTCATTTTGCGCTTATTAGCTCTCAATTGATAAAATTTGTGAGCATTCGATTTTTATTGAAAAATGTTTTGCGCATGATTTTGAGTTTTATGAAAGCATGAGCATTTGGTTTAGGAAAGTGTTTAGGAATCCTTCTAGGGAATGTTCTTTTAGGTTTGGTCTTTCTCTTCCTATAGTTAGAGTTTTTGTCTGGCTATCTAGGTAGAATATAATTGTTACGGCTTCTCCTAGAATAGTTAAAATTCTGATACATAGGAGGATTACAGATATGTTTAACTAGTATTCTAGCATAGCAACCATCAAAAGAGTGACTGTATATATCGCAGCAGGAGCAATAAAGATTGCTTAAAATTGGGGTCTCCTTAGGAAAGTCTCTAAACATACGTTTTAAGGAATTTTGATGTTGAACTCTATTCCTAGATAGGATAGTCTTGAATGTAGACTCACTCTTCCAAATAGAGGGACATACGTATTTGGCCTTAGGTGAACTTTCATGTTTAGAGCAACTTGATTCCCCAATGTTAAAATTTTGATGTTTTGAGTCAAACTCAATTTTTAGAGAATGAAAGTCTGGGCTGGTTTCAATAGGCCTTTACCTCTTGACACAAACTTGATAGGTTCAAAAGATTTTGTTTGTGTCTTCAAATTGGGGCAAAACCCTATTCCTGTTCGATCATCAGAATTGGTTTTAGATTCAGCAACAAATTCATCAAAACAGTTTAAGTTATTTTCAAATTTTGTAAATTTTTTGAAAACAGTTGTTGTCTTTTTAGTTTGTTCCAATTCTAACAATGTCCCTTTGTATGTTTTCTCCACAGTTTCATTTGTTTCAGTCAAATTTCTCAGTTTTTGATCAAATATTATGATTTCACTTTCATGAGTTAGACATTGGGTAGTATACTCTTCAGCATTAAGTTTGACCATCAGGCTTAGATCTTCTAACTTTTTGGTGAGATCTTTCACAGTCTTTTCTAGTCTAGTGCTTTTCTTGAGAGTTTTAGAATAAAGTGTGTGAATATTTGGGAGATCTTCATTGTCCGAGTCACTAAGTGAAGTGTGTGAAGTGACCCCTAAGGCTTCATTTCTTGGACTCACACACCCATTGACATCGTCATTATCGCTTTCCCTTTGACTCACACACCCCAAGGTAGAAATAGCAATGTTCTCAGTAATTAAAGCATCTAAACCAGTAACAACATGATTCGAAACAACAGAAGTAGAATTACTAGATTCATCCTCACTAACAAACACAGGCATATCATCATTATAGATAATCTAAGCAAAGAAAGACATGCAAGGATCAAAGTCTTCAGATGACTCAAGTTCCTCATTTTCAGAATCGCTTGAATCATCCTATGTCTTATAAATGTTAGCTCTAGCGTGTTTATTTTGAGTGTTCAGATTAACTCTACAATCTTGTGCAATGTGTCCTAGTTTACCACATCTAAAACATTCAGTCTTCTTAAGGTCTCTATTAGGTCTAGTGTGAGATTCCTTGTGATGTTTGTCATGACCTTTCTCATGAGGTTTATGATTAGAGTGAGTTGGATAATTGGACTTGCCTTATTTACTTTCCATGTTGTTTCTAAACTTAATGATTTTCTTAAACTGTTTTGACATTAAGGCAATCTGAT
Organism: Sambucus nigra; assembly: GCA_949130495.1. Lineage (NCBI taxonomy): Eukaryota > Viridiplantae > Streptophyta > Magnoliopsida > Dipsacales > Adoxaceae > Sambucus > Sambucus nigra. The sequence continues at coordinate 248,196,486 of OX422214.1, read as the reverse complement.
TGTCCAAACTCTCTATATAGCATTCCTCATCAGAGTCATCATTGGGAATGTTAAATTCAGGCTTAATAAACTTAAAAATAAAAGCTCTGATTGGAACTAGTCTGTTTCCTATGGGACTTGGTCAATTGTTTCATAAATTCTAGTTCCATTTCCACAGTTCTTAATTTACTACTGAGTAATTTAGGAGTGAGATTTATGTCACACATTTCCTCAATAGAATATCTTTTGTTGTCAAATTTCTGTGGTAATGATCTCAGAATTTTGGATACAATTTCATGTTTGTCATATGTTATCCCATTAGCATGCAGTTTTGTCACAATATCAGTCAAGTTCATATACAAGTCATGAAATGATTCAGATTCAGACATAATTAAGGAATTATACTGTTGAATGAGCATTTGAGTTTTAGCAGCCTTAACTTTAGTGTCACCTTCATGAGCAGTAACCAAAGTGTCCCAAGCTTCCTTAGAAGTGGTACATGATGAGATTCTTTTGAACTCATGCTCATTTATGGACATAAATATGGCAATCATTCCTTTGTTATTGTTGCAAGAAACTTGTTTCTCTTCTTGTGTGAACTCACTTAATACTTTCTTAACCCTCTCATTACTTCCTTCAGTGGCTGGTTTAGTAGGAAAAATGTATCCATTTTCAACAATGTCGAAGACATCATATCCCAGAGTTCCTTGAATGAAATCAATCATCCTTACTTTCCAGTAAGCAAAATTGGTTCCATGAAAGATAGGAGGTCTGGTCAAGTTACCAGATCTTTCATTTTTCTCGTCCATGTTTGATTTTTAGAAAATAATTTCAGAAACACAGGATCTCTTTAAAAGAAGTTTACAAAGCTCTGATACCAATTGAAAATCTGTTACTAAAGCCGTTTAATATAAAATTAAACTATTTAAGTAACTCCGAACAGTTTTTTTAAGAAACTCTTTTCTCTAAAATCAAAACTAATTGAACACAAGATGTGTTTAAGAAAAGTATGTACGAGATCTGTTCAAGATTTGATTAACAGGTTTAATAAAACAGTTTAAAAACTTTAAACTCAGCGCAACCAAGAATGAGATGAGGAGATGTAGAAAGATTAAGAACAAGATTTTTTATGTGGTAAAACCTTACCCAACTGAGGAAACATCCACGACTCTCTGTACGGAGTAAACAAAAAAAAATCAACTAAAACAAATTTAAGAGTTACAAACTATATAACAAACATGCATACAACTCAGACCTATATAAGTTTAGGAATGTACCCTCTGGTGTCCTTATAACTTCTCTGCAGTTCTGACTATTGATGTTGTTCTCCCAGTTTGCTAACTTCCATTTTGTTCAAGTTCTTTACGTCGACTCTTTTTTCTCAAGATCTTATTACCAACACTTTTAGTGTGGTAGCGGGAAAGTGTTTGTGGAGGTGCTTTCTAACACATGCATGCACACACACACACTTATTTTATACAACCAGTCCTAATAAATTATATATAAGACTATATGCTGTGATTTTTCTTTTTCTCTCTTCTCACAAAAATTAACCTTATTTGACCTTTATAACAATCACAGAATCCATGGCTATCTTGCTCAGAACACGTATCAAGATCTTAATCAATCTCAGGTTTTGAAAAGATTTTTGAGATTGACAATCACCAAGTGCGATTCCAAACTAGGTCAAAGGTCTTGTTTAAAGAGAACTATAAACAGAAAACATTATTGTTGATTTCAAAGTTAAAAACATTTACAGAAAAAAAAAATCAACAATATATTTCTCAAGATGAGAAACAAAATATGTAAATCTAAGTGTAATGTAACATGAAGTACTCAGATCTGAAATTTCTATAAAGCTGAAAATTAGATCTAAGAAAGAATGTTTAAGTTGGACACAAGATCTAAGAACGAAGAGGTTACAGCAACAAACCAACTACACAAACCAACTCTCAAACACCCAAACACTCAAGGTTGTGTTTGGGATATACAGGAGTTAAAAAGAGTTTTAGGTTTGAAATGGTTTTGACGATTTAGGGTTAGGGTTTCTAACTCTTTCTCTCTCTTTCTGGTTTCTCTCTTTCTCTCTCTTTTCTGTCTTCTCTTTCTACTCTCTCTTTTCTCTCAAAAGTATGAAATGGCAAAAGTCTCAGAAGGCTGAATGAATGGGTCCTTTTATAGGAGGCTGAGAATATTCGAGAATAAGGTTCAAAATCAAGGGTTCAGATTGAGTCAAGGTTGATTGACTTTAATCCAAGGGTTCATGATATGCGGTGAATAAAACTCTCATGATTGGTTCATATTGGTTTCGTAGGGATTATGAAAGAGCGCATGAAGATCGTTGATGGAAACAATCTAAGGGTTGTAAACAGTCAATGGATTACTCTCTATAAAGAAACACACACTCCACCAATCAGAAGAAAACAGATGTTGGCGAATAATAAGATATCAAACGCGCGTCTAAAATTAATTACAAACACACCCTGAAGTCTCTGCCGCTTTCGGATTCTACCCAAGGCAACTTATAGCCAATATAACCATCAATACTTAATTGCAGATTGACCCCAAAACTTTTAAAAACAAGTTTTAATTAATAAAAACTTATTTAAAATGTTTATAAAATCCCTAAAAAATATTTAAAAGCAATTTTTGGGATTTAAACACACTTAACATATGTACACACAATTATATGCAATATAAAATATATGAGATCAATTATACTGTGTGTGAGTGTTGGTAATATGGTCTAAATCACTCAATCAAGAAAGATGAAATAGCAAGGCAAGCTCTGGGGTTCTTTGGATTCTAGGATCGACACAATTTTGTCACCATTTCCAAACTAGATGAACACTTATACAATATGGACTCAAGTGAGTCAAGAGTATAAGGTGCTTCAATCTCCCCCTTTAGAAATATGAGACAAAATCTCCTTTAAGTCATCTAGAACTCATAGGGCAACAAGGAAAAGGAAACCTATTCCTAAAAAAAAGTTCTATCTACCCATTTTCTAGAAAGCAAAAGTACATAACTCAACTATTTTCAATTAAACACCCTATTACAACTGTTGAGAATAACTGTACAGAATCCTACAATGAATGACTAAGATCAAGCTGTTTAGCATATGTGAAATTCATTAGACTCAAATTTCTCCCCCATTTTGTCTCAAATAGACAGAAGGAAAAAATAGAGAGATCAAAGAGATTAGTCAGAACACACCATACCAATAGATTTACGCAGTGAAATAAATCGATTATAATCTAAAGGTTTGGTAAACATATCTGCAAGTTGCAAATCAGTAGGAAGATAATTGATTTCTAATTCCTTAGTTTCAACCAATTCGCGTATAAAGTGATGTCTTATTTTTATGTGTTTTGTTCGCGAGTGTTGAACAGAATTTTTAGAGATATTGATCGCGCTTTGATTATCACAATAGAGATGCAATTATTTTTCTTGAATACCATAATCACTTAGCTTTTGTTTAAGCCAAAGTAATTGAGCACAACAGCTTCCAGCGGCTATGTATTCAGATTTAGCTGTTGAGAGTGATGTGCAGTTTTGTTTCTTACTACTCCATCCTACCAAGTTATTACCTATATAATAACATGCTCCTGATGTGCTTTTACTATCATCAGTAAACCCAGCCCAGTCAGCATCACTGTACCCAATTATAGTGCTTGGTGTGTCACTAGTATACCAAAGTCCTAGATTCAGAGTGCCTTTTACATATTTAATGACTCTTTTAATAGAAGATATATGGCTCTCTTTAGGGTTATTTTGATAACGAGCACATACACACACAGCATAAATTATATCAGGAGGCGAGGCAGTAAGTCATAGCAAGGTTCCTATCATACTACGATATAGAGTTGGATCTATGGATTTTCCAGTTTCGTCTTTTGATATAGAGTTGGATCTATGGTGTTTTAGCATCTTTAGCACTCTCAAGGCCAAATTTCTTTACACTCTCTAAAGCGTACTTAGATTGCGAGACAAATAATCCATCTGAATTTTGCTTGACTTGAAGACCTAAGAAAAATTGCAACTCCCCCATAAGAGACATTTGAAACTCCTTATGCATAATCTCAAAGAAGGATTTGACTTCTGAGGGAGAAGTTAATCCAAAGATAATATCGTCAACATAAACTTGAGCAATAATGATGTGTTTGACAAAATGTTTGACAAATAGAGTTTGATCATTTTCACCTCTTTTGAAACCTTTATCTAAGAGAAAGCTGGAAAGACGCTCACAGGCTCTAGGCGCTTGTTTAAGGCCATATAAAGCCTTTTTAAGACGAAATACATGATTTGGATATTGAGGGTCAATGAACCCTTTTGGTTGTTCTACATAGGTCTCTTCAGTCAATATTCCATTAAGGAATGCAGATTTGACATCCATTTGGTAGAGTGTAAAATGCAAGTGGCAAGTTATGGCAAAGAGAAGACGAACAGATTCTAAATGAGTAATAGGAGCAAAGGTCTCGTTAAAATCTATTCTTTCAATTTGAGAGTATCCTTGAGCAATTAATCTAGCTTTGTTTCTAATGATTATCCCACTTTCATCAGACTTATTTTTCAAAATCCAACGTGTGGCAATAACCTTTTTGTGATCAGGCCTAGGTACAAGATACCAAACATCATGAATGACAAATTGAAGAATTTCTTCCTGCATAGCAGAAATCCAGTGAGAGTCATTCAATGCCTCATTTACATTCTTTGGTTCCACTAGGGAAACAAAACATGCATAATGTGCATAATTTCTTAATTGAGATCTTGTATGCACAGGCTCACTTGGATTAACAATAACGTTATTCATGGGATGATCTTTAGAAACCCAATTAGGTACTTCAGTATCTCAATTGGTAATGATTCATCTATTTCAGGAGAGTAATTTTCTAAAACATTTGTAGGCTCTTCCTCAATAGTTGATTCACAAGTCTTACTCTCTACAATAGTGTCACTTACAATTACGTTTATGGATTCCATAAAGGTTTTAGTACGAAGATTATAAACACGGTAGGCTCTACTAAGGTGAGTAACCATGAAAAATAGATTTATCTCCCCGGCTCTCAAATTTGGACAAGTTTTCCCTATCTTTGCATACATAACAAGTACTACCAAAGTTTCTAAGGTACTTAAGATTGGGTTTTTTCTCATACCAAAGTTCGTAAGGGGTTTGTTTAGAATTCTTTCTAAGATAGACCCTATTGATAATGTGACACGCAGTACGAATAGATTCTACCCAAAAATATTTAGGTAAATTCTTGGCATGTAACATAACACGTGCCATATCTTGAAGGGAACGATTCTTTCTCTCGGCGATAACATTTTGTTGAGGAGTCTTAGGAGCACTAAACTCATGTTTGTAACCATTATAGTCACAATACTCTATCACTACGAATTCTATTTACTTGAGTGTCCTTCTCATTTTCAATCCGAAGAAGTATTTTTAGGAAAGTTTGAAAATTATCACACTTATGTTTTAAGAAGGCTACCCAGGTAAATCTAATGAAGTCGGTAACCATAACAACAATGTAACTGTGTCCATAGAGACTAACAGTTTGGGAGGGACCCATTAGGTCCATATGGATGAGCTCCAAAGGATTAGAGGTAAGGATATCTTAAACTTTCTTATGAGGAGCTTTAACAATTTTTCCTTCCTGACAGGAACCATAGACAATGTTAGAAATGAATTTGATTTTTGGAACTCCTCTAACTATTTCTTGAGAGGTCAGTCTACTAAGATTATCGTAATTTATGTGACCCATTCTGTTATGTTATATCTCGTTGTCATCCATTCTGGCAACATTATAGATTTCAGAATTATTCATGACAGTATAACAATTGTCAGGAATCCTAAATCAGTAATTATGCATTGACCTTTTTCATTTAAAATTTTGCAATTGTTCTTTGAAAAGGTAACAGTATGATCTCAGCCACAAAATTGCGAGATACTAAGTAGATTGGCCTTAAGACCTTTAACTAGAAGAATATTTTCAAGAACAGGAAGTCCATCTTCTTGGAGAGTTCCTTTGCCTATGATCTGATATGATACTCAATCACCAAAAATAACTTTTCCTCCAGCAAAGATGGTTTTGTTCAAAAGTTTTGTATCATCCCCAGTCATGTGCTTAGAACATCCAGAGTCTAAATACCAACCAGACGATGTGTGCTAAGCTTTTAAAGTAGTAATAACAGTGTTACACTTCATCTGGGGTAATAGATCATCTTTTCTAACCCAAATTGCTCTAGTTTTCATTTTGCGCTTATTAGCTCTCAATTGATAAAATTTGCGAGCATTCGATTTTTATTGAAACATGTTTTGCGCATGATTTTGAGTTTTATGAAAGACATGAGCATTTGGTTTAGGAAAGTGTTTAGGAATCCTTCTAGGGAATGTTCTTTTAGGTTTGGTCTTTCTCTTCCTATAGTTAGAGTTTTTGTCTGGTTGTCTAGGTAGAACATAATTATTACGGGTTCTCATAGAATAGTTAAAATTCTGATAGATAGGAGGATTACAGACAAGTTTAACTAGTCTTCTAGTACAGCAACCATCAAAAGAGTGATTGTATATATCGCTGTAGGAGCAATAAAGATTGCTCAAAATTGGGGTCTCCTTAGGAAAGTCTCTAATCATAGGTTTTAAGGAATTTTGAGGTTGAACTATATTCCTTGATAGGACTGTCTTGAACGTAGACTCACTCTTCCAAATAGAGGGACATACGTATTTATCCTTAGGTGAACTTTTATGTTTAGAGCAAGTTGATTCCCCAATGTTAAAATTTTGATGTTTTGAGTTAAACTCAATTTTAGAGAATGAAAGTCAGGGCAGGTTTCAATAGGCCTTTTACCTCCTGACACAAACTTGATAGGATCAAAAGATTTTGTTTGTGTCTTCAAATTGGGGCAAAACCTTATTCCTGTTCGATCATCAGAATTGGTTTTAGATTCAGCAACAAATTCATTAAAACGGTTTGAGTTATTTTCAAATTTTGTAAATTTTTTGAAAACAGTTGCTGTCTTTTCTTTATTTTGTTCCAATTCTAACAATATCCCTTTGTATTTTTCCTCCTGAGTTTCATTTGTTTCAGTCAAATTTCTCAGTTTTTTATCAAACATTTTGATTTCACTTTCATGAGTTAGACATTGGGTAATATACTCTTCAGCATTAAGTTTAACCATCAGGCTTAGATCTTCTAACTTCTTGGTGAGATCTTTCACAGTCTTTTCTAGTCTAGTACTTTTTTTGAGAGTTTTAGAATAAAGTGTGTGAATATCTGGGAGATCTTCATTTTCCGAGTCACTAAGTGAAGTGTGTGAAGTGACCCCTAAGGCTTCATTTCTTGGACTCACACACCCATTGACATCGGCATTATCACTTTCCCTTTGACTCACACACCCCGAGGTAGAAATAGTAATGTTCTCAGTAATTAAAGCATCTAAACCAGTAACAGCATGATTCGAAACAATAGAAGTAGAATTATTAAATTCATCCTCACTAACAAAGACAAGCATATCATCATTATAGATAATCTTAGCAATGAAAGACATTCAAGGATCAAAGGCTTCAGATGACTCAAGTTCCTCATTTTTAGAATCGCTTGAATCATCCCATGTCTTGTAAATGTTGTCTCTAGCGTGTTTATTTTGAGTGTTCAGATTAACTCTACAATCTTGTGCAATGTGTCCTAGTTTACCATATCTAAAGCATTCAGTGTTCTTAAGGTCTCTGTTAGGTCTAGTGTGAGAGTCCTTGTGATGTTTGTCATGACCTTTCTCATGAGGTTTATGATTAGAGTGAGTTGGATAATTGGACTTGCCTCGTTTGTTTGCCATGTTGTTTCTAAACTTTATGATTTTCTTAAACTGGTTTGACATTTAGGCAATATAATTGTCCAAACTCTCTATATTGCATTCCTCATCAGAGTCATCATTGGGAATGTTAAATTCAGGCTTAATCAACTTAGAAGAAAAGCTCAGATTGGAACTAGTCTATTTCCAATGGGACTGGGTCAATTGTTTCTTGAATTCTAGTTCCATTTCCACAGTTCTTAATTTACTACTGAGTAACTCAGGAGTGAGATTTATGTCACACATTTCCTCAATAGCATATCTTTTATTGTCAAATTTATGTGGTAATGATCACAGAATTTTAGATATAATTTCATGTCTGTCATATGTTATCCCATTAGCATGCAGTTTTGTCACAATATCTGTCAAGTTCATATAGAAGTCATCAAATGACTCAGATTCAGACATAATTAAGGAGTTATACTGATGAATGATCATTTGAGTTTTAGCAGCCTCAACTCTAGTGTCACCTTCACGAGCAGTAACCAAAGTGTCCCAAGCTTCCTTAGAAGTGGTATAGGATGAGATTCTTTTGAACTCATGTTCATTTATGGACATAAATATGGCATTCTTTACTTTGTTATTGTTGCGAGAAACTTGTTTCTCTTCTTGTGTGAACTCACTTAATACTTTCTTAACCCTCTCATTACTTCCTTCAGTGGCTGGTTTAGTAGGAAAAATGTATCCATTTTCAACAATGTCGAAGACATCATCTCCCAGAGTTCCTTGAATGAAATCAATCAACCTTACTTTCCAGTAAGCAAAATTGGTTCCATGAAAGATAGGAGGTTTGGTCAAGTTACCAGATCTTTCATTTTTCTCGTCCATGTTTGATTTTTAGAAAATAATTTCAAAAACACAGGATCTCTTTAAAAGAAGTTTACAAAGCTCTGATACCAATTGAAAATCTGTTACTAAAGTCGTTTAATATAAAATTAAACTATTTAAGTCACTCCGAACAGTTTTTTGAAGAAACTCTTTTCTTTAATATCAAAACTAATTGAACACAAGATGTGTTTAAGAAAAGTATGTACGAGATCTGTTCAAGATTTGATTAACAGGTTTAATAAAACAGTTTAAAAACTTTAAACTCAGCGCAACCAAGAATGAGATGAGGAGATGTAGAAAGATTAAGAACAAGATTTTTTACGTGGTAAAACCTCACCCAACTGAGGAAACATCCACGACTTCCTCTATGGTGTAAACAAAAAAACTCCACTAAAACAAATTTAACAGTTACAAACTATATAACAAACATGCATACAACTCAGACCTATATAAGTTTAGGAATGTACCCTCTGGTGTCCTTATAACTTCTCTGCAGTTCTGACTGTTGATGTTGTTCTCCCAGTTTGCTAACTTCCAATTTGTTCAAGTTATTTACGTCGACTCTTATTCTCAAGATCTTATTACTAACACTTTTAGTGTGGTGGGGTGAAAGTGTTTGTGGAAGTGTTTTCTAACACATGCATGCACACACACACACTTATTTTATACAACCAGTCCTAACAAATTACATATAAGACTATATGTTGTTATTTTTCTTTTTCTCTCTTCTCACAAAACTTAACCTTATTTGACCTTTATAACAATCCCAGAATCCACGTCTATCTTGCTCAGAAGACGTATCAAGATCTTAATCAATCTCAGGTTTTGAAAAGATTTTTGATATTGAAAATCACCAAGTGCGATTCCAAACTAGGTCAAAGGTCTTGTTTCAAGAGAACTAGAAACAGAAAACATTATTGTTGATTTCAAAGCTAAAAGCATTTACAGGAAAAAATCAACAATATATTTCTCAAGATGAGAAACAAAATATGTAAATCTAAGTGTAATGTAACATGTAGTACTCAGATCTAAAATTTCTATAAAGCATAAAATTAGATCTAAGAAAGAATGTTTAAGTTGGACACAAGATTTAAGAACGAAGAGGTTACAGAAACAAACCAACTACACAAACCAACTCTCAAACACTCAAACACTCAAGGTTGTGTTTGGGATATACAGGAGTTGAAAAGAGGTTTAGGTTTGAAATGGTTTTGACGATTTAGGGTTAGGGTTTCTAACTCTTTCTCTCTCTTTCTGGTTTCTCTATTTCTCTCTCTTTTCTCTCTTCTCTCTCTACTCTCTCTTTTCTCTTGAAAGGACGAAATGGCAAAAGTCTCAGAAGGCTGAGTAAATAGGTCCTTTTATAGGAGGCTGAGAAGATTCGATAATAAGGTTCAACATCAAGGGTTCAGATTGAGTCAAGGTTGATTGACTTTAATCCAAGGGTTCACGATATGCGGTGAATAAAACTCTCCTGATTGGTTCATATGGGGTTCACAGGGATTATGAAAGAGCGCATGCAGATCGTTGATGAAAACGATCCAAGGGTTGTAAACAGTCACTGGATTACTCTCTATAAAGAAACACACACTCCACCAATCAGAAGACAACAAATGTTGGCTAATTATAAGATATCAAACGCACGTCTAAAATTAATTATAAACACACCCTGAAGTCTTTGCCGCTTTCGGATTCTACTCAAGGCAACTTATAGCCAATATAACCATCGATACTTAATTGCAGATTGACCCCAAACACTTTTAAAAATAAGTTTTAATTAAAACTTATTTAAAATGTTTATAAAATCCCAAAAAATATTTAAAAAGCAATTTTAGGGATTTAAACACACTCAACATATGTACACACAATTATATGCAATATGAAATGTATGAGATAAATTCTACTGTGTGTGAGTGTTGGTAATATGGTCTAGATCACTCAATCAAGAAAGATGAAATAGCAAGGCAAGCTCTGGGGTTCTTTGGATTCTAGGATAGACACAATTTTATCACAATTTCCAAACTAGATGAACACTTATACAATATAGACTCAAGTGAGTGAACAGTATAAGGTGCTTCATTATTTATGACTTTCATGAAGACCTTCTAGTCTATTTTATCATGAACGGTTGAGTAAGCATCATTAACGCCCTTTACCATACCATTAGTGGGGGAATATGTGACAATTAAATACCGGGCGATCACTCCTTTATTAAATTAATTCAAGGTGAATAGTTGGTTCATTCTCAGCATCACTGTCGATAAAATAAACTTTCCAATTTAACACCCTAATTAATTAAGCTAAGTGTCAAAACCATTTTCATACATAAATTTCCAAATTTTATTTAAAGAAAAATATTTATTTATTAACAACATTCAATAAGTAAGAATTACACCACATTAATTCTGCAACATAATCCAATTAATCTAAAACGTTTGACAAACTCATCCCAACAAGTAAAATTTAAAGTAACACATCCATACTGAAATAAATCTCATAGTAACAGAACTAGAAATAACTGAAATACAAATGTCCAATAACAACTGAATAATGGAAAGAGCTACACATGGCCAACTAAATGAAAGTACTAAGAGTGGATCCGAATGTACGAAGTCGTCTAATCAAGAGACCTGCAACTCCCACCTAAGATGCAGCGCGTTCCTTCCAAGGGATCCTAAGCAAGACTCCCCTGTGGCTAGGCACCTGTAATACATACATATATATACAAGAGAGAGAGAAAAAGAAACGGGTCAGAGCCTGATAGTGTGTATGGTTTTAAATTTGTTTAGCAATTATTTAAATTGATACAGGCCAATGCAACAACATATTAGTGCGACACTCTCTTGAGAAATTCTCACCTCTCTTCTAATGTGCACACCTATCGCACTAACCTTCCCAACGGTTTATCCTATCAGTTTATCCCTAACCTTCCCGACAATTTAGCTTATCTTAAATTACTCGTAAGATTTCAAAACCGAACAATATCATTGTTTAAAAAGGATACTTCCAATTAGTAGCACAACTCTTATTTTAGCTTCGTTAATTTATAAAGTTTCCCAGTGTCATATTATACTTTTCAACCAAGTATTTAAAATTTTAGTCATCAACTATGTCCTACTTACCAAATCACAGTAGGCAGTTCCAAATATCATAATCTCATATGTATATATTAACTACTCGCGTAATATATATATATATAACGGCACCCCAAATAAAACTATGGTGCATGCATACTCTGCTATCCAACCCCCGTATCGCTCACACTAAGGGATATACAAGTTCGGAATCACTCTCGAACTGTATCAACAAATTTACACAAACAAGATTGAGGCGAAGCATAGATTCCAAGTCTCTAAGAGGTCAGTACATACCCTCACGTCTCTTAGGACTGTCTGAACTATCATTCCGATAGCCTGTACCAAGGACATCTATCTCCTAGGGTACGAATCAATATCCCCCATAAGGCAACACAGGATAAGATCGTCCCAGCGCGGTAACCTCGGGGATAGCAAGTAGCGCGGGCATGGTTTTCACACGTATATAATATATGCATACTCAACCATATAAATATACCACTTGTTATCATACCAATATAGGTTTCTCTCATCACCCATAATTACAATATTTATCCTTACTTTTCACATTAAGTATTTCTTATAAGGGTTCGTCACTAACCTTAACTCGAAGGGTTACTCCAACTCATTACGTGACACTCGTGGACTCTATCCTCCCAAGTATAAAATTCAGTAGGTGTCCTTATTATGTTCCAACGTAACTCTCTTACGCACCTCACCCTTTAATACATAAATTTATCAACCCTAAAGGAAATATCCCATAAATACCATTCTCGTCGTATATTAAAGATCCCAACATTTATTCATATGCCCTACTGGTCCTCCATGTCTCCCAAATCATTTTATTTTGAATGCCCAAGAATTATCTCACGATAAATTGAATTTAACTCATTTAAAAAGAGAAATATGAGTCTGCCAGGAGGGGTCGATCGATCGAGGTCTAGGCTCGATAGATCGATCAAGCAGGTATTGCGATTTCTGCAGAATTGCAGTTACGGGTTCTAACATCTATTCTCATCCAATCTCAAGTTTTACATTCCCAAACGTCCAAAATCTTGTACTACTAACATCCTAACATGATATGATACACATCCTACGTAAAGCATGTCAATTTACGTCACTAAACATGGATTAATCATACCGAAATTCATTTAAAACTCAAGAACCCTAAAAATCTTTAAATCATGATTCTAATCTGTTTTACCCCATAATTTCTTTCTTAATTACACCAAAATTTCATGGATTATTCTTCTACATCACAAAAGATTTCCAGAATAATGTTTACTACATGCAAATTCCTATCACAATTTGGGTTTTCTTCCATATAATTCATCTCTAATCATTCCTAAACTAATATGGTAATTGCACCAACGAAATAAGCAAGACAAACACTTGCCTGGGATTTTCAAAAGTCTGGTTTGCAGACAGATTAGGTGTGGTTGCGTTCCTCGTCTCGCGATCTACGCGTTGACGGTGACGGCGGTGCAAACGAGTGACGTTTTGGCCTTGAATTGCCTTGAGAGCTCTCTCCTCTCTTCTCCAATGGCCGTGCCAGGGTTCTGAATATTCTCACCCTAAATGGCTAACCTAAATGGCTGATAAAGGTTGTTGATTTTCGTGAGTTTAATTACCCAAATATGTAAAATGACCAAAATGCCCTCCCGGGGTACTAATTAGGCCTAAACACGCCCCGAGACCCAAACTAAATTCCCGGGTACACTTTTATGATTATCTCGACCTTTCCGGACGCTTTGGCGTACTCAAAACGACCATACAGACAACTTATAAAATATTTACTTTTTATTTATCAAAATTTAGTCCCGACGCGACACGAGCACGTCCCCGACTTAAATTTCCGAAATTGTCATTTAATTCACTCATGACATTCAATATAACCAATATAATATATTACTTTGCTCATTAGTAATATTCAACAAATTTCATATAATTACTAACTCTCGTCACGTTAATAATTATAACAGAATTAATTTCTGGATTTTTATTAAATAATTAACTCACATTAAATTTAATAAATCCCCAAATTAATATAGCATGAAAATACGGGCTATTACAGAATATTATTTCTGACTTTCAAGAAGACCTTCTAGTCTTTTAATAGGGACAAACTCCTAGTGCGCAAGGTGTAAAATGTGAATTGTTTACTATAAACAGTTATGCTCTCTTCGATGGTTTGACGCGGTGGGATGCGAAATTAAGGGTAACATCCATTATATAAAAGATTTATCACTTATCAAATATTAAATCCACTGATATTGGTATTTTTATTTTATATACAGAGTATTGAGATGATATGTCAATTCATCGGTCTCTTAGGTTTAAGGATGTATTATCCATTGTGTGCCTATGTATAAGTTTGAAAAAGGAAAATGAAGCTCTCTCTTTTTAGTTATGTTTCAGTTGGGTAGCTTTTAACCCATGTGTTGGGTGAATAGAAGACCTTGACGCATACCTAAAACAACTGAATGGTGAAAGGCTCTTAGGTCCTTAACAATTTTAGAAGCGGTTTGACATCTCACACCTCAAGCTTTAAATGGTGGGATGGAAAACACCAGACCTACAATTGGGATCAACCATATTGCAGGTTCAACTAAGCAATTTCAAGGCCAATCAACTAGCAAAGTAGCACCTACTTTACTCCCCTGTTTGTATGCCACTAATGTATTTATTTTTCTGTAATTCATTTCCTCGATCACAGTTCTAATTTAATGTAATTTGTACATTAAATTTATATTTCTTGCACTTTTGTCTACATACTTCTTTTATTTTTTGCCTTCGATTTTATGTAGTTTCATTTGCAATACTCAAAATGACACATAGTTTTATGGTGGCTAAGGACACGGAGGTGAATGCCTATTCTAACTCATAAAACAACAATATTATAGCAGACCTTTTATTCTGAAATATTCAAGTAAAATAGTATCGTTAGGAAGGTCTATAATTTTATTCTGAAATATTAAAGTATAATAGTATCGTTAATCTTTTTCCTATTATCCTATAACAGTTTCATGACATATCAAATGAATGACATTACAAACACGAATACGTAAGTTTAGGTTAAAAAAACATAATGAAATGAGTTTGACGAAATAACTTGAGTCGTTCAAGAGAAATTATTTTAGAGGTCGAAAAGTGTAGATAGCGGTGACATAACAGAGCGAAGCTTTAGCAATAATACTCGAATACTAAAAAAATTCCCCAAACTAAAAATTTGTATTATTTTACATTAACAGAACAAAAAAATGAACATTATTACTAAAAAAATCTCAAAACTAAAAATTGTAGAACGTATGATTTCACATACCTCCTAAACAAATGAGGAATTCCTTCAGTCGTCTCTGATTTAGAAGCCGAGCTTGTACAACAAATAACGATAATAACCTATAATATTTCAATTAACATTTCATTAGGAAAGTTAAGAGATTTTAAAATTTTGTAATTTGTAGTAAGAATTAATTTTATATGAGTAGGCAAATTGGAACCAAAAAATTAACTTGATTTTAGAATAAGAAACAATAAGAAGAAAGGGTGCAATTTGAAATAATCTCTTGTTGTGTTTTTTAATTTATATAACTTTGGAAAAAATTATTGAACAACTTACTATATCAATTTAACAGTACCAAAAAACGAACATTATTAGTAAAAAAATTCTCGAAACAAAAAATTGTAGAACGTATGATTTCACATACCTGGCAAACAAATGAGAAACTCCTTCAGAATCGGAGCTTGTACAACCAATAATGATAATAACCTATAAGATTTCAATTAACAATTAATTATGAAAGTTAAGAGATTATTGAACTTCGTAATCTGTACTAAGAATTAATTTTATATGAGTAGGCATACTATAAAAAAAATTCATAACAGAATTGAGGAAAAATTCTATACAGAAGTAGGATTATTTATCTTGATTTTTGAAGAAGTAAAAATAACAATAAAGGTTGCAAGAAGGAACAATAACAGCAAAGGATGCAATTTCAAATAAATAGACATATACAAAAATCCAGCATACCTCATATTGACCTTTGGTTTTTCCAGGTGCCATATGATAAGATGAATGAACAAATGTTTAAGATTTTGTGTTCTTTTGAAAGATGAGAAGATTAATGAATCTTCTTGGTGTAACTTAAAAGATGAGAAGATGAATGAATGTTGGGATGGAGATATGACTCCTCATTTGTAGGGAATGGATGTTTGATCGGGTGTGATAGGGGTATTAGGGGATGAATGTATTAGTAAGGCTATTCTAGGAATAAAATATTTAATGAAGATATTTTGGTCATTTAACAAGTGAAGAAGAAGTTCCCTCTTTTTTAGTAGTAGTGATGACATCAGAGGGATGATATCCATCTGGCTCTTCCTGACATAGTACATCTCATTATTTCTCAACGATCGTTTATATTCTTATCTTTAATTTTCCTTGGCCTAATTACCTCCATTTAAATGTTTTGTAATGTTGTAGAAGTGAAAATTTTAGCGCTAAAAAAGAATACACTTTCAAGTGGTACAATTTTTCTGACTCCGTGAATGTCAATTAATCTTTTGACCATGTGAACAGTGACATACACAATCTAAGGACAAACACATTATGGCAACAATATCAGCTGGTAAGAGTTCCCACCAATTGCTTATTCTGAACAATAAGGTAGAAGCTAGAGGCTATGTTTGGTTGAGATTCACATATTTTTCAATTGGGTAAAAAGGAAATGGGTGAAAAGTATTCTCACTTATGTAGAAATTAAAATTTATCTTCTTATCAAACTGCAAATAACTGTAAAGAATATATATATATATATATATATAGGGAGAGGTTCACAAGTGGACCAAAAGAATGGACTTTTTAATGGACTTAACAAAAAAGACTAATAAGTCTCGGTTATTGGGTGCCGCTGGCGCGGACCCATTACACCAAGGAATTAAAATTAGTGGGTTATTAGTCTTTTTTGTTAAGTCCATTAAAAAGTCCATTCTTTTGGTCCACTTGTGATCCTTCTCCTATATATATATATATATATATATAAAACTTACTTTAACTCACATATACATAAATAAAAATAGGATTATGCAAAAATATGATTACTATTTTTCTTTTAATTCCATTCGTGACAAACGAAACATTGTGAAATATATACGGCAAGCGAAACCTGAATTAACAATTACTATAATTAATCAATTAATAAATACAAAAAAAATTAGAGAGAGAGGTTTCTCCACTACATAGACGTCTAAGCATCACATACCCCAAAACAGGTGTATAGTGTCAATTAATTGACTGCATAACAACTAAGAAGATCGCCTTCCGGTGCATAAAATTAAGAAAAATTACAAATGTTCAAATAAAATTAGGAAGGGATCAATACTTTGGCAGTTGTGGTGTCTCCCTCAAAACAAAATTGGTAAGGTTGTTGTTCCACCAGTGTATATTATGCAGCTTTGGTGATTTTGCACTTCCATGTTCACCAACCTCAATCTTCAGCTCTGATATCATCTCATCCTCCATTTCCAAGATCTTCAGCGAACTCTCTGTCTTCAACTTCGTTGATACTGGAAGCCCCATTGGAGATGCGAATTTAAGTCACGAATTAATCGAAACGAAAGCACATACGTGGCTGACAAATTGAACTCGCACATATATACTGCAACATTCGGAAATAAATGGACCCCCAATAACTGAACAACCATTCAATGAATGGAAAACGGATATAAATTAACAGTCAGAATATGAATGGTACACGGAAGATGAATGAGATGTAACTTACAACCATGAAACTAATATCTCTAACTAAAATGGCCTATCATTTGAGGTTTGTAGATAATAAATGAGGCACAATAGTTATGTCACGTGGCACAATAACAAAGGGAGACACCATTTTTAATATTAAATATTAGATATTAGATATCCAATTACACTTCTGTGAGGTCTTTAAATTAGCACATTAAATGCAAATCAATATTTCAAAAATAGTAACAAAATTATTTTAAGCCGTTTTTTTTTATTTTACATTTTTTTATCGAGTATCCATATAATGTATTCATAAAATGTTTATTTAAGCAAATATTCAGTCCAAAATAATTTTTTAGATAATCATGCCAAATTCAAAATCAATAAATAAACTTTTGGATTAAGTAAACTTTTTAAAGGACCACTATAATGTTTGTATAATCCAAGTGTTTATTTATTCTCTTTTTTAGATGAATAAAAATTAATAACCGAGGGCTTTTGTCTCCCTATTTCTTTTTTTAGCCTTTTAGTTTTCTGTTAGAGCTTCGTATATTTCTTGTACTAGATTTCAGTCCGCGCGATGCGCGGGCACTTTGTAACTCTTATGGATATGTGGGGATTTTGTTTGTATCGACAACACACGGTGACATTTTCATAGGTATAAGATATTACAGTAGAAAAATATTACATGTAAAGAAAGGGCCTGAGATTTTGTTGTACGTAATGAAATTTGTTGTTCATTTTTTCCCATTAAATATTTGTATAAATTGCCGAAAATACATACAAAACTGCAAGTTTTTTAGAAATGAAATACAAATAGGATGCAGCAATCTAAACAATAACATTTTTTATATAAGCATTTACAAAATTAGATTTGTTTCCTTTATTTTATTCTTTAGGTTTTCACAATTTTATCAATTGTGCCAACCAATAGCTACTTAAGGATTCATGCACAATAGAAAAAAGAGGTTATAATTCCTCCCTTTTTCAGCATTAGTTAATGGAAATTTAATTTTATTGTTAGAATTATTATTAAGCTCAAATTAATTGTATAGTATAAATAAATTATTTGCATCGTGGAATAACAAAATTATTAAAAACGTGTAAAGGAAATAGCACCTGATAGATTGGACAACAAAGGAAGTTATTTTTATTATGGAAGAACAAAATCCATTAAGAATTTTAACATAAACACATTAAAATTATCAAATTTGTACCACATAAGACTCATCGTCTTCTACTTTTTTTTAGCATTTCACAAATTAGCTATTGTATAAAATGACGTTATTAATGGCAAATAGATCATCATTAAAAAACAATTGCTTCACTGAAATATATGAAATAAAATAATTAAATATTATATTCATAAGAAATAACCAATAAATTTAGGGCTAACTGTTTTTTGTAATGGATATATATTTTGTTCATGTTTCTAAATCTAATGACTTATTCTACTTATTATGTGTTCTCGCATACAAAAAAATATTTTTAGTTCTCAATATGAGTTCAACACTCAATCTCCCATAATATCAAAATCTATGCACATATAAAAAACAACAAAGAAGTTTTCAGGAAAAAAAAAACAAAGAAGAACAATCAATATAGACGGAACCAAATTCAGATGAAAACATACTAACTTATATACATATCTACTACATTACAACATAAACAACAAAATTTCACTAACCTCGGGAATAAATTTACAACGAAAGATACATCAGTTGAAGGAGAGGTTTTCACCCAAAAAAAGTTGAAAGAGAGGTAGAGAGAGACAAAGAAGGGAGTAGTCTCTTTCATGAATCATACTTGATTCATATAAAGGGTTCTTGACTGTTGGTTTTATCATTAATAACTGAGTTGTGACTTTTCAATTTTCAAGCAAGAGGTCACCCGTCTATTTGCATGAGGCATATCCACAGGAAATAGAGAGTTAATGCGCCACATGGCACATCCACAAATGGAGACACCATCTTATATATTAGTTATTAGATTTGGTTATATGATAATCAACAGAAGTAAAGATATTCATATACTTGAACAATTTCACTCCAATGTGTGAAAAAGAGAAATCATATGTTTCAAGATGAAACAATGTTTGAGTTTTTTAGATTTCTTTGTTTCAAAGACTTATTAAGCTTAGGTTTGGTTAATTTTAGAGTGGGAAATTGTTTAGTTCTCCATATTTCATTGGAAAATGTGTAAAATCAACATATGAATTGATTCATTCTTGTATTGGGGTGTTTTCCACCAAGCAATGCAAATGCATATTTCAAAAATAGTAACAAAATTATTTTAAGCGGATGTTATTTTTCATTTTTCACTTTTTTACCGAGTATCCATATAATGTATTCATAAAATGTTTATTTAAGCAAATATTCAGTACAAAATATTTTTTTTAGATAATCAAGCCAAATTCAAAATCAATAAATAAACTTTTGGATTAAGTAAATTTTTTACAGGACTACTATAATGTTTGTATAAGCCAAGTGTTTATTTATTTATTTATTTATTCTCTTTTTTAGATGAATAATAATTAATAACTGAGGGTTTTTGTCTCCCTCTTTCTTTTTTTAGTCTTTTGGTTTTCTATTAGAGCTTCGTATATTTCTTGTACTAGATTTCAGCCCCTCGCGATGCGTGGGCACTTTGTAACTCTTATGGATATGTGGGGATTTTTTTTGTATCTACAACACACGGTGACATTTTCATAGGTATAAGATATTACAGTAGAAAAATATTACATGCAAAGAAAGGGCCTGAGATTTTGTCGTACGTAATGAAATTTGTTGTTCATTTTTTCCCATTAAATATTTGTATAGAATTGCCGAAAATACATACAAAGGTGCAAGTTTTTTAGAAATGAAATACAAATAGGATGTAGAAATCTAAACTATTAAATTTTTTATATAAACATTTACAAAATTAGATTTGTTCCCTTTATTTTTTTTCTTTGTGTTTTCACAATTTTATCAATTATGCCAAGCAACCAATAGCTACTGAACGATTCATGCACAATAGAAAAAAGAGGTTATAATGCTTCCCTTTTTCAGCATTAGTTAATGGAAATTTAATTTTATTGTTAAAATTTTTATTAAGCTCAAATTAATTGTATAATATGAATAAATTATTTGCATTGTGGAATAACAAAATTATTAAAAACGTGTAAAGGAAATAGCACCTGATAGATTGGACAACAAAGCAACTTATTTTTATTATGGAAGAACAAAATCCATTAAGAATTTTAACATACACATATTAAAATTATCAAATTTGTACCACATAAGACTCGTCGTCTTCTACTTTTTTAGCATTCCATAAATCGTCTTCTACTTTATTTAGTATTTCACAAATTAGGTATTGTATAAAATGACATTATTAATGGCAAATAGATCATCATTAAAAAAATTGCTTCACTGAAATATATGAAATAAAAGTATTAAATATTATATGATAAGAAATAAACAATAAATTTAGAGCTTACTATTTTTTGTAATGGATATATATTTTGATCATGTTTCTAAATCTAATGACTTTTTTTACTTATTATGTGTTCTCAATATGAGTTCAACACTGAAACTCCCATAATACCAAAATCTACGCACATATAAAAAACAATAAAGAAGTTTCCTGAAAAAAAACATAGAAGAACAATCAATATAGACGGAACCAAATTCAGATGAAAACATACTAATGCATATACATATCTACTGCATTACAATGTAAACAACAAAATTTCACTAACCTCGGGTATAAATTGACAACGAAAGCTACATCAGTTGAAGGAGAGGTTTTCACCCAAAAAAAAGGTTGAAAATGAGGTAAAGAGAGACAAAGAAGGGAGTGGTCTCTTGCATGAATCATACTTAATCCATGTAAAGGGTTCTTAACTCTTGGTTTTATCATTAATAAGTGAGTTGTGACTTTTCAATTTTCAAGCAAGAGGTCACCCGTCTATTTGCATGAGGCATATCCACAGGAAACTGAATAGTCGCAGAGCAATGACAAAGACTACATAAAAGTAATAGTAATAGAGAGTTAATGCGCCACGTGGCACATCCACAAACAGAGACACCGTTTTGTATATTAGTTATTAGATTTGGTTATATGATAGTCAACAAAAGCAAAGATATTCATATACTTGAACTATTGCACTCCAATGTGTGAAAAAGAAAAATTATAATCAGCACATAATATGTTTCAAGACGCAACAATGTTTGAGTTTTCTAGATTTCTTTGTTTCAAAGACTTATTAAGCTTAGGTTTGGTTAATTTTAGAGTGGAAAATTGTCTAGTTCTCCATATTTCATGGAAAATACATAAAATCAGCATATGAATTGATCAATTCTTGTATTGGGGTGTTTTCCACCAAGCATTTCGCGTTCGGAGCCTAGTTGGAGGGGTATTGCCTGAAGTTATGGCAATGTGAGGCACTAATGCACCTGGAACCTATACGTGCACACCTTTAACAACAGTTTGAGGAAGAATTGATGGTTTATAAAAAAAAATGTCATTTTAAGGTGAAACCTCCTATTGAAGTATCGGGACCGAGAGAGGATTTATCCAGGAAACTTCTGGATGAAAATGACTTTCCACCTCGTATCTCCAAACAAGAGGGATTCCTTCAGATAAATAGGGATACCTCCTTGCATATTCTGGTGGAGAGGGCCTCCTGCATTCCCTGACAAATCGGTGTTCCTCGTAAGAGTTTCCATAATACATTTGTCGAGCTACGCCAAATATAAATTACATAACTAATGTTGCAATGTAAAATTATTAAGAATATCACACAAAATGTGATGTGTAGCGATGTGGTCTGGTGGGCCAAGGATTAATCTATTATGAGTACGAATTATCTTGTAAATTTGGTTTTATTATTATTAATAAGATCATAATTAGTAATTAGATTTAGTTTAAAAAATATCTTTAATTCAGAAAATTATCTACAAAATAAAATCAATAATTATCTATTATTTATTTAATATATTTAGGACTCTAGTTCCTTATTTGACCAAACCTTGTAATCACTTTATTTTTATGAATATTATTGAGAATTAGGAGGTGAAATCATTTATTCATGTATTTGAATACCCTGCTTAATTTACGTCACTCAGATATAACAAGATTCAGTTACATATCCCATGATTTTTTTCAAGCAAAAACACGATAATACTCGTGTTTTGGGTATCAAAAGTTGCAATTTAATACTTGTGTTCGCTTGTAATAAATTTTAGGGTATATTACACTAAACCAGTTGAACTAAATCACGTTTTTGAGATGCCCTCTAAACTAAAAACCAAAATAAACCCCCCTAAAATATTAATTTTTGCATCCAACAAAAATGGTTTAAACCCATTAACAAAACGAAGGAAATTATGAACTAAACCTAAACTATTCAAATACATAGATTTCCAATCCCTTTTTTTAATACTAACCAAACAACCCACGAGTAAGGGTTCTTGAGAAACAACGATTCAGTTCGATTCATGTATACATAAAATAGGAATAAATATGTACATAAATTTAATACTTTCAATTCTATATACACGATGGTCGTGAGGTGTAGTGTATAGTTGTTATGGGATTAAACTTTATTGAGAATAAAAAGAGAGGTGAATCTTTTTGGTTTTATGTATGTGTGCATGCGTGCACGCAATTCTGTGCAGATTATTGGTTTAAGTTAGGTCTCGATTTGTGATTTACTCCTTTTGTCTTTGTGTCTGGCAAAGTTATTTAAGGCGAAAGGCGCACCAAGGCACCAATGTCTCCCTAGAGCCGAGGCGCAAGGTAACACGCGGAATGATCAAAGTGAGGCTCACATTATATAAGACATGCAAAAACTGTATATCTATAATAATAAGATTATTTTATGATCTAAAAGTTTAAATATATCATAAATTACTATTGTACAAGGTTACGAAGAGGCACAAAAGAAGATATATCTAATATACCATATGGAAAAAAACATATAATCAAATATCTAAAAAAAATTTAGCATTTTAATTATCAAATAATCAACAAAAGCAAAGATATTAATGTATTTTGAAACTCATGTACTCTAATATGTGAAAAGAAAAATAAAATCAATCGCAGATGCAACAATGTTGGAGTTTTTTGGGTTTCGTTTGCCTAAGTAGTGACTAGTGAGAAAGATAAAGTTTCACCACAAGTTATGCTAGACTTTGATTAGTTTTTGGGTAGAAAATGGTTCAATTCTCCATATTTCATTGGAAACTATGTAATGTCGAACATATTAATTGATCCAACATATTGGGGGCATTTTATAGAAAAGAAATTAACAAGGCGCAACTTGAGTCTGGAGCCTAGGTGCACAAGGCACGAACCTTATTGAAGGGACCTTGCGGCGAAGCAGTTACGTTGCGCCTTGGTGAAACTGGAACCTAGGCACGCATTTAACAACTATGGTGTCTGGTTGTATCTCTGCATGTATTACATTCTAAGTCTCTCTCGATCGAAATAGATTTGTGTCTGGTTTATGTACTGGTGATGGGGCAGTTATTAATAATGAGGTTCGCGGGCAGTGTTGGTTATGGTGGTTCATGGAGAGTGATTCATTGTGGTGGCAACGGGCAGTGATTCATGGAAAAGGTTCTCGAGTATGCAATCATATTCAAATCAAGTGAGGATGTGCGTGATGGCCCTATTCTCCCCGCAAGAAGAATATAAAAACTAAATATGAATTTGAATTCAATTGAAATTCATTTAGGATTCTTTTTTTTACTGAAGTTCGAAGATTATATAAAATCGGGTATGTGTTTCAATTGAAAAAAATATAGGTGGTTAAACTTATAAATCTTAACTTTTTAAAACATCGATATAGAAGAAACCCAAATCATCTCAAATATAAACTACTCAGTACTCCGAACCCGAAGGAACCATAGACCGCTGACTCCACCACTAACTCATCGACACTGCTGGGTGATCTTGGATTAAGTCCTACCAGGAATTTTGGGGTACTTTCATTTCTTCTATCAACATGTTTGTAAATAAATATTGTAATTAATAAATAACAAGGGTTTATTTAAAAAGCTACCTTTTAGCACGTTTCAGATCAACAAGTGCAAGTTCAGCAAGCTTAACAGCATACATGGATTTCTTCGCATCAGCAGCAGATGAGTCGTGAGTCGTCTGAGCCCGACATGAGCCGTGAGTCGTCTAAGCCCGACATGAGCATCTATGGCTTAATTTTAGTCAACCCTTCCATGAACTGGCTATGCTTAAGCCTAATCCCGGGCCTCTCATTAGAAATCAGGACCATATACTCGGCGGGTGAGTTAGTCGTTCGAGCAGCTGCAGAAGACGATTCACCCATTTGGATGGAAGACATTGCAGACGAGGAGTTAAATTTATCCATATCAAGGTTAGGGCTGTAAACGGATATTCGAAAATTTGCATCCGTTCGATATCCGAATCCGAATTTACGGATATTTATCCGAAAAAATGGAAATGGATACGAATATGGATACTTTATTAAAATATCCGAGAAAATGGATACGGATACGAATAGTACTAGTATCCGACATGGATAATCCGTATCCAATGCGGAGTATCCATTTTACCGGATATCCTTTTTGCCGGATATCCATATCCGTCAAACATATGTTTTAAAATATTACTAATAATATTAGTATTAGTATTACTAATAAAATAAGATTAAAAAACCTTAATCGTTTATTCTCTAAAGGCCAAAACCAAATAAACACATACTCTACTCAAAACAAAAACACCCAAAAGTTATTATTTTATTGGGTATATTATTAAATCCCATGCATTATTATTTTATTGGGTATATTATCATGGAGTTACAGTAAAGTTACAATACACCGTATCACACGCAACATACACTAACTAAAGAACATATACTCCACTCAAAATCAAAAAGCCCGAAATTCATTTCACTGCACAAAAAACTCTCATTCGACCACCTCCTCCTCCGCCGCATCTGCTCGTCGCTGCTCATCAACGTCGCCACTGTTTCTCATCAACCCCTCCGCTGCACATCAATTTCGCCGCTGCGCATCCCCTCATCCTGCAACAGAAAGTTAGCAACAATATGTACATAAAAATAAAAATAAAAATATATAACTGTATTTATATATTGTTTATGTGGTTGTTCATTAGTTTCCTTAATTATAAATAAATGTAGGAGAAAATTAAAAAAGTAAAGAGATGGTTTTGATTGTGATGAGAACTGAAGTTAACAACGGGTATATTATATACAAAATAAAAATGTATACTTATTAAAACAAAAATATCAATATGTTTTGAAGACTAAAGGTCCGTGAGGTTATCATTTTCAATAATTTTAATTTAATTTAAAATGTGCATATTTATTTCTACTGTTATGAAATGCTACTGTTATTTTTTCCTGATGGCTTTAAGCTTATATAGTTGTAAAGTTTGGAGATTTAAGACATATTATTATTATTATTGAATGCTACCATTAATATGGAACCCATAATTGTTGATGTTAGGAGGTAATAATTTTGTTATATATTTATTTGGATTGGATTGGATTTAATTGGATTGAATATTTTAATAGTTATTTTTTGCGATGGCTAAATAATGTAAACGGATACGGATATTATCCGAATCCGAGGTATCCGAGTAGATACGGATATGGATAGTTGTTTTAACTATCCGGGGGGATACGGATAGTGAATTAAGATAGCAAATACGAATATGGACAATATGGTATCCGATTCGTATCCGTCCGTTTACCACCCTTAATCAAGGTTAGCGCTGTAAACGAATATTCGAAAATCCGCATCCGTCCAATATCCGAATCCGAATTTGCGGATATTTCTCCGAAAAAATGGAAACGGATACGAATATGGATACCCTATAAAAATATACGGGAAAATGGATAGTACTAGTATCTGACACGGATAATCCGTATCCGATGCGGAGTATCCATTTTATCGGATATCCGTTTTATCGGATATCCGTATCTGTCAAACATATGTTTAAAATATTGCTAATAATATTAGTATTAGTATTACTAATAAAATAATATTTAAAAAAAAAAACCTTAATCATTTATTCCCTAAAACAAAACAAACACATACTCAACTCAAAACAAAGAACCCCTAAAATTATTATTTTATTATGTATATTATAAAATGCCCATGTATTGTTATTTTATTGGGTATATTATCATGGAGTTACACTAAAGTTACAATACACCCTATCACACACAACATACACCCACTAAAGAACATATACTCCACTCAAAACAAACAAAAAAAACCATAATTTCATTTCATTTCTCTTTCGTACAAAACAAGAGAAAAAAAATCCTCATTTCACTCCACAAAAAAACTTATTCCGCCCCCTCCCCCTCCGCCGCATTAGCCCGGCGCTGCTCATCAACCTCGTTGCTGTGCATCAACTCCGTCGCTCCGCCGCTGCGCATCAACTCCGTCGCTCCGCCGCTGCGCATCCCCTCCTCTTGAAAGAGAAAGTTATCAACAACAGGTACATACAAAATAAAAATACAAATATATAACTGTATTTATATATTGTTCATGTGGTTCTTCATTAGTTTTCTTAATTATAAATAAATGTAGGAGAGAAACAAAAAAGTAAAGAGATGATTTTGATTGTGATGAGAACTAAAGTTAACATGTATATTATATACAAAATAAAAATGTATACTTATTAAAATAGAAATATTAGTATGTTTTGAAGATTAAAAAGTCTATGAGGTTATCATTCTCAATATATTTAATTTAATCTATAAGGTGCATATTTATATCTATTGTTATGGAATGCTACTGTTATTTTTATTGGATGACTTTAAGCCTATATTGTTGTAAAGTATTATTATAATATGCTACTATAATTACGGAACCCATAATTGTTGATATTAAGAGTAATAATTCGCTTATGTATTTATTTGGATTGGATTGGATTTCATTGGATTGGATATTTTAATGGTTATTTTTTGCGATGGAAAAATAATGTAAATGGATACGGATATTATCCGAATCCGAGGTATTCGAGCGAATATGAATATGAATAGTTGTTTTAACTATCCGGACGGATACAGATACATAACGAATACGGATATGAAAAATATGGTATTCGATTCGTATCCGTCCGTTTACCACCCCTAATTCAAGGTACACCGAGAACAAATCATCTTTGGTCACATCAAAAAACGAAGGTCTATCAAAGCCACCCACAACACCAAGATCACTATAAAAGCTAATGTCATCCGGGAGGGTGAGAATTTCCAAATGGACACGTCGGTGGCATATTTTCTTTGGCGGGTTATCGGGCATTCAGCTAATATTGCGACTAAAACGGCTTGAATCTGAAATATACTATTTTTGAAAGGTATTGTTCTTCTGAATCTATCCAAAACTGACGATACTCTGACAAAGCAAAAACACCCAAAACTATGCTATCAAATTCCAAGTTTTGGATATATTAAAACTACAACAAGAGCTATTATTCTTCAAAATCTACCATATGGGTATTTAGTCTAGCCCAATAAAGATTTTTTTGAGAGATTGTAAACCCTAAATAACAAAGAATAAATACAAATCACAACCGTCAAAAAATTTGAAGGAGTTGAACTACAACAAGGGCTATTATTCTACAAAATATACATTATGGGTATTCAAATCTAGACTAAAAGAAAATGAAAATTTCTTTTAACTTCAACCTATTCTAACTAAGAAAATAAAATTAAAAAAAAAAACTAACTGAGAAATTGAAAACCCTAAAAAATAGTGAATGAATCCAATGCACCAGCTCAATTCAAGTTTTTGAAATATTAAAACAACAATAAAAGTTCTTATTTTTCAAAATCTACGAAAAGGGTATTCAAATCTAGACCAAAAAAGTAATTTTTTTTAACTTCAAACTAATCTAACTGAGAGATTAAAAACCCTAGGAAACAGAGATTGAATCCAATACACTACCTCAATTCAAAGAATTTATAAAATTAGAACATTAACAAGGGTTATTATTCTTCAAAATCCATCAAATGGGTATTCAAATCTAGCATGAAAAACATCTTTTTTTTCACTTCAAAATATTTAAACTGAGAGAATGAAAACCCTAGGGAAAAGATGAACCCAATGCACCAGCTCAATTCAAGGTTTTGAAAGATTAAAACAACAATAAGTTACTATTTTTCCAAATCAATCAAATGGGTAAAATTCAGCCCAAAAGTGGCATTTTCTTTAAATTCAAATTATTCTTACAGAGAGATTGAAAACCCTAGAAAACAGAAAATTAATCCAATACACCACCTCAATTCAACTATTGAAAAGATAAAAACAACAATAAAAGTTATTCTTTTTCAAAATCAACCAAATGGGTATTCATATCTAGCCTAAAAAATGATTTCTTTTTTTTTCAAACCATTCAAACTAAAAAATCGAAACCCCTAGAAAAGAGAGAATGAATCCGATACACCACCTCAATTCAAGTTAAGATTAAAACAACAATAAATCCTAAACCAAATGATTCTAAAATGAAACCCTATAAACAACACAAGAATTCCACAATCTATCATACCACATACCAATAATTAAAATGGCAACATTTCTAATGAAAATTATTATAAAAAAAACAACAGTTTCTTTTTCTTTCAGATTTGGGTCCCAAAAAGCGAATTGATAAAGTGGCTGAGAATCTACCGGAAATGAAATCACATGGTGGGTGAGAGGGAGAGAGATCTGGGAGAGAGAATGTGAAGCTTCTGATAAAAGATTAATATGTGCGTGTGTGTTTATTATATAGATGAACAACCATTTTGACTCACCGGTATAAAGCGGGCACTGAAAAATTGTCTTGGATTTGTTTCTCGGTTCGATTTTTAATATTATTAAAATAATATTTGATCAGCGAAAATCACGAGTCACGAATAAAATTTAGGGTCAATTATTAAATAGTTCCTCCTATAAATATATATTTTTTAAAAAGGACACATATTTTTAGTTTAACCCATTTAGTCCCTCAAGCACTCAATATCTTTTTATTTTTAGAGGTCCGCGCCAGCGGTACTCCCTCTCCAAAACATGTGGCAAAGGACTTTTTGAGGCAAAATAAAAAAGTTTGAACTAAATGAGTATTGAAAAATGTCCGATGGACTATTTAGTATATGTCCCTAAAATTTAATTGAATTGCCCAAACACCTCATAATATACTACTAAAATACATATTATATAGGCCAAAAAATTTATACATGGGAACAGTGTTTTGTACTAAAAAGAAAGGAAAGAAACTAAAAGCACCCTCTTAGTCAGTGAAAAATTAATTGGGTAAATTACTAAATGCGCCTATTGTTAAATGTTTTTATTGAGCATCTAATGTACGTTTTGTTACCAATTGAGTCATATAGGTAACATTTGAAAAATATTTTTCATAAATAAGTTTTTATTGATTTTTTAATTATTAAATAGATTTTATTCCTAATTTTTGAATTTTTATTCAAAACTTACCCTTGTTAAAACTAATCATTCGTAACTTTTTTAGAAAGTTACACAAGTGGTTGAATTTTTTTTTTCCCAATTTTTAATCTTTAAATGCTCATAATTTTTTATTTTTAATCTTTAACTTAGATCTTTGACCCTATTTAAACTTGAACAATGATATTTTTAATTATATCAAACTTGTCAATCTAATTTTTACTAGTTAGTAGTTTAAAATATATTTAATATTAAAATCCATTTTGAAACTTGTAAAATAATTTTTTTTAAAAATATGTTAAATAGTAAAAATATTAGATATTCTATATAAAAAAGGTACATATTATAAAAAAAATTACTATTATCGAAAAAATATCTACGTATTTTGATTTTTTTTATTTAAAAAATATGTTATTTATAAAAAAAAATTGTACGTAAACTTTTTTGTAAAATAAAATTTTTTCTATAAATAAAAACTTATAGTTTTTATATAAATAAAACGTTAAAAATGTCTTTATAACAAAAAAAATTATTTATATAAAGAACAGTTTTTCAATTTTGAAAACTTTTTTTCTAGAAATAAAAACATTGAAAACTATTTTAACTCTTTTTTCAGGAAAAAAAAAACATTATTTTTATAAAAACAATTATTTTGTTATATAACAGTAAGTGATCCAAAAACTTTGGAGTGTTTAATAAGGACAAAAAAGTATGTTTGCGTGTTAAAATAGGGTGTTTGCGTGTTAAAATAGGGTCAAAGTGGTAAAACAGGCAAAATTTGTTACTTTAATGCTTTTCTTTAACGGAAAGGACTTATTAAAAACAAGTAATAGACATTAAGGGCTCAATAGGTTTCAAAAAAGTACAGTATGGGCTCTATAGACACATTTAACATATATTATGAGCTATTTGGGTAATTTACCCAAATTAATTTATAGATTTAACTCCAAGGTTTAAAGTAGGGTGTGCGAGGGAATTGGGAAAACCTGATAAACCGAATCAATTCGAAAGCATTGGTTGGGTTGGGTTGGTTTGTTTTTTCCTGTGACGGTTTCGTTTCAGTTTCAAAAATTACAGAACCAATTTTTTAGGCTTGATTCCTTGTTCCACCACGAATACAAACCTAATTGAATCAAATCATAAACCGGTTCGATTCAAAATAGAACCAAGAACCTAGGCAAAACTATGATTGGTATGATCCTAACATGTTTGTTTACCACTTATATATATATATATATATATATATATATATATATAAATGTTGCTTTCTCTTTAAGTTGAAGGTTTTAAATTAATTTTGACTTTTAAGGCTTGAACTAATCTATATTTTTTTCTCGGATTGTCTTTTTAATGTTATATTTGAGGAAAATTTATTGTTTTAATTATTTATTTAATACATTTTTAAATCGAGAAACAATCCAAACTAACCCAAGAAGTGTTAATTAGGATTGGTTCGGTACCATACATAATTAGTTCGATTCTAATATAAAAAAATATGGTACCGATGACGCCCAATTTCGATTTCCGGTTAATAGTTACACTAAACTACCCCGAACTATGTTCACCCTAGTTTAAAGTAGACTTGACAAAATAAATCAAATACATGAGATGAACCAACATGGGTTATTGATTAATGGGTGGAGTCTTAATGGTTTTAGTCATATAAGTATCAACTTGATAAGATATAATAGTTAACGGGTCGGGTTAGTGCTGACAAACTTCACCCGTTAACACTCATTAAGATTCGTGAATTTAAGTAAATAGGATATATTATTGGTTCTTATAAAGAACTCGTGTAGCTTAATTCTAAATGAAATCTTTGGTGATGTTAATAAATTAGTGAGTTTAATTTTTTTTTGACATAAGGTTAATGTGTCGACTTGCATAAGATTCAAAATTATCCAATATCATAATGGGTAATAATGGGTGAACAAGACGCGACGTGTTAATGTAACGGGTGTATACACCATATTTCACAAACCAATGTATCGGTGACATGTGAAAAATAAATGAGAAAATCACTATCATCAAAATGGCCTATTAAGCATTGACTGCGAGTAACACTTGTTGGATGCCCAGGGAGAACATTCACAACTACCTCAAGAGGAGATGGTCGTATGTGTTTAAATAAATATTTTTGGGTTTTATAATTCAAAAAGAAATTTCTCAGCATTTATTCGACCATGGCAATTGCAATTTGGAGGAATATAAATAAATAATTCAAGGACAATATTAGAGGAGGACTCTCTACAAAAAAAATCATTTTAGTTCACTTATATTTTATCGGTTTATTTATTCTATTAGTTTATTTATTCTCCGAAATAGTTTGTAATGTTAACTTTAGTTCTTGTTCCAATTATCCTATAACGTATTCTTTAATTTAGAATTTGTTTTCAAGTTCCTCACACATCGATTTAGTTATTTTACAATTGATTTTTTTTATTTCCCTTCACTTTCAATTGCACTTTTGATTTGTTATTTTATTGCATGTAATGTTCTTTACTAACAATTCCTGTTTTAAATTCGCAATTTAATTTATTCTTAAAGCAAAAAAAATAGCTCTTCACGAAAAATCTTCTTAAATGAAGCATTCAAACGTAGCACAATCGCGTGATTATTTGTTAGCCGAACATAATTAATTTTGGTTGGCAAGACCCAAAATCGTTGCCGACATGCTAGCAAAATTCATATATAGAATGAATCCACCAAAACATATTTTTGGCACACCTGGTGGGACCAAAGTTCTTAGTTGTTGAATCATTATGGCTATACATAGAAGAGGTGAAGATAGTAACAACACTGAACAGAGAGAAAATGTTAATGAAGTTGAATTCGTAAGCCAAACCCATGCCCATATATCAACTAGCTATTTGGACTAGTCAAGACACAAGACCAGAAAGTCTAACCCATGGAATGGATGAAGGACCAAGTTCATGGATTGGAAATACCAATGTGGTACCTATAGTAGGTGTAACGCCCCGTAATTCTAGGAATATCTAAACTACACGTGTCACAGTAATTTAATTAATTTGAGAAGTAAAGTAAATTTAAATATTTATTAATTAATGAGCAATAGATTAATATTTATGTGATATTATATTTACTTGTGTGGTAAGTAAATGAAATTGTATTAATTTATATTACTTCGTAAGTGGGTAAAAGCGACGGATCAACAAGATCTTATTCGGGACGCGCGTGTGGGGCCGTGTTAGGAATAAGGCAGTAAATTAATTATATGTGACTCATATGGGGGTTTCGAGTGAATGGATTATCCAGGATGGGCCGAAATAGTTAGAATTACGCACCCAAGGGTTGTAATTGGGTACTGGGGGATTTTTAGACTAGTTGGGATCCGAGTAAGGGCATACGGGTCATTTTACACTTAGGGTTTTACCTAATTTTGGGATTACGATTTAATATATGAGGGTTAAGATTAAGGAGGCAGACATAACATACCAAGAACCTAAAGGGAGTACATTTGTGAGAAAAATATGAGGTAGAACACCCAAGAGATCCAAAGACTTGATCTGGAGAAGGATGCGGAGGAGAATTCCAGTCTTTTTCAACCCAACGAGTAGAAATTCGAAATCACACCAACGATTTAAGGCAAGTGTATAAACTTTCTATCTTGAAAATGTGTAGTGTAATATTCATATCAAAATTGGTAGATAATGATACAATTCTGGGATAGGACTTATAATGCAAAACGACGTTTTGGGGAGAAGAATCTCTACAGTATAATTGATGGAAGAAATCTTAAATTGTAGAAGATAAAAATTGTTATATTGTGAATTGTGTGATGTAAATTTAGAACGGTATTTTATTAAAGAAGAACCTAAATGTTGAAATTTGAAAAATTGTGACTTTTCATATGAAGATTCATTGATTAGATGAATTAGAACGATTGAGATGTTAATTATGGTTGGGGTTGAAATTTGAGTAGAATCTTTGTAAAGAAACATTAAAGAACTAATTATTATGATTGGGATTATGAGAATATTGAATTTGATGATTGGGTAGAGGGAAATCCTGTCATAATTAAACAAGAACTGGGCTCCTGCCCAAAATCGAATCGTTTCGGCTTTCATAGGTGTGGGGATGACCCATATATTTTCAACCCACGAGAGTAGCCGATCAGGCTCATTGCTATTATAATGGTGCCCGGTCCAAATCGTGGAAAGAAGATACACACGTGCATTTTTAATCAAAGACAAGGTCTATTCAACTACGTACAATCTCACTGAGATATTCATAGGATCCTTAGCTTATCCTACTTCGATTTAGTTAGAGTTACTTTCATAACCCAGCCTGGATACCTATAAATTGTAACCCCTGGCCCGGGGCATGGGGCATAACAAAATAGAATATTGAGAGATACATAATAAAACAGTCATCCTCTCCGTGGACGTAGGCAATTTTCTGAACCACGTACATAGCTGTGTTGTGTGATTGCATGCTTTCATCTCTAATTGTGATTGTTCATTGTAACCTCTTGTGATATTTTTATATACCACAATTGGCACCGTCTGTGGGAACCGATTCTTATTCCTACAAGAACAGTCACCAATCGAAAGCCTATAATGTCTCACCATAGCAGCAACGTTCCTCAAACTGGTGAGGTTCAAGAGGAGCCTGCCAAATTCGTCAGCCCAATCCAAGGCTTCGTCGAGAAAGGCAACCTTCCAAAGAAAGTTATGGGCCTCCTAGGTTCACGCAGATCTCCAAGTTGGTCGACGCCTATGAAGCTAGGCTTCGAGAACATGAGGAGGATAATGTTCACCTGAAAAGGCGAATGGAAAGAATGGAGAGAGATCTCCACAGAAACACAAGGCGACACCACGATCGAACTCCTAGTCCTCAGGCGAGCAGATCTCGCAGCCAAGGAAGACGCAGCCAAGAATGATCTTGTAGGAATAGAACGGAAGATGGTCGACCAAAGAAAATGCGGAGAGGGGAATACCACAGGATCCCTGATCACTAGGACAACGACATCAAAAACTTAGTTCGAAGGGAAATGGACCAACATCCAGCCAACCAAGGAACAAGTTCGATGAGAGAGCTAGCTAGCCGAGATCTTAACACTCAGATGAAGTCCCATTTCTCAAGGGAAATAGAGGAAAAGGATCCCCCCAATAAATTTACGCTCCCTAGATTTAAGAACTATGATGGGAAAACTGATCCCATCGACCATGTCCGTCAGTACAGGCAGGATATGACCTTGTGGAGACATATTGATGCTTTGATGTGTCGCATTTTCCTTTCCAGCCTGCACGATGTGGCACAAGAGTGGTTCGAAAAGCTTACTCATAGGTCTGTTAAGAACTTTAAATCTCTGGCCGAATTGTTCACTGCACGATTCATTACCACTAGCTCCCATCCTAAGCGGATGGATGCACTACTCACAATGAATAAGAAGCATCAAGAAAACCTCAGGGAGTATGTAAAGAGATATTGGGAGGTTTTTAACGAGATCAAGGACTGCTCCAAGAAGGTCACAGTAGCTTCCTTCAAAATTGGGTTACCAAACACTTCTCTCCTACACCAATCCTTGACTAAAAAGGAGGCTAACTCCATCGACGACCTAATTGTCCGTATTAAAAAATATGCCAAAGTCGAAGATGTGATCCACCTTAATGTAGGGGACAATAGTCGCGCGAAGACAAGTAAGGTGATAGAGAAGAATGATTCCCAGAAGAAGGGAAATAAAAATGGAAGCAAGAATAGATCCAGGAATAAAAATAAGAATGACCCATCAAAGGTGTTACAGGCTGTCAACACTGTCTTCAAGGAACTAATATACAAGATCCTTAGCCAGATCAAGGAAGAGCCATTCGTTAAGTGGCCTAGGAAGATGGGGGACCCCACAAAATGGAATAACGCGCTGAGATGTGCATTCCATAAGGAAGGGGGCCATAAGACTGAGCACTGCAAAGAACTCAAATCTCATCTCGAGGAACTGTCCCAGGTCGGACATCTCAATGAGCTCATAGATAAAAAAGCAAAAAAGGTCGCAGCCAATGGTGAACAGAGACCAGATAATGTCCTCGAACACGAAATGGTCCAAGAATTCGTGATGATCTATGGGGCATCAAACCTCAATAAAATTCAAGGAAATGTTGTTCGAATGGAGGTCAAGAAGCTCACGGCAGTTATGCAAGGTTTTCAAATAGACCCCACCAAAACCCAGGCCGAAAAACATTGACGACCAGAATACATTGACTACACTAAACATATTGTGTGCACTAAAGATGATTTAGTGGGGGTAAGGACCCCGCACCATGATGCATTGGTCATCACACTCAGGATAGCTAACTGGGCCATCGACAGGCTGCTCATCGAGAAGGGAAGATCTTTCGACGTGATGTACCTTGAATTATTCCACAAGTTAAAGCTGAATATTACTGACCTAAAAGAAGCAATTATTTTGCTGGTTAGCTTCGTGGTAAAAATAACTATGCCTTTGGGAAAAATAGCCCTGCCAGTTAGGGCGGGGAACATATAAAAAATGATCGAGTTCCACGTAGTTGATATTGAATCCCCCTATCACGCCGTACTGGGCAGGGGCTGGCTCCATGCCATGAAGGTCGTACCGCCTTCATACCATTAAAAGCTCAAATGTATTATAGAGAGGGGCATGGTCGAGATTCATGGTGACCAGGCAGTTTTTAGGAAATGCTTTATTTTGACCTATCCGCCCCAGGCTGGAAAAGAAAAAGGTAGAAGAGAAAATCGAGGAGAGGTTGTTACCTTACGAATAGAAATTACGGTACGACCGACCGGGAGTGGAAGAAACCAGGGTCCACCCCGCAGATAGGGTCATTGAAAATTTAAAAGAAGTTGCGGCTGAAGTCAGCTCGCTAGGGAGAAAATTTCTGATTGGGACATCCCTCACTGATCAAGAGAAGAAAGAGCTAACCTTGATCCTACGGAGAAATCTTAACATATTTTCTTGGGAACCATATAAGTTGCGCGGAATAGATCCTGATGTTGGGTGCCATCGCCTCCACGTCGACCCAACTTACAAACCGGTGGCTCAAAATCTCATCAAACATCCCTAGAAAATTCGAAGGCTATAGAAAAAAAGGTGGGAAAACTACTGGATGCAGGTTCCATTTGGGAAGTTCAATTCCCTAAATGGCTATCCAACCCAGTCATTGTGCCTAAGAGCAACGGAAGCTGGAGGGTGTGTGTTGATTTCACTGACCTCAATAAAGCTTGGCCAAAAAATATCTTCCTCCTCCCGAAAATAGATTAACTGGGTGATACAACTGCAACGCATGAAAGAAAAAGTTTTCTAGACGCTTACTCTGGATATCATCAAATCCCGCTTCATGAACCCGACCAGGATAATACCTCCTTCATCACTCCTGTTGGACTGTATTATTACAAAGTCATGCCATTCGGCCTTAAGAACGCAGGAGCAACCTATCAGAGACTAGTCACCGGGATATTTAATAAACTGATGGGAGAAACAATAGAGGTATACATTGATGATATACTCTCACAAGCAAACACAAAGGCGACTTACTTTCATACCTAACAGGAACCTTTTATATCCTCAAGAAATATCGAATGAAACTTAATGTAAGTAAGTGTTCATTCGGCGTCCAGTCAGGAAAGTTCCTAGGGTACCTGGTTAACAACAGAGGAATCGAAGCAAATCCTGACCAGATCACAGCTATCAAGATGGTACAGCCCCCACAGTAAGAGACGTCCAAAAGCTCACTGGTATGCTCATCGAACTCAATTAATTGATCTCTAAGTCCTCGGAACGATGTCGACAGTTATTCTAGCGACTAAAAAAAGGAAAAGGTTTAGTTTGGAACAATGATTATTTCAAGGCCCTGGAAGAAATTAAATCTTACCTAAGCAGGACACCTTTATTGGTGATTCCAAGGGAAGGTGATCCCTTGAATCTGTACCTTATCATATCAGACCATTCTATGAGCTCCGTCTTGGTCTACAAAAGAGAAGGAGGCCAACACCTGGTTTATTACACCAACAAAACACTCATAAATGCTAAGCAAAGCTATCTTCCTCATGAAAAGCTAGCTTATGATCTATTAGTGTCCTCAAGGAAATTGAAGCACTACTTTGAAGCCCACTCTATCATCGTGATAACTTCATATCCTCTCAAAGCTGTTCTAAGGATAGAAGATCTCTCCGGTTGAATGTCACAGTGGGAATTCGATCTCAGAAGATTCGATATCGACTTTCAACCAAGAATAATAATTAAGTGGCAAATTATGGTTGACTTCATTGTAGAATTCAAGGGGAATCAAACTATCACCCTAGAAAGGACTGAGCAACTAACATAAGCATAATACTTCGATTAGAATCTCTATGTCGATGGAGCCTTCAACTCCAAGGGGGCAGGGGTAGGCATTATATTGGTCACACCAGAAAAAGCTGTGATCGAACAAAGGATCAGATTGGGATTTGAAGCCTCCGACAATGAAGCAGAATATGAAACATTAATCGCCGACCTGCAAAAAGCACAACTGCTGAGGGCAAAGTACCTACATTACAGGTGTTCAATGACTTACAACTAGTATCTAAATAGATAAGTGGGGATTACAACGCTAAAGAACAAAGGATGGCAGCTTACCTCACTATTACTAAAAAACTCATGATAGGGTTTGATAAAATTGAATTCAAGCAGTTCCCTAGGGGAAAAAATAGTCACACCGACGCCTTAGCAACCGTAAGCTCTGCCATTAACTCTGACTTAAAGAGAACCATCCTGATAGAATTTCTCGAGCATTCGAACATCACCCAACCAGTCGTGACGAAGCAAGTCCTCCATATAGGAAGGGTGACCAATTGGATGGATCCTATCATAGCCTACTTGCAGAACGACACATTGCCAAATGACAAGAAGTTAGCACACTAGATAAGAATAAAAGTCGCTCGCTTTCACTTATCTTTCGAGGGAAAACCCTGCAAAAAGTCTTTTAACGGGTCGTACCTCCAATGTGTTCACCCGGAGGTGGTCGAGCAGGTTCTTAGCGAACTCCATAAAGGCATTTATGGAGCTCATATAGGAGGAATATCATTGGCTTTTCGAGCAATTAAAGAAGGATATTGGTGGCCCTACATGTAGAAGGATGATGGACTATATGCTCATAAGTGTCAAAAATGTCAAAAACATTCCCCGATGATACACCAGCCCGCCAGCGACCTCAAAGCATTAACTAGCCCCTGGACTTTTGCCCAGTGGGGCTTGGATATTATCGGACCACTGCCCACCGCATCAGGAAATCAGAAGTACCTCCTAGTCAGCACAGACTACTTCACCAAATGGGTGGTGGCAGAACTGCACACGAACATTCCAGACTCTGACATAAAGAGGTTTATATGGAGGAACATCATCACCCGCTTTGGGATACCTAGGACCGTCATTACAGATAATGGCATGCAGTTCAAAAGCATCTTTTTCTAAAGTTTCTGCAACGAGTATGGAATTAGGCACCGTTACAGCTCTATAGCATATCCCCAGAGCAATGGGCAAGCCGAAGCTTCAAATAAAACAATAATTAATGAACTGAAAAAGCAGCTGGAAAGAGATAAAGGCGCCTGGGTGGACGAGGTGCCTCATATGCTATGGGCCTATCGCACCACTCCCAGAAGAGCAACTGGAGAGACCCCATTTGCACTCGCCTATAAAATGGAGGCATTTTTCCCATCGGAGGTAGGACTCCCAACTATGAGAACCACCTTGGTCGACCAATGCCTTAACGATGAAGCCTTACTCACTGAACTTGACATGGTCGATGAACGACGAGAAGTGGCGCTGGTTAAGTTGGCCTCTTACCAACAACAATTAGCTGAATAGTACAATAGAAAATTCAATCCAATAAAATTTCTAACAGGAGACTACGTCCTAAGGAAATTCCTCGGCAGTGCCGTAAAACCATCAGATGGAAAACTGGAACCAAATTGGGAAGGACCATTCAAAGTAATAAGGGATGACCTACAAGGAGCATATCACTTGGAAACGCTAGAAGATAGGGAGATAACAAGAGCCTAGAATGCATCTAATCTCAAGAAGTTCTACTTTTAGACTTCTACATTTATCTTAGTATCATTAGTTTAGGCAAATTTTCATTTACAAACTAATGCTTCTTTTTGTTTACCATTTCAATTAATAAAGGTCGATTGGCCCACGCATTAGTAATAGCTTGGTTATTTAAAATGTCTTGACTGAATTTTAGTTTGCACCTTTTCCAAGCAATATAATTTTCTTAAAAACACGATAGAACTCCCTGGACTACTGAGAGTTGATCATCTTGTTTCGTCCAAGGAACTCGAAAAGGAGTAAATCAAGGTTTACAATTAACCTTCCTCGGGCCTTTGTTAAAAAAACAACTGTCCTCTTGAGTTGCTCTGACAGCAGCAAAAGACCTATAGGCGATGCTTAGACAATAAAGCCAACTTTAGGTTGCTCGCCAACTCAAATTGGTGAATAAATCCAGCACGAGAAGGGTTCCCACCAGCCAGGTACATTCTCGCCATCATCCCACTTAGGCCTAAGATCGTGTGATGACACGACCTAAAAGGTAAAGGGGACGAAATGCTATGACTAAAAGCATATCGAACTGGGAGAATGCTTAAAACATATGATGTTTAAGTACTGATATTTTGTCACAAAGCACTAAGCGGCAACTAATGGCCTTTAAATCAATAAAAGTGTTAAATATCTGGGCAAACAACACCAAGAATATGTTTAGTCAGTGTACGCTCAAAACATAAGAAAGCGTTTGTTTATTGAATATGTATAGTTACATTCAGGACGAAGATACATAAAAGACCTAAGAAGAACTAGGGTGTCGAGTAAGACACTCCCCTACAGCTGCCCTCTAGCCATCATCTGGTCTCAGGACAAGTTCTTCAATATCTTCATCAAGATCTTCATCCAAAAGTAGGGAAGGAATCGTATCGGTTGTAATCCAGGGATCATCTCTATAGAAAGGGTTGTGGATATAAGCCGAACACTCAACTTTGTGCTTATACCAAAGCCTAGACTTTTTTGGGATTTTTTCTTCCTTGAGGGTGCTCATCCACCCTAGAGAGAAAGTAACACTCTCGGCCTATTTAAACTTAGCAGAAGGATCCATCCAACCAATATTGTAACCATCTCCCCAAACTTCTCTAGGTCCAACCTTGAATGAACATATCAATTTCTTGATATTCTCCTTCTGAGTCCCAATGAAGGACTTCAAGATCACTACTTCTTTTTAGA
This sequence comes from Sambucus nigra, assembly GCA_949130495.1. Taxonomy (NCBI): domain Eukaryota; kingdom Viridiplantae; phylum Streptophyta; class Magnoliopsida; order Dipsacales; family Adoxaceae; genus Sambucus; species Sambucus nigra. The sequence continues at coordinate 248,155,332 of OX422214.1, read as the reverse complement.
AGGCATCATTTTTGGTCTGTAAGATCTCCCATACTTGAGTAACCTTTATCATCTCCAAAAGTTGGTCCCTTAAAGAGTTAATCTCTTCTTGCAAAGAAGCCCCAACTGCCTCAATCTCTTGGAGATCATCTTTCAACTTTGCAATAACTTCAGTTTGATTCTTATACTACTCATTCATAGTTATGAGCGACTTATAAATTTTCATGAAGTCTTTGTGAGCTTTCATGCTGATGCTAGGTCCAATAATCCTTCCCAGTTGAGAATTGGGAGAAATATAGCGATTTAAGTGAGCAGGCTACAAGCAGTGCATAATTTAAAACAAATATCAATGCAAAGAAGCAAAGGGTAAGAGTTTTATTACACAAAACAAACGACCACTGGCCAATACATGAAGCTCCATAAATACAATACAAGCCAAAATAAGGCTAAAAATGTATAAGGGAAAAACCCCTAGTCTATAGAAACCCTAGTCTTTCAACTGGCCTTCCTCAACAACGGTCTTCCCGTTGTCAACCACTTGTTGCACCTGGGCATCATCAATAGCAGCACCAACAGGGAAAACCTATGTATGGCCAGCATCTTGGTCGCCACCCTCATCACCTTCCTCCACGAAAGGGTCAGGACTAGGAGAGTGAAGGTCAAAGAGTTCAGAGTCAACAGGAACTCCAGCAGCCTTCAGTCTTTGATCCCATACTCTTTTGTAGTAAACAATACAGTTGTAGGCCATCTAGGATTCATCATCCTCGTAAGCTTTATAAAAACCCTCCTTATAGTTGATATCCTTTTTCCCCTCCATCTTGGTCACCTTTGTTGAGAGACCCTTGTTAGCTTCAACCAACTCTGCCTTCTTAGCAATGACAACCTTTTGTGCCACTTCCATAGCTTGGTAAGATTTAGTCATGGCATCTTTCTCGTGATCCCAAGATTTGTGAGGAGTGGTAAAATCCATTTTTCAGCCACAAGTGCCAGCCTCTCAACTGCCCGAGACTTTTTCAACCCTTCCTCCCTCATATAGCCATCTGACTGCTTGTCCAAGAGGGCAGTGAAGTCAGACAACATTTGAAGAAAATACAGGATAACAAGGAATATGAACAATAAAAGGAGAGTGACGAATGGAAATCAAATGGGAAAAACTTACTAGAGCCATGCCTTGCGTAGTTTTAAGGGCAAATTATGGAATCTCTATCCTTGAGGAGAGCTCGCGATCAGCTACGAGTACAGACCTCTTCAAAAGATCAGGGTCTAAATATGAGAAATCTCCCACGCTGCCCCCCAGACCATGGGAAATAGACCCCTAACAGGGCATAAATCCATCCCCCTCTTCGCCTCTTCTCCCTTACTCAGCTCTTCTCTCCTTTTCTCTTCCTCTCTTCTCTTATCCTTTTCTCTTCCTCTCTTCTCTTCTCCTCTTCTCTCTTCTCATGATTCTTCTCTCGATCTCTCCCTTGACCGGATGGGCTAGAAATACCACCCTTGGAAGGACTCAAAGTAGAAGCCTTCAAAGTGGGTATCCTGTCAGATATAACTGCATGATCATTACATCACCAGGAAGCCTCAATCGCTTCTTCTTAACCAAGGGAGACATATCTAACAACTTATCACTATCACTACCACTTGCCTCTTCACTCCCCCTTTCTGAGCCCTCTCATGAGATGCTCCCCACTTCAAGAGGTTCACAGGAACCACTGACTCCTTCCTCTAGGACCTTTGTAATACCCCGTATTTTTATGCTATATTAATTTGGGGATTTATTAAATTTAATGTGAGTTAATTATTTAATAAAAATCCGAAAATTAATTATGTTATAATTATTAACATGACGAGAGTTAGTAATTATGGGAAATTTTTTGAATATTACTAATGAGCAAAGTAATATATTATATTGGTTATATTGAATGTCATGAGTGAGTTAAATGACAATTTCGGAAATTTAAGTCGGGACGTGCTCGTGTCGCGTCGGGACTAAATTTTGATAAATAAAATGTGAATATTTTATAAGTTTCCCGTATGGTCGTTTTGAGTGCACCAACGCGTCCGGAAGCGCCGAGATAGTAAAAAAAGTGTACCCGGGGGTGTAGTTTGGGTCTCGGAGCGTTTTTAGGCCTAATTAATAACCCGGGAGAGCATTTTGGTCATTTTATATTTTTGGGTAATTAAACCCACGAAAATTAGAGGGGCTATATCTGATATTGAGGTTGTCACCTAGGGTTAGAATACCCAAAACTTATAACGGCCATTGGAGAAGAGAGGAGAGAGCTCTCAAGCAATTCCAAGGCTCAAAACTCAACGGTTTGCACCGCCGCCACCACCAATGCGTAGATCGCGAGAAGGGGAACGCAACCACACCAAAATTAGTCGCATTCCAGACTTCTGAAAATCCCAGGCAAGTGTTTATCTTGCTTATTTCGTTAGTGAAATTTCCATACTAGTTTAGGAATGATTAGGGATGAAAAATATGGAAGAAAACCCAATTTGTGATAGAAAAATCCATGTAGTATTGGTTTATATGAAAATTCTGGAAACCTTGCCATGTAGAGGAATTTAACCACGAAATTTTGATGATTATAAGAAGGAAATTCTGGAGAAAATTTGTTGGAAACCTGTTTAAGAAAATTTTAGGGTTCTTGATAATTAGATAAAATTTTGGGTTGATAATCCATGTTTAAATGATAGAAATACACATGCCTTACGTTAGAAATGTCTGGTATATTGATATAATGTTAGTAGTAGAATTTTTGGGATGTTTGGGTTTGGAAAATATGGATTTGGATGAAGAAAAGTGGTAGAACCCGTAACTACAATTCTGCAGAAATCGAAATACCTGCTTGATCGATCGATCGAGCCTAGAGCTTCGATCGATCGAAGGTTCGATCGATCGAGCCCCAGACCTCGATTGATCGACCCCTCCTGGCAGACTCCTATTTCCCTTATTAAATGAGTTAAATGTAATTTATCATGAAATAATTCTTGGGCATCCTTAATATAATGTTTTGGGAGATAGGGGAGACCAGTAGGTTATACGAATGAATTTTGGAGATACTTAATGTGAACCAAGAATTACATTTTGGGGTAATTACTTATAAATCGATTAATTTATGTATTGAAGGGTAAGGTACGTAAGAGAGTTACGTTGGAATATAATAAGGACACTGATATGCCCCAAGTGTAACCTCGGCCCAGAGACACCAACCTCGACCGAGATGATGGCCGAGACATTGATCAACCCCATGTAGGCCATGGGCCCACGATATCATCCCTCGGCCAGACCAACCTCGGCCCAGGCCGACACTACCATATACACTTCAATGGACACTACGCGCATCGCAGGCATCAACAGCATCCTCATGTACGTGGGTATAGCGACCTCGGCCAAGAATAGGCTGAGAAGGCAAGGAGCCCTGAACCTTCAACATGGAGCTAGTCCTACCTCGGCAGAAGCCGAGGTGACAAGAAGCAGACTTAGTAATCACCAGCATGGGACTATCCCTACCTCGGCTGAGGCCGACCCAGCATAATGCCTCGGCTGGGGTCAGGCTGAGACCCCCTATGACACCTCGGATTGAATGAAGAACATGCCTTTACAGTTTGGCCTCTCTTAGGCCGAGGTCATCCATCAACTTGGTGGCCGAGCATCTGTTGAACATTTGGATAAGGACACATGGGCACAAATCAGTTGTAACAAGATTATTCTCCACATGTGGGGAGAATATTTCATCATCATTACTTACATGTGGCAGTGACAGATGGCACTCCCCCATTGGTGAGGCTACCACACACATGCACATTACTTGCATGAGGGGTACATTACACCCCCTAGGCACTATATATAGGGATCATCCCCTACCTTGCAAAAAGATCCCAGCTATAAAAACCCTAGCTAAAACTCTATCTAAATATACAGTAGAGAGAGAGAGTTTGAGAGAATTGTATTCATGGCCTTTAGTGCCTTCTTTCAGTGATATTACTCACACACTCACAGTGGACGTAGGCCAGGATTGGCTGAACCACATATATTCCGGTGTTGATTCCTCATATCCTCATCTCCTTCACTTCTCTTTATATAGATGTGCTACCATTGTTATTCATATATTGAGCTTGCAAACACCTCACCTGGTGTTGCTGATTCTTAGCATCATCAGACACCTACTGAATTTTATATTTGTGAGGATAGAGTTCACGAGTGTCACGAAATGAGTTGGGGAAACCCTTCGAATTAAAGTTAGAGACGAACCCTTATAAGAATACTTAATGTGGAAATTAAGGATAAAATATCGTAATTATGGGTGATGAGAGAAACCTATATTGATGTAATAATAAGTGGTATATTTATATGGTTGTGTATGCATATATTATATACGTGTGAAAAATGTACCCGCGCTACTTTCTATCTCTGAGGTTACCGCGATGGGACAGTCTTATCTCGATGGGACCTTTATGGGGGATATTGAGTTGTACCCTAAAAGATAGATATCCTTGGTACAGGCTATCGGAATGATAGTTCAGACGGTCCTAAGAGACGTGAGGGTATGTACTGACCTCTTAGAGACTTAGAATCTACGCTTCGCCTCAATCTTGTTTGTGTATATGTTGATACAGTTCGAGAGTGATTCCGAACTTGTATATCCCTTAGTATGAGCGATACGGGGATTTGATAGCAGAGTATGCCTGCACCATAGTTTGTATGTTGGTGCTGTTAGAATGTATATATTATACGAGTGCTTAATATATATATCTGAAATTTGGGAAATTTAAACTGTTGCTGTGATATGGTACGTGAGAAATAATTCTGGACTATAAATCGTAAATACTTGTTTGAAAAGTATAATATGACACAGGGAAACTTTATAAATTAATGAAGCTAAAACGAGAGTTGAGTTACTAATTGGAAGTATCTTTTTAAACAATGATATTGTTTGGTTTTGAAATCTTATGAGTAATTTGAGATAAGCTAAACTGTTTGGAAGGTTAGTGTGATAGAATGATAGGATAAACCGGTGGGAAGGTTACTGCGATAGGTGTGCACATTAGAAGAGAGGTGAGAATTTCTCAAGAGAGTGTCGTACTAATATGTTGTTGCATTGGCCTGTATCAATTTAAATACTTGCTAAACGAATTTTAAATCATACACACTATTGGGCTCTGACCCGTTTCTTTTTCTCTCTCTCTTGTATATATATGTATGTTTTACAGGTGCCCAGCCACATGGGCGTCTTGCTTAGGATCTCTTGGAAGGAACGAGCTGCAGCTTAGGTGGGAGTTGCAGGTCTCTTGATTATACGACTTCGTTCATTCGGATCCACTCTTAGTACTTTCATCTAGTTGGGCACTAACAGGATGCCAAGGGACCACCCCAGGCACCGATGAAGGACCAGCCTGCACCCCAGCGGAGGAGGGACGCTGCTGACCCTAGGCGCTTGCGCCTGGGGAGGCAAGGAAACCCTTGCCCAGAGGACAGGTATGATGACCTGGAAGCTGAAGAGGCCCCATAAGACTGTTGGGAGCTGTATGAAGTGTCAGATAACACTGTACGACCTCTTAGGCAAAGTCAAGGATGTGTCGGCCGAAGAAGAGAAGAGGCCCAACCAAGGGGGTCGTCTTTTGACAGGTTGAGCAGAGGGTCAGCCTTCGAGAGGCTGGGCCCAGTTAATGACCTAAGACAGAGGCTATCAAGGTTGAGGAGCGCAGCAGGCTACCAAAGATGTGGTAGGCAAGGTCGGCCAGACCAAGGCCGACCCTTGGAGAGAAGAGCCAGGGAGCAGGAAGAGGTCAGCAGCCAACGGGTCGTGGCTGGGGAACCCACTGTCCATCGCAGAGAGGTGGCAGGGGATAACCTCGGCCAGGTTGATGAGAGAAGACCCTGGAATGATTCAATCCAACGTCTCGAGGAGAAGATAGGGGACCTCATAAAGATCAGGGACCCATTACAGAGGGGCTACTCGGAGGGCTCCCCGTTTGTAGCTAGGATAGTGGGGTTCCCAATCCCAGCGAAGTTCAAGCCTCCTAAAGTGACTCCCAAATATGATGGCAGTACTAACCCTGTGCACCATATCGAAATGTATCAGTCAGCAGCAGATATTTACTCGATCCCTGATGAGATGAAGTGTAGGGCCTTCTCAGGGACCTTGACAGGGGCAGCTCATAGTTGGTTCACTTCTCTTCTAAAGAACTCGATCGAAAACTTCAAGGGGTTGGCTGAGCAGTTCATCCACAACTTCTACTTTGGGGTAAGACCTCAAAAGAAGACTACCCACCTCCTATATGTCAAACAGGCTAAGGGTGAAAGCCTAAGAGACTACATAGCAAGATTCAACAAGGAGAAGTTGGAGGTGGAGGATTACGAAGAAAACATAGCCATGACCGCCCTTATAGGAGGCCTCCAGAAGGGAAAGCTACTGTGGAAACTGGCGGAAGACCCTCCTAAGTCTATGGCAGAGCTGCTGGCAACCGCGGGGAAAGTGATGAATGCGGAAGAGGCAATGGCTGCCAAATATGAGGAGGAGAACCGTGGTAGCACTGGGAGGTCCCAGGGAAAGAAAGAGGGGAAGAAGAGGTCAGTAGATGACAAGTTTACTCATTACACTCCTCTGACTGTGAGCTGTGAACACATCCTGAATGAGATTAAGACTGACTGGACTCTGAGGTGGCCAGAGAAGCTGAAGGCCCCACCACATAAGAGGAATAAAAGCCTCTGGTGTGAGTTCCATCAGGATCACGGCCATGTCACAGATAGATGCTTCGCTCTGAAGGATGAGATTGAGAAGATGCTGAAATCCGAGAAGCTGAGAAAGTATGTGGATGGCAAGGCCCCAAAGGGTGGAAGAGAAGACCCGAAGAAGAGAAGAAATGACAGGTGCCGTGGCGATGTCCCGGCTAGAAGGCATGATGATTCAGAGGGTGATGATGGAGATGACCCGGATCTCCCACCAAAGGATGACAACACCCCAGTGAAGAGGGTCAGAATGATCTCCTTTGGTGTTAGCACCATATGTGGGGGATTCGCAGGAGGTGGCTCTGAGGTAGCCGATAGGAAGGCTCATGTAGCGGAGGCCAAGTCAGTGGTCAAGACTGAGGTTGTAAATCTAACGTCTTCTGACGCAGTGCAGAAGAGGAAGAAGGTGGACATGGACACCCTCGTAGTGGGGTTCTCCAGACTCGACTTCAAGGGCATCTTAGCCCCCCATGATGACCCTTTAGTCATAACAACAAGGGTGCATGGGTGCGATGTAGGGAGAATCCTCATAGATGGTGGAAGCTCAGCAGATGTGATGTTCTGGCCTTGTTTCAAGAGCTTGGGTCTTAGCTGGGCAAGGATGGTGCCCTACCATCACCCGTTGATAAGCTTCAGTGGTGAGAAGGTGCACCCGTTGGGCATGTATGAAATGGATGTACGGATGGGAGATGAATGGCCTAAGAGGCTGACCAAGAAGATCAACTTTTTTGTTATGGACGAAAATGTCTTTTCGGCCTACAACCTCATAATCGGAAGAGTGGCCCTCAAAGAGTTTGAAGTCGTGCCATCAACGGTCCATCAAATGCTAAAATTCCCGACTCCTTATGGGGTAGGGGAAGTGCAAGGGGACCAGACCACAGCGCGGGAGTGTTACTTCAACTCGGTCGAAGAGAGAGAGGCCTATAAGAGAGCAACCACCACTTAAAGCATTGACACTCTTGATCCGAGAGATGAAACAAAACTGAAGAAGGGCGAGGTTGCGGAAGAGGTAGAATCCATCGTCCTCAATGAGGATGAGTCGGAAAAAACCGTCCAGGTCGGCAAGGCCCTAGAACCAAGGATCAAGGAAGAGCTGATAAACTTCCTCAGGAGGAGGCAAAGTGTCTTCGCCTGGAGTCACGTAGACGTATGGAGCCTCTTCGTTGATGGCTCTTCCTGTGACAGTGGAAGCGGCGTGGGGTTAATACTCTCGGCCCCAGATGGCGCCAATATTGAATACGCCTTAAAATTCAACTTTCAAGCCTCAAATAACGAGTCTGAGTATGAGGCCATGATAGCATGTCTCTTATTGGCAACAACTCTTCGAGTAAAGCGACTCCTGCTTCATAGAGACTCGAGATTGGTTGTCAATCAAGTGTTGGGGGTATACGAGGCCAAGGACGAAAGGATGGCCAAGCACTTAAAGAAAGTAAGAGGGCTGCTAGAATATTTTTGAAGAGGCCAAACTGAAGAGAGTGCCTAGACTGAGCAACAATCACGCTGATGCATTGGCAAGGCTGGCCTCGGCGATGAAGACAGATTTGGGAAGGACCATCCCAATCGAGGTCTTAGGAAAAGCAAGCATCGAGGAGGATGAGGTACGTAGCCCTTGTCACAATGTGAACCTAGGAGACTAGTGGATTGACCCGCTCGTCAGATACCTAAGGGGGGGGAGATACCTGAGTCCAAGCTGGAAAGAAGAAAGTTGAGATACAGGGCTTCCATGTTCTCATTGGTAGGAGACGTCTTGTATAAAAAGGGGTTTCTCTTGCCCCTCCTCAGATGTGTGCATCCCATGGAGGTACCCCGGATCTTACAGGAGGTTCATGAGGGCTCTTGCTCTAGCCACATAGGGGGAAGGCCCTTAGCCAAGAGGATCGTCACTCAGGGATACTAGTGGCCTACCTTGTCTAAGGACGCTGCCGGCTATGTGAAGAGGTGTGACAAATGTCAGAGGTTCTCCACTATTCCTCATCAACCTATGACATCAATCTCTTCTCCATGGCCTTTTGTGGTATGGGGAATTGACTTAGTAGGACCTTTGCCAAGAGCAGTCAACAACTATAGATTCTTGATAGTTGCCATTGACTACTTTTCAAAGTGGGTAGAGGCAGATCCGATGATAACAATTACGGAGCAGAAGACCTTTCAGTTCATCTGGAAGAACATCATATGTAGATATGGCCTCCCAAACACGCTCATCTCGGACAATGGGACCCAGTTCAAGAACTCCTCCTTAGAGAAGTATTGCCAAAGTGTGGGGATTAAACAGTTCTTCTCATCTCCTGGTCGGCCTCAGGCAAATGGCCAGACCGAGGTCACGAATAGAACTATCTTGGATGGAATCAAGAAGAGATTAGAAGACGCGAAAGGGAGATGGGTAGAAGAGGTCTACGTTGTGCTATGGGCTTACAGGACCACAGCAAGGACACCCACAGGAGAAACCCCATTCATGCTGGCACATGGCTTAGAGGTCGTCATACCAACGGAAGTAGGACTACCAACTCATTGGATTCAGACCTACGATCCTGACAGCAATGGGGAAAGGAGGAGGTTAGACCTGAATCTTATTGAAGAGAGAAGAGAAGACGCAGAGGTCAGGAAAGCAGCCTACCAGCAGAGGGCAGCGAGATTCTACAATCAAAGGGTGAAGTCAAGACCCATTGCAGTGGGAGACCTAGTGCTAAATAAGACCCTACAGAAGACAAACAAGCTACACCCGAACTGGCATGGCCCCTACAAAGTAACGAAAGAGGTTGTGCCTGGCACTTATAGGCTAGAAAACCTAGAGGGAGAACCCTTCACTAACCCGTGGAATGCTGACCATCTGAAGAGATATTTCATATGATGCATAGAATTTTATGTAAATGTATCATCTTATTGAGAAGAGGTTATAATAAAGATCAGTTTTCATGATAAGTCCTTGTTCCATTCTTAGATCAGAGATATTACATGAGGCTAACCTCTTAGGTGATGACCTCAGACCTTCATAACATCACTCGGTGGTGACGAGGTCTGAGCTCAGACACCGTGGTTAGATGATCTCAGACACTGAACATCATTAATTTGGTGATATTTATTATGAGTCTAACCTCTTAGGTGATGACCTCAGACCCTCATAACATCACTCGGTGGTGATGAGGTCTGAGCTCAGACACCTGGGTTTGATGACCTCAGACCCTGAACATCATTAATTTGGTGATATTTATTATGAGGCTAACCTCTTAGGTGATGACCTCAGACCCTCATAACATCACTCGGTGGTGACGAGGTCTGATGTCAGACACCGTGGTTAAATGACCTCAGACCCTGAACATCATTAATTTAGTGATATTTATTATGAGGCTAACCTCTTAGGTGATGACCTCAGACCCTCATAACATCACTCGGTGGTGACGAGGTCTGAGCTCAGACACCTGGGTTAGATGACCTCAGACCCTGAACATCATTAATTTGGTGATATTTATTATGAGGCTAACCTCTTAGGTGATGACCTCAGACCCTCATAACATCACTCGGTGGTGACGAGGTCTGAGCTCAGACACCTGGGTTAGATGACCTCAGAACCTTAACATCATTAATTTGGTGAAGATAGTTATGAGAACAACATATTAAGTAATGACTTCAGAGATCATATAGCATTCAGAGACATTCAGAGGTCAAAATAAAGGAAGAGATTGGCATTCAGTAAGAAAGATAATATAGCAATCAGAGGCATCGATTACAAATATTCATTACAAAGTACTGGTGTTACAAATTACAAGTTCAGTTACAAGTTAAAAATTACAAGTTACAAAATACAAGTTCAAGGTCTGAGGGGGGAGCATTGACAATCTCGGATGGGTTGACCTGATCAGCGTTGGTTAGCTCAGCCACATCATCAGCAGGGTCAGTCCCTCCGAGATCAGTCCCTTCCAGAGTAGTAGTCTCACCAGGGGCAGCAGCCTCGTCTTCTACCTCTTGCAGTGCCTGGGCAAACTGAGGGTCGGCGAAGCCGAGGCCCACAAAGTCGGAGACCTTTATAGTGCCAACCTCCTTCTCTCTGACCTCGGCCCATTTGGTAGTGGCTTTGATACCTCTTTCGAGGTATTCAAAACCAAAACCCACGAACTCCTCAGAGACTTTGTAGTCAGAAATTATTCTCTCTGAGGCATCTGCAAGGGCAGCCTTCACAGCCGCGTTGACCTTCCGCTGCAGAGCATCATCCTTATCCTTCAGGGCCTTGGCATGGTTTTGGACGAGCGCAGAGATATCTTTTTCTAACCCCTGGGCCTTATTTTCAGAGTTCTGGGCCCTATTCTCGGAATTCTGCAAATCTGACCTCAGACGGTCAACCTCGGCCTTCAGGGCGCTCTCGACCTTCTCAGCCTCCTGCCCCTTCTGAATAAGAGGCAATTTCCTCATGGCCCCGTTAGACAGTTGGTACATGGCAGTCACTCCCTGCACAGTTAATGAAGAGGTTAGATGGGAGTAAAATCAGACGTTGCACTTGTAAAATTATTGACAAAAGGAATAAGTCATACCTGGACGGCTCTGTGAAGGCCGAACTCAACCATCATGGAGGTGTCCATGGCTCTGTAAAAATCCTTGTCTGCCTCAGTCATCACATTGGCGAGTGCGTCCATGGCCTGTCTACTGTTGCCGACCACGCTATCAGTAAGCTTCAGCTGGTCCAGACGAGCCGACAATGTGTCGGCTGAGATGGGGATCGCAGCGTCTGAGGTCTTCTTTTGCCTTGAGGTCGGCATCTGATCCTCAGAGGCCGGGCACTCAGGGGACCTCTTCTTGGATTTGGATGTTGAGGGAGCTGGATGAGGATCGTTCAAATCAGTCTTCTTTGCAAGTCTTGCCAAACTCGGAGCTGCCATCTCCCACAATTCGTCTGGGACACCTGGTGGTCTCTCTGCGAAAGTGAAAAGATAAGAGTCAGAAATCAAACATGAATGATCAGGGGATAGACTTGAAATAAAAAGAAAAAAAATCCTTACCAAAGTCAACAAGGGTACTTCCACCTAGGCTCGTCCCCGAGAGATACTGGGGGGTCAGCAGATGTTCGAACTTGACAAACAGACCATGTGCCCCTTGGTCTTGCAGGGCCTTCACCTTTTTGATATTTTGAAGACTTAGGCCAGGATCGGCCCTGGCAGACATGATAACTTTACCCTATCTGAGGGGTATCCTCGGCTCAAAATTGGAAGAGGGAACAGATGAGCCAAATTCCCATGGCCCTGAGGCGAAAAAATACCGGGGCTTCCAATTGTGATTCGAGGTCTGAGTGACCTGGAGCATCTTCTTCTCAGGCCTCCGAGCCACGAAGTGATAGTAGCTCGGATGGTTTTTGGCCGAGGTAGGGACGTAACAACCAGAAAAGACCTGAACTGGGAGGTCAGGGTGGTGGATTTCCCTCCACAAGATGATGGCCCCTATAATAACTCTCCAAGCATTGGGAGAAAGCTGCGAGGGGGCCAAGTTGATAAAGGAAAGAATGGACCTGATGACGGGGTGAATGGGTAGGCGAAACCCTAACTTGAACATCTGCTCGTACAAGAAGATTTCTCCATCTCGGCCATGATAGGGCCTCTCTTCCCTCAGAGGTCTCCTTAACTTGATGGAAGGGCTAATGGAGTATAAGTACCTAAAGCACCAAAGGTCTACCTCAGTGACTGTGCTCTCGAACTCGGTCGCTTCAGAGATGTCAACATCACTTTCTGCATCCTCATCATTGTCAAGCTCAACGTCGGTTGGAGCAGACGTAGACGGGTGATCAGGGAACCTCTGAGCAAACTCGGCCCCGGTAACGGCTGACAGAGGGATGGCATCTAGCCTCATGTACCTGGGTATAGCGACCTCAGCCAAGAATAGGCCGAGAAGGCAAGGAGCCCTGAACCTTCAACATGGAGCTAGTCCTACCTCGGTAGAAGCCGAGGTGACAAGAAGCAGACTTAGTAATCACCAGCATGGGACTATCCCTACCTCGGCTGAGGCCGACCCAGCATAATGCCTCGGCTGGGGTCAGGCCGAGACCCCCTATGACACCTCGGATTTAACAAAGAACATGCCTTTACAGCTCGGCCTCTCTTAGGACGAGGTCATCCACCAACTTGGTGGCCGAGCATCTGTTGAACATTTGGATAAGGACACATGGGAACAAATCAGTTGTAACAAGATTATTCTCCACATGTGGGGAGAATATTTCATCATCATTACTTACATGTGGCAGTGATAGATGGCACTCCCCCATTGGTGAGGCTACCACACACATGCACATTACATGCATGAGGGGTACATTACACCCCCTAGGCACTATATATAGGGATCATCCCCTACCTTGCAAAAAGATCCCAGCTATAAAAACCCTAGCTAAAACTCTGTCTAAATATACAGTAGAGAGAGAGAGTTTGAGAGAATTGTATTCATGGCCTTTAGTTCCTTCTTTCAGTGAAATTACTCACACACTCACAGTGGACGTAGGCCAGGATTGGCTGAACCACATATATTCCGGTGTTGATTCCTCATATCCTCATCTCCTTCACTTCTCTTTATATAGCTATGCTGCCATTGTTATTCATATATTGAGCTTGCAAACACCTCACCTGGTGGTGCTGATTCTTAGCATCATCAGACACCTACTGAATTTTATATTTGTGAGGATAGAGTTCACGAGTGTCACGAAATGAGTTGGGGAAACCCTTCGAGTTAAAGTTAGAGACGAACCCTTATAAGAAAACTTAATGTGAAAATTAAGGATAAAATATCGTAATTATGGGTGATGAGAGAAACCTATATTGATGTAATAATAAGTGGTATATTTATATGGTTGTGTATGCATATATTATATACGTGTGAAAAACGTACCCGCGCTACTTGCTATCTCTGAGGTTACCGCGCTGGGACAGTCTTATCTCGATGGGACCTTTACGGGGGATATTGAGTTGTACCCTAAAAGATAGATATCCTTGGTACAGGCTATCGGAATGATAGTTCAGACGGTCCTAAGAGACGTGAGGGTATGTACTGACCTCTTAGAGACTTAGAATCTACGCTTCGCCTCAATCTTGTTTGTGTATATGTTGATACAGTTCGAGAGTGATTCTGAACTTGTATATCCCTCAGTGTGAGCGATACGGGGATTTGATAGCAGAGTATGCCTGCACCATAGTTTGTATGTTGGTGCTGTTAGAATGTATATATTATACGAGTGCTTAATATATATATTTGAAATTTGGGAAATTTAAACTGTTGCTGTGATATGGTAAGTGAGAAATAATTCTGGACTATAAATCGTAAATACTTGTTTGAAAAGTATAATATGACACAGGGAAACTTTATAAATTAATGAAGCTAAAACGAGAGTTGAGTTACTAATTGGAAGTATCTTTTTAAACAATGATATTGTTTGGTTTTGAAATCTTATGAGTAATTTGAGATAAGCTAAACTATTGGGAAGGTTAGTGTGATAGAATGATAGGATAAACCGTTGGGAAGGTTAGTGCGATAGGTGTGCACATTAGAAGAGGGGTGAGAATTTCTCAAGAGAGTGTCGTACTAATATGTTGTTTCATGGGCCTGTATCAATTTAAATACTTGCTAAACGAATTTTAAATCATACACACTATCGGGCTCTGACCCGTTTCTTTTTCTCTCTCTCTTGTATATATATGTATGTATTACAGGTTCCCAGCCACATGGGCGTCTTGCTTAGGATCTCTTGGAAGGAACGCGCTGCAGCTTAGGTGGGAGTTGCAGGTCTCTTGATTAGACGACTTCGTTCATTCGGATCCACTCTTAGTACTTTCATCTAGTTGGGCATGTGTAGCTCTTTCCATTATTCCGTTGTTATTGGACATTTGTATTTCAGTTATTTCCAGTATTGTTACTATGGGATTTATTCAGTTTGGATGTGTGACTTTAGATTTCGTATGTTGACATTCGATTGACAAATGTATTAAATTAATTGGACTATGTTGCAGAATTTAATGTGGTGTGATTCTTACTTATTTATTGTTGTTAATAAAATAAATGATTTTTCTTTAATTAAAATTTGATAAGTATGTATGAAAATGGTTTTGACACTTAGCTTAATTAATTAGGGTGTTAATTTAAAAAAATTTATTTTTCGACAGTGATGCTAATAATGGACCAACTGTTCACCTTGATTTAATTTAATAAAGGAGTGATCGCCCGGTATTTAATTAGGCGGGGTGTCAGAGGTGGTATCAGAGCATCAGGTTCTAGTGTCCATAGGATCTGTACGGCTTATTTCGCTTTCAGCTTAACGTTATTGCTATAGAGCCCTATTATAGGATGGTTGTATTCTTGCTTTCAAGTTTATGCTTCAGCTATTTGAGATTTGATAATGACTGTAGACTAATAAACTTCTTCACATTTCAGATGCCTCCGAGACGTGCTCCGAAGGATAGGCGTGCCCAGGCCGAGCAGCCAGCAGTTCCGACACAAGGCACAATGAATGCAAATGAAGTAGCCGCCATTGTCGCTCAGGCGGTGAATGCTGCACTAGCGGTGGTTCAGCAGGCTCAGCCTCAGGTTCAGGCAGTGGCGCCAGTACCAGCACAGCTTCCATCTGCATGGGAGAGGGTTCGGGACGCTTTTCAGAAAGCGCATCCCCCTGAGTTCTCTGGTAGCTCCGATATTGTCACAGTTAGCCAATGGAAGAAAGACATCCAGCGGCATCTCCGCATGTATGAGTGCACTGACGTGCAAAAGCAGTTATTGGATTCCTTTAAGCTGGTAGGAGCCGCTTTACAGTGGTGGGAGTCCACTACCACATTGGAGGAGAGGGACACGATCCCTATTCAGTCATTTTGGGAGCGGTTTGACCGCAAGTATTTTCCACCCGCCGTACAGACTGAGATAAGGCGGAGATTACTGAATCTGAAGCAGGAGAGTCTTACCGTAGCGGAGTATGAGGAGGAGTTCACGAGACTTCTCACCATTGTGCCAGATGAGGCACCTACTGAGAGCAAGAAGGTTTGCTGTTTGTCGACGGGTTAGCTTGGAGGATCCGTCAGCACCTTATTGGGAATTTATCCCTGAGTACTTTCACTGATGTACTCAATGCCGCATTGCTACATTGCCAGGATCACCGCTTCCATCTTCAGGGAAGCAAGAGAGCAGGAGAGTCCATCCAGTAGGGCATGACCGGGGGTATTAGTTCCAGTGGGGCACCGTCTCATGGACAGACTCGTCAGCACGAGTAGAGTTCCCATCAGGGGGACCCTGCTAAGAGATTCCGTTCAGGTGATTCTAGGAAGGGTTATGGGGGCTATAGGTAGGGCCAGCCTAATCAGCAGGGCCAACAGGGCCAACACCGACAGCAGGGACAGCAGCAGGGACAACAGCGTGCTAATCAGGGCCAACAGGGCCAGTGGCGGGGAGGTAACGGCCAGCAGGGCCGTGGTCAGCAGGGACAGAGGGGAGGTAATTTCAGAGGCCGATGTTTTGGGTGTGGTAAGCACGGCTATAGGTGCCAGGATTATCCAAAGGGAGATAGGGCCCCACAGCAGCAGGGTGCCCATAATGAGCCACAGAGACCACTTTTTCCACCTGCCCTCCCAGCTCCAGCCCAGGTACCAGCCGTTCTAGCAGCTCCAATTCAGCAGGGGCAATTACAGTATGGACGTGTCTATAATGTCCACCAGGCAGCAGCTCCACAGGCACCACCCGCGATTGAGGGTATGTTTCCTATCCATGGTACTATGGGTCGAGTTTTGTTTGATACGGGGGCAACACATTGTTTTATAGCTACGCATTTTATGAAGGCCTTAGGGTTGTTAGCCACAGCAGAGAGCACAGTGACGTGTGTGGACTCACCACTGGAGAGTGGGTCACTTATTTTCTTTATATGCCGGGGAGTGGGGGTAGAAATTGGTAGTTTGGTGTTACCTGCGGACATGTTAGTCTTAGACATGCACGAGCATGATGTGATTATTGGTATGGATTGGCTCGCAGCTTATAGAGCCATGATTGATTGCTTCGGTGGGAGCATTGTTTTTTCCATTCCGGGTCAAGAGATGTTTGTAGTGGCGATGCCTCGCCCAGAGGGAGGATCGACCGCTCATTTGTATTACATAGAGGAGGATACCTCTAAGGAGGTTGTGATTCCCTTGGATTCGATCCCAGTTGTCAGGGAGTATTCCGATGTGTTTCAGGAGATACCAGGCCTACCCCCCAGTCATGAGATAGACTTTGTCATAGATTTATTGCCAGATACGAGACCTATAGCACGCGCACTGTACCGTATGGCTCCGGCAGAGATGCGAGAGCTACGAGATCAGATAGAGCAGCTGTTAGGTCAGGGCTTCATTCGTAGGAGTACCTCACCTTGGGGCGCTCCAGTCTTGTTTGTGAAGAAGATAGATGGTTCACTGAGATTGTGTGTGGACTACCGGGAGCTGAACAAGGTCACGATACGAAATAAGTATCCGTTGCCTCGAATCGATGATCTGTTCGACCAGTTGAGGGGAACAACTTTCTTTTCGAAGATAAATCTGAGGTCGGGGTACCATCAGTTGCGTATTAGAGAGCAGGATGTTTCAAAGACTTCCTTCTTGACGAGATATGGGTCCTATGAGTTCAGGGTGATGCCGTTCGGACTTACAAATGCTCCAGCCATTTTCATGGACTTAATGAACCGAGTATTCAGAGAGTTCTTGGATCAGTTTGTCATCGTCTTCATAGTTGACATCTTGATATATTCACACTCCGAGGAGGAGCATGCCGAGCACTTGAGGCAGGTTCTTCAGACTCTACGAGAGCATCAGTTGTATGCTAAGTACGAGAAGTGCGGATTCTGGTTGCTAGAGTTACAGCTCTTGGGGTATGTTGTTTCTGAGCAGGGGATAGCAGTTGACCCGAGTAAAGTGTCAGCGGTAAGAGAGTGGGGACAGCCCACGACACCGATGGAAGTGCGTAGTTTCTTGGGGTTAGCTGGTTACTACAGGAGATTTATTCGAGGATTCTCTAAAATAGCGGGTCCGCTGAAAAATCTGACTCGCAAAGGGGTACCGTATGTTTGGGATGATGCTTGTCAGTTGGCTTTCGACGAGCTGAAAGACAAGCTTACTTCAGCACCAGTCCTTGCGTTACCGATGCCGGGTGTGGAGTACCTGGTTTACACCGATGCATCTTTACGGGGACTTGGGGGAGTACTTCAGCAGGAGGAGAAGGCTATAGCTTTTGCCTCCCGCAAGCTTAAGCCGCATGAGAAGAATTACCCCACCCAAGACCTGGAGTTAGCAGCGGTCTTCTTTGCATTGAGGATATGGAGGCACTATTTATTGGGGGAGAAATTCCGTTTGTTCACAGACCACAAGTCATTGCAGTTCCTATTCACTCAGCGAGAGCTGAATATGCGCCAACGCAGATGGATAGAGTTTGTGAAGGACTACCAGTTCGATATAGAGTATCATCCGGGAAAGGCCAACGTAGTTGCTGATGCGTTGAGTCGTAGACCGGTAGACGAGGTAGCGGATGTCTGGAAAGCAAAGTGGAAGGAGTTAGGCCACCAGGACGCAGTAGCCCGTTCCTTCATATATGTTATGACAATCACACCCGAGATTATTATGAGGGTAATACAGGCCCAGACCACAGACCCGTTTTGCCAGGAGCAGATTGTACGACTTTTAGCCGAGGGTACTGAGTCCTATTCTGTTAGTTCTGATGGGGGTTTGAGGTTTAATGGGAGATTGGTGGTTCCAGAAGGAGCAGAATTACGTCATGCAGTGATGACCCAGTCTCACGGGTCCCGATTTGCAGTACATCCTGGAGGAGATAAGATGTACCAGGATATGAGGAGGCAATACTGGTGGAGTGGGATGAAGAAGGACATTGCTGAGTTCGTGTCCAAGTGTTCTACGTGCCAACTGGTAAAGGTGGACCATCAGAAACCGTCAGGATTTCTCCAGCCATTGGAAGTACCCGCGTGGAAGTGGGAGAGTATTTCCATGGATTTTATTACAGGGTTGCCTACATCACAGCGGGGCCACGATTCTATCTGGGTGATTGTAGACCGTTTGACCAAGGTGGCTCATTTTCTGTCGGTGTGGACAGACTATACCATGGGTCAGTATGCTCAGTTGTTCATTGCTGAGGTTGTCAGATTACACGGGGTGCCCCTGAATATTGTGTCAGATAGAGACAAGATTGTCGTGTCACATTTTTGGGAGAGCTTTCAGGAGGCTATGGGTACTGAGTTGAGGTTGAGTTCAGCTTATCACCCACAGACAAATGGACAGACAGAGCGTACTAATCAAATGTTGGAGGATATGCTACGCATGTGTGTTTTTGATTTTGGAGGAGGTTGGGAGCCACACCTTCCACTTGTAGAGTTTGCTTACAATAACTCGTATCAGTTCACGATTGGCATGGCTCCATTTGAGGCTTTGTATGACAGGCCTTGTCGTTCCCCAGCTTGTTGGCTCGAAGTGGGGGATAACAAGTTGCTAGGACCATAGGTGATTCAGGAGACCTCCGTGAGGATTGAGATGATCAGGAGTCGCATTCGGGTAGCCCAGGACAGGCAGAAGAGCTACGCCGATGCGAAATGGTTCTTCTGGGAGTTTAGTGTGGGGGACCAAGTGTTATTGCGTGTATCTCCTATGAAAGGAGTAATAAGGTTCAGGAAGAAGGGGAAATTGGCCCCGAGGCACGTGGGACCATTTCCCATCATCGAGAGGATTGGGCCGGTGGCATACAGATTGGGACTGCCAGAACATTTGCATCGCATTCACGATGTATTCCACATCTCGTCGTTAAGACGGTACCTTCGGGATGATATGGCCCATACTCACATTGCAAAAGATGAGATAGACTTACAGCCTGACAGCTCTTACGAGGAGAGACCGGTGTATATCCTAGACTTTAGTGAGAGGAGATTGAGGTCGAAGATAGTTCCACTTGTGCGGGTCCAGTGGGAGCATCATAATGTGGAGGAATCCACTTGGGAGCGCGAGGCAGATATGCGCGAGAGATATCCAGAGTTGTTTTTACCAGGTATGCCTTATTTTCTGAATTTCGGGACGAAATTCCGTTATTAGGGGGGAAGTATGTAATACCCCGTATTTTTATGCTATAATAATTTGGGGATTTATTAAATTTAATGTGAGTTAATTATTTAATAAAAATCTGAAAATTAATTATGTTATAATTATTAACGTGACGAGAGTTAGTAATTATGGGAAATTTGTTGAATATTACTAATGAGCAAAGTAATATATTATATTGGTTATATTGAATGTCATGAGTGAGTTAAATGACAATTTCGGAAATTTAAGTCGGGACGTGCTCGTGTCGCGTCGGGACTAAATTTTGATAAATTAAAAGTGAATATTTTATAAGTTTCCCGTATGGTCATTTTGAGTGCACCAACGCGTCCGAAAGGGCCGAGATAGTAAAAAAAGTGTACCCGGGGGTGTAGTTTGGGTCTCGGGGCGTTTTTAGGCCTAATTAGTAACCCGGGAGGGCATTTTGGTCATTTTACATTTTTGGGTAATTAAACCCACGAAAATTAGAGGGGCTATATCTGATATTGAGGTTGTCACCTAGGGTTAGAATACCCAAAACTTAGAACGGCCATTGGAGAAGAGAGGAGAGAGCTCTCAAGCAATTCCAAGGCTCAAAACTCAACGGTTTGCACCGCCGCCACCACCAACGCGTAGATCGCGAGAAGGGGAATGCAACCACACCAAAATCAGCCGCATTCCAGACTTCTGAAAATCCCAGGCAAGTGTTTATCTTGCTTATTTCGTTAGTGCAATTTCCATATTAGTTTAGGAATGATTAGGGATGAAAAATATGGGGAAAAACCCAATTTGTGATAGGAAAATCCATGTAGTATTGGTTTATATGAAAATTCTGGAAACCTTGCCATGTAGAGGAATTTAACCACAAAATTTTGATGATTATAAGAAGGAAATTCTGGAGAATATTTGTTGGAAACCTGTTTAAGAAAATTTTAGGGTTCTTGATAATTAGATAAAATTTTGGGTTGATAATCCATGTTTAAATGATAGAAATACACATGCCTTACGTTAGAAATGTCTGGTATATTGATATAATGTTAGTAGTAAAATTTTTGGGACGTTTGGGTTTGGAAAATATGGATTTGGATGAAGAAAAGTGGTAGAACCCGTAACTGCAATTCTGCAGAAATGGAAATACTTGCTTGATCGATCGATCGAATGTTCGATCGATCGAGCCCCCGACCTCGATCGATCGACCCCTCCTGGCAGACTCCTATTTCCCTTATTAAATGAGTTAAATTTAATTTATCATGAAATAATTCTTGGGCATCCTTAATATGATGTTTTGGGAGATAGGGGAGACCAGTAGGTTATACGAATGAATTTTGGAGATACTTAATGTGAACCAAGAATTACATTTTGGGGTAATTACTTATAAATCGATTAATTTATGTATTGAAGGGTAAGGTACGTAAGAGAGTTACGTTGGAACATAATGAGGACACCTACTGAATTTTATATTTGTAAGGATAGAGTTCACGAGTGTTACGAAATGAGTTGGGGAAACCCTTCGAGTTAAAGTTAGAGACGAACCCTTATAAGAATACTTAATGTGAAAATTAAGGATAAAATATCGTAATTATTGGTGATGAGAGAAACCTATATTGATGTAATAATAAGTGGTATATTTATATGGTTGTGTATGCATATATTATATACGTGTGAAAAACGTACCCGCGCTACTTGCTATCTCCGATGTTACCGCGCTGGGACAGTCTTATCTCGATGGGACCTTTATGGGGGATATTGACTTGTACCCTAGAAGATATATATCCTTGGTACAGGCTATCAGAATGATAGTTCAGACGGTCTTAAGAGACGTGAGGGTATGTACTGACCTCTTAGAGACTTGGAATCTACGCTTCGTCTCAATCTTGTTTGTGTATATGTTGATACAGTTCGAGAGTAATTCTGAACTTGTATATCCCTTAGTGTGAGCGATACGGGAATTTGATATCAGAGTATGCCTGCACCATAGTTTGTATGTTGGTGCTGTTAGAATGTATATATTATACGAGTGCTTAATATATATATCTAAAATTTGGGAAATTTAAACTGTTGCTGTGATATGGTAAGTGAGAAATAATTTTGGACTATAAATCGGAAATACTTGTTTAAAAAGTATAATATGACATAGGGAAACTTTATAAATTAATGAAGCTAAAACGAGAGTTGAGTTACTAATTGGAAGTATCTTTTTAAACAATGATATTGTTTGATTTTGAAATCTTATGAGTAATTTGAGATAAGCTAAACTGTTGGGAAGGTTAGTGTGATTGAATGATAGGATAAACCGTTGGGAAGGTTATTGTGATAGGTGTGCACATTAGAAGAGAGGTGAGAATTTCTCAAGAGAGTGTCGTACTAATATGTTGTTGCATTGGTCTGTATCAATTTAAATACTTGCTAAACGAATTTTAAATCATACACACTATCGGGCTCTGACCCGTTTCTTTTTTTCTCTCTCTCTTGTATATATATGTATGTATTACAGGTGCCCAGCCACATGGGAGTCTTGCTTAGGATCTCTTGGAAGGAACGCGCTGCAGCTTAGGTGGGAGTTGCAAGTCTCTTGATTAGACGACTTCTTTCATTCGGATCCACTTTTAGTACTTTCATCTAGTTGGGCATGTGTAGCTCTTTCCATTATTCCGTTGTTATTGGACATTTGTATTTCTGTTATTTTCAGTATTGTTACTATGGGATTTATTCAGTTTGGATGTGTGACTTTAGATTTCGTATGTTGACATTCGATTGACGAATGTATTAAATTAATTGGACTATGTTGCAGAATTTAATGTGGTGTGATTCTTACTTATTGATTGTTGTTAATAAAATAAATGATTTTTCTTTAATTAAAATTTGGAAAGTATGTATGAAAATGGTTTTGACACTTAGCTTAATTAATTAGGGTGTTAATTTAAAAAAATTTATTTTTCGACAGTGATGATAAGAATGGACCAACTTTTCACCTTGATTTAATTTAATAAAGGAGTGATCGCCTGGTATTCAATTAGGCGGGGTGTCACAACCTTCAAATAAGGGATTGTGTCTACTGGGCGAGTAATAAAATTGGAACAAGTATTCTTATACTCTAATAAGAAAGTGGCCAACCTAGGGTGATCGCCTTAAGTAATAACGTCCTTGATCTTCCAAGCATTTAAAAGTTTAGTAGCTCTGATATCATGGAGAGATGGTTCCTGGTTTTTAATTTTTCCTGCAAAATATGATTGGGAAACATCAGACGAAGAAGAAGTAGACACGAGTAAGCAAATGACTAAGAAGGGAGATGTCGACAATAACCTACTTACTCTTCCCCAAAGAAAGGGATCCGAAGTCTCTCGTACCTCACGCCCTATGGATGGGGAGGATACTGCTAATTATGGGCAATAAAACCTTCAGACCAATAGTCCTCATGGTAATCAGGAAGGTTCACTACCAAAACTCTGTCAGAACTCCTCGCTTTCAGATACAGTAGGATCGCACTCGTACGAGAAAAGGAATAACGGTAGCAGATCTCAGCTAGATATAATTTAGTACCATGGAGCTTGTTTATTCGGTCAACCCCATTAATAATCTTTTAAATATTTGGGGAACACTGGGCAGGAACATTGTCAAAATATTTGAAAAAGTGCAAGAACAGAGGGCTAGGTTGAAAAGCTAAACCACATTGATAAATCAAAAGCACATGAATCCAGTGCCCATCATCTAACTCATAAACATTCCTGGGCACTGGCCTACACTCTATTTCTACCCTGTCAGGAATGTTATAACACTTACTAAATTCAGGAAGGGTTTTATTATCAAGCGTCGCCATGAAAAAAGAACGAAGAAACCCTAAACACAGTAACAGATAGATCACAAATGAGGAAAGAAAGAAGAAAGAGAATGGCAATCACTTACAAGGACAAAAGAGAAGTCGGGAACTGGAAAAGCCTTGATCTTGAGAAATGAAAAGCAAGATAACACATTAAATGTAAACAAGACCAGAGATAATGAACTAACATGTAAGTTTTTCTCCAACAGCTAGATTCAGCACTCAAATGATGATCTCCTACTCTGGAGAAAGATTTAGCGCTTCAATTTTTTATGAGATAACAAGCGTGTCCTTCATGATATTGTGTATTTACCAGCGTACCATTATAGACAGTACAACATCCACAGACTCACTTAAAATCCATTGGTCTAGGCAATGGTCCAAAATATTTTAGGGGCAATTTTATGGACCCATTTATTCTCAACCCAAATGAGTAACCGATTAGGCCCAATGCAATTATAAGGGTGCCTTGCCGAAATCGTGGAAAGAAGATACACACGTGCATTTTTAATTAGAGATAAGGTCTATTCAACTCCCTACAATCTCGCTGAGATATTCATGGGATCCTTAGCTTATCCTACTTCGATTCAGTTAGAGTTACATTTACAACTCAGCCTGGATACCTATAAATTATAACCCCTGGCCCGAGGTATAGGGCATAACAAAACATAATATTGAGAGATACATAATAAAACATTCATCCTCTCCATGGACGTAGGTAATTTATTGAACCACGTAGATAGCTGTGTTGTGTGATTGCATGCTTTCATCTCTAATTGTGATTATTTGCTGTAACCTCTTACTTGTGATATTTTTTGATACCACAATAGGCAAATCGATTAGGCGAGCAAATCGATTAGGCTATCAACACAATTCGATTCAGACCTGTTGTGAGGGACAACTTGGTCTTTTATTGGGAATAAAGGGTAGATTTGGAATTTGGCAGATTGGTTAAGGTCAAATGAATACTTTTTAATACTTCTAGAGATGTGATCAGTAATGGTAATTCGGATAGACGAGAATTAACTTGATTAACTTATACGTAGGGTATTTGAGGAATAGTAATACTTGGGGCGTGGAATATTGAACAGATACAGTGATTTCTAGTTCATGTAATTAGGACTAGTTGGGAAAGGTCGGGAGAATCCAGTAATGAGAAGTAATGTTAATTATTTAATTAAGAGAAGAATTTAATTAAATAACAGTCGAGGATAGACTCGGGTTATGAGACTAGTACTACGTGTAATAGGCATGGATTAGTCGGCTAATGTGATTATATATATATATATATATATATATATATATATATATATATATACGGGGATTGAGACAATATGTATATTAGAAATATAATGATATTTGTGTGTTTGATATTATGTGAAGCATACCCCTCTAGTGCTATCAGTGGAGGTTGCGCGATATGGGTGATCTTCCCTAGCGAATCACAACAGGCTAAGTATTGACCCCAGGTCATAGCGCCATGTTTATGTTTGTTTGATTTATATTTGAAGTGATGTAATTGTGGGTATGGTTATGACTCACTGTCGAGGGACTATGACTACCTCCAATACATTTGCGATTTTACCGAGTCGGTGTGAGAGTCGGACCTCCGATAACCAGGATTATGTGAGCATACCTTGGATCATGATAACATTGTAGAGACCCGCATCCAGTGAGTTATTACTCTGAGGGATGGCCATTATATGCGACTTATGTGTGTTTGTTGTAGTATATTATTACGTATATTTATGTGTAGCTGAATATACAGGTTAAAATAGTAAGCGGTTACTGTTTAAATAACTAGTGACAGTTATTGTAAATAACATAATAAATTATAAATGAGAATTACGACTGTTGGAAGTTATTTGAATTGAATCGATAGCTTATAATTGAGAAATATAATGGTGAAGTGGATGTGATACCTAAGATTACAAAATATGTGGGACAGGGTAATGTGTGAAACCTAGAATGTTATGGGAATAGTTAAGGGGTAGCACAACTAGGAGGGTTAAGAGCATACGTTAGGTGCGCACTTTAGGTGAGGGTTCATGGGTACTAATATACATAATTCGGTGTTTGATTAACTTAATTCATAGGTACTAATATACATTCGGTGTAGGTACTAATATACATAATTAATTTATCGATAAACTTAATTCGGTGTTCGATCACCCTAGCAATATACTTCAAAACGTTAATTTAAGGATGGGTCACACCGGAGCACCACCAACTGGTGTTCTTTCGACCAATCAACCACATAGTTCCTTACCAACCTACTATAGGAAAACACAGGAGAAAGTAATTTTGGTTAAATATAAGGATGGGGACCATGGGAAACACCAGTGGACTCACTTTTACCAATCCTATTGATATGGGTGAAAGGTCTACGAGACCAGCAAATGGGATTCGTGAATCCTTTAAGAATAATGACTACCCCAAAATGAATAGGTTTAGGTCTCAATCCATGTATAATGCAGTGTTGGCTTTCCCGGTACTTCAAACCAAATGATGGTGAGTAATTCTTTGTTCGAAATGGACTTGGGGGTTTGAGAATTGCTATAAGGATTTATAATGATCCTTATAAGAGAATGGAGAACTTAGCAAATAGACAATATTACTAGTACCTTTACAAATTAAACTAAATACACTTTGACAAATCCTATCACCAATAATGCAACACACACACTTGTTGTAAACTAACTAGTGGCACAACCAATAAGGCAACCCCCGAGGGTGGTGAGAAGGAATGAGAGATTATAGACCTCTGGCTCAGGGTTTCCAAACTCCTATGTATACGAAGTCATACCCTGAATTCATAGATATGATTGATTTTCCAATGGGATTTACATTTTCAACCTTTATCTTATTCTCTGGATATGGGTTTCAATCTATTGTTGAACATGTGGCCAGATTCACAAGCTAATATTTTGATGCATGTAGGAATAAATGATTTTTTAATTCTAAGGTTGTTCTATAGTTCCTTGACTGATGCAAGCTTCATATAGTTTATAATCGTGTCACCAAACTCTGTAAAAAGTTGGCAACAAATAGAATATATAGTTCATGCACACTTTTTCCAAACTGAACTAGAAGTTTCAATGGTTGATCTGACTAGATTAAGACTAAGTCCAAATGAAAAGACCATTCATTTCATAATTAGGATCAAGAGGTCTAGCAACATATGTAAGATAGTATTATCATAATCGAAATTTGTAAAATTAGCCTAAAATGGTTTGTGTAACACCCTTCCCGCGATTCTACCGTACTTGTAAGATTTGAAGGCTTGGTATGACCAATTGGGCTTTGGACTTGTTGAGGTGGACCATAAGCCAAATTTGGGCCACTCCATGGCCTTCATGCTCGTCGAACTGGATTTTTTAAGGCTCAAAGTTTAGACTGAGGAAATTATAGGTCATTCGAACGAGGTTTGAACGGAAACTTTTAACGACTTCGGTCTGATCCATTCATCACGTGTGCTAACATCTCGTTAGATAAAATCATTGGAAGGGTCATTTTAATGAGTGAGTAATCTCGTTCAAATGAGGCTCGAGGTCATTCGAACGACCGAAGCTATGTTTGAAAATCTTATCATTTTTAATGTGTTGTCACGATGTGGGTCGTCGAATTTGATGATGTGTTGACTTCTCAACAGCCCAGATCAAAATGTGGGACAAACAACTAGATTGCCCTTAGCTTAAAGGGTTGGGTGTAAGGGAATTTGGGGAATGTAACAACTTAAGGTTATTGGAAGTATTTATGTGCGGTTTGGCTTATTTGAGGCATTCCCATTAGATTTTACCCTCACTTTCCCTAGCCTTGAGAGCTCTCCCACCTTTCAACCACCACACACCAACCTAGAACCACCACCCCTCCACTTTGTGACACCATATTTTACAAGTATTCTACCACATATAAGCCTTATACACCCACTTTCACCATTTTTATCAAAACTACGAAATTTGGAGTTACTGTTGGGGGGTTTTGGAGAAGAAGAAGCAGGAAGCATGGAGCTTAGAAGTTTTTTTTGGAGCTTCCATGGAGGCAAGATTGGTGGAGCTAGGAAAACTCTTTAAGTCCACCTTAGGATGTGTGAGGTTGCCATCTTATTCTATCTTAATCCTACTAACGCGATTAAGAATGTGTCTCAGAAGTGCGTACTCTTTAGGCTCAAGTGCAAGCCTGTCGCTCAAGTAATAATCCGATAAGTCGGTTATCGATCCTCAGGGAAATAGGAAAACAGAGTTGTAACGACGTTGGACAGACGAAAGAATCCTAACTCTGACTCTAAAGAAAAAGAAAAGGTGATTGGTTTTGGGAATCGACTACAACAAAATGCAATTTTGAAAATATTTATTTAATGAACTGAAGTATGAATCAAACGCGACTATTCTAAATTACCTAAATTACTGATAATGATTGAATTGAAACTTGAACTATATGATGAAGAAGACAGGATGGGAATACAATCCCTCAACCCTGGTGTATTGATGGTATAAAACTAATCGTAAATTTAAGTGATTAATTAGACCCAAAATTTAGTAGTCCCAAGCATTACGTATATGAGGTTCAAGCCCGCACCATACTTAATTAGAGGATGAGTAAATCGGTATTCACGATAGCCACACTCGCATTGCATTCTAAAGCATCCCGATTACCCGAAAGCAAACGAGATCTAAATATCTACAATGGTTGTGTTGCTACGCAATACGGTCGTAATAAATCATTAAATCCAGAGGATTAATTTCATACACATGCAACTAACACATCAGGTTGAGTTTATACATCCCGATCCTTTTAAATCTAGCCGGACATGTTAAACTGAATGATGCATGAAATAATTACGTTGCATGTGAAAGAAATCATGATGAAACTATATTGAAACATGCAAATAAGTGTTATGAACACAGAAATTATTTGAATCGAGTAAGGGAAATAACCATGCAAGAACAATAATAAGAAGAATGAGACTTGGATTAAAACTTGAAAACAAACCCGAAATGAATCAATCTTGAAGCCAATAATTCAAACTATGTTCCTAGATGATCTTCTACCTTTTTCCTTTTTAAAAACTATGAAAAAATATCCAGAACTTCCGTTTTTAAGTCATTAGCTTCGTACAAAAACGTTTTAGAATGAGTTGTAACCTAATGGAACTCCTTGGACCAATCAGAATAAAGGAGCAATTTTGCGCATCAGGACTCCCGAACCGGTTCGCGGGTACCCTGAACCGATTCGACCCCAAACCAGTTCGACCTGGGTCTGGGAATTTTCGATGGTTTTGGGTGCCTTTTTCCTCTTTTCAACACTTAGAAATTTTTTTCATGATATCTTCTTTTCTTCTAAGATTTTCCCTTAACTTCAATTCATCATAACTCTTCAATCTTAACTCGGATTTGGATGCCATTTCTTCTATGGTTCTCATTGTTCCGAGATTTTCAACTTTCTAGTTGACTCCTCCTTTGGGATCCTGCTACAAAATTACCAAAATGCCCTTGAACTTGCCTTCCTAGCCTTTCTTTCATTGTTTCGATTTCTCTTTTGCATCGCTTGCATAATTAACTTGTAAAACACATAGGAGAAACACAAAACAAGAAATACTTGCCAACAAAGGTTAGTATCATATATGTGATTTAAATCCATATCGATTGCACAGCTCGGGTGCACAAATGTACCGAAATTAGGGGAATAAATATACAATATTTATGCCCAATCAAACCCCATAGCTTAGAATTTTGTGTGTTCTGAGCAATGTAAAAGAGAAAGAATCAAGTCCCAACTCATCTAACCATATTATGGGGATAGAATACCTTTTTTGCGGTCAAGCGAATGCATTTAGCGTATGAAACAAGCTGTTAAACCCCTAGGCTACCCTAGTAGGACGAGTGTTGTCTCGTGAGGGTTTGTAGTGAATATACCCATAAAATTTGACTCAAAGGAAATTCAAAATACGTAAAAATTGTGTAATTCAAACTTTTCCAAAAAATAGTCATCATTAAATCATGTTCAAGAGTCTCAAATCATAGTGCGTGTGTGTGCGAAGTCAAAAATCAAACTGCTAACTTCCACCGATTGATCATTACATTACTTTTTTGAAAATTCATTTTGATTCAATTTCTCATGGATTCACTCACAAACGAATCACTCGGATTGTGGCTATTCTCACGGTATGCATGATTTATAAAGAGTAAATATAATGGACGCAAATTCACGCACATAATTTAGAAGAAGGAAATATATGGTGAATAGATCTCATCATCGGAATACGGTCATTAGGAAATGAAAACATCGCCTCTAGTTCACACCATTTAATCTCTTATATTATCTTTTTGTATCTTAGCTCTCCACGCGGTAACCAATTTCGTAATTTGAACTCGGTTAGGACTTTTTCGGGTTTTAAGGTGTAATGGGTATAAGGAATTGCGTTTGAAAATTTTGGAATTGGAAAATTTTCTTATGATGTCTGTTAGTGCTTTTCCGGGTTTTTGCTCATTTTCTTTCTTCTTTTTCTATTTTTTTTTTTTTTCACTTCTTTTCTTTTCTTGCTATTTTTATTGAGAATTTCTATTCTTTTTCTTTCCCCTTTTTGTTGCACTTTTCATACTTAGATTCTGACTTTTTTCATTTTTCATAATTCCGGGCTTTTTGGGTTTTTTCGGGTTATCAAACGAAAGGAAAACTTATTCGGCTCAATTTTGGGTTACAAAAGGGATGATTTTTTTTCACAACTTTTTATGACTAATATTTTTTGGGTGACAAACGATGGCCTACTTCATTGTCCAAAATAGTAATTGTGTTACCATATGCATTTGCAGATGAATTTAAGTTTAGAGATATTTTATCACGTTTTTCAAGGCAATATCACACACATCTCTCAAAACCGATCAAAGTGAAAGACTTGAGATCCTCGACGACTTATTAGACCACTAAAAAGAACTTTGAGTTAACAATTAACTCGGATTGATTTATAAATTTCACAAAAATGAAAGGCTTGAATCTCACCGGGGTTGTTAATCTCCACACTTATTCATTAAGTCGTCAATTTTTGCACAATTTCTATCTTTGGTCAATTTCAGCTTTGTGTATTATGTTTTTACAATTTGAGACTTTAAATCGACTTTTGATGATATTTTTGAAAATTTTGAATTCCGATTTTTATTTATTTTGAAGAAAAATATTTTTGGATTTTTCAAAATTTTTGGATTTTTTTGGGCATTTTTGAAAATTTGTGAAGTTTTAGAAATACACACTTGTGATCGCCCCTAACTTAAACTTTTGCATTATCCTCAAGCAAAAAGGACTAAAATCTAACTCAAAGTGAATTAAAAGTGCGGAAAAATAAAACAAACAAATTAAAACATAAATGCATACTTTTATTACAACAATGTAGAAGCATGTGTTACATAAGAGACAGGAGAGCATACAACTAACGATTTTAAACCACTTACAAAAACACACAAACAACTACCACATCAAAAACAGTCATGAGCTTCATTAGGGGGGGGGGTGATTTGAGGACCAGGGGGTGCGAGGATCATAAGGATCATAAAAGAAGGATGGTGGGGGCCCGCTAAAGCTAAGCTCGTGAAGGTGGGCTTGGAGCCGGTACATCATACTTGTGTCCCTCTAATAAGCCTCTTGATCCCTTTGATAGGTGGCTTGATCTTGATTGTATTAGGTGATGAACCCGTCAAGGCGGGATTTAACCACCGAAAGGCACTGCTCAAAATTTTCTCCCGGGGGTTCGAAATCAGAATCATCCTCTTATTTATACTCATCTTCTTCCTCCCCCACATCCATCATGGTGTCATCATGGGCTTCCTCCCTTGATCCACTCGCATTTGGCGTTCACTCTGAGTGGTGGAGGTAGCGCCAATTAGGCGGGGGAGTCGGATTTGCTGCCCGGGATCGTCTACCCCAGCATCCATCAAAAGTTCCGTAACGAGTTGAGCGTAAAGGAGTGTGGCTTTGCCCGACTCATCGTAGGCAGCATTGATGATATTCGTGGAAAAGAGGGGCTAGATTAATTGTGCTCTCGGGGTCGAGGAAATGGTAGAGGAAGTTAACATGACGTAACCGGACCATGGATTCATTGGTGGTTTGGTGGATTGCTCCACAAACAATTAGGTGCGTGAATCGCACCGTATCTGATAAACTTCCTATGGGAAAAGAATCCCACACCCTTTCCTCCCCAGGTTCCATTCGAGCAATGCATTCTTCTTTGGTGTGGAGGGCACCATTTGTGGGATATTAGAAAGGCACGGGGAGGATAACCCCTTTAGCATGCATTTTTCGTGCGACGATGGCGGCCGAAAATAGAATTTGGATACCGTCAAGGTAGGCCTCATGATTCATGGAGGATGTTCGAATGAGTGTTGCATAAAATTGGCGGATGGAGGCTTCAAATATGTGATTGCTCTTAGGAGCGAGAAAAGAGCACCACCCCCGGCAGTTGAATAGGGCGGTGACGTTGCCGGGAAGTTGCTCCCAAGTAACAAAACGCTCGATGTGGATTGGGCGCATGGACGATAAGAATTTCTTGGCCCAATGGCATTGTTGGATGCTTCGAAACACGCCCTTACCCTCGTCATCAAGGATAGTGGTGGATTCATATTTCTTAGGGCGAAAGTTGGCTTGACGGGGATGCGGCATGGTGAGAGGGAGAGATATGTAGAGAAGAAGGATATGGGATGGAGGAGAGGGAGAGTGAATTTTGGTGTGAGAAATGGATGAGTGTTGGGGTGAATTTATAGGTGTTGGGGATGGGTTTTTGGTGGGAAAGGGGAATGTGTTTGGAAGGAGAGGAAGGAGGGAAGGAATTGGGAGTGAAAGTGGAAGGGGGAAGGTTTTGGAGGGGAAAAATTCGTAGGGAAATGAATAGAGGGAAAAGAGGAGGGAAAAGAATGAATTAGGAAATCAGGGGGGAGAATCTGCCAGGTACCCCTAACCGGTTTGCGGGTACCCAAAATCGGTTCCCCCCGAACCGGTTCGACCTGGGTTTGAGGAAATTTGCTGGCCAGAAAGGTTTGGTTCTCTCTTCTCTCAAAATCTAAGTGTTCTGGTCAATCTCCTCTCATGCGTATTGCCCCTAAAAATGTTCTAGGCCCTCGGGTGCCCTAAAATTGCCTCGACCAGGCTCTCGAAATATGTGCAGCTCTCTCGAAATGTGTGTTAACTCAATATTTCTCGTGAACCGTGCTCCGGACTCAAAAATACCCTAACTCACACACGACTACTATACAAAAGAATCCACCCCATACGCATCGGGGGTGCGATGACCTCTCATTTTAAGATCACTCTACCCCATAAACGGGGTCCGCTAACCAAACAGTGTCGATTTCTTCCACACACGCCTCTAGATATGGCTTTAGGCGTTGTTCATTGACCTTGAACGTATTTCCCCCTTTTAAATCGTCTAATTCCACAGCTTCGTAAGGGAAAACTTTTTTTACAACGAATGGGCCACTCCAGCTTGACCGCAACTTGCCCCTAAATAAATGAAGTCGAGAGTTATAGAGAAGCACTTTTTGTCCTGGAAGAAACTCTTTGCGTCGAATGATGTTATCGTGAGCAATTTTCATCCTTTCTTTGGAAATTTTTGCGTTCTCATACGCATCATTGCGTATCTCTTCTAACTCATTTAATTGAAGTTTGAGAGATTCGCTGACGTTATCCATGTCATAATTCAGCTTCTTAATCGCTCAATATGCCTTGTGTTATAATTCCACGAGAAGATGGAAAGGTTTTCCATACACAAAGCGGAATGGGGACATACCGAGTGGATTTTTGTATGCGATATGATAGGCCCATAGTAATCGTTCAATCGAAGTGACCAATCTTTTCGGGTGGGATTGACGGTCTTATCGAGAATGTTCTTAATTTCTCGATTCGCTAATTTGGCCTGCCCGTTCGTTTGTGGGTGATAGGTCGTTCCAAATTTGTGAACGACGCCATACTTTCTCATGATCTTCTCAAATGGCCTGTTGCAAAAGTGCGTGCCATTATCACTGATTATCGCTTTTGGAGCACCGAAGTGGGAAAGTATGTGTTCCTGTAGGAACCTAATCACCACTTTACTGTCATTAGTCTTAATAGTTTTGGCTTCTACCCATTTAGAAACGTAGTCTACTGCGACAAGGATATATGGGAAACTAAAAGATGGGGTAAAGGGGCCCATGAAGTCAATATTCCAGCGATCGAAGATCTTAATAATGAGTATCGGGGCTAATGGCATCATGTCTCTTCGGGTAATCGCCCCCATCCTTTGACACATATCACAGGATTTGCAATAATTATTCACATCCCGAAAGATTGTGGGCCAATAGAGTCCGCATTGAAGAATCTTAGCGGCCGTCTTTTGCGTCAAAAAGTGACCTCCACAAACTTCCGAATGATAGAATTGGATGACTTTGGAGATCTCGTCATCCGGTACACAACATCGAATGATTTGGTCGGTGAAATATTTAAACAGGGAAGGATCATCATAGAAAAATATGCGCGACCAGGTAATAAACCTCTTCTTATCTTGCGGTGTCCAATTATGAGGGGCGGCTCCTGTGATAAGATAGTTCATGATATTCGCAAACTAGGGCAAAGAAGAGGTAGCAAAGAGTTGCTCATGTGGGAAGTATTCGTCTATGGGTATTGGATCACTAGGTACATCGGACGAAAGCCGTGATAAATGGTCAATAACGATGTTTTCTACTCCCTTCTTATCTTTAATGGAGAGATTAAACTCTTATAGGAGTAGGAACCACCTTATGATGCATGGCTTTGCGTCTTTCTTCACAAGTAGGTATTTCAATGCCGCGTGGTCGGTGAAGTAAGTGATGGGAGAACCGATAAGGTAGGACCAAAATTTGTCAAGAGCAAAGACTACCGCTAGAAACTATTTCTCTGTGGTTGAGTAATTGAGTTGTGGTCCGGTAAGAGTCCAGCTAGCATAGTAGATGATATGAGCCTGCTCATCTTTTCTTTGGCCTAAAATTACCCCTATCGCATAGTCGCTAGCATCACACATAAGTTCGAATGGTAAGGACCAATCCAGAACTTGCATGATGGGAGCGGACACAAGCATGGTTTTCAGTTTTTCAAAAGCGCTTTAGCATGCTTATGTCCACTCAAATGGGGTGTCCTTCATGAGTAGGTTGCTTAAAGGTCTAGCGATGGTGCTAAAGTCCTTAATGAACCTTCACTAAAACCTCGCGTGGCCCAAGAAGGAGAGCACATCTTTGAGCGATTTTGGTGGGGGTAGATCGGCTATGACATCTATCTTAGCTCTGTCAACTTCAATCCCCTTGGATGAAACTATGTGCCCAAGAAGTATGCCCTCGGTTACAATGAAATGGCATTTTTCCCAATTCAGCAGCAAGTTCTTTTCCACACACCAGGCAAGTACTTTTTCTATATTTTCGAGACAACGATCGAAAGAGGTTCCAAAAATGCTAAAATCGTCCATGAAGACTTCGAGTCCTCTCTCAACCATGTCACTCAATAGGCTCAACATGCACCTTTGAAAGGTTGCGGGTGTATTACACAAGACAAATGGCATACATTTGTAGGCAAACGTACCAAAGGGGCAAGTGAAGATCATTTTCTCCTGGTCAAGTACATCTACCTCAATTTTCTTATATCCGGAATAACCATCAAGGAAACAATAGTAAGGGTGGGCCGTTACTCTCTTAAGCATCTGATCAATAAATGGAAAGGGGAAATGGTCTTTCGTAGTTCCCGCATTGAGTTTCTAGTAATCAATACAAACGCGCCACCCGGTGGTGTTACATTGGGGAACTAGATCTCCCTTAGCATTCTCAATCACTGTTATGCCTGACTTTTTCGAGACAACTTGAATAGGGATCACACACTTGCTATCCTAGATTGGGTAGATAATCCCAGCATCCAATAGCTTGATTATTTCGGTCCTCACCACTTCTTTCATATTGGTGTTTAGCCTTCTTTGCATTTCTCTCGAGGGCTTGACATCCTCCTCGAGGTGAATCTTATGGGTGCAAATCAAAGGACTTATCCCCTTCAAATCGGTAATACACTAATTGAAAGCACTTTGGTACTTCCTCAGAATATTTAACAGTTT
The DNA here is from genome assembly GCA_949130495.1 of Sambucus nigra. Taxonomy (NCBI): domain Eukaryota; kingdom Viridiplantae; phylum Streptophyta; class Magnoliopsida; order Dipsacales; family Adoxaceae; genus Sambucus; species Sambucus nigra. The sequence continues at coordinate 248,119,678 of OX422214.1, read as the reverse complement.
ACCCTCTTGCTCTTCATCTAGGCTAGAGGAGATAACAACAGGAAATGTCTCGTCCTCTCCTAGGTATGCATATTAAATATGGGAGGTTAGTTTCTTCAATTCAAGGGTCAAAAATTTATCGCTGGAGGGAACCATACGTTTCTCCCTCGACGGTAACTCCTCGAATCGAGAAACCCAACTTACATCTCTCGCGTCCTCGTCTGACGCTCTCTCATCAAGTAACTCTCTCAACTCCTCAACTTCCCTCTCAAATTTGGTGTACGTTCCCTCACTCTCGTGGATCGATACTAAACATGACCCTAGGGCATTTCCATAATAATTTTCCTCAAAATACTCCTCTACGATCTCGTTAATGAAGCTCACCGCGTGAAAATCATCTTCTTCCCCCGTATGTTGGGCTATATGGAAGATGTTAGTCTCTAAGGTCATGTTCCCAAAGGTGAGTTGCATCTGCCCATTTTGAGTATTGATAATTTCATTAGTCGTAGCTAAGAATGGGAACCCAAGAATGATGGGAACATGATTGCACGAGGTGAAGGGGGCTCCGTGTCCCAAATGACAAAGTCTACTGGGAAGTAGAAACTATCAACTTGGACGATCATGTCCTCAACTATACCTCTTGGGATCTTCACTGTTTGATCTGCCAATTGGAGAGTGATCTTTGTGGGCTTGAGATCGCCCAGATAAAATTGCCTATAGATGGCGTAAGGGAGGATAATGACACTTGCTTCCAAGTCAAGTAAGGCTTTTTCAATTTTATTTTCTGCAATGATGCAGGAAATAGTGGGTGCACCGGGATCTTTGAATTTTGGTGGGAGATCATTAAGTAGGATGGAGCTCACGTTCTATGCTAGAAAGACATTTTTCTTTACCTTCATCTTCCTCTTTACAGTTAACAAGTCCCTAATGAATTTTGCATAAACTGGAACCTACTTAATGGCATCGAGGAAAGGTAAATTCAACTTTACTTGCTTAAACACGTCTAACACTTCATCACGGGGGTTTCCTTTATGGGAAGGAATCAACCTTTGAGGAAACGGTGCCGTGGTGGGTGGTTTCACTACTACCTCAGGATCAGTAGTGTCTTCTTTATCACTCTCTTTCAAGGAGACATCTTCAGCTTCTTTTGTGCCGGGCAAAAATCTCCTTGTCTTTGATTGTGTCATATGGGGGAGGTGATAAATCAATGACTCTCCCACTACGAAGAGTGGTCACATCTTGACATTGCTCCTCATGTTCTATTGAAGTGGAGATAACACTAGTTTGATCTTGGGGCAATCTTTGGCCTTGAGCAGGAAACTTGCCCTTCTCTTGGATACTCTATAATGATTGCATTTTTGAAATATTTGCATTTATGTCACTGATCATACGATCATATCTAGCATTGGATGCATTCTGGTTATTGATAAATTCGTTTATCGTATCCTTAAGATTTCTCCGTAGTGGAGGGATATATGCTCCTTGAGGTGGTGGTGCTTGCATATGTCCTTGCATGTGTGGAGCTTGTTGAAAGTGCGGTGGTGGAGGAAGGGATACATGTGAATTAGGATTCATCGCTGCATTTTGTTTCCCATAGTTAAAACTAGGATGGTTTTTCCACAAAGGGTTGTAAGTATTCCCGTGTGGTGCACTGAAACTACCTTTGAATCCTCCTATACCACTAACTTGCTCTTGAAGCATCACTTTGTAGGAGGGTATAGTCGAGCATTCCTGAGTTGAATGACCCACCTCACAAATCACACACACCTTCTCGACGGGGTTTGGGGTGGATCTAGTTAGTACTCTTCCACATACTTCAAGTAGGTCTCGCATTCCTTTCTCAAGAACATCGAGTTGACTGTCCGTCATAGAATTCTTTTCTATGTGAAATATGATGGATGCCGATGGAGTGGTGGTCACATGGCGATGTCGATTTTGAGAATTAGGGTCGGATGTATCCCAGGATTAGGTAGTCTCGGCAATATACCTCAGGTGAAGCTCAGCATCGTTGGCGTCTAAATGGACAAATGGACCATCGCACATGGTTTAACGAGTTTCTTGGAATTAATGTTCAGCCCATTATGGATGAAGGAAATGATTTACAGTTTATCAAATCCATGATGGGGGAATGAAGTAATTAACTCATTGAAATTCTCGTAGGATCAATCGAACGACTCATTTCTAATTGTCGAAAGGTTTGAATTTAAGCCTTGATGGAGTTCGTTCGATGTGGAGGAAATAATTTCTTGAGAAATTTAGATTGTAACTCGTTCCATGATGAAATCGAATTTGGAGGTAAAGACCATAACCAGGTCTTAGCCTTATCTTTTAGAGAGAATGGGAAGAGTTTAAGGCGGAGCACGTCTTTTGTACAGGTTTGATCGCTGAGGGTCTTGCATGCCTCATTAAATTCCATGATGTGGGCATATGGCTTAGTATCTGGATAATCCCATTCCTAAAGTGAAATTGCATTGCATTATACGGGAGTAAAATGTATCCCGGAGTGATAGTGCGCTTGGGATATAAGATTTCTCTCAATGGGAGGTACGGGGCCTCTTCCTCACCGGCGGCAGCACTACCGTGTTGTAACATGGTTCTCTCACTCAAAGACTCTGTGTCCTCACTTGGTATGCTCAGGGCGTGCTCTGAGGTGTGTCCTAAGAGGGATAATGGAGTGTTATTCGCGATTGAGTGTGACGGTGTGGGAGGTGGAACCCATAATTATGGAGCGTTAGGAGTGTGAGGGCTATCGGAGTCGTACTCCACAATCAGGTTTTCGTGAATGTGGGTTAGAGTATTATGGGGAGTTGGAGTGAGTTTAGAATTTTGCATTAACGGGCTTATGAGAGATGATGATGAATATTTTTGTGCTTTTAATTTTTTTTTATGTTTTTGGATTTTTGGAATTTTTGGTCAAAGTTTTAGATTGACTTGATTTAATCCTAAGTCTACCTAATTCCCCGACAACGGCGCCAAAAACTTGACGCGACTAAGAATGTGTCTCAGAAGTGCGTACTCTCTAAGCTCAAGTGCAAGCTTGTCGCTCAAGTAATAATCCGATAAATCGGGTATCGATCCTCAGGGAAATAGGACAACAGAGTTGTAACGACGTTGAACAGACGAAAGAATCCTAACTCTGACTCTAAAGAAAAAGAAATGATGATTGGTTTTGGGAATGGACTACAACTAAATGCAATTTTAAAAATATGTATTTAAGGAACTAAAGTATGAATCGAATGCGACTATTCGAAATTACCTAAATTACTGATAATGATTGAATTGAAACTTGAACTATATGATGAAGAAGACAGGACGGGAATACAATCCCTTAACCCTGGTGTATTGATAGTATAAAACTAATCGTAAATTTAAGTGATTAATTAAACCCAGAATTTAGTACTTCCAAGCATTACGTATACGGGGTTCAAGCCCGCACCATACTTAATCAGAGGATGAGTAATTCGGTATTCGCGATAGCGACACCCGCATTACATTCTAAAGCATCCAGATTACCCAGAAGCAAACGAGACCCAAAGATCTACAATGATTGTGTTGCTAGGCAATATGGTCATAATAAATCATTTCAGAGGATTAATTTCATACACATGCAACTAAAACATCATGTTGAGTTCATGCATCCCGACCCTTTTAAATCTAGCCGGACATGTTAAACTGAATGATGCATGAAATAATTACGTTGCATGTGAAAGAACTGATGATGAAACTATATTGAAACATGAAAATAAGTGTTATGAACAAAAAAATTGTTTGAATCAAGTAAGGGAAATAACCATGCAAGAACAATAATAAGCAGAATGAGACTTGGATTAAAACTTGAAAACAAAGCCGAAATGAATCAATCTTGAAGCTAATAATTCAAACTATGTTCCTACATGATCTTCTACCTTTTTCCTTTTTAAAAACTATGAAAAACTATCCAGAACTTCCTTTTTTAAGTCATTAGCTTCGTACAAAAACGTTTTAGAATGAGTTGTAACCTAATGGAACTCTTTGGACCAATCAGAATATAGGAGCAATTTCGTGCATCAGGACCCCCGAACCGGTTCGCAGGTACCCCGAACCGGTTAGACCTGGGTTTGGGAATTTTCGTTGGTTTTGGGTGCCTTTTTCCTCAACTTTAATTTATCATAACTCTTCAACCGTAACTCGGATTTGGATGTCGTTTCTTCCATGGTTCTAGTTATTCTGAGATTTTCAATTTCTAGTTGACTACTCGTCCGGGATCCAGATAAAGAATTACCAAAATGCCCTTGAACTTGCCTTCTTAGCCTTTCTTTCATTGTTTCAATTTCTCTTCTGCATCGCTCGCATAGTTAACCTGTAAAAAGCATAGGAGAAACACAAAACACGAAATACTTGCCAACGAAGGTTAATGGCATATATGTGAGTTAAATCCATATTGATTGCACCGATCGGGTGAACAAATGTACCGAAATTAAGGGAATAAATATACAATATTTATGCCCAATCACCTACCATTGTTGAAGCTTCATTTGAGGTGGGAAAAACTTTACTCTTTAATTTTAAGACTCTATTTTCCTAGTATTTGGTCTTGCATATATAGTTTAAGAGTAGGATTCATAGATGATTTGAGAATGTTATTTCTTATGATTTGTAAAAATGGTTATACAAAAGGTTTCAATAGTGTTTGAGCAAAATGATATATTTCAAGAAAACTTTATTTTTAAACATTTTTATGAAATAAGAAGGTTGGAGGAATGTTTATCTTGATGGGAATATTTTATGAAAAATATTTTCAAATATTTCGTATAAAAATTGGGATTTACTAAAGTTTTGGAGAAATAAAAATATATGTTCACTTGAAAAGCATGTTTTTATCAATATTGTAAAATTTCCCACCGAGTGAACAAACAAATGTATTGTTGTCGATCATTAACATTACAAAGGAAGGCTTCAAGAAAAGATTCAATTAGGCTCACAAGAGTTCTAGCATTTTACAAGTGTTCCCACCTTGTTTTATACTCATAACCCATTACTGCGAGGTCTATATTTGTATTTGAACCAGTTCCATTGTTCATACACTTTGTATATCTTGCAAGAGACCTAAAACATTACCCAATCACACTTATATAAGTTATTCAATCACCTCCTAAGCTCCTTGGTACCGTTAGCAAAGGCCGCAAGACCTCTAATTCCCCTGACCCAGGCTCAAGGGGTCTTGTAGACTGTAATACTTAACTACATTATAATAAATGGCCATAACACCTTTGTACAGTGGACATAGGATCATCTCTTAAGGTCTGAACCACTTTAAACCTGTGTCTCTCACTTTGACACTTCTCTCCTCTTACCTGTTTGACGTCCAAAGGGGATCACATATGGGTCTAAAGTCATTTACAATTTTAATACCTATCATTAAGAACTCCTGACCTTCCGTAGTCTCCATGCATGGGACGTCTAATAAATTAAATACAAATAAAGACCGCCCCTAATGCACTTATGTTTAATCCAGATGATATAATGCATTCTAACATAACGAGTGATTTACACAATCCATACACATTTAACATTATCATAAAACATCTCAAATCTCATCCCTAAACTAAAGTTCCTCAAGCTATCATATCGAATCCCGTCTAATCTCGGGTTCCTAAAATGGTTTTACGTTCTAAATTAATATAACTAATTAACTATGAACTAACCTCCACACTTTACGTAATTCAATTGAACTAAATTCTACACAATAGTTCTAAGCAGTCTTATAGTGTTCCTCCTTAGGATTTCCCATAAACCTCAATGGCCATCATATATAAAACCTCAAAAATCAATCTATCTGCCACCACCTTGTGCATGAGCTATATCTTAACCGTGTGCATAGATTCCATTTGCATGATTAGTACTGAGTCGGACTCATGGACTTCACAACCTAGATTTTTACAACTTTCGGGTTTCTTGAACCTTCATTCCCAAAATACGAACTTATAAGCAGTTCGCCATTGATGAATTGACGAAGGTTCCTAGCCCATTAAGAATAGTCTATTATGATATCAAATCCCTTTTATATACAAAACTAACCAGTTAAGTTCATAAATTGATAATATATCTCAAATTAGCTCAAATTTTTGGAATTAGCATAAGGTTTCTAAGATTTACAAACTATGGTTCATATTTACACTAATCTGAACAACTTATTCAATTGTAAGTATCAATTTAAAGTTTTCATTATTAAATTATTCAAGATTAAGTATTAACATCAATTATTAGCTAATTCACTAAAATTATATTTTCGATGATAAAAATTCATAATTATATGAGTTTTAGTCAGGAATCCAGTGACTACTACCACAACAATAGAATTCAACTTAAATTCTAAAACGATGCAAACTTGCCTAAGTCCGGAAATGAAATGAGGTGGGTTAGTCAGGTTGATAGCCGACTATAAAATTTATGTAAAATCTTGTGATGGATTCTCTAATTAAAAGAAGAAACATAAATAAAAATAACATACATAAAATCAGATTTGGTTCGTGAAACTTAGAATCACTAACTGGAAAGTGTAAAGATCGTATGGATACCTTAAAATGGAGGAAAATTAACATAACATTCTAGCAAGAAACTAAATGGAATGGATAAAAGGCTAGAGAGATTGGAGATGGTTATTAGTTATTTTACTAGGGAGGGATAGATAATTGTAGAAATGGGGTGGGTATTGTTGTTGATCACTATATGAAAGATAAAGTCGTGAATGTTAAACGATGGGGAGATAGGTTAATGAGTATTAAGATCGTCATATATAAAACAATATTGAATATTATAAGTGCTTACGTGTCCCAAGGAGCTTTAGATGAAAATGTAAAGAAATCATTTTGGAAATTAGTGGATGAAGTATTAAAACATATTCCTATGCATGAAAATATATTTTTGGTAGGTGACTTAAATGGACATGTAGGAGTAGAACGGGATGGTTATCCAAGGATACACGGTGGTTGTGTTTTGGTAAGAGAAATGAAGAAGGAGAAACTATCTTAGAATTTGACAAGGCATATGATCTAGCATTAATAAACACATTTTTTTTTATAAAAAGGAAGAACATTTAATTACATTTAAAAGCGGAGAGAATAAAACTCAAATAGACTATTGATTACTTTGAAGGAGAGACTTGTACACATGCAAAGACTGTAAAGTTATACCAGGTGAAACCTTAACAAATCAACATCCTCTATTAGTCAAAGATTTGGCAATTAAAGGATTTAAGTACCAAAAAGAGAAAAATAGGTTATCAAATTATAAAATGGAAGGATTTAAAAGGATGCAAAGAGATTGAATTTAGAGTGAAGCTCCGGTTAAACATGAAGTGGAATTGGAATGACAATGTTAACAAAATTTTGTCAAGAACAAAGAATGATATCGAGAAAATACGTAAGCAAGTTTTAGGTGAGACTAATGGAAAAAGATTCATAAAAAAATAGACTTGGTGGTGGAATGAGGAAGTGTAAATGACAATATAAAAGAAACGAGTAAGTTTTTAAGAATAGCAAAAGAGTAAAAATCAAGAAGATTTAGAAAGATATAAGAAGTTAAAAAGTGAAGTGAAAAAATTATTAGAAATGGACAACAAAAAGAACTAGATAATCATTATAATAAATTAGGTACCAAGGAAGGTGAAAAGAAAATATATAAGTTGGTAAAGAATCGAGATCGGTTTACAAAGGATATGGGTCCACTTAAATGTATTAAAGACATAAATAAAAATATATTAATTAATGATAAAGAAATTATAGATAGATGGGAAGAGTACTTTTAAGGATTATTGAATGTAGAATATCTGAAAAAGATGTCGAGAACATTGAACTGAATATAGGAATGGTATGTCCGATTACTGAAAAAGAAGTGGATATATTAATGAGGAAAATGGGAAAGAATAAAGCCGTTGGCCCGAATAAAATAGCTATAGAGGTGTGGAGAACCCTTGGAAGTCTAGGGGTAGAATGGTTAACGAGATTATTTAATAAAATTTTAAGAGAAGGAAATATACCGAATGAGTGGAGGAAAAGAACTATAATACCTTTGTATAAAAATAAAGGGGATATAAAAAACTGCAGTAATTATAGAGGAATCAAACTGATGAATCACACTATGAAAATATGGGAAAAGGTTATAAAACAAAGATTAATAAATGCATCAACTATTTTGAACAATTAATTTGGATTTATGCCAGGGCAATCCACCACGAAAGTTATTTACTTATTAAGACAGTTAATGGAGAAATGTAGAAGTAAGAGTAAAAAATTATATATGGTCTTTATAGATTTAGAAAAGGCTTATGATAGAGTACATAGTGATATAATTTGGTTGGATTTAAGGAGGAAAAGAATCCCTCTGAGTTATATTAAAGTTATTGAAGATATGTGATGATGCTGGACAAGGCTTTCTTCATTAGCTTAACAACGCTTGGGGATGACATCTCCTAGATCTCGTCAGAGATACCTTCCGGGCGTTCTGTAAAGAGAAACATCTGAGTTAATAAATCAGAGGTATGAAAACTCATAGGTACAACTTGTAAAAATATAACACTTACGAAGCTCGATCAGATGACTCCCTTCCAAGCCAGGCTCAAAGAGGTAGTAGGTGTAATTTTTATACAGGACATCTCCTATTATTGAGAACTTGGCAGCTTTGTACCTCAATTTCCTCCTTTCTAACTTCGCTTTTGGAAGATCTCCCTATCTGATATATCTGATAAGGGGGTCCATCCATAAGTCCCCTAGGTTTAAGTTGAGGCAAGAGCTGGCAAGCGCTTCTTCCTTAATCGTCGGTTTTAGCAGGATCTTGACTGGTATTGTCCGTCTAATGCATGTCCTTGTTGCTAAGGCCAACCTTGCTAGTTCATCTCCACGACTGTTGTCTTGCCAAGGTACCCTCTTCATATTCCCCTCTTAGGATCTTTACCATCGACATACTTCCTTAGCTATTCAGACTTCAACATCTTCTCAATTTCATCCTTCAAGGCGAAGCACTTGTCTATCACATGGCCGTGGTCTTAGTGGAATTCACACCATAGGTTTGTGTTTCTCTTATGCGGAGGAGACTTCAGCTTATCCATCCATCTCAGGGAGTGAATATTTTTTATTTCGTTGAGGATGTGTTCGCAGCTCACAGTCAGAGGAGTATAGTGTGCAAAATTGTCATCTACAGACCTCTTTTTCTGTCTTTCTTCCTTTGGAACTTTTCGCTGCCACTTTCGTTTGCATCCTCATACTTTGTAGCCATAGCATCTTCAGCATTCATGACCTTTCATGCGACTGCCAATAGCTCTGCCATGGACTTGGGAGGGTCTTCTATAAGCTTCCACAACAACTTCCCTTTCTAGAGTCCTCCAATGGAGGCAGTCAGAGCTATATTCTCTTTATAATCTTTAAACTCCAATTTTTCTTTGTTAAATCTAACAATATAGTCTCTTAGGCTCTCGTTCTTGCCTTGTTTGAATTACAATAGATGAGTGGTCTTCTTTTGAGGTCTTACCCCAAAACAAAAATTGTGAATGAACCATTCATCCAAGCCCTTAAAGTTTTCGATAGAGTTCTTCGAGAGAGAAGTAAACCAGTTATGTGCAACTCCCGTCAAAGTCCCAGAGAAGGCCCGACATTTCATCTCATCTGGGATTGAATAAATATTTGCTACAGACTGGTACATCTCAATATAGTGGGGGTTGGTACTACCGTCACACTTAGGAGACACCGTAGGTGGTTTGAACTTGGAAGGGGTTGGGAAGTTCACTATCTTTGCCATGAATGGGGAACCCTCTGAGAAACCTCTTTGCAGTGGATCTCATCTTTTGATGAGGTACCCTATCTTCTCTTCAAGACGTTGAATGGAATCTTTCCATGGCTTTGCAATGTCGACCTAGACTAGGTTGTCCCCAGCCACCTCCAAGGGGTGGAGTGAGGGTTCCCGAGCTGCTGCACAACATCGGTTGTTGACCGCCTCTTGATCCCTGTCTCGTGTGACACCCTGACTAATTAAATACCGGGTAGCTACTCCTTTATTAAATCAATACAAAATGCCAAGTTGGTTCAGTTAATAGCATCACTGTCGAAAACATTTTAATAATTACTAACCACCTAGTATTTAAAAAGTAAGTTGTCAAATTTTAAGTTAAGTCTGATTAACATGCAATAAAAGAATAATGGAAGAACAACATAATCTATTCACCATAACGAAGTAATGAAATAACCAACAAATAGTAATAAGTCCGGAGGAAAACTCCTCACAACAATCCCATAACTGAAAATAATATAACAAGTCTGAAACCCGAATTAATTACATGCCCGAAGTCTGAATAATTGAAATAAATGAAATATCTCTAAAAGAAATGGGCGACATGCCCTACAACTGATAAATGATGTATATAGAGTCAATATAGATGAAGCGTCTAAAATCAAGGTCCTGTAACTTCCACAAGGAGCTAAAGCTCGTCACCTGAATGAGGATCCTAAGCATGGTGTCCTTGTGGCTGGGCACCTGAAATGGTTTTTAGAAAAAATAGATTTGAAAGCAAACGGGTCAGAGCCCGAAAGTGGAGAGTATTTTGAAAACAGCAAGTGCTTTAATAACATTTAAAACAATAAATGCAAGATACATGTTAGGACGTGCTCTCACATGAAATACTCACCTCTCGTCTAACTGTGCACTCCTAACGTTCATGTACCCATTCATGTGTTTTCTCCTAACTATCTAGTTCAAAAGAGTTTCTAACACTTCTACTCAGTTCACATTTTAATTCCAACCTTAACAATTAAATAGAGAGTTCTACTTTAATTCTCGGATTCCCAATTATTAACAAAACCATTTATTGATATCCGTCCCCTTTTATCTTTTCATAACGTTACAATTATTATACTCACAATTTAACATAGCAATTTCTTTATCATATAATCGTATATTATTCACATCATAAATATACAATACAAGCACCCCGAGGCTAAGCTACGGTGCACACATACTCTGCTATCCATCCCGGTACATCACGTACATAAGGATTACAAATTCCGAATCTCTCAGGAATTGTTGGAATAAACACCACACACATAAATGGAGGCGAACATAATTCAACATATCCATGGTCACGTACATACCTACGCTCCATAGTCAGCGGGCTTATTAACTCACAAATAAGTCGTTCTCCTTGAACTATGTCCTCTAGGTACCAAACTAAATCCAGGCACACAAGGATTAGAAGGCCCTAAGCGAACGTAAACCTCCCGTGATAGCAAGTATGGTAGGTATGTCATACACATAAAATTATATGCTAAGCATTCACACATCTTAGATATCACAATATTAATAAAGGTGTACTCTACATCCTTATACCATAATTCCAAATATATATATTTTGAGTCTCCCGATAATATAGAATTTTAAACCGTCGACACGTCTCACGTCATAGTTTCTTATACTTAAAACCTATCTCAAATAGACTATTAAGTTCCTATTATTCCCACATATAACATCTTTATTCCTAAGGTCCTTACTTCTGCCCCAAACCTCCTTTCATCAAATTATTCAAATTTACACTTTTAACCCAAATAATATCACGCTTATCGAATTTCATTAGATTAGAATAATTACTCAAATTGAATTCTAATTAAGGTCCAAATTTCATAACTATGCCTACTGGTCTTCCTTAAGTTTAAGGGTATTCATAAGGTCTCCAATAATATTTCCCAAGGGTTAACATCATTAAAATAAAATAGGGAAAAATTTACTCATTCTGGGAAGGTCGATCGATCGACCTTTTCCTTCGATCGATCGATGGTGGTCGATCGATCGACTGATGAACATCGATCGATCGAATGCACCAGGTATGGCTACGGACTGCATCGTTTTGCAGTTTTCAAATCATCCCAAAACATACTTTTAATGCATGAAACTCTAAGATAACGTTATAATATCATTATACAATCATCCTACAACAGTATTAACGTTCTAAAACCAATAATTCATCATTTAAGGGCTTTGTTTTAGATCAAAACTTCATAAAAAATTCCAGATTTCTATTTCTTTCAAGAACATTATTAAACTTCTTCTAAAATCCGTGTTTAGATCATCAATGGTTCTGTTTTGAATACATAATTCGTCCAGAATGTTTCTACATGCCGTCCCTAACATAATTCATAGTTTTAACCTTTTAATTCATGGGTCTATATCAATCTTCCAAGATAATTTCGATAATTCCTAAACATGGAAAAGAATAGCATTGAATTAATTATAATTAAACCACTTGCCTTAATCTTTATCTGAATTTGAGGTTGAATCTTGAAGGTTGAATTGCCTTCTCTCTCTCTTTGCAGAATTCTTCTCTTCCTCTCTCTCTCTACAAGTTCTTCCTCTAAGGATGATGACAATGGAGGTGGAATTGGTTTTTGGCAAATAAGAACTATTTCTTAACTTCTCCCATAGCCCATTAAGTCCCTTAGTGTAGTTAGTGGGTTTAGTGGATAAAGAATAAGTCAGATTTTTATTTCTGATTTTCGTGGGTTTTAATTACCCAGTTTCTGAAATTACCAAAATGCCCTTATAAGTTACCGGTATGGCCCAAAAATGCCCCGGGACCCAAACTTAACCCCCGGTTAGTGTTTTCTGACTATTTTGACCCTTCCGAACGCGTTGGCGCACTCAAAATGACCATACGGGTGATAGAAATAAAATTCACTTTTTAATTCAAATAATTATATTCCTGACGCGACCGTCACGCGCGTCCCAACAAAATTTCCCAAATTGCCGTATTTCAATCTCGCGACAATTTCCATATTTCCAATATTCATATATTGCCATATATACACATTATAATCAAATACTAACTCACATCACGTTAATATTTTTATTCGGATAAATTCCAATTTTAATTCAATTAATCCCATAAATAAATATCATAAAAATACGGGGCATTACATACTTCCCCCCTAATAACTGAATTTCGTCTCGAAATTCGGAACTAGGAAGTACCTGGTAAGAACAACTCCGGATAACGTTCGCGCATCTCATCCTCGTGCTCCCATGTGGACTCCTCGACATTATGATGTCGCCACTGAACGCGCACTAACGGAACTATCTTTTACCGCAGTTTCCGCTCACTTCGGTCCAAAATAGCAATAGGCCCCTCCTCGTAGGAGCTATCAGGCTGGAGATCGATGTCCTCCAAAGCAATATGAGAATGAGCTAAATCGTCTCTAAGATATTTCCTTAGCGAGGAAATATGAAACACATCGTGAATCCGATGCAAATGCTCCGGTAACCCAAGCCTATACGCAACCGGTCCAATCCGCTCAATAATAGGAAATGGTCCCACATATCTCGGTGCCAGCTTCCCTTTCTTCCCGAAATGCATAATCCCCTTCATAGGAGATACTCTGAGCAAAACCTGGTCCCCCACTTGGAACTCCCTGAAGAACCTCTTCGCATCAGCATAGCTCTTCTGTCGATCCTCAGCTACCCGAATGCCACTCCGAATCAATTCTATCCTTGCCGAAGTATCCTGAATCACTTCCGACCCAAGTAGTTTATTGTCCCCCACCTCCAACCAACATGCTGGGGAACGACAACGTCTACCGTACAATGCCTCAAATGGGGCCATGCCAATGGTGAACTGGTAGGAGTTGTTGTAAGCAAACTCCACCAGTGGAAGATACTGCTCCCATCCACCCCCCAAATCAATGATACTCATACGTAGCATGTCTTCCAACATCTGGTTTGTACGCTCGGTCTTCCCATTAGTCTGCGGGTGATACGCCGTACTCAACCGCAATTTCGTGCCCATGGCCTCCTGAAAACTCTCCCAAAACCGTTAAACAAATATCTTATCTCTGTCAGACACGATATTTAGGGGTACACCATGAAGTCTCACTATCTCTGCAATAAAGAGCTGGGCATACTGTCCCGCAGTGTAGTCTGTCCTTACGGGTAGAAAATGAGCGACTTTTGTCAACCTGTCCACAATTACCCAAATGGAGTCGTGACCTCTCTGTGATGTAGGCAACCCCGTGATAAAGTCCATGTATATGCTCTCCCACATCCACATCGGGGCCTCTAACGGCTGTAGCAGTCCTGCCGATCTCTGATGATCCACTTTTACCAGCTGACAAGTGGCGCATTTTGAAACAAACACGAAAATATCTCTCTTCATCCCGCTCCACCAATACTGTCGTCTCATGTCTCGGTACATTTTATCCCCACCGGGATGTACCGTGAACCGTGAGCCTTGTGACTCTGCCATCACCTCGTGCCGCAATTCCTTCCCTTCCGGAACTACCAATCTCCCATTGAAGAGTAATTTCCCGTCTGAGCTAACGGTATAGGATTCGGCTCCTTCTGCTAGTAATCGAACTATCTACTCCTCACAGAACGAGTCATTTGCCTGTGCCCTTACTACCTTCCTGACAATCTGCGGTGTAATAGTCATCACAGACATGAATGATCGGGCCACTGCATCCTAGTGTCCCAACTCCTTCCATTTTGCCATCCACACATCTGCCACCTCATCTACTGGTCTACGGCTCAACGCGTCTGCTACCACGTTAGCCTTTCCCGGGTGATATTGGATATCAAACTGATAATCCTTCACGAACTCAAGCCACCTTTGCTACCACATATTCCACTCCTTCTGCGTGAATAGGTACTGTAGGGACTTGTGGTCTCTGAATAATTGAAACTTTTCCCCTAAAAGATAATGTCTCCATATCCGAAGGGCAAATACAACTGCCGCCAACTCCAAGTCATGGGTGGGGTAATTCTTCTCATGAGGCTTAAGCTTACGGGAAGCATAAGCTATGGCCTGACTCTCCTGTTGTAGCACACCTCCAAGTCCTTGCAAGGACGCATCGGTGTAAACTAGATACTCTACTCCCGATCTTGACAATGCTAACACAGGTGCTGAGGTCCACTTGTCCTTCACTCATCGAATGCCAACTGACAAGCATTACTTCAAATGAACGGCACACCCTTACGAGTTAGATGTGACAAAGGACTCACTATCTTCGAAAATCCCCGAATAAACCTCCTGTACTATCCTGCTAGTCCCAAGAAACTACGGATCTCAGTTGGCGTCGTGGGTTGTCCCCACTCTCTCACCGCGGATACCTTCCCCGGATCAACAGATATCCCCCGGTCGGAAATAATATGCCCCAAAAATTGAACCTCCTTCAGCCAAAACCCGCACTTCTCATATTTTTCATACAGCTCGTTCTGACATAGCGTCTGCAAAACTTGCCTCAAATGCTCGGCGTGTTCCTCCTCTGTCTGGGAGTAAACCAGAATATCATCAATGAAGATAATGACAAACTGGTCTAGGAAATCTCTGAACACCCTATTCATCAAGTCCATAAACACGGCTGGAGCATTGGTCAAACCAAAAGGCATAACCCGAAACTCGTAAGAACCATATCTCGATAGGAACGCAGTTTTCGAGACATCCTCTTCCCTGATACGCAACTGATGGTATCCCGATCTCAAATCAATCTTCGAAAAGAAAGAAGCTCCTCTCAACTGGTCGAATAAGTCATCGATTCGGGGCAACAGATACTTATTCCGTATCGTGACCTTATTCAACTCTCGGTAATCCACACACAACCTCAACGATCCATCCCTCTTCTTTACGAACAACGCAGGGTCACCCCACGGTGAAGTACTCCTTTGTATAAACCCCTGACTCAACAACTGCTCAATCTGATCTCGTAGCTCTCGCATCTCTGTCGGAGCTATATGGTACGGTGCGCGTGCTATAGGTCTCGTATCTGGCAATAAGTCTATGATAAAGTCTATTTCTCGACTGGGGGGTAATCCAGGTATATCCTGAAATACATCGGCAAACTCTCTGACAACCGAGATCGAATCTAAAGGAATCACAACCTCCTTAGAGGTATCCTCCTCTATGTAGTACAAATGAGTGGACGATCCTCCCTCAGGACGAGGCATTGCCACCAAAAACATCTCCTGCCCGGGAATGGCAAAGATAATACTCCTACTGAAACAGTCAATCATGGCTCGGTACGCAACAAGCCAATCCATACCAATAATGGCATCATACTCGGTCATATCTAATAGTAACATATCTGCAGGTAATATCAATCTACCAATCTCAACTCCCACTCCCCGGCATATAAAAATGAACCATTTCCCCAATGGTGAGTCTACCTACGTTACAGTGCTCAATACTGTGGTTAATAACCCTAAGGTCTTCGCATAATATGTAATTATAAAATAATTGAGTTATCCCAGTAACAAACAAAGTTCAACCCAAAAGTCTCGTGGATAGAAAACATACCCCAAATCGCGGGTGGTGCCTGTGGGGCGGCTACCTGGTTGATATTATAGATATGTCTGTACTGTAACTGCCCCTACTGCACTGGAGCTACAGGAAAAGTTGTTAGGGCTAGTACTTGAGCTGGTGCTGGGAGGGCGGCGGGAAACATAGGCCTCTGTAACTCCTGTCGGACACCCTGTTGTTGTGGGGTCCTGCCCCTATCAGGACAATCCTGGCATTTATGGCCATGCTTGCCACACACGAAACATCGGCCTTTGAAGTTACTCCCCTTCTGACCCTGCTGTTGACGGTGTCGGCCTTGCTGACCATGGATCTTATTCCCCTTTTGAAATTGCTTCGTCTTACCACGTTGTTGATTAGAACTGACTCGGTCTTGGGTAGTTTGTTGTCGCAATTTCGGGGTCTATGCACATTTTTCAGATTTATTCACATGCATTTGGCTAACCTCTCTAGGTCTTTTGCCTCTTTTAAGTTGTATGCTGCCTTCTTGGTATTGTAGAACTGCAGTGGTAAATGCTTATGCCACGATACCTGCTAACTCAGTGGTTGATATTCTCTCTGGCGATACCTGAGGTGTGAGTCGATCTTGTCCGTTGACTCCCTTAACCGTTTTAGCTAGTTCTTCTTGACGGTCCATCTGAAAATTTAAGTAAATTTGGATGAGTTCATCATTCAAATAAACAAATCGCGGAAGTACGAATTCCCAATGTATAGAGATTAATACAACATTCCTAGTATTAGGGCTCTATATCAAAGAAAGCTCAGCGGAAACATAATAAGCCGTACAGATCCTAAAGGACACTAGAACCTAATGCTCTGATACCACCTGTGACACCCCAACTAATTAAATATCGGGTAGCTACTCCTTTATTAAATCAATACAAAATGCCAAGTTGGTTCAGTTAATAGCATCACTGTCGAAAACATTTTAATAATTACTAACCACCTAGTATTTAAAAAGTAAGTTGTCAAATTTTAAGTTAAGTCTAATTAACATGCAATAAAAGAATAATGGAAGAACAACATAATCCATTCACCATAACGAAGTAATGAAATAACCAACAAATAGTAATAAGTCCGGAGGAAAACTCCTCACAACAATCCCATAACTGAAAATAATATAACAAGTCTGAAACCTGAATTAATTACATGCCCGAAGTCTGAATAACTGAAATAAATGAAATATCTCTAAAAGAAATGGGCGACATGCCCTACAACTGATAAATGATGTATATAGAGTCAATATAGATGAAGCGTCTAAAATTAAGGTCCTGTAACTTCCACATGCAGCTACAGCTCGTCACCTGAATGAGGATCCTAAGCATGGTGTCCTTGTGGCTGGGCACCTGAAATGGTTTTTACAAAAAATAGATTTGAAAGCAAACGGATCAGAGCCCGAAAGTGGAGAGTATTTTGAAAACAGCAAGTGCTTTAATAACATTTAAAACAATAAATGCAAGATACATGTTAGGACGTGCTCTCACATGAAATACTCACCTCTCGTCTAACTGTGCACTCCTAACGTTCATGTACCCATTCATGTGTTTTCTCCTAACTATCTAGTTCAAAAGAGTTTCTAACACTTCTACTCAGTTCACATTTTAATTCCAACCTTAACAATTAAATAGAGAGTTCTACTTTAATTCTCGGATTCCCAATTATTAACAAAACCATTTATTGATATCCGTCCCCTTTTATCTTTTCATAACGTTACAATTATTATACTCACAATTTAACATAGCAATTTCTTTATCATATAATCGTATATTATTCACATCATAAATATACAATACAAGCACCCCGAGGCTAAGCTACGGTGCACACATACTCTGCTATCCATCCCGGTACATCACGTACATAAGGATTACAAATTCCGAATCTCTCAGGAATTGTTGGAATAAACACCACACACATAAATGGAGGCGAACATAATTCAACATATCCATGGTCACGTACATACCTACGCTCCATAGTCAGCGGACTTATTAACTCACAAATAAGTCGTTCTCCTTGAACTATGTCCTCTAGGTACCAAACTAAATCCAGGCACACAAGGATTAGAAGGCCCTAAGCGAACGTAAACCTCCCGTGATAGCAAGTATGGTAGGTATGTCATACACATAAAATTATATGCTAAGCATTCACACATCTTAGATGTCACAATATTAATAAAGGTGTACTCTACATCCTTATACCATAATTCCAAATATATATATTTTGAGTCTCCCGATAATATAGAATTTTAAACCGTCAACACGTCTCACGTCATAGTTTCTTATACTTAAAACCTATCTCAAATAGACTATTAAGTTCCTATTATTCCCACATATAACATCTTTATTCCTAAGGTCCTTACTTCTGCCCCAAACCCCCTTTCATCAAATTATTCAAATTTACACTTTTAACCCAAATAATATCACACTTATCGAATTTCATTAGATTAGAATAATTCCTCAAATTGAATTCTAATTAAGGTCCAAATTTCATAACTATGCCTACTGGTTTTCCTTAAGTTTAAGGGTATTCATAAGGTCTCCAATAATATTTCCCAAGGGTTAACATCATTAAAATAAAATAAGGAAAACTTTACTCATTCTGGAAAGGTCGATCGATCGACCTTTTCCTTCGATCGATCGATGGTGGTCGATCGATCGACTGATGAACATCGATCGATCGAATGCACCATGTTTGGCTACGGACTGCTTCGTTTTGCAGTTTTCAAATCATCCCAAAACATACTTTTAATGCATGAAACTCTAAGATAACGTTATAATATCATCATACAATCATCCTACAACAGTATTAACGTTCTAAAACCAATAATTCATCATTTAAGGGCTTTGTTTAGATCAAAACTTCATAAAAAATTCCAGATTTCTATTTCTTTCAAGAACATGATTAAACTTCTTCTAAAATCCGTTTTTAGATCATCAATGGTTCTGTTTTGAATTCATAATTCGTCCAGAATGTTTTTACATGCAGTCCCTAACATAATTCATAGTTTTAACCTTTCAATTCATGGGTCTATATCAATTTTCCAAGATAATTTCGATAATTCCTAAACATGGAAAAGCATAGCATTGAATTAATTATAATTAAACCACTTGCCTTAATCTTTCTCTGAATTTGAGGTTGAATCTTGAAGGTTGAATTTCCTTCTCTCTCTCTCTGCAGAATTCTTCTCTTCCTCTCTCTCTCTACAAGTTCTTCCTCTAAGGATGATGACAATGGAGGTGGAATTGGTTTTTGGCAAATAAGAACTATTTCTTAACTTCTCCCGTAGCCCATTAAGTCCCTTAGTGTAGTTAGTGGGTTTAGTGGATAAAGAATAAGTCAGATTTTTATTTCTGATTTTCGTGGGTTTTAATTACCCAGTTTCCGAAATTACCAAAATGCCCTTATAAGTAACCGGTATGGCCCAAAAATGCCCCCGGACCCAAACTTAACCCCCGGCTAGTGTTTTCTGACTATTTCGACCCTTCCGGACGCGTTGGCGCACTCAAAATGACCATACGGGTGATAGAAATAAAATTCACTTTTTAATTCAAATAATTATATTCCTGACGCGACCGTCACGCGCGTCCCAACAAAATTTCCCAAATTGTCGTATTTCAATCTCGCGACAATTTCCATATTTCCAATATTCATATATTGCCATATATACACATTATAATCAAATACTAACTCACATCACGTTAATATTTTTACCCGGATAAATTCCAATTAATACTCATTTAATTCAATTAATCCCATAAATTAATATCATAAAAATACGGGGTATTACATCTCGGCCTTGATAGGGTCGTCCATGCTGGGGTCGGCCATGATGAGGCCTATGTTACCCATCCCACTTTGAGATCTAGCAACATTTTATGACCTAGATAACCTTTGTCTTATGTCATTGACTGGGACGAGCCTTTGAAAGGCTGACCCTTTGCTTAAGTGATCAAAAGCTGACCCTCTTTATTGGGCACCCTCATCTCTTCTGACCTTACAACTCTGCAATGATGGATAGGACGCACCGTGTTATTCAAAACCTCATACTACTCCCAGCAGTCTTTCGGAGCATCCTCTGCCTCCACATCGTTATACTTATCCTCAGGGCAAGGGTTTCCTTGCCTCCCCAGACGTAAATGCTTAGGGCCAGCAACGTCCCTCCTCCACTGAGGGGTAGGTTGGTCTTTTCGCGGTGCCTGGCATGGTCCTCTGGCTTTAGGATGGGGTTGAACAGCTGTCAGAGTAATCATCTCCGGTGAAACCCCAGCGACCTCATCATATTTTGATCGAGCTGTGCAAATTGCTCCTTTATTGCTTGCTGTGTAGTAATAAAGATTTCAAGGTTGCAGCCACCTCAACCATTTTGGACTGGGGTGGTGCCTGGCTGGAACGGGGTCCTCCAACACCAGATGGTGGAAGAGGTGGTGGCATCTACGGTGCCATATGTTAAAACTGAAGAGATGGTGAAGAAGATGAGCTTAATATCTTAAGGGACCTCTTTTAATGGTGAAATAGCTCCACACAAGAGGTGAGGCCTGGATCACCACCAGAGTCTTCAATGAGGTTAAGATAGAAATGGAAGAGTTATGTCTTCTCGTTCCCACAGAAGACGCCAAAATAACGATGCTGGAAATAGCACCACCAGTCAAGATGTTTGTAAGCTCAATCCAATGATAAAATGGTAGCACAAGTGTATATTAAATATAATAGGCGGAGATGAGGATAAGAGGATGAAAACCAATATATAAGTGGTTTATCCAATTAGGCCTACGTCCACTGTGCAAGTGAGTGAGTAAGGTCACTAAAATAAGGCACTAACGGCCATGGATACAATCTCTCAAGCTTTCTCTCCCTACTGTGTAAATTGACAGAGTTTTAGCTAGGGTTGTAATTATCGATCCTCTACAATGTTGAGGAAGACCTCAATATATAGTGCCTGGGGGTGTAATGTACCTCCCAAGCATGCTATGTGCATGTGCATGGAGATCCGGCCAGTGTAAGGATGACACCTGGTTGATCTCAATAAAGTAATGATGATCTCAATATTCCCCCACGTGGAGGAAATGATTCAGTTATAACATATTTATCCACGTGCACTAAGACATACATGTACGCATAGAAGCTCGGCTATCTTTTATTGAGACTAACCTCGACCTGGGTGAGTACGAGGTTGGTGAGGTACGACCCCCTGCCTTGGCTAGGAATTATATGATGTCCTTGGTTGGGATGGCAGTCGAAGTTAGTTATATGGAACGTCGGCCTGGGCCGATATTGATTTGACACTTGATGCTGAGCCTGTAAGGCTGCTGTTCTAGGTGAAACTTATAACGTCGGGTAAAGCCAATGATGGGATTGTTCATTGAGCCTAAGGGGCTTTGCTGATTCTCATGTGGTGGTTGCAACGTCAGTCATGGTCGATCTTATGGGTAGCTGATCCAACGAAACGTGTGGACCTCACTTGTTGCCTACATGAGGGGTAATTAGTAACGTCGGTCGTCGCCGACCTTATGAAGGACGAGATTACTGGTCGTCAGTCTTGAGCTCTTGTTACCTCGGTCGTCATCTAGGCCGAGGTTGGTTCCTCCGAGCTGGCAGGTATAATTTGGGCATATCAATATGTATGCTAACACAAATACTGGATTAAGGACTATATGTGGAGAAACTAATGACTTTACAATTAAAGTGGGTTTACATCAAGGGTCGGTATTAAGTCCTTATTTGTTTGTTGTAGTTTTGGATGGGATTACTGAGGACATACAAGAAGATGTCCCATGGTGTATGTTGTTTACGGATGATATAGTTTTAGTAGATACTTCAAAGGAAAGCTTAGCGATGAGAGTAGATACTTGGAGAAAATTCTTAGAGTCTAAGGGACTAAAAATTAGTAGAAATAAAACGGAATTTATGGAATGTAAGAGGTGTCGAGTAACATAATGATAGATATTGAAGAAAAAGTGATAAACCAAACTAATAAATTTCATTATTTAGGTTCAATGTTAAAAAGTAATGGGGGTATTGATGAGAATGTTACAAGTAGAATATCAACTAGTTGGATGAAATGGAGACAAGCGAGTGGGGTATTATGCGATAAGAGGATAACTAATAAATTAAAAGGAAAATTTTAAAGAATAGTTGTTAGGACAATGACACTATATGGAACCGGGTGTTAGGCATTAAAGAAAAAGCATGAACAAAGTCTCCATGTTAGTGAGATGAGCATGCTCCAGTGGATGTTAGGAATTACTCGAAAGGATAAAATTAAAAACCAATACGTGAGAGAAAAGTTAGGCGTAACTTCCATTAGCGATAAATTAAGAGAAAGTAGACTTATGTGGTACGGACATGTGTTGTTTAGACCAGTAGATGACACTATAAGAAGAGGAAGATTGTTAGAAATAGAAGGTAAAAGAAAAAGAGGTCGCCCTAAGCTATCATGGGAGGAAATTAATAAGAGAGACCTTTAGGATTTAAACTTGAATGATTATAATGCATATAATATATTAGAATGGAAAAGGAGAGTCCATATGGCAGACCCCATATGATGGGATTAAGGCAAGGATGATGACGACGATGAAACTTGCTTATGGATTGATTGAGGAACCAATCCCCAAGTCCCCTAATTCCTCTTCTCCCCTGGGTGCATCTACATTCCTTCACCTTTAAAGTTTTTCTAAAGCCTCAAATGTGTTTTGGGTTTTGTCTTCTAACCTTATAAGCATACTCCCCATGAAATAATCCTTGGGTCTGACCTAAGCCCCAACCTAATGAGCCTAAATGACCTTCTAAATGCTCTAAAACTCTTCGCAAGTTATGTACCAACCCAATGGGCTTAAACCTAGTATATTACTTCAAAATGGACGTTCTAAACTTCCCAAGAGTAAATACGAGATATAACAAATTATACTACATTGATTTTCTCATTAACTTAATTTATAAACTGGTACTAGTCGAATTAATTAAAATATAATTATTAATTAATTTCGTGTGACTCAGTATTATAATAAACTACTTCATAATTCGTGAAATCCGATACTGAGGGATAATCCATATAAGCAAACCCTCGACAATTAGTTCCTGACTATTCCTTAGTCAACCATAATAACAATTCACTTCCAATTTAATTAATGAATTACCGTGTGTTATAGTTTTAATTCGCGACACACAAATACAATCACATATAATAGTCACACATTAACATTTAATAAATATAATGAGCGACATACCACATGTCATGTGCAAATATATTTAATTTAACAATGAATTAATTTCTAGAAAAATACAGGGTATTACAAGTCTCAAATAAGACACAATCAAAGATACAAGGATGAAAATAAGAACAAAGATTCGTTGAGAACAACAAAGATACCAATGGAATGGAAATCAATAACTGACCAAAGATAATCAAGAGTCAACTACAAATTCTTCATTAGTGATCACATAAAATGATCCAACCTTTCAAACATGATGAAATCCATTAAACTCAAAGAAAAAAAAGTCTTAATTATAAACCTGACCATGGACTTGAAGAAGATATAAGGCAAAAAATGGATTTTTTTTACCAAACTCAATTCAAATATCAAGACATTTCACAGATAATCAAAGACATCAATAGTCTAAGATTAGTGTATTATAGTATTCATACGGTTTAAGTATAATTCCTTATATACTCTTTTATTGATAATATATATCACTAATATTGAACTATAGAGTGATATTAATTAAATTTGTCTAACAAATTCACTCGATGTCATTTTTTTGAGTTTAAATATGAGTTATTTGTGTTTAAAATGATATACATGTTTACCTTAAACATATGCCAAAAATTATATATTTAGCTAATGATATAATAAGTAGTACTTTTAATTCAACATGACTAACTAGAATCTATTTATAGTTGATTTATAATGCATTAAAATAAATCTATTATATATTAGCACCTATGCTGGGAAAACTTAATGACATCTTCAATATACTCTTAATAAGTTTCATCATAATTAGTTGAATATTCTCATATAATCTCAAGATACACCCTCATTGTTATATACTCATATATGTGTACTCATGATAATATAGTTAAAATATTAAATGCTAATCTATCTTGCAGCTTATCAAATGAAACGAGGAAAAAATATCCATGCTTTAATATTAAAATATATTATATCATGGTATATTATACCACCATGAGATACTATCACCAAAGTTATGAAATCAATCTCTTAAATATTTTCTTATTTTAAAGATTTTATATATAAAGGCCATAATGTGTTGTTCATGATAACCTACAAATACTATATATACTTATAATTTTTCTATTTGGCCTTGTAGGGGGCTTCACACAAAACACTTGAAAATTTGAGAATATCTGGTTGTAATTGTAAGAACCTCCACTTTTGGCTAGTGATGGGTGGTCATCGTGTCGTTATCTTTTAGAAAGGAAATAGGGTCATCAAAATGTTTTACATAAAACAAACAAAATAAATGGGAGGGCCTCTATAGAGACCTTGTGACAACAAATGGTCTACATGTTTAACAAGAGAATCAAAGGTTTGGGGACTGGGTTACAGACTAGGAAGGTGTTAGACATCCACTCCACCTTTTCGAACTCAAATGTAGATATATAATATTTATTTTATCATGTTATGTTGTAAATAAATAAATAAATAAATAAAAAAGTTTAGGATGTAAGTAGATTTTGTAGTGTAATGTGGGATGTGTGTATATAATATAGACAAAAGATAAATGTGACACCCCGCCTAATAAAATACTGGGCGATCAATCATGTACCAAATTAAAACAGAAGTCTCATATGGTTCATTCTTAGCATCACTGTCGAAAACTAATTTAATTACTAATAACCTATTAGGCTGGCGTCAAAATTTTATTTAACTAATATTTTTAAACAAACCAATCAATTAAATCAATCACAACAGTTTATATATACGAAAACTGAAATGAAATAAAATAACTGAACACTCAGTTTAACAATATACAACCAAATCGAATGCCGTACTAAAAGGCAATAAAAGAATAAATAATACATTTGGGCTATCGGCCCAAATGTTTTTACAATACCTCCTATCTAGATCTCAAGGGTAGAATCATCTACAAGAAACCTGCACACATCCACAGCTGCTGCAGCAAATATCTGACTCGAAGGAATCATCATCCAAGCGTCCCTATGTCTGGACTCCTATATATATATATAG
This sequence comes from Sambucus nigra, assembly GCA_949130495.1. Lineage (NCBI taxonomy): Eukaryota > Viridiplantae > Streptophyta > Magnoliopsida > Dipsacales > Adoxaceae > Sambucus > Sambucus nigra. Next base: position 248,094,196 of record OX422214.1, on the reverse strand, counting down.
CAAAAGAGGGGAAAATAGATATATGGGTCAGAGCCCGAGTTGTGAAAATATTTTGCAAGTGCATAAATGCTATTTTTTAAAATATGATTTATCCCATATTTAAATTGGTATCATACTCCCATAAGATACCCCTCACCCCTCTTATAATAGTGCACTCCTATCGCATACCAATTAAACAACATAGTTAAGCTACCCTACCTAACTAATCCTTTTCACCCAATCTCTGAAAATCCCTATAAACCCGAGTACTGAGGGATAAAATTCTCCCCATTCTCAACACTGCTCTACGTTCATGCGTGGGGTGTCTCGCGAAGATAAATCCAAACAAGGACCTCCCTGATACACTACTACCTGGCAATGTTGATCGTCGGGATTCATTAGGCCCCCGACGCATAACACGTATATATATATATCGTATAAATATATATAGATAGTTCTTACTAGAACCTATTATTCATATTTAATTAAATCCCGATACAAATCTACCGGAGGGGGAATCATTCTTATTCATTCTCCTCATTTTATATATGTTTACATTATATGATATCTCATCTTCATATACAAGAAATATTATATACAACAAGTATAATTATACATATCGCAATCATAAGTATAATAACCATCCCACTGAGCTATAACTCGAGGATGCAGTCTCATAGTGCCTATCCAAATCTGAGTTTACTCACTATACCACGGTTCCAAGCCAGACTCTCTCATGGTCATGGTAAAAATACACAACAGTGGAAGCGGTCATGTTCCCTCTGCAAGTGGAGTACACACATCGCACTCAAATGCGGGACGATATGACCTGGGGATATACTCTCCCTGCTCCTCAAGCCAGGGGATTCACCCACATCGTGAAACCTCCCTGGATCGCACTAGAGAAAATATATAATCTGGCTGTTCCAACCTTACGTCAAAGGAAAGCCCGTGGAACCAACCTCTAAAGTACAAACATATCAATCACACACAGATATATGTGTACGTATCATATAATATATACTATAAAAACGTCGTATATATAATCTATATTACTTCTCAATACATACGTCTATAATTGCCAAACTCTCATAGCGATAGCCAATAACCCCGAATGTTCCCACTCGTAATAGTATCGAAGTATTCGTACACTTACAATACTAATACTTAGAAGTAGTCTCCCACTTGATATATATATTATGGCCATCCCCTCCGATCCTCGTGGAGGGAGAGGCGAAGAAGAGGGGGGTGTCTCCCCTTCGTCTCGGGAGGATCTTGGTCCCGCTCATCCCTCTTGGGAGATCTTATACCGGTGTCAGTGATGAGGTGAAAATGTAGAAAGATAGAGTCGCCAGTCTATTTTACTCAAAATAGACAAAATAAAAAAGGGAGCCATCCCGAAGGACAGCATCAAAAGACGTACTGATACATACGAAACCAAAAATGATTCGAAAAGGGTCCGGAGGCTAAGTTATGAAATGGGAAGGTGTTAGGCTCCCATTCCACCCTTATGGTCTCTCATGGGTTATTTCTATTTTCCTTTATTTTCCCGTGATATGTATGCATGCGTATATGTAGTGGAGATAGGAATCATCAACTTGTATCATGGAAGAGATAAAGCGAGTCATCCATAGAAATATTCTTAAAAGTAATATTATAAAAATAGGATTTACGCGATTATCCTAGTGTTGATTGTTATAATGGAACGATAACACATATGGAATAATAAACCACTAAGCACAAATATACGTATATGTAAATATATAAAATTTAAGAGAGTTAAGTGTAAAGAACGTAGAAAAATAAAAAAATGAGAGAAAAGTAGGAATAGGACTCGAGTCTCGAGTTTTACCCCAAGACACATACGTAGCCTATAGAGGCATCAAAGTACACTTAGTTCATATGCAAAACGAGGGGTGGGATTTATCCCATAAACCCAATCTAGGACTTCTCTTATATATATGTGTGTGTGTGTGCAAAAAAGTGTTTTAGTTGTGAGAAAAGTGTGAGAATTCCCGTTTGGAATTTATGAGCAAACCCTCTTTTTCTTATTTTTTGGGTTTTAGTTATACGAAAATAAGAGAGGTGCAATAATACTAGATAAAAAGTATATTAGGATATGTGAGATGAGAGAATAAAAGTACTAAGTAATTAAACACATTAATGCGAATTTAGGAGAATTTAAGGAGAGAGTGAAGAAAGTTGGACCTTCTTGAAGATCTTGAGCTTGATCTTGGACGTTGGAGAGAAGCCCTTGCACTTGGATGATGATGGAGGGTACTTAATTCACCAAGTTTGATGAAAAATGTGATGAAAGGTGAAGGTTGGAAAGATATTTGGATGTGGAAATCACGCTGACTTCGAGAGGGGGTTCTTGAGCTTATTGAGAGTGATGGATCTCGAATCTTGGGTCCCCTTGTAATTAGGTCAAGCCCTCTTTTCTATAGACCCAGGGCATTGTTGATCGACAAAGCCCTAGTACTTCCAATCAACAGGTGTGTTTAGGCACATTACCGATAGGCAGGGTTTGGAACTTGCCGTTTGTCAGTCTCTTTCAGGTTCCTTCAAAAAATTAGTCGTAGAGTGCAAACCTTTGATCCAAATCGTGCATGGGGTGAACCATTGTAAAGGTACTTCAGAGACCTTTGAAATTATTTGGACTTGTCCTAAGTCCAGGAGTTGACTTTGGGTCAAATATGGCTCGAAAGTATTCGTCGGAGCTTTGGACGGGGGATCATCGGACGCAAACGGATCATTCGTCCACTTGGTAAGTTAGAATCACGCACGGGGTGGACCGTTGGAAAGGATAGGAGATGTACTTTGACATTCCAAAGAGCTTGACTCAGTTTGGAGAGTTAACTTTGGTCAACCGGAGCCTGGAAGCACTTGGTGAACTTTTATAGTAAAACAGATCGTTCTTCCGTACCGTAAGTTAGAATCGCGCACGGGGTAGACTGTTGGAAAGGGGTTTTAGTTCCCTTTAAAGATTCATTCAATATCGATTTAGCTGAAAAGTTAACTTTGGTCAAATGGAGCCTGGGAGCATCCGGTGACCTCCTGATCAAGTTTCAGGGAAAAACGGGTCGTTCGTTCGCATCGTAAGTCAGAATCACGCACGGGATGGACTGTTGGAAAAGGTTTTAGTGCCCTTTAAAGATTCGTTCAGTTTTGATAGAGTTGAAGAGTTTAACTTTCGGTCAAATGGAGCCTGGGAGTGCTCGATAGCCTTTAGGTCAGTACTCGGGGTATGACTTAGGTTTGTAATAATGAAGGGAGATGCTAGGGACCTAAGGAGGGGTTAGGGGGTATTAGAATGGGGTGTCTATAGAGCCCCTCGATGGGTGAGTTTGGAATAAACGATAGCCTCGAATAGACACCATATGATGCCTTTGAAAGAGGATGACCAGAGGGTCGAGGTCGATTCTGAGGACCTAAGGATGAGGATGATCGGTTTTGTGGGTCAAAGGGATTGAAGATGAGGGTGACCAATTTGGTGGTTCGAAGATAATTCTGAGGGCTTGAGGATGAGGGTGACCAAATTTGCAGTTTGAAGCCAATTCTGAGGGCTTGAGGATGAGGGTGACCGATTCGGCGGGTCGAAGCCAATTCTGAGGGCTTAGGGATGAGGGTGACAAATTCTATGGGTCGAAGCCAATTCTGCGGGCTTAAAGATGAGGGTGATCGATTCGATGGGTCGAAGCCAATTCTGAGGTCTTGAGGATGAGGGTGACCAATTCAGTCGATTGAAGCTAATTTTTAGGGCATAGGGATGAGGGTGACCAATTATGTAGGCTTGAAGATGAGGGTGACCGATTCTACAGGTCGAAGCCAATTCTGAGGGCTTGAGGATGAGGATGGACGATTTGGCGGGTCAAAGCCAATTGTGTGGTCTTGAGGATGAGGGTGACCAATTCTGCGGGTCAAAGCCAATTCTGTGGGCTTAAAGATGAGGGTGATCGATTCTACAGGTCGAAGCTAGTTCCATAGGCTTAAGTTTAAAATGACCAATTCTGCGAGTCGAAGACAATTCCGTGGGCTTAAGTTAAGATGACCAATTCTGCGGGCTTAAGTTGAGATGACCAATTCTGTGAGCTTAAGTTGAGATAACCAATTCTGTGGGTCGAAACCAATTCTGCGGGCTTAAGATTAAAATGACCAATTCTTCGGGTCGAAGCCAATTCTGAGGGTTTAAATTATGATGACCAATTCTATGGGTCGAATCCAATTTTGAGGGCTTAAGTTGAGATGACCAATTCTACGGGTTGAAGCCAGTTCTACGGGCTTAAGTTAGAAATGGCCAATTTTGCGGGTCGAAGCCAATTCTGAAGGCTTAAGTTTGAGATGACCAATTCTACGGGTCGAAGCCAATTCTATGGGCTTAAGCTTGAAATGACCAATTTTGTGGGCTTAAGTTTGAGATGACCGATTCTGTGAGTCGAAGCTAATTCTACGGGCTTAAGTTTTAGATGACCAATTCTACGGGCTTAAGTTTTAGATGACCAATTTTACGGGTCGAAGTCAATTCTGTGGGCTTAAGTTTTAGATGACCATTATGTGGGTTGAAACCAATTCTGCGGTCTTAAGTTTGAGATGACCAAGTCTGCGAGTCGAAGCCAATTCTACGGGCTTAAGTTTAAAATTGGCTTAAGTTGAGATGACCAATGCTGTGGGTCAAAGCCAATTCTGCGGGCTTAAGTTTGAGATGATCAATTTTGCGGGTTGAAGCCAATTCTACGAGCTTAAGTTGAGATGACCAATTCTGCGGGTTGAAGCCAATTCTGTGGGCTTAAGTTTGAGATGACCAATTCTATGGGTCGAAGCTAATTCTGCGGCCTTAAGTTGAGATGACCAATTCTGTGGGTCGAAGGCAATTATACAAGCTTAAGTTTGAAATGACCAATTCTGCGAGTCAAAGCCAATTCTACGGGCCTAAGTCAAGATGACCAATTTTGTGGGTCAAAGCCAATTCTGCGGGCTTAAGTTGAGATGACCAATTCTGTGGGTCGATGCCAATTATGAGGTCTTAAGTTGAGATGACCATTTCTGAGGGCATAAGTTGGCGAACTCCGTTGGGAATATTACCTCGTGATTTTGATTTGAGCTGGGGAGCTGATTGCTGGGGAAATTCTTGTATCTTTTGGAGATTTTACAATGTAATAGCCAATTCGATGCTGTAAATTCTACTGGGGAAGCGATTAGGTAGTCAATGCTTTGCTCGGGGAGACTTGATACCTCCGGGGAATTTTGGGATACCTTAGAGGTCCTCCGAAGACATTACTGGGGGGAGATTCACTTGTTTTTTTAGAGTTCCACTAGGAAAATAGGGATTTCGCTTGAGGGAATGCAAAATTTTCTTGGTGAAAATGTTCTAAATCCTTTTCGGGATTTTCAGGAATTTTCTGAGGATTTTTTTAGGGTTTTCTAGTATTTTTTAAGAGTTTCTGTACGAAAATTTAAGGGGGGGTGCCGGTCGGCATGGTGCAGAGGGTGACATTCAGTAGTGTCATGGAATTTTAATCTGCCTCGAGAAGGCAAAGGGTCAGTGCTGATCAATAGGTGGGGTGCAGTGCCGATCGGCATGACCCCTGGCATCCTATAAAAAGGGGTGGGTTCCCATCATTTTTCACAGCTTCTTGCCTTCTCTCTTTCTGCAATTTTCTTTTGCAAATCGTTCTAGCATTTTGTAATCTAAAAAATGGTCGCTTTTGTGAGCACTGTAGTACACAGGGAGTGGTTGGCTATTGATGACTGGGCAAACGTGGAATGGAGAGCCAGGGTGCCTCTTGCTTTGAGGAGCGAGAACTCTTTTGATGCATTCGATCCGTTTGCGGATGAGGGGACCTTGTTGCGGGATCCATCGCGGCATCGCTCTTCGAGGGTGGTGAACCCTGGCGGTTATGTAAGTAAATTGACTTTTGGCATTCTTTTTTGGTGATTTTCCTTTTTTCTTAGATTTTGACAAGGATTTTTCTTTTGGCAGTCGGATGTTTCTTTGTCGACTATGCGTGCTCGCAGAACGATGGGGCTTAAGGATGTCTGGGAGCATCTTCCACCTTTGGTGCATTGGGTAGTATCGTTAGCAGGCTTTGGGAGGCTGACGTCTGTGCTGGATGAGATGCCTCATTCGACGGTCGTCTTATGTGCTCTGTGGGAGAGGTGGTGGGACACTACACACACCTTTCATTTTGGATTCGTGGAGATGACTGTGACTCCCATAGATGTGCAGTAGCTGCTGGGGACGGATTGAGATGAAGAGCAGATAAAGGTGGATCGCTCTTTGTGGGTGAGGTCAGAGGCGGTGCGGGCGGTTCTTGGTGATGTGGGAAGGATAGTGTCTGGAGACTCCATCCGTCTGTCACTGCTAAAGGACATTTTATTGGGTAGGGTGATTGATGTGGAGGATGGGCTGCAGGTGAGACAGATGGCCCGATTATTCATTTTGATGGTGTTGAGGGGATTTCTAGTGGCATCGGGCGGCGACATTATCCACTTATGGTTTTTACCATACTTGAGGATGTTTTCAAACATCCCTCTCTATGATTGGGGGAGCCTGACTTTGGCGACCCTTTATTTTTCTCTAAATGCATTCAGCCGGTGCTGCCTGTAGACATTCACTAGAGCCACGTACCTTCTTAAGGTATTCTTTAATTTGCGCATTTTCCTTTCATGCATTCGCATTTTCCTTATGCATCTCTTTTTAATTATGAATTTTCTCCTTTGACATACATGGTTCTATGAGGTGATTGGGTGTAATACCCAGCTGATTGCTTTGAAGGATGAGACTGTTGGGGACTTTTAACAGTTGTATCTGTGGTGAAAGGCCAATCGATAGTCGAGGAGGTCTCTTTCTCTAGAGGCGGTGCGTCTGGTCTTGAATGGCTTGACCAATGATAGGGTAAGACTTCTTTCTTCTTCAGTCCTGGTCTTTATGTGCTCTGACTCTGTATCTGACTCATATCTGCGAGGGATTTTTCAGGTGTTTTTACCCTTGGGAGATGATCGTTCAGGATACGGGGTTGACTGGAGTGAATGCGCAGATGAGGCATTTGTTGGCGTATGAGTTTGTCCACTCTTGGTATCTTGGGTAGAGGGTGGTTCGACAGATTGATGAGGAGGAGGTGGTGGTGCCACCTGCGAGGCCCCCTATATCTATGAGGCGGGAGCGGCTATTGCCGATGGATACGAGGATTGCGGCGATATGGTTGTGCCGTATGATTATATAGACTTTGTGATGAGATGGATGATGGCACCCAATGTATATGATACATTTCCCCTTCCCTTCTGCGGGTTCTAGTCGGCCAGTAGGGTCCTCCCACAGCGGTGGCGGTCCATCGACATCTGCGGCGGCTGTGACTTTGGAGGCCCCCTTTGTGAGGTTGCATACCCTTTCATACAACATCTGAGGGGCTGATGGAGGGATGGTGATTATGTTGCATCATCTTCATGCGATGAACCCGGAGGAGTTGGGCTTGACAGGGGAGGTTCTTCGTCCTTTAGTATATCTTTTTGCTCTTTTCTTTTCCTTTATTTTGGTTTCTTTTGATCTTTTTTGCTTGATGCTTTTCTTGCAGCAAGTTCGAGTGTCCACCACTTAGCTGAGGGATATTAGGGACTAGATATCTTTGGCGACCTCCCATATTCGGGATGCGATTCATGTTCCTTCTTGCTTGGTGCCATGAGCCTTATTCGGGAACGAGTCTGGTTTGGATAGCGGTGGTACGTCATCTCGCTGTAGGGGAAAGAGGGCGCGTCGCAGGGGTGGAAGATCTTAGGAGAGAGAGGGGAAGGGTAAGTGTGAGAGAGAGAGAGAGAGAGAGAGAGAGAATGTGGGTTCGGGCTGAGTCCCGTTGTTTTTTTTCTTTTTTTCATTTTCATACAAAAATGATGTTAACACAGGAACATATCTATGCAATGCAATGAAGTTTTTTTTATTATCTTTTGTTAATGATGAATGAATGAATGCATGCTCATGTGCTTTTTACTTTGCTGTTGAGACCGTAAAAAAAAATATTTTGGGGATTTAAAGGAAATTTTTATTTAAAATGAGAATTTATATAAAGCTAGAAAGGGGAGTTTTTTAAATTCTTTTGAGAATATCAATTTATTTTTATTGAGTTTTCTGAATTTGACAAAGGAGGAAAAAGGAAAGTTTCTAGAAGTAGGGGGGTACCGATCGGCAAGCACCTTGTCCTGCCTATTGACAGGTCACTCTAGTCCCATCAATTTAAATCTTTGATTGGTACCCTCTTCAGCCTTCGATACCTTGGGGGGCAGGATTTCCTTCGATTTATGCAGGGGTTATGTCTTTTGTGGGGGTTTTTAAGTATAAAAGAGGGAGTAAGGGTGGAGAGTTTTTCATCACACCTTCACATTCTATTTTTCTTATTCTGTGAGATGGTTATCCCTGGTAGTGTTGAGTTTGCCAACTACCTCGAGACTTTGGAGGCGACGTGCTCCTATAACGTTGACCATGATGCTTGTCGAGTCTCTTTATGGCATAATCGAACCACAGAGTGGAACATGCTGATGGCGGAGGTACAATTCTGGTACCCCTAAGGCCATGTACTCCACTTTGGCTTGGAATAAATTTGTCCGACTTATGAGGAAATTTCTTCCATGTTGGGGATAAATCCCTGCATTGCTATGGCCCTGCCTGAGTTTTATCGGTCTCCCCGGGAGTTATTGTCTGGACTTATCCACGTCTCACTATCGGCGGGTAGATCCTTACTTACTAGAGGAATGATTTCTCTTTCGACGGTGTTGTGGTTCATACATTTACAGGAGGTTGGTGATACTGGATATGTCGGAGCCGTCGTTCTGGGCTTGGTTTCAAAATTGTTGCTGGTGATCAGGGAGCTGTTAGTGGACCCACAACTTATAGTTATTACATCATGGATGTCCTACCATCGTAATACTGCGGCGATCATACTGGCGGAGATCCTGAATGGCCTGGATGCCTAGCGAGAAGGTCGTTCTGACTTTCTGAGGGGTAGCCCCGTGATGTTGTTCATGCGGTTCTCTGAAAGATTTCGCCTAGTGACTCCTCTGGAATACTCTTTGATGGTTGTACCCAACTTATTTTCGCGTCAGTTCATCAATATTGGTCTGGATATCGAGAGCTGGCAGAACTGGTTTGTGGAGCATGGGGCTCTAAATCTGTATTGGTCAGTACCTTGGTGGGGACAACTGCTGCCTATTCTAGAACTGGGAGAATACCCGTATGTCTGGCTGGTTGGTCTCAGACAGACCTCTTTTTATTTCCCTTGGCCTCTTCTGCACCAATGTGGTTGGGAACAGATCGTGCCACCTCCGACACTAGACTTCTTTTCGGTAGAAGATTTGACAGAGCGTCTGCGTATGCGGCTTAGCTCTTTGTGGGAGAGTCGGCGTCTGTCGACCCATTCCTCTCAGTCTACTGGGAGAGTTTGGCACATCCCTGGGGATTATATGAAGTGGTTGTGGAGAAGAGTAGTTATCAAGATGTTGGTAGTGGAGACTGGACAAAGGTGGCTTGTCTTATATGATATCATGGAGGGAGGTGTGGTAGTTTTTCTGAGGTTGGTTCGATCTTATCGATCCTTCGATCTTCTGCGGCACTCCATTCAGGTAGGGGAAGCTTGGGGACCCCATGATGTAGATGACGGTGATGGATCGGGATCCTTTGGTAGCTATGCGTAGGACTCTTGGGTGGAGTTTATTTTGTACCGAGAAATAAGTTTGGGAATTTATTTGATTGTTAGGAAAGTAGAGGGAAGGGAGTTATCCGTTCCTTTTCTTATGTAATTGAGTTGTAACTTATTATTAGTGAAATAAATAAGTTTTTGATCATCCAGTTGTGCCTTTTGATGAATTTTGTATTTTAAATTATCTATACCGATCACTAAGGCATGCATAATCCTTTTGTTCAAATATATGTTAGAATGGAGTGTAGTTCTCAGAGATAAGAAAATAATAGTTTTTTTGTGAAAAGGAAAGGGTCGTGCTAATGTAAGATGTATGAACTGCCTATGTACCTCTGGGGTTTTTTCAAAGGTCTTAATTTTTTTTCTGAGAATGGTTTTTACAGGGGATCAGGCCCATGTAGTTCTGGGTAGAGGGAAATGAAGATTTTTTTTGTAGAATAGAAGGGAGATGAGAAGAGTCGTAGCGCGCCGAGATTTCGGACTATGGGTAAAATTTCTTGAGATGGTCCAGGTTGACTGTATGAGCCATCTCTTCTCCGTCTAAGTCGGTGAGCATGGTGGCACTGCCATATAAGATCTTCTTGACAATGTATGGGCCGCTCCAATTGGGCTTAAATTTCCCTATGGGGTCCCAGATGGGCTCTACTATTTCTTTGAGGGCTAAATCCCCTTCTCGGACTCCGCGGTCCTTGACTCTCTTATTAAATGATCGCGCTATGCGGCGATGTTACCCTTGTATGTGATACAACGCCTTCAGTCTCCTTTCATCCAAGAGTGATAACTCATCGAGGCGACTTTGATTCCACTCCTCCTCACTGGCCTTTCTTTCAAGCATGACGTGTAACCAGGGTATTTCTAGATCCACAAGTAGGACTGCTTCCATAACGTAGACTAGAGAGTAAGGGGTAGCCCCAATAGAGGTTCGGATTGAGGTTCGATAACTCCAGAGGGCGTAAGGGATTCGGTCGGCCCAATCTCGATAGCTTTCGATCGTCTTACTGATGATGGCTTTGAGGTTCTTATCGGCGTCTTCGACTACACCGTTGGTCTGAGGTCGGTAGGGAGAAGATTTGTGTATCTAAATACCATACTCGTTGACCACTTCTATGACTTTTACCTCGAAATGCAACCCATTATCTGACACTAGCTCATGTGGGATCCCACATCGATAGATGATGTTTTTCTTGATAAATTTGGCCACTTTCTTGGCGTTCAGAATTGCGTATGACTCAGCTTTGACCCATTTGGTGAAGTAATCAATGGCAACTAGGATGAACTCATGTCCATTAGAAGCCTTGGGTGTAACATTTCTTATGATGTCGATGCCCCAGGTGGAGAAAGACCAGTTAGAAATCATGTTGTATAGTTCTCGCGGAGGCAGGTGTTGAGGGTTGGAGAACTTTTGGCATTTGAGGCATCTCCGGACATAAGCGATGCAATCCCGGATCATAGTGGTCCAGTAGTAGCCTTGTCAAATGATCTTCTTATCAAACATGTGACCATTCATATAGGGCCCATATTCCCTGCTATGGATTCTCTGTATTACCTCTTCAATGTCAGCCCCTGCGATGCAGTGTATATGGATTCCATTGAAGTTTCTCTTAAACAGTGATAGATGATGTATTAGGCAGCTAATCTTCGGAGGGTTTCTTGGTCATTCTTGTTGGAACCCTCGAGATACTTACCATGCTTGAGAAGGTGCCAGATATCATAATACCAGCAATTGGCTATATTGGGATCTTCTTTGGTGATGAGCTCAATGTGGTAGTTCCCCCGAGCATGTCGACCATAGAGGCTAGGGTAGCAAGGGCATCGGTTAAGTTATTTTTTGCTCGAGGTAGGTAATGGAAGGTGATGTCTTGGAATTGGGAGGCTAGTTCTTCTAGGTGGGTATGGAATGGTTGGAGTTTTTCATCCTTGACTTTCTATTTTCTAAGCATTTGACCAATGATGAGAGCAGAATCCCCATAGATATCTAGGCATTGAATACCTTTCTTGAGAGAAAATTTGAGGCCTATCGTACATGCCTCATATTCAGTCATGTTATTGGTGCAGGGGAAATCCAATTTCATGGCGATGGGAGTATGGGAGTCATCTTGGGTGATTAGAAGTATCCCAATGCCATATCCCTTTTTGTTGGAAGCGCCGTCAAAGAACATTTGCCATCGAAGGTTATCTTGAGTAGCGTAGAGGATGTTTTTATCTGGGAATTTGGAGATCCAGTCATCAACCTCTTCCATGGGGTAGTCAGCGAGGTAGTCAGAGATATCTCTTCCTTTTATGGCTTTCAGTGTGACGTACACGATATCAAACTCGGCTAAGAGCATCAACCATCGAGCCATTCGGCTGGATAAGGCGAGTTTCTCAAGCAGGTACTTGATGGGGTCCATTCGGGATATAAGCTTAATAGGGATGGCGAGCATGTAGTGTCGTAACTTTTGGGTGAACCAGACAAGCGTAATGCATGCTTTTTCCAAGGAATTATAGTTGACTTTGTACCTGACCAGTTTACGACTGGCGTAATAGATGGATTTTTCTTTGCAGGAATCTTCAAGGTATTGAGCCAGTAAAGCCCCAACAGCAGTGTCGGTTATGGTTAGGTATAGGACCAAGGGGATACCAGGCTGTGGTGGCGTGAGTATCGATGGTTGAGTCAGGTATTATTTAATTCGGTCAAAAGCTTCTTGGCAGGCCTCGTTCCAAACTTTTGTTGAATCCATTCGGAGGAGTTTGAAAATTAGTTCACAGATGGAGGTGAGCTAGCTAATGAACCAACTGATGTATTGCAAGTTACCAAGGAAACCACGAACTTATTTTTACGTTTGGGGAGGTGGCATCTCAAGTATGGCTTTTAGCTTAGCAGGATCTTCTTTTATCCCTTTTCTCACTGACCATGAATCCCAAGAGTTTTCCCTTCGTAACGCTGAAGACAAATTTCTGTGGATTGAGTTTCATCTGATACTGTCGGAGTCGTTCGAAAAACTTTCGGAGAACGAGAACATGAACTTCTCTAGTTTTGGATTTGATAATCATATCATCCACATAGACCTTGACTTCTTTGTGAATCAAATCATGCAGGATAGTTGTGGCAGCCCTCTGGTAGGTAGCCCCAGCATTCTTGAGACCGAATGACATAGTAGTGTTGCAAAAACTCCCCCATGGGGTGATGAATGCATTTTTTCTTAATGATCTGGGTGCATTTTGATTTGGTTGTATTTGTCAAACCCGTTGACGAATGACTTGAGAGCATAACTGGCTGTGTTGTCCACGATCATGTCGATATTGGGTAGTACGTAATCATCCTTTGGACAGGATATGTTCAAGTCTTGGTAGTCTACAAACATCTGAACTTTACCTCCCGATTTCGGTATAAGCACTATGTTGGCTAGCCATGTAGGATATTCGATCTCGCGAATAAAGCCCACGTTCAGTTGTTTGACCACCTCTTCTTTGACTTTGAGCGACCATTCGGTGTGGAGCTTTCTCAGCTTTTGTTTAACCGGTTTGTAATCTGGAAGAGTGGGGATCTCATGTTGAGAAATTTTAGGATCAATGTCAGGCATATCGTCATAGGACCGTGCGAAGACATCCACAAATTCCTTAAATAATTCTTTGAGTCGTGCGCCCTCATGCTCGTTAAGGGTAGCCCCTATCCTAATCTTGTGCAGTTGGCTAGTAGAACCGAGGTTAACAATGATAGTTTCTTCTTCATTAACTTGAATGCGGTTATGTTGTTTGTTATTAACCTTATTTAGATCAGTTAAGAATTGTTCATTTGCAAAATCATCATTATCAAAAGTTTGATTAGAATCTAAACAATTAATGTAAGGCACAACAAGATACTCAAAATCTTCATTTATTTCATTGATAGGAAAAACAGCATTGAGAACCTCATCAAAGGAGGTCTCGATTACATTTGAGAAAGGATAGATAACAGAAGAAGAAATGGGGTAAACATTGGGGTTAGGTGGGATTTCAACAGGTAGAACGGGCGCAACATGCCAGTTGAGGAGAGGTGTATCAGCAGCTTTAATCAGGTGGGATGGATCCAGTGATGTAGTGATTGAATGAACCATGTAGAGTGTCAGCCCCAGTGTTTGTAAGTTGAGCGATTCCTCGGAGTCACTTCCCTTAGAATCTTCGATATCACTGATGAGAGGTTGTACATGGTGTTGGGAACTTTCATCCCATGGGTAGCTATCTTGGAAAAAGATCTCCATTCAAAGCTTCATCTTTTTGTCTATATGGTCATACCAGGGTTCTGAGAAGCCATAAAGGGGGAAGTCTTCGCCCTCTTTAATGAATCGTCCATTCAAGGAGTCACCTGAGATAGTCTGGATGCAATCTAATCGTCTCTTGGTCGAGACTAGGAGATCATTCTGATCTCTTGATCTGATGGTTGATACCCCAAACTACAAGGATGGAAAGCTTTATTCTACACATTGAACATCAAAGGGTTTTGTGGTGAAAAAAAGAGAAGGACTTCTTGTTCAATATCGTAGACGAATCAAATCCATTCGATGGATACCGAGACATATATGAACGCGTGTGTTGTGGACAGGTATCGTGGAAGACGAAATTTTTGTGTGGGCTCTATTGAAGAGCTGTTGAAATTCAAAAGGAGCATCAAGACCCGTGGGGATTGAGTCTTAGTGTAAGGCTAATCGGTCTTTGTAAAGTCATTGTTTATAGTGATTGTTTGGCTTGGGTCGTCCGAGGTTGTTTTCCCATTTTGGGTTTTTTTCTCGTATATCCGACGTTGTGAGTATTCTTTACTTTATTTTAATTTATTTAATCACTAGATGCATGTTTAGGATTAATCAAGATTAAATTGGTTTACAGTAAGAATTGGGTTTTTCACAACTTGGTTTGGTGCATAAGTAAAAGTTTGATAATTTTTGAAGAAAATTTGGTTTTGTTTAAAACACACATATTAGGCACCCTTAAGTGATTTAGAGTAAAACAAAACGGATCTAAAGATATAAATATTTTGTGCTCATTCAAGGAATTGAATAACATTGATTAAATCATAAAGTCACTTGATAATTAAAGAATGACCAAACTTCCAACATTAAAAATAAAATAATAGATAAACTCCCCGGATCAAGTGATCCTCTAACTTATACGAAAACTGATGATGCTGGAAACAGCACCACCCTTCAAGGTGTTTGTAAGTTCAATTCAATGTCAACCATGGCAGGATAAAGGTATATATATGGTATACATATATAGTATAAGGAGGTGAGGAGAAGAGGAATCAACACCGGAATATAAGTGGTTCATCCAATCAGGCCTACATCCACTGTGCAAGTGTATGATGTGTCTCAATATGTGAGGGCACTAATGGCCATAGATACAATCTCTCAAGCTTTCTCTCTCTACTGTGAATTTGAACAGAATTTCAACTAGGGTTGTATATCGGATCCTTTTATAAGGTAGATGATGACCTCTATATATAGTACCTAGGGGGTGTAATGTACCCCACATGCATGCAATGAGCATGTGTGTGTTGGTCTAACCAATATGGAGAAGCCATCTGTCACTGTCACATGTAGAGAATGATGATGAAATATTCTCCCCACGTGTGGGGAATAATCTTGTTATAACTGATTTGTGTCCACGTGCCCTTATCCAAATGTCAGTAGGTGCTCGACTATCGTGCTTGGAGCATGACCTCGGCTTGGGAGAAACCAAGGTTGATAAGTCTAGTTGCTTGTTCAATCCGAGATGAGCCATAAAGGTATCGGCTTAAGCTCAGCCGAGACAATGGATAGGGGTCGGCCTGGGCCGAGGTTGAGCTGGCGTGTGCTTGGAGCATTAACTGATATCTTGATGATGTTGACCTTGGTAGAAGGCTTCTTGCGAGCTCGGTCTACATCTGGCCGAGGTTGCCATTCCCAGGTGTACTGGAGTGCTGCTGACCCTTATGATAGGTGCATTGCCCTTTTTGATGAAGTTAGTGGCAGTGTCGGCCTGGGCTGACCTTGCTATGGCCGAGGGTGGATGTCACGGACCCAAGACTTTCCCAGCGTCGGATACACCCTTGGCCGAGGTTGATGCCTCTGAGCCGAGGTGACACTTGGGGCATATCAAAAACATTTCATGGTTTTGGATATTTTTTATTTAGTTTTTTGAAATTTTGTGAGAAAAGAAGATTTTATGCTGAAAGCTATGTTGATGTGGGGAATTCATGATTTTCCAGCTCTTAGGACATTATCCGGTTGTGTAGTACATGGTTATTTGGGGTGTCTTATTTGTGAAGAGGAGACTGAATCTCTTCGTCTTCCCGCTAGATCAAAAAATGTATACCATCTGTCACACCCCGCAAAATTCGACAGACGGGGTGGACAGCCACCGCCGCCGAACTATGCCGGGCGTGAACTAAATAAAATACCATTCTTAGCATGAGACAGATATGAGACATAAATAATCAGTCCATAAGATAAATAATTGAATCAATCTCAAATAATCACAAATAACTAAGCGATAAAAGATCCATCACATGCTAACTCCAAAAAAATCCAATCTCCAATAATGATTAAATAAAACCTGAATAATAAAGATCTGAATAATCCAATATAAATCCTTTAAACAACTTTGGAACCGAATAGCCCAATAAAACTCCGATGAAGTCTCATAATAAAATACGACTGGAAAAGAAAGTCTAAACTAAAACAAAATGATAAAGTAAATCAGCTCCAGTTGCACCTTCAAATGATAACTCCGATAAACTTATGCAGCTTCTCCAATTCTAATCCTGAAAAATATTAGTCAACGCATGGGTCAGAGCCAAAGCCCCGAGCAAGAATACACACTACTCTCCTCAAATAGGATCCTTGAATCCAGACAGTAGCATTGTACGCAATAAATATCACAATAGAATATTTTAAATTAAACGGGATAATTAAACGTGATAATTATAATCTACTATCTACCCGCAAAAATCCCCATTTATAAAGGCACACCAATATGATTTTAAATTCCCAAGTCCCACGATGTTAATTTATTTAAATTAACCAACTACCCTCTGCTGATAGTTTCAAATTTGAGAAAGGTTCCAATTTTTTTATTAGGCGGGGTTGAACATAGGCTACCACCGAGAAAACTTTCAAGTTCAAAAATGGAAAGTAAATCTTCTGATTGTGGCCCTAATAAGCTTGGTAAGAATCCTAAATTTAAGAATGTCAAGCATAAGAAGACCCCAACTGGGAATGAAACTGAGATAAGAAAGGCATAGTCTAGGAGGTCAATTTTATTTGACTTGCCTTATTGAAAGAATAATCCGGTGTGCCATGTATTGGATGTGATGCACGCAAAGAAGAACATCGTTGAACATATTGTGGGTACATGCCTTGGGGGGATTCATTCGAAGGATAAAGAAAATGCACTAAAAGAACTTAAATCGTTGAAACTTAAGCCACAACTATGGTTGAAAGAAGATAGTAGGGTAAGGATAATAATTCCCCCTGGTGCGTTTACTTTGACGAGTGAGGAAAGGAAGTTGCTTTTAGACACAATATATAATTTGAAGGTTCCATCTAATTTTCTGTCCAACTTGCAAAGGATTGTGAATTATGTGTAAGTCCCACGATTGGCATGTGATCATGTAATTGGTTCCTCTTTTGTTTAAGCATTGTTTCTCCAAGAATAAGGATTTGCGGAGGGCTATTATATAAATTAGTATCTACTTCTCACTTTTATGTGAGAAGGTAGTCAATCGAGAACACATAGTGGCAACAAAATTAGCAGCTACTGAAGCGATTTGTGTGATGGAGAAGTACTTTCCCCCGTCATTCTTTGACAAAAGTGTTCACTTATTAGTACACCTATGCGATGAGGCACTTCTTTGCGGTCCAGTTAGATATCGATTTATGTATTCGTTTGAAAGATTGATAAAAGTTTTCAAAGATTACGTTAAGAATACATGATACATTACAGGATCAATTGCAGAGGAATACATCCAGGAGTGGAGTCATCAATCTATACTCGGGAATATATGCCCGACCCGAGCAGTGTGGATGAGAGTGATGAGTTAGTCAATGAGGGTGCTCATGTGATGTGCAAACGAGTGACATTAACGGGTGTACAACATGAACAAGTAGATCGTTATCAATTTGACACACATGAAGATGTCGAAGAAAGGAAAAAGTAAGTTTAAATTATTTTAATTTTTACATTATATTAGATTATTTTATACCTAATTAAATTATTCATCTCATTAATTTATAAAATATGAAGCTTGTGAGAACAATAAAAGACAAAAAATAATGGCACAATCAGATAGTGAGTTTAGGTTGTGGGTGTCACACGAGGTAATTAGAATCAAAATGGTTGTTATTAAATGTTACATTACAATAAAACTTTACAACTAACCTAATTAATTTATCTATATTCTCAGCTCTTAAAGATGGGTGATGCGACATCAAGGCTTGCTCGTCTAGCCACGGGACCCTTGTTCATGGCACAAGAGTACAAAAAGTATCGATTGAACGGTTACATATTCGGTGCAAGGGTGTAAAAGGAAAGTACAAATGTACAGAACTTGGGCATTTGATACAATTCTATTACTTTCTTTCGAGCGAGCGCGAAAGATAAAAACCTCATTGAAGTTGAAATGACTTACTATGGTGTAATTCAAAATATATTTGAATCGGACTATGTAAGCTTCAAAGAGGTTGTATTTTACTGTGATGGGGTAAGATTTAAGGATAAAAATGATTGTAGAGTTGATCCTGGCACCAATTTGATCATGGTTGACTTGTCCAAGATGAAGAGCAACGAACACGTGAGCGATGAGCCGTTTTTTTTGTGCTTTTCAAAAGGTCAAGCAAGTTTTTTACTCGGAGTATATCAACAACAAGACGTGTTCAATCATCCTACATGCGCCAAAGCATTTAAACATTAGTGTGGATGACTTGGATGCTCCTACCGAATATCAATCCATTTTTTATGATAACCCAAATTTGAAACAATTTTTAGCTTTGTAATAAGTATTGCAATTATAGGACATTAGTTTAATGCTTTTAATTCTTAATTCAATGTCCATGTCCAGTGGGTGTATTATTTTAGTGTTTTATTATTATTGAACATCAGATAAATGTTGTAAATTCAATTGTATTTGATTCTTTTAGTGCATTAATTCAAAGTTTCCAGTGTTTTGTTAAAATATGGTTAGTGCTTTGTATTCTTCTAATTCATTTGGATTTGTAGCAATAACTACAATTTTTACAGAAAATGTCTCCTTCGGGGATTAAGGCAAGGATGATGATGATGATGATGATGATGATAATGATGATGTCTTCTTCAGGGCTTAGCGGCAGTGGAGGCGACGAGGGCTCCTCGGCCCCTAGGATCCCAAAATGAGGCAAACTTGGATCAGTCATTGAGAACAAGACGGGATTATTGGCTAGATCCCTCTAGTTGGTGAAGACGATTATCGGCCCGAGGTACACTAGTTGGAGGGAGGTGCCAAATGAGCTCAAGTTGGCTATTTTGAAGGCACTACAGGTAATGTATTTATATTTATATTTATATTTCAATTTATATTTATATTTATTACCAACTAACACTTACTTTCTTTTTGTTTTGTATTTTTTTGACAGGAACAATTCGGTCTGCCCCCAAACCTCTGCGATCCCATGTTGGAGTAGATGAGGGAACAACATAAAACTTGGAAGAAGAATTTGTGGGCACAATACTTTGGTAAGGCCCGGGACTCCATTCTCAGATTGCGTGAGACCGTCCCGACGAAGGAGCCGCTCGCACTGGCACAGTGGAAAAAGTTTATCAATAATGAGATCGAGGAGCGACAATTGACATCTCGCCAATCGGGGAGGGAAAACCGGGCGAAAAAGTTGGACGTGCACTACTCCGGGCGGACGTCTTACGCCGAGGTGGAGAACTTGATGGTAAGTTTTTATTTTTCCTTAATTATAGTTTTCTGTTATTTTGCATTATTTTATGTTGCGTTACTAATTTTGCATTAGTTTATTTCAGGAGATAGGGAGTGGCCCTGGGGGTAGGCCACTTAAGCTCGATGCATATGTGGCAATTCAGACGAAGAAGGGCAAGGGTAAGGACAAGGAGGTGTCCCTAAGCGTCGCGGCCACGATTGTAAGTTATAAATGTTTACTTGTTGTTAATTACGTTATAAATTATTTAATTACTTAATTAACTAACCATGTACTTTTTATCATTTCAGGAAAAGCTTAAGGAAGTGCATGAGTCGCAGTCTGATGCTGATAAAGAATCTTTGGCTACAGACGCACTCAGCCAAGTGCTCGGTACTGATCGCAAGGGAAGGACTAGGGGTGAGCTCGCGGGTGGGGAAGTGTAGGATCGTTGGAATGGAGACGAGCAACACCGAGTTGGCTCATTAAGTGGATATGCATGACTAGAAGCTAACAAGGTTGGAGACGACGATGATAGACATGTTCTCCTTCATGAATCATAGGTTGGGCAAGGTCAAGACGGAGGCACGGACGTCGGAGGTGGACGAGGACGTGGATGTGGACATCACTGCTTCATCATCGATACGCGTGGACTCGTCGCTACATGATCCGAGATTCCACCAGGGTATGCCTCATGTTGAGCGGCCTATGTCAACACTCGATTGGCCGAGCATTTTTTACTCGACATATTTGATAGCCAGTCGATAGTGAGGGGGTTTAGGGACTCGAGATTCCACCATGGTATGCTTATTCAAGACATGGAGACTAGGATGATCGTCACGCATATGATTCTCGAAAAGGAGAACTCTGCATTGTGGTTATGCGAACAATGCAGCGTGATTCATATTGAGGGATGTCTCAATGCGTATATCATTTGGCCTAAATTTCTTGTCCAATCTACTAATGACCATATGCCTTGACATTATTTGTATCTATTTTGTTTGGACACTTGGATTATATTTGTATTATTTTGATTTGGATATGGATTATATTTTTATTTTATTCGGATATGGAATTATATATGCAATGGTTTGATGCATACATTCTTTCTATTTTATTTTAATATATACTATTTGAATAGGTATACTTTTTCTATAATAGGTACAAATATACTGCTGGGTAGTGACAGTGGCCATACTTCCCAAAAAAAAAAATTTAATTCTGCCCAGAATTGTCACGGTCATTGACCATGACAAGTCCGTGATAAAGAAACTTGTCACAATCCTATCACGATCGTAGACCATGACACTTTTATTTGATTTTGTCATGGGCTTTTCACATTCTTTGACCGTGACAAAACTTATCAAGGTTAAAGACCATGATAGGACCGTGACAAGTTTAATGAATTTATCACGGTCAATGACCATGACAAGTCCGTGACAACAACAACTGTCACCCCCAGACCTGTCATGGTCATTGACCTTGACAAGTTTGACTTGTCACGGTCAATGATCGTGACAAGTTGACATTTTTGGTGTAGTGATGAGTCAAACATGTAGGTAGTAATCACAAATTACATCTTAATGACTCCACACATTATAAAGCACAAAAATGAAATGATGACGCCTATCAAAACACTATCAAATAGTCACATGGATATGGAATGATATTGTGACTCGGTCATCCTAAATGTCCATTCATATACGGTGTATAACAAAATACAAAAATCTTTTTGTCTTTTTCCAAAATTTTGTAAAAATAAATTTTTTCTGGCCTTTTCAATTTGTCTAAAAAATGAAAATCTTTTTGTATTTTTTCAAAAAAAAAAATTTAACAAAAATCTAATAGAAAAAGTACACGTGTCATAACACTAGCAAATATATATCATGAAGCACAACTAGCGTATGACAAATAAGCAGACACAATCATCTATATGATATAACAAGATAGGAATCATGTGCAAATCAACTAGTCTAACATCTAGTGCCTCTAAAAGTGATTTCCTAACCTCAAATAGGTGTGCAACGACGCATAGAGGTTTTGGGAACCATGGGAACACTAGACTTAAACTTCCTAGGACTTCTTTAAAGATCAAAACAAAAATTCCTAAGGTGAGATTTCCTACCACAATGTGAACAAGTGTAAACGGGTGGAACGACACCTATGGGTTGACCTTTTCTAACGTCCATGGGATTGATTGACCCTCTAAAATAAATAATGGTCTTGTCTTTAATAATAGAAGCATTAGAACACGACGAGCCACTATAATTTCATTCAACGCTACTCGAGTCAATCAACTCATTTTTTAACTCCAAAAATTTTGACTCAAACAAATAATTAGACTCTTCCAATTTTAGGGATTTCTTTTCTAAATTTTCAATTATTCCTAGAAGGTTATCACGTTATCCCTTAAAATAGGCACACTTATCCCTAAGAGTCTCCTCCCGTTCCACAAATTCATCAATTAAAATATTTTTATCCTAATTGGCACAAACACAAGTCCTAGAGTTTCTCAAATCCTCTAATTATTTTTCTAAAAATAGGACTCTATCATCACTCTCCTTTTTGGAAAATTTTAACGCATTAAAGTCATGGTCCAAAGAAATAAATTTCTCACGATAAAAATCTCTTTGATTTTGAACCGTTTGCAAAAGATCCATCGCGGATTTAAAACGAGAATTTTCTTTTTCCAAAAAATCAATTCTTTTCACAAACGTCAAATTCAAACTATTTAAATCGTCAAAACTCTGACTCGTGCCATCAAGGGGGGTATCCGATTACATAAATGCTCCATCAAAAAATTACGATTTTTCACAAAACATATTTTTCAACAAAAAAAATCAATATCACATCAATTTTGATGAAAACAAGGATCACTCGATAACTTAGAGAAACCCTCTCTGATACCAATTTGTAAAATGTAATGCTCCGGTGTGATACCGATTTAAATAAACTCGCAAATTGCTAATATAAACTTATTTAATTGGAGTCAATTTTTAAACCAAATTAATTCAGCCCCTAAACAGGAAATTACGCGTGAATAAATCAAACCAACATAAATAATTGCTGACACACAGATTTTAGGAAAAAAAAACCTTTCGAGTCAAACATTTTATTTCACTATAATACTTACAATGATTATAATGAAATCTGTAATGATCACTCCTCAAAATAATCACATAGACACGCAGTCCAGAGTCAGCAAAGGAAAAACGTAGCAGTCCACACGAACACGTAGTCCGATTCAACCCAGGAACACCCACGAGCACTCCTTATTGACACCTAATCATGTCAGCCCAGTACCTCCCTCAAGTGGCACCTAATCAGTAGTAGGGTATCCTCCTTTCAAGAGAAAACTCCAACAAAATGTATTTCGGGTTCCAAAACAATTCACATAAAAAGATTGGAATTGTTTGAATTGAAAACAAAGTGAAAAATCCTTAAAAGAAGAAGACTAAAGAAATATACAGAATGCCATTTACGTGTTCTGTAAAATGTCCGGTCTTGTTAAGGAAAAAGACTCGTTAATGTCCTTTATATAAAAAACTTGAGTCGGTGCATCGCTCGAACGAAGTCCAAAAGTCGCTCGAACGAAATGTCACTGCCGCTCGAATGAAAGCTTCGCACGAGACTACTATGTCATTTGAACGACATTAGCAGGTTACTCGAATGACCAGGCAAGAAAATTAATTTTTTATTTAGTAAAAAATCTCCACCTCAACACTTAGAAAATTTTCATTTGACGAAAAACGACACCTCAACACTTGGAAAATACTTTAGAAAATATCCTAACAATTTTAAAAGAACCGTTAAGTAACCAAGACAAAATTTCACCAAAAATCATCTCATAGAGGCTTTGAATGTTGAAGAACTTTTGATACTCGGAGCCGTCTTCATGTATCTTCAAACTTGAACTTTTTCTTCGACAGTTTGTAGAGGTATACCACATACATTTAGGGTGTCAATTCGTGTTATTGGGTCGTGTTTTCGCCCAACACAACAAGACATGACAATGGAACATTAAACACGAACACGACAAGAAGTCTTATTTTTTTAAACACCTCGAACACGAACCATGTAAAAACATGACACGACACGACATAATTAACATGATTTTTTAAATTACCACGAATAACAAGATTTACACGAAACCAATTTTTTTGTTCGAACTAAAAAATTAAAGCTACTTACATTCTGTAACATAAGTATAAAAAATTAAAGTTGCCTACATTTTTTTGTAACATAAGTGTTACACAAATTAAAGTTGCTTACATTGTAACATAAGTCCAATACAAATAATTACAACAGAAAAAATAATAACTTATCACAGAAAAAATAATTACAACAAAAAAAAATGGTTCATTCTAAAAAATAATCACAATAGGAAACAACAAACCAATCACAGGAAAAAATGGTTCATTCTAAAACATAATCACAACAACAAATAGCAAATCAATCATAGAACATAGTAACTAATCTAATCACAACATCAAACCCAACAGAAGGAAAAATAACTAACCTAATCATAGTAACTAAATAGCAAACACAACAGCAAACCAAATTTTTACACCAACAGCAAACCCGACAGATGGAAAAGTAACTTTTAATTTGTTTGAGCTATCACAAGTTAACATAAATTTCAAACTAATCACATGTTAATATAAATAGTAACTAATCACAGCACACCCAACTGGTTCGTGGTTTAATCAACGTATGGAAATAAATCAAAATAAATATAAATCAAAATTTTCAAACTAACCTCAACATTTTCATCAAGATCTGGTTCAATCTCAACTGGTTTCTTTAAGGTATCAAAAGTAACTTTAATTTCTTCTTTGCATGCATTTTACAGTGGAGATATCGATGTTTTTTTTATAGGGAAGAAGCGTTCGGCCGTGAGTTAGGGTTCATGGAGTTAGATAGAGAGAGAAATGTGTGGCCGTGAGTTCTGTGGAGAATATAGGATGAGGAGAGGCGTGTGAGTTAGGTTTCGTGAGTTAGTGAGGAGAGGTGTGGAGAATTAAAGAGAGGGTTCATGAATTAGGGTTCGTGGAGTTCTTGGAGTTAGAGAGATGTGTGGTTGTTGACAATGAGAGAGGTGTGTGTGGACGTGAGTTAAAAACTTACATATTAGGGCTTTGACTTTTAAGATGTGATTGCTTTATCTTTTGACAAGTGTAAGACTAGGATTTAATTGGGTTTAATAAGGTGTAATTGGGTCGTGTTAATTGGGTTAAAATCGTATTAAATGGGTCATGTCAATTGGGTCTAATCGTGGCAATTTCATGGTAATTTTTTGACACGAACACGACACAAAACACGACAAGTCGTATTTTTGGGGCCAATTTCATGTCATTTCATGTCGTGTTATCGTTCCGTGTTAAAATTTTCCACCCCTACATACTAATGTAAAATTGGACTATAAAATATGTCCTTACAGTAAGTTTGTGCTGGAGGATAAGATGATGTCAATGAGAACTTGCATCATGCGCACAAGTGGGGAATAATAAAATACCCACTCCAATGCATGGGTAACAACCTCCTGAATATCTTCCCATATTTCTGTACAAGGTGCACTTTCCTAGCCAATAAGGGCATGACACCTGTTCCACTATATTCTCTCTCTCTCTCTCTCACTCTCACTTTTGTCAGAATATAAAATAACACATAATCCCTTGTTGAGGGGGATAAAGAGATACTTTTATGACAATGATGCTGTAAAACTCTCTAGAGTGAAGCGAAGAGATTATTACCATTCTTTATCCATGCCTTTTGCCCGTTGAAACTAGTACAATCATAATTACAAATACCAAAATGGGTCGAATAATGCAAACTCGGTTTCCATCTTTTCCTTTCATATTTCCCTAAATACTTTCTCTAGATCAGTATAACTCTGATTTCCATCACTTCATCTATTATAGTTCAATTCTAGTGGACTCAAGATGAGGCCCTAATACATACACCAGTTTTAGATGATAATAGATTAGCCTCGTATGTGGGAATGTAACAAGCCTATCAATGGTTTCTATTATTATTTTTCTCCTAAACTCTAGGATACCCGGTTCTAAAAAATGGTGAACTGCAATCCAATTCATCTCTATTTTATTAGGTCTAAGTTCATCCGATCACAAATTTCCATGTGAATACTCTTTTATTCCTTCGGTCCACCATCAGACTTAGTTTTTTCTACTCTAGACCCATCTTTTCTGTAACTACTGATATTGCTCTATTTTTTGGGTCACGATACTATATTTTCTGGGAATTCTATGGTAATGGGCAAAAACCTGGAGTGTAGTAGGGCTATCGAGGAAGCTTTACCTTCTAAGCCGTTGGCATGGACGACTAATAAGGAATATTACAGCACATGGCAGGAGGTCAAGAGGCTATACAAAAGAGTGGTCCGCGATTGACACAGAGCATCATAGCCAGGGAGAGGGTACCCGAAGAGAACCCAGTAGGGGTGAAAACTCTCATCAAAGATAAAAGATTCCTCATCCAGACCCATACAAGGACATGAGATAAAAGTGCCATGAGATGGCTGTAGAAAACCCCGAACTATTAAATTTAGATTCGTAAGGGGAAGCTAGCAAGTCCAAGTACTCTGGATCAGAACATGACAATAAATCTTATCACCCAGGAAAAGCATAAACCATCAGCATAAGTGGATATGATAACAAATAGACTTACTGCATAGAGCGCATAAACTTTTTAGAGAGGCTTAGCAGATGATCCCCTATAACCAACTAAGCCTAAGAGACGCATCAGCCTACCAGTACAGGGAGCCTAGAGAGCATAAAGAATAACTAATACGAGATGAAACTAGAAGGGTTGAATGCTCAGATAAGTCTAGACCAAGCATGCGGGGGTTGGTAGAGGCCGAGCTAACTTCTCAAGATTAGAGTTTGGAAGAAAGATAAGGATGAGCTAAAATGGTAGTGTCGGCTAAGGTCGACAAGGAAGAAAAAACTTATAAAGGGCCTATCTAATGTTTGGAGGATCATCTGGTCTATATCATAAAGACCAAAAACCCTTTGCATAGAGGTTTTGTGCATGGGCATTCGTTAACATCGTCGATTATGGGTTATCCAACGCCCGCAAAGTTTAAATCGCCTATTATCATCCCCAAATATGATGATAAATCCAACCCCAAGCAGCATTTAGATAAGTACAAAGATGCTTCAGATATTGATTCTTTCCCAGGTGAGATACATTGCCAATCATTCTCCAGTATGATTGTCGAGTGGACCTAAATTCGGTGCAATGGTTTACCAAGGGGCTAAATCTCAAAGTTCTAACAGTTGGCTAACCTTTTTGTCAACAGTATTTATTTTCGTACTAAAATAGGCAAAAAGGTGGCTCATTTGTTAAATGTTCATCAAAACATGGACGAGACAATGGGGGCATTAATTAAATGGTTTAATTCCATAAATCTAAAAGTCATTGATTACGAAGAAAAGACAATAATCACAACAGTCATGAGTTCTTGGGAAGTTGTATAGGACGTTGGATAATGAGACACCGAGTAAAATTTCTGAACAGTTAGCCAAAAATGGTAAGACTATGAATACCGAAAAATATATGGCATCGAAGGAGTTGAGTGATTCTAAGTTTGATACCAGCAAGAGCTCGGATAAGAAGAAAGAGTCCAAGGACAACAACAAGGACGACAAGTTGAGGAAGTTTGATGAATATACCCCGCTGACTATTGGGGTAAACAACATCCTCAGAGATATTCGAGGAAGAACCGACCTAGAATGGTTGAGAATGTTGAAGGTTCTCCCTAACAGGAGGGATAAAACCAAGTATTGTGAGTTCCATAAAGATCTTAGTTACAGCACGAATAATTTCCTTAAAGAATGAGATTGATATTCTCGTCAGATGAGGAAAATTAATGAGGTTTATTGACAAAGGTGGTCAATATGATGAATGAAGAGAAAAAACTAAAAAGACATCAATCAAAGTCCCCTTGTAGGACGGTGGATGAGAAGAAACAAGGTCGGGATGGCAATTCAAGAGATTATCCATACCTTCTTAAGAAACCTAAGAAGCCCGTGCATGATATCAAGATGATCTCCTTTGGGAGAAACTTCATAGCAGGAGCATACACTAGAGGTAGAGATAAACCAGCAGAGAGGGTAACCTACCTCAGTAGGAAAAAGACTATGCTCATGTTAGACAAATTAACTTGGCTTATGTCATTGAAACTCACCCCCATAAAGTTAAACAAATATCGTATTATAGCTAGTTTTTATAAAGATGACTTTTTAGGTGTACTCTTCCCACACAATAACCCCTGGTTATCACCATGATGATACATGAGAGCCAGGTGGCAAGATCCTACTTGACGACGACAACTCTACTCTTCTTATGTTCTATAGTTATTTCAAGAATCTAGGGATAAAGGAGAGAAAGTTAGAGGGATACCACAAGTCTCTCATAGTATACACACACACACACATACATATATGTATAATCTAAATATACATGTTTGCCAATTTTTTCTGATTTTTAAAAAATTGTATTTAAAAACAAGTTTACCAAATGCGCACCAATAATGATAAACACAAAAAATTGAATTTTAAAACTATATTTAAAATAGCATTTAAATCAAGTTTTTTGAATACATAACCAGATGGGCCCTAAGTTTCCTATTGTTAGATTTTACACTACAATCAGATGGCAATAGTTTTACTTGTCATATGAAAAAAAAATTATCCATACGTTTCTTCTTGACTAGTTGAAATTCACTTGCCACGTTTTCAAGCATTAAATCTCTATTCATTTCAAGAATGTTCTCCCATCAAATTCTATCACATAAATACATCTTTTATTATTAATGGAGCATGTCACATTTTCCATGAAGATAATAAAACCCATGTAGCCTTACTTTCTCAAATAGGATATCATCGCAAAAAACTTTCACTATCACATAAAACATTCAAATCGCATAATGTTCTCACCCGCATATGAAAAATTCCTTGCTCAAATACACTCCATGAATATTGAACTCCTCAAAATCCAATAAATTTAAGAAAAATTATCTCTAGGTCAACTCTATTCAACACGATCTTTAATCCCGCATTTCCAATCAACATGCCAGATGGAAGGAAGAAAACTTAGCATGGTCCTTTTGGGAATCCTACCACAACATCCTTCTTTAACCCAACTCTAACCTAATCAACCTTAATTGGGTATTTGACCTACCATTGGAAGAAATAACACATAATTCTTAAACGAATCCATACCAAACAAAGCCATAAAAAATATAAAGAATTCTTCCAAAGTAAAAATTCAAAATGTTACTCTTGTTTTAATCTATTATTGGTATTTTTCTAATTTTATCTATTTAATCAATGGAAAGACTTCTTCAATCTTTATCCTATGCTCCTATTTTTTTTTCACATGAATAGACATCTATAATATGTCACACAAATTTCATACCTACATATACACTATGATAGATGCATATACATGTTACACTCACCTCATTTGACACACATTTATAATTTTACAATAATGATATAACGCTTTGAAAATGATCCACTTAATTCATGTATACTTGATACATAAGTACACATCCTGGAAATAAATGTTATACTCACAAGAGTTAGGCCATTACACATACAATTATCTCACATAACATGTTTCTCAATTGAAACTTAGTTTTCATAACCCCGTGACCATTAGATACAATTCAAAGTTTTCCATTTTAGTCATTGCATCCCTCATAACAAATAACAAAGGGAGAAAGAAACTATGATTCAACGTCAATTAATACACATTTGGTTTATGCAACGTGAAAAGGGGAGATCTCCTATCTCACTCTTAATGTTATACATTCTCTACATAACATAGATAAGTAACACATTATGCTTGAGAGATATTCTCATAATGTTACTCATGATGAAGACACTCATGGCTACCTTTATGCTTCTATTAATATATGATTACTAATATATGGAAAATCAACGTTTTGAGATATAAGGATAAAACCTAAAAATGGGATACTAAGAGGATGAGAGATACTTAACCCTTTTTATTAACGATAAAAAGTGCCAGGTATGAGAAAGGTGAGCAAAAATTTAATCAATGTTTTTTCTATTTTCATTAATTGAATTTTGATCATAAAAAAAGGGGGGGTATGACTATGAAAGATTTAAAAAGGACAACTAAATATATTTTAATGACAACAATTTAGTTGATAAGAATATAAAATTCATTATATTCACTCTAATGTTATTGATTTCATTACACTACACTCAAAACATATGAGTTTCATTACAAGGAAAAGATGCCCCACTTATGCAACCATAGTGACTTTAGGCAAGAAAGTTCAAGATCATGATTCAAACTCAAAGATCACAACAAGAGAAAGATATAATCAGTCAAACTTCAACTTCAAAAAGGTCATATTCAAGAAAGCCAACAAGAAAGATTACATTAAAGTTATCAATCAAAGTCTCAACAAAGATCATAAAATCTTCGTCACCATTAACAAGCTTCAAGGATACTTTGAATGACTTAAGAGCAATTGTAACGTTGTATTGTTCTTTTATCGTGCTCACTTTATTATTTAAATCACACTCAAACACTTTTCACACAGGCAGAACAAAGTTACAAATCTAAAAAATGTCAATTTCCCCTAAATACGGCGACTCCATCTCTTTATGTCGACTTAATTATGCATAATAGTTCTGATTCAATATCGGATGAAATTCTGGGAGGTTAAGCCGACTCCAACTAAAAAGTTAGACTTAATCTATGAATCAATTGACTCAATTAAGGTAAATGGAATCCTAACTTCTAGTTCATTTGAATTTGAAGATGCATTTCTTTATAACTACCTCATAAAAAATTTCCAACCATTTCTAAAGACTAGTTTCTTTCTATCCTCTAATAATAACCTTTCAAAAAATATTTTTAAATGCACAAGATATTACAAACAACACTATAACATCAAAGTTACATTCACACTTGTGTCACGAAGTTCTAATGAGATTTCAAAAGAGAGAGAACGAAAAGTCTCACTCTACACATTGAGCCTTTATTTTTTCCAAGAAGCGGGCTTTATATTTGTAGATAGGAAATTAATAATTGATTCAAAAGATTACCATAGGGTTTCATTGAATTTCCAAGGTGATTAATGACATTGTACGCAAATACAAGTATGAACTCTTGATCTTTGATCATGTTTGATTGACAAGAGAATGGCATTTTATTGGTTGTAGTTGCAAGGTATATTGTATCCTTTTGAGGTGATTTCTCCACCTTAGTGAGCGGAATAGAGTGAAGTTCTCGAGGGTCATCTCGGTGTGGATATAGGTGAGGTTTAACTACGTAAAACATTGGTTTGCAATGTCACACAAATATTTCTTTATTATTTATATTATTGCTTTCGTAGATTATTTGCATTCATTTAACATTATCTATTTCAAGGAAGCTCAGAGAACGTTTTCATTTTGCATTAGTTTCATCAATAATTTTTGGGTAATTATTTTTTCGCTAATAATGAGGTCTCATGCATCCCCTATGTGATACCTCTAAACCAAGGATACACACACAATTACCGAGAACCATAATCAAAATGCATAACTATAACTAATAGGGAATAACTCTTCCGACCCAAATCCTAAAAGAGTATCCTAACAACCCTCACCAATCATTGTAGGGAATCCACACCATCCCTCAAAGTTCACAATATGGAATTTGTACCACCCATCAAACACAACCATCTCATTTATACTCGAATGCAAAAAAATTTAGGATTAGGGAAAGTCTATCACTAGCTACCCCAAATCACATAGCTACCCAATTATTTTTAATACAAGTACTCAACTATTGTATTATCAACAACATGAATCCACCCAAGCCAGGACCACATTTGATAGGACTCCCATAAAATATATCACGAAGGTCTACCCTTATGGGGATCTCTCAAGCCTCTACTAATCCTAATTAAAGGATGTTTATTGAAGTCCCAAAACAAAAAAGATGAAATCACTATGACATTGCACCAGCCGTGTAACCACATACCAAAGCCTACATGGAATTATCTTAGCGTAAATACACTTTGCCCCTTCAACTTTACCCCCATTTTCACTTCACGTCCCTTATATAAAATTTCTATATTAAACCCCTTCAACTTATTTAAACAAATTAAGTAGCCCCCAAATCCCAAGAGTGTTAAATTTTTGAATAGAAAATTGGCTGTGTGAGTAACACATGAGGGTATCTCTATCCAATTCAATATAAAAAGGGATATTTAAGAATCTGAAAATTACTAAAAAAATATTTAAAAAATAAGAAATCACGTTAAAACCATTAAAAATTACAGAAAAACATTTACAAATCTCGAATATGATGAAAATAATATTTTTTAAAACTTGAAATTACATTAAAAAAATTAAAAATTAAATAAAAACAAATAAAGTATGTAAAAAGATGAAACATTGTTTATAAATCTTGAAATTACATGAAAAAATATTTCAAAATTTTTTAAAATATATTTCAAAAATCAATAAAATGGTGAAAAATATTTTTTAATCTTAAAATATTATAATTTTTTTTAAATATTATAAAAATCTAAAAATCGCAAGACACATATTTTAGAAATCAAAACAACTAAAGATCTCGAACTGTATTTTTAAAAAATAAAACCAAAAAAAAAACTTCTCAACTAATTTTTTCATAAATTCAATCTCAACAACACAAAACCCGTAGCATTTAAAAATCCAAAGTCTAACAAAGAATCCAGTAAATTAAAGAAAAATTTGAAAAATATCTTAACCTCAACAATAACAATAAATCCAAAAGGTATTTAAAATTATGGAAATCACACTTCTGCACCCTATCCCTAATTTTCTAAAATAATCTTGCACTCGCCTTCCCTTCATCATTCAACACCTGCAGGAACTCCATTTTCAACGATTTCTATTACAGTATTAAACCCATACTTATGTGCCTAACATATCACTCGATTGCTAAGTGCGTTCGATGAATGATATCGTGACACTAATTGTCCTATTAGGGTTGTTTTGACTGCGAGATGAACTTTTTTAAACATCCCATAAGTGTTTAGGGTTTTGAGTTCTTTGTGGAGCTTGGGTTCAGTGTAGTGTCATTGAGGGTGAGGAAACGCTAAGTGCTAGTATTAAAAATTTTAATCCTATTAAATTAATCGAGTAATCAATTAATCCGATTTTAAACCATGCACCCATTAAACATACATTGTGAAACATTAGTCTAATTTTATCTTGCTTAAGCATGCATCCACATGATATTTGCAAGAATAAAATTAAAGAACCACAGTGCCACAATGTACGAGGAAAATTCATAATGCGAAAAATCGACGATGGCCTAACCTGTACAAACTTACTATGATATAGGATTTATACTGACTTGATGCCTTCAATTCTTGGTGAAGCCTTCACTAGTTGAACCTTTTTTACAACGAAACTACACACAACACCAAAACAGGCTATTTGTCATGGTCATAGCCAGGACAAGTTCTTCTTTATCACGGACTTTGACCAGATTTTTGTCACAGGATTATCACGGTCAAAAATCTATGAGAAGTTTCATTTTTCATGGACTTATCACGGTCAAAGTTCGGGACAAGTTCTTTTTTATCATGGACTTTGATCGTGACAATTTTGTAACAAAGGGAAACTTGTCCCGAACTTTGACCGTGACAAGTTGACCTTGTCAAGGACTTATTAAGGTTAAAGTTTGTAGCAATACTTGGCAGCTGAATAAAAAAACTACGGGGATTATGACCACTACCACTGCCCAGCAGTATATTATTTAACCTGTAACAGTAGCCAACAATATATTTTAACAATAACTAATAGCAATCAACATTGATAATAATAATAATAATCAATCACTAACCAAATATAAATAAGAAACACGATATATTAACCCGAATTTGAATGTTACACATAAATTATTATGTAAAAAGTAAATGTTTATTAATTTTCAAGTTAGAGGAGAAAGGAAGTCCATACAATATAAGAACAAATACATCCCTCAATATGACGCACGTCGCATTGTTTATTACACCACAAGTTTCATTCACTTTCCCCACACAACGTCAGTGATGTGGATCCGAGCCTCATGAGGTTGCAGTAGATCGTTATACACCAATGAACTTGAGCATATACTCGGGCCCCTCAACTACCTTACAATCCTATCGCATCCTCGTATATCTAGTAAATAGATTTTATCCCAACAAATTGTGATTGGAATCTGGACAGTTAGGACCGTGGTTGTCAAATAAATCATACGGAGATGAGAGGTCTATCGATAAGGGTGAGAAAGATGGAGCAGTGGTCCCCTCATCCACTACTTTCTACTTGCTCTTCCCTGAGTTGCTCCCGACTCTACCTTGAGGAGCTCGCTTAACCAGCAAAAATATTTTATTCAATGTTGTCAAACTTTTGGTCTCAATTGATCTTCAACTCGTCGATCTTGCACGACAGTCCATTGTTCCTCGGTGTAATCTCGATGAGCCTTGACTTCCCCACCCGAGAGCTAACACCCCGGGTACAACCTTTATGATCTCGCCCAAAAACTTGGCTAAGTACATCCGTACTCAGAGATGGCTTATCGGTATCACTCTACGAGTTATAGGACTCTTTAAGCTTTTCCTAAAATAACAAAAAAGTACTCAATTAGATGAAATAACAAAAAAAGTATATGATTACAAATAATTAATTAATAAAATAAATACAATTATAACTTACAATAGTGGCGACCACAGACGGATTGACCTCCTTATCCTTTCCCTTTTTTCATTCGAATTTCCATATAGCCATCGAGCCTATGTGGATTACCCTCAGAACCACTCCCCGTATCCTAAAATAAAATGATGAAAAATTAGTGAATTAGTATAGAATTACAACCAAAAAGAATACAATAAAAGTAAAATGAAAAAACATTCAAAACTTACCATCCTATGATCCACCTCGGTGTAAGACGTATGCCTGGAGTAGTGCACATCATCATTCTTGGTACGATTTTCCCTCCTCGATTGACAAGAGGACAACTGTCTATTTAATATCTCATTATCGATAAATTGTTTCTAGCTTTCCAATGAGATTGGCTCCTTCCCGGGTACTATGTTCCTACGCTATAAGACGAACTCCCAGTCCCTACCAAAACATCGTGCACGCATGTTTTTCTTCCCGTTTTCCATTAATCCCTCAATTCTTTCAACATGAACTTGAATGCTTCTGGGGGTAAGTCGAATTATTCCTTTCAAACAAATACAAAAAAAAGGAGTTAGTTGTATTTAAATTATAAAATAAAAAAAATATTATTGAGTCAAGCATATACCTCTAATGCCCCCTATACAACCATATTAACATTAACGAGCACCCTCCTCCAATCAGTGTACCCGGGACCAATAATGTTTTTGAGAAATTCCAAGGCCCTAGCTTGGAATGTCATCTTTTTATCCACTATACTCCCCAACTTTCCCCACTTTAAGGACCTAGTGCTAGACGAGCCTTCCTCTCCGCCGCTTCCATGATGCCCTGAAGAAGACATATCCTGCAACAAAAATTATTAGTAGAAACATATATATATATATATATATATATATATATATATATATATATATATATATATAGGAAGATGATTTAGAAATATAAATAATCAATTAGTTTGAAATTGTTAGGTAATATGCATGATAAATTAGCGACGACATTTATCATAAACCATACTAAGAATTGTTTCAAATAATGCTTAAACTGATTTAAATCCAAATTAACATATTCACTAACAAACAAAGATTGATTCAAACCCTCAAACGCTGATCAAATCCAAATGAATAAGGCATTAAACTGGCATCGAATAATAATATAATTAATAAAGCATTAAATGTGATAAATCAACAACGACATTAGAAGAATACTAATTAACAATGACGTTAGAAGAATAAAAATCCATATCATAAACCAAACAAAGAATATTTTCAAACAATTAGAATACTTATTACAAATCTAAGAATTGTTTCAAATTCGAATTATCATTCAAAATGGATTCATATTAGGTAGGAGCAGCCAAGTCATCCACGTTATATGTTAGATGATTTGGCGCGTGTAAGATGATTGACCAAGGCTCTTTGTTGATGTAATATGAGTAAAACACTTGCTTAACCTTTTGAAAAGATCAAACAAATTACTCATCGCTCACATGCTCATTGCTCTTCATCTTGGACAAGTCAACCATGATTAAAGTGGTACATGAATCAACTTTACAAGCATTTTTGTCCTCAACTCTTACCCAATCATAGTAAAACACAACCTCTTTGAAGCTTATATAGTATAATTCAAATATATTCTGAATGATACCATAGTAAGTCATTTCAGCTTCAATGAGGTTTTTATCAATTGCACTCTCTAAAAAATAAGTGATAACCCTATATGAAATGCTCGAGTTTTATACATTTTTATTTTCCTCATACAGCCTTGCACCGAATAGATAACCGTTCAATCGATACTTTTTATATTCATGTTCCATGAAATTGAGTCTAGTGGCCAGACTAGCAAGCTTTGATGTGGCATCACCTGTCTTTAAGAGTTGAGATTATAGATAAATTAAGTAGGTTAGTTGTAAAGATTTCTTGTAATTTGTCATTTAGTAAGAGACATTCTCATAATAATTACCTCATGCGACACCCATAACCTAAATTCAATGTCTGATTATTCCATCATTCTTAGTCTTTTACTATTCACACAGGCATCATATTTCCTACATTGACCGTAACAAACATATTATGAAGTTGATTAAGTATAAAATTTGAATAAATGTAAAACGACAACATAAACTTACTTTTTCCATTCTTCAACATCTTCACGAGTTTCAAATAGATAACGATCCCATTACATGACCACCCTTATCGAGGAACTCATCACTATTATCTACAATTATTAGGTCAGGCATATATTCTCGAGCGAAGATTGATGCCTCCACATCAATTTATTCTTCAGCAACTGATCCTTCAATGTATCGTGTATTCTTGACATAATCTTTGAAAACTTTTATCAACCTTTCAAATGGGGAAAGTACCAACAAGTGGGTCGCAAAGAAGTGCCTTGTCGCAAAAATGTACCAACAAGTGAATACTTATGTCAAAAAATGATCTGGAAAGTACTTCTCCAACACACAAATCGCTTCATCTATAGCTACTTTTGCGACCACAGTGTGCTTTCGGTTGACTAATTTTTCACATAAAATGTAAAGCAGATGCTAATTTTCATAATGGCCGTCTGGAAATCCTTATTGTTAGAGAAACAGTGTTTAAACAACAAAGGAACCAATTTCATGATCAGATGCTAATCGTGAGACTTGCACTTATGTAAACCATGGGTGGCATTATTAACAATCCTTTATAAGTTGGATGAAAAATTAAAGGGGAACTTTCAAAATTGTGCCTAAAAGGACTTTTCTTTCCTCACTCGTCAAAATAAATGCACCAGGAAGAATTATTTTCCTTCCACTACTATCTTCTTTCAACCATAGTTGTGGCTTAAATTGCAATGATTTAAGGTTATGTCGTGCATTTTCTCCATCCTTAGAATGACCTCCCCAAGTCATATGACCATAAGATGTTCGGTTGGGTTCTTCTCTTCATGAATTAAATCTAATACATGACGCACCAGGTTACCCTTCCAATAAGGCAAGTCAAATAAAATTGACCTCCTAGACCATGCCTTTCTTATCTCAGTTTCATCCTCAATTGGGGTCTTCTTATGATTAGCATTCTTTAATTTAGGATTCTTGACTGGAATATTAGGTCTGCAACTAGAAGATTTACTCTTAATTTTTTAACCTGGAAATGTTCTTGGAGGTTTCTTATGTTCAACCCGCCCGTTAAAAAGTTGGAACCTCTCTCAAATCTAGAACTACGATCGGGGGTAAAAACCTCCTATAGGAACTGTATATAATTTTTTCCATTAGCCTTGAGACGTTTAGATTTAGTATCGTCTCCATAAATAGGACACCCAAATAACCATGAACTAAACCACCAGATAATGTCCTATAAGCTGAGAAATTATGAATTACCCAAATCAACATAGCCTTCAGCTTAAACTCTTCCTTTTTATAAGAGTCAAAACCTTTCGCACCCTATACCCACAACTCATTAATATCTTTACTTGGTGCCTTTGGCCCAGGTATTAACAAAGACACCATCAAAAATTTAGGTCTCATACACTCTGAAGGAGGGAGATTGAGTGGTGTTAGGATCACGGACCATACACTCTGATTGGTTCTTAGATTTCTAAATGGATTAAAACCATCTATTGATATTACCAAATGAATGGTACATTGTTCCAAAGAAAAATCGGGATAGTTATAATTTATCCTCTTCCAAACTGTAGAATCAATAGGATGACGCATGAGATTATACCCTACTTTTGGCCTAGCATGCCAAGTCGTGGCCTCCGCTATCCATGGTATTGTGAAAAGATGATTCAATCTAGGCCCAACAGGAAAATATTTTAATACTTTTTTAGGCACTTTTGAAAGTGGGCCTTCCTCGCCAATAGATTACACATATCTAGGTTCCCCGCATACCGGACTTCCCTCGAGATTTTCATACTCCTTCCAGTATAGTATGCAATCATACTTACAAGCATGATTGATTTATACATCATTCCCAAACCTTTCAAAATGTTCTTTATACTAGGATAGCTATTTGGAAGCTTATTCTTCTTGGGTAGTAAGCCCTTCACCCAATTCAGAATTCATATTATGCTATTGCCAGACAAACCATATTGGGACTTCAAATAATTCAAACCAACCATGGCATGCAAAGTTATTTGATCTTTTCCCCTGCTAGGGTACAACGATTGGATCACCTTAAATTTTAAACTTTGATAGTCATCATCAAGGTTTATCCCAATACCTTCATTAACACCTGAACCTTATACATTGTCAGTGACCTCATTTTCTTCCACTTCAAGAACTCCATAGGCATCATCAACTAAATCCTCTAACATATTATGATCTACATTATCCTTTTGGCCTTGTACATCTATCCCGTTTAATGATTATTATGAAGGTTGCTCGGGGACAAAGGGAACATACATTTCCTCGTGAAAAACCCAAGATCGATAATTATCTTGCATACCCCATTTAAAAAGATATAGTTCAACTATTTTTCACTTAATATTGTTAATGATAACCCCCAATTTTTAAAATATTTTACTTTAAATTTCCCTTTTAAGTGTGAAATAGTGACGGTTCAATTAAACAAGTACATAAACTAAATTTTAATTTCTTTCAACTAGAATTAAACAAAACACAAAGTGAAATTAAATTAACCACAATACATTTTTCACTTAAACAAATTAACTCAACCCAAGTCCTAGAAATTTTCCTATCAATTTACAAATTTAGGTCAAACCAACTTTTATCTAATAAAATTAATGACTTGAATTAACTTAACATTTACCCAAATTGAATTTGCACAAAATTAAATATACCAATTTTATCTTTTTACCTAAGCATGCATCTAATGTTATTTACGAAAGATAAAATAAGCAACCAACCACTACGCCACGATGTACGAGGAAAAACTCACAATGGGAAAAAACCTCGGACGGCCCTAGCCTCAAATCCACTAAGTACGGTATTACAAGTACAAGACAATAAGACTTACAACACTTGACTTGACTCCATCCAAGCCCCTACGCTCCTTCTTGTACACACCTCTGCCTAGCGAATAACCACGGAGGTCCACCGTGGTCTCGAAATCCACCATCGGACTTTTAGGAACTCATCAACCACACACGGTGCCTTTCACCATATGAGAATGCCGCAGCAACAAATAAGTCTTATTCTTTGTGGGATGTAGAAGTAAACCCAAACACTCTTCCAATGGTAGAGATAAAACCGATGCCAAAACTCCAAGTAAAGTATGTATATTAAGGAACTTGGATAAACTAAACAATTGGGTGTAAACACATGTGTTTAAGCAATTTTCTTAAAAAGGAAGCACTCAAACTTGAAAATTTTCATTTGAAATTGAAACTCTCTTAAAACTCTCTCTTGGAGATGAAGGAATGTGAAAAAGTTACTTGGAAAAGTTTGGTTCACGCACTAAGTAATTCTGCCAAAAAGTAGTGGGGAAAATATGGTGGGAACAGGGAGAAAACTGCAAAAAACGTCAAAAAACGGTTCCTGCCAAAGTCGTTCGAATGACTTTTCGTTCGAACGACTTTACTAAT
This sequence comes from Sambucus nigra, assembly GCA_949130495.1. Taxonomy (NCBI): domain Eukaryota; kingdom Viridiplantae; phylum Streptophyta; class Magnoliopsida; order Dipsacales; family Adoxaceae; genus Sambucus; species Sambucus nigra. The sequence goes on along the minus strand of OX422214.1, from coordinate 248,054,407 downwards.
GAGTTTCCAGACAAGAAAAAGGAATACCGTCAGAAGTCTCGTTCGAACAACCTAGCAATCTCGTTCGAACGACATGGGGATCTCGTTCAAACGAGATACCTGTTAGTTCGAACGACTTGACAGAAAAATCAGTATTCATTTTAAGTCCAAAACTTTTTATGAAAAGTTTTAAAAAATATTTTCTGAGTAAAACAAAGTCATTAAAACCATTTTATAAAAATTATAAATTACACCCAATAAATTTCCAAGCTCCTATATATATATATAATGCATTCATACCTTAGGAGCATTGGAACAATGTTGTTGACGTAGAAACGAAGCACACTAAACCCGGCATATGATGAAGCTTTTTAATCTTAGCCGCTACGTCTTCAACTCACACGTCATAGGCTATGAAGGATACACTTGAACACTATCCTATGACTTAAATGTTTTTGTCCGGAATTGATCCAACACTACATTAAGACCCAATCGGAGACTTGTATCCTTACACTTAAACATCTTACCATTCCTACAATGTGCACACGGGCACAGGAACTCTTCATCATTAAGACATTTCTTTTCGAATTTTACAAACTCATTAGCACCTCTACGATACTTATCCCCCAGTCTATTTGTCTCACTCATCCACTCTTTGTGTAGAGGATATCCCATCACAGCTACTATGAATAATTTCCTATTATGAGTAAGAAGCATATATTCATCTTCGATTTTAATATTTTAAGTTTTGAATTAGTAGTGCGTTTGAATGACATATCAACATATCAAATAAATGATTTGAATCTTCCCTATAAAAAAATTAAAACCCGCTTGAAGAATCTATCCTAAAAAAACCTAAAAATTGCTTGAAATTGATAAAAACAAATTTAACATTGAAACTGAAACAACATATTACTGGATTTTTCTCTTTTTGGTACACATACATACTTAAAAGGTAACCATCAATACGCGTATTTGCATTAAGTTACACATATATTTCTCCCTTTAGTACATGTATATATTCAATGGTAACATTTTTATATTAGTAAAAGCCAATCGCTCATGTAGTTCATGTACTTAGGTTGAGGTGGATGCACATTTCCTCTTTGGTACACACAAATGTTCAACGGTACACGTGAAACCATACATAATAAACTTATTTCATGTATAGTATACTCAAATTAAATTCTAGTATACATAATTATTATTAGATTTTGATTGTTATATTGATACAAACACTAAAATTTCAACGTAGATCGCAGACAAGATTAAAATTGCCAACAAAGAACAAAGCGGTGCACCGAGATTTTTGTTGAACATATCACAAATGTCCCCGTAATAATAACATCAAAACAAACACCAAAAAATTGAACAAACTGGATTAATACCTTCCCTCCCTCAATGGACATAAAGGGCTCTGCAACAACTAATCATATGAATTTCCCGAGTAGAATACATTTTAACCTGCATTCACTCAACATATCATTACAAACTAACTTGTTTTGTACTAAAAATTTACAAACAACTAAAACAATCCTTTTCCTTCACCCTGAAATCAATACAACAAAATCCCAAGAAAAAAGACATGTAGACCATGAGTTGCAATTAACCTTTAAAAGAAATTATGAAACTATACAATTTACATAGAAGATCAAGCAAATCACACCAATTAAGTGGATAATTTCTTCAAAACTAACCAATTACAACAGATGGTGATATCAAGTTATGGAAATTTTGTTAATAAATGTGTATATATATTTCAATGAAACAAGAGAAAAAGCTGAAAACTACACTATACAAAAACCATATCATCACGTGAGTATTAAATGGGATGGATCAAATAAACAACAACGACAAAATCTAAAAGCCCATATGGGACAGATCAAACAAACAACAAACAACAACATTAATTTGATGAACCATAAGTATGTATGCCTTTTGAAAGGAGAGAGAATGCAGCTATGAAATGCGGTGGTGAGGCAATGGCAGTGGCTAGCCTGTGATGAGGAGAGGAGAGGAGAGGATGTGGCGGTTGATCAAGGCAGAGAGGAGAGAGAATGTGACTGAGAGAAATGGAGGTGGTGGTGGCTAGAGAGGTAGATAGGAGCAAGAGAAGGAGAGATGGGGGAAAAGAGAGAGAGAGAGAGAGAGAGAGAGAGAGAGAGAGAGAGAGAGAGAGAGAGAGAGAGTAACTGCTTATGATATAGGGTTGAGAAAGAACTAGGGTTAATTTAATCTTATTTTATTTTCATGGTCTTTGACCCTCACACGATCATAATAATAAAACCATTATTTTCATGGTCTTTAACCCTGACATGATCGTGACAATAGGTTATCACGGTCATGTCAGGGTCAAAGATCATGACAACAACTCTATTTTTTTTTGTCAAGATAATTTATCGTGGCAACTCTTTACTGGTGAAAGGTGACAAAAACCCTTTTTGAGTGTAGTGGCAGGAATCCACCCAAGATCTTCACAATGCGTACACTTGACACGTTGCAGTGTCCATTAATGTTTTGCTAGCAAACTATCACCGCAACAAGCATGAAATCCACTGCACAAAACCAATCTTCATATAATGAAGAGTAAACGTTCTTGGTGTAAGAAACTAGAGATCTCAAACATGAATATTGTCTTGATTTTAGGATCTCAAAGCATGAGTGTAAACAGGGTTAAAAGAGGCTTAGGTTTTCTCTTTGTAGAGCAGTTTTTGAAACCCTTCATTATTCATTCAAGTTATTCAACACAACTTAAACTCAAATGAAACAACTTAAACTTAAATTCATGTTGCATACACCAAAATTGTCAACATATGACCCACAAACTTAAAATAACTTAAATAAACACGATATTACAACTTGTTCTCATATTAAACCTTATTCATGCCCTAGGCTTGACCAATAAATAAACAAGCCAAGTGATAAAACAATGATAATAACATTTCAATATGTTCCCTTCTCCGCTATCAACGTGCACAAGAATTTCTCCTCAATCGTTGTGTATATCATCAACCATTATTCGAGCCTCACCCATATACAAAGGATGATTGTGATAGGAGTTCCTACATTTAATAAAATGAGTGTGCATATGCCAATAATCCGAATATTGGTCAAGTCCTTAAATTACTACTTCTTGCCACAGTCACTGCGAGTGGCTGATGATGATCCAGGAACTGTGGCCGATAGAGGCACTGGGAAAGTGAATCTTGAAGAAGGTGACATTTGGGAGGGAAACCCTTAAGACGTAGAATAGGGGAAACCTTGAAAAATATGGTAGGGGCAACCTCGAGGAGGCATCGAAGGCCAAAAACCTTAAGTAAATAAGGACACAAGGCGATCGATTTCACTCGCCAACACTCGTACGTTACTTTTAATCTCCTGCATATCTTAATTTTTCTTTGTATGACTTGCCTCTTACCTCGAGATGCGATTCCTCACTAAAGAGATCTCATCCATAAGAGCGAAGTGTGTTTTAATTTGGTTTTTGGCATATGTGATTCGACACCTCTCGTCCTCCCTATTTTGTTAGTTCCAAAGTTTTGTGTTAGGGTATCATCTTCAATGTCATCATAAGGGCTTGAAGCGGACTGACTGCTAATGGCTTCGATCGATTCCTGTAGCATGAAATTATATTTAGTCTTATGATATCAACATTATTTTATATAATGTATCTATGTATATGTATATGTGTGTATATATATATATATATATATTAACAGGTCATACTCACTAGAGTACAAGCCAAGAGTGGTGGAAATTTATTATCTTTGTCCCGTTGGGCATGCACGTACAAACTTCCCCGATTAGATTTTTTTTGGTATCTGGACTTCCCTTTTCCCTTTCTGATCATTCACTCCTCAAATCTTCATTCGATTTAGACCCCGACATGTGGACATCAACTTTCTTTTCTCTATTGTGTTTATTTTTCTCCTTTAGGACCAACTACTTATCCATTGCCTCATTTTCCAAATATTTGTTCCATTGATAGACCGACATTTTAATATTTGGAGGGCCTCTGTCTTACATAGTTAAAATGTCAGAGCATGATGCCCCCTTCGAGAAATGTCTCTGCCGAAAGTTTCTCTGATATGATCTCAGTTATTCAGCGGCCTGGGAAAGACCCAATTGCTTTGAAAGGTCTGGGAATGAAAAACTCTTACATGGTTATTTAAAAACGTCATGCTTGATTGTTTGATCAACTAAGTTCCAGTTATCTGTTGCCCCAACTTCTTCATTTATTTTCTCAAGTGACAAACATTGGTATTTAAAGATCTGAAGGCCATTTTTATTGCCAGTAGGATTATTTCCTATGAGGGAGAACCCAATGGTCTTCTTCTCATTTTCTCAAGAGGTGTCAAAAGCGGAGGGTAGGGGTATTAGATTAACAGGCATTTGTTTCCTGCTCATAGACGAAGTTATAGAGTGAATAAATGTCGAAGAAGATAATTATTCACCCGATGGTGATGAGAATACTTGTTGAGGTGAAGTAGATGAGAATCCAGGAGGTGTCACATCATCACTTGCTATGTTATGTCCATTGTCACTCGACATTATCTACAATGAAAAAATATTAAGCGACTAATTCATTATAAAAACATGTTACGACTAACTAATCATGTTTACGACTACATATATGTATATACCTTCTCATAATAAGACTTTAAAATATGTTCAATGTGTTTGATCTTTATCCATTCGTTATTACTTTTAATAAATCTATGGATTATTTCACGTGTCCAACTAATAGAAAGCGTATCTATGATTGATGTATCGATGTCCGTGACATGAAGTTGGAATCCTTTTTTCTTCAACTTATTGGTAAGATTTAATTTAATTTTCATATGTCCACTACACCATATTGGGTGAATGGTCACGGACAAAGTCCCAAACCAAGTGTGTGGGTTATGGCTTTAAGTCGTGATCATATCTGGCGTGACCAATATGGTGGATCACGGACTAAATCCCTTACCAAACGAGGGGTCACAGACCTTATGGGTCACGGCATATGATCGCAGATAATGTTCGTGACCCATACACACAGCTGGTTACGACCCAAGGCCATGTCCCATCCTTTAGATCTTGCTATTGGTCACATAGTTGGTCATGGCCCAAGGCCGTGACCCATAGTTTAAATTCTTCCACTGGTCACACATTTGGTCACGGCCCAAGGCTATAACCCATCCTTTAGATCTTGCAATTGGTTACACAGATGGTCAAGGCCCAAGGTCGTGACCCATAGTTTAAATTCTTCCACTGGTCAAACAGCTGGTCATGTCCCAAGGCCGTCACCCACACTTTGGCCTTCCCAAAATGGTCACGCCCCTAGGCAGTGACCCTGTTTATGTGTGATAAAAAAAATAAAGATGGTCATGAACTTTGGACAAGACCATTTTTAGCTATATTAAAAAAAATCGGCAGAATTTGCTCCATTTTCTGGATATTCTCAAATTCGGATCGTGCTCTCAAATCGAGGGTCCCGTGAACACGCGATCGGTCCCAACGAGTTACATTAGTCCCGTGAGAGATGTTAGGGTCGCTCACGAGGCCGTTTGGGGGGTGTTACGGGGTTTCGTCCTCTAACAGCTCATTTTCAAGCCCCTCGTGTGGATATTCTCAAATTACGGTTGTGCTCTCAAATTAGGGGTCCCATGAACACACGGTCTGTCCCAATAAGTTACATTGTCCTGTACGAGGTATTGGGGCCGCTCACGAGGCCGTTTGGGGGGTGTTATGGGGTTTCACACTCTAACGGTATGTTTTCAAGCCTAAGTGTGGATATTCTCAAATTCGGGTCGTACTCTCAAACCAGGGGTCTCGTGAACACGCGATTGGCCCCAACGACTTACATTTGTCTCATGTGAGGTGTTAGGGCCACTCACGGGGCCGTTTGGAGGGCGTTACGGGATTTTTCCCTCTAACGGCACGTTTTCAAGCCTAAGTGTGGATATTCCCAAATTCGGTTCGTGCTCTCAAACTAGGGGTCTCGTGAATAGGCTGTCGGTCCTAACGACTTACATTGGTCCCATGCGAGGTGTTGGACCGCTCATGGGGCCGTTATGGGGTTTCACCCTCTAACAAGACATTTTCAATCCTAAGTGTGGATATTCTCAAATTAGGGTTGTGCTCTCAAATCGAGGGTCCCATGAACATGAGGTCAATCCTAGTGAGTTACATTGGTCCCGTGCGAGGTGTTGGGGACACTCATATGGCCATTTGGGAGGTATTACGAGGTTTTTCCCTCTAACGACACGTTTTCAAGCCCCCGTGTGGATATTCTCAAATTCGAGTCGTGTCTCAAATCTCGGGTCCCGTGAACACGCGATCAGTACCAATGAGTTACATTAGTCCCGTGAGAGGTGTTAGGGCTACCACTGGGCCTTTTGGGGGGCGTTATGGGGTTTTGCCCTCTAACGGCACATTTTCAAGCCTAAGTGTGGATGTTCTCAAATTTGGGTCATGCTCTCAAATAGGAGGTCCCGTGGACACGCATTCGGTCCTAATGAGTTATACTGGCCCCGTGCGAGGTGTTGGGTTCGCTCATGGGGCCGTTTGGAGGGCATTAGGGGGTTTTTCCCTCTAACGGCATGTTTTCAAGCCTAAGTGTGGATATTCTCAGCTTTGGGTAGTGGTCTCAAACCAAGGGTCCCATAAACACGCGGTCAGTACCAATGATTTACATTGGTCCAATGCGAGGTGTTGGGGCTGCTCATGGGGGCATTTGGGGGGCATCATGGGGTTTCGCCCTCTTATGGCACATTTTCAAGCCCCCATGGGGATATTCTCAAATTCGGGCCTTGATCTCAAATCGAGGGTCCCATGAACATGCGATCATTCCCAACGAGTTACATTGGTCCAGTGCGAGGTGTTGGGGTAGCTCACGGGGCCGTTTGGGGGGCATTATGGGCTTTTACACTATAATATCACATTTTCAAGCCTAAGTGTGCATATTCTCAAATTCGGGTCGTGCTCTCAAATCGGGGGTCCTGTGAACATGCGGTCAGTCCTAATGACTTGCATTGGTCCCGTGTGAGGTGTTAGGGTCGCTCATGGGACCATTTGGGGGTCATTACAGGATTTCACCCTCTAACGACACATTTTCAAGCCTAAGTGTGGACATTATCAAATTCGGGTTGTCCTCTCAAATCATGGGTTTCGTGAACATGTGATCAGTCCCAGCGATTTACATTGGTCCCGTGAAAGGTGTTGGAGCCACTCACAGGGCCGTTTGGGGGGCGTTATGGTGTTTCACCCACTAACAACACATTTTCAAGCCCCCGTGCAAATATTCTCAAATTCGGGTCGCGCTCTCAAATCGGGGGTCCCGTGAACATGCGGTCAGTCCCAACAGGTTACATTGGTCCCGTGTGAGGTGTTGGGGCCACTCACGGGGCCGTTTGGGGGGCGTTATGGGATTTCACCCTCTAACGACACATTTTTAAGCCCCCCAGGTGGATATTTTCAAATTTAGGTCGTGCTCTCAAATGGGGGTACCATGAACACGTGGTCGATCCCAACGCGTACGATGTATTGGGGCCTCTCACGGGGCTATTTGGGGGGAATTACGGCGTTTCGTACTCTAACGGCACATTTTCAAGCCTAAGTGTGGATATTCTAAAATTTTGGTCGTGCACACAAACCTGAGGTCCCGTGAACACGCGATCGGTCCCAGCGAGTTATGTTTATCCCGTGCGAGGTGTTGGGAGTGCTCACGGGGCCATTTGGGGGGTGTTATATGGGGTTTCGCACTTTAACGGCATATTTTCAAGACTAAGTATGGATATTCTCAAATTCAGACCATTCTCTCAAACCCAGCCTCCCATGAACAGGCAGTCGGTCACAATGACTTACATTGGTCCTGTGCGAGGTGTTGGGGCTTCTCATGGGGTCGTTTGGGGGGCGTTACGTTGTTTCTCCCTCTAACAGCACATTTTTAAGCCTAAGTGTGGATATTCCCAAATTCGGGTCGCGCTCTCAAATCGGGGCCGCTCACGGGGCCATTTAGGGGGTGTTATAGGGTTTCTCTCTCTAACGACACGTTTTCAAGCCTAAGTGTGGATATTCTCAAATTTGGGTCGTGCTCTCAAATCAAGGGTTACATGAACACGCGATTGATCCCAAAAACTTATATTGGTACCGTTCTAGGTGTTGGTGCCGCTCACGAAGCCATTTGGGTGGGTTACGGCTCGTTTTCAAGCCTAAGTGTGAATATTCTCAAATTTGGGTCGTCAACTCAAACCGTGGGTCCCATGAACACACGAGCGGTCCCAACAACATACATTGGTCCTGTGCAATGTGTTGGCACTGCCCACGGGGCCATTTTGGGGGCGTTACGGGGTTTTGCCCTCTAGCGGCACTTTTTAAGCCTAAATGTGGGTACTCTCAAATTTAGGTCGTTCTCTCAAATCGAAGGTCCCGTGAACACGCGGTCGATTATTATGAGATGCGTTGGACCCGTACGTGGTGATCGCCGCCTTAAGGGGTCGTTTGGGGGGGCATTATGGGGTTTCGCCCACTAACAGCATGTTTTCAAGCGTAATTATAGACATTTTCAAATTATCTTCATATTATCAAACCGGGGGTTCCGTGACCATGCGGCCGGTTCCTACTAGTTATATTGGTCCCGTGCGAGGTGTTCACGCCTCTCATGGGGCCAGTTGGTGGGGGTTTGGTTTTTCACCTTCTAACGGCATGTTTTAAGCCTGAGTCTATATATTTTTAAATTAGCGTCATATTCTCAAGTCGGGGGTCCCGTGACCATGCGATCGGTTACTGTGAGTTACATTAGACCCGTACGAGGTGTTTGCGCCTCTCATTGGACCATTTGGGGATGCTTAGAATTTTTTCCCTCTAATGGCATGTTTGGCATGAAAATCATCTTATTATGGCCTTGCCAACTGCAGCATTTTTTAGAGCTCATTGAAATTGTTCAGGAAAGGAGTCCTGGATAATATAATTCATTTTCCCATTTGGAGTTTGATAGAGGATTCCAAATACGACTCCTCTCATTACATGGAGTGTGGCCTTCATCAAGAACCACCAATGTAGGAAACTCCAAAAGTATTTTACCCCATTCTTGATGTTTCTCATTTACAACACTCCTTTTACCTTTCATTGAGTGTTCTTTTGCTGTGATTCTCTCCTATGAGGTTTGTGAAGCTCTTAATCTTTCTGTGAGGCCTCCTTGTAATGTTGAATTCCCTGCACCACTTTTGTAATGTTGAGTTCCCTGTGAGGCTAGCTTGTAACATTACAAAAAAGGTGCAGGAAACTCAACATTACAAGGTGGCCTCACGAAAGATTAAGAGCTTGACAACCCTCCGAGGAGAGAATCACAGTGAAGTAAGACTCAAAGAAAGGGAAAATGAGTGTTATAAATGAGAAACATCAAGAATGGGGGAAAATACTATTGGAGTGTCTTATAGTGGTGGTTCTTGATAAGGCCACACTCCACGTAATGAGAGGAGTCGTATTTGGAATACTATATCAAACTCCAAATGGGAAAACACATCATATTATTCGAGACTCCTTTCCAGAACAATTTTAATGAGATTTACAACACACTATATTTGGCAAGGCCAGAAAAGGCAGATTTTCTTGCCAAACATGCCTTTAGAGGGAGAATACCCAAATCACCACCTAAACGGTCCCGTGAAGGTGCAAACACCTCACACGGGACTAATGTAACTCGCAGGAACCGATCGCGTTGTCACGAGACCCCCGATTTGAGAATATGAAAATAATTTGAAAATATATAGACTTAGGCTTAAAACATGCCGTTAGAGGGCAAAAAAACAAAACACCCCCCAAGCGTCCCCGTGAGAGGCGCGAACACCTCGCACGAAACCAATGTAACTCACAGGAACCCGGCGCATGGTCATGGGACCCCCTGTTTAATAATATGATGATAATTTGAAAATATCTACACCTAGGCTTGAAAACATACCGTTAGAGGGCGAAAACCCAAAATAACCCCAAACAACCCCGTGAGAGGTAAGAACAACTCACACGGGACCAACGTAACTCACAAGAACTGACCGCGTGGTGATGGGGGGCCCAGTTTGATAATATGATGATAATTTGAAAATATCTACAATTAGAATTAAAAACATGTCGTTAAAGGGAGAAAGCCCAAAGCACCCCCTAAAACGGCCCCGTTAGAGGTGTTGGTGCGAGGTCTTGGTGCCTCTTGCGGGACCGTTTGGGAGGTGCTTCAGGGTTTTTCCCCCTAACGGCATTTTTTAAGTCTAAGTCTAAATATTTTGAAATTAACGTTGTGTTCTAAAACTGGGTGTCCTGTGATTATCCAACAGCCAAAAATTAACAACAATCCAACAATCAATATTTATCCAATAGTCAAACCAAACAAAACCAATAATTATCCCATACTCCTTCTAACTTACTACCAGCAACAAGACAACAACCAATAATTATCCAACAGCCAAACCAAGCAAAACCAATAATTATCCCGTAGTTCCTTTTATCATCTAAAATATCTAAACAATAATGCATATCAATTATATAACTACTCCAGTTAAAGTAAAGAGTGTCTGATTCCTGCGATCCAAGAAGGCCATTAAATAGAGTCTTTTGAATGTGTGATGAGACCAAATTGATCTTGAAGCCCCCAACATATTCTTTTACATGTACATTTATTAATTAGTCTCTTTAATACAATCTTCATAAAATCAAGCAAATTTAACTTCATTTTATGAACATTGCATCAATGAAACTGATCAACAAATTTATATGTACAAGAACATGAGGAAATTGAGCTGGGTCAATTTGATTTAATCACAAACTCAAATGACTCTATTCTCAACCCGAGCATCTGGTGAAAGGAACAAAACATTCGACTAAGCATAACATATTATCGAAAGTTAACTTACATAAATCATATTAAACATTAGTAAAAGTAACTAAACATTTGTACATCAAAGTAAAACTCTAATACAATGTCAATATCACAATAGGATACAAATAAGATTGACAAGCATAACATAATATTTTGATACTCAATCTTCCTTTAAACCAACTAAAAGATCCTTCAAATTAAGGTTGTCATCAAGAGCTAACTGAAACTCTTTTGGAGCCTTTAAATCATCCACTTCAGTAGTTATACCCTTAAGTGCATGCACAACAATAGACCAATTGCCATCGTTTATGCACTTCGAGTAGAATACCTTCTTTACGTTCTGAAAGGCACAAATAAAAGGCTCGTCGACTATGCGATCTTTAATCTTCAGTTTTTACAAATCTACCATAATAAGTTTTGAGTCAGGATTAACTTTGCAAGCATTTATTGTATCCTCCATCTTTACCCAATCAGAATAGAATACGATTTCTATGAAATCCAAGTAATAAAGTTCTAGGATTTGTTGGATTATCCCATAATAGGTTAGCACTGTATTTTTTGGATTTTTATCGCTTTTGCTAGTGATACAGGTGGTCAAGGTAGAAATTAATATTCCACTATTTTGCATCAAAATATTTTCATCGTATGGATATGAAATGAAATCAAAACCGTTAGTGCGAAATTTCTTAAACTCTTTCGCACAAAAACTAGGGCCTTTTGCTAGGCGTACAAGCTTGGAAGAGACATCACCTCTTTTTAGAAGCTCCATTTATTAATAAATTTGTATCAGGGCACGTTTTTATCACACACGAATAAATAACCACGCACATAAGATGTGAAATTTACCTCCTTTGATACCCATTCCCTAAAATCAGTTGTCATGCCATTTCTAATTTGATCTTGAGTAATTTCATTCTCGTACTTCCTAGCGATAAATTGTAGAGTTTAGATCATAAAATATAAAAAAATATATAATCTAAGAAGAAGAATTCAGTAGATACTTATTATTTCCAGACTTTGACTTCATCTTGCGATTCGAAGACATAACGAGTTGCTTGCTCGTATTGTAGATTTATGAGTTTCACCTCTTTAGGGTTCCCAAACGGTAATTCATCCTCAAACTCGTCAAGTTCCTCGATAACTCATTCCCCACGAGGATTGAACCTCCTCACCTCTTATTCTGGCATATATTCCCTAGCGTATAACGATGATTCCATCGTTACGTATTCTTCAATAATTGACCCCCCAATATACAGTGTATTCTTTACGTAATCTTTGAAGGTTTTCATCAATTTCTCAAAAGGATAAATCCAATGATACCTAATGGGAACACATAACAAAGATTCATCGCATAAATGCACAAGAAGGTCGATGCTGATATCGAAGAACGACGGAGGAAAATATTTCTCTAATACACAAACTGCCTCGGCTAAAGTTAATTTTGCAGCTTTAATGTCCGCTTTGTTTACCATTTTTGCACAAAGTAGGGTAAAACACAAACTGATTTGCATAATTGCCCGACGGAGATTTTTGTGTTCAGAAAAGCAATACCAAAATAACAGAGGGATTAACTGGATGATTACATGCCAATCGTGAGACTTTAAATGTTTCAAGTCATTTGCTTGGTAGCTTACTACCCTACGTAAATTACCAGAATAATCGGTTGGTATCTTCAAGTTGAACAACGTATCTAAGAGGATCTTCTTCTCACTAGTAGTCAAAGTGAAACAGCCCGGGGGTAGAAATACTTCCTGTTGTAGGATCATTTTTTAACCACAATTTCTTCTTTATTTTCATATCCTGTAGATCTAAGCAAGCCTGATCTCCATCTTTGGAATGAGATCCATCCAGACATGTTCCTATCAGATGTTCTGCAACATTCTTCTCTGTGTGCATCACATCAACTACATGCCTTACACTAGTTACTTTCCAATACGGCAAATAAAAAAAATATTGATCGCCTGGACCACTTTTTCACTTTATTAGGGTCATTCGGTAACCCCTAGCTTTATACTTCAGGTTTACAATCTGGGGGTGTTTGCTTATGTACCTATTACCCACAGTCGTAGTTGCTACCTTATCCTTGATCTGCTGACCAGAAAGTCGAGCCGGTGGTGTTCTGTGCTCATAACCTACAGGTAAAATTTAGACTTGTCGTTCCTAAAAGGGTGACTAGTCGGTAGAAATCTACGATGACCCGTGTAACTCATCTTACCACTATGTTTTAGCCAACTGACTTCAGTTTCCTCCCCACATATGGGACATCCATAATAACCATGAACATTACAACGTGATAAGGTCCCATAAGCTGGAAGGTCGTGGATCACCCAGATCACCATTGCTTTAAGTGTGAACTCTTCACCTTTATGAGAGTCAAACACCGTCACGCATTTATCCCACAACTCTTTAAGGTCTTCAATTAATAGTGCTAAGAATATATCAATATCATCACTGGGAGCCTTCGGCCCGGGTATCAATAAAGATAACAATGTGAACTCATTTCTCATGCATAGTGTCGGAGGGAGACTTAAAGGCCCCATGAGAACTGGCCAATAACTCTGACTATTACTTAAATTATCGAAAGGGTTAAACCCATAGCTTGAGATTATAAGACGAAGATTTCGCGATTCCTTTCCAAATTCATGGTGTTGTGCATTTGAAATTTGTCAGATGGGTGAATCAACTATATGACACGTCAGATTTCCACCCACCTCGCACTGAGCGTACTATGTCATTGCGTCCGCTATCCACGATATAGTAAAAAACCTTTTTAATCGTGGCCCGAGTGGAAAATACTTCAAAACCTTTGGTGGGACTTGAGAGCACTTGTGATTTTTTATAGCTTTGTCCTTTCCATTCTCACAAACCACATATCTAGGCTCACTGCATACAGGTCATTCATCCTACTCTTCGTGCTCGTTGCGGTATAATATGCAATCATACTTTCATGCATGAATAGATTTGTATTTTAAACCCAAACCCTTCAAGATCTTCTTCATGGTAGGATAGTTATCTAGTAACGTGTTCTCTTTTGGGAGAATATCTTTAACCCACTTATAAATTTTGGTTACGTTGTTCCCAGACAAACCAAATTAACTCTTCAAATTATCCAAACCAATCATTGCATATAATACCGAGTGATCTTCATCGCAATCTTTATACAACGATCCAGCTGCATCGCTTTCAATCGTATGTATTCTCGATCTCCTGGAAGTTTAACATAAAAAAATTCATTTAGCTGGCCATAGTGTACATTATCCGTATCCATAGGTTGGTAGTTTTGAGGGTTGTGGAGTCCATATGCATCATCTATTAAGTCAGTTATTAAACGATGTGTTGGTTAATCATGTACCACTTTCACTCGTGGGGGTTCTTTACGCGGTCGGGTACCGACAATTCTTTCGGATGATGAGGTATATGTTTTTCATCATGGTATGTCCATATTTTATAGTCTTGATATACTCCCCATTGTATTCAATGCAACTCAACGTATTCTAATGACTTATATTTTTCGTTCTCACAACGGGTGCACTGACACGGAATCTTGTCACTTTTAAGATTTTTGAAAGCGTGTTTAACAAATTCTTGAACGCCATTTACATGATTAATTGAAATTTGGTCAGTCTCTCCCACCCACTATTCATATAGTGAGAAATCCATGTAATAATCTATAAATTTCAGCCCTATGGATATAGGTTAAAAAATATTATTACAACTAAAACAAAAATAATATTCTTACAACTGAAGCAATAAAAAAATATTATTAAAACTAAAAGAAAACCAATATTCCTAAACTGAAAGAAAACCAATATTCTTACAACAGAAACAAAAAAAAAATGTTATTACAACTAAAACAAAAAAAATAATTACAATTGAAACAAAAAAAAAATATCATTTGATCTTTTCTAACAGATAAATTGGCCAAGCAAGAAAATAGTCTTTATAATTCCTCAATTCCATCCCATCCTCGCCTTCAGTGAACACGAGTACATCTCCTCAGTCGTTGTATATTTCATTGACCATTATTTGAGCCTCACTCGTCTCCAATGGTCGGTTGTGTACTTTAGTTTCGATAACCTTGGAGATGAGTGTGCACACCCCAGCAAACCTCTTATTGCTCAGATCTTTGATAGAGTGCTTTTCGCCATAGTCACCGTGAGTTGTTGATGATAATCCAAGTCCCGTGATAGGCGGAGCCATAAGGAATGGGAATCTTGGATGAGGGAGCATTTGGGAATGAAATGTTGGATGAGGAGGCATTTGGGAGGATAATATCGGATGAGGCGGAATTTGGGAGTGGAATGTTGGAGGCGACATTTGGGAAGGGAAACTTATTCTCCCTTTGGACCAACATTTTCTACGTCGCCTCATTCTCCAAAAACTTAATCCACTGCTCCACCGGAATTTCAACATTTGGATACACTCTCTCTTTCAAAGATAAAATATCGGAGCTCGCTGCCTCCTTAGAGAAATGTTTCTTCCAAAGGTTTCTCATGTATGTCCTCAATGATTCAGCAACCCGAGATAGGACCTTATTCTTGGAACGATCGAGAAATGAGAAATATTTGGAGAGTTGATTGTATATATCATCCTTGACGGCTTAATCAACCAAGTTCCTGTTGTCTGGTCCACCAACCCCCGTGTTCATTTTTCCCAAGGCCAACCACCAGGATTTAAAGTTCAGTATGTCCTTCCTATCACCCACTAAGTTATTCTCGAGAAGGGAGAACCCAATGGGCTTCTTTTGGATTGAGCGGGAGGCATCGACATCATTGGATGGGGGTGGTGGAGCAATAGGAGTGCTGGATGAGGGTGCCGAAGCAGTTGGACTTGGTGAGGAGGGAACCATTGGTGGAGTTGTGTATTTATCACCAATTGGTGTTGGGAATTCGGGTTGCGCACAAGATGGTGAACCTCCTTACGGTGTCCCCTCGGCACTTTGTTCCCTTGGGTTGTTTCCTCCCGATATTATCACAAAAATGAAAAACCATAAGTGACTAAAAAATTATAATAAGAAAATATAATTAATTAATCAAGTTTACGACTATATATATATACCTTTTCAAAGTACGACTTTATAATAAGTTCAATGTGCCTGATCTCCATCCATTCGGTATTAGTTTTTAAGAACCTATGAATTTTTTCACGTGGCTATCTAGGAGGAAGGGTATCTATGATCGATGTGTAGATATCTATGACATGAACTCGGAATCCCATCATTTTTCAACTTGTTGGCAAGATTCAATTTAGCATGTATATGGTGTGAGACATCACAGTATATGTCAATGCTCTCTGTACGCAGTTGTATCCATAATGGGTGGATTTTTTTTCTGCCTTCTCCAACAACGTAACCAGGGCTACACCAGGATTGTGCGTGTGAAATATATTTTGCATAACGTCATCTTAGTTTTCTGGTAGGGAAAATAGAATACGATCAAAAAGGTAATCGTGCCGAAAATTAACTCCACGATTTACAAGGTAGTTAAATTGTTCGATCCTTTTATTTCCATACCTATAAATATGAGTACCCTCTATATGACGCTCAGTAATAAATGAGTTATGTGTGCGGTCTAATTGCAACCTCTCCAACTCTTGTTGCCAGTGATTATCACCGTGCCTCATTTTTCCTGAGAAAAATATATGAGGGCGTGAATATGAGTCATGCGGTTAAGGTATAAGGGTATATTGGTTTGATTAGGGTTTCCATAATAAATAAAGGATTTTGAGTATCTCAGTTTGATTAGGGTGCGGAACCTAAAATACTCAATTAATTTCAAACTCTAAATAAACACGAAGCTCTAAATGATAATACCCTTAAATAATGCAATTTATTTTAATCCCCAAGTAACCATATTATGTCAATACTAATAATACTCAGTTAATTTCAAACTCTAAATAAATTTCAAGCCCTAAATGACAATACCCTTAAATTTTGCAATTTATTTTAATACCTAAGTAACCACATTCAGTCAATACTAATAATGACAATACCTTTAAATGATGCAGTTAATTTCAAACTCTGAATAACAATTCCCTATTAATGTTAATAATACCCAATAAATACCCAATAAATAATGCAATAAATTTCAACTCCTAAATTTAACATCCCTTTTCTTGAAAAAAAAATTATACACACACATATTCACATATATACAAACACATACACAGATATACACACACATATACAGATGTACACACACATACACATATATACACACACATTCACACACATATACATACGCATATACACACATACACACTCATACACATAAATACACACATATACATTAGGGTTTAACACAGAAAGAAAAAATTTAGGGTTTACCTTTGAGATTGAGAGATAGATTGAGATTGAGATTTAGAATGCCAATGGCCAAAATTAGGGTTTGAGATTGAGAATCTCCAAAAGAGATAGATAGATAGATAGATAGATAGATAGATAGATAGATAGATAGATAGATAGATAGATAGATAGATAGATAGATAGATAGATAGATAGATAGATAGATAGATAGATAGATAGATAGATAGATAGATAGATAGATAGATAGATCGATAGATGGATGGATGGATGGATGGATGGATGGATGGATGGATGGGTGGGTGGGTGGGTGGGTGGGTGGGTGGGTGGGTGGATAGATAGATAGATAGATAGATAGATAGATAGATAGATAGATAGATAGATAGATAGATAGATAGATAGATAGATAGATAGATAGATAGATAGATAGATAGATAGATAGATAGATAGATAGAGAGAGAGAGAGAGAGAGAGAGAGAGAGAGAGAGAGAGAGAGAGAGAGAGAGAGAGAGAGAGAGATTGTCGCGGGAAGATATGAATAGAAGTCAGGCGATTTTATTATATGGACAGTGGTTACGGCCTTGAGCCGTGATCCATTTCCATGACCCTTAAATTTTTCCACATCAACGTGTAGGCAACCATGTGGTCATGACCCAAAGCCGTGACCCACACGCATGAATAAATTGATATGGTCACGGACCAAAGCCGTTACCCATTTGGTATGCATTGTGCCCTTAGTCAAGGCCCAAGTCTGTGATCCATCCGTGATCAAACTTGGAGGGAAATTTGGCTCCATGATGGTCATGGTGTGGTCAAAGCTATAGGTCGTAACTCACACGGGTTAGGGATTTGGACCGTGACCACTTCCAAGAGCATCCATGACCACAGTGGGTCATGGATATGGTGACACCAAAGTTGATATGACCACGGCATTGGGCCGTGACCAGCTGGTCACGACTTTGGACCGTGACCCCTGTGGGTGACCATTCGCAGGATTTGGCGTAGTGGTTGCGAGACATCATAGTCTTGGTTAATGCTCTCTTTATGTAGTTGTAACCACAATGGGTGAATATTTTTTTCTGCCTTCTCTAACAGCATAAGGAACGTCAGGGCTACGTCGGGATTATGTAAGCGAAATATATTCTCTAATGCCTCATCCCAACTTCTAGTATGGAAAATAGTATACGATCAAACATATACACTTGCGAGAGATGAAATCCACGATTTGCAAGGTACTTAAACTATTCGATCTTCTTGTTTCAATACTTGTAAATAGGAGTATCCTCTATATGATGTGCATTAATAAAAGAGGTATAAGTGTGGTAGAATTGTAACAACTTGTACTATTATTGCCAGTGATTATCATTGTGCCTCATTTTTCCTGCGAAAAATATATAAGGGTGCGAATATGAAACCTAAAAGTAAGTTTTATAATTAATCATTAACTAGTTATTATTTTTCAACCGATTCAATTTAAATTTATCTTTTTTTATTTAATCCTAGCATTGTTATGCATCCTTCCGAGTAGAAAACACATGTAAGTATGTGTGTGTGTGTGTGTGCGCGCGCGCACGCGTGCGCGTATGTGTTATATAAGTGCATATGTTTGCTCATTACTTCTATTACTATTACTACCATTTTCATTTTCAATTCCCTTTATTTTCGCACTAAAACAAATATTTTCCTTAAAACTTTGCTTTGAAATGAGTCTTAAACTCATTCTCATATTAGGTGGGTTTCATCTAGGTTATTTCTTTTATTAGGGTATTGGATAAAAATTGAGATTTGATCATCTAGGTTATTTCTCTAAGCATTAAAATTGTCATTTGGTAGACTGATTATAGATTATAATGATGTGTTAATAACAGTTGAAAAAATGACAACAAAATGAAAGGAGAAATAGATAGAGACTTCTACTATTACTATTTTGCTAGAGGAGTGTGAAGTGTACAATAATAATCCATCTTTCACCCTTTCCATAACCAACTAATTCACACACACACACACACACACACAAATTCAATACATTAGGCCATGATGTTCAACAAGCTATAATAAACATTCTTTACTATTCCAAAATATAGCGAAATAAAACCATCACGTAGTTTATATAATTTAATTGGAAATATACCTAAAATATAAATTCAGACCCCAACACCATCCCCACCCCCCGCTGGAAAAAAAAAACTAGACATTCAGTTTTAGTTTGGATTTGAAAACACCCATAAATACTCACAGACTAATTCATATTACGTTTTAACTTAATTTCGAATTCTAGAATACTAAGCACAAACAACGATAGTTGCTTTTTTCACCCAATTATATAACAAATCGTGAATTATAATTTTTAAAATAACTAATATCATAAATTGTGAGTGTGCGCAATTAAATAACTTAAATGCATATAAGTTTTTTGACGTAAATGAGTGTCAAATGGGTAATAAGATGAAGATCTCTTGTTCAACTCTCTTTATTAAATCTCAAAAAGGTAGAGTACCTCAAATGAGGCTACAAGATGAGTATTTATAGGGGAAGGTAGCTTATGCTCCAAGCAATGATCTAATTACAAATGTACCCTTAAGAGCCTTTACTACTCCCACCTCTAAATATTAAGCAAGCAAAAACAAGAAAATACAATCAAATAGAGAAAATAAAAGAAAATAACAAAAATAACCACAATCCACATCATTCTCCCCCCCCCCCCCCAACGAAAAGAGTTCAACCTCAAACTCAAAAGGGAATACCCTCAGTGTCACCTCCAAAATAGTGATAAGAGCATGTTGGGGGGGGGGGGGGGGGACCTCATTTGTCTCGTCCAATTACTCAGGTCCTCCAGAAGCAAGTAGGGTACGGCGATGTGGAAATGAGCACTCTGAAGCCTTGTGTCCAACTACCCCATAGTTGTAACACTTGAAGGTCACCGGGTGGGAAGAGGGCGGGAAGAGGGGCAGTAGTAGTTGGCATCGCTATCGTAGTAGTAAGAATAGGAGTGCTGGAGGGAGCATGTGGTGCAAAAGTAGTAGGGGGCGTACACAAGCAGGGGGAGCTGTCTGATGAAAGGCCTTCACCTCTGTGGCATACTTCTACCACCTCTGCAAATGCGGTAATGTCACAAAAAATAAGGTCCCTATGAATGTACCTCTACATGTCATGGATGTAGAGGCTAATCCTCTGCTCCTCTATCTTTCCAAAATGAGCACGGGTGCAAAAAATCTGAAACTGTTTTGTATAGTACAAACACAAGAGTCTTGTTTGAGAGCCTGGACATGGAGAAAGAGGTCTCGCTCATAGGTAGAAGAAATAAAAGTAGCCATCATCTCTGTACATAAGTCGTCCCATGACTGAATAGGTGGTTATCCTGCAATGCTTCGACGCTGCTCCAAATCGTGCCACCACACACTCGCATAATCCTGAAATTTGATCGCCGCCAAAAGGACACAAAGGCGACCGCTCAACCGTTTATACTCAAAGATGCGCCCCATAGTAGCGAGTCGGTCAATCACAGCATCCGACTGAGTATGACCATCAAACATCGGCACATCCACACGAATGCCTCCCTACATGCTCCTAAAAAGCATCTATAAGTCCATGTGGTCAATGGAGTCTCCTCCCTAAAAGCCTATGCACTACACCAAAACTGGGCTAATGGTCACGGTCCAAATCCTTGACCAGGCACTATGGGTCATGGATTTGGTTCATGACCAAATTAGGTGGTCACGGCCCAAATCCCTGATCCAAATCCTAGTCACGGACCTATAATAGTCATAGATGTGGTCACGGCCCATATCCCTGATGAGGTTTGTAAGAGTGGTCACGGCCCAGGGTCGTGACCATAACCCAATTAAATACCCTTGTGGTCATGGCTATTGACCGTGACCCTATTTCTGTGAAATTCTTGGTTGTCACGACTTTAGATCGTGACTATTGGGTCGTGTACATAAATATTTATCACGGCTATGGGTCGTGACTATACATATTGTGTATTGAACAATGGTCACGGCTTTGGGCCGTCACCAGTTATAATAATATTAAAAAAAATCCTCGAATCGGGACACTAATCGGTCAGTTGTTGCAAGTGCTCGATGAGATCCCATGCTCTCAAATCAGGCTCGAGGAGGTACCGTGCTCTCAAATCGGGGGGTCCCTTGACCACACGGATACGGGACCAATGTAGGCAACCTGAAATATAGGTCGTACTCTCAAACCGAGGGTCCCGTGACCACGCGGTCGGTTCAAGCGGGCTACGTTGGTCCCGTGCGAGGTGTTGGCGCTGCCTTGGGGCCGTTTTGGTGGCATTTTGTGGTTTCGTCCTTTGACGGCGCATTTTCAATCCTAAGTCTGGATATTCTCTATTTTGGGTCGTGCTCTCAAACCGGGGGTCCCGTAACCATGGGGTCGGTTCATGCGGGCTACTTTGGTCCCATGAGAAGTGTTGGCGCCGCCCATGGGGCCGTTTGGGTCGCGTTGGGTGGTTTCGCTCTTTGACGACACATTTTCAAGCCTAAGTCTGGATATTCTCTGTTTTAGGCCGTGCTCTCAAATCGGGGGTCCCATGACCATGGAGTTGATTTTTATGGGCCACGTTGGTCCTATATGAGGTGTTGGCGCCACCCATAGGGCCGTTTGGGTCGCATTGCATGGTTTCGTCCTATGACGACATGTTTTTAAGCCTAAGTCTGGTTATTCTCTATTTTGGGTCGCACTCTCAAACCGAGGGTCCCGTGACCACGTGATCGATTTGTACGGGCTACGTTGGTCCAGTTCGAGGTGTTGGCACCATCCACGGGGTCGTTTGTGTGGCATTTCATGGTTTCACCTTTGATGGCACGTTTTCAAGCCTAAGTCTGGATATTCTCTGTTTTGGACCGTGCTCTCAAACTAGGGGTCCCATGACCACAGGGTCAGTTCGTACGGGCTACGTTGGTCGCGTACGAGGTGTTGGCACCACCCATGGGGCCGTTTGGGTCGCGTTGCGTGGTTTCGTCCTATGACGACATGTTTTTAAGCCTAAGTATGGATATTCTCTGTTTTGGGTCGTGCTCTCAAACCGGGGGTCCCGTGACCACGCGGTCAGTTCGTGCAGACTACGTTGGTCCCGTGTGAGGTGTTGGCACCACCCACAGGGTCATTTGGGTTGCTTTGCATGATTTTGCCCTATGACGGCACTCTTTTAAGCCTAAGTCTGGATATTCTCTGTTTTGGGCCATCCTCTCAAATCGGGGGTCCCGTGACAACATTTCAAACGGTTGGTTCATTTCACATTTCAATATTAGGGTTTGTTTTATTTTATATATTTTCACATTTCAGACTCATTAGGGTATTTTAACCCCTATGCAAGAAAATAGATGTTAATTTTCATACATATTAGGGAATTTTAAATAGAGTAACATGTATTTAATTTGGGTATTTTTCACATTTCAATATTAGGGTTTGTCTTATTTTATATATTTTCACATTTCAGACTCATTTGGGTATTTTAACCCCACGCATACATACATACACATAAGCACACATAGTACATACAAATTAAATGAGTAAACACACACACACACACACACACACACACACACACATATACACACATACGCACACACATACACAGATTATATATTCGCATATACACACATACATATCCCACACATACACACAGTACGCACACACATACACAAATAATCAAATGCAAAATACAAAAAACTAGGGTTTAAGAGTACCTTTGAGATTAAAAGAGAGGGGAACCGAAAATTTGGAGGAAATCGCGTCGGAGAGAGGGAGAGAAATATTTAGAGGGTTATGAAATTTTTGGGGGAAATGAAAAATAGACCTGGAATTTTTAAGTATAAAGACAATGGTCACGACTTTGGGCCGTGACCCCATGACGTGACTCCTTTATTTTTTACACGTCGGCGTGGAAATGAGGACACGATCACGGCCTAGAGCCGTGATCACATAAATTTACTAATCACGGACTTAAGTCGTGACCATCTCGTTGTGAACTTTGGTACTGGGTCACGGATATCGACCATGACTCGACCCTGACCAAAATTGGAGGAAAGATTGTCGCCATAATAGTCATGGCTGGGTCAGGGTCTAAAGCCGTGACCTTATTGAGTCAGGGTCGAGATCCGTGGCCAAGTACAAGACCACGCGTGACCATGCAGAGGCATGGATTTAGTTATGCCTATTTGGTCCATGGTCACGGCTTTGGGCCGTGACCACCTGGTCGCGGCTTAGAGTCGTGACTCCCTATCCGTGACCATTTTCGGAATTTGGTGTAGTGATGTCATTCGCATCGATCTCATCATCGTCTAGCATAGGATCTTCAATCGGGGCCCTACGGTGCTACCTCCGAGGTGGTGGACAAATAGGGACTGGAGCAGGAGGTGAAGTCTCAAGCAGAGCGGGAGGTGGAATGTATGGTGGGATCACAGTCACAGTAGGAGCAGGAGGTGGTGCTGAAATCATGGGTTATCTCAAGGGGCACTGATCCATTTGGTGTCCTTTCTGATAGCAAAGAAAATGGTTCCTCTCAGAAACAGGCACATAAGAGGTGACCTTTGGACCCAAATAGACAAAAGGAGACATATCAGTGCGTCGGTCCATCTAGGGAGGGGGCTCAAACTCTAGGAGCAACTGGGGTCCAGGAAAAATGGGTCCATCATACTGAGGGTGTCCTAGTCAATCCTACACTCGCTCAATTGTATCAACGAGAGCGAAGTGTGTAGAAAGGACATACCAAATTGAGTGAGGGTGAGGGACATATCCCTGATGTCTAGGAGGGGGAAAGGATGTATGGACTAGAGGTGGACGGAAGCGTTATGGAAGAAGTATGGGGTTGGGGGTGTGGGTTAATATATGTGGGTAGGGATGTGGAATGGAGGGAAAACAATGGGTGTGTTATGGTTCATGGCAAAGATGTGGGTCGTACTGGGAGGTAATAGGGTTGGGGTTTAGGGTTTAGGGAGCTAAATTTGTGGGGAGGACTCAAGGTGGTAGGAGGTGCAAAGATGGAGGTTGGTGGTCAACAAAATTTGAATCGGGTGGTGGTGGAGGGGTTTATATGGTTAGAGGATAGGGTTTATTATTTGTGGGAGGGATTGAAAATTAGTAGGGGGAACCCTAGAAGGGTGATTTCTTGGGTCTGGGATGAGGATTTCAGGAGGAGGATTTGGATTTTGGGTAAAGTTAGGGTTCAAGATTTGGGCGGAAATGTTTGAAGAAGAAAAGGTGGGTTATGTGCCTCTTGGGAGGGAAGATATATTTTCGCAACCCACGGGCGGTACGGGAGGGGTTAGCTAACCCTTGTCGGGATTGGAGAAACTTTTTTTGTGCTAAAAGGGTGGAATGAGTAGAGGTGGATGCATGGGGGTCAGGGTTTTGATCTGGAGTGAGAGCGGTGTGAGGGCATCTCGTGGTGGAGTCCGGTGATGGAAGACGAGCATCAAAGGCATCCATTCGGACCTCAAATCGATCGGTGCGAACTTCCACTGGGGCATATCTTCTCTTCGGGACAATTTTTCGTCATCTACAATTTTTTTATGTTTTTTTTAACAACGGTGGATCCAACGAGGCTCTGATACCAATGGATGTAAATGAGATTCAAATGAGAAATAAGATGAAGATAACTCTCATCTCAACTCTCTCTATTAAATCTCAAAAAGGTAGAATACCTCAAATGAGGCTACAATATGAGTATTTATTAGGGGGAGGTAGATTAGGCTCCAAGCAATAAACTAATTACATATATACCCCTAAGAGTATTTACTATTCCCACCTATAAATACTCAGCTAAAAAGGAAAATACAACCAAATAAAGAAAATGGCAAATATGCTATAAAATGTGAAAATAACAAAAATGATCACAAACCACGTCATTTTCACTCTGATTTGTTGCACCCATTTAAATCCTAAATCAGGAGTTGGATGGTGAGTGCAAAAACCAAGAATTGTATTTTGGGTGATTAGTGATTTTTTGCACCCAATTAAATAACACTTAACATGAAAACATGGCATGCCATAAATAGCACCACTCACATTAGTTATAATTGTGAAATAACTTTGTGTCAAAAATCACAAAACAAATGCAATTTATTCGATCAATTTTATGTCGTGTCATCGTCTTATAGTATCATATTACAATGTCGTTCACCACTAATTTGTGGTTTAAGTTAACACAAAGATTTGAATACACTCACATACAGTAATTCAGTAAACAATATACACACATTTAACAAAATACACAACTTATACACACATATGCACTAATTAGTGGTAAAAAATACACACAAGTAGACACGGAAATATATGCACATAGACACCCAAATACACAAGCATAACAAAATAATGTTGACCGGAGTAAAGATAGGGAGAGTACTTGAGAGAGATGTGGTGGTTGGAGGAGATATAGATGTTATGGTCGGAGGAGAGAGAGATGTTATGGCCAAAGGAGAAAGAGATCGGGAAGATGTTTAAAGAGAGAGAGACAGAGAGTTTTCCTGAAATGTGAAAATGGATTAGGGTGTTTATATGTACAGATTGTGGTCAGTGTCCTAGGCCGGCCATGACCATGTTGTATGGCGTGTAAAAAATAAGTGGTTCATGGCCTAGGACTGTCACCACCGCCGTGACTATTTCAAAATGGTCATGTCCCAGGGTTATAAGAAAACTTAAATTAACCCCTTACATTTTTCACGCACCTGGTCACGGTCCGGGGCTGTGAACCATTTTGGAGGGATTTTTAGCGGGCGTTTGGCGCCCAAATGGTCACGTGTTGGTCACGAACCATAGTCATGACCCCCATGGTCATGGTCTGTGGCCATGACCACATCCATTGAATGTTACCCTTTGTCTTCGTCACGACGTGTGTCACGCGCTTTTTTTCTTTGGTCACGATCATCGGTTATGACCACATCCATTGGATGCCAACCTTTGACTTGGTCATGACCTGGGTCACACGGTTTTTAGCTTTAATCACGGTCCTGGGCCATGACCACCTGGTCATAGTTCGTGTCCCACCTGTCGTGACCATTCTTGATTTATGGTGTAGTGAAGTGAGAGTTATTTGGTGGTAAGGTTGATGAAATTTTTTGTGCGTTAACACCATCCACATATTTGAACATAGACTTTATCTTCCTTGGTCATATTTGGCTAATAATATCCTTGAGTTAGTGCTCTTTTAGTTATGCTTCTTTTCCTAGGGTTCCCCCACATATCCCTTCATGCAAACTTCTTAGGACCCTGGTCACGGCCTGGGACCATAACCCACTTTGGAGGGAGTTTGGCACCCATTTAGTCACGGATTGGTCACGAACCATGGTCGTGACCCCCATCATCATGGTCTATGGTCGTGACCACATCCATTGGATGTTACCCTTTGTCTTGTTCACAACCACTGTCACGTGATTTTTTGCTTTGATCACGGTCCTGGATAATGACCACATCCATTCGATGTCACCCTTTGACTTGGTCACAACCACTGTCATGAGATTTTTAGCTCTGGTCACGATCCCGGACCTTGGCTACCTGGTCATGGTTCGTGACCCACCTACCGTAACCCTTATCAATTTATGGTGTAATGCGGTGAGAGTTCTTCGGCTGGAAGGTTGATGAAATTTGTTGTGCATTGACACCAATCACATCTTCAAACATAACCTTCGACGTCCTTAGTCATGGTCGCTATTAATATCCTTGAGTTAATTCCCTTTGGGTTAAGTTTCTTTTCTTGGGTTCCCTCTGCATATCCCTTCGTGCAAACTTCTTAGGACCCTGGTTACCTCCGTTGGGTGAAAGAAACGAAGGATCAGTGGCATATATCCTCTTCTATACAAGACTCTTTCGTAGAGTATGTACTTAGCAACCTTTTACCATATCTTCTTTGCTTTCGTACGATCGTTTGGAGGTGTCCCATCCTTAATATATTTCACAAACTTATCCATCTAGCTTGGCCCTTGGTTCGCCACGTTGACCTCTATTTTCTCATCTAGCTTAATGCTAGGGTGGTTCAGAAACTCCACGAGAGGATTCTCTTTATCTGATGATGTTAGTCTGGAAAAGTGGTTGGCTTTAGCATTCTACTGTCTTGGTATGTGGTAGGTTATGAATGCCTTTAGGCAGCTTACCAACTTTGGAACCGATTTAGGTAGGTCGACATCTTCTTCCCCTTAGCCTCATACTCCCTTACCTTGGAATCATTAAAAAATTCAACCTAGTCAGCTTTGAAGGATAATATTAATCGTATTTTGGCAACCACTGCCTTATATTCAACTTCGTTATTGGATGCTTGGAAATTGAACCTCGGATCATATTCTACGCTTAAACCGTCTAGAGTATTGATGATAAGCCTTGTTCAGCTCCCAGTCTTATTGGATAAACCATCCACACGGACGACCCAAATTAGTTATTGAGCATTCTACCTCTAGATGGATTCATTCTCATCTATGTTAGTAAATTTGTCTAGGAAATCTACAATAGCTTGCCCCTTCAGAGGTACTCGCGGATTGTATTAAATATCAAAACTCCCCTAGCTCCACTTACCACTTTATTAGACGATTAGAGGCCTCATGTCAATCGGTGAAGGACGCATCTAATAGGGTTGTCATTAAGGACGACTAAAGTGTGGGATTGGAAATACAGCCTCTACTGTAAAGCAAATACTATGAGTACGAATGTTATCTTTTCGATCTTAGTATACCTAGACTCCGCCCCTCTGAATGATCGATTCACGTAATACATCGATTGTTGTATAATGTTTTTATCTTTTATAAGGGTTAAGATGATAGACAAGGATGGAAACAACCAAATAAAGATATAACTCCTCAGCTGGAACTATCTTGGAGAGGAGTGGGACTTCGGCTAGGTATGTCTTCAGCTCTTAGAAGGCTTGTTCGCATTTATCCGTCCAGATAAAATCTTTTTTTAGTGTTTGGAAGAATGGATAACACTTGTTCATCATTTTGCTGACGAACCTGTTCAAAGCCATGACTCGTCCAGTCGACAATTATACCTCCTTAACTGTCTTAGGACTTCACATGTTAAAAACCCCTTATATCTTCTCGAGTTTTTACTCTATGCCCATGCAGGTAGCCATGAAACCTAAAAACTTTCTGGCGGACACCATGAATACACATTTTTTTGGATCCAACTTCATTATGTACTTATTGAGGATCGAAAACATCTCCTTTAGATTGTTAATGTGTTCTTCTTACTTCAAACTATTGACTAACATGCCATTTACATACACCTCCATATATATCCCTATATTCTTTTCAAACATGGTCTTGACAAGTCTCTAATATGTTACTTTGGCATTCTTTATCCTAAAGGGCATTACCTTATAAACATAAGTTTTTTGGTTAGTTATGAACGATGTTTTCTCCTCGTCGGATAGGTGCATTTGGATTTAATTGTAACCAGAGTACGCATCCACGAATGATAGCATCTCATGACCACCTGTTCAGGTCCAAATTTTAGGTTTGGCCTTGTTCAAGTCCAAATAGTCCATGCATCGCTTCGATTTTTTGTTCGGATTTCTCACCATCACAACATTGGATAACCATTCAGGGTACCTAACCTCCCGAACGAACTGGGTGTCAAGTAACATTGTCATCTCAGTATGTGTTGCATGGTTCCTCTCTGGGGCGAAGCCCTCTTCTTCTTCCTTACTAGGCGTCTCGCCAGATTAACTTTCAAATGGTGAGTCATCACTAAAGCATCTATACCTGGCATATCTTCATGACTCCATGCAAAGGTGTCGTGGTGCTTTTGCAAAAAGGCCAACAATTCTTCCATCATTCGATCGATCAAAAGAGATCCTACATATACCAATTGTTTCGGTCGTGTATCATACATCAGAATTTGGATCAGATCCTTAATCGGCGATCCACTAGTTGGTTCTTCTCTTAGATCCCGCCCATCGATGCGGGGAAATTCATTCTTTTTCTTCTTCTTCAATGATGTGAAATAAAAAAAATCCTAGCAGGGGACTGGCTTCCGCGTACCTTTTTGTTCCATTCAGTGTTGGAAGATGAAGAGTTAGGTATTTAATTGATAGTACTGCATCCAGTCGGCTCAATGATGTCCGCCCTATCAAGACGTTATATATTAACGGTTATCTTACTATCAGCAATTTCACTTGAAATGTGGTGGACTTTGGGTTTTTCCCCATGGTGAAGGTAGGTCAATCGCTCTTTCGGGGTATACCTGTTCCACTGAAAAGACTAGAAATGGTCCTTTCACTGGCCTTCTAAACACTTAAGCTATCTGGACCGTAGAAGAGAGTGCAGTTGGAGGTGCTGGAGGAGGGGGGACTATATCTTCTACATTTTGATCTAGTTGTGAATAGAGGGACTCTTTCTCTTCCACAAGGTCATGGATGTAGCATGTCCAGGATTTGGGCTAGTTGTGAATAGAGGGACTCTTTCTGTTCCACAAGGTCATGGATGTCCTGGTAACTGTTGCCTATTCATGGCTTAGAACTTGTCATTCCCACAGACGACGTCAATTATGTTAAGGTGAAAATTCGAACACACAACACAACACTAATGAGTGCAAATACAAGTAGTTAATAGGAATGCAAGGTGAACACGGTATGTACATGGTTCGGCCTTGATGACCTACGTATATGGGGTAAAGGGAGAGAGTGAGTAATTTTATTAGTGATTACATGCAACCAGCCAAGTTCTTTCCTTTTACCAGTCAACTGAGTCTTTCTTCCAATCACTTGATCGTCCGTCAGAGGGGCAGAGGGGTGTCCTAATCACTTGATTGTTCATTGGATGGGAGAGAGGTTGAAAGAGTTGGCGCTTGCGTTCAAATAAGAAATAATATAATAAACACCAATTTTAACCCAAATTAACCCTAAGCATGCAACTCGGTGTGATTGAAACAATATGAAATCATGCACAAGATATTCAACACACAAAGTTTAAGGAAAAATCCCCCACAGGGGCAAAACCATTTGTATATCACTATAATTTGTAAAATACGGTTTACAATCGGATTACAATGAAATACAGGTTGACTAAGAATTACCCTCGGGTATCGGATTCTGTAGTCGCGGCTGGAAGAAAATCCCTTTCCAGTAGGGCTTGCGGCTGGAACTATCCCTGTCCAGTAGGGCTGCAATGAAGAGGAAGAAACGGTCCACTTCACAAAGGGTTGAACAACATCAATGGTGTTCTTTGGGTTACCAAATTTGATTCACAAAGATACGGAAGATGTGTGAATCTAAAAACCTAGAATCATAGGACTCAATAGGTGAAGACTTTAGGGTTGATATGCTCTGAAAATCGTGTATAAGTCTTGTGAAAACCAACTGCTGATCGTGGTTTAAATAAGGGATCGAAACCCTTCAAAATCGGCTGCACGATCTGGCAGTGATTATCCTCACCGGATCGGTCCGGTCGATTAGGCGGATCGGTCCGGGTAAGTCGGATCGGTTCTTTTTCTGGAACCGGATCGGTCTGGTTGGCATCGGATCGGTCCGGGACTTTTGCCTTCATCGGTTCGCTATGGATCCGGTGGCTACTGGAGTCTGACAAAACGGATCGGTCCGGTAGATGGTCGGATCGGTCCGATAAACCGGATCGGTTCTTTTTCTGGACCGGATCGGTCCGGCCAGGTCTGATTCCCAAATTCTTTCTTCTTTTGATCTTCGGATTTTGTTGATGACGATGTGATCTTTTCAACCAACAATCTTGTAACGGCGTATGACATAACATATACATAAAGATGGACAAATTGTCCTTACAAATCTCCCCCTATGTCTATGCCGGAACAAACATAAAAAAAATCCGAATTATCAAATATGAAATTTCCTATACAAATCTACCCTTCCATGAACCCAAAACTGAAAGAGTACAAGTGAATAAGACTGCATCGTTTGTTCTTCAATTCTTCAGGAATCTTCACGCTTTTCTCATCAGGGTATGTATCATGGGATTATCAAGGATGTACCTACACACATGAGATAAAGCAAATACCAAGTGACGTATCGAGTTTTGAAATGAGATAAACATATATATATCAATGTAAGATGATATTCTCAGAATTTCAAAAACTCAAAAACTCCCCCATAATCAGATAATTCATTCTCCCCCTTTTTATGATGTCCCCAAATAGACAAAAGAGAAAAAAAATCAAGCAATCAAGAACTGGGATGTCACAAGGCATAAAATCACACCATGAATGAACATAAAACAACCAAGTCGGTGATAGCGTACAAGAATGGGTGTGAACAAAATTCAATAGGAAAATCAAAGCATACAAACATGACATGTGTGCACGATGAATATTGGATATTCCTAACGAATGAACTCAAATGCTTCCTTTGGTGTAAAAGATTGGAAATATATGACATTGACTATCAAATCTACAAATCAAAGCTCAAAGTGATTTCTACACCAATAACGTCCAAAATGATTTTCATGCGTTTTCAGGACTTTCAAGGAAGTGCAAACCCGTTTTTCAATCTCCAAACTCCCTCAGATTTATATTATGAATAGAGGTATACTAAATTCTCAAACTTTGGAGAATTGATGGTGAAACCTAAATGGCCCATATATGGCATGTATTGCTTTTTATTGCCTTTCAATTTTTTCGGGCTCTATTAACCTCTTAGGACCTCGGATATTAAAATTCCTCCATTTTTTAGGTCCCTTTTAACGGTGGCTTTTGCGCAAAGGATAAGAATCAACTTTCGCAGCCCCTCCCCGTTATGAAAATATGCGCACAGTCTCACCAAACGGTTTTTACATGCAATCCAATCTTGTCAAGTTTTATCGCATTTTATACATTGTATAGACAGGATTGAGATGGAAACACCCAAGCCAACATGAGATTGACAAGTGCAACAATCAAATATAGCCGTGCATGTGTGCAAAAAAAAAGGATATAGGAGTCAAGCATGTAGGAAATATCACTAATTACATCTCAAGGACTCCAATCAATGTTAAGCACATGGATGAAATGATGTAGCCTCTCAAATCTCTATCAAACAGTCACATGGATATATGAAATGAAGTTGTGACTTGGCTATCTTAAATGCTCATCCATAAAAGGCAAATCTCTTTTTGAATTTTTCAAAAAATCTTATCAAAATAAAATCTTTTTGTGCTTTTCTCAAAAATTTTCAAAAAAAAATCTTTTTGTATTTTTCTAAGAATAAGAAACAAATACATAAAAGCTGTACAAGAAAGCTATGGTACATATAAACAGACTAGTAATAGGAAGCATATGATATGAACATGAAGAAGCATCCTATTCTAGACATAGACCAACCCCTCAGTCAACAGTGCAAATCCCCAAAGACTTCCTAAGACTCTCAAATCTAAGGGCATCTAAAGGTTTCGTGAAAATATCGGCTAACTGACGGTCGGTAGGAACAAAACTCAGGGTTACGACTTTCTCTTCAACTAACTGACGTATAAAGTGCTCGCGTAACCTGATGTGCTTTGTGCGCGAATGTTGGACAGGATTGCGGGATATGTGTATCGCGCTCGTGTTATCACAGGAAATGGTCATGGTGTCCTGTGAAATCCCATAATCCTCCAACATTTGCTTCATCCACATGAGTTGCGTGCAACAACTCCCGGCGGCGATGTACTCAGCCTCCGCAGTGGACAAAGAGATGGAGTTTTGCTTCTTGCTCAACCAAGAGACAAGAGCAGAACCAAAGTAGAAACACCCACCAGAAGTGCTCCTACAACCATCTACGTCCCCAGCCCAATCGGCATCCGAATAGGCGGACAAACGGTCATCGGTATCAAAGGAATACCAAATACCGTATGAGAGAGTCCCACTCACGTATTTGATAATACGTTTTAGAGCGAGTAAGTGTGACTCTTTGGGAGACGCCTGATAACGCGCACAGACTCCAACACTAAAGGCAATGTCGGGACGACTAGCAGTCAAGTAGAGAAGACTGCCTATCATACTCCGATACAGGGTTTGCTCTACGTCCTTGCCTGAAGTGTCCTTACTAAGCTTGGTAGTGGTACTCATAGGTGTACGAGCATGCTTAGCGGGGTCTAAACCAAATTTCTTTACTAGGTCTCTAGCATACTTGGATTGGGAGATGAACATCCCATCCTCTAGCTGACGAACCTGGAGACCAAGAAAGAATGTAAGCTCACCTACCATGCTCATCTCAAACTCACTTTTCATCTCCTCCTCAAAGTGGTGAGCATGCTGGGAGCATGTGGATCCAAAGACTATGTCGTCCACATAGACTTGGGCAACCAAGATAGCACCGTCATCTCTCCTGACGAACAATGTCATATCAACTCCCCCTCTCTTGAAGCCACGGGCTATGAGATAGGAAGTAAGCCTCTCGTACCAAGCACGGGGTGCTTGCTTCAAACCATACAAGGCTTTCCTCAGATAGTAAACGTGTTCAGGGTGCTTAGGGTCTTCAAACCCTTTTGGTTGTTCCACAAAAACCTCTTCCTGTAGAATGCCATTCAGAAAGGCACTCTTGACATCCATCTGATATACTTTAAAGTGCAGATGACATGCGATGGCGAGTAATAAGCGGACGGACTCAAGCCTCGCAACA
Source organism: Sambucus nigra (assembly GCA_949130495.1). Lineage (NCBI taxonomy): Eukaryota > Viridiplantae > Streptophyta > Magnoliopsida > Dipsacales > Adoxaceae > Sambucus > Sambucus nigra. Next base: position 248,020,726 of record OX422214.1, on the reverse strand, counting down.
GGAGCAAATGTCTCTCCAAAGTCTACACCCTCTATCTGTGTGTAGCCTTGAGCGACCAACCTAGCCTTATTTCTGATTATGGTACCATTTTCATCCATTTTATTCTTGAAAATCCACCGGGTACCAATAACATTAGTATCACTAGGTCGGGGGACAAGTTCCCAGACATTGTTCTTCTTAAACTGAAGCAACTCATCCTGCATAGCAGATATCCAGTGTTCATCTTTGAGTGCTTCCTTGTGATTCTTGGGCTCGACTTTGGACGTGTAGCAAAGATGGCTAACAACGTTCTCTAGCTGAGCACGAGTCTTGACCCCTAGAGTGGGATCACCAACAATGGCAGAAGGGTCATGACTCTTGCGAACCCAAGCAGGTGTGTCCCCTAACACAGGAATAGGGTCCACAGAGTGTGGGAGAGGAACAGGTAAATCACTGTCAGAATTGTTCTCATCCTCACACTGAAGGTTGGGATCAATAACCGTCGGAGGTTCGTCATCTTGCACAGTGACGTTTATTGATTCCATAACCTTAGAGCTCTTCAGGTTAAAAACCCGGTACGCTCTACTGTCCGATGAATATCCTAGCAATATTCCCTCGTCGCTCCGGGAGTCAAACTTTCCTAATTGCTCTCTATCCCGTAGGATGTAGCATTTACTCCCAAAGACACGGAAATAAGCCAGGTTGGGTTTCTTGCCTGTCCACAATTCATAATGCGTCTTAAGTGTGTGTGGACGTAGATAGACCCTATTCACCGTGTGGCATGCAGTAGACACTGCCTCTGCCCAAAATCTCCTAGAAATTTTACGACCTAGAAGCATAGATCTAGCCATTTCTTGGATCGTTCTATTTTTCCTCTCAACAATCCCATTTTGCTGAGGAGTTCTCACAGCAGAGAACTCATGTTTGATCCCAAGGCTATCACAGTACAAATCCACCTTTGCTTCCTTAAATTCAGTGCCGTTGTCACTACGTATTCTGTTAATAGTGACCCCGTGTTGATTTTGCAGGACACGGCACTTAGTCGTTAAAAATTCTACAGCATCAGATTTCTCTCTTAGAAAACCTACAATGGAGTATCTGGAGAAATCGTCTACCATCACGAGAATGTATCTCTTACCACCTAGACTCTCCGTGCGAGTAGGACCCATAAGATCCATGTGAATCAACTCAAGAGCACGGGAGGTGGTAATGGAATTCAACTTCCTATGCGGGCTACGGATTTGTTTTCCCAACTGACAGGGTCCACAAATCATGGAAGTTGGCTTTCCAAGTGAAGGTAAGCCACGTACTAGGTCCTTTTTGACTAAACGAGATAAGTCTCTGACGTTCACATGACCTAGACGTTGGTGCCACAGATCCATAGGAGTGATCGTGGCGCTGTTGCAGACAAGTGAGGATTTGGGCTCAGTCCCATAACAGTTATCTTCTGTCCTCACCCCTTGCACTAATAGTTTACCGGCTTGATCATAGACCTTACAAGTTTTCCGGTCAAACTTCACTGCAAAGTCATCGTCGCACAGCTGGCTGATGCTAATAAGGTTTGCTTTCAAACCTTTGACGTACAGCACGTTCTCTAGCTTTGGAAATCCTGGTAACTCTACTGTACCTCGTCCTACTATGCTAGATTTTCTACCATCTCCAAAGGTGACTCTCCCATCATTATAATCCTCAAGATGGGTAAAATATGAGGTATCACCTGTCATATGTCTGGAGCAACCACTGTCAAAATACCACTGTGAGGTATTGTGGGCTTTGAGAGCGACATGGACAACAAGGGCCTTTTTCTCTTTCTTAGGAACCCAAGAGTAGGTACCTTTTAGTATTCCCTTGTTGTTGTTGGTTTTAGCCGGAATGCGGGGCGCATTCATTGATGGTAAGGTCATCCGTCGGAATTCCTCCATCAAGCTCTGTGATGTGGCGGCTAGAAACTCAACACGCTCTCTCAGACTGGCAAACTCATCAGTCTGAAGTGGTGGAGCAACCGTACGTCGTGTCCGACCCAACTTATAGCAATCATCCCTAAGGTGTCCATTTCTTTTGCAATGGGAGCAAAAGGGCACAATATTAGGAGAACCTTGGTTTGCTTTTCTTGGTCGAATTCTCCTTCTTGGTTTTTTATGACGGCCATAAGGAGTCGTAGTAAACTCAGGAATTGGTCCGGGTGCAATTTGAGACGTGGAGGCACCATCAAAACCTATTCCATGCCGGTCACCAAAACCTAAAGCGGGACCGAGGAGCATCTTTCCCATCTTCCCAGATCTGTCCTCGATTTGTACCTTGACTTTCCTAGCTCTCTCAACGTCATGAGTAAGCTGAGCAACAAGGGATTCAAGTTTCTTTTGAGTCTCCAGGGAGGAATGGAGCTCACTCGTAAGACTAGCCACTTGTTTAGTCAAGTCCGCTTTCTCTTTATCAAAACTGCACTCTCTCTCTTTAAGCAAATTTTCTTTACTAACCCAGGCAGACTCTCTCTCTTTCATAGCGGTGCAGGTGGAGGACTCTCTCTCTCTCATCTTTCCTAACTCTTCTTCTAACGCGGTGATCCTAAGAACTAACGCCTTGTTACGTTTTTTAGTTTTGAAAGACTCATCATATAACTTGGCGTAGGCGCGTTGAAGGCTACTCTCGTCCTCACTACCTTCCTCCTCTCCCTCACTCTCTTCGCTCTCGCTGTCGAGGTGTCCCTGTGAAGTAGCATCCTCATCGTCGTGAGATGCACTAGAAGAACTCACATGACTAGCCATGAACGCGGTGAAGTTACGCTCATGCGATGACTCATCTCCCGAGTCCACCGACTCGACCTCACTGTCGTCACTAAGGGTAGCGTTTAGGACAGCTTTACCCTTTTCCCTATTCAGACGAGTGGCACACTCAAACGCTCTGTGTCCCTTACCGTCGCACTCAAAACACCTCTCACTGTCTTTAGGGGGTTCTTTAAAGTCTTTCTTTTCAAACTTATTTTTCTGAAAATTCTTTTTATCTTTGAAATTCCCATTTTTCTTAAATTTCAGAATTTTCTTGAAGTTTTTAGCAAAAAGTGCCAAATCATCTAGGTCAAACTCACATTCAGAATCAGAAGTTTCTATCTTTCTAGACGACTCGACTCTCTTTCTTGCCGACCCCTCACTTTTTCTCTCTTGGGCTTTAAGGGCAATCCCCTTATCTTTTGGCTTGGCAGATTTAGGAAACATGTCTATTTCATAAGTTTGTAAATCTCCTACCAGTTCTTCCAATTTTAGAGTATTTAAATTACCCAAGGAATTCAGTACAGTGACTTTAGGTATAAAACGCTTAGGAAGGGAACGAAGAATCTTTTTAACAACTCTAGCATTTGGAATATGTTCACCAAGATTATAGCTAGTATTAACAATGTCAGAAAGCCTAGCATAAAATTCATCAAAACATTCATTTTCATGCATGGTGATGGTTTCAAATTGAGTTGTTAAATTTTGTAATTTTGACTCTTTAACAGCATTTGTTCCTTCATGGGTAAGTTGCAAAATATCCCAAGCTTCTTTTGACGTGGTGCACGTCATAATGCGTTTGAACTCATCAGGAGTGACAGACCCAGAAATAGCACTTAGACCCTTAGAGTTAAAAGACGACCATTTAAATTCATCATCAGTCCAAGTGATGTCAGGTTTCAAGTTGGTCACATTATCAACAGTCACGGTTGGAGGAGTCCACCCTCGTTCAACCAAAATCCAGACACGTTCATCAATGGCTTTTAAAGCCGACCTCATACGGGCTTTCCAATAAGCATAATTTGACCCGTCAAAAATAGGCATTTTATAATATGACTTCTCCATTTGAACACGCTCTTTTCAAAAATCAATTTATTTTAGAAATTGATATCTTTTAGAAAAAAAATTTGCGGAAGTAAGGAATACGCAATAGAATGGCGTAACCTGCTCTGATACCAATTTGAAAGAGTTGGCGCTTGCGTTCAAATAAGAAATAATATAATAAACACCAATTTTAACCCAAATTAACCCTAAGCATGCAACTCGGTGTGATTGAAACAATATGAAATCATGCACAAGATATTCAACACACAAAGTTTAAGGAAAAATCCCCCACAGGGGCAAAACCATTTGTATATCACTATAATTTGTAAAATACGGTTTACAATCGGATTACAATGAAATACAGGTTGACTAAGAATTACCCTCGGGTATCGGATTCTGTAGTCGCGGCTGGAAGAAAATCCCTTTCCAGTAGGGCTTGCGGCTGGAACTATCCCTGTCCAGTAGGGCTGCAATGAAGAGGAAGAAACGGTCCACTTCACAAAGGGTTGAACAACATCAATGGTGTTCTTTGGGTTACCAAATTTGATTCACAAAGATACGGAAGATGTGTGAATCTAAAAACCTAGAATCATAGGACTCAATAGGTGAAGACTTTAGGGTTGATATGCTCTGAAAATCGTGTATAAGTCTTGTGAAAACCAACTGCTGATCGTGGTTTAAATAAGGGATCGAAACCCTTCAAAATCGGCTGCACGATCTGGCAGTGATTATCCTCACCGGATCGGTCCGGTCGATTAGGCGGATCGGTCCGGGTAAGTCGGATCGGTTCTTTTTCTGGAACCGGATCGGTCTGGTTGGCATCGGATCGGTCCGGGACTTTTGCCTTCATCGGTTCGCTATGGATCCGGTGGCTACTGGAGTCTGACAAAACGGATCGGTCCGGTAGATGGTCGGATCGGTCCGATAAACCGGATCGGTTCTTTTTCTGGACCGGATCGGTCCGGCCAGGTCTGATTCCCAAATTCTTTCTTCTTTTGATCTTCGGATTTTGTTGATGACGATGTGATCTTTTCAACCAACAATCTTGTAACGGCGTATGACATAACATATACATAAAGATGGACAAATTGTCCTTACAGAGGTGTTCGGTAGAATCCACATATGAATGTGCATTCGTACGCTCTAACCAAAATTGCCTTTATCAAGTTATGTTAATGAAGCAACTATTAAATAAGTCCTTTTAGCACTAATTAAAAAATATATATGACCAAAATACCCGTAACATTTTAAAAACAACAAAACCATCAAGCCTCCGCCACTACCACCACCACCTGTCGTCGCCACCACTACCACCTGTTGTCCTCGCCACCATAACTTTCCATCAATACATTCTAAAACCTCGACCGCAACTTGTCATTGCAACCGCCACGATCCCACCGCCACAACCTGCCACCATCACCACTATCATTGTCTCCACCACAGTTAATACTTACTAAGAACCATAAAAGAAGCTTCGAAGAAGAAGAAGAAGAAGAAGAGTGTCTAAAGTAAATATTTACAACGATTGTAAATATTTAGTATCACGATAAAATGAATGATCATTTACTGTTTGGGATACATTTGTTCATAATACTTGGAGCTTGGGGTACACTAGTTTGTATTATAGTTGTATGGGTTTCATTTCTGACGAAAATCGTTAGTTGACCTTTAACTTCCATTTTTTATGAATCAAATGACCATTTTGCCCCCATTTAATATACATTTTCACTATATACATATACATCTTATGTTTTAAATACATTAAAAAGTATATTTATCTATAAAATATGTTAAATACTTTTTTTATAAATAAAAAATAAAAAAATAAATTTATTTTATAAAAAACAGTATTAAATAATTTTTTAAAATTAGCCTATTTTTAAAATAACTTTTTGTAGTTGTTTTTATTATTGTTTTAAAAAACGTTTTATGACTATTTTAAAAAAAACTTTTGTAACTGTTTTGAAACTAAAAGTTATTAATAATAATGTCATCATAACTGTTTTAAAAATTATTTTTAACGATTATTTCCTCCAAAAAATTTAAAAAATATATTTGTAACGATTATTTCCTCCAGACTCTTTTAAAAAATTATTTTTAAAAATTATGAAAAATGATTTCCATAGACCGAAAAAAAATCAAGCATAAAAATAAAAAATAAAACTGATTTCAGTTAAAAAATTATTTCCAGAAAAAACATTTCCCACCAAAAAAATGGTTTTCAACAAAAGAAAAAAATCCACCCAAAAAATGATTTCCAACTACAAAAAAAATATTATTTCCGGCAAAAAAGTAAAAAATATAATCGATTTGAGTTAAAAACATATATTTCCAGAAAAAAAAATGTATTCCACCAATTGAAATGATTTTCAACAACAAAAAAATTGTTTTCCACCTAAAAAAAGATTTGCAACTATAAAATAAATAATTACAGCAAAAAAATATGAAAATAAAACTGATTTCAGTTTCAAAAAATTATTTTTAGAAAAAATACGTTTCCCACTTAATAAAATGGTTTTTAAAAAAAAGGAAAAAAAATTCCACCCAAACTTATTTCGCCAGAAACTTACTATTTCCCATGGGATCGGAGAATACTTATTTGCCTGAATGAATAGTTTGGTGCTTTGGAGAGTGGAGAACTGAGTTTGGAGTTTTGCCAAAACAGTTTTCATCATTTTGATTTGAAATACACTTTAACCAAAGTTCTCTTCAAAACCAACAAACCCAATCGCCACCGACCAAAGTCTTCTTCAAATGCCATCACAATCCCCTCTTTCATTTCACCCAACAAAACCCTAAAACCCTAATTTCAAAACCCACTTCAATAACCCAATCACCACCGACCAAAATAAAAATAGGCCATTAAGCATCAGTGAGGTAGTGAAGAGTCTTACCTACGTATACGAGAGTGTAGCGATTGAGGGTGAGTTGCGGTGACCATATTGTTTTTTTTTTCAACAAGGGGTGATTATGATACGAGTAAAACTACACGTATCCACAAAAAAATTCAAAAAATGTATCTGCCTAATAAGACAAAAATAAGTACATGCTTTTTATGCACTCGATGAGACTCATTTCTATACCTTGGCGGGACCCATAACAATAAGTTATAAACTTTTAATGCATTGGGTATAGGTTTTGGGTTTTTTTGTGGGTATGTGTAGATTTATTCTTATGGTATTTGAGTGTAGATGGTACAACTCTGAGATGGCCGTTAGGTGAAATCGTCAAAATAACACTAATGTAACTATAAATGCAAACAAGTGTAGCTCAAGTTCCAATTATTATGAATAAATGTACTTTAAACAGTAAATGACCCTAAAATGAAAAATGAGTGAAACAAAACTTACACTAAATGTAAATATTTACACTTGAGGTAAAACTTTTAAAAAGGAGAAGAATAAAAGAACAATCAATTCACAATAAATACTTACCGTGACTCACATATATATGTAAAAATATATTATTTTATATAGAGTCGATTCGGGTCGGTCCTAAAAGGATTTTTGAACTGTAAATCGTGGACCGGACCGACTAGGTCGATCCGCCAAAAAAATAAACCGAGACCAGACCGATTAAGAAAAAAGACCGAAAAAAAAGAATCGATTCGGCGCGATTCGGTTCGTCGGTCCAGTCGGTTTTTTGAACACCTCTAACCGTGAGTGTAAAAATTTGATAATATAAGAAAAATGAATAAAAAGTAAATATTTAACGATAATGTAAATTATTACTATCACAAATAACTAACACAAATTGTATGCCTCGAAAATGGTCTTATTCTTCATTTTGTTCTTCATGTTCTTCTCTTCTGAGTACATATTTACTTGAGTGCAAATATTCACTCTTTAAGTTCATAAGTAAATATTCACATTTTAAGTAAATATTTACTTTGAGTACATATCCACACCATAAACCAAAAGTGTCAATAGCCATAAAACATCAATAGCTCTCTTTGATTCTCTCTCTTTTATTAAAACACACACACACACACGCAGAAATGTACACACACAAATATACACACGCACATACACGTATTTAAACATATACACACACTCGAACACAAATATACACACACTCAAACACAAAAATACACATATACACAAGACCCCACACACACATTCACTCACACATATATACAACAAATCGAATATCAATAATGGGATAAGAGAGATAGAGAGGGAGAGAGAAAGAAACGATGAGCTGTTATAAATGAGTTAATTATGAGACTTAGGATTTATAATGGGTGGTTTAAACATTTTGGTTTAAGATATTTTTAAAATATGACTAATATAGTTAAACAAAAGTCAATATGACTTAAACGATGCTTGACAAAATAAATAGGACAAAAATACTATAACCCCTAATTTTTTGGGGAGGGGGAAGGGGAAAGGGAAAGGGAAAGGAGATCGAACCCTCAACCTCTGATATAAAGATAAGAGCTCTGGCCACTAGGCTAGCCCTAGTGGTTAGCCAATTTTTTAACCAAACAATCTAGTTGACCATGAAATACATATACTAACAAATAAGACAAGTCATTAAAAAAAGATGGCGCAAAAAAAACAAATAAGATCACTATTAAAAGAAAGCCAACGCTCGCGATGTAAAAGAAAGAAGCAATAAGATAGGAAAGTGTTATATGTACCTACAACCAATACCAAAAAAATTATCGAAAGTGTTTTACATGTATTGTACCATGGTACAATACATGTAAAGCACTTTCGTTAATTTTTTAGTACAATTTGTAGGTAAATGTATAATTACTCATAAAGATATTCAAGCCCCATTACAGATAAAGTGAAAGTTTAGAAAACATATCAATACTTATATGGAAAAAAAAACTAGTTGAAACTATTCTCACGGCAATTGAGAGTATATATTAATTTGACAAACATTAAAAGTTCATGAACTATAGTATATCCATATTCCTAGTAAATATATCTATATTACAAAATTAAGTAAATTAGTTATTAAAACAATTGGGGAAATAGGTATTTTTCTATTGGATTTCTTCGGGCTTAGGTTCATGTGTGTGCAATTACATAGTGTGTAACGTAGTTTTCAACATATAAAAAGTAAGGGATATTTAGAGTTTGACCCCACGTTTAAATTATCCCAAAAATATTTAAAAGTAAAAAATAAGAGTTGCATCCCAACACGAGGTTATAGAAAAAAAAATTAGGGTATTTTGTGAGACCTTATGAAATTCTACTACACTTTTGGGGTTGAACGGTAATATGTTTTAGTTTCCAGGGGCGACTAAAAAATGGACCTGAAAGTGGGGTCCAAATCAAAATAAGTAATAACCCTATAATCAACATATTTAAAATTTAGGTACCATGGTAACAGTCTCAATACATACATCGATAAAATGGTCAAACATAAACATATACTATCAAGCAAGTAATGTGTTATTATGCTTTAATTGAAAATAGATCAAGATTGAAAGAAAATTTGTAATAAATATTTAAGATGAATTATTCCATTACCTATAAACAGTCTTAAAGTTTAGTAATTATTTATTGATGCTAATCAAGCTATAAACCCTCAAAAATGTTTAAGACAACCACACCAAAAAAATTCAAAATATGATAACACTAGGAATAAATGAGAATTTAAAAGTTGCTGAATTTTGTTTGAATGTAAAGTGTGATATTATGCTCAAATGCTATGTGATTAGTCACGAATATTGCATATCCGTGCTAATTATCTTTACGCATTCTAACACTTTTTGTGTTCCTTATGCCTATATTTATGCTCGTTAACCAGACAACCTCGGTTTGGATATATATATGCTTTGGAGGGGTTAATTGAGCTTTTGTAGGTATTGGAACGGTTAAAGTGGGGATTGGTTGCATTTCAGAGAAGTTTCGTCGTCGAACGCGACTTCAAGAGCATTTTAGACATTTCACATTTCATCTCTTGCTCATGGAAATTCCACGGAAGCATAGTTCGTTGAGTTAGCTTTGCGTGAACGCAAACGGTGCGTCGTTTAGAGTTCGAACCAAGAAGAAATGGCCATTTTCGCTAGGCATTTTTTCTCCCCTTTTTATGGACCAAAGAAGGCTAAGAAACAGAGGACCAGTCGACCGGCCTTGGGACCCCAGTCGACCGGAGAAGAAGAACTTTGCCTACGCACAAGATAGTGGCTCATACCCGATTCATCGATCAATCAATGAATTTCATCGATCGATCGATGATCTGCAGATTTGGGCGGTTTGTTCCTTTTTCATTTCTTTTTTCTTTATTTTTTTTCCAACTTACTATATAAACTAAATTAGGTTTGTATTTGTAAATATCTAGTTATATACTTCATTTTAGGATAGTTTTAGGTTAGAAGAGGGGATTTTGAGTGGGAGCTTCTCTCTCCTAAGGTTTGTGCCATTTAGGTATTGTAAGCTACTATTCACTTTCTTCTCCATTAATATAATTTCCATTGTTGTATTTTCTTGCTTTAAGCTTTGTTATTTCTTTTTTTTTGCTTTGATTAATTTAGGTTCACTTGCTTTATTTATTTCTTCCATTTATTTCTTGTATATATTACATGTCATTTACCATGCTTTCTAGCTAATTTAGATTAGGTTGTGATTAATGGAACTCACATTGGTTTCAATGGGTTGTTTTACTATGGTGATGGAGTTTATGCATTAATTCGATTGGGTTATTATTGTTATTATGCCTAGGATATTTGACGGGGTATATCATGTATGCTCCGTATTTACGACCTTGCATGTGTAAGATTTGGGGTATTTGTTGACGCTAAAATCATATTAGACTTTTATGAGAATTTAGGGGGTGACAACTCTAGATTTAATTAACTGTTAAAATGAGATTCAATCTTACTAAATTCTCCCATGTAACCATTTATACGTATTAAATCGAGGTGAGGGATATTAGTCGCAACCTATAGTTTTTATTCCGCTTTTATTTAATTTTAGTTTAAATATCCAAGCCTAGAGTATCTTTTATTTTTGTTAATAATTATTTTTTAGGATCAAATACCAAAAAGTCCCTCAAACATTTTTTAATACACATTTAGTCCAGGCCTTTTATTTTGTACCAAAAAGTTCCTTATTCTCTTATCTTTAAAGGTCCGCGCCAGCGGCATGGTAAATCCTTTTTTGGCATGGTGTAGGAATTTTTGGTGCAAAAGAAAAGGGCTTGGACTAAACGTGTATTAAAAAACGTTCGAGGGACTATTTGATATATGCCGCTATTTTTACACTTTTATTGAGAAGTAATAAACCAATATAATTCTAGCAACTAGTCTCTGTGAATTTTCGATATCCAGAGTGACCGCTATACTCCCTTAAAAGAGTGTAGTCATAGTTTAGGTCTTTGTATTGAGTTGGTGAGCTGAATATAATTAACGACTGGTGTCGGTGACGCGGCCCCGCGGCAAAATCCTCTCAATCACTATGTGACAAGTTTTTCTGATATATAAAGGTGATTTTTACTTGGGCACCTCACTCATGATTTGTATTTAGACTTTAGTAACGTCATAATTTTTTTCTAGACAATGGTAAATGAACGTAAGTTAGGAAAAAATTACAGTTAGCGACGAAACATTTGAACATTTACATTCATTGAAAAAAGTACCGAAGTCTAAAAAATAATAGTTTTTTTGGCTTTAGTCACATCTCCTAAGATTTGTTACGCTCGTGTGTTTTTAAAATAGTAGTAAGTTTCATAACCACCCAAAACCGCTCATAACTACTCTGTAATCGCTCATCTTCCATCCCGCAAAGATGACACTTGTCCCATAGTGGTTACAATAGGACCAACAACTAAAAAAATAAAAACATGGGAGCTGCTACAAATATATCTTTAAAAATGGGACTAAATACTTAAGGTCCCAAAATGTAATACAGGTACCAAAGTCTAAATATGGTCATTAGCGAGTTACCCAATTCAAAAAAAAACTCTATAAATAAACAACTACATCAATACATTGAAATTATATATAAATAGATGTTTCAGTTGTAACTTGTTTCATAGAAAGAAAAAAAAATGCTAATATATGTACTTTCACTTCAACTACGCATCACATGAGCATCAATTTTAGAACCAAGTTGAGTAATTTTGTTCATGATTTTTCTTTTATCTAGTAAAATATGAGAGTATACAATACTCTTTTCAAGATTAGAGTATTCCATGTCCCTTGTATTACTTAACATAAGTCAACTACCCGTGTGAATACATAAAGTGTTAATGAGGTGTAAATAAAAGTATCATTTTGTCAATATATGCACACCAAGTCAAACTATAGTTGTTCATTACACTTGAAATCTAGATAATGGGGTATCATAATAGAGCAACAATATACATTGTTATTAAGCTAGATATATTATAGAGCTTTTGTAATTTTGTCATGTTAAATGTAACACCGCGAAAACTTCAACTTTTGTCATATGATAATTCCTTCACCCACACAAACATTATTCTTCTTTCTCATGTTATAGACAATATAGTACAATGTAGATAAAAATATAGAATCGAGAACACACAGCCTTCATCTTTCTACTTGTCTTAGCAACGCGAAGTTGCTAACACAATTTGATATCAAGCACATATGTCGTGGTCCACTGGCTCACGACACAAACGGGTTGTCTCCCACAAATATGACGTTAAATATTATGTTATCATCTCGAACGGATTGTTTTTAATGAGAGAAGTTCCGACGACCCCAACTTTGTGACAAGAGCATTGATGATTTGTGCATGTCATTCCAAACGTCGATTCATCTTCGATTAATTGCAGGTAGAATTAGCAATTAGCCCACATTTATTGGGACGCACATTTGAACCCAATACGGGATGAGTTTGAGCTGTTTTCATTTGTCCGCGGGTCAAAGACGGGTTAGTCTGTGGGTTATAAGACATCCCGCTAATATATGGCCTTAACGCACCCCCCACCCTAATTCCTTTAATTTTCGACGCTCTCGGCTCTTTTACTTGTGAGCTCTCCTCTTTAAGTAGTTCTAGTGCTTTAATAGATTCAAATTCTTTGCAAATCCTAGTTTAGTTTGATTCGACATTGAAGCATTCCTTATTTTTTTGTAGAGTAATTTCTCACCAATGTTATTTAACTAACAGAATATTCGTATACACTACTGCTTGTCATTAAAAAAAGTGAAAATTTGTGTGAACCCAACCCATATCCGACCCAACCCGCGACTAATTTCATATTCTGCCTAATCCATATCCAGTCCAGCCCGAATCCATCCCACCCATCTGCCGGTACTAATTGTGGATGACCAACATGACTGCGATTCTTGTTACGACCAACATGACTGCGATTCTTGTTACACACAAATAACTTACAAACACGCTAATACCAGGAGGGTTGATCGCTCTAATACTAATCTATCCTATACACATACCGGAACTCTTAATTGATCGCCCAATAATTAACCAAACACAAAATTCTCATTAATATAAACATCTAAGGAAGGACATGGGCTCCAAGCAACCCTAATGTGGAGAAAAAGATGAAAAGGCCAATAACTAATCAGAGATTTTTCTTATTCTATAAAAAAGGTGCCATAACCCGCTTACAACAACGGTGTGTAATTGGGACCCACACGAACAACGAGAACTGGTCCCTAACTGCCACGGATGGGAAGAAATATGGTTTACCCGTTTCAGCTAAAATACCACCTAATATCCTTGTTAACTTTTTAATTGCATTTTCCTAGTCTGATTAGAAGAGGGATTTTATTTTAGCACCATAGTTTTTCTCGGTAAGTTGCACTGCTCTTGTCCACGTCTTATGGAAATTCTACACATGCGGACAAGTTGAGTCTATGAAAATCTGACAACTCTCACATGGACAAAATAAATCCCTGGGGTTTACGTGGAGTTCATTTGTCATTGAAAAAGCAAACTAATACGCCTGATAATCCACTAACATGCAATACATTAAACTTGCTGACTTAGTACACCCGTCTGGAGTGAGAATAAAGTTTAGTGGGTTAGTAACTTAGTATACGCATGGCGGATGCTTTTACAATGTGAGACACCATCCTTATCCCACAAGCACTGAATTTTGGATGATGTGTTTACCCATTTTCCTAAAAGTGCTTCATTCGCGAGGAAAAAGGAGGAAGAGGGGGAGGTGGCACGATCAATAAATTCCATTGAGACTGTTGTGATGGATAAAAAATCTGTGAGACTTGCATACCCTATTTCTGCTCAACATCAACGTTCTTGCACGAACAAAGTCACGCAACGCAACATCTAAAGGCTGGGGAGGGTCCAAAAAGCCCTTACTCTATAGAGGATCCATGTCAAGCTGTGGTTGAAGCCAACACATGAAGCCATCTAATATCCCCCTAGAGATGTGAAGTAATTAATGAATAAAACAAGGGAATTTTTGGAACTTATATTGATTGCTTTAGTTACATCCCATCACTTATTTTCCAATAGCTTAAGTTAAATAACTATTACTATATTATTGGAGTATTATTAATTGGGATTATTAGTATATGCCCTATTTGTCTTTTTGCATTTATTATTGTTGCATTAGGACTCCATTCCCTAAGCATTTATCATACAAGTGCAAAAACGGGGGAAATTTTGTAACTTTATAGTGATTGCTTTAGTTACATCCCATAATTTATATTCCAACAGCTTAAGTTAAATAATTATTATATTATTGGAGTATTATTAATGGGGATTATTAGAATATGCCCTATTTGTCTTTTTGCATTTATTATTATTGCATTAGGACTCCATTCCCTGAGCATTTTTTATGCAAGTCCATCCTCATTGAATATATTTAAGAGTTGTCTACTAAGATTTTAAGATTTAATGCCATTATTTCCTTTAAGTACTTGTGATTACATTAATTGGTGTAATAGCTTCTCTTAATTAGGGGTGTCAATAGAACGAATATTGATCCAATTCACTTGAACCAAATTTGGAATCAATTTTGAAATACGAAATTCCGATAACCTGTTTTTCCATTTATTAAATAGACCAATATGAATTGACGTCATTTGATCCTATTATAAATAATATATATATATATATATATATATATATATATATATATATATATATATATATATATATATTATTAAATTATATTTAATATATATTAGTATAAGTGTGTAATAATATGTAATCGGATCGAACAATCAGATGAAATTTTCTTCTTTACTAACGGATGCAGATTTGGTCAGATGTGATCCGAATCCGCCAAATGCTTAACAAGGGAGGTTTTATTTTCACCCCTTTATTTCTTCTCCCCACCACAATTCTAATATTTTAAAATTTGAGACATTATAAATATTAAAGGATCATACGACACTAAAAAATTCCGAATCTAGAAAATTCAGCGGAGACAATGGTGTCAAGATTTTGAGATTACCTCGCTGGTACCGTGACCCATATATGACACGTATAGCGCCGTCGATCGATAAACGTTATATAATCATATGATTATATACCATGACTAGTATAATCTATACAGTTTACAACATATTGAAGTATTTCATAGGATGGCTTTAAATAGAAGGAGATGCATGTGATTCCTTAAAAGATTGTAGCTTTAGTGCCCAAAAGAAACCAAAAAGGAGTAATTCTACACTGACATCCTGTATCGACACATTTTGGGGCGACACCTTGACGTGTCGTACCAGTATTGGCATGTGTCCGAGGACCTAGCCCAATAACATTAGGGTCCAAACACGAGCCAATACGGATGCGACATGTTAGAGTGTCGCACCAAAGGTGTCGTTTTTGGGTCTTGACCTATAATTATTGAAAAGGAAGAGGTCACGGGTTTGGTAAACCAGATGACCTATTACGAAAGATATTACGTACTAATTTTTTTCCCCATAAATATGGTATTGTAAGATACTATGTGAGAGCATCCCTGTCAAACAAGATGATAAACTCACAAAAAGAACTCCATTGGATAGTAAATCTAGGATCTAATTCATGTTACGGTTTTTTTTTTGTGGATGTGTGGGGGGGTCGGGGTGATGCTATGATCAAATCTGAAACTCATACACATAGCATGTTTAACCTTCTTTAGTCCAATTTGTTTTCCTTTTAAATCGCCCTAGGTAGTGAGATGGGTATATAGGAAGTAAACCCAAATTTAAATGTTTAATAAAAGTGGGGTGAGTAGAAAAAATATGTCGGTTTAAATAAAACCTTCCTTACTAAATCAGATTAGGCGCACCCTATCCAGTTCAAATTTGATCCATTCACATCCCTACTCTTGATAGCAAGTGCAAGTGTATTAGAATACTTGAGAATGATGCTTAAATCACTCTAACCCTCCAACATGAAAGAGTCCCTTCTTGAGAATATTCACAAGATGTCGCGGATATGAATCGAGTTTAGGGAGGTCAGGTGTAAGAGAGGCTCGAGAGGTTGGAAGGGGGATTTCCCCATTCGTCATGGCTGCAAAAGCAATAAACAAAGGCATGTTACGCCATTAGTCATCCATCAGATCCACCACAGAGTGTGACGGAACACGTGGGGAAATCCCCCTTCCAACCTCTCGAGCCTTTGTTTATTGAACACGTATCTTGGATACATAAGTATCCATGTAACTTGATTTCCTTTTCAATTTTTCACACACCTATCCGTGTACGCTGATTTTTTTTTTTTTTGGTAGGCCATTGCATATGGTACGCAATATATTTTGCAAATTTTGATGTACAACGGTGCACTTTTGCAAATTTTGGATTATGTCATTTTGTAAGGTTAGAAAACTTGTCTGATAAAATATATTTTTTCATGAACCAAATCCAAATCAATCATTTGTCCCATTATCGAATGGAATCAAAAGTCAATAAAGACAACTCATCCCTTTGTTCCTCTCAACAGCATTACTGCTCCGTAACCCCCTCGTCGTTGCCTTGTTGTTGCCATCAAACATAAAAGAACGTGATATGCAAGCACACAACGTTTGAACATTTAAATGAATAATTGTTTTACATTTTATAAGATTATTATTCAATTAAATATGTTTTATAGTGAACTTTTCAAAGCGTTTAAGTTAGTAAGTTTGCATACATATAATATCATTATCCTTTATTGTATCCCAGACATATCGTATCCATATTATTTGAATTTTGTCACATCCTAGTTTTCGTATCATATAGTGTATCTGTATTCGTATCCATGATTTCTAGCTCAACCGTAATTAGGGCGCAGAGTTGGGGAATGGCTTCAACAACTGAAACTGTGTTTGCTGGAGTTGGGTAGACTATAATGGCGATGGGTCCGAGATAAAGTTAAATGCGACTGATGTTCATGGACACCCTACCATTTAGTATTATTAGTCTATGAGGATGACCCAAGGGAGGATTTGCACCTTGATGTTCTACATTGTGGTGAGAGGTACAGGAGTCAATCCCATTAAGTCCAAAAAAAGGAGTATTTTGTGGATTGTCGCAATACGCCACTAGGAGAGAGGAGAAATCGTAGGACTCCAATGAGGTGTAGGGGATGACTGCATAGAGAGGGGGTACAGGCCCTTAATCTTTTGTGCTTTAGGAGTGTGGATGCCTCAGCTAACAATGGAGAGTTATAGGACCATAATTGGAGGACACTGGTGGTGGGATGCAGATGATATGGGTCAATGTTACTACATGGTGACATTTGTGCGGATATCCCTTTTTTGATGGACATATGGACTCATACGACATTATTGGCTTATTGGATTCATGATTAAGAATATGAGCATGAAGTGCATAAAGTTAGTCAACACCAAATTCTAGGGACACACTAAGTTTTGGTGGAATGAACTCGTGTAAGAAAGAGAGCTTCTTCGCAAGCGATGGGGGAGCAATTGCGTGTTGCCATCATTTCCCACACCTATTGGACACGCCCCTTTGCACAAGTACACAGGGTGAAAAAGGCTACTATGGTCGTGAATGAATATTTCAACCAGTTCTAACTTGTGTACGTTGTAGACTGGGAGAGCACCAAGCAAAATATCAGTACATATAAGGACTCCAGCTACACGACCACATAAGGTTGTCTAGTCTGCACATTATTACTTCCATGGGGCAGGCACTTGAGTACGCCCTCAAGGTCAAGGAGTATTTCAAGATGTCAACATCAGGAAATGGCCCATCACAATTCCTTGGTCGCAGAGGTTACACCTTTCAGCCAGGTATCTTTCAAATGTTTTGAATGTGGAGCTTTTTCCATCAAGTTGCAGATAGCCCAGAGGCAGAAAAAAGTTCAAAGACAATTGACATGTGCAGCCGTGGTGAAAGAGCCATTGACGAACCTCATTGAGATGTTCTCCCACTACGGATGGGGGTTCCTTGCATACCTCTGTGAACTCGCAGTCCATCTCCTCTAAGTGGGGGAGGGGGGAGCGACGTAATTAATAAATAAAGGGGCATATTTGTAATTTTCTATGATCGCTTTAGTTGCATCCCATACTTTATGTCCCAAGAGCTTTTAGTTAGCATTATTAATTTACTATTATATAATTATTAGAGTAGTATTAATGGGGATTATTAATACATGCCCCTTTTATCTTTTTTTCATTTCTTAACGTTGCCCTAGGGCTCCATTCCCTAGGCTATAAATATTCATGATGCAAGCTTTTGTCCTCGTTGAATATTTGAGAAACATTTGTCCTTTTGGGTTTTGTGCTTTTGTCCATTTAATTCTGTTGTGTACTCCTAATAAAATCAGGATGCCTCTCTAGAACTATATGATAAATGCAGTTTCTTCGGTTGGATGTAAAGCACAGAGCTGGCCTTCCTGTATTAGTGGTAGTTTACCAATCATTTGTATCACAATATGTAGCTTACCAATCACTTGTATCACAATATGGCCTTCCTGTATTAATGATCCAAGGAGCATGTAGTCAAGCCTAAAAACTAGGCCCAATGTGATGAAAAAGGTCGACAGGGAAATATAAACTAGAGTACACCACAGTAAACTGATGCTAACAAAACCCTGAATTCAATCAAACTTATATATTCTCATTATCTCATATAATCAGACAAACTACCATAACCAATGATATGATATGACTACCCCCTTTGGGCACACCCCTTTGGGACTGCTCTAAAATGGGACACTACCCCAGTTGTGTAATCATCTTGTTTCTCCGATAACAATATAACTCTAGTTGGGAATTATTACCATCTATCAGTTTATTCTTTTAGAAAATAAAAAAATCACAAAAACTTCCTTGAAATTATTCTCAGGAAAAAAAAAGTATCACGAATTTCTATAAAAATGACCAACCAGGCCTTTTGCGTTTGTTTTCCACCTAGTGAATTTTAGAAAGGAAAAGTAACTTGAGAAAAAGAAAAAGAAGGGGGAAAAAAGGGGGATTTGGGGGGGGGGGAACAAAATGACATAACTTTCTTTTTTAGTTTCAGTAGATCAAATTTCAAATAAAATGAAAAGAAATGCAAGTTCAATGACTTCAAGACGTGTAGACATAAGAAAGGGCATCATTAGGTAGGAGTAACAGTAAGAATCATTATAAAATAGTATTAAGTGATGCTTTCAAAAAAGGAACTTTTACGAGGGTATTGCGATACATGAATCAATCTCTCTCCTACCAGTAAGAGCTACAAATTTATCCCTATAAATCAAAAGTGGATATTTATCGATCAAATGTGTTCCATCATAGGCTTCTTTGAGGAATACAGTACTCTTTGCACCTTTGTTAGTGATGTAAAATATACCTTGATGCTTAATTAAGCAAAGCAATAATCTAGCAGGTAACCGAAACTCTGAATGAAATGCCTCCAATTGCGCAGATGTCAACCTCTTCTCCATAGTCAAGCTAAGGAGCTCATGAAGCACTACCACCACTCGTTTTCGAGCTTTGGGGTCAGCAATTTCAAATCTCCTCGCATTCAAGTATGGAGAAGGGAATTCCATTTTCTGCCACCTTTGCACTTCTTCAAAATAACTCATGTTCGGTCTAAAACCAACAGGAAAATTCAAGCGAAAAGCAAAAGGACCAGGAAAGTTACAGTCTCTTGAGATTTTAGCCTTCCTTGGAAACCCACCAGAGTCCAACAGCCTGTCACGTGAACTCTTTCCTCGCGTGCAGTGATTGCAAGTGAGGAATCCCAATTTTGCAACTGAAGTTAATCTTTCCCATGAAAATCTTTCACCGAGAAACATCCTGGGTATTTTGGAATTAGTGACTTAAAGTCATCAGGAAAACCCAATTCAGATTGAATAAATTCAATGGTATCTAGCGGGACCCGGCAATCGATTGACAACATCAATAGCTTCATCAGGTTTTTAACTAAAATGGGTTCCATTTGCTCTTTGGCAAGAACTTCCTGGGCCGCAATCTTTTCGACCTTTTCTGTGAGTGTAAGCGTAGGCGGCGTTCGGTTACCACCACTGACATGGAAGATCGAAGGGTACTTCTCAATGGCAGCCATTCCATTTTTTAACAAACCCAACCTCTTTTTCAAGGTCCCTGAGAAGGAGAGACTGGTACTTTTGGGACTGGATAATTGATTTTAGCTGTAGAACAATGGATGGTTTCTTTTGGAGGTCCATGACTCTGTCTAATTCATGGACTCTATAATAGACCTTCTTCTTGTCTCGTTTTCCTCCAGTTGTTTTATGCATGATTGAAACCCGCATATACCCCGGTTTCCCATACGCGGTTTGACCAAAAATTCCACGTATGTCACTTTTATCAAGCAGAGAATTTCCAAGAGACTTGTTTAATCGCAATAGCAACGACCCTTTTAGCATTTTTGGAGGGACGTCTCTTTGAACCAAACATCAAACGGTGGAACGCAAAACTTTGTGATGGTAAAATATTGTACTGTTTTGCGTCGTCTTCTGAACCTGACTCCAAATGGTGGTTTTCTGATGTTTATGTTGGCCCCACTTAAAGTTCTGGTGTGTAATTAAGCAATTGTCTGCCTTATGCTCATCCAATTCATAGATTGATGAGCTCGACCTAAAAAATGCATGAGTTACTCAAGGTCAACAAATCCCGATCCTTTGGGGGCGGGGGGTTGCCTGGGGAAATAGGGTTACAGAGTACACTACAAAATCTGCAAAAACAAAATAGTAAAAATGATTAAACGCATATTAATAGTCATGGCTAAGCCAAATACACTTCATATTATAGACCACCATATTCAAAATAATGAAAAAAGGTCAACATGTTCATTTAGTCATTAGCACTTTGTTAAACGGACAGTATTGAGAAGGCAATGGGTCCATGCTCGACACCGAAGCTCTCGAACAATTATGTACAAGTATACAAGTTAAATTTAAGGAATTCTCTCTTGTCGGATTTCTCACTTGTTATTCATGATGCACAAGTTACTAATACTCCCTTTTTGTACTTTTCTCTTCATCAGTTTTCTCATGTATTCTCAATGGATTACTCTTTCTTCTATATTATAACATTATAACATTAGATATCGTTGCTACAATTAGGGGTGTTCACGGGTCGGGTCGGGTCGGTTTTGGACCCTAATTCAAACCGAACCGATCGGTTCGGTTTTGGAAAAGGTCAGACCGAAACCGAACCGACTATAAAAAAAACGTCGGTTTCGGTTCACGGCGGTTTCGGTTGGGTTCGTTTTCGGGTTGGTTTTCGACGGTTTCATGTTTGGGCCGGTTTTTTTAAGGGCGGTTTTCGGTTTGGGTCGGTTTTTAAAGGTGGGTAATGGTTTTTGGATATAAAAATATAAGTTATTTAGGTTTTTTTTAATATATATATTGGTTTCGGGTAGGTTCGGTTTGAGTCGGTTTTTCCCACGTATAAACCGACAACCGAACCGACATGGTCAGTTTTTTATATCCGTAAACCGTAGGCCGAACCGGGCTAAAAAACCGGCGGTTTCGGTTTGGTTCGGGCCGGTTCGGTTTTCGGGTCGGGCGGTTTTTTTTTAACACCCCTTATAATACATAGACTTTTTCCCTTGACATAATTATGTATGTAGAGATATCCTACACATTCATAATTTTTTTTTAGAGATAACCCCTATGCATTCATTAAATGACATACCCCCGTCATGAACCTCCATCTCCATTATAAAAAAAACCATAATATGTGTATGTAGACATACCCCCCCAGGTGTGGGGATATTTTTTAGCGGTATTAATGTTTGGCTAATGGCAGCTGGCAAGTCTAATTTCTGAACATGCAAAGGGTAAGTCTAAATATGCAATTATCTTAGGGGATAAAGTAAACAAAACTGCATATATTCTTATAAAAGGACGAAGGGAGGATGGTAATCGCATATTCCCAATTCTATGGAACCGCACTTTATGGGATCAGAATTGCGATTGAAATGGGGATTAACAGATTATGAGTGAATTTGACTCAATGGTCCTTGTTGATATGATCAAAAGGGAACTACTCTTGTATCAACTTCAGTATCACGTTGTGGAATTTAGAAGCCTAGCAAAGAAGATGGAGCGGAACAGTCAGCATCTATTCAGGGAAGGCAGCTCCCCGACTTATCCCCTCATTAATTCGACTGTCAAGAATTGTACAGATTACATACTTCACACTTGATATCCCATGTTAAGACCGATAGGTTAGGGGTACCATCTTTTAGAATATGTAAATAATTTATTTTTATTGTTAGAGGTTTGGGTTTAGTCCCCTTCTAATCTGAGGGGATACTTTCCCCCAAATTTGATATTAACCCCTAACCACCTCCCCACCCCACACACCAGCCAAAAAAAACAAGATTGATCCCAAAAATGAATCTTTAAAATATTGTATCACTGAAAGGCATTTATTTGTCAGTAAGCCATTCTTAGTCAGCTTATTGCTGCAAAGAATTGAAAACATAAACATAAACCATCAATATAATTGACAAAAAACTGAGCGTCAAATATAATCACAATAAAACACATAAATTGCATATACAACGCATATATCGGCATCTGTCAACTTGAAGAAATTGTTAGATCCAAATGTAGCCCCAAACTCAGGGTTATATCCATTTTTTTATCATTTACAATACAGTAATTTAAAATAAATATATATGTGTGTGTGTGCGCGCGCGCGGACCAACATAACATGTTTTTTAACAGACCAGCTTAAAATGTGTAAACACAAACACATTTTGGTCCAAAACGACGTAAGTTTGGGGATAGTTGTTAAAGGCGCGCTTAGGCTCCAGCTTAAAATGTGTAAACACACACATTTTGGTCCAAAAGACGCGCCTAGGCTCCAGGTTCACCTAGGCTCAGCATCGGCGCCTTGCCTCACACAGGCAAGGGTCCTTCAATAAGGCGTGTGCCTTGTGCGCCTAGGCTCCAAGCTCAAGGCACGACTCAGGCGCGCCTCGTTAAATTTTTTTGGATAACGCCCTCAATACAAGAATGGACAAATTAATATGCTGATTTTACATATTTTCCAACAGAATATGGAAGATTAGACGATTCCTCAACCCAAAACTAACCAAAGTAAGTCCTTAATTCCTAGTGAAGCTTTATCTTTCTCACTAGTCCCTACTTAGACAAGAAACAAACAAATTTTAACTTCGACAGTGTTGCATAATAGAACAATTTATATGTTGATTTTGATTTTCACACATTGGAGCATCTTTTTTTCATATATATCAATATATTTTCTTTCGTTGATTATTGTATAATTAAATTGTTAAATAAATTTGATATTTAAAAATATATTTTCCATATGGTGGTATAAGCTTTATCTTCCACTTCATAACCATGTATAATAGTAATATATGCTATATATTTCAAATTTCGGATCATAAAGGGATCTTATTATTATAATTATACAATTATTTATGATTTTATCGACTTTGCGCCTCACTTCGATCAAGCGCGCGCCTCATTTTGCGCCTTGCGCCTAGGCTCCACGATGACCTTGGCGCCTTGATACACCTTTCGCCTCTGACAACTATCGTTTTGGGCTGGACCGTTAAAAATGACGTTGTTTAGGTGCGCACATGATCCTCTTTGTACACACACACACACATATTTAGAATCCATTGAATAGGGCATGAAGTATCCACTACCAAACAGGAATCGCCATCACCAAACACAAATCCTCATTCAACACCATGAATGCAATCACCACTATCAACAAAGCAAGAACCACAAATCAAAAAATAATAATAATAATAAAAGGTTTATTTGGGATTTGGCCCCATTTAATATAGATTGATTTTAACCCCCAAAATGAGTTTTAAGCAACTCAAAAGGTGTACCAACTGTTGTTTATTTTACACTTTCTAATAGAACCTATTGGAGCAAAAAAAATCCATAGAACATATTTGACTACATACCAATTGTTAAAAATTTCCAATAATTAATGGGTTCTTTTTACTTTGCCCCCTTTAAATAATGCCGTAATTATACATAACCCCCGCTTTTCAAAATATTAAAGTTAACCCTCGTAAGTGCATCTTTCCGCTTGTACCCTATGCATTGACTCGCTTGCACCTTACGCATACGAGGTAAGTCTAATTATTGAACTCCTAAGGGGTATATTTAAAAACAGCATTATCCCATGAGGGTAAAAAAAAAGAAAAAAAAAATTAGGGTCCGTTTGAAAACCCAGTTCCAAGCCATGGAAATGAAATTCGAAAGCCAATTTCAATTTTTCCAATTCCACGCCTTGAAATTGCGGACCCTAATTGTTATACCAACACCCAAAAAACCTCATTCACCACCATCAAAGAATATAGATACAGTTGTCTAATAGTAAGAGTATAATTATGAATCCCAAACACCGTAAAATAATGAAAGTTGGTATACATAACATTTAACATATAGAGTGAACAAGAAAAAGCAAAGTTATTTGAAGAGTAAGAAGATGTAAGAGTTTAGAGAAATACCCATGTATAAACAAGGATGAATTAGAAGTAAAAGATGGAGCTCTTTTTTGTTCATCTAATACCAAAAACCCCACTCGAAGGGGGCAAATGGTGAGGGTTTACGGACAACAAATGATGAAAAGCAAATGGTAAGGCCGCGGATTATAATGTTTTTAGGGCAACTCAAAAGGCACAGTACATTTTATATTTGACACCTCAAGCCAAAAAAAATAGAAAATACAAATGTGCCTTTCTCACTTCAACTTTTACAATGGAAAAATGATTCAAAACATATTAGAGTAATCATAATTTTTAATTTTATATGTAATAATATCCCACAAAGAAGCATAATTGGGTGTGTAGTTCTTAAGCGAGCATGTTACGACCATATGTATTTATCCTAGTGTAAGGAATTCACTAGGTTATTTACCCAAAAATAGCATAGGTAATGGCCACATAAGTGAGACTATGAATGATACTCCCGTAACTAGGTACCCTACTCAACATAGAACTATAGATCTCATCGAGAGTTATAGCAACTCAACTGTAATTCGCTTCCGGATATCATGTTTCATAAGGATGGACTCAGAGTAAAACTCCGTTATTTATAAATAGCGCGATTCAACTCATATCACTTATAACTTGTTATGACCCCTTAAACCCACTTAGTGGGATCTCTAATTTATAAGTAGGGTTATTGTCACAGATGACTCAATTGTCTAAGAGTTTTAAGCTCATCCCCTTCGAAGTGTTTCACACATTTTATCATGCCAGTCCTTTCGTCAAAGGATCACCCAAATTCTTCTCAGTCTATATATAGTCCACTCTTACAACACCAATAGAAAGAAGCTCTCTAATAATATTGTGTTTGCGGTGTATTTATCGCATCTTGTCGTTATAATAATGGTTATATACTTTTGCTATAGTAGTGACACTATTATAATGGATAAGAACAATTGATATCGATCTTTCTCATAAAGGGATATCTGACTGGATGTTTCTTATCCGATATGGCTCCTCACTAACTATAGCTAGAACTATCATCTCTTACTCTATCATAGATTGAGCTAAATAGTATACTTCTTAAACTTCCATGTAACTGTGCCACCAACATACTAAAAAATGTATCCACTACTAGCCTTGAAGTCAGTTAATAGGGCATTACGATCAACATCGTTAAATCCTTCAAGGACAATAAAAAACTTTAGATAGTCTAATTCGAGGTTCGTCGTCCTTTACAGGTATCGCATGACCCTCTAAATAGCATGTTATGAATGCTATATATTAGGTTACTAGTAAATCTATATATTACTCCCATATCACAATCTATGTTTGATCTACTGCAATCAACAGCATAGCGTAAGCGTCCTATGATGCTCACATACTCAGATTGTCTAACATTCTCACTAGTGTTCTTGAACAATTTTACATTACAATAAAATGAAGTACTTAAAGGTTTGCACTTAAAGTAATTATATTTTTTTAGAATTTCTCAATATAATGATATGGGTCAAAGGAAAAACTCCTTTTCAATTTTAGTCATTTCCATTCCCAATAATGCACTAGCTCTTCCCATATCTTTCATATCAAAGTTGGCAAGTTATAGAGATCTACCATTATCTACGGCATGATTATTAAATCCAAATTTAAGCAACTCATCCACATAAAGACATATAATGGTGCAAATATTATTTTCATATTTATAATGAATGCATTTGTCACTTTCATAAATTTTAAACCCATTAGATATAACTAGACTATCAAATTATCATGGCATTGCTTAAGCGCCTGTTTTAACCTATAAAGAGATTTATCTAATTTACACACTTTATTTTCTTAAACATGAATAATAAAACCTTTGGGTTGGTTCATATAAATCTCTTCTTTTAATTCACCATTTAAAAAGGCTATTAAATATCCACTTCGCATATAACTATTATTAAGGGGAACTATAGAAAATAATACATGTATAGATGTTATTCTAGTCACGGGTGAGAAATTGTCAAATAAGTCAACATTTTCACATTGTCTAAACCCTCTAGCCACAAACGGTCCTTATATTTATCAACGAAACCATCAGATTTTAATTTCTTTATAAAAATCCATTTGTAATCAATCATTTTACACCTAGATGGAAGATTCACTAAATGTCAATTTCATCATTAATAGCTTCTTGCCACAAATCGGCATCTAAAGAAGACAGGAATTCTTGAAGCGTGTTATGGCCATCCTTTAAAGTAAAAGCATAACAAAGGGGCATAAAATCTAGTTCAACACGTGGTCTTTACTTTTATTGATTCTAAAATATATTTATTACGTTCTTGATTTTTAGGAATAGATACGTGAATGGATGTTGAGCCACCACTATATCTTAATTTAAAATGAAATCTACCTCAATAAAAAACATCGTCATTTGATTCAATAATTACTTGATTTTTGGAATCACAAAATCTACATTCTTTGTTATTAATGGCATAGCCAATAAAAAAAACACTCATAAGCTTTACTAGACAACCTATGCCTTTTAGGATCAGGAATACGTACATAAACTAAACACCCCCACCTAATATGACACATTAGGCTTAATATTTTTTCATATTTCATAAAGGGATTTTATTATAGTTGTAGGATAAATTAATCTTTTGATATATAGTTAAAATAATTTATCCTTGGCATTATGATGCAGCTCTTGAACTTAATAAAAAAGAAACTACTAATTTAGTATGTGTCCTGTTTTTTTATCCAGCTTTACCATCCATTTTAGGAGAATAAGGTGTTGTTTTTTCATGAACAATTACGTGATTTTTATAAATTCTATAAAAGCTTCAGAATCATATTCACTATGCGATCTTTTATTTTTTTCTTAAATTTCATTTAAAAAAAATTTAAAATGTCAAACTCTTCACTTTTATTTTTTATTAAATAAATAATGAGTATTTTGAACAATTATAAGTAATAAAATAATGTTTATCATTTTTAGTTGCAATTTCATCCAATTCACATAATATCCGAATGAACTAAGTCAAGGTTCGTATTCTCTAAAAATATATTTATGTGGGAACTTTGTTAAATTTTCCTCACTATACCATTCACATTGTTTAAAATTATTTACGAATAATTCTAGAATTAATCCTTAGCTACTCATAGTTTTACAAGTCATTTATAACGTAACAAAGTCTAGCACGCCACACATTAAAAGAACACACAATATAAATAGAAGGAAAAATTTTACTAGCAATAAAATTACGTTTAAACATTCCTTGGGTGTCATATCCTTTGCCTACAAAAAATTTCATTTTTAGTCAAAGTAAAAAGATTAGACCTGATAGTCAGAGGGAAACCAGCCTTGTTGAGAAAATAGCCGAAAACCAAATTCTTACACACCTTCGAGGTATGCAAAACATGTTTAAGAACAATAATCTTTTAGAGGTAAACTTCAAGTCAACGTCTCTACTACCATCAAACTTAGTGGAGTGGGAATCTATCAACAACACTTTCTTATCTTCACTCTGAGAATAAGTCTTAAACATAGCACGATCAAAGCAAACATGGCGAGAAGCATGAGTGTCCACCCACTAACCTTCGACCCCACCAATACTATTGATTTTAGAAATCATAGCACATTAGTCCTCTTCGATTAGGTTCACGTAAGTAGCAAGACAATGCCTATTCAAAAATTCCAAATCATATGTACAAGCTTGTTATAATTGAAATAGGTAAAATGCCAATTGTTACTCGCCTGACCAATTCCAAAAAGGTAGTTTCTTATTATGATTTTTATTACGATAATGAATGCTATTATGATATTTCATATTCTTCCCATTCAATTTCAAAACAACTGAAGTACGATTCCTATTATAATTCTTGTTCTTAAACAGGACCAAAATTGCATCCTTATAGTTTTGTATTCGGGCTTCTTCCACAATCCTCAAAAGGGTAATTAAACTTTCAAATGAAAGCTCTTTAGTTTTATGCCTCAAAATATTTTTCAAATATTTCCAATCGGGAGGAAGTTTATCAATCATTATTACAACCTGAAATTTCTCATCTAATTCGTTCCTTCATGAATAATTTTGTGTGAATTTTTTTGTAAATCTTGAGTTTAATTAGCAAAAGATGTGTCATCCATCATATGAAATGTCAGATAACTTTTTAGTAATTTTACTAATCGGCCTATGAAAAACTTAGTAATTTTACTAACCAAACTATGAGATTTTTGTACACCATGTCCTAAAAATGTATAATAGGATAAATAAGGCACATGCTTCTTGAAATTAGGATTAGGTCTTGGTATTTTAAAATTTAATCTTCTCTTTCTCTTAATTTTCTACCTCTTAAAGTAAATATGATCAATGTGTTTTTCTTACTACAAAAGGATCATACATAAGTAGTAGAATTTTTTTGGCAAGATTGAATATTAAATTTTGGATTAAAATTTTTCTTAGTCAAAGAAAAAGACTTAGGGACAACTTCCTTTTTTTAGGTTGTTACTTTGTCAAGCTTTCATAACAAACCTTGTTCTCATAACGTTTATTATTAAAAATTCAATTCAATGCATATTTATTTTTACTTGGACATGTTCCAAAAGAATTTTCTCATGATTATTAGATCATTTATCTAATCTGATTTTTAAGCTCTAGGAATCTTTCAACTGAGTTGATAATTTCTTTAAATTCACTTTAATAACTTTGTTTTATAACTCAATTTCACCATTTTCTTTCTTTCTTGAGGATATAATTGTCCTTCTTAAGCAATGATGTAATATACCACCTAGTATATTAATTAAATTATATATTAATTATAATTGAGGAGGAGTTAATTATAATGATGGAGGAATTGTAAGTGAAAAGTTGGAGAAAAATAAAAAGAAAAAGAAATAGGGTCGATCAAACGACATGGGATTGTCATTCGAAAGACAGAACACAGGTCGAGAGATGGTCGTTAGAAGCAAGGCTTCTAACGACGTGCTACTGAATTATAGTAACGAGTCGTGTGAAAGGTCGCACGAAGCTGGGAAGGAACAAAATAGCATAAGTCGTTCGAACGACATAGGTAACGACATAGCATAAGTCGTTCGAACGACATAGGGAAGTCGTTCGAACGACGTTGGTCGAGCTTTTAGATTAGAATGCCCTTGTACGCTGTCATAATTTGGAGCGTTGATTTTGTGTGTTG
Source organism: Sambucus nigra (assembly GCA_949130495.1). NCBI lineage: Eukaryota > Viridiplantae > Streptophyta > Magnoliopsida > Dipsacales > Adoxaceae > Sambucus > Sambucus nigra. The sequence continues at coordinate 247,990,975 of OX422214.1, read as the reverse complement.
TCGAGCCTGGATCATCCTAGAAAGGGTAAAACGAGATTTTTGGTATTAAGGGAGGTTTTATAAGGGTTTGTTTAGTGTATTTGGGGCTGATTGTGTTGCGAGAAGATGGAAGAAGGAGAGTGAGAGAGAATGAGAGAGGTGGGTGGTCTTTCACCACCACCCACCACCAAACCACCACTCCTCCACCATAGACCACCCATGAACCACCATTTTCAAAATGTATTCTCCACATTTGGACAAGATATTCCAATTTTCACCATGGACAAAGAAGAGCTACGAATTTTAGGAAGAGTATTTGGGGGATTTTGGAGAAGAAGAAGGCGGGTTTTAATGAAATTGAAGTGTGTCTTGCTTTGAAGCTTTAGAGGAGGCATTTGGTAACCCCTTGAGGCTACCTTTGGAGGTGGGGTTTGCTCCTCCTACAGCAACACCACCATTAGAACCATTAGAGGTGGGTAAACCTTACTCTTAGTGTAAGAATGTTATCTTTGCATTGTAGTCATGTATTTAGACTACATGAGTAGGGTGTATTTAGTTTAATGGTATAATTATTATGTAGAAAATAATAAATATTTTTATGGAATAAAATGTTAGAATATGTTATTTTTGTTAAAAATAAGGAATGATATTATATCAAGGTTTTGAAATAGTATAAGTTGATGTTTTATGAAAATGGTGTATTTTCTAGAAATATTGATGAAAATATTTTATGAAATAAAATATTTGAAGATAATAACATATTTTGATAAACATTGATGAAGTAATGTTCTTGCAAAAATGATGATTTTATAAAAATAGACATTTGTTAAATTTGAAGAAATTAAATGTCTTTTATGTCTTGAAAATATAATTTTACATGTGTTATGAAAAATGTGTTTCAACCATGTAATAGGATATTTTGGGTTTAAATTACATCTTCTCATGTATAAAAACTTGTAGTATTTTAGCATTAAATGTATAGATAAGTTTAAAGAAGATTTTTGTTGGGTTTAAACATGAAATAAGAAAAGTTAGAATTTTAGTCTTCAAAGTATGTGAAATTGGAACGAAAAGATATGATGATCATGAGATTATAAGACTACACATGTTGATAAAAAGAAATGGTACTTTCCTATAAAAGTAGTCTTAAGAATAAATGAATTTCTTGAATGAAGAAAGTAAAGATATGTGTGTTTGGGAAAGTGTTGATAAAAAAAATTTATTAAGTGTTAGTGGGTAAACATGGAAAAGTTAGTGTGTAACTTAGTAATGTTGTAAAGGATTAACACTCATGGAATTAAAATGGGATTAAAGGTGTAAAATCGTTTCCAATTAAGAAGAATATTACTTCAAGTGTAAAAAGGTGTTAAAGTGTAAAAAACTTAAGAAGTTGGTATGAATAATTTGATAGTGTCTTTGGAAAAATTAACACTTGTGGAAGTAAAAGGTGATTTTGAAAATAAATGGGTAAAATGGAAATTTTACTTAGAGTGGAACATTTTTATAAAATAAAATGTTGGAATAGGTGTTACACAAGGTGGTCCTAAACGAATATGATTTTTGGAATAAAATCAAGGTTAAAATGTAAAGGACATGAAATGGTAAAGTTTTAAAGTGTAACACAAGTTGGGGGCGTAAAGTCCCGAGTTTTGGCTTCGACCGGATAAAAAGGAAATGTGGAATAATGTGGGCATTTTTAACATGTTAAAACACATAAAGAAACCTCAGATGACACCAGGATAAAGCAAAAAGGGCCCGGAGCCCTTGGGAGAAGAGCCCTAAACCACTATCCAGAGCATATGGCGTTAGTAGCGGTGTGGAGCCCATTAAAGTACGTGGGTATTGGAAGATTCCAAGAAAAGATAAAGAAAATTTGGAACATGTCAAAAAATGGGTTGTGTGCTAAAATGTGTTAATACAACATAACTTGAATGAATGTAATAAATGTTTTGTTAAATGTAAAATGGATAAGAAAATGTGTAAATCTATTAATGTCCATAAGATAAGGTAAAAAGGGTAAAGTAAGTAGGTAAATGGGCGATTAACCAACCAAGTTGTTAAACCCATAATTTGCATAAGTATGTATTGAAAAGATTTTCAAATGAAAAATAAGTATTTTTCTAACACGGTGAATGCGTGTGTTGAAATGGTGTTTTTCAATGAAAATACTAAGTGTGTTGAAATCAATAAAATGGGTGATTCCGATAAAGGAATGGGTTGGATAAATCAAGTATAGTGGTTTTTAGTGTTGAACCGAGTGAGTTAAATAAAGTGAGAAAGTATAACTATGAATAAAGGAAGTCTTTACAAGATTAAGATAAATTAATCTGGATAAGTAAGGTTTCGAAAGTAAAATCGTTAATGCATTGGAATATATATTTTCAAAGGTATTTGTACATATATGTAAATATATATATATATATATATATATATATATATATATTTTCGCATGCATGTGGTTGTAGCATGTGTGTATCCTTTATGTCGTTCGTTTATATACTGCTACATATTCCTACTAGGCATAGGCTCACACCCTCGCTTTGTTACAGCAGGTTGGTAGTAGTTTCGTATTTTGAGGGCATTATACAAGTAAGTACTTTATTTATTCTTCGTTAGTAGCTTTGTTTACTTGGGCTTTGGGGTGCTCCCCATGGGTCCCTCACGTAGCCTATTTTGAAACTGGAATCGCATGTTAACAAGTGAAATGTTAACTAAAATAAAACTGGACTCGCAACATTATATAGGTTGTTCCATTACACTTCACATCTAATGCTCGGGTCAGACCGGATTAACTCACGGGTAACCCATAAATTCGGGTCGGGGTGTTACAAATGATAGATCAACATTCAAGTTATTAAGTAACTCAAATCAATTCAAAATTTTCAAGTTAAGACTTTTCAAGTTTCTTCAAATTATTTTCTTTCTCAACCAACATATTTTGAATTTTGAGGCGAGCTTAATGTTAAACCTCTTTATTTTTAAGTATTCTTGATATAATTCATTAAAATATTAATTTTTTTTTCTCATTATCATAATCACTATCACTATAACAAGATGATGACTAAGAAATATGAGAATTTACACTAGTAATGGATAGGAATCAACATGTGAAGAAATGCTAGATGAATTCATTTTAACATGAAATTTTCTATCATCACGCTCTAAAGGAATAAAACTAACCATCTCGTCATGTGAATAACTTGTCCTCTCAACGCACTCACTACAACCTACTTCATCAAGCCTAACTAAAAAAGCAATAACATTACTATAATACCCCGTATTTTTTTTCTTAAATAATTAATGAAATATTATTTTGGAATAAATAATTAATTTTGGAAATTTAATCTAAATAAATATTTTATTCGAAAATGTTAAGTGGAAACTTGTTGTTTAGTATGCTTGTGTGTATGATTCATTTTTGTTGTGCATTTTTTTGTCATTTGCATATAATAAATGAAAATTATAGAATTTATGTGCGACACAAATTAAAAGTGATTATTTTTGGCTTAAATAATTCGGAGCACATTTTGGGACTCATATGAACTCGCTTAAGTTGTTTAACCCTTTAAAAATGGTCTCGGGTTTATAGTATATAGGTTGGGTAACTTTTAGGCTTATTGGGTTATGGATTCGGGTCCGTTTGGGGTTCCAAAACCTGGGCTTTTGACCCAACTCGGGATTAACACTTAATGAGTGGTTTAGTGGGGGTAAACCACTCCCCCATTATCACAAATTAAAAACCTAAAATAGCAGCCACCGGAGAGAGAAGAGAGAAACACCAGAGAAGGGAAAAGGAAAAAGAACAAATAGGAGTCTAAAGCTTTCAAGGGTTTCTCCACTACAATTATTACAAGCAAGAATTTTCTTGCATAACTTATGTTCATAATTTATTTCTCAATACATAATTTTGTCCCCTTTAGATTTCTGGAATTTAGGGTTTGATTCATTTGGTTTTATGATGAATAGCCACATGTAGAGGAATAATATATTGGATTTGATGATGAATACCCACATGTAGAGGAATGAGGCATACGTAAAATTTATTCCAGAAATTAGGTATTGAAAGTCTGAATTGTGATATTAGATTCCATTAAGTTTTGACAGCCATTTAGGGGAAAGGTGAAGGACTAAAGTAGTGAATGTTTTGTAAATTTAAGGGACTGAAATCTCGTCATAAATCTCCACAAATGAACACTTCTTGATGGCTAAAATTTAACAACGTTAGGACTATACGACTGTCCAAATTTAGAAGCCTTAACTGATGAATTCCCTTAAAATTTAATAACATGAATGTTGGATTTTATTACTAGTTCTTAGTATAACTGACATAGAAGTTGTGAACATTCTGGGTTGGAACTGGGTTTAAAAAACTGAGGGAAGTTGCAGAACTGAAGAGGAGAGGCGGAGAGAGAAGAAACGTCGGGTCGCTCAAACAACCACACGCGTCGTTCGAACGACGGGTTATGTCGCGTAAAGAAGGGCCTCAATCGTTCAAATTACGCTAGGCTTTCTCTCTCCTCTTTTCTTTTTTTTTTGCTGCGGTAGCATGGGTTCTGGGTTTGGTCACTGGCTCCTTTTGGGTTGTGCGTAGTAAGGAATAAAGATTTTTGGAAGGGAAATTTTATATTAGGGGTCTTGAGTTAATGGAACAATCTAATGCCCCTATTAAATGATAATAATTACCCATAACAAAATTGTTAAGTAATTATTTAATGGATGAAATTAATAATTTATTTGATTGTAAATTATTAGCAAATGAGAAAAATAGTGAATTAGTTAATGAGGAATACTATTAGTAATTGTAGAGAAATTGCCTATACATATTATAGAGATAAATAATATCTATTACTATGTACTTATGTGGACATAACATATTCGTGGACTGTCCTATCGGTTCGGGGGTTCGCACGTTCGGGTTGCGTAACACGCGTTGGCACATGTGGGCTTGACGTTGTGTAGGCCATATAGGTACTACGTGGAGGCTCCACCCACTAGAGGTTAAGGTTGGCGCTGACTGTTCCTATATCACCGCTGGGTATGGGCCATATGCAGGTGTCTTGCGTAGGGACCGCCCCCAACGTATATGTGTATTTTGTGTTGTCTGCTTAGGAATAAGAGTATTCCTCCTAACTTATCGATAGAGCATGAATAGACACCAACGGTAGATGCCCTTGTGTGTCAAATAAATGAAAGGACATATATTATTAATTGACCGAACTTGAATTGAATAATTTGAATTGTCTAAGAAAAATAAACAATATTTATACATGAAATCCTATATTGCATAATAGATGTTTATGCTCTTCTGAAAGAATTATGAGACTAGAATAATTGACTGCAGGGAATTTAATGTAGAAATTACATTCAAATGATTTATTAGTGTTATCCCCGTTTATAAATCGAGGTGTTATCACCATTCATTAATAGGGAATTTTGGGGATGCGAATGATATTTCGTTTAGATAAGGGGCGAGGTGTCAAACACATGTGAGTGACGAAAAATGGGAATAATTATTGTGCATCGATTGTATAATTATATTCATATTTTATTCAAGTTAATTCTTGCACACCTCGGAGTCTGACCCAAATTTAGATATTTTCCCCCAGGTGCTCCTAGACAGGGATTGTTGGATCATGTTGTAGTAGTCCCGGGATCTCTCTTACTCTCCAGATTCAAATTCAGCTACTTCTAGCATAGGTGCTTTTCAGTTTCAGTTATTTATTATTTGGGACAATTGTAAGGGCATAAGCCCGATGCTCTTTTCTTTTTATGTTGGTTGGGATTGTATTACTCTAGTTGGATTTTTAGTATTATTATGGTGGTTTGGATTATTGGATTCTTATGTATGTGTTCTTGCTTTTAAAAAAAATGCAAAAATGTTGGAAAATAACTTATTTATATTTACTTGTGTGCTAAGAATGGTATTAATTGACAAGTAAGCCCTATCTTCGACGTATCGTGCCTGGCCATCCTTTATGTGAGAAAATAGGGTTTGTTACAGTTGGTATCAGGGCACGGTTCTAGTGTCCTTAGGATTTGTGTTTGTGCTCATTACGTTTTGCGTTGCGTTCTTTGATATACAGAGCCTATATTTAGGAATCATTGTATTCATATAATTAATATTGATTCGAATCTTGTTTGCTTTAAGATGGAAAACGGACGTAAGGGCAGACTAAGGAGAGTAGTCCCCCGAGTTAGGGAGGAGGAGGCTTTCCCGGAGTCACCTCAGCCACCGCAGACACCACAGGCTCCATATGTACCGCAGGCCCCACAGTTGATTACTCCAGCGGAGATAGAAACTATAGTGTCCCAGGCGGTATCCACGACGATAGAGACTATTATATATTTTTTTTCACCGCCTCAAGCACCACAGCAGCCCCATAGCAGGTGACTATTCAAGTACAGGCATCGGGCTAGACATGGGACAGAGTAAGGGAGACCTTTGTTAAAGGCCAGCCTCCAGAGTTTACAGGAGGGTCTGATATTCTGGTTGCTAGTTGTTGGAAGAAAGACATTTAGAGGCTCTTGAGGATGGTGGAGTTAACGTCTGCTCAGAAATAGATGTTAGTATCCTTTAGATTGATGGGAGCCGCCCTTCAGTGGTGGGAGGCAGTTATGACAATCGAGGAGAGGGGAAGCCTCACAATAAATTAGTTCTGGGAGAGGTTTGAGGGGAAATACTTTCCCCTAGATATGCAGTCTGAGATGAGGACTAGGTTTATGAATCTGAAGCAGGAGGGACGTACGGTTGCATTGTACGAGGAGGAGTTCACCGCTCTCTCGTATTTTACAAAGGAGGATGTTCGGACAAAGCATATGAGGATGGACCATTTCATCAGGGGGGTCATCTTGGCATATTAGGAAGTATCTTCTGGGAAATTTAGCCTTCTTGACGTACAACTAGATGGTTAATATTGCACTTCTTCATTGCTAAGATCAGAGGGCATTTCTAAATAGAAAAGGGGAAAAACTCCATAGGGGAGAGTCGTCTAGCCAACATGGCAAGGCGAGTGGGAGTAGTGTATCTGGGGTCCAGCAGCATAGGGGAACCCCACCCACCGATCAGAGTAAGAGGTTGAGACGTGCAGACGATAGGCAAAGACAGGGCCAATCGTGCCAGGGTCAGGTAGGACAGGGCTAACAGTACAGAGGCCATCAGGGCCAAGGACAATAGGGTAGAGGCCAGTCAAGCTGATGGGGGTCCCTTCCCAGGAAATTATTTTACTTGTGGCAAAAGGGGCCACACCTTAAGGAGTTGCACTACATGGGACCAGGCAGTCCAGGGATAGGGAGACAGCAGGCACCGCAGGGACAATGCCCACCATTTCAAGCTCAGGGAGCTACTGCACCAGCCGCTCCAGCACCCATCGCCCCACCTCAGGGGCAACAGCCGTTAGAGTATGGCCGGGTTTACCACTTGGTAGCAACTGATGGACCTGCACCTCCACAGGGAGTTGAGGGCATGTTTCCCATTTTTTGCCACGTTGGTCGTATACTTTTTAACACGGGTGCATCACACTCTTTTTTGAGTTAGGGGTTTTCACGGGAGTCGGGTATGATAGACTTTGCCTCAAATATAGTATTGCACATAAACTCACTAGTGGGTAGAGAGGCTCCCGTATGGTTAGTGTGTCGGGGGATCGGTATTGAGATATGTTGGCTTACTTTCATTGCGGACTTACTCGTGCTTGATATGCATGAGTATAATGTCATTCTGGGGATGGACTGGCTAGCCACTTATAGGGCATGTGTGGATTACTTCGGGAGGTCCATCTTCTTCACCATTCCAGGGTAGATAATGTACCTAATTACGATGCCTCATCCCGGGGGTGGGTCGAGCACACATTTATATTATATTATCGAGGATACCTCTTCAGAGGTCTTAGTGACGCTAGATTCCATTCCATTGGTCAGGGATTTTATATGTCTTTGGAAGGATTCTGGAGTTACCACCAAGTTGGGAGATTAATTTCGTTATAGATCTAATTTCGGGCACGAGACTTATTGCCCGCACTCTGTATAGGATGGCTCCATTGTAAATGAGGGAGCTACGAGAGCAGATTGAGAAGTTATTAGGGCAGGGGTTCATTAGGAGGAGTACTTTGCCCTAGGGTGATCCAGCGTTGTTCGTCAAGAAGAGGGACAAATCCTTACAGCTTTATGTCGACTACAGAGAGTTAAAAAAAGTAAAGATTCGAAATAAATACCCATTGCCGTGCATTAATGATTTGTTCGATCAATTGAGGGGTGCTGCATATTTTTCGAAGATTGACTTGAGGTCGGGATACCATCAGTTGCGAGTTCGAGAGCAGGACGTCTCAAAGACATCTTTTCTTACTCGTTATGGGTTGGACGAATTTTTTGTGATGCCATTCGGACTAACCAATGCACCGACGGTGTTTATGGTTTTGATGAACTGAGTTTTTAGGGACTTTTTAGACCGGTTCGTTATAGTATTTATAAAAGATATTTTGATATATTCTTGGACTGTGGAGGAGCACGCAGAGCATCTACGTGTGGTCTTATAGACACTTCAAGATCACCAACTTTATGCAAAGTTTGAGAAATGCGGATTTTGGTTGAGGGAAGTACAGTTCTTGAGTCACATTGTGTCCGAGAAGGGGATATCCGTGGACCTAGGGAGAGTTTTCGTCGTGATGGAGTGGGGACAACCCACTACACCCACCAAGGAGAGCAGTTTCTTGGGATTGGTCGGGTACTACTGTCAATTCATTTAAGGGTTCTCCAAGATAGCCGAGCCCTTAACGAATTTGATGAGGAAGGGAGTACCTTTTATTTGGGATGAGATGTATCAGCAGGCATTTGAGGAGCTGAAGACGAGGTTGACTACAGCCCCGGTTTTAGCATTACCTAGGACGGGAGTTGACTACATGGTTTATACTGATGCGTCCCTAAGGAGACTTGGCGGGGTTCTGATACAAGAGGAGAGGCCGATAGATTATGCTTCCTGAAAGCTTAAGCCTCACGAGGGACATTACCCCACCCACGACTTAGAGTTGGCAGCCATGTTTTTGCCTTACGAGTGTCGAGACATTACCTTCTAGGGGAGAAGTTTCATCTTTTCACAGACTATAAGAGCTTGCAGTATTTTTTCACACAGCGGGAGTTGAACATACGACAGAGGAGGTGGTTCGAGTTTGTGAAGGACTATCAGTTCGACATTCAGTACCACATGGGGAAAGTGAATGTCGTAGCAGATGCGCGGAGCTGTAAGCTATTTTTTGAGTTAGAAACGGTGTGTAAGGCGAAGTGGAAGTCACTTCGTGGAGATGATGAGTTTACCCAAGCATTTATGTCAATTCTCACCATTACCCCCGAGATCATTAATCAGGTGGTGAAGGCACAGGCGAGGATCATCTTTATCAGGAGCGGGTGAAATAGTTACTGGCCGAGGGGATGGAGAATTTTTATATCGGTTATGATGGTGATTTAAGGTTCCAGGGGAGAGTGGTTATTCCGAACGATGCGGAGTTGAGGAGAGCTGTTATGTGAGAGGCTCGCGGTTCATTATACACGGTTCATCCCGATAGGGATAAGATGTATCACGATATGCGCCGGCAGTATTGATGGGTCGGTATGAAGAGAGATATAGCTGAGTTTATGTCAACATGTGCTACTTGTCAACTGGTGAAGGTGGACCATCAGTGTCCCGCAGGTACTCTACAACCTTTGGAGATCCCAGTGTGGAAATGGGAAAGCATATCTATGGACTTTATTATTGGGCTACCTACTTCACAGAGGGGGCATGATTCAATATGGATGATTATCGACAGACTGATAAAGGTGGCACATTTCTTACCGATTTGGATAAATTTTAGCTCTGATCAGTACGTGAGACTCTTCATTTCAGAGAGCGTTAAGTTACATGGGGTGTCGCTTAATATAGTGTCAGATAGGGATAGGACATTTGTGTCCCATTTTTGGAGGAGCTCCTAGCAGGATTTGGGGGCAAAGTTGAGACTGAGTACTTCGTATCATCCTTAGACCAATGGGCAAATGGAGAGGGTGAACCTAATGCTGAAAGACATGCGGCGTATCTGTATAAGGGGGTTGAGAGCAGTATTTGTTATTGGTGGAGTTTACCTACAACAACAGTTACCAGTTCACTATAGGGATGGCGCCATTTGAGGCACTCTACGGGAGACCTTATCATTCTCCCTTATGCTAGTTAGAGGTGGGGAAGAACAAATTTATTGGGCCAAACTTCATTCAGGACACCTCAGAGAAGGTAGAGATGATTCGGGCCAGGATACGGATTGCCCAAGATAGGCAGAAAAGCTATATGGATGTGGGATGGAGACACTTAGATTTCGACGTTGGAGACCAGGTGTTGATTAAAGTGTCTCCCATGAAGATTGTGATACGATTTGGGAAAAAAGGAAGTTAGCTCCTCAATACGTGGGGTCGTTCCCTATTTTGGAGAGGATTGGGCCCATAGCATATCGGTTGGGATTATCGGAACACTTACAGCGGATGCATGATATTTTTCACATATCTTCACTGCAGAGATTCTTTAGAGATGTGGTGGCATACCAGCACATCTATGTCGACGAGATTGAGCTCCATCCAGATGCTACTTACAAGGAGAGACCGGTAGCCATTTTGGATAAACGAGAGCGCCGACTGCGGTCCAAGATTATCCCTTTAGATCGGGTGTAGTGGAGGCACCACCGGGAGGACGAGTCGACTTGGGAGAGAGAGACCGACATGCGCACAAATTATCCCGAACTCTTCTAACTAGGTACGTAATTTCTTGATTCCGAGTACATAATTCTATTATTAGGGGGGAAGAATGTAATACCCCGCATTTTTTTCTTAAAAAATTAATGAGATATTATTTTGGAATAAATAATTAAATTTGGAAATTTAATCTAAATATATATTGTATTCAAAAATGTTAAGTGGAAACTTGTTGTTTAGTATGCTTGTGTGTGTGATTCATTTTTGTTATGCATGGTTATATCATTTGCATATAATAAAAGAAAATTAAATAATATATGTGCGACACAAATTAAAAGTAATTATTTTGGCATAAATCATTCGGAGCACGTTTTGGGACTCATATAAACTCGTTTAAGTTGTTTAAGCCTTTAAAAATGGTCCCGGGTCAATGGTATATATAGGTTGGGTAACTTTTGGGCTTATTGGGTTATGAATTCGGGTCCGTTTGGCGGTCCAAAAGTATGGCTTTTAACCCAACTCAGGATTAACACTTAATGAGTGGTTTAGTGGGGGTAAACCACTCCCCCATTATCACAAATTAAAAACCTAAAATAGCATCCACGGGAGAGAGAAGAGAGAAACACCAGAGAATGGAAAAGGATAAAGAACAAATAGGAGTCTAAAGCTTTCAAGGGTTTCTCCACTACAATTATTACAGGCAAGAATTTTCTTGCATAACTTATGTTTATAATTTATTTCTCAATACATAACTTTATCCCATTTAGATTTATGGAATTTAGGGTTTTATTAGAGGAATAATATATTGGATTTGATGATGAATATCCACATGTAGAGGAATGAGTCATATGTAAAATTTATTCCAGAAATTAGGTATTGAAAGTCGGAATTGTGATATTAGATTCCATTAAGTTTTGACAGCCATTTAGGGGAAAGGTGAATGACTAAAGTAGTGAATGTTTTGTAAATTTAAGGGACTGAAATCTCGTCATAAATCTTTGATGGATGAAATCTAACAACATTAGGACCATACGAGTGTCCAAATTTAGAAGCCTTAACTGATGAATACCCTTAAAATTTAATCACAAGAATGTTGGATTTTATTACTAGTTCTTAGTATAACGGACATAGAAGTTGTGAACATTCTGGGTTAGAACTGGGTTTAAAAAATTGAGGGAAGTTGTAGAACTGAAGAGGAGAGGCGGAGAGAGAAGAAACGTGGGGTCACTCAAATGAACACACGCGTCGTTCGAGAGACGGGTTATGTCACGCGAAGAGGGGCCCAAATCGTTCAAATGACGCTGGGCTTTCTCTCTCCTCTTTTTTTTTTTTTGCAGCAGACTGGATTATGGGTTTGTTCACTAGCTCCTTTTGGGTTATGCGCAGTAAGGAATAAAGATTTTTGGAAGGGAAATTTTGTATTAAGGGTCTTGAGTTAATGGAACAATCTGATACCCCTATTGAATGATGATAATAATTACCTACAACAAGATTGTTAAGTAATTATTTAATGGATGAAATTAATAATTTATTTGATTGTAAATTATTAACAAAGGAGAAACATGGTGAATTAGTTAATGAGGAATATTATTGGTAATTGTAGAGAAATTGCCTATACATATTATTGAGATAAATAATATGTATTACTATATATATTCGTGGACTGCCCTATTGGCTCGGGGTTCGCACATTTGGACCGTGTACCACACATCGATACATGTGGGCTTAACGATGTGTAGGCCATATAGGTACTACGTGGAGGCTCCACCCACTAGAGGTAAGGTTGGCGTTGATCGTTCCTGTATCACCACTGGTATGGGTCGTATACAGGTATCCTGCGTTGGGACCGTTGATCAACAGGGTTTTACCGCTGTGCGAGAGCCACCTATGCGCCGATCGTTTTGAATTCCACTCACCTGAACTATACAAAAACCTAAACTTATGACTACACTCAACGGGTGAGTATAGCGGCCAAGTCCGGGTATCGAAAATCCACAGAGACGAGTTGCTAGAATTTATAGGATTTAATACTCCTAAATAAAAGTGTAAAAGATAAATATGAGCAAAAAGGAAAAGATGCGAAAAAGGGAAATATTAGTCTAGGCGAGTGTATTGAAACTAGATTAACAGAGCGAGTAAAACTATAGGTTGCGTCGAATATCCCTCACCCGATTTAATTAGTATAAAATGGTTACATGGGTTGACAATTTATTACGAATGCGTCTCGTTTCGACAGTTAATTGAACCAAGGGTTGTCACGCCCCTAAATCCGCATAAAAGCCTAATACGATTTTGGGGTCAACAAATACCGCGAAAATTATGCACGCAAGGTCATAAGTACGGAACATACATGATATACCTCGTCAAATCTCCTAGGCATAATAACTAGGGCAATGCACCCGAAATAGACCCGTAAACACCATCACCAAAGCAAAGCAACACGTCAACCCGAGTGAGTTCAATTCACACACAACCTAGACTAAATTAGCTAGAAAGCATATTAAAAACGCGGTAAATGAACGCAATAAACCTACACTAGAAAGCAAGTAAAGAAAGCATGTAAACCTAATTATCAAAGCATGTAAATTAGCTACAAAGCAAGAATTAAGTAAATACAAGCTATATTAATGGAGAGGGAAGATGAAAGCACAAATTACAAACCCAATTGGGTGTCAATCCAAGAAGAAATGAAGAAATGAGCTCTCAACCCTCCAAAACCCTAACCTAAACTAACTAAAACAAATTATATATGTTTTTACAACAAAATTCCTTTAAATAGTAAAAGGAATTAAAATAGAAAAGAAAAGGAAAAAGAAAAGAAAAGCTAAAATATCAGTTTGGAACAGGGGATCGATCGATCAATCCCTTTGATCGATTGATCGATGGTGAAAAATCAAGCCCACTGTCTCAGCTCGATGGCAAAATTATGAACGATCGATCGATCGATCAAGCAGGGTTGCTTCTCTTTTCCTCCTGTTTTGGTTGGATGGTTTTCCCTTCCACTAAAATCGTCGTAACTTCTTCGTTATGGATCGGAATCGCCCATCGTTCATGGGCACGCGAAGCTTGCGAGGAGGGCTACAACTTCCGTGTAGATGTTGGGCCAGGTTCCCAAGCTGTGAATTGACGAAATTTCCCTTGAACGTGCAATCGCATACAAAAATTGAGCGGAATGCGTCCGAACTCCATACTTAGCATTCAAATACCTATAAAATCTCAATTAACCCCTGCAAAACATGTTAACATAGAAATCCAAGGTTGTCTAGTTAACGAGCATAAATATAGGGAATAAGATACCCGAGATGGCTAAAATGTGTCAATTTGAGGGATGAAATACGCAATATTTGTGTCTTATCACACCCCCTAAGTTACACATTGCTAGTTCCTAGCAATGAAATAGGATGCAATAAGAACTACAAGCAAACCAAAAACAGGATAAGTACAAAAGTATGGTGTAAAAGCATAAGGCCACTTTCGCGAGCGATTCGATTGCATTTAGCATATGCAATAAGCCGCTAAACCCCTAAGTTACCCTAGTAGACGAGTGTCGTCTAGTGAGGATTTTCAGGGATGATACCCACAAACATCACATGGTTTCCTCAAAATATGCCCAAACCAATATGCGACAAGCCCAAAAATATCGAAAAGGATTTCATACGCATTATTAGCACATTGAACTAATTCAAACAAAAGTTCGAATCATTAACATTAGAGAATGCACCTCATAGAATTGAAACCTTAAAATGTGGGAGGGGAGCGAGCACATGCAAAGTGTGATTTAGCAAAAACTTATATAAACCGGATAAACATTAAAGCACGTATATATTCAATCCTCACAAGCATTACACTCATCAAGTGAATTCACTCAAAACAGGGATGTAACACACGGAACATGCGGGCATAAAGAGTAAATGTAAAAGGAAACTAGGCCGCACACATGTCACAAATGAAGAACGCTATATATGAAATTGAAAATTGTAATCTCAGTGAAAGATACCGCACATAAAAAAGAGGCGAAATGCATTTTCACAGATTATGAAAACTATTTAATCCTTTGAATTACATCTACTTAAGATCACATTGGAATTGTATAGGGTTGTAATGTAGGCTAGGCTAGGGTACGAAATGAAAGGAATGTATGTACGAATTCAATGTGTTCGAAATGACAACTCGGGATAATGGGAAAATGCGGGCAATAATAAAATTAAAAAACAAGTTCCAAAAAGGCATTGGATATAACAATTGGAGAGTAATCAAAGCTTATTGAACACTATATACACAATTATAACTTTCTCTTTCTTTTCTTTTCTTCTTTATCTCATTTTTTCTTTTGTTTTCTTTTGCTTTTTCCTTTCTCTTTTTTCTTCACTTTTTTCATATCTCTTTTCTTTACTTTTCTCACTCTCACATGCTCAAATTGCAACCGCAACACAACAACAACATTCAATCCCAAGCAACATTCCAAACAAAGGTATGGAAGGTGTATGTATGGTTTAAAGCTCCAATTCATAGTTGGTTATGGGATTGGGGTTATGAAACGAAAGGCTATATTTAGGCTCAAAGGGGTTGACGAGGGAAAACATTTAAGGTGATGTCAAGGCTAATATGGGTGATATAACAAAGAATGACTACGATCATTTCCAAAAGTTTACGTAATTCTCGAGTCAAAACAATATATAAAAATCATGCTCAAGTAACACATTTCAAGAATGAACTCAATTAATGAATGATCAAATGAAAGAATAGAGAGATTACCGATGAATTCAATGTTTTCAAAGAGGAAAGAATAGTGTATACACTCACAAACGATGAAAGGTACAAAGCTTACTCGGTGTAAGTATATACAATGCAAAAAAAGATTACCGAGTTATAAAAATCTTAAACCAAATCAATGTAACAAGGAAAGTGCATGTGCTAATGGGATTAAAGTTTAATTCATGAAGTTATTCATAATATCAATAATCGAGGACTAAAGTATAATAACTTCTAAAATCGAGAACATGCATCATTGAGTTGTCAATTGGATCGGGCAATTATTGAAATTTATCATCGGAAACAGAGGCAAAAAGCCCCAAAAAGGAGAAAAAATAAAGAAAATCTTTTTGAAATTTTCAATTTTTCTAAGAAAAGCATACTAAGTAACTAAAATGTGAGCAAAAACATGGACTAAATAAAGAGATGGATAGAATATCCCACACGCCCTAACTTACAACCTGACATTGTCCTCAATATAAATTAAGAACCAAGTTAAAGAGAGGAAAATAGTGATATTACCCAAAATTGGAGCGATCCCCATAAGAACAAGTCCAGAGAATCTACAAAACAAGTTAGTACCGAGCATAGCAAAA
The DNA here is from genome assembly GCA_949130495.1 of Sambucus nigra. NCBI lineage: Eukaryota > Viridiplantae > Streptophyta > Magnoliopsida > Dipsacales > Adoxaceae > Sambucus > Sambucus nigra. Next base: position 247,974,947 of record OX422214.1, on the reverse strand, counting down.
ACAAATAACAAAAAGTTAACTAATTACACTAGACTAAATTAAAAAGGAAAGAAAAGATAAAAAGAACAAGAAACTAACTATATACAACCTACTATTTAGGATTCACACTAACTATACACTAGAAGTCTAAATAGCTGAGGGTCCACCGCAAAAACGATTTGACTTTGGAAGGTGACCGGTGTACCCTTACTCTCAAGCATGCCTTCCGAAAAATATGAATTTCGTTTGAAAAACGGAAGGCATGTGTAAGGCGGAAGAAACGAACCATCTCCAATTAAAAGTTTTGGAGGGATGATGGGGGATTTGGATTGAACGGGTGGCAAAAACATGTAGGGACCGAGAAAAGCCGAATATCCTCCCAATGATTTTGAAATTGGAATGGGAGGTGGCGTACATAAAGGCAAAGATGCAATCATGGAAGGCGACTCGAGCAAGTACTCCTCATCAGCGAAAAGGTCTAAAACATTAAAGTTTGAAATTGAATCGTCGGGTACTTATGACGGTGTGTTAACAGAAAATGAAAATGGGGAGGAAAGAAAATCAAACTCAAGAGACGAATCATCATCGCTTGAAGATTGAGTTTCGAAAGAAATAACATCATTTTCAATCAAATGTTCTTCTTTGGGGGCCAAAGAATAAATCATTTCATTGCAAATAGATATTACGTCATTTTCATCCTCACTTTCAATATCCATTACGTAATGGGCAAAGTCGACAATGATTTGTTCCAAAGTAGGCGCAAAGTCCTCATTTGGTTCAAAACATTCTTCGACTCCAAAAGTCTCGGAATCAAAATCGTCGTCGGACTCAAATAATAAATCCAATTCATGTTCCCACAGACAATTTTCTTCCCGATAACGAATTTCAATTTTCTCATTCTCAAGCATACGCAAGCCCTCGCCAAAAGTCATAGGCCGAGGAGCGGATTCTTGAAAATGCGAACTTTGAAAATTACCATCGGACTTAAACTTAAACTCATTATTATAAGAATTGTGAAAACTATTGCAATTCGTTTCAAAATTCCTATTATTAGAAGGTAAAGGCCCAAAATCATTATCATCATCATCATCAAAATACACGCACTCCAGAGCTTGACTTTTGTAATACTCGCCCAAAGTCATTTAAGATGTTGCAATTTTTTGGGATTTTAAGTATTGACCAAAAGTCAAAGGTTTGCGAGAATTTTGAGAATTATCATAATGATTACTGAAAGAATTGGAATAAGACATGCTTACCCTAAATATGGCTCGAAGTGGAAAATTCCACAAAGTAGATGCGCGCGCAAGAAATTCGAGCGTTTCTAAGTGCTCAAATGTAGAAGTCCTGCAAAATATTAGCAAATAGAAAGAAAATATTACAAAATACTAAATCAAATAAAGTCTAAAGAAAACTCATCCCCGATAACTGTGCCATTTTGATCAGCAGGGTTTTACCGCGGCACGAGAGTCACCTACGCGCCGGTCATTTTGAATTTGGCTCACCTAAACTATACAAAAATCTAAACTTATGACTACACTCAACGGGTGAGTATAGCGACCAAATCTGGGTATCGAAAATCCAGAGAGACGAGTTGCTAGAATTTATAGAATTTAATACTCCTAAATAAAAGTGTAAAAGATAAATATGAGCAAAAAGGAAAAGATGCGAAAAAAGGAAATATTAATCTAGGCGAGTGTATTGAAACTAGATTAACAAAGCGAGTAAAACTATAGGTTGCATCGAATATCCCTCACCCGAGTTAGTTAGTATAAAATGGTTACATAGGTCGACAAGTTATTACGAATGCATCTCGTTTCGATAGTTAATTGAACCAAGGGTTGTCATGCCCCTAAATCCGGATAAAAGCCTAATACGATTTTGGCGTCAACAAATACCCTAGAAATTACGCACGCAAGGTCGTAAGCACGGAACATACATGATATGGCCCGTCAAATGTCCTAGGCATAATAACTAGGACAACGCACCCGAAATAGGCCCGTAAACACCATCACCAAAGCAAAGCAAAGCGTCAACTCGATTAAGTTCAATTCACACACAACCTAGACTAAATTAGCTAGAATGCGGTAAATAAACGCGGTAAATGAACACAATAAATCTACACTAGAAAGAAAGTAAAGAAAGCATGTAAACCTAATTATCAAAGAATGTAAATTAGCTATAAAGCAAGAATTAAGTAAATACAAGCTATATTAATGGAGAGGGAAGATGAAAGCACAAATTACAAACCCAATTGGGTGTCAATCCAAGAAAAAATGAAGAAATGAGCTCTCAAACCTCCAAAACCCTAACCTAAACTATCTAAAACGAATTATATATGTTTTTATAATAAAATTCCTTTAAATAGTAAAAGGAATTAAAATAGAAAAGAAAAGGAAAAAGAAAAGAAAAGCCAAAATATCAGCTGATCGATCGATGGTGAAAAATCAAGCCCACTGTCTCCGCACGATGGCAAAATTCTGAAGGATCGATCGATCGATCCTTTTGATCGATCGATCGATCAAGCAGGACTGCTTATCTTTTCCTCCTGTTTTGGTTGGATGGTTTTCCCTTCCGCTAAAATCGCCGTAAATTCTTCATTTTGGATCGAAATCGCGCACCGTTCACAGCCACGCGAAGCTTACAAAGAGGGCTACAACTTCTATGTAAATATTGGGCCAGGTGCCCAAGCTGTGAATTGACCGAATTGCCCTTGAACGTGCGATCACGTATGAAAATTGATCGGAATGCGTCTGAACTCCATACTTAGCATCCAAATACCTATAAAAGCTCAATTAACACCTACAAAACATGTTAACATAGAAATCCGAGGTTGTCTGGTTAACGAGCATAAATATAGGGAATACGATACTCGAGGGGGCTAAAATGCGTCAGTTTGAGGGATGAAATACGCAATATTCGCGTATTATCAGCCGTCCCCAATATATATGTGTGTTGTACGCTTAGGTAGAAGAGAATTCATCCGGACTTGCCGATAGAGCACGAATAGACACCATTGGTAGATGCCCTTGTGTGTCAAAAATATGTAAGAACATATATTATTAATTGGCCGGACTTGAATTGAATAATTTGAATTGTCTAAGAAAAATAAACAATATTTTTATATGAAATCCTATATTGCATAATAGATGTTTATGCTCTTTTCAAAGAACTATGAGATTAGAATAATTGATTGTTCGGAATTTAATGTAGAAATTACATTTAAATGATTTATTATTGTTATCCATGTTTATAAATTGAGGGGTTGTCACCATTCATTAATTGGGAATTTTGGGATGCAAGTGATATTTCGTTTAGATAAGGGGCGAGGTGTCATACGCATGTGAGTGTCAAAAAATGGGAATAATTATTGTGCATCGACTGTATAATTACGTTCATACTTTATTCAAGTTAATTCTTGCACACCTCGAGCTCTAGCCCAAATTTAAATGTTTTTCCCTCAGGTGCTCCTAAACAGGGATGGTTGGATTGTGCCGTAGTAGTCCCTTGATCTCGCTTACTCTCCAGATTCAGATTCAGTTACTTCTAGCACAAGTGCTTTTGAATTTTAATTATTTATTATTTGGGACAATTGTAAGGGCATAAGCCCGATACTCTTTTCTTTTATGTCGGTTAGGATCGTATTACTCTAGTTGTATTTTTAGTATTATTATGGTGGTTTGGATTATTGTATTCTTGTGTATGTGTGCTAAGAATGATATTAATTGACAAGCAAATCCTATTTTCGGTGTATCGTGGCTGGCCAGCCTTTACGTGAGAAAATTGGGGTTGTTACAATTACCTTCTTTCTAACTAGATTAGTCTTGGGAGGATTCACTTTTGGAGTAACTCAAACTAGACTTAATTGATTTATGTTTCCCATTAAATCTCAGGTTTGTGGGAAGAACATTCATGTGATGACCATAGCCTCTACATCCAAAACACTTGTCTTTATTTTCCAGTTTTACTCTTTTATGACTAGATGAACTTTTCTCAATATGGCTTTTGTGTTCATGTTTAGATGATTGTTTAATTTTGGCTAAATTTGTTCTCTTTTCCTTTTTGTTATTTTTTATTATACATGCCAATTATATTTATAAAGAAATCCATACTTCATCAACACATACACTAGGCTTCTTTTCATCTTCTAGAACAACCACTATTGCACTAGTCTCTTCTTAAAAAGATAAGCCCTTAGAGGTTTGGGAGTTTGAGTATTCTCTTTCTCAAAAGTTCGAAGAGAACCAACCGATTTTTCCAACTTTCATTGATCAGTATCTAAGATCTCAATAAGGATAACTACATTGGTACTAAACATAAAAAATACAGATTTTTCCAACACAAGCACTAGGCTTATTTTCATCTTTTAGAACAACCACTCTCGAACTAATCACTAATTATAAGGATAAGACCTTAGAGGTTTGGAATTTAGATCATTCTCTTTCTCAAACGTTTGAAGATAACAAGCCAATTTTTTCAACTTATATTTATCGATATCTAAGATCTTATTAAGGATAGTTACATTGGTACTATACATGAAAGCTACAAAATTTAACAACTTACTCATGAAAAACGTTGCTAATGCCGTTTAATACAAGATTAAACTGTATAAGCAACTCCAAGATGTTTGTTGAAGAAACCCTTTTCTTTTGAAAATAAAAATGATAAACAACAAGAAGTGTTTACAAAAACTTATGTACGAAAATAATCAAGACTTTGTAATCAGTTTTAAAACTAAGACAGTTTCAAAAATTCAGCACACTATAGAATGAGATGAGGAGATGAGGATAATCAGAACACACAGTTTTTAACGTGGTAAAACCTCTCCCAATAGAGGAAACATCCACGGTGACTTCTAAGTCACAAAAGTAGAAATCCACTAAAAACAAATAGCAGTTACAAACAATACAACATACATGCACACAAATCAGCCTATTCTAAGTTTAGGAATATACCCCACTTGGTGTCCTTCTAACTTCTCTTAGATCTGATTGTTGATGATGTTCTTCCAGTTTGAAAACTTCCCCTTTGCTTTAGCTTCCTTGCGTCGACTCAATAATCTTTGATCTTATTCACAACACTTCCAGTGTGGTAGTGTGTTAAGTGTTTGTGATGTGATTCCTATCAACATGAATGAACTCACACACACTTAGTTTTTACAGACAGTCCTAGAAAATTACATATAAAGACTATATGTTGTGATTTTCTTTTCTTTCTTTCTAACAGAACTTAAAACCTTTTTGACCTTTAATATATCCCAGATTCCACGGAAATCTTGCTTTAAAATCGGTCAAGACCTTAATCAATCTCTGTTTTAAAAATATTTTTGAGATTGAAAATCTCCAAGTGTGAATCCAACTAGGTCAAGGTTAAGTTTCATAAGAATAGAAACCATAAAATATTTACAAAACTAAATCAGTAAAGATTTTCTTAAAATGAGAAAGAAATATGCAGATATAGTGAAATATAACATGCAAAGTGTAGATCTAAGATTTCTATGATAAAGAAATACAGATCTTCACAAAAATGTTTAAGTTGGTAATAAGATCACAGATCAAGAGGTTACAGCTTCAGATGAACAAACCAGTAACACAACTCTCTCTCTCAAACACTCAAGGTTGTGTTTGGGATTTTTACTATACGAAGGTTTGAATCAGATTTGAAGTGTTTAGGGTTAGGGTTAGGGTTAGGGTTTGGCTAACACAGTTTCCCTTTCTCTCTCTTCTCTCTTTTCTTTTCTCTCTTCTCTCTCACTTCTCTCTATTTTTTTTTCTCTCAAAAATGACGACTGCCAAAAGTCTTGAAAGGTTGAGAATTAGAGGGATTATATAGGAGTGGAGGAAGGTTCTGGATTGTCGAAGGCAATCAAGGGCTGAGATTAGGTCTTCCTAATATTGACTTGAACCAAGGGTGATAAAATAGCGGTGGTTAAGTCGAAGTTGATTGGTCCACAGTGATAGCACATGGATAAGTTTAAAACACATGCAGGCCATAGATAAGGTTTGATCTAACGATCAGCAAACCACCAGGCAACCCTCTCACATAATAAACACAAATGAGTTAACAGGAGCATGGCATGTGTTGGCACTTAATTGGCTTGCAAACGCGCGTCAAAAGAAATTACAGGCTGTTCCCTAGAGTCTCTAGCGCATTTACATTCTACCCAATTAAACATTCTAATGAAAAATGAATTTTTCAAAATAGCATTTTAACCCCACAAAGTTTATAAAAACACTTTTTATTTAAGAAAACATTATTGGAAAAATGTTTAAAAATTCCAAAAAATTCCAAAAAATTTATTAAAATAATATTTTAAGGGGAATTTAACACACAATCAATTTTAAGCAATATATACACATGTATGCACTTCTAATGTGTGTAGTGTGATTCAATTATACCTTGTTTGGATCATTGAAGAGGATTAGAGAGAATAATTCTGAGGTTCTTTGGATTCTAGGTTAGACAACCAATTTTGTCACTATTTCCAAATTAGTTGAACACTTATACAGTATATACTTAAGTAAGTCAAAGGTATAAGGTGCTTCAATCTCCCCCTTTGGAAATATGAGACAAAATCTCCTTTGAGTTAGCTTAAACTCTTAGGGAACCAAAAAAAAATAAAACCTAGTCCTATACAAAAGACAGTATTTACCCATTTCCTATAAAGTCAAAAATTACATAACTCAACTATTTACAAATTTGTACACTAGAAATGGTAGACAATCAGTAGAAGAGATTCCTGCAAAATGCACACTAAGATCAAGCAGTTTAGATGAAATGTGAACAAAACATTGAACCCGTAAGACTCAAATTTCTCCCCCATTTTGTCTCAAATGGACAAAGGGTAAAAATTAAGGTCTTCAGAGTTTAATCAGCACATACCATACCTATAGAATTACGCAAATACAGAAATCTGTTGTAGTCTAGAGGTTTAGTGAACATGTCTGCAAGTTGCTGATCAGTAGGCAGGTAATGGATTTCTAACTCCTTAGTCTCAATAAGTTCGCGTATAAAGTGATGTCTTATTTTAATATGCTTAGTTTGCGAGTGTTGAACCGGGTTTTTAGATATGTTAATAGCACTTTGATTGTCACAATACAATTGTAACTGATCTTCTTTAATCCCATAGTCGCTCAACATTTGTTTTATCCATAACAATTGAGCACAACAACTTCCTGCTGCTATATATTCAGACTCAGCCGTAGATAAAGATGTGCAATTCTGTTTTTTGCTACTCCAACCTACTAAATTATTGCCGACATAATAACAGGCACCTGATGTACTTTTACTGTCATCAGTACAACCGGCCCAATCAGCATCAGTATACCCTATGATGGTGCTGCAGGTATCATTAGTATACCTAAGTCCAAGATTAAGAGTGCCTTTTATGTACTTTATTATACGTTTTACACGGGATAGATGGCTCTCTTTAGGGTTATTCTGGTAACGAGCACACAGACATACATCATACATTATATCTGGTCATGAGGCAGTTAGTTAGAGTAGGCTACCAATCATACTACGATAAAGTGTGGAATCAACTGACTTTACATTTTCATCTTTACATAATTTAACAGTAGTACTCATAGGCGTTTTGGCAACTTTAGCATTATCTAAACCAAATTTCTTAACAAGATCTAAGGTATACTTAGTTTGAGAGACAAATAATCCATCAGAATTCTGTTTCACTTGAAATCCTAAGAAAAGCTGTAGCTCCCCCATAAGGGACATATGAAACTCCTTATGCATAATAGCAGAAAAAGATTTAACTTCAAATGTTGAAGTAGACCCAAAGATGATGTCGTCTACATAGACTTGGTCTATAATAATGTTTTTGTCAAAATGTTTGACAAAGAGGGTCTGGTCATTTCCTCCTCTCTTAAAACCCTTATCCAACAAAAAGTTGGAAAGGCGTTCATACCAAGCTCTAGGAGCTTGTTTTAAGCCATACAAAGCCTTTTTTAGACGAAAGACATGGTCAGGGTATTTAGGATCAATGAACCCTTTGGGTTGTTCTACATCCGTTTCTTCGGACAGAATTCCATTGAGGAAGGCAGACTTGACATCCATTTGATAAAGTGTAAATTTTAAGTGACACGCTATGGCGAAAAGAAGTCGAACAGATTCAAGACGAGTGACAGGGGCAAATGTCTCGCTAAAATCTATCCCTTCTAATTGTGAGTAACCTTGAGCAACTAGTCTAGCTTTGTTTGTAAGGATTACCCCATTTTGACCAGATTTGTTCTTAAAGATCCAACGTGTGCCAATAACATTTTTGTTTTGAGGCCGCGGTACAAGATACCAGACATCGTGAATGACAAATTGTAAAAGCTCTTCCTGCATAGCAAAAATCTAGTGTGTGTCATTCAATGCTTCATTAACATTTTTCGGTTCCACTAGGGAGACGAAACATGCATAATTAGCATAATTTCTTAACTGGGATCTAGTACGGACTGACTCATTAGGATTACCGACCACGTTGTCAATGGGATGATCTTTAGAGACCCAGCCAGGTACTTCTGGACTCTCAATAGGTAATGAGTCATCTATTTCTTGTGAATCAGTTTTGAAATCATTTTCAGATTCAACCACAGTAGGTGATTCAGATATCTTATTTTCGATAATAGTGTCGCTTACAATTACATTTATCGATTCTATAAGGGTCTTAGTACGCAGATTGTATATACGATAAGCACGACTGTTTGGTGAGTAACCTAAAAAGATGGATTTATCACCACGCATCTCGAATTTAGACAAATGTTCTCTGTCTTTACAGACATAACACTAACTTCCGAAAGTTCTTAGATATTTCAGATTAGGCTTCTTACCGTACCACAACTCATAAGAGGTTTGTTTAGTGTTTTTCCTAAGGTAAACGCGATTAATGATATGACATGCAGTTCTAATAGATTCTACCCAGAAATACTTAGGTAGGGATTTGGCATGCAACATGACACGTGCCATCCCTTGAAGAGTTCGGTTTTTCCTTTCGGCAACACCGTTCTGCTGAGGAGTCTTAGGGGCATTGAATTCGTGTTTATAACCGTTGTAGTCACAATATTCAACTATTCCCGTGTCTATGAACTCTCCCCCTCTATCACTATGAATGCGATTGACTTGTGTGACCTTCTTATTTTCAATTCTTAGTAAAATTTTCAGAAATTTCTAAAACGTGTCAGATTTATGTTTCAAGAAGGCAACCCAAGTGAATCGTGTAAAATCATCAACCATGACTAGGATATAACTGTGTCCACAGAGACTAACAGTTCTAGAGGGACCAATAAGGTCCATATGGATGAGATCTAAAGGTCTAGAGGTGAGGATGTCTTTAACCTTTTTATGCGAAGTCTTAACTATTTTTCCTTCCTGGCAATGACCACATACAACACTTGAAATAGGTTTAATTTTAGGAATTCCTCTAACAATCTCTTGACTAGACAATCTACCAAGGATATCATAACTTAAGTGACCTATATGATTATGCCAGATTTCATTGTCATCCATTCTGACAATGTTACAGGTTTCAGAACTAGTCTTGACAGTATAGCAGTTGTCAGGTGTTCTAAATCCGGTAATAATGCATTCACCTTTATCATTTAGAATTTTACAATTGTTCTTTGAAAAGGTAACTGTATGGTCAGAGTCACAAAATTGTGATATACTTAGGAGGTTGGCTTTAAGGCCTTTAACTAAAAGTACATTTTCCAAAACAGGCATTCCCTCTTCTTTTAGGGTTCCTTTACCTATGATCTGGGATGAAACTTCGTCACCAAAAACTACTTTACCTCCAGAAAATCTGGTTTTGTTTAAGAGTTTGGTTTCATCTCCTGTCATATGTTTGGAGCATCCTGAATCTAAATACCAACCAGATGAAGTGTGTTCAGCCTTTAAGGCAGTGATAACAATGTTACACTTCATTTGGGGTAAAAGATCATCTTTTCTAACCCAAATAGCTCTAGTTTTAATTTTGCGAAAGTTTGCCCTCATTTGATAAAATTTTCGAGAAGTAGTTTTTTGTCGAAAAACATTTGGAGCAACAAACTGATTATTGTGGAAAAGTTGAGCTATTGGTTTAGGAAAGTTTCTGGGAGCCTTTCTCTTAAATGAACTCTTAGTTTTGGTCTTTCTATTCCTGTAGTTAGAGTTCTTGTCAGGTTGTCTTGGAAGGACATAATGGTTATGATTTTGCCTAGAATAGTTAAAGTTCTTGTAGACAAAAGTGTTGTACACAGGGGTGTTTAGACGCCTAGCATAACAACCTTCAAAAGAATGACCATAAATGTCACAGTAGGAGCAATATTGATTGCTTGAGGGATGAACTTCCTTAGGAAAACTTCTAAAGATGGGTTTAACAGCATTCTGTTCAGAAGTCCTATTCCTAGGAGGGATGGTTTTAAAGGTAGATTCAGCCTTTCGGATCAAAGGACAAACGTATTTAGTCTTAAGTGTAGTGTCAGCCTTAGAATTACTAGACTCTCCAATGTCTTTCTGTTGTTGCTTTTGATCAAATTCCTTTTTAATAAAATGAAAATCTGGACATGTTTCGATTGGTCTTTTGCCCCCAGACACAAACTTAATAGGTTCAAGATTTGTAGTTTGTGGTTTGTTCTTAGGGCAGAATCCAATACCGGTTCTATCATCAGAATTGGTCTTGGAGTCAACAACAAAGTTAGTGAAACAATTTGAATTGTTTTCAAACTTAGATTTTTTTTTTTAAAATAATAGCTGTCTTTGTTTTTGCTTCCTCCAGTTCTAATAATGTTCCCTTGTATTTCATTTCCAGGGTTTCATTAGTTTTAGTCAACTCTTTTAATTTTTTATCAAAAGTTTCAATTTTAGATTGATGAGACAGACACTGGTTAGTGTACTCTTCGGCATTTAGCTTCACAATAAGACTTAGATCATCTAATTTCTTAGTCAGGTCTCTAACAGTTTTCTCCAGTCTAGTGCCTTTTTTAAGAGTTTTAGCATACAAAGTATGAATATCTGGGAGGTCATCTGTGTCTGAGTCGCTAAGTGAAGTGTGTGTAGTGACCCCTAACGATTCAGTTTTAGTACTCACGCACCCATTTACATCGTCGTTATCGAGATCACTTTGACTCACACACACGGAACTAGAGCTAGCAACATTTTCAGATAATAAAGCATCTAGGCCAGTCAAAGCAGTATTCACAAAAGCAGGAGTAGAGGTATCATTATCACACACAGGCATATCATTATTGTAAATGATCTTAGCAAAAAAGGACATGCAAGGGTCAAGTACATTTGATGACTCAAGTTCCTCTTCATCAGAGTCACTTGAATCATCCCAAGTTTTACAAACATTGGCTCTATTGTGTGTGTTGGTTTTATTCAGATTAACTCTGCAATCGTGAGCAATGTGATCTAGTTTCCCACATCTAAAACATTCAATATTTTTAAGGTCTCTGTTAGATCTGAATTTGTTGTCCTTAGGATGTTTGTCAAGACCTCTCTCATGAGGTTTGGGATTAGACAGATTTGAATAATTAGGCTAGCCTTATTTAGATTCCTTTTTGTTTCTAAATTTAACAATTTTCTTAAATTGTTTGGACATTAAGGCAATCTGATTATCTAGTTTGTCTATATCACACTCCTCATCAGAGTCAGAGTTGATCAAATTAGTCTCAAGTTTAGATATCTTAGAGGCAAAAATCAAGTTAGATTTGGGCTGTTTTCTTTGAGACTGATTTAATTGTTTCTTAAAGTCTAATTCCATTTCCACAGTCCTAAGTTTGCTACTGAGTAACTCAGGGGTAAGGTTTTGATCACTCATTTCCTCAATAGCATACCTCTTGCTGTCAAACTTTTGTGGTAATGATCTTAGAATTTTATAAACAATCTCATTCCTATCATATGTTATACCATTAGCATGTAACTTAGTAATTATATCAGTTAAGTTCATGTAAAAGTCATAAAAAGACTCAGAGTCAGACATAATCAAAGAGTTGTACTGCTGGGTAAGCATTCGAGTTTTAGCAGGTTTAACTCTTGAGTCTCCTTCATGGGCAGTGATTAATGTGTCCCAAGCTTCCTTAGAAGTGGCACAAGATGAGATTCTCTTGAACTCATACTCATTAATAGACATAAAGATGGCATTTTTTCCTTTATTGTTATTACGAGAAACAGTTTTCTCTTCTTGGGTAAACTCACTTAATATTTTCTTTACCCTATCATCACTTCCTTTAGTGGCTGGTTTAGTAGGATAAGTATATCCATTTTCAATAATGTCCCAGACATCATCTCCTAAAGTCCCTTGGATGAAGGCAACCATTCTTACTTTCCAGTAAGCAAAGTTGTTTCCATCAAAGAGTGGAGGTCTGGACAGATTACCAAACCTTTCATTCTTCTCGTCCATAGTTAGGTTTTTCAGAAAACGATTTCAGAAACACAAGATCCTTTTGAAATAAAAGTTTACAGGGCTCTGATACCAATTGAAAAACGTTGCTAATGCCGTTTAATACAAGATTAAACTGTATAAGCAACTCCGAGATGTTTGTTGAAGAAACCCTTTTCTTTTGAAAATAAAAATGATAAACAACAAGAAGTGTTTACAAAAACTTATGTACGAGAATAATCAAGACTTTGTAATCAGTTTTAAAACTAAGACAGTTTCAAAAATTCAGCACACTATAGAATGAGATGAGGAGATGAAGATAATCAGAACGCACAGTTTTTAACGTGGTAACACCTCTCCCAATAGAGGAAACATCCACGGTGACTTCTAAGTCACAAAAGTAAAAATCCACTAAAAACAAATAGCAGTTACAAACAATACAACATACATGCACACAAATCAGCCTATTCTAAGTTTAGGAATATACCCCACTTGGTGTCCTTCTAACTTCTCTTAGATCTGATTGTTGATGATGTTCTTCCAGTTTGAAAACTTCCCCTTTGCTTTAGCTTCCTTGCGTCGACTCAATAATCTTTGATCTTATTCACAACACTTCCAGTGTGGTAGTGTGTTAAGTGTTTGTGATGTGATTCCTATCAACATGCATGAACTCACACACACTTAGTTTTTACAGACAGTCCTAGAAAATTACATATAAAGACTATATGCTGTGATTTTCTTTTCTTTCTTTCTTACAGAACTTAAAACCTTTTTGACCTTTAATATATCCCAGATTCCACGGAAATCTTGCTTTAAAATTGGTCAAGACCTTAATCAATCTCTGTTTTAAAAATATTTTTGAGATTGAAAATCTCCAAGTGTGAATCCAACTAGGTCAAGGTTAAGTTTCATAAGAACAAAAACCATAAAATATTTACAAAACTAAATCAGTAAAGATTTTCTTAAAATGAGAAAGAAATATGCAGATATAGTGAAATATAACATGCAAAGTGTAGATCTAAGATTTCTATGATAAAGAAATACAGATCTTCACAAAAATGTTTAAGTTGGTAATAAGATCACAGATCAAGAGGTTACAGCTTCAAATGAACAAACCAGTAACACAACTCTCTCTCTCAAACACTCAAGGTTTTGTTTGGGGTTTTTAATATACGAAGGTTTGAATCAGATTTGAAGTGTTTAGGGTTAGGGTTAGGGTTAGGGTTAGGGTTTGGCTAACACAGTTTCCCTTTCTCTCTCTTCTCTCTTTTCTTTTCTCTCTTCTCTCTCACTTCTCTCTATTTTTTTTTCTCTAAAAAATGACGACTGCCAAAAGTCTTGAAAGGTTGAGAATTAAAGGGCTTATATAGGAGTGGAGGAAGGTTCTGGATTGTCGAAGGCAATCAAGGGCTGAGATTAGGTCTTCCTAATATTGACTTGATCCAAGGGTGATAAAATAGCGGTGGTTAATTCGAAGTTGATTGGTCCACAGTGATAGCACATGGATAAGTTTAAAACACATGCAGGCCATAGATAAGGTTTGATCTAACGATCAGCAAACCACCAGGCAACCCTCTCACATAACAAACACAAATGAGTTAACATGAGCATGACATGTGTTGGCACTTAATTGGCTTGCAAACGCGCATCAAAAGAAATTACAGGCTGTTCCCTAGAGTCTCTAGAGCATTTACTTTCTACCCAATCAAACATTCTAATGAAAAATGAATTTTTCAAAATAGCATTTTAACCCCACAAAGTTTATAAAAACCCTTTTTATTTAAGAAAACATTATTGGAAAAATGTTTAAAAATGTTTAAAAATTCCCAAAAATTTATTAAAACAACATTTTAAGGGGAATTTAACACACAATCAATTTTAAGCAATATATACAAATGTATGCACTTCTAATGTGCGTAGTGTGATTCAATTATACCTTGTTTGGATCATTGAAGAGGATTAGAGAGAATAATTCTGAGGTTCTTTGGATTCTAGGTTAGACAACCAATTTTGTCACTATTTCCAAATTAGTTGAACACTTATACAGTATAGACTTAAGTAAGTCAAAGGTATAAGGTGCTTCAACTTACAATCCTATTATTTGGGATTCTCTCTCCCAAATTATATGATGAGTTAACCACCTCAGTTAACCATGTATAATTGATGAACAGTAAACTTTATAAATGAAGATTTGTTTGTTTGATATTTACCGCCTAAGAAAAACTACGACTTTGTACACTATGGATTGTAGCAGCCAGTATGGATAAATCTATAAGGAACATGATGTAGGATTAGATTGATTTATTACTTAAAAAGGTAAATAAAAAGATGATGCTTTGGGTTTGGAGACTTAAACTACAATTAAAACTAGGCAACTATATAAGTTAGTAACTAAAAGGTCTAATGGAAATATATTAAGTAATGGGGTTAAGGATCACTCCCCACCATGAAGTAACAATATGAATGAAAATATGTGCTTGAAATAATATTTAATTGGTCATAACCTTTTGAGGTAAAACATCAAATATGAAGAAACAAGCCCCAATTATGAAATATTAAATTCCAATTAAGTATTATGACAAATGTGTTGAGTTTGTAGTAAAGTTTCAAACACTAGCATTATCTGACAAGGGAAGTTAAGAGGCTAACATACTCTAATATCAACACACAAGTTCCAATTACATTGATTCAAACCCAAACCCTTGATTTAAATCTCAATATACATAGTGGGTTTATGTTCCTAACCCACTAATTATCTACAAAGTATGGTAAATTAATTACAATAATCAAATAAAAAGAGAAAACAAGAGTGCAATCAACATCTTTAAGTTATATGTTTTGAAATCACAACATGGTTACAAAGATATAAATAAAGTTATGAAAGAAATAACAAATAAAGAAGACAATGAATAGTGATAAAAAAAAATACTTACATAACCTGCGAGAGAGAGGGGGAGAGAGATTGTATAAAAATGGGATTAGTGGTAGAAAAGTATGAAATAAAACAAGTATAGATACATAATAATAAACTAAAAATAAAGTTCTCAAAATTCTAAAAAACTTTCTATTTATACCAAACATAAATAAAATTAAAAAAAATTCCTAATGGTCTCAGGAAAACCCGATCAATTCCCCAATTTACAATCAATCTGGTCTCAAAGGACAACAAACTCATGCGTTATTTTCTTTTTGATTATTTCTAGAAATGTCTAATGGAATGGCCATAACTCACTCATTTAGACTTGGATTGATACACGATGCTAACTCAGAGAACTACGCTACCATGGTTTTCCAAAACATCATTTCTAAAGTTTAAAATTACAAAAATTCCCTTAAAGTTTCATTATTCAATGCAATTTTTCTGAAATACAACCAAACTTTACACTTATCACTCCTAACACCTATAAAAACTCAAATAAACCTTGGAACATATAAACTTCAATAATTTTTTTTATCAAATATAAGAGCTTAATCATAAGAATTAACGAACATGGTAATGCTAGAATGTGCAAGAATAAAGAGTACTAAATGCAATATTTGTAACTAATCAGACCCCTTAACTTACACATTTCTAGTCCCTAGCAATGAACCGAATGAACATGAGAAGAAGAAACAAACCAACCAAAATAGATATATACTCAAATAATAAAAAGACACTTTCATAGGGATCGCGATTGCATTTATGATACCCACAAACATCAAGTTTCCTCAAAATCGAAGTACAAATTCAATATCATAACAAGAGTATATCATGCAAGAGTTATTAAACTAGCAATATTATCAACAATACTTCATATCTTGAAATCATAAAAGTGAGTGATGTGAAGCACAAATATAAGTTTTGATTTAGTTAAAAATCTTATAATTCAGATTAAAGTTCAAGTGTGTTTCAACTTAGTTCCTACTGGGGATTACATTCCATAATGAAATGATATGACAAGGTGCAATGCTCGTGGCATGTGGGCATAAAGAGTAATTGTCAGTAAATCCAAGGCCACACCCATGCAAATGATGAAAGACTCTAAATTTTAATGAAAAATAATCTCATGAAAGATATTGTGCAATATAAAATGTGAAATAAACTCTAGTGGCTTGTTTCAGTAGCATTGATATCCAAATCATATATACCCAAGGATCAGATAGGACTTTATAACGTTGTAACATAGGTTAGGTGAGATTTATGAAACAAAGGGACTTTTAGGATTCAAAAGGTCTAGGGATAAAACTTAGGATAATGGTTTCATGTATTTATAAGTTGTTTATGCAGTTTGGTTTTAATATGGAGCTTAATGTGTATTGATATGTAGTGGAGACAATTAACTATGCAATTTAGTTTGTTTATACTTTATGATCTTCATTTTATTTTCCAGTGAAATTTGTATTATATTTTAGTTTTAAGTAATGCATTTAATTGATATTATATTTTAGTTTTAAGTAATGCATTAAATTGATTAAACGAGTTTAAAATTTTGGTATCGAACCTTGTACAAAATTTTACCAGAAGCATAATATCTAAATATATACAAGATTTACTGAATGCATAAACCGATTTGAAATTTTGGTATTTATCGGGAAAAAATCGAATTAAAATCGAAATTATCGAAATAAAAAAAACCCGATAAAACCGACCGATTTGGTTTTGGTATTTGTATTAATGTACTGGCCGATAAATTGGTACGGTACAGTTTTACCATTTAGATTGTGGTTTTGGTATTGGTAAGGAGTCATTACCGACCATACCGTATCGGTTGCACCCCCAGTCCTATTGGCATTTCTGAGGGTAATCACCAGTGCATCGTGATGTGGGGTTCTCATTTTGACCAAATCTCCCTCGGTGAAAATAGTATGCTTGGTATAATTGACATCCTCTGGTCGGTTATGCTTACCAGCCTGGGTTTTAGCAGGGTCAATTTGAAATGCCTCCATAATGGTAATAACCTTATTCAGTTCCATCTGAACGACATTCCCTTAGATTTGCTTAAGGTTTGATGCCCCATAGATTATCGTGAACTCATGTCCCATGTCATCATCAAGGACATTGTTCAGCTTCTGGTGATTATTGGTTACGACCTTTTACCTTTCTTTTTTATGTACTCATCGAGGTGCCCATCTTGGGCCAGCTCCTCCAAGTGTGACTTCAGAGCCTTATAGTTTCTAATCTCGCGGCCGCCCTCTTTATGGAATGCGCACCTCAGCGCATTGTTTTTTTTTATTGGGTCGCCACCCATCTTTTTGAGCCACTTGATGAACAGTTGGTCTTATATCTTGATCAAGATCTTGTAAGTGGGTTCCTTAAAGACTGTGTTAACATCCTAGAATGCCTTATAAGGATCACCCTTCTTCCCATTCTTGGAGATGTTCTTTCCCTCGTTCTTGTTCCCCTTCTTCGGAGTATCACCCTTTTCTACTCTTTTGGTTGCCTTTACTCGACCTTTGTCCCCTACATTAGAGTGAACCACATCTTTCACCTTGGTGTATTTCTCAATACGAGCCATGAGATCGTCAATAATGTTGGCTTCCTTCTTAGTCAAGGACTGGTACAACAAAGAGGCGTTCGGCATACCAATTTTGAAGGATGCAACAAAAACCTACTCTGAGCAATCCTCATCCTTGTTGAAGACTCCCCAATTCCTTTTGGCATAATCATGAAGGCTCTCTTGTGACTTTTTCTTCATCGTGATCAATGTATCCATCAACTTAGGGTGGGAGCTACTGGTTATGAAGCGGGCAGTAAAGTCCTCTACTAGATCCTTGAAGTTTCTGATCGACTTATGAGGCATATTTTTAAGACACTTTTGTGCTAAGTCATATAGGCTAGAAGGGAAAATTCGGCACATTAGTGCGTTATTATGGCTCTTTAAAGTCATCACTTGCCGATATTACTGAATGTGGTCTATGGGATTTGTCTTTCCATCATAAATATTGAACATGGGAATAGCAAACTTCTTTGGGGGCTCCTCATTTTCGATCGCCCTTGAGAAAGAGGATTTCATTTGGGTATTGAGAGCTCTCCTAGTTATCTCCCTGATGCATTTGGCTCCACGATGGGATGGATGTCGGTCCATCTCTCTACGGACCAGACACCTAATGTCCTTATTTTTTCGATCGTTGCTCCTATGGCGTCTCTCTAGATGGCCATGCTCTGATCAACCATGCTTTGATCTGCCACGTTCAGTTCTATCCTAGTCACACCTGGATCTCCTCCCTCGACTACGAGTATTACTCTCCTGAGGACTAGGAGTCCTATCAAGACGTTTTATTGTGTCCCTATGGAGATCTCTCTCCATTATGTCAAGTCCCCTCTAAAGGCGAGTATTCTCTTCCACTTGGAGGCGTGTAGCGTCCTCCTATTCTTGAAGCCTGGCTTCGTAAGCATCGACCAACCTGGAGATATACATAGACCTAGGTGGTCCCCGACTATCTTCAGAAGGTTTCCTTTCTTGGCAAAACCTAGGATTTGTATTCTAGTGAATCTCTGACTTAACTCGGGGTGGAACTGGGTCTTCTTGTACATCGCCAACCTGAGGAATGTTTCTTCTATGATGAGACATTACGGGCTTTCTATTTGAAAAGGTTTTTACATGAATAACAATCGTTTCCCACAAATGGTGCCAAATGTAAGTACAAGAATTATCACAATAAAGATTAACAAAACAATCACAAAGAACAGAATGCGAAATCACACACACAACAACGTATACGTGGTTTGATAACTTATCTACGTTCATGGAAAGGTTATTATTTTATTATAATGTCTCTCAATGATCAAGATTACGTCCCTTTGACCCGGGTCAGGGTTTATAATTTATAGGTACATAAAAGTAAGAGATTGAGTTGTACAAGGAACTCAATTAACACATGGATAATTCATGGTGTGCCTGAATATATCCTCCGAGATTATTGGTAACCAAATTGAATATATCCGGGAGTGTTTTAGTGTGTTTTAAATAATCGGGAGTAAATTAAATTCTAATTTGGGTCGGACAACTCTTTGGGCAATTCAGGTTCGTCGGTTACTCTCATGGGCCATATTGAATGGGTCGCCATAATATACGTCCGCCCAAAATTGATAATTATCGATGGTTCACTTTTTCCACCACACACATTCCTTCCATTATTCAAACGGGATTCCTATCTTCCAGGTGGCATGATTTCGTTAGAGGATCCATTGTTGATCTTTCAAAGTCAAATTGTATTTTAGGTGTATGCTCAAATATTTAGAGTGCTAGTGTATAGTTAGAGAGAAGTCTGAATAGTAGGTTATATATAGTTAGTTTGTCTTTATTTCTTTCTTTTTAGTTTTTCTTTCTTTTTAAATTTTAGTCTAGTGTAATTAGTTAAACTTTTTGTTATTGTTTTTGTTATGCTTGGTACTAACTTATTTTGTAGATTCTATGGACTCATGCTTATGGAGATTGCTCCAATTTTGGGTAATATCATTATTTTCCTATCTTTGTGTTGTGTTCTTAATGCGCATTGAGGACAGTGCAACATTTAAGTTAGGGGGTGTGGGATATTCTATCCATTTCTTATTTTGCCTATTGATTTGATCACATTTTAGTTACTAAGCATGCCTTTTTAGTGAAAAATTTAAGAATTTTCAAAAATATTTTCTTTCTTTTTTCTCTTTTATTGGGCATTTTGCCTTTATTTCCGATGATAAATTTCAATAATTTCCTGATCCAATAGACAACTCAATTATGCATGTTCTCAATTTTAGAAGTTACCAGACTTTAGTCCTCAAGTCATTGATATTATGAATAACTTCATGAATTAAACTTTAATACCATAAGCACATGCGCCTTTCTTGTTCTATTGATTTGGTTTAAGATTTTTATAACTCGGTAATCTTTTGTTGCATTGTATATACTTACATAAGTGATATTTGAGATATACCGTCATTTGTGAGTATTATACACTATTCTCTCCTCCTTGAAAACATTGAATTTGTCGGTAATCTCTCTATTCTTTCATTGATCATTCATGAATTGAGTTTATATCTTGAAATGTGTTACTTGAGCATGATTTTTAAAGTTGTTTTGACTCGAGAATTGCGTTAAATTTAGGAAATGATCATAGGCCATCTTTGTTATATTACCCATATTGACCTTGACCTCACCTTATATGTTTTCCCTAGTCAACCCCTTTGAGCCTTAATATAGCCTTTCGTTTCATAACCCAAAATCCCATAACCAACTCCAAATTGGAGTTATAAACCATACATATTACTTTCCATACCTTTGTTTGGAATGATACTTGGGATTGAATGATGTTATTATCTTGTGGTTGCAATTAAGCATGAAAATAGTGAGAAAAGCGTAGAAAAGAAAGTGTAGTGAAAAAAGAAAAGATAACATGAGAAAATGAAAAGAAGAGAAAAACAAGAGAAAGAGAAGAAAAGGAAAAGAAAGAGAAAGTTGTATATTGTGTTCAAATAATCTTTGATTACTCTCCCCATTCTTATATTCAATTCTTGTTATGGAAGTTGTTTTCCAATTTTGAAATTGCTTGCAATTTCCCATTATCCAGAGTTTTCATCCCCGAACACTTTGAATCTGTAAATATACCTTTCATTTCATAACCCGAGCCTAACCTACATTACAACCCTATACAAGTCCTATGTGATCTTAGGGTGAATTTAATTTCAAAGTTGAAATAGTTTTGATAATCTGTGAAAATAAATTTCGCCACTTTAATGAGTGGCATCCTTTCATTGAGATTACAATTTTTATTTTCTCTATAGCGTTCTTCATTTGTGACATGTGTGCGGCCTAGTTTCCATTTATAATTACTCTTTATGCACGTATATCCCGTGTGTGCTACATCCTATTTCTGAGCGTTTGAATTTGTTGAGTGTAACAATCGGAGAGATCTTGAGAAATGCATGATTTAGCGTCTATATGGATTATGAAAGTTTTGCCAAATCTAAATTACCACATGTGTCCACTTATTTCGCATTTCAATGGTTTTAATTTTGTTTGAGTTCCTCATTTAATGTCAATAATTGTCGACTTTTGTGTGAGCTTCGTTCAATTTGTTAATAACTTAGGCTTTATTTGATTATTGTTGAGCTGTGCATCTGTTTTTGCCATATCATAGTATGAGTTGAATTGATGTTTGTGGGTGTCATCCCTGGAAACCCTCACGAGACAACACTCGTCCACTAGGGTAACCTAGGGGTTTAACTTCTTATTGCATACGCTAAATGCAATCGTTCGCCCACGAAAGTGGCTTTTATCCCATTTTGTACTTGTCTCCGATTTGTGTTTACTTGTAGTTCTTGTTGTTTCCTATTTCATTGCTAGGGACTAGCAATGTGTAAGTTAGGGGGTGTGATACGATGCAAATATTGCATATTTCACCCTTTATACTTAGGCATTTCAGCCCCCTCGGGTACCTAAATTCCTATATTTATTCTCGTTAATTAGATAACCTCCGTTTTATATGTTAGCATGATATATGAGGTATAATTGATCTTTTGTAGGGATTTCGACACTTAGTGTGAAGTTCAAACGTATTTCGACGAAGTTTCGTACACATCTGCATGCGCAAGGTCAATCCGATCATTTCATAGTTTGGGCAGCTTGCCCAATATCTCACAAAAGTTGTAGACCTCTGAGAAAGCTTCATGTGGACGCAAATGGTACGTGAATCCGAGTCCGAATGAAGAAGTTACGGGCGTTTGAGCTAAAGAGAATTACAACATATCAAAAACAGGGGAAATAATAACTTTGAAGCAGGGGCGAATCGATTCTCCCTTTGGCGAATCGATTAGCTACAAGGTAGTGCTCAAAATTTTCCAACCCGAATTGATTTCCCTCTAGCGAATTGATTCATCCACATTCAGTGAAGCAGGTCTCCATTTTTTTATCGATTCGGACTCAGCCGAATCGATTCGGCCCTTAGCAGCTTCAAAAGATACCCCTTATCGAATTGATTCGGATTGGCACCGAATCGATTCTATCCTACAGATTTTGTTTTCTTATTTATAATTTTGCCATCTAGGATTTGACTATATAAACATTCTCTCTTAATTTTTAAGATATATACTTCATTTGTAATAGATTTTAAGGTTTTTTAACGGGATCTTTTGCCCTCTCCTCATTTCTTGTTGGACGTTTGTCCATTTTGTAGGGACATGTTTTATAAATGTCCGAATTAGATTCTAGGCTTTTCAGTTTTATCCTAGATCTCAGCATGTATGTCTTATACACTCCAGTCGGCTCATCTCATCATGATCATACCTTGACGGCCTCAATCTGAATTCTACGTTTCACATGCCCATCATCACCAACATTGTGCATAGTGATCATCGTGTGTTCGCGGTACGTTGGTTTCGGTAAATATATCTTCAAAATTGAGGATCTAATATAAAGTGAAAATCAGACTGGTCCGGTCCTGGAGAAAAATGAACCGGTCCGAAGTCTTGAGAAACACTGCTTAAAATTGGATACCGAACTGATCCGGCCAGAAGGAAAAATGAACTGATCCGATGGCGGATCGATCCGGTGGATAATTTCAGACCGGTCCAACGTCTTCAGCAAAATTTGGACCTCCAAATTCTGTTTGTTCCTATAAATAGCAACTTCAGAGGAGGTTTTATTTAAGACTTTGGAGGGAACATTTATCATACCTAATATATCAAGCCTTCATATTTTATCAAGCCCAAACAGTTTGAGATTCACAAACACTTAGAATTACGTGTGAATCGTGCTAAACCCAGCCATACCCATTCGTGGATCATCTTATGTTAAGAAAGGGTTCTCTACACTGCTAAACTTGGAGCATCTTGCGATAAGCTCTTACTAACGACAACGAACCGGTGCCTGAGGGTCTTCATTTGTCAAATTATATTTATTTATGTGTGTAAGTTGTTACAATCATACAGAAATAAAATAGTTTTGGCCCTTTGAGGGATTTTTCCTCATCTACTTATGTGTGATTGTATCTTGCATGATCTTAATGTGTTTATTATTTAATCAATCACTGTTATGCATGACCTAGGTGGGTACTTAAAACTGGATAATTAAAAACTAAGTTTAATTAAACAAGTTTCTTCAGTTGAACAAAAAGCGCACTCTCAAATTGGTATCAGAGTCAATTACACAACTTTACCATGTAATTTTCCGCAAAGTTTTTTCTGAATATTAATTTCTTAAAAAAGCTTTTGTTCAAATGGAAAAATCATTTAGTAAAATTCCAGTCTTTTACGGATATAACTATACATACTGGAAAACCCATATGAAATCCGCCCATAAAGCTATTGATGAACGTGTGTGGATTCTTGTTGAAAATGGGTGGAATCCTCCCACCATCACTGTTGATAACGTGACAACTTTAAAATATGTGGCCCATTGGACCGAGGATGAATTTAAGTGGTTGACGTATAATTCTAAAGGTCTTAATGCCATTTCTGGTTCTATCACTCTAAACGAGTTCAGACCCATAATGACGTGTACCACGTCTAAAGAAGCATGGGACCAGGAGGGCGCTAATGCAGTGAAAGAATCAAAACTGCAAAATTTAACTACTAAAATTGAAACAATCACCATGTGTTTTGATGAGTACTATGCATAATTATCTGATATTGTTAACACTAGTTTTAACCTTGGTGGGCACATTCCTAATGTTAGAGTAGTTAAAAAGATTCTGAGGACACTGCCTAAGTGTTTTATCCCCAAAGTCACTGTGTTAAATTCATTAGCTAATTTGAAAAATCTGAAATTAGAAGAACTGGTAGTAGACCTACAGACATATGAAATTGACTTGTTCCCTAACACAATAAAAGCAAAAGATAAAGGGATTGCACTTAAAGCCCAAGCTAAAATAAATTTTGGGTCATCTAGGAGAGTAGGATCGTCTAAAAGGAGTGAAGAAAATGGTCATATTCTGATTTCAAATTCGATTTAGATGACTTAGCTTTGTTTGCGAAGAACTTTAAAAAATTTCTCAAGTTAAAATGTAGTGGACGGTTTAATGATAAAAAGAAATTTGAGAAAAATAAAAATGTCAAGAATTTTGAAAAGAAAAGAAAGACACTCCCAAGAAAAACAAATAGAGATGTTATGAGTGTGACGGTAAGGGTCATCGAGCTTTTAAGTGTGCTACTAGGCTGAACAGACTAGCCAAAGAAAAGAACAAAGTTGTTCCTAATGCTACCCTGAGTGACGATAGCGAGGTCGAGTCGGTGGATTCAGGAGAAGAATCATCGCATGTTGCATTCATGGCTAGCCATGTGAGTGATTCTGATACACCTAATGACGATGATGATGTCTCTTCATATGGAGGCCTCAACATTGAAAGAGAGGGAGAGCATGCATGGGTTAAGAGAGAGTGTGACCTAAGTCGAGCTTATGCTGATTTATATGTTAATTCTTTTAAAACCAAAAAGTGTAATAAAGCTTTAGTTATTAGGATTATAGCATTAGAGAAAGAGTTAGGAGAAGTGAGAGAGAATGAGTCCTCCTTTTGCACCGCTTTGAGAGAAAGAGTCTGTTTGTGGAGAGAGAGAGAAAGTTTGTTTGGACAGAGAGAGTTTGTTTTGAGAGAGAGATAAGTGTTTTGAAAAAGTCAAAGGGGACTTGACAAAGTAAGTGCCTAATCTGACAAGAGACCTCCGTGTATCTAAAGACGCTCGAAAGATTCTGGAAGCCCTTATTTCCCAGCTCAATCACGATCTTGAGAGAGCACGGGAAGTCAAGGTTCAAATTGAGGATCGATCTAGAAAGATGGGAATGATGATCCTCGCCCCTTCTTTAGGATTTGGTGAGAGGCCTGGAATTGGTTTTGATGGTGCATCCACCTGATAAATTGCACCAGGACCAGTCCCTAAGTTTACGATGAACCTTTGTGGTCTTCCACCAAAACCCAAGAAAGTTGTTCAACTAAGAAAAACAAACCAAGGTAGGACTCAGACTGTATACTTTTGTACTTATTGTAAGAGGAAGGTCCACTTGAGAGAGTATTGTTATAGTTTGGGTTAGACATGATGCACTTATGCTCCATCATAACCCACGAGTAATCTCACGAGACTGAGAGAGCAGGTTGAGTTTTTGGTCTCTACTTCCCGAGTTTAATGGGAGAATTCCAACGGTTATTTGAACCGTTTGTGGATACTTCCAACTTTGTGACTAGAACCACCAGGAGAAAGGGCAAACAAAAGGTTACCTCTACTTGGGTACCCAAGATGACAAGAAAGATCTCGTTGCTCATGTTGCTGTGAAAGCTCAGAATACCTCACAGTGGTATTTTGATAGTGGGTGCTCTAGAAGCATGATGGGTGACATCTCATTTTTTACCTCCTTAGTGGATCACAAGGAAGGTAAAGTCATTTTTGGTGATGGTAGTAGGTCTAGCATTGTAGGATGAGGTACTATAGAGATACCAAGATTTCCTAATCTAGAGAATGTGTTGTACATCAAAGTTTTTAAGGCAAACCTTCTTAGCATCAGCCAACTGTGCGACGCTGACTTTATAGTTAAGTTTGACTAGGAGGCGTGTAATCTTTATGATCAAGCCGGTGAACTTGTATTGAAAGGGGAGAGGATAAAAGATCATTTCTATAGGATAGTGCTCAAGTCCTCATTTGTCTGCAATAGTGCCATGGTTACTCCTATGGATCTGTGGCATCGACGTCTAGGTCACGTGAACTTTAGAGATTTAGATCGTCTAGTGAAAAGGGACCTAGTACGCGGCTTACCATCTATTGGAAGGATGACTTTCGCATTTTTTGGACCCTATCAATTGGGAAAGAAAATTCGTAGCCCTCACAGGAAGTTAGATTCCATTACTACGTCCAGGGTACTTGAGTTGATTCACATGGATCTTATGGGTTCTACTCATACAAAGAGTCTGGGTGGTAAGAGGTATATCCTCGTGATGGTGGATGATTTTTTTAGATATTTTATCGTAGGTTTTCTGAGAGAGAAATCATATGTTGTTGAGTTTATAATGACCAAGTGCCGTGTTTTGCAAAATCAACACGATGTCACTATTAATAAAATACGTATTGACAATGTCACGAAATTGAAGGAGCAGAAAGTATATCTTTACTGTGATAGTCTTGGGATCAAACATGAATTTTTGGCCATGAAGACCCCTTAGTAGAATGGGATTATTGAAAGGAAGAATCGGACAATTCAGGAGATGGCTAGATCTATGCTTTTTAGTCGTAACATTTCTAAGAGATTTTGGGTAGAGGCGGTGTCTATCACAGGCGATATGGTGAAGGAGCAGAAAGACTCATGCTTAGGTTGATAATGTTGTTAGCCATGTCTGCTACACATCCAAAGTCGAGCCCAAGAACCATAAAGAAGCACTCAAAGATGAACACTGGATATCTGTTATGCAGTATGAGTTGCTTCAATTTAGAAAGAACGATGTCTGGGAACTTGTCCCCCGGCCTAGTGAGATTAACGTGATTGGTACCAAGTGGCCAAACATTCCCATTTGAGGTATGCCTTCCGACATTTGGTTAACTCTCTCCATTTATTCATCCACTTATGGGTGGTAGGTTGTACCCAACTTCAATTCGGTTCCCATTACTTCCAGTCAACTTTACTAAAAACTTTGACATGAAAATCTAGTCTCGGTCCAACACTATTTTGATATGCACCTCATACAGTTCCGTACTCCACCATAAAGAGCTGTGCGTACTCCTCTGCAAATAGTCCTCCCATATTGGTTGGAAAAGCATCGAGTTGGTCAAATGATCAATAATTACTCAAATAGGGTCATGACCGTTGCAATGCTGGTAATTCAATGAAAATATCCATATCTACACCGTTACTCTAACGATTACAACGATCCCATTGATCGTTGGTAATGGGACTCGTATAGGGGCATTCGTGTCATTTTTCACTTAACTCTAAACATAACTTCGAGATTTGTGATATAATTAGGGAAGGTGGATGGAGTGAGCAGCCATTCCACCATCCCAAAATACCTAACTTTAAAGATAAGAGAAAAGAGAAGGGAGAACCAATGAGAAAGTGAAGAAAATCATTCCGAGAGAGAATTGGATCGATTTTGGGCATAGAACCATTGTGTAAAGAAGATTCGTAGAAGGAAATCAAAATCTCTACAATCTAAGGCAAGTATTTATCTTGCTTTGATGCTTTATGTAGTTTTAATAATTCATATCATATTTGGTGTGGAAATATGAATTTTGGGTTGGGATTCACATGTAAAAATGGGATTTTTGGGAACGAAAATGAATGAAAGATTATCTTATTGTAATCTCGTAATAAATCTGAGATTGATTTATGTAAAAAGATGTGATCTTGAATGATTCGTTTGAGAATTAAAGGAGTCTTGAAATTTAATTTAGAAAGTATATAATTCTTGTTAATTGTGTTAAATACCTTGAATTAATATGCAATCGAATGAAATCGGACGTAAAAACGTGTATCTTTACGTTTAGGATTGATAGATAAATGTTATTTTGGGTTTGGATCAGGATTAGTATCCATATGGCGTAAATTCGTAAAAAATGAACCAGATTCCTACCCATAATCAAATCGATTCACAACTAGGGGCCGAATCGATTTGACATGCGAACAGTTTGGGTAAAGGGGCGAACCGGTTCGGTCTTGCAGTTTGGCCTACTTTGTTTATTTGAATTTTTCGTGGACCGTTTAGGGTTAGGATCAATGTATGGCCTATAACTTCTGAAAAAATATGTGAGAAGTTATCATTACCTTGGACTAGTCAGGAATAAAATTCGGGTACGCGAATATGGGTTTTTTAAGGTGAACGACACTCGGGTTAGAATTAATGAAATCAGTTTGGGATTTCAGAAAGAGTTAGGCCACAGACTGAAGTAGAGTAGCTTACTAGCCAGAATAAGGATGTTTATGAGTTTATTATTAAGTAAGTGAACACTTGAATATTCGGGAGTCGGGGTAATACTCTAGAATTTTGGTCTAGTGTTTCGAGTGATTTATACACGTTTGGTAGATTTTATATATATATATATATATATATATATATATATATATATATATATATGTGTGTGTGTGTGTGTGTGTGTGTGTGATATATGTGAATATACATACTCTATGAATGCTATCATTGGAGGTTGCATGTAGTGGGCGGCCCACCCTGGCATGACCAATGGGTGTTGGGTCGGTTCCCTAGTTCAAAGGACTGTTGCATGACCACTGTATATGAGTTTAGAGTTTAGTCGCGTAATGTGGTATGGTTATGACCCACGGATGTATATCTATGACTGCCTCCAATTATGTATTTACAATTTAGGTTCGGTGGTGAGATTTCGACCCGATGGACTAGGAGTGGTACGTGATGTACCTGAAGCCTGATAGAACACTAGGTAATGCATTCGCGAGTTATCAGCTCTAGGGATGCGATCATATGTATATAGCGAGTAGATATGTGTGAATTAAACGAATGTGTGAACATTGAAACTATAGTTAGTGTAAAATTATGTGAATTGTTTAATGATAAGATTACAATTGAGAGTTATAATGACATAGCTTATGTGATAGCTCTTTGATAATGAAAGCAATAAAATACGGGTGGCATAGTTTGGTTAGAAGCTTACCGTGAGGGGCTAAATTAAGTGATGGCACTAGTTAGGAGAGGTAGCATAACTAGGGTGTTAAAAATACGCAATTGGTGCGCACTATAGATAAGGGGTGAGGATTATCTCATGTGAGTGCAACACCAGTTTAAATATGAATGATTATACTGCATTTGCGTCCTTGTATTTTAAATACCTGTAAAAAAATTTAAATGGATTAGGGCTCTGACCCGTATCAAAAATATTTTCAAAAACATTTTGGTGCCCACAGGGACACCAGACGTGATTATCTTTCCGGTCAGACGATGCTGCAGCAGGTGTGGATGACTGCAGGACTCGACTAGACGTATCTCTCCTTCCTTTCTAGATGGGAGTTCATTTAGCTATTTATTCAGGGCATGTCTTCCATTATTAGATAGACTTTACCTTATGCAGACTTTATCTTATTTCAGTTCAGTTGGATTATTGTATTGGGATTTTTACTGAGAGTTTTTTGTTAATTTGATTATTTCATCTATTCGCCATTCAGTTTTTTGTTCCCTCAACTGCTCCAACATGGGATCGCGGAGGTGTGAGGGCAGGACGAATTGTTCCTGTCAAACAAATACAAAACAAAAAGAAAGTAAGTGTTAGTTGGTAATAAATATAAATATAAATATAAATTGAAATTGAAATTAAAATATAAATATATTATATGTAGTGCCGCCCAAATAGCCAACTTGAGATCATTTGGCACCTCCCTCCAACTAGTATACCTCGGGCGGATAGTCGTCTTCACCAACTCGAGGGATCTAGACAATAATCCCATCTTGTTCTCAACGATCGATCCCAATTTGCCCCATTTTGGGAACCTAAAGACCGAAGATCCCTCGTCGCCTCCGTTGCCGCCAAGTAATTGCATGTGCACGTAGGTAAAAGTGTTAGAGTCTCTTTTCTGCCGTTTGATTATATATTGCATTATTGTATTTTTCCACTGGGAATTTGGCTCATTACCTTTTTTTTATTACGGCAGGTTGTGTGCGGTTTCGTATTTTGAGAGCATTACACAGGTAAGTATTCATTTATTTTACGTTAGTAGCTCTGTATGCTTGGATTATGGGGACGCTTCCCATGGGTCCCTCACGTAGTTTGATTTAAATTGGAATCACATGCTAAACCAGTGAAATGTTAATTAAATAAAACTTTATTAGCAAAACTATTTAGGTTGTCTCATTGCACTTCAAACCTCAAAAATGGGTAACCTATAAATCTGTACCGGTGTGTTACAAATGGTATCAGAGCTCTAGGTTCAAGGTTCCTTTCAGGAGTGATGTTATGAGGTCGATATTGGATCTTTGACGTCGGTGTTGGTTTTAGGGGGTCATGCTAAACACGTGACATTCTTGGTTTATGTCCTTAACGACGGAGTAAAAAATATGTCTTTAGTCTTGAAAAGCATGTTTTTACAAATATTATGAAATTTCTTGAATAAATCACTTGTAGTATTTTGATGACAATTATATAAACAACTTTAGTGAAGGTTTTAACATGAAATAAAGAAAATAGAAACTTAAGCTCTTGAAGTGTGTTTATGCGATGATAAGGAAAAATGGTGATTTCCTTGTAAAGTAGTCTTAAAAATGCCCAATGATTTCTTTGATAAAGAAAATAGTGAAATAAAGAGATTTCCATCTTGAGAAGTATGTTACTCTAAAGTGTTAAATAAGTGTTAATGCGTCAAAATATTTAAGAAGTTAGTGTGTCACTGAATAATGTTGTTGGGAAATAACACTTGTGAAAATGGAGGAAATGACAAGTTTGAAACACATGGGTAAAATGGTAATTTTACGTAAAGGCAAACATTTTTATGAAATAAAAATGCTGGAAAAGGCGTTACACAAAATGGTGTTAAATAAAAATGATTTTGGGTGAAAAATCAACGCAAGTGTATAAAGGACAAGAAATGGTTATTTTCAAATTGTAACACAAGGTGGGTCGAGATCCTCGGGTTTGGATTTGATCGGTAAAAGTGGAATAAGGTGGACATTGGTAAATACTAAAACACATTAATATAGACTCAGATGAGACCAAAAATAATTAAGAAGGGCTTGAATCCCGGGGGTGAAAGACCTAAAATCATAAACGAGAGCATATGGTAGCATAGCTGGCAGCATGGAGTCCGTTAAAGTATGCGGATATTTGGAGGATTCATAGAAAATATAATGAAAAGTGGAGAAGGTCAAGAAATGAATTGTGTAGTGAATATAAGAAAGAACAACCTAATTTGAATGAAATTAACACATGTTACGGTTGAAAGATAATGTGGACATGTAATGTAAGGTTTGGCTAATGTCCATGAAATAAAAGTAATGGTAAAGTGAAGTGGTTAAATGGGTAATTGTGAAACATAAAAAGGTTTAACCATAATTAATACACGAGTGTATTTATGAAAGTTTTTTAATGAAAAATAAATATTTTCTTTCACGGTGCATGCGTGTGTTGAAAGGTGGTTTTCATGAAAAATACTAATGTGAAATTGATGCAAATAAACGGGTAATTTCAGTAAAAGAAATGCTTTCCCTAAACAAATGGTATTTTGTTCAAAGTATTTAATTAGGTTCTTCAATGCCTTGATCAACGATTTGAACCAAATTGGTGTTCAATTTATCGAGGAGGATCGAACATTTCTATTGCTTGCTTAGTTGCTCTATTCGTATGAGCACGTCTTTACCACACTTATGTTTGGGAAGAATACTCTCAAGTTCAATGATATGATGCAAGACATAATATCTCATGTGGACATGAAGAATAAAACTGGTGGCGATGTAGGTATTTCATCTTCATAAGGTGAAGAGTTTGTATCCAAAGTTGGTGGTGGTGGACAAAGAGGAAGGTCGAAGTGGCTGGTGTTGCTACTCAAGAGGAAGGCGAATATGTCATTTCTTATTTTTTCGTCGATCACATTGCTAGTTGGATTCGAGATTCTAGATGTTTATCACATGTGTCTGAACCGGGAATGTTTTAAGGATTATAAGTCAAATAGTTGTGGCGAGATTCTTATGGGAAATAATGTCATGTGCAAAGTAGTAGGAATCGAACATAAAGACACGAGATGGGGTTTTTCGATCCATAAGAGAAATGAGGCAGGTTTTGACACTTAAAAAGAACGATTTAGTTAGGTGCACTCGATTCAAAAGGGTTTTTTATTCAAGTCGAAAGTGGTGCTTTGAAGGTGAAGAGGTGATCAATGATAATTTTGCATGGGAAAAAATTACGAAATAATCTTTATAGATTGAAGGAAAATATATTAATGGGTGGAGTGAAAGTCTCCACGGAGCCGTAAATTGACAATCTACATTTAAGGAATATGAGACTAAGTCACATTAGGTAACAGGGCATGAATGAAGTTCATCGACGGAAGTTTTTGAAATAGGTTCACGGATGCAATCTCAGTCTCTACAAATATTAAGTGATAGGGAAATAAACTCGAGTGAAATTCACTACATCTATGAACAAGAGTAAATGGACTCTTGACTATATTCATTCCGGCATGTGTGAACTTCGGATGTTATTTCGATGTGAGGCTTTAGATACTTTGTGACATTCATAGATGATTATTCACAGAAGGAGTTAATTTACTACTTGAAGGAAAAATTAATGTTTTTTGAGAAGTTCAACAAGTGGAAAACCATAATGGAGAGTCAAACGGGGAAGAACATCAAGTATTTGAGGAGTGACAACGAGGATGAGTATAGATATCGTGGCTTCATTAAGTATTATAGAGATGTCAGCACCACAAGTCACTTTACCATAAAGAAGACTCAATAACAAAAATGGGGTGGTAGAGAGGATGAACGACAACATTATGGAACGAGAAAAGGGTATGAGGTTTCACGCCACATTATAGAAATTATTTTAGGCAACATCTCTTGATCATGTCATGTATTCGGTGAAGCGATCACCAAATTCGACTCTTGGTTTGAAGTATTAGGAGGAAATATGGCCGGGGCACGAGGTTGATTACTTTAAATGAGTGTGTTCGTATGTACGAGTATGTTCACATTCTTGGTGACGAGGAGACAAAAAATGATCTGAGAACTCATTGGTGTATTTTCCTAGGCAATGGAAAAAGGGTCAAGGGGTTTAAGAACTGGGATTCGTCTATGAGGAAGCTAATTGTTATCCGAGATGTGAGGTTTGACGAGATGTCTATGCTGAAGACTAAGGATTTGCTTAAAGTTACCGATGACAGTGGTGATATAATTATCGAGATTCCTTCAGTATTTTCGATATCATAAACCACTGATAGTGATGGTGTATCTACTAGTGGTTCAAGTGATTCTCATCGAGTGATGACACGATTGAGGTGGAGCTGAATGAGGATGATTTGGAAGATGAATAGGTTAAAGTGGAGAACACATAATGGGTGGAGAAAGTTTCATCCATAGCATATAACCGAGTGTGTTGAGCGATCAAGCCACCATCTAGTCTTGGTTGGGATGAGGTTAACTATGCTCTCATTACTAGTAAGGGTGATCCAATGACACACAAAAGGCCATTAATTGTGATATCTAGGCGAATTGGATAGCTTTTATGTAATAAGATATTGAATCTCTATGAAAGATATATGTGTGGGAGTTGGTTCGAAAACCCAAAGGGCAACACATCATTGGCTATAAGTCGTGTATATGAAGAAAGAGGTAATCGACAAAATATAAGAACCAAATTACAAGTCAACTCTACTAGCAAAGGGGATTTGGCAAAAGGAGGGGACTGATTATGATGATATCTTCTCCTCGGTGGTAAGGCATACTTCAATACGGGTGTTATTGGTAATGGTATCTCAATTCGATATAAAATTGGAGCAAATGGATGTGAAAATGACTTTTCTTCGTGGTGATTTGAAATAGATTATTTACATAGCGCAACCATGGGGTCAAGGAAATGAGAAAGGAAGATCATGTGTGCCATCTTAAGAAGTCATTATATCATCTTAATGGTATCTACGGTTTGACACCTTCATGTTGCGGGTTGGTTACATGCCATGTGATGACGACCATTGTTTGTATTTCCTGGTTCTTGAGGAATGCTTATTTTTTATTATTCTATATGTGGATGACTTGTCATTAGATGTCGGGACATGTCACAGATAAAAGAGCTCAAGGTGGAATTTTGACATAAAGGATTTTTATACGAAGCAAAAGATTCTTGGTATGAAGATTATATGGGATAGAAAATTTGGCAAGTTGTGGTTATCTCAGAAAAATTATATTTCGCATGTTATTGGGAAATTTTGCATGTTGGATGCCAATGCCACTTCCACACCATTACCTTCACATTTATCCACTACAAGAAAAAAAGACTTTTAGTTGAAAAACAAAATTGTGACTAATCATTAAAAATTTGCCACTAAAATATTTAGTGGCAATAAAAAATTGTCACAGCTTTGTTACTAACGACCTGTTGCTAATACCTTTAGTGGCAATTTTTTGGCGTTTGCTACTAATGTTACAAATTTAGTGGCAAACAAATTTTGCTACTAAATGATGTACTTTTAGTGGCAAATTATTTGCTAAAAAAATAATTAAAATTGTCACTAAAAGCATGTTATTGGCCACTAAAAACTTCTTTTTGTGGCAAATATATAATTTGATACCAAAACTAACTTTTCGCTTAAAGTCAAGATAGTTTTGTGGCAACTCAGATTTGCCACTAAAATGTTATTTTTGTAGCAAATATAATATTTTCTACCAAAACTAAGTTTTTGCTTAAGGTCAAGATAGTTATGTGGCAATTCAAATTTGCCACTAAAAATATTTTTTATAGCAAATTATTGCCTCCACTAATAGTTATTGCATTTAATATTCATATCTTCTGCATAAAATAATTAACCAATAATACTAAATGCATTCAAATTTCTTATTTAATATTTGAGATAAATAAGACAATCTAGTAAGAAAGTTTTATGCTTCATTGCATCACAAAATATATTTATAATATTGTACACTCAATGTATTTACAATATTCCACATCAAAATCAAGTCAAATACATTAATTACATAAACTGTTTCATCGTTCCTAAAAAAACAAGTACATACGAAATAAATATGAGACAATTAACCATTTACACTTCATGCATCTTTTCTGTTACTCATGTACCGTGGTGACAGTTATTATTCAACACAAAGAGATAAGAGAAGCACAATCACCAAGCAGAATAAGGAATACAAAATACCAATCATACAACAAGAGATGTACGTGGTTTAGCAAGAATGCCTACGTCCACGATTGTGCAGTCAGTATTATTTCTATATACTCCAGGGAGCGATTACAGAGAATACAGTGTATCCTATGCCCCGGACCTAGGGTTTATTATATACATGTCCATTTTCAGGGAGTGGTGGTGTTGGACTCCCCCACGTTTTCCATCTTCTCCTAGAACCCCTCTTCACGAGAACATGGGAGAAGACTAAATCATAACCGATTAAGATATGGGGGGTCTGGACTTTGGGCCGCTATAATTGGGCTACTCGTCTAGGCCCATTATTCTAATTTTGGGTACCCACAATTTCCCCTAAGTTTGTTGGGCCATACTTTGGGCTCAATAAATTTAAATGATATGTCATAATGGCTCCTTGGTACATCGTGCAACTCTT
Organism: Sambucus nigra; assembly: GCA_949130495.1. NCBI lineage: Eukaryota > Viridiplantae > Streptophyta > Magnoliopsida > Dipsacales > Adoxaceae > Sambucus > Sambucus nigra. Next base: position 247,939,441 of record OX422214.1, on the reverse strand, counting down.
CCCAAAGTTTGAGGACTGATTTAGGTGGCACTTACTTCGTGATCTCTGCACTATGATTAGTAACACTCAAAGGTTATTCAGACCAGTCGTTTCTCAATCGTCGTTTCAAGCTTCTTAGTACTCTTCCATTTTCTACGAGTTCTAGCGATTCACGTCCTCTTCTCCCGGTCTTCATTCTTATCGCTTTCGATCTTCCTCATCATTTGGGCTTGTGATTCTTCATCGTCAAGTCTAACTCTCATCTTGTAAGTCCCCCGTGCCTTCTCTTTGTATTTTCTCTTTGAATTTGTAGTTTTTTAGGGTTTTCCGTGAAGAATTTAGAAATCGAGGAACAACTAAATCTCAGTTACTTTCTCATTATATGAATTAAGCAGAAGCCAGTGACTTAAATACACAAACTACATGTTAACAGAATACTGAAAATAAGGAATGCCTAAACCAAAGAAGTCTCCAACTACATAGGAGATATACCAGCTATATTTTGAATAAATAAGAAACATGCATAAATAAGATTTCATCTCCTGTTGAAGCGGGCAAAGCCAAAACCAAGTCATTGTGAGGAAATATCCTTAATACATCCCCTCAAGTGAAGGTGGGGTGCGTCGCACACACCAAGCTTGGACTGAAAATGCTGAAATTGTTGAGTCGATAAAGGTTTGGTTATGAGTACGATCAAGCCGGGTGAAAAGATCTCCACTATCACCAAAAACCTTTAAAATAAACCGAACCCATATGATTTCCGTCGCGGTAGACACAATGGCGCAATACTCAGCTTCATAAAAAATAGTCTCGTAGACTAGAATGAGCTTAATCAAAAATTAATTGAGGCATAATTTTTGGTTTTGGCTAGGCCGTAACCTGTAATGGGCCTCTTGGGCCAAAATGAGCTTGATCACGATGGATTCAGAGGATCTTTAATTTTTGAGCTTGATCACGATGGATTCAGTGGCTCGTTACTTCTTCGACTTGATCTCAATGGATTCAGAGGCCAGTTGAGTTATTGGATCATGCGAACAACATATATGATAATGTTTTCAAAGTGGCGTAAGTTACCACTAATCTCTTCTCCTTCATCTTCTTCTTCATTTTTTTTAAGAAAATAGAACAGTGTTATCTCTCATTACACACCTTTTCCTAATTTTCATCAGGAGGATAGCTCGATTACGTTTAAAAGTTGTTCAAAACATGTCGGCATCTATTTTGTGGCAGCCACAAGGGGAAAGGTTCAAAGAGATCTGTGCTTTACTTGACCAAAAAATGTCTCCTTCTTCCAACCATGCCTTCTCTTCTTGGAAAGGCTTCTGCAAAAATGGACCTTACTGTTGTGCATGAGATTTTGTTTAATTGTGAAAATCTTAAAACCACATATAACTCTCTCTCTTTGTGCATCTCTATGGGTATTTTTTGGGAATCATTAATTTTGTTTGAATGCAGAGGAGGGCAAAATGACGATGCCAAAAGTTTGTACCCGGCGGACGGTAGCAATAAATGATGGCTACCGCCACCGAAGAAACCATATACCAGCGTGGATTATTAAGATCAATAATGCTCGTGAGATCTTTACTGCTCTGATACCATGAAGAATTTAGAAACTGAGGAACAACTAAACCTCAGTTACTTTCTCATTATATGAATTAAGCCGAAGCCAGTGGCTTAAATACACAAACTACATGTTAACAGAATACTGAAAATAAGGAACGCCTAAACCAAAAAAGTCTCCAACTACATAGGAGATATACCATCTATATTTTGAATAAATAAGAAACATGCATAAATAAGATTTCATCTCCTGTTGAAGCGAGCAAAGCCAAAACCAAGTCATTGTGAGGAAATATCCTTAATATTCCAATGGAAAATATTGGTAATACATCAGTGTCTGAGTTTAAGAAGTTTTAGAATATTCCAGAGTGGGTAGAGATTGAGTGCGCCTCTCCCCCTAGAATTTTAGAGAGATAGAGGGTGCCCATGGGATCCATGTCTTGTTACTTTCTCAAGGGGGACTTACTTTTCCTCCCAATAATCTATTCTTGCACTTCTTTGGTTATTTTAACATTGTTTCTGCACAGTGTTCGCCTAATGTGTGGAAGATAATCAATGGTATCCATAGAATAAACCAACTCTATGGCACCAAATTAGGGCTCGCCAAAGTTTTCTTTTGTTATTCTTTTTCTCGAACTAGTTCTGGTGTCCTCTATATCAAAGCCAGGAGTCTTGATAGGGTATTGGTAGTAAACCTACCTGATTCCCATAAGGACTATTGGTAAGATGGCTTGCTTGCTAGAAATTGGCAGTTTTCCCCCCAGACTGAGGGGTCGAGGTCTGATAGGTTCTCTGTTCCCTTTTACGGGGAAGAATATATAGGTAGTCTTTTCTCTGTTCTTTCAATTTATTTACTAATTTGTGATATTTCTAACTCTTCCCTATTTTTTCTTCTGCGAGGTCGAAGAACTTGGAACCCGCTCTCAGTGAGGTTTGTCTCTCTGAGTTGGTTATAGCTTGGAATGTTAAGGAGCCCCTAGCTGACGGCGAGCATCCCCGGTCTGCTGCTTTCTTGATCGAGTATAAAAACATTGGTTCTAGTTTTATAGTGAAGCCGGTAGATAGCATTCCCAAGTTTGATACCTCTAAAGAGACTGTTGCTGATCCTATTCAGTTAGACGAGGAGGAGAGCAGTTCTGAGAGTGATATCATAGGAGGTGCTGAAAGCAATTTTCGCAAGGGGAGGTCCAGTAGTGATAGTTCTTCTGATTCAGAAGAGGCTTCTGAAGCCCGAGAACCTTCGAGCACGTATAGCAGCTCAAGCGAGGATATGGTTCCTCCAAAGAAAAATTTGATTCTGGACGATGATATTGATGATCATGTGCTCGTTGCTCAGAGGTCGAAGAAGTAGAAGTCTAGTACTGGGGCTATTGCTACTGGCTTTCGATCTACTGCTCAGGAGAAGGAGAGGAAGAGGAAAGAAGAAGAACAAATGAGAGAGAGAGAGAGGAAAAAGGAAGAGGAAAGAAAAAATATGGAAGAGAAAAAAAGGATGGAGGAGAGGAAGAGAATGGAGAAGGAGAAGAAGGAAGAGAGGAGAAAATTGGAATCGAGGACGAAGGCTGGGCAGGCCTTAGTCCCAGTGTCTGCATTGTCCGAGAGGGCCTCAGTTTCCATTTCTCCTCAATTAGCCCCCGCGCTGCTCGAGAGGGCAGTTCTTCCTGCAGATCGCCAAAGGGCGCTGGGGTCTGATCAATTGGCCCTGCAAGCTAGTCAGAGGCTAGCCTGGGTAAGACCTTTTCCTTCTCTAATGCTTTAATAAGTTTTGGGTATTTCCTTTTTCTGATCTCCTCTTTTATTTACAGTTTGTGACTCACTTTGCCATGCTCTATCATTCTCGCGATGAGCTGGTGAAGAAAAATGTCGAGTTGGAGCAGCAAAATGCTGCCTTGAAGTTGAAGGATACGGAGCTCGAGGCTAGTTTGAAGGTTGCTGATGCTGCTCGGGCTTCTTCTGACTGGGCCCTTACCGAGGCCAATCAAGAGAGGGAGGCGACGATTAAAGAGCTGAATGAGCTGAGGCAAGCCTATGACCTGGTCTGCTTGAGAAAGTTGGCTGTCCTGGAGGAGAACAGGGTGCTGACCGATCAGCTAAAAGAAAAAGATTCTCAAGCAGCTACCATCAAGGAGGAATCTTATAACTCCGGGTAGGCTGTTGCATATGAAGATGCCAAGGTTCAAATAGGCTACATCAGCCGTCTGAACTTCAAGAAAGCTTGGAAAAAGGCCCTCATAGTTGTTGGTGTCGATGTTGCCTCTCTCTATTCGATGAGCACGACTCGGGTCCGAAGCCAATTTTGGAGGAAGCCCCTGCCCCAGCCACTGAAGGTGTTGATTCTGTCTCCTATATGGTTCTTGTTGATGCTCCACCTGCTCAGGCGATAGAGGTTATCCCTGCTAAGGGAGGCACTTCTGCTGTCGCTGACAAGGGGAAGCAGCTAGCCTCTTCTGATCATCCTGAGGTTGCTGGATAATTTATCTTTAGGGTTATACTTTGTTTTTTCTATTTGTAATTTTCCCTTTGACCCTTCAATGTATTCAGATTCTCTTCGTATTAATAAAATGAGAACGTTTTTCATTCCCTTAGTGTACTGAATGATTTTGTTCTTCATTGCTCTTTTATTGCCTGTAGTCGATTGATGTTGATGATTATATACCAGCCACTTCTCAATTGGGAATAATGCTTGGACCTGATGTAAGCTCCAAAGTTCGTCATACTTTTGTGAGGATTTACAAATATCCGTGATTGAGGAACAAGCGCTTTATAGAGCAGACTGAGCTCATCGTTAAACTGAAGGAAAGGCTCCAAGAGATGGAGGAAGTTGGTGCCTTAGTCCAAGATGAGGTGAATATACTGAGAGCAAAGCTTCTAGATGCTTTTGAGATCAACCAGGTTGGAGAAATTCTTCAGCAAGAGAACGAGGCTTTGAGGACAGAGGTCTCGCGAATCAGGGAGCATGCGCTGAGCACCGCTCTTGCTGTACTGCGAGGTTCTTCCTCATCTCAAGCCAGAACTAGCCCGAGCGACGTTCCTCCTATGCTGCGAGGCTTTACCCGTCTAACTGTTTCGCGAGCGGGCAGGAACTTCGGGAGTTCAGCTAGGGAAATGGAAGAGCTTCGTGGTGATGTCCAGTGAGCATATGTGATTGCTGCTGGGCTCCAGAGGGACGTCACCCGATTGAGGCATTTGCTTAAGAAAGGACCTCGACGAGTATGGGTAGATGGTTATAATTAGGGTTGTCTAGATTCTCCAATGAGGCTGATAGAGTTTGAAGAGCTCTCCTTCATTAGGGGGTGGTTGAGTGCCTTGAGGGAGCTGTAAGTCTCGAGGATTTCGTGGCTCTGGTACCGTCATGAGATTTATCCTTCCACCTTGATGCCTAACACCTTTCGGAGAGATGATCAATGGATCCCCATCGATGCCATCCCTCGACAGTTATTAGAGTCGTATGCGAATGAAGTCGAGGAGGAGCTAGTTCCTCATCCTGACGACGGTCGGAGAGCCCAAGTGGCTGATTACCTCTTTCGGAGGCCTCACACTCACTAAGATTCTATCAGTAGTAACTCTGTGTATTTTGTATTGAGGTGATGTAATGTCGATGTTTTGGGCGAGCTCGCCGACCAAGTATGTATTATATTTACTATAAATGTGATAAATTAATATAAAATTTATGTTTTGGGCGAATTTGCCGACTAAACAGGTGTCCTATATTTTCCACATCTTTGCTCAAAAATCTTGAGCCTATCTTGGCTGACTAGATTTGTATGTTCGCATTATCAAGTAAGTGTCCTTCCAGTCCACTATGCCAATGAGATACCATTCTGCCTCACTCTACCTTTTAGGTTATGTCATCACACTCCCTTATGCCTAAGTGTGGCAATTGTCAAGGACACACCTGGTGTTGGATGCTCCATCCAATCAGGATTTTATCCAACTAAACATTATTTGGTGACCAATTTTGATTTGGCCATATTGCCTAAGGATCTATTGTAGGGCTTCATATATTGCCAGGGGCAATACTAAGAGGTCTTTCATTTCATAACGAAAACCTGAGGAGGGTTATTTCCCTGCTATAGTGTAATGATCATTGTGCCTGTTACTTGGAAAAGGTGTGTGGGTTATAAAGTTTATACATTGGCACCTCGTAAAATGCAAATCAATTAACTCATACTTCGTAGAATGCAACTGCCAAACAACGTTTTATTAATGATAAGGAAATGAACTTCCAGTTTCATAATTAAAGATCAAAAGAAGAATCTAGAAATAGAATTTCTTAAGGTTGGCTGCATTCCATGCTCGAGGTATCTTTCGGCCTTCCATCTTTTCTAAGTGATAGGCTCCCTGCAGATCATTCTAGTTATCTTGAATGGTCCTTCCCAACTTGTCCCTAGCTTGCCGTCTGATGGTTTTACTGCGCTACCCAGGACTTTCCTCAGGATATAGTCCCCAACTTGGAATGTCCGTGGATTGACCTTCTTGTTGTAGTGCCTTGCGAGCTGCTACTGATAGCTTTCTAGTTTTATTAGGGCCAGCTCATGATGTTCATCGGCTAGGTCAAGCTCGACGAGCAATGCTGCATCATTATTGCCCTGATCGACAAGGCTGGACCTCATTATTGGCAAGCCTGCTTCCAAGGGGATGACTGTTTCTATTCCATACGTCAATGAGAATGGGGTTTCCCCTGTCGCTCATTGTGGAGTAGTACGATAAGCCCATAGAATACGTGGTAGCTCATTTACCCATGTGCCTTTGGCTCGCTCTAATCATTTCTTTAATCCGTTGATTACTGTTTTATTGGAAGCCTTGGCTTGGCCATTGCTCTGAGGATAGGCCATCGAGCTACATGGTGTCTGATTCCATGCTCGTCATAGAAACTCTGAAAGGAGCCGCTCTCGAACTGTGTTCCATTATCAGTGATGATGGTTCTGTGGATGCCAAAATGGGTGATTATATTTCTCCATATGAACCTTATCATATCTGCATCTCGTATGTTCGCTAGGGGTTCCGCCTCGATCCATTTGGTGAAGTAGTCAGTTGTGACCAAAAGATACTTGTGATTGACGATGGTGGTAGGAAGTGGTCCTATGATTTCCATTCCCCATTGGGCGAATGGCCATGGGCTGGAAAGTGATTTTATGTCGTTAGCACGTTGGTGGACCATAGGAGCGTGAAGTTGGCATTTCAGGCACTTGTGAACATACATCGCAGAGTCCCTTTGCATATATGGCCACCAATAGCCTTCCTTCATTGCTCGGAAAGCCAGAGACCTTCCTCCAATATGGCTTCCACAGATTCCCTCATGAAGCTCATATAGAACCTGCTCGATATCCCTTGGGTGAACGCATTGAAGGCAGGGACCGAAAAAGGATATCTCATATAGCTTGCCCTCTGGAGATAAGTGAAAGAGATAAGCTTTGACTCTTATCTGGTGAGAGGTCTTCTTATCATCTGGGAGTGTTCCATCCTTCAAATAGTCCCTTAGAGGGTCCATCTAGCTAGGTGCTGACTTCATTTGGAGCACCTGCTCTATGCCTGGTGGCTCGCTGCTATGGCTAATGATCGGATGGGCGAGGAAATCGATGGGGATTGTTATTTTTAAGTCAAAATTGATTACTGAACTCAGGGCTGCTAGGGCATCAGCATGGCTGTTCTGTCCTCTGGGAAACTGCTGGACATTGACTTCCTCGAATCTAGCCATTAGTCTTTTTGCTAAGGCGAGTTAAGCTACCATTCTTTTATCTTTTGAATTGTAGTCTCCACTTATCTGATTGGATACTAATTGAGAATCGCCGAACACCTGTAAATGCTTTGCCCCCAAAGTGTGCGCCTTCTGGAGGCCGGCTATTAAAACTTCGCATTCTGCTTTATTGTTGGAGGGTGCAAATCCAAGACTGATTCATTGTTCAAGGATTGTATCCTCTGGAGTAATGAGGATAATGCCTATTCTGGCCCCCTTTGAGTTGGAGGCTCCATCAATGAATAATTTTCAGATTCCCTCCGTCGCGAGGTTCTCTCTTTGCTTTGCTGGTTGAGGTTAGTTTCAAGGTTGCTCGCCTATGAATTCAGCTATAAAACCAGCAAGGACCTGCCCCTTGATTGTGTTCCTTGGTTAAAATTGGATATCAAATCGTCCAGGCTCGACTGACCATTTAGACAGTCTGCTCGACAAATCCGCCTTCCTTAGTATTACTTTGAGGGGGTGCGATGTAAGGACGATGATAGTGTGGGTTTCGAAGTAGTTCTTCAACTTTCTTGAAGCCATTACTAGTGCAAAAGCGAGCTTCTCCAATGGTAGGTACCACTGCTCGACGTCTAGTAAGGTCTTGCTCGCGTAATAAACAGGGTGCTGGATTCCTGCAATTTTGCACATTAATGCAGAACTGACGGTGTGGTTGGAAATGGAAAGGTATAAGTACAAGGGATTTGTTTCCTGTGGTATGACGAGCAGTGGTGGGGAGCTGAGGTAAGCCTTGAGCTCATCCAATACCCGCGAGCAATCTTGGTTCCATTCTACCGTTTTGTTTCCCTTTAGAAGCTGGAAGAAAGGCTTGCACTTCTCGGAGGACTCAGAGATAAAGCGGTTTAAAGCAGCGAGCATACCGGTGAGCTTTTGTATGTACCGAATTGTTTGAGGAGGTTGTACCCTGTTTATTGCATCGATCTGGTCTGGGATAGCCTCGATGCCTCTCTTACTGACCAAGTACCCAAGAAATTTTCCTGACTGGACACCAAAAGAACACTTGCTTGCGTTAAGTTTCATTCGGTGCTTCCTAAGGATTTCGAAGGTTCTTGATATGTCCGAGAGGTGGTTTTCTTTCTTCCTTCTTTTGACGAGCATATCGTCGATGTAGACTTCCATGGTGTCTCCCATTTGGTCCTTGAACATTTTGGTGACCAGCCACTGGTAGGTTGCCCCTGCGTTTTTAAGCCCGAAGGGCATGACTTTGTAACAGTACAATACAACGGTGGTGATGAATGCTGTTTTGTCCTGGTCTGGGGCGTGCAAGGGGATATGATGATACCCTGAGTATGCATCCTGAAAACTCATTCTCTCGTGAGCTACTGTGGCGTCCACTAGCTGATCAATTTTTGGAAGAGGGAAGCTGTCTTTAGGTCACACCTTGTTAAGGTCAGTGAAGTCAATGCAGACTCTCCACTTTTCATTGCTCTTGGGAACTACTACTGGGTTGGATAACCATTTGGGGAATTGTAACTCCCATATGGATCCTGCATCCAGCAGTTTTTCAACCTCTTTCTCCATGGCTTTTGCCTTCTCGGGTGCAGTTCGTCGTGCCTTTTGCGCGATTGGTTTGAAGGTGGGATCGACGTGCAACTGATGACAAACCATGCTAGTATCAATTCCAGGCAGCTCTTATGGTTCCCACGTAAAGACGTCTATATTGTTCCTTAGCAGGGTTGTTAATTCCTTCTTCTCCTTGTCTGTGAGATAAGATGCAATCAAGAAGATCCTGCTATCTCCACGATCTCCATCTATGACTTATTCCAGGTCCTCGACGACCCGTTCGGAGGGGAGGAGCCTGGTCTCCTCTACTCCGGGCCTTCCGTACTTTAATTTCTATTTCGAAGGTATCAAACCTTCTTGTTCTTCAACTTTCTCGCTGGGCTTGTCAGCCTTCTTAGTCTTGGGCGGATGGATGCTATAAAATATCTTCTTGCCATCACTTGATCACCGCGGATCTCCATTACCCCTCGCTCGGTCACATACTTGAGCTTCTGATGGTAGGTCGAGGAGACTGCCTTCATTGCGTGTAGCCACCCTCTGCCAAGGATAGCCTGGTATGGTGAATCAATGTCGACCACTAGAAACTCGATCATTTTGGAAACATTTCCTGCCCTTACTGGAAGCACGATCTTTCCCAAGGGCATAGTCACCTTTCCAGCGAATCCAACCAAAGGGACAGTAGCTTCATTTAGGTCGGTGATGCTTAATTTCAATTTTCTGAATAGGTCGAGGTAAATTACCTCGGACGAGCTTCCTTGGTCGACGAGCAACTTATCGACGTCATAGTTAGCTATTCTGAGAGTAATGATCAGAGCATCATGATGTGGGTTTCTCACTCCCACTAGATCTTCCTTTGTAAACACGATATGCTTACTATAGTCGATGTTATCTGTTCGCTGACGTTTTCCTGACAGCTTCTTTGCTGGATCGATTAGAAAAGCTTGCAGCACCGCTGTAAGCTTTTTTACCTCCATTCGAGTTGAATTTACTTGAATCTGTTTCACGTCAGATGCCCCATGAATTACTGCGAATTCATGGCCATCATCGTCTTCGAGTACGTTGTGAGGCCTTGCTTATCTATGGGCAACAACTTTCTTTGCCTTTTTTTCCATAAATTCGTTCAGATGCCCAGACTGGGCCAGCTCTTCGAAGTGGGACTTAAGAGCTTTGAAATGCTCAGTCTTATGTCCTCCCTCTTTGTGAAAAGCGCATCTCAGTGCGTTGTTCCTCTTCGAGGGATCACCTCCCATCTTCCTGGTCCACTTGATAAATGGCTCGTCTTTGATTTTTGCGAGAATTTTGTAAATTGGTTCTTTGAAGACGGTGTTGACCCCCTGAAATGCTTTCGACACATCATTGTTGCCTCCGTTCTTGGATCCATTTTTGCCCCCATTCTTTCCCCCTTTCTTCTGGTTCTCAGTCTTGTCACTGCCCTTGGCAACCAGCTTAGTTCGACCGTTTTCCCCTGTGTTAAGGCGGGTCACATCTTCCACCTTGGCATATTTCTCAATGCAGGCCGTTAGGTCATCGATGGTCATGGCTTCTTTCTTTGTCAGGGATTGGTACAGAAGGGAAGAGCTGGGTAGCCCAATTTTGAAAGAGGCCACTGCCACTTGCTCCAAATAGTCCTCGACCTCATTGAATAACTCCCAGTACCTCTTCGCGTAGTCTCGGAGAGTCTCTTGAGGCGTGTTTTTCATTGTTAGCAAAGCATCCATCCTTTTGGTATGGGAGCTACTAGTAATGAATCGAGCCATAAAGAGCTCGACCAAGGACTTAAAACTCCTGATGGACCGATGGGGGAGCCTTTCGAACCATTTTTGTGCCACGTCATGCAGGCTCGAGGGAAATTTTTTGGCACATTAGTGCGTCTTGATGGTTCTAGAGGGTCATGGCCTACCGGTACTGCCTGACGTGATTAATGGGATCAGTCTTACCGTCATAAATTTTGAACCTTGGAATAGCAAACTTCTTCGGGGCTTCCTCTTCCTCTATTTCCCTCGAGAAAGGTGATTTCGTATGAGTTTTGAGAGCTAACCTAGCGAGTTCTCGGGTCGATCTGGTACTGTGATGTGTAGGGTGTTGGTCCATCTCCCTTCAGACCAGACTTTGTATGTTTTCGTTGCTGCGATCTGGGCTCCTGTGATTGCGAGCTAGTCACAGTTGCTCGAGCAGGTCATCCTCTGACTCGTTTCTCTCAGCTTTCTAGGATCCGTGCCTGGGGCTCCTTCCTCGGCTGTGAGACTTGCTCGCCTGAGGGCTAGGAGTGCTGTATGGACTTCTCTTGGTACCACGATAGAGTTCTCTTGATGCGGCGGAAAAAGTGTGTTCGTGTGAGGACACAATCGTCGTGTGTTTCGCCGCCGCGATACAAAGAAAACCTAATATACTGCTACACTTGACAAGCAAGTAAAGCGGTAAGTCGGGTATTGAGAATCCACAGGGAGTTATTAAATTTCAGATGTTAATTGTTTAATTACTTCAAGAATAAAAGTGTAAAAGGTGATAGGTGGTTATGGTGACAAGAGAAAAGAGAAGTTAATGCTAAAATAAAGGAAAGCAAGGATCGGGATCGCATTCTACCAAACGGATCGAGACAACTACTAACTAGAGTTAAGGCTCGCAAGCAATCTAATCGAGCAATTACAATTAAGCATAAACATCACACAATAAGAAATTTAAGCCAAAGTTGCGAGATTAAACATTTAACGGAAAATGGTCGCACGCGGATTAAATTCGGATTGTCGCTATAAACTCTAACGTTGCATGACAAAGAAAGATAAACGCTTAGCAATCCAACTTTGATACGCGCGGTTTCAATTAAACGCGATTTTGCACTAAACCTAGTTTTCGGAGCTCGGGGCCCGAAAATGGCGGAAATGAAATCCCGACCCTATTTATCTAAGGGTGCATGGTGAGTTAAACTAAATTATGCTAATTAGACTAAGAAAGCAAGAATTAAAACATGTAAACTAGTTAGAAAGCATTGAAACTAAATTACAAGGCAAGAGGAGAAGAAGAACAAACTATATAAATGGAGAGGAAGTGAATAGTTCAATCTTACAAACCCATGGGTTGTCAATCCAAGAAGAAGAAGAAAGGAAATCTCCACACCAAACCCTAACTAAACTATCTAATCTCCATCTCTCTAAAAATATCAGGTCTCCCTTTTATTACAACCAAAATCAACTTATATAGTAAGTTGTAATAAAAGAAAATATCTGCAGGGGAGAAAACAGGGGATCGATCGATCGACCTCTGGTGTCGATCGATCGACAGCAAAAATAATAAGGATCGATCGATCGATCCCCAGGCTTGATCGATCGATCAAGCAGGGGCAACCTGCAATCCTCCCTGTTTTGGCATACAATCCAACGTCGCTCCAATCGCCGTAACTTTGTCGTTATGCATCGGAATCGCGCACCGTTCGCGGCCACACGAAGCTAGCGAAGAGAGCTACAACTTCCGTGTAGATGTCGGGCCAGGTGCCCAAGCTGTCAAAAGACTAAAATGCCCTTGCGCATGCGGTTGTGTACGGAAATCGAGCGAAACGCATCCGGACTTCACACTTAGCATCCAAATACCTACAAAAGCTCAATTAACTCCTGCAAAACATGTTATCATAGAAATCCGAGGGTTGTCCGGTTAATGAGCATAAATATAGGGAATAAGATACCCGAGGGGGCTAATAACGCGTAGGTTAACGGGTGAAATACGCAATATTTCCGCCGTATCATCTCTCTCCATTCTTTCTAATCTTCTTTTGAGGCGAGCATTCTCAGCTTCGTGCTTGTGAGAAGACTCCCTCTGCTCATGTAGCCTTGCCTCATATACATTAATCAGCCAAGATATCTGTGTGGACCTCGCTGGTCCTTGGCTTTCTTCTGAGGCTGGCCTTCTAAGCGAGCACTCTGATCTGAACGCCGAACTTCAGATCTAACCCTGCGAGGAGCAGGTGGTTCTTGGATATCTTCTGCCTGGGGAGCATTACTACTGTGACCAGACATTTCAAACTCTTTTCTTGGTGTGGGCTTTCTCAGGGAAGATAAACTCTTCCCACAGATGGCGCTAATTGTGGTGACAATTATTATTCAACACAAAGAGATAAGAGAAGCACAATCACCAAGCAGAATAAGAAATACAAAATTCCAATCACACAACAAGAGATGTACATGGTTCAGCAAGAATGCCTACGTCCATGGTGGTGCAGTCAGTATTATTTCTATATACTCCGGGAAGCGATTACAGAGAATACAGTGTGTCCTATGCCCCGGACCTAGGGTTTATTATATACATGTCCCTTTTCAGGGAGTGGGGGTGTTGGACTCCCCCACGTTTTCCATCTTCTCCTAGAACCCCTCTTCACGAGAACATGGGAGAAGACTAAATCATAACCGATTGAGATATTGGGGGTCTGGACTTTGGGCCGCTATAATTGGGCTACTCGTCTAGGCCCATTATTCTAATTTCGGGTACCCACATGTACTATTACGAGCTATGCGATTAGATAACTCCTCAAATCTTCCAAAAAGGACATCCATTCGTTCTTTCATTACATCGTTCTCCCTTTGAGCTTCATTTGCTTATCTCCTTGCCTCATCAGCTTCCCATCTCGTCTCATCGGCTTCTCTCATGGACTCAGCAACTTACCTATCCCTCTCAATATCTTTATCCCCTTTCATAGCTTCAAGTTGATTGGTCTTAGAACTAACCCCTCATCAACGTACATAACCAGAGCGATACCCTAAAACATTTTGAAATGCTTCTACGTCATCCATCTCCATACCGTTTTTATATTGTGTTGCAAGTATTTCTTTCACCTCATCCTTTTAACAATTGTAAACAATGTATAATTTAACATAATGTTATTATAAAAAAATTGTAGTAAAAAAACTTGAAAACATCTTACATATACACTTCTAGCATTTTGAGTAAACCAATTATCCTTTCTATTGCTCCAATGAATCGTATACCACACCTTTGTCATAGGCGCGGGATCTACAGTTTCCTTGTCACACTATACAAATTTTATGATAAATAAAGTATTATAACCAATAACAAAGAAAAATTAAATAATTACCAAACATAACATTTTTAAGAAATAAATGTTACAATTTCATACTCCACTTGACGAAATTCTTTAGTTCCACCGCAATGCAGAATCTGTTGCTTAAATCTATTGATCGAATTGATTTCACTTCTTTTCTAAAAATAACATAAGCCATTTATTTTCAATAAAATATTAAAATAATTCGCATGAAAAAAGAATTGCATAAAATTTAATATAACCTTGTACTTTGCGTCAACAAATGTCCCACAAAGATCAATCCATTTATCATCTAATGATAATTCCGACGGACGACACTCAATAGCTCAAAGTTTCAATGGATGTTGGAAACATAATTCTCTCTCTAACCACATATTAGTGTGTGGATATTAAAATTTGACTAAGTAAGAATTTGTCGATTTCCAATATATGTTACCTAGAAGAATGTTGGCCCCAAGGAATGGAGCTACTATTCCATAAACATGATTGGAACCAAAGTGATTCATATTAAGCTCAAATTAAATGTAGATGTGGTAACAAGAAGTGCTTTTGAAGTGAGTATTATTATTGCTCAAAATGGAAGTAATTACGTGTCGACCCACATGTGCATCTAGAGCACTTAAAGGGTCATCAAATGTGTAAACATCTGAATTAGAGTATATAACTCTAGCCATGGAAACTCTTTGCTTTTAACCTCCACTAATATTAACACGTCTTTCACCAACCTCGGTAAGATCACCGCACTAGTATAAGCATGTGAGGCAGAAAATTAAATCAGGTTCATAAATGACAAGAAATAAAGAATCGTTTTCGCAAATTGGATACATGATGAAACTCCTCATTTGATGATATTAAGGCAACGATGACAATAAGTATGATGAGATATATATGATGAAACTTGTGTGAGGAACATGACCATACAAGAACATATATCATGATAAGTGCTACCTAAGGTGGGGTCCAAACACATGTGTGAGGAACATGATCATACAAGAACAAATATCATGATAAGGATTCTCAATTCATGTTATATTAAGGAATAAAATAATCAAGTGAAAAAATGAGATTGAGCGAGTATTTTATTTGATGCAATTTTCACATACAAGAACAAATACCTCAATTTTTGAATCTATTCCATAGACACAATAAATGCTTTTCAGAGGTGGTCTGGCCCAAGGTGTGAGGATTCAGAATTGGATCACCAAGATATGACCAGAATTATACAAAATAGGAAATGAAAAGTGAATATTTATCTGAAATTCACACAATTCATTTAACATATTCAAGAAAATGGGTAAGAAATAACAAAATGTCCTGACCTATAATCATATCTATTTACATTTGTAATAACCAACAATATCCTGAAAATTTAAGTAAAGCCAAAATTGCTTCAAGTCTCAAAGATTGATCTTTGAGCCTATAAATAATATGTGGTAAGTCTGATATAGATCCAATTTAAAGGACATATTTCCAAATAAAAATAAATAATTCATTTCGTTGAATTTTATTTATTTATGTAGATTCTATAGTAACTTCAATACCCATTGTGAAGAAAACAATTGGTCCCTTTCCTCCCATTAAAATATGGTTGTAGAAATTTATGGTTTTGTTCAACCTTCGTCAGGCCTATAAATGCCTTCAACACCTGCTACTATATTTTATCCTTTAATACCTATGGTACATACATGGCTATGCATTTACGTATGTTTAAAATTGCAATCATTTTGCATGTGTGTCTATACATAATGATTATCAAATAGTAGAGTATGTTTATTTCATAAGCACATTAAGTGATATCAGCACATTAAATCTGAACACACTATACCAAAAAGGTTAACTTGTCATGGTCATTGATCGTGACAAGTCTGGGGGTGACAACTGTTTTTGTCACGGATTTTTACGGTCCTTTCACGGTCTTTGAACTTGACAAGTTTTATCACGGTCTTTGACCGCGACAAGTCCGTGACAAAACCAAATAAAACTATCACGGTCAAAGACCGTGACAAGTTTGTTTGTCACGATCAAAGATTGTGACAATTCTAGGCAGAATTAAAAAAAATTCTGCTGGGCAGTATGACCACTGCCACTACCCAACAGTATATTTGTACTTGTTATAACAAAATTGTACATGTTCAAACAACATATATCCAAAAAATATAGAAAGAATGCACCAAACCATTGCATATATAATACTATATCCAAATAAAATAGAAATACAATCCATATCAAAATCAAAACAATACAAATATAATCCAAGTGTCTAAATAAAATAGATACAAATAATGTCAATGCACAAGGTCATCAGTAGATCAAAGGAGGAATTTAGGCCAAACATTATACGCATTGAGACATCCCTCAATATGCATCACGCTGCATTATTCGCGCAACTACAATACGGAGTTCTCCTTTAGGGGTATCACATGCGTGACGAGCACCTTGGCCTCAATGTCTTGAAGGGGACATCCATGAACAGGCATACCCGGGAGGAATCTCGGTCCCATCAACCCCCTCACTATTGGTTGGCCATTAAATATGTCGAGTAAGAACATGATCGGCCAATCGAGATGGGAAATGGATCATATAGCGGCGAGTTCGCGCGTATCAGTGATGAAGCAGTGACGTCCACATCCTCGTCCTCATCCACCTCCGCCGCCTCTGTCCCCACCTTCTCCTTCTCCTTGCCCTTGACCTTATAATTTCCCAACTTACGCTTCACAAAGGAGTACGTGTCTAGCATCGTTGCCTCCAACCTTGTTAGCTTCTCGTCAGGCGTGTTCACCTGACGAGCCAACCCGGTATTGCTCGTCTCCATTCCGATGATCCTAGACTTCCCCACTCACGGGCTCACCCCCTAGTCTTCCCCTTGCGATTAGGGACGAGCACTTGGCTAAGTGCGTCCGTAGCCAAAGATGACTTGTCGACATCAGACTGCGACTCATGCACTTCCTTAAGCTTTGCCCGAAACGATAAAAAGTACATGATTAGTTAATTAAGTAAAAAAAATTATAACATAATTAACAAAAATTAAACATTTATAACTTATAATCGTGTCCGCTATGCTCGGGGACACCTCCTTGTCCTTGCCCTTGCCCTTCTTTATCCAAATTGTCACATAGGCATCGAGCCTATGTGGCCTACCCCGAGGTCCACTCCCCGTCTCTTGAAATAAAATAATGCAAAATTAGCAACGCAACATAAAATAATAAGGAATAACATAAAACTATAATTATAGAAGAATAAAAACTTATCATCCTGTGCTCCACCTCGGCGTAAGACGTCTACCCGAAGTAGTGCATGCCCGACTTCTTCGCCGGATTTTCCCTCCCCGATTGGCGAGATTCCAATTGTTGCTCCTCGATCTCATTGTTGATAAACTTTTGCCACTGTTCCAGTTGCCACCGGGTCCTTCGTCGGGACGTTCTCACGCAGTCTGAGAATGGAGTCCCAAGTCTTACCAAAGTACCGTGCCTATATATTTCATTTACTTATAAAAAAGAGTTTTAGACACTGACGAAGCCCTCTTACAATCTCACTGAGGGAGAATATCTCTACAAAGGATCTCCCTCTATCATATTTCCCCCTAAAATTATATTAATCCTTTCGTTTAAAGTTCCATTGTTTAATGCATAAGATATTCAAGGCATACTTATATACATACAAATCCAATAGTGGAAGAAAACCAATTTGAGTGAACCGTTATAAATTTTCAATGTTCTCTATGTTTTTTAATTTCATTTTATCACACCAAAATGAAAATCTGTGGCACCATATCTATTCCAATAATGGATGGCCAATCCACTACTAAAATAAAACAAGAATCTCAGTATAGTTCATTCTTATTAGTACTGTCGAAAACTAATTAATTACTAATAACCTATTAAGCCTAGTGTCAAATTTTAAAAAAACTTATTAGAATGCTTTGTTAAACAATTCAAACACAAAAATGTCATTTTCATGCGTTGGGACCAATAATCGATCTCCACAAATTAATAGGGCTCAACATTAATTTTCTTGTATACTCAACCATTTAAATCCACCTAATATAACATAGTTTAGGAATAAACAATTTTCTAAGGTCACCAATTAATTTTAACACTAAAATTTAGTTTAGGTGAATTTAACAAATACAAATATAAAAGGAGGAATGTAGAATGTACTTCCCTAAATAAAGCATCCCAAACTTTGCTTTAGATGTTGGTGAAGAGACCCTCGAATTCCCGTTGAAAATAACCCCTAAGACCTTTTGGAAAATCCCTTTTTATAAGTTAAAACCTTCTTTTAAAAATATATAACAGATACGGTTTGGGTTTCATTTTATGTCTATTTTGGTGGAGGGTGGAATCTGTGAGTCAAAAGGTGGTTGGTTTTTTAGGAGTAAAAGAAGTAGGTAATGATTAAATTATTGGGAGAGAGAGAAGAGGCATCCACTAATTTCTGTAATATTTAACCCAACTGCTAATATTATTGATGCCCTTCAAATTCTAGTCATCCCTTTTCATTAGTTCTTAGAGCATCCACAACTGAGATGTTAGAATCCAAGGGAAATGGTAAGTTTACAAATTTTAGGCCTGCACTTGTGGGTTGAAGTTAACGAATTTTATAGATAAATTTTGTAGGCATGCTCCAAATTTGGAGAACGGTTGGAGAATTGTAAAGGCTTCCTACAAACTTTATTTGTTCGTAGGAATTCCTACGAACTTTCGAAGTTAGATGGAACTCCTACGGACAAATGAAGTTCATGGGAATTAATTACTACAAAGTAAAAACTAATGACCGTTTACTACAAATAGTAGTACATGCCATTAGTAATCTCACCCAATTTTCTCTCATTTGTATTGTTTTCTAATATTTCGGTCATCCTTATTGTATTTTCATATATATCAATTCTATAGTGTAATGTCTTCTTCTAAACCAACTAACGTGGGCAACTCACGCAAACCTAACATGACTCCCATATAAGATGAGATTTTATGTAGTATTTGTGGAAAATATACAAGTCAAAATATTGGAGGCAATTCGATATCACATAAAACAATTTGGGACACTATTATGAATGAATACAACAACACGTCTGGAATTACTTTTCAACGTATGATAACCATGCTTTCAGCACGTTACAATTATATATCGCAACGTGTAATGTTTTATGTTGCAAAGCTATCTCACCAACTCAATAATCAAGGAAGGGACACACAAGAGTACAATATGGTTCAACAGGTAAGCGAGGAGTAACATTTTGAAACCAACAAACAATTCATGTTCGATAATTGCTACCAAATTTGGAAAGACTTGCCAAAATTCAACTTGCAAAACACAGCGGGGAATAATGACAACCATATGCCTCTAGACTCAGAGGGCTGTCCAGGTGCATGGGATGTACAATACAAACCCCTAGGCATAAATGGGAAGAAATAACGTGCTTATCAACATGCTCGTTTAAATATCTTTAATTGTTACACCATAGTACTCAAACATTGCAAAGAATTCAATGAAATGTTTAAAAGCAAGTTGGAGTGGAAGTAGAGTCGTGCCATGAAATTTGATTCTCAAATTGCTGCGTTCATTGAAATGAAGAGAGCTGAAGAAATGATAAAAATAAGATCAACTTATACATTTAGGTCGAGAGCACTTATACATTTAGGTCGAGAGCAGTCATACATCATGGAGTTCGATATGATAAAAAATGATATACAATAGCAGTTCCATCTTAAAGGTTCAACAACCTTGAAGCGATGGTTGTTGTGAATGAAACTGTGATTTCAACGCTGTAGTCAAACTCTACCCGATCATCAAACCTTATTCGGGTCCATCTGGTTCAGTTAATGGTGACTAGGATATTATATTTGTAATGTTTGATCATTTTAATTATCCGTTATTTGCTTAAAACCAATGTAACGTCTACTTGCTTAATTGTACATGCAACTTTTGTTTACTATTTTATGTTAAAATCAAGCAGCTGATTCAAACTAATTATAATTAATAAAACATTTATTATCAGCATGGTAATTATTGAAGAACAAAGTGAAAAAGAAACTAAGAAAGCGATTAGACACGCTTGAAAACACAAAAACTCCGAATTCATTAACCCACCATTTCATCCCCGTTGCTATTCCAAATGTGCTCCACTAAATCATCTCGTAATTGTTAATGTCTAGTTACGTCTCTCATCTTAGCATCTCGCTTGAGGTAGTCGTAGAAATTAGTTTGTCCCCTCTATATTTTAGGCATTTCGTCACTCTGTTCATATTCATTTTTCCATGGACAGTCTCTACGTTCATCATCAATTATCATATTGTGCATTATAATGCAAAATTTCATTATAATTAAAAATGACGCCCTATTTTATAGTTTTAAAGGCTCGTGAACAAAAGAGAATCGTGCTTGCAGTAAACCAAAAGAACGTTCAACATCTTTCCAGCACACTTCTTGTTACTTGACAAATATTATTTTTTATGAAATCCCTTATTGCTTCCTAAATGTTTTAACGATAGAAGCGTAAGGAAGGTACATCCCATCAGCAAGGTAGTACACCATATGATATGAATTTCCATTAATGGTATAATAAATGAGAGCTACAATCCCATTACGCATTTCTTGGAACCGGTGCAAGACATTTAAGTCGTTGCAAGATTCAGGTACCCCAAAGAACGATTTCCAAATCCATAAGTCATATGAGGCAATCGCTTCGAGGATTATAGTTAGTGATTCTTTACGTCCACTATATTGAGCATGCCAGGTCATTGGGAAGTTTTTCCAACGCCAGTGCATGCAGTCCATGCTACCTAGCATTCTTAGAAAACCTCGATTTTCATTTTGTTAAAGTAATCCGGTAACATCGCCTATTGTCGAGTTTTTGGCATACTGGGTACCAAAAATGCTCACAATAGAATCAATGATTTTGATAACAATTTCAAATAAAATGGTCTCACTCATTGCATGCTTATCAGAATATACATCATGAGAACCTCTATTAACAAGGAGTCGAATAGCCCCAACACTTTTTGATGCATCCTTCTTTTGAATAACTTAGTTATCATACTGACAAACATATTCAAGGATGCGATTGAAAATATTATATTGCATCCTAAATCTCCTTTAGAAGTAATATTCACTTAAAAACATTATTCAAGGATGTGACGCGTGTATTATTTTTTACCAATCTATACCACATAGCTTTTTCACTTTCATGATTACTGCACGAAATGATTACCAACCTAAAATAGTGTGCCACTGCAAAGAATGATAATAACCTTTTGGAATTATTTCATCTTTACTAATATAGTGTTCCACAGATATTTTTCACTTTCAGGATGATCTTATGAACAATTACGATCGCATACCTTTTGAAAAATAATGTGCCACAAACTATTTGTTAAATGGTGTGCCATTGCTTGTTATGGACTTCATCACTACCTACTATTTTCAGTTACGCATATAAATAAGACAACCTGTCGATATATAGTGTATTAGAATGTATTACTCATTGCGATTATGGTATACCGTAATGCATAATGGGTATTTAAAAAATGGGGTTGCATTAAACTATTAATTGGATCAACACTACTAGGCCAACCACACCTATCACATTGGTTAACTTTAATTATTCCTTATTAATTGTATTTTCAGTATAGTTTGATGCATTTTATTCAAAAAATATTATTTTATTATATACAGGTGGCTGGTTTAGTGAAGGAATTTACAATAATTCCTCTGGGTAATGCATCTTTGTTGTTGGTGGTCCTTAACAACAGAGCATTCACAAAGGGTACACTTGCGCAAAAAATAAAGATAGGATGTGTCATTATTTGGTGATACTGGATTATGCAATCCTAATATGAACCAATGTATTTTAGCCATAAAAAATGCTAATATCATCATTGTATTATAGGAGAAGTGGAGGTATCAAATTTGGCACGTGTAAGACTTGGGATTTTTTAGAAACGTGTAATACGATTTATAAGTTAATAAATTGTGATTTTTGATTCCATGTGTAATAAATTGGTAGTTTTCATTCCAACTCTAATAATATTTTCCTTCTCATTCACCGTGCAATATTAATTTGAAGACAAATTGAAATAAACATATATTGATATGATATCAATGTACAATGTATAATTAAATTGAGAACATTTTTTGGGGGTGCAATAAACATCACTGCTACCCCATGCCAAATTAAAAATCCGCATCCAAATTCACTCGCGTTCCCATCATCGGGTCTGCTCCAAACGGAGTACCCCAATTACATTACGATTGATATGCTTCATACGGGTCAAAAGGTGGGACTGGTTATGGTATGTAAATGTTTTCACTATTGTAACTAGGCCCAACCTACTAAGATGCAACACCATGCACAATGAAGGGTAAAAATTGTTGCTCCATCTCCTCAATTCGATCATCACATGCTTTGATCATACCCTCACGCTCCTGAGTCTCATTTAATAGTAAATGATAGAGACTATATATATTATCTGCTATGTTGATGTATCTCTCACGCCATTTTAACTCTGAGAATGACTGAGTTGGAGGAGCGTTGGTTGGGAACTCAGGTCGCGGCACACTTCGCGAATACGACGCCCCCGGGGAATGCTGACGTTTTCCATTTAATTTTTTCTAGGAGGTTGTATATGACCACCCGATGAAAACTGTGTCTGATACTCGAATGGTTCATTAGTAGGTGTCGATGCTCGTGGGAGATGCAATGTTGATGGTGCTAAAGACACAAATCCAACCAAATCTACATTGATGTATCTTGTGATCGACGGTAGTAATGGACCCTATGCACTTGCCTTCCATTAAGCATTATATTCTTGTTTGGACACGCGGATATGTGGTCATTTGCGACCAACCAATTCTAAGCAAAAGCAACTTGGATGTCTTATTATGTGAATGAGGTAAATTATTCGCGGTGTGTGTGTGGGTGGGTTGTCTGTTATACATATCAGGCCTGTCATTTGGTGGATGCACTGTTCGCCCAAGTACCAAAAACCCTTAAATAAGGGATCCTAGAAAATAATATGCAATTTGGATAAATATTGAGCATATCACTACACCAAAAACAACAATATGGCATGGTTTAAAACCGTGCCAGATCAAATCTGGCACGGTTTTGAACTGTGCCAGATCAAATCTGGCACGGTTTTGAACTGTGCCAAAATTAGGTGTGTTCATGTAAGGACACAATCGTTGTTTTTCGTTTTAACGTGATAATACAAATAAACCTAAATTACGACTACACTCAATGGGTGAGTATAGCGGTAAGTCGGGTATCGAAAATCAACAGAGACGACTTGTTAGAATTTATAGGGTTTAGTATTCCCAAATAAAAGTGTAAAAGATGATTACAAACTAAAAAAAAAAAGATACATAAAAAGGAAATATTAATCTAGGCGAGTGTATTGAAACTAGATTAAGAAAGCGGATAAAACTATAGGTTGCGTCGAATATCCCTCACCCGAGTTAATTAATATAAAATGGTCACATGGGTCGACAAGTTATTAAGACTGCGTCTCTTTTCGACAGTTAATTAAATCAAGGGTTTTCAGCCCCCTAAATTCGCATAAAAGCCTAATAAGATTTTGACGTCAACAAATACCCCGAAAATTACGCACACAAGGTCGTAAGCACGGGACATACATGATATGCCCCATCAAATCTCCTAGGCGTAATAACCAGGACAACGCACCGGAAATAAACTCATAAACACCATCACTAAAGCAAAGCAACGCGTCAACCCAAATTAGAAAGCATGTAAATTAACTAGAAAGCAGGAATAAAGGAAAAACAACTATATTAATGGAGAGTGAATAAGAAAAGATCAATCTTACAAACCCAAATGTTGTCACACCAAATGAGGAAGAAGAAAAGAGCTCTCAACTCCCAAACCCTAAGATATTCTAACCTAAAATGAATTCCATCTATTTTTGACAACAAAATTCCTTTATATAGTAAAAGAAATTAAATTAGAAAAGAAAAGGAAAAAGAAAAGAAAAGGAACGAATTGCCAAATATCTGGTATGATCGATCGATCGATCGATGGGCATCGATCGATCGATCAAAACCCTCGATCGATCGATCGAATAGGTACCAACCTTCTGTCTCAATTTATAGGCTAAATCTGAAACCGTGGTCGACCAGGGGTCCAATGCCGGTCGACCGACACTCTGTTTTTGGCAGCCTTTGGTCCATGAAGAGGGGGGTAATGGTTGTAAATGAAAATGGCCATAACTTCTTCGTTCGAACTCCAAACGACACACCGTTGCGGCCACGTGATGCTAACTCAATGAACTACGCATCCGTGGAATTTTCAAGAGCTGGAGAATAAATGTGAATTGACTAAAATGCCCTTGAATTAGCGTTTGGTGACGGAACTTCTCCGAAATGCAATGGTTCCTCACTTTTAGCATCCCAATACCTAAAAAAGCACAATTAACCCCTGCAAAGTATGTATATATCCAAATCCAAGGTTGTTTGGTTAATGAGCATAAATATAGGCATTTAGGACCGTAAATGTGCTAGAATGCAGAAAGATAACATGAGGAAATATGTAATATTCGATACGAATCATGTTTTATTTTTCGAGGTGAGACGTTTTGAGTATGATTCGGTCTCTCTCTCAGGGAAATATGACCACCTCCACTATGTTTGCCATTTTTTTACCTATTTCGGTGTGAGTTAACCGACTTATGGTAACCGGTTTAGTGTGAGTATACCTGGAATATGATAGCTTTTTAAAGACAACCATTCACTGAGTTATTACTCGGAAGGATAGTTATTATATGCGATATGTGTGTGATTGTTGTAGTATATTTATACGTATATAGATAATTGTATACGGTTTAAAAATATAAAGTGTGAATGCATTATTTATATGACTAGTGTGAATGTTATCTAACCAATTAAAGTGAAAATGATCAACTAAGTTATAAAGGGTAAAATAACTTAATAACCAACGGGAGGAAGTACTCGAGATAGAGTAGGGTGATTGAAAGATTTGTAACGTGACTAGTTAGGTAGGGTAGTATAACTAGTTGGGTTATAAGGTAAGTGTTAGGTGTGTACAATAGTTGAGGGTAAGTAATATCTCAAGAGAGTGCGACACCCGCTTAAATATAAAAAGTGTCAATGCATTTTAACTTTTGTTTATTAATTACTTGCTAAATACTTTTCAAATGGTTTTGGGCTCTGACCCGTGTCAAAAATATTTTTTAAAATAGTTTAGTAATCCAGTCACTGGGACGCTAAGCTTGATGACTCATTATAGGGATGCACAGCTACAACATTTGTCGAGACTTTCAGGACTTTTAGCAAACGTTTCAGTTATTCATTCCTAGATTAGGATATTGATTCAATAGTTCATTTGAGAATGTTTCCCTTTTCAGTTGATATACTTTTAGTTTTATTTTGCCAGATGATGTGTTTGGATTTCGTTTTATTTCTATAGACTTATGGATTGGATTCTGTTTTGGGAATCAATGGTTTATTCGGTACCATTATTTATCTATTTATCGCATGATGATTTAGACTCTTATAATTGTTGTGGATGAGTTATTATATTCCTATTTCTTCGCATGTGGTTAGGTTAATGAAAGATAAAATTGACACTAACTTAATTTAACATAGGTGGTTAGTAATTTAAGAATGATTTTCGACAGTGATGCTAAGAATGAACTAAATGACATTCTTGTTTATTTTGATAAAGGACCGATCACCCTGATTAAAGTAGGTGGGGTGTCACAATGTTGTATTTGATAGCTTTACCATACCATAATCGATTTATTTTCTTAAGTGAAAAAGAAAGGGATAAACTAGTAAGAACATAAGTATAAATTTAATCACAAAAGCTTCAAAAAGATGTTTCTATAATGGAGAAAATAACTAGATCGTATGTGGTACCTTGTATGTCTCATAATCATTTGCTTCATTTTAAAAAGGAGGAAGCATAAATCATTAGTAACAACGTAAAAAATCAACAAAATGAACCCCAATATTAAATATGTTGCAATGAGGAAATTATTAGAAATGACAAATACATACCAAAGTCATTTAGTTGCCCTGACAAACAAATAATGTCCTAGGATTTTAGGTGCTTGATCTTCCATTGTAAGTGTCACAAAGGGTAAATATATATTTTGGGTTTTAGCTGCTTGATCTTCCATAGTAAGGGTTTCGTAGACTGAGATAGAGAGAGAAAAGAGGAAAAGAAGATTATTTATAACAGTAAAAGAGGGATTATATGCAGGTGGACGAGGCATGAGGGAAAGCAAGAGAGAATTAATTATTAAAGAGGATGCCTGTATGTGGATATGGGATAGGAACATGGAATGAAATAACTGAGGGTATAAAAGAAATTTTTAAATTTGTGAGGGTATTTTAGATAATTAATCATACTAAATGTCCTAGGATCATTTTATGCTGTAAAGATGAAAGATCTAAAAAAATTAGAATGGAAAAAGAAACATGAAGGATCATTTTAAAAAAATGTGTAATTATTCGATCATTTGATTTTTAACATTCGCTGATATGTCTTCTTTATAATTATATACCCAATCTTTTTGTTTATTCACGTTTAGCACCGAGTTTTATGGAAACTGTTTGATTAATTTAGTTGACCGTTAACCTTAACCATTTTTTGGTATAATCCAAAATTACCCTTCTATTTAATAAATCAATAATTTACCCTTTGCACTAAACTATTTTTTAAGGATAACACATCTCCCCTCTCATTTAAAACATCACAATCATTTTCCATTTCTTTCAAAATTTACACACTTCGTACTCTCACTATTCATACTACCAAAAATAAAATAATAGGCGAGACAAATCTGTATATATATATAATTCTAGCTTAAATCCTTACGGTTTTTCCACGTGTCAACGACATTAAATTCACCCGTCTATGTGTATAAAACGGTAGTTGTATTCTGACTCATTGTCTTACTCAAACTCTCCAACCTCTGCCCAAAGACTATTTATTTCCCCTTTTCCCTTCTAAATGCCAGACTATCTACATACCTCCATTTCCCTTTTATCCCCCATCTCCAAATTTCACTTTCTTTCCCTTTGTTGCTATTTCTCTCCCTCGACTACTATTAAGGCGGAGAAGAAGCTATTACACAAGATGGTACTGACCAAAAGCTTCTTTGGAGAAAACGATTTGGTCCATAAATAACCCAACTCCTTCCAAGTGGGTAGAATATCTGAGATTGTATTTTACTAAGATTTATAAAACTGTTTCTTAGATTTTTTTTCATTTTAATACTGGGTTTGATATTCGGTGACCATGAAGTTGATATATATGCATTTTGATTTCAATTTTAAATATGTTGAATTTTGTCATTCAATTTACTTTTGTTTTAGAATTGATGCAACTGAGTTTTTTATGATAAGAATTTGAGTTATGATAGACATAAGCACATAAATTATTTGGTTTAATGTCCTAGTGAATATAGAAGTCCAATACATTGATGATCATCAGCTATTTAAATTTAGGTTTATTTTATATTTAATTATCATACATGAATGAAAAACATTATTGGAATTATGCACACGCTCGCGCGTCATGCGGCCCTACATGCTAGTATATTTTATATTTTAATAAATGGTGTAAATGAATTATACAAAAACAAGGCCCGTGTAATGTATCTTATGTTTTATCCGCCAATTGAAATATCCAAACTTTGTATAATATAAAACTAGCATGCACGCCACGCGATGCGTGACCGAATTTATCTAAACCGTATTATTTTAAATAATAAGGAAATGTTGAAGGGTGAATGGAACAAAATAACAGAGTAAAAAAAAGATGATTAAAATCAAGAATCTGTAATAATGAGAAAATTTACAATATCAGCAATGCAATGTAAGCGTACATATATTATGTCAGTTTTCGTGGAATCATAACATATAAATATAACTAAAAACATACAAAGTTCAAGCAATGCAAAAGTAGCAGAACTTTAATTCTACCATCTAAAATTTTGGTAATTTAACTTGTGGAGCTGTGGAATACAAATGATTCAGCTCTGGTGCCAAGCAAAAGATAGTAATATTGTACCTAGTACGCTTGCAGTTAACCAAGGGTCTAATTTAGGGGATTGGAAAGGTCGAGTAAATGTATCGTTAATTCAGCCAGTTAGATGAAAACAATTTAGCTAGTTGGAATACCACACTCGCTGTTATATATAAAAATAAAAAAAGAAAAAAAAGGAAAACCTTTCCTCTTTCTCTCTCTCTCTCTCTCTCTCTCTCTCACACACACACACACACACACACACACATATTGATGTGCCTTTCCATTCCGCAGGGATCAAACATTGTTCTCCATGATACACAACACCATACCCATGGAATCCGGGGGTGGAAACAATTACAACCACCAACACCATACCCATTATTTATTTTAAATCATTCTTGGTGTTGAGATTTTATTTGTGACGGTTGTGCTTTTGTGGTTTGTTCTTTATCATTCTACTTACCCGTTTCAGCTGCTCCCCAATTCCTTCAAAATGTCCTCTCGGGAAGTTACTCATCCCATTTTTTTTACCTCATACTATTCAAAAGTTGAAAAATGTAGAAGAAAAGTTCAGGAACAAAATAACAAAATATATGTAACGGGTAAAAATTCGCAAAATATATTATTTTATGTTATTCGCATAATTCGCAAAATATATGTTATTTTGAACAAAATAACAAAATAACAAAATATATGTAGAAGAAAAGTTCAGGAACAAAATAACAAAATATATGTAATGTTATTCTTGTAACGTTTTGCTCTATAACTAATAGGGCTGTGAAAATGTGACAATAACTCGACAAGAAAATGGCACCAAATTGATATGATATTCGTGTCTTATTGTGTGTTATTTTATGCTTTCACTCGTATTTTAAGGTTTTTTTATATGGGCTGAGTTCGTTTGATTCTTGTTGTGCCGTATTGGATCCAAATGTAATTCAAAAACATACAAGGCTTTTTGTCAACTCAATTCTAAAGCTTGAACTTGACCTTTCAAATTCATTTTCATGACTTTAAATTAAGATTGTCAAACGGACCAAATTGTCATTCATAATATTTTCAGCCGGCCAAAGTGCAAAAAACAAAAACTGAAATGCCAAAGTGAAGGAATGCCTTTTTTTTCCTTATACTACGCAATTTACTCTAAAACCCCGAAAAAATAAACCTTGAGGTATTTCTAATTTGTTGTACCATGTGTCGCAGAAACACTTCTTAAGGAAATATTTGTAACATGATACATAGTTTTGGGGATTTTAGGACATCTAAGGGGTTGGTTATTTACAAAAAATTAGCAGTTCAAGGGATTTATTACACGGTAGACTTCTCAATGTCCAAACATAAAGTTGTAGTTCAAGTACACATATGTGTAATATATGTTTAGTTTTTAAATATAAGAATAATTATTAAAAAAATCTTCTAATTATTCATCAAGAAAGAAAAAAACGGTTTTCAGTTAGTATTGTTGCAAAATCTGTCATAAATTAGAAACTCCCTTAAAGAGGCATTTGTGACGCAAGACAATGATTTTTTAATGACCCATGAAAATATGGCATTAGTTTTTTTTCTTTTCTATTTCACTATTTTTACACAAATTATAACAAAATTAAAATTATATGGATTTTTTTAAAACTATCATAAACTTATTAGAATCATAATTGACACTATTATACATTTTTCTCTCTCCAACTCCATTTTTTGCACTATCAGAATCAATAATTGTTTGAGCTATTTTAATTGCCAGCTATATTTGTAGGGATCTTCAACCGCTCATATCACATCTTACACGGACTTTAACCCACTTGCATCCAGAAAAATAATAGAGCTCCATAAAAAAGTAATTATTATAATTTATTTCTTCTGAGATTGCTTGTCTTTTATCCCGGTGAGTATTTCTTTTTTAAAATCACATTGATAATTTAATATGTTTTTATAATTTTCTGTAAAGTTAAAATATATTCGCCAAATCCAATGTTTGAAACGGTTTAACTAGATTGGATTGTAATATGGTTAATAGGAGCAGTTATGTAGTTAAGATCATAAGTAAATTACCATTAATAAAAAAAAATATATAGTTTATACTCCGAAAACAATAGTTAACTCATTGAAGCATGCCACATCCACTCCTCAATCATATTGTATTAATAGTGTCTATTTAAAAATGACACATTTTGGGTGTTTGAGTAATTCTTGCGATACTTTGTCATCACAATTAATAGGTGCTGCCATATTTTTTTTCCAAAAAATAAGTAAAGAAAGAATAAATAATATTGCACATTCATGTAATGCAATAATAACATATTTATTATTTTTTTCTTTTTATATATTTTCAACATATAATATATTGTAACACCCCAAGACTTTTGAGGCTGAGAAATTAAATTTTGGGAAAATAAAAATTTAATTTAAATTGGAGAATTCTAAAATTTGGGAATTTAAGTCCAAAAATAAAGGACGTTTTAAAGTATTCCGGATGATGATTTTAAGGGTACCATTGATCCCGGAAGTGTCGAGATAGTCAAAATGACTGTCATTGGGTTTTATTTCGGCTCCGGAATATTTTTAAGTCAGTTTGACTCGAATTAGAGTAAACGAGTCATTTAAAGTGTGTATTACCATTTAAAATTGGGATTTTTGTTTTAATAGGAATATAGGCTTATGGATGAAGCCATTTCTCATTTGAGAGAAAGAGAGAAAAAGCCCTAGAGGGAGAAAGAAGAGGGAAAGAAGAAGAAAAGAAGAGAGAGAGGAAGAAAGCTTGGGGATTTCCGGCCAAACCGCGACACCGAGGACGATCCAACCTCTACAAATCCGAGGCAAGTGTTTAATCTTGCTAAATAGCTATTTGTGTATCTTATTTCATAATTTGTGGGTTAAAGAAATGGATTTTTGGGTATAAATATCAAAACCTAGATTTTTTGGGTTTAATCTTGAAATCAATGTTTAAATTTGGATTTAATGGAATAGAAACGGTTGGGATCAACTTTAGATTAATTTATGGGCTTAAAATCATGATTTGATGAAGGTTTGGGGGTTAGAATGAAAAATTTAGGGTTTAAAATTCGTGGGTTTTGATGAAGAAGAAGACCCCTTTCAAAATTTGCAGGCCCGAATCGATTCGCCCCCTTAAGCGAATCGATTCGGTTTAGGGAAATTGGCAGGTCTGCATTGACCGAATCGATTAGGACCCAAGCCGAATAGATTCGGCCCATGGCAGTAGCCCAGGTCTTTGGACCGAATCGATTCGCCTTGGAGGCCGAATCGATTCGCTAGGCTGAATCGATTCGGAAACAGGGCATTTTGTGGTGTTTTCTCCATAGTGATTCCAAATCCTTTTTGGTTGGGTTTATTGATTTGGGGACCTTCTCTTATGATTTGAGAGATATGTTCTTGGAGACATTGAAGGAGTTTCTCACATATTAGGATTTCGGGGACTCCTTAGGGTATTTGGGAGAAATATATCCATGTACGTATTGGGGTTGAATATGGAGATTGTGGGGAAACCTCCTTGAGGTTGGGGATACCAATTGTAGATACATGTATAAATATGATGTGAGGTTGAGAACTCTTAGAGAGTGAGGGATATAATATCCTTAGAAATGTTTAGACTAAGGAACAATTGTTAACTCAATAGGAGTAAGGGTTCATAAGATAATTTGAACCATAGGTGGAATTGTGAACGATTAGTATCGTACTATCGACTAGAATAAGCGGTAGCATAAATTCTAGCTAGGATAGTTTACACGTAATTATGGGGATATGACCATTGAGATTCCAATACTTGAAATTAGGTTGGAATAAATTGAGGTTTTAGACTATTAAGTCATGTGTGTGCCTATGGTTAAATGGTACTAAAGGAAACTATGTACTTTTGAATAATGGATGAAATGTGTAGTGATGGATTCCTACACAAAATCTTGGGTGATAGCCCTAATGTTGAATATATATGTATAGATATATACATATGATTTTGGGAGACTATTCATCATAGGAAAAATGATCGAATATGTTTCAAGTGAGGGATTGTATTCACATATCAAAGTAAATGATATGAGTTTGTGGTGACGGCTTGTATATTGAGGATTATGTATATTTATAGCCGATTTTATATATCTTATACATATGAACGAGAATTAGTCTGTATATATAATGATACAACGATATGTGAATATATGTTTATATATCTATATAGATATGAAAATATGGGTATATTTATGTTGTGGACATATGTGGTATGGATATTTAAACCTTATATGATGGTTTAATATTTGATCATATGATTGGATCATATGGATGTATATATTGTGCATGTGAATGATATATACTTATTTGGTTAAGCATACCCCGCTCATGCTATCATTGGGAAGTTGCGCGCGTAGATGGTGAGCATCCTGGCTAGAAAAGCAGGGTGTGGATATTCCCCAGGTCATAGTCATCCCGTGTGTTATTATATGATATATATATATATATATATATATATATATATATATATATATATATATATATATATATATATATATATATATATATATATATATTTATTTATTTATTTTTGGGATGAGACGTGGTGGGTATGTTTCGTCTCATTACCGATTTGGAGCTATGACCGCTTCCCGGGACGTCGTGTGCGTGAGTTTACCACGAGATGGGTGTCGTTTAGTCCCACCATGGTGGCTCCAGTATTGATACGTGAGCCGGGCACTGGGAAGATGATAGCATTGATGCAGTTTATCGGCGATATATATATAGCCGGATATATTATGTGCATGGCCTTGTACATCATATGCAGTATGTACACTTGGCTATTGGATGGATGATGATGGTATATATATATATATGGTTGGAATAAAATACATATATATATATATATATATATATATTTATATATATCCTATAGATGAGAGGATATGGACTCGTATGGAGTACATCTTGGATGATTATGGTGTACTAGATGATTGATGGGGGTTGATGTATAGCATTTAAGGAATATTTCGGTTACATCATCCCAAGTATATTATTTGAAATTTAGTAGTAGTAGTAGTAGAAATAGTATTATACGGTATGTATGGCATTATGGATCTCTAGGATCGACATTGTCAAGGAGTAGTGTAACAGGGTGGTTCCTTGTTTGGATTTTGCTTTGCGAGACACCCCACACATGAAACGCAGTGCAGTGTTGAAATTGGAGAAAAGTTCTTCCAGTTATGGTATGCACGGCATTATGGATCTCTATGATCGACATTATCAAAGAGTAGTGTAACGGGGCGGTTCCTTGTTTGGATTTTGCTTTGCGATACTCCCCACGCACGAAATGTAGTACATTGTTGAGAGTAGAGAGAAGTTATGTCGATATTTATGTGTGGAATAATGGATATTCAGGATTGACGTTGACATGGAGTAGTGTAACGGGGTGGTTCCTTATTTGGATTTCGCTTTGCGAGACACCCCACGCACGAAACGCAGCGCAGCGTTGAAATTGGAGGGAAGTTGTGTCAATGATAATTTTGTATTCTTATTAATTAGAAATTAAATCATATGTTTCAACCCAGTTGCATATTTGGTAATCTATTAAATTAAAATGGTTAAAGTATAAACCGGAATCCACTAAGCCTAATAAGGCACATATGATTGAAAATAAATATTTAATTGTGTTTAGAATAAGGGGGTGGATTCTTGGGCTAAGTTAGGAAGGCATTTCTCGTGGGTATAGGCTAGGCCTATGATAAGTTAGATTATCCTAATAAATGGGGGTAATTTAACTAAAACTTGAGGACGCGATTAGGTTCGCGCCTTTAGATGAGAGGTGAGTTGGGGTTTCACGAGAGTGCGGTCTCACTTTAATTATGAAATAAGTGTACCGGTATTTATTATGCACGGTTAACACACTTGCTAAATATTTTTCACAATCGGGGCTCTGACCCATTTACTTTTCTCTCCTGCCTGTATATATATATTATTACAGGTATCTTATCGCATGGATGCCAGATGACCTTCTATCCAGAGTCTTGGGAGCCGTGACAGGTGCGGACTGTTGCGGGATGTATCTTGTAGCCGCTTCCTACTTCTTTAAAATTATAGGTAGGATTCATGTTGTACATCGGGTTTGTACCCAAGGGATATTTATATACATGTTTATATTTATTCCATTTCAGTTATTGTATTGGCTGTGACCCGACAGCTTATTCGGGTCTACTTTTTGTAGTACATTCGGTGGTATTTATTTATTTCATTTTATTTCTAGCATATCATTTATCATAGTTTTTATTGCATCTTTCTCTTATTTATTAGTAGTTTTATGGTGTTGGTTTGTTAGTTGTTGCACGTTTTAAATTATTTAAGATCTCGCTTATATGATATCGGGTAGTTAGTCCTATATTATATAGTACCGGCAGTTGATGTTGAGACTGGACCATCTGAAATTCCTGATTTAATATAGTATAGGGCTGGCCACCCGTTATTATTTTAAGCGGGGTGTTACATATATCCTTTTCGAAGCCAACATCAACTTCACAACTAGTAATTTGTCCATGCCACCATATAGTCACAACATATGCGAATGGCTACTACCAATTACCACAACATAATCATAGCCACCGTTCTAAACACTAAAATATATGTGATATTTACCTACACTACAATTTATTTATCTTTAATTCATATTTGACTAGTTTCAATTTGGTAAATGGGGTTAATATCACTGTCTGAATATTATTCCGATACATAGAATTTTAAAGTGTTCTCAATTAAACAATGTTCTCTTTCATATACAACAACAGTTACGATTATATTAATGTATAAATATAAAATAGTTCAAATTACAATTGTTCTCTTTTTACATGATCTTTCCAATATATTTTCTAGAAGCCTTTATTGAAAATTTACCTTTATCTAGATAATATTTCCCACGTGGCTAATGAAATGGTTTGATTTGATACGTGAGAGATTTTATTCATTTCGATTTGTTAGTCAACGGAGGATGGTGAATTCTTTACATATAGAATAATGATACATACACCTACTCTTAATACCAACCAAGTTCCGAATGTGCTTTAAATGGTTGTACAAAAGTGTAGGTCCCATGATGGTACAATGCATTTAAAGCATAATCGGTACTGGGTTGGTAGTGTTTGTAGCATTACCCTTATATATATTGTGCACAATAGTTTTAGAATTTAAAATGTCATCTCTACAACTCAAACATTTTGCAGGGGTGATTTGACCTCTCATAACCCAAAAGTTATATTAGGGATATAATATATTTAATTTTATTTTTAAAGATTTTTTTTAAAAGATTTTTTTTTAATTATTGATCATTTTATAATAAATATGAGACAAGTATCATTTTTTACGGAAGTGAAGATAGATGGTTACAAAGCACTTAAGGAAAATTTTGGATGATTATAAGACTTAATACAATTTAAAAATTACATGGGAGGAGAGCCTAATAAAACATTGAATATGAGATTGAAACCCAAAAAACTATATTTGAATATATGTTTCTATTAATATATTACAAAGATAAATATATAAAACATACAACTTAAATTTTTTATTAAAAATAATATTTGTCCTACTTCAATTCCTTTTTTGTTTGTTTAAAAGGTACAAACACATATTATGTGTTTTAGATAGTCTGAAGTAGTTATCATATGGACGAAACCTATATAATTCCAGATATGTGAATAATGTTACAGAGACGAGTAATTTACTATAATTCTAATTGTCGTACAAATAAATTTGAGTAGTTATATAAGCTTGAGTAATATATTAGACACACATAATTTCTTAGCATGCATAACGTTGTGAACATGCATGTATAATTCAAGTAAACACAAGCATTTCATAACAAGTATATGTAGCATTGTTGTCATAGGTACGTGGTATAACCATTAGTAATATAATAGACACACATAATTCCTCAGCATGCATAACGTTGTGGATATGTGTGTATAATTAAAGTAAACATGAGCGATTCATAACAAGTATAAGTAACATCTTGTCATAGATAATTGTATATTATGTATCAACGCAATGCAAAAAATGGTGTTCTTATTGTCTTCGACATGAAGCATAACGATTGATATGTGTTTCAAATTCATCTAATGATCGATATAATTCCCGAGGGAGAAGGAATCTCACACAAATGAAAGGCATTAAGGTGTTTCCTATAATAAAATAGGCGAAATGGTCAAGTGGCACAAGAAGTAATCATGAGTATAAGTCACATTTCGATAGGGGAATAAGTAAGTTACATGTAATTATTCATTTCATACTTGGTGCCCTTTTGAAAAATTTGACCCCAACTTTTTAAATTCTTACATGATAACACCCCTAAAGTAACAAGAATACCTAAAAAAACATAAAATAAAACCTGGGAAATATTAATTTGTAATTCTAAACCGTAACAAAATACATAATTGGTTATATAAATAAAATAGATTCATATTTATTAAAACTTATAAATTAAAATCCAACATGCAATAATTTTGAAGCACGTGGTGTGTCGATAATGCAATGCCCAACCCTAGGTGCGAGAGACGATGTGTTGTTGGTACTCTGACATGTCATAGTGATGAGACATTAGTTAACTATGACACGCATTATGTCATAACATCGACATGAACCATGTGTAGGCTCAGGTAAATTTAGTACAAAATTAGAATAGTGCATCTGCCACATTCATCCTTATCTATCCCTATATCTCTAAATAATAGTAAAATGTTCTTGTGAGGACCTATCTTTACTCGTTAAAGGGAACATATTTGTTCAAAAGTTTGTAACACTTTGGGGTGGGCCATGGGTGGAGTTAGTGTGCCCGTATGAATCCCCTAATTTCTTCAACCGAATCGAGTGGATAACTTAGTCTCGATTTCTGAAAGTTAGTTTGAGGATACACTTTACCGTATAACCAAAAGAAGGGGGGTTGAGAGAAAACGCTTCTATTCACATTATTATGGTAGAAGTTGAATAACACCGAGTCTTTACAAGATAGTTTCTCGGTGTATTGATACCCATACATACACGTAGATCGAGGATTTAGTAAATCATAACTCATGATGAAAGTAGTTTACATCGGACTTTGTCGTCTGTAAGGATATGATCCGCATCAAATTATATATATAAGTGGATATTCTATGAAATCTCATTAACTTTCAAAACAAATGTAACTATTCTTCTAATATATCAACTCTGCAAAAGATAGTTTGAACTATTTTCATCAATTGTAACCTCTTTCACTTGTATTACTAATAAAACATTATTTAGTGACATAAGAAAGAAATTTGTACTTATACAACAAGGGGTAACCTATTTTTTTTCTTCCTTTTAAATCTCTTTATTGTTGTGTGCTCGATTACTAAATTGAAAAACAATAGATATGTGTGGAAACCAATTCCTTAGGGTTAAGCGGGCAAGTAAGAAACGTTCTCCATTAATATCTATAGACACCCCATTCTGTTACCCGTTAACTCTCCTTAGGTCCCTAGTACCTCCCTTCATCACTATAAACCCAGGTCATGTCCCGAGTACTGACCTGAAAGCCATTGGGCACCCCCCCGGCTCAGTTTGACCCAAAAGTCAAACTCCTCATCTCGATCGAGACTCAATGAATCTTCGAAGGGTACTGAATACCCTTTCCAACGGTCCACCCCGTGCGTGATTCCGACTTACCATGCGGACGAATGCGCCATTTGCGTCCGAAACCTGACCTAGAGGCCACCGGGAGTTCCCGGGCTCTATCTGACCTATGTCAACTCTTCAGCTTGACCGAGGCTGAATGAATCTTCGAAGATCACTGAATACCCTTTCCAACGGTCCATCCCATCCGCAATTCCGACTTTCCATGCAGACGAACGATCCGTTTGACTCCGGGAAGCCACCGAGAACTTCCCGGGCTCGGTTGACCAAAGTCAACTCTCCAAACCGGGTCAAACTCTTTGGAATGTTGAAGTACATATCCTAACCTTTCCAAAGGTATGCCCCATGCGCGATTTGGACTTACCATGCGGACGAACGCGCCATTTGCGTCTGCGCGATTCCCCGTCCAATGGACCGAAAAACGCTTCCGAGCCACATTTGACCCAAAGTCAACTCCCGAACTCGGGAGCGATCCAAAGGACTTTAGAAGGTCTCTGAAATACCTTTCCAACGGTATGCCCCGTGCGCGATTCTGACCAACGATTTTCCCTCAACGGCCAATTTTCCGAAAACGTCTAAGGCACACTGCCAAATGGCAGGTTCCAGATCCTGCCTATCGGCACCTGCCGATAGGCAGTGCCATGATAGGGCCGATCGGCAGTCCCCTGGGGTTATAAAAGGAGGCCTTGGACTCATTTTCAAGGGGAGCCCAGATCTGATAGAAACCTCCCTGAACGAATCCCAAAAACCTCTCTCGAAGGCAGCGTGATTTCAATTTCCAAATCCCCTTTTACCTTCACTTTTCATCATCCTTTTCATCAAACTTGGTGAATTAGCCTCTCTCCATAATCATCCAAGCTCCAGGGATGCTCTCCAACATTCAAGATCAAGCTCAAGATCTTTAAAAAGGTCCAACTTTCTCAAACTCTCTCTCTTAAATTCTCTTGAATTCCCAATAACTTGTTTTCTTACTTAGCACTTTTATAATCTCATCTCACACATCCTAATATACTTTTTATTTAGTATTATTGCACATCTCTTATTTTCATATAAATAAAAACCCCAAAACAAGAAAAAAAGGGTTTGCTCATAAATTCCAAGTAGTGATTCTCACACTTCTTCTACATTTTTCTCACAACTAAAACACCTTTTCTACACACACACACACACTTACAAATAAGAGATTCCACATTTGGATTTATGGGATAAACCCCACCCCTTTGCTTTGTATGCGAACTACGTGGACTTTGATGCCTTTATAGGCTACGTAGGCGTCTCGGGGTAAAACCCGAGACTCGAGTCCTTTCTCTCACTTTTTCTCTCATTTCCTATTTTCTCTAAATCCATTTTTCTTATATTACACATATATTTGTTCTGAGTGACGCATTACCTCATATGCGTTATCATTCCCTTATAACGATCAACGTAGGGGTAACCGCGTAAATCTTATTTTTCTAATATTACTTTTATAATCTTCCTATGGATGACTCGCTTTATCCTTTCCATGATACAAGCCGAGGATTCCTACCTCCATTCTATATATATACACATGCACACATCTCACGGGGGGGGGGGGGGGGGGGGGGAAACATAAAGGAAAATAGCAAATATCCATGAGAGACTGAAAGGGCAGAATGGGTGCGTAACACCTTCCTATTTCGTAACTAAGCCTCTGAACCCTTTTTGAATTATTTGGTTTCGCACGCACCAGTATGTCTTTGGATGCCATCCTTCAGGGTGGCTCCCTTTTTCTTTTATCTGTTTTGAGTAAAATAGACTGGTGACTCTGAATCTCTCTATAATTTTCACACCTCACAAAATCGACGTCGGCCGAAGCGCTCTCCCTAGAGGGGACGCGCGGGACCCGAAGGATTCCTCCTCCCTCCGCGGCGGGGATGTCCACAGTGACGACTCCGCTGGGGATTTTTATTTATTTTGAGGGCTTGACTCTATTTACATGGATGCTATATTTGTTTATGCTTCCCCCCATATCCGCATGTTCCCCTTTATCACATGTATATCCCATGGTTATGCTTATGTTCACACACTTGTAGAAAATCCTCCATGTACACCTCACACCACGTGCACCTAGGATCACGTATATTCCCATGTTGCACGCATCACCTATCCATACTTGGCATACCTTTTGGGGTACTTATACTTTGTTCCCAGTTTGGCATAATCAAAGAAAGGCATTCTCATCATAAGCTAGTAATAATAGAATCATGCATGATTCACACGACATCACCAAAGAGCATTGATATTGACCAAATTTTACCGAGTAACTGGAGGGTCACTTCTTGATGGGCGCTGGTCCGGCAGGTCGCAGTTAGCCTAAGCGATATGACTCTCACCTTCCATTGGCCAAGTACCTTCGACGTATATCGAATGGTTCCCCCGCATCATACCGCTTGACCAAAGTCATGACGGGAGGTATATCGCAGGGAATTCGTTCACGTACGCCGAGTATATCGAATTCTCTCTCACACGTACCGTCCTCACGAGGTATATGGTGAGGAAATTCAAGTACACTCAGGTATATCAAATGGCTTGTCCACACGTACCGATTGCCCGCAAGACCAAGACGTATATCGTGGAAGTCACGCCAAAGGGGGGAACCCATGCCGATTCACCCAACCAATTGCATACCCGCATATAGGTGTCAAACCTAGGACATGCACTTTAGATTGCCGATTTCGACCCGAAACTCTACCGAAATTTCGGGTCGATCTTTCGCCCAATTTTCGCGCATTTTTAAAATGGGACTCTGTCCGCGAGCCTGGTTACAAGTCCCAAACCTTAGCTTTTCATATATTAAAACCTCACTTTTCCAGGCTCAGGTCTCGTCCGGCATTGCATTTAGGAGAATTAAATACAAGTGAGAACATAATAATCATAATAATCATGCTGAGTTCCGTCTCCAAAAACATTTCTCCCTTTCTTATCAAAAATCCAAAAACAATTCCCCCTTTTTATCAAAAATCCAAAAACATTTCTCCCTTTTCACCCCAAAAAAAAAAACCAAAAAATAGTTCCTTCCCTTTCTCAAAAACAAATCTCATCCTACGCCTTCTCAGATTGATCGCACGCCCTTGGCCTGGATCCCTATTGGCTTAGGTATTCAGTCAAATCACCCCGGAGTTTCGTCCGTTACTCTACTACTTCTTCCGAATCCGAAATCCACCCATCTTCCATGGATAATGCAGATCAAGCACCAGTCATACAACCGGATCTGCCGACAATCCTAGCTCAGCTCGTGGCCAAAATTGATAACCTCCAAGCTGAGGTCCGAGAAATGCAACGAAACCAAGTTCCGATTCCTCAAGAGCCCGAGTCCCTATTCCCTCATGCTATGGGTCCACCCGAGCCCATCTGGGTCCCGAAAGAATATCAGCACGCTCGGTGTGCCCCTCCTGCTAATGGGCCTCCGCCTGCCCAGCTTCCAAGGCCAAATATTGCCCAGCCTATGGATAAGTTGCCTCTGGTTGCTGATACAAAGGAGGAGGAGTTGAACAAAGTCAAAGAGGATCTCAAGATGCTCACCAAGAAGTTTGACCAAGTCAAGATCTCTGGAAATTACATGGACTACACCCATATGTCTCCTTATCCTAAAGCAAGGTTACCCGAGAAGTTTAAAATGCCAAATATCGAGAAGTTTGGAGGGAGTGGTCCCCCGATTGTTCATCTTCGCAGTTATCATTATTCCATGACTCTACTAGGGGCTTCCGAAGATGTGATGGTCCAATTGTTTCAGCAAACTTTGAAAGACAGTGCTCTCCGATGGTTTTTATCTCTTGAGGAATCCAGAATCCGTAGCTAGGAGGATGTAGCCCGATAATTCATGTCGCAGTACAAATACAACAAAGAGCTTGATGTCACCCGCCGTGATTTAGAGTTGCTCAAACAGAACTCTGGAAAATTCATCAGTAATTTTATAGCCCGATGGAGGGAAAAAGCGGCTAACATGACCAATAGGCCGTCTGAAGAAGAACAAGTCAGCATAGTGAGGAAGAATTTCTTGCCCCATGTCCGAGCAACCATGGGAGGACAGTACTACCCCCATTTTTGAGCTCTCAGAGAAGCAGGAGTAGAAATCGAAGAGGGTCTTACCAAAGCATAAGTTGAACCAAAGAAGGTGTCTGGACAGTTCACCCCCAGAAAATATGACAAGAATGTCAATGCCGCAGTCTCAACCATCAACAACATCTCTCAACCAACCACATCATGGGCACCGAAAAGTTGCCCTACTCCCGTCAGAAGGGAATAAACTGAGCTCCATGCTCCCCTCTCCAAATTTTACCAAGCCCTGTTAAGACGAAGCCTTATAAAGCCCCAGGATCAATGTCCATTACCCAATCCACTTCCCAGAAATTTCAAGACCGATGCTCATTGCTCCTTTCACCAAACAACTGGCCATACCACCGAACAATGCTTCCACCTTCGAAACATAATCCAAGATCTCATTGACCGGCTAGCCAATCCTAAACCAAACACTACTCATAACCCACTACCAAATCATACCAATGGCATCTTCTTGGGAGGAAACCCAGATTTCGATCCATCAAATCAAATCACACCCTTATACCCTCCTAAACCCCTTCAACTTTGACTATATTTCCTCCTATACCCTACTAGCCCCGCTGATCAGGCTGTGTCATTCCTTACTAGAGCATGCATCACTGTCCGGACCTGTTCTGAAAGTGGAGGTATGGAATTGCCAGAGGTGTTAAACCAACTCCTAGAGTTCGGGCTAAAATTTCCCTCACAGATGATTATCGACTGCCAGAGGTTCAGTACGTTGTTTTTGGAAGCACGAAAATGGGCCCGAGAATCAGATAGGTGGATGGTACCAACCGACGAAATCTGCTTAGATGATGTTGTCCGGATCATGACGGAAGCATTCAGGCAAACCAACAACATTTTTAGTATCACTGAGTTACTTGACGCTTTGAAGCTGCAAGGGCACCTGGTCCCTTCACCCTTACACAT
The DNA here is from genome assembly GCA_949130495.1 of Sambucus nigra. Lineage (NCBI taxonomy): Eukaryota > Viridiplantae > Streptophyta > Magnoliopsida > Dipsacales > Adoxaceae > Sambucus > Sambucus nigra. The sequence goes on along the minus strand of OX422214.1, from coordinate 247,896,979 downwards.
CCCCACAGAATGGGAAGACCTATATGAAGAAGCCTTTGAAGTTATGGAATGCATTGACTTCACAAGGGAAAATAGAATTGTTGCCACCGGATGGGGGGAAGAATTCGAAGTTTCAAATGAAGAACAAGCTTCAGGAGGAAATGGCCCGATAGCTGACTTATGTGGGATGATATCATTTAAGGAACTCTTCGGAGAAATAGATAAGGTGGCAGAACAACCTGAGATTGATGAGGAAATTGGATTTAAGTTTTTCCCTTCTTCAGTAAATCACATGACCAGATCTGGGAGATATTACCAAACTCCAAACTCGCTACCAACCAATGATAAGGGGAAGGGCGTTGAAAACCTTCCTATGCTAGAAATGACCCTCGAGGAGAGCAAGATCCTCGATCAATTGAAGAAAACTCAAGCTAACATCACTCTATGGGGGCTTTTCATGTCTTCCCAGCTACACAGAAATGCTTTCCTCAAATTACTCACTGGACCCATAGTTCCTCCCTCTACCACACCCGAAGAAGCGGTGAACCTGGTCGGATCCTTGACCTCTACCCGAATGCTGTCCTTTTCTGAAGAAGAAACCCCAAAAATTGGGCCAAATCACAATCATTCACTCAACATCTTCGTAGAAGTTATGGGGAAGATTGTACCACTCTCTCTCATTGACAACGAATCCGCTTTGAATGTCTGCCCGCTGAGAACCTTCAAGTGTTTAGGTCTGAAAGAAAGTGACCTCACTCCGACATCTGATGCCGTGCGTGCCTACGATAATACCCGTTGTGAGGTGATGGGGTCCATAAAACTTGTAATAGGGGTTGTACCTATAAACCATGTCATCGAATTCCAAGTCATCGATATCCCGGCCAGTTTTAACATGTTGCTCGGTTGACCCTGGATCCACAGTATAAAGGGTGTCTCTTCCTCGTTCCATCAGAAATTGAAGTTCTTCGCCGATGGGCGAGTCATCACCATCTTGGGTGACGACGGTAACGCTGAGGGTGCAAGCATCGGTAGTCCAATCCTTGAGATACAATATGGGTAAAATGATATGCTCCTATCAGGTTTCCGAGTTGAACCATCCCTACTCCCGGTAGGGGACGATTTCAAAGAAAGGGTTTGTCCAGAATATGACCCTCATGGCAATGTCAATGTGATTCAGATGTTCAGAAACATGCACTTCATGCCCGGACTGGGGCTGGGACAAAGGCAGCAGGGGATACTTGAGCCCATCGAACTGAAGAAAGCTTTCTCTCCTTGCGGCTTGGGATATCAACCATCAGAACTAGAACTCAGAATGATCCACCAGACTTGATCAAAGAGAGGGTTAGACTTCGTCCAAACTATCTCAGGAGATTCTTTAAATGGACGATCCATCAAGGGGAGACTTCACCTTTTATGGTTTTCCAGAACCGTGGTATGACCATACAGATAAGAAGATGAAGCCTGGAATGGAGATCTTCTTCGAAGATAGCTACCCACGGGCCGAAAGTTACCAATACCAAGTGCCGCCGCTTATTAAAGATACTGAAGAAACTGAGGAAAGTGACTCCGAAGATCCCTTCAACCTGCAGACACTAGGGCTGACACTCTGCATGGTTCATTCAGGCACTACATCAAGGGACCTATCCCGTCTGATTAAAGTTGCTGATACACCTCTCCTAAACTAGCATGCTGCGCCAGTTCTACCTGTTGAAATCTCCTTCAACCCCAATGTTTACCCTGTTTTATCTACTGTTGTCCATCCTTGCTCAAATGTAATCGAGACCTCTTTTGATGAGGTTCTCAATGCTGTTTTTCCTATCAATGAAATAAATGAAGATTTTGAGTATCTTGATGTGCCTTACATTAATTATGTAGATTCTAATCAAACATTTGATGACGATGATTTTTCAAATGAACAATTCTTAACTGATCTAAATAAGGTTAATAATAAATAACATAACCGCGTTCAAGTTAATTAAGAAGAGACTGTTGTTATTAATCTCGGTTCTAGTATCCAACTGCGCGGGATTAGGATAGGGGCCACCATTGACGAGCATGAGAGCGCACAACACGAAGAACTGCTAAAGGAGTTCGTGGATGTCTTCGCATGGTCCTACGACGATATGCCTGATATTGACCCGAAATAGCTCAGCACGAGATCCCCATTCTCCCAGATGCCAAGCCAGTTAAACAAAAATTAAGAAAGCTCCACACCGAATGGTCGCTTAAAGTTAAAGAAGAGGTGATCAAATAGTTGAACGTGGGTTTCATTCGAGTAATCGAATATCCCACGTGGCTGGCCAACATTGTACCTGTACCAAAATTAGGAGGAAAGGTTCGAATGTGTGTGGATTACCGAGATTTAAACAAAGCTTCTCCGAAGGATGATTATCCGCTACCCAACATCGACATGATCGTGGACAACACAGCCAGTCATGCTCTCAAGTCATTTGTCGACGGATTTTCTGATCCACAAGGAGGTCGAGGTTTATGTGGATGATATGATTATCAAGTCCAAAACTAGAGAAGGTAATGTTCCCGCTCTCCGAAAGTTCTTCGAACGACTACGGTAGTATCAGATGAGACTTAATCCACAAAAGTGCATCTTCGGCGTTAGGAAGGGAAAACTCTTAGGATTCATGGTCAGTGAGAAGGGGATAGAAGAAAATCCCGCCAAGTTGAAGGCCATACTTGAGATGCCACCTCCCCGAACAGAGAAGGAAGTCCGAGGCTTCCTGGGGAAATTACAATATATCAGCCGGTTCATCAGCCAACTAACCTCCATCTGTGAACCAATCTTTAAGCTCCTCCGAAAAGATTCAACCAAGGTTTGGAACGAGGCCTGCCAAGAAGCTTTTGATCGAATCAAATAATACCTAACCCAACCTCCAGTTCTCATTCCACCACAACCTGATCTCCCTTTGCTCTTATACCTAACCATAACAGACACTCCAGCCGGGGCTTTGCTAGCCCAGTACCTCGAGGACTCCCGTAAAGAAAGAGCCATCTATTACGCCAGTCGCAAGTTGGTCGGGTACGAGGCAACTACAATACTTTGGAAAAAGCATGTGTCGCACTTGTTTGGGTTACCCAAAAGTTACGACATTACATGCTCGCCTTCCCCATTAAACTTGTATCCCGAATGGATCCCATCAAATACCTGCTCGAAAAACCCGCCTTATCTAGCCTAATGGTCCGATGGTTGATGCTCCTAACCGAGTTTGATATCGTGTACGTCACACAGAAATCCGTTAAAGGAAGATCCATCTCTGACTACCTCGCTGACTACCCTATAGAAGAAGCAGATGTCTGGATCTCCGGATTCCCAGATGGAAACATCCTCTGCACCACTCAAGACCGCCTCCGATGGAAAATGTTCTTCGACGGCGCTGCCAACAAAAAGGGATATGGCATTTGCATACTTCTGGTCGCCCCAGATGACTCCCATACTCCCATCGCCATTAAATTGGATTTCCCTTGCACCAACAACATGACAGAATACGAGGCATGCACAGTGGGCCTCAAAGTTGCTCTCGAGAAAGGTATTCTATACCTTGATGTATACGAGGATTCTACCCTTATCGTCAGTGAAGTGCTCAGAAAATGGAAGGTCAAGGATGAAAAGCTTCAACCCTTTCATGCCCAATTAGAAGAGTTGGCCTCCCAATTTCAAGATATCACCTTCCATTACCTGCCCCGAGCAAAGAACAACCTGGCCGATGCTCTCGCTACTTTGGCTTCCATGGTCAACATGCCCGAGGGAATAACAATGACCCCCTTCCTAGTTCAAAAACAAGACAGACCGACCCATTGCTACCATATTGAGCTTGTCTCCACTGAAGATCCTGAACTAGCCGATTGCTGGTACTATCATATTTGGTGCCTCCTCAAACATGGTAGGTATCCCCGAGGGTTCTAACAAGAACGACCGAGCTACCCTCCGAAGGCTGGCCGCTCAGTACATCATCTGTCATAAAGCACTACTCAAGAGGAATTTCGATGGAACTCATTTGCACTGTATCGCAGGGGTTGACATTGAAAAGATAATGCAGAAAATCCACAGCGGGGAATGCGAACCTCATATAAACGGTCACATGCTTGCCAAAAAGATCATCCGACAAGGCTACTACTGGACAACCATGGCCCAGGATTGCACCGCCTATGTTCGGAGGTGCCCTAAATGCCAATAGTTCTCCAATCTCCAACATTTACCTCCGTGGGAATTGTACAACATGACTTCTACATGGCCGTTCTCCACCTGGGGTATCGACATCATAGGGAAGGTTACACCCAAAGCATCAAACGGACATCAGTTCATCCTGGTTTCCATCGATTACTTCACCAAATGGGTCGAAGCTGAGTCATACGCAGTATTAAATGCTAAGAAGGTGGCCAAATTCATCAAGAAGAATATCATCTGTCGATATGGGGTCCCGCACGAGCTAGTGTCGGATAATGGTTTGCACTTTGAGGCAGAAGTCACAGAAATAGTCAACGAATACGGGATTCAGAGACACAAATCTTCTCCCTACCGACCTCAGACCAATGGTGCAGTTGAGGCTGCCAATAAAAACCTCAAAGCCATCATCAACAAGATGACCGAAAGTTGTAGGGATTGGGCCGATGGATCCCCAAACTCTGGGGTTATCGAACCTCAATTCGAACCTCTACTGGGACTACCCCTTACTCCCTGGTTTACGGCATGGAGGCAGTCCTACCTGTGGAGCTGGAAATACCCTCGTTACGTGTCATGATCGAAAGCAAGGTTAGTGAAGAAGACTGGTGCCAAGGCCGCCTTGATGAGCCGACCCTCCTAGATGAACGGAGATTAAAATCTCTTTACCACATACAAGGGTACCATCGCCGAATAGAACGATCATTCAACAAGAGAGTCATGGACCGCGGCGTTCGAGAGGGGGATTTAGCCCTCAAAGAGATAATCGAACCCATCTGGAACCCCAGAGGATTACATTGTGAAGAAAATCTTATCCGGCGGTGCCGCCATGCTCACTGACCTGGATGGGCAAGACATGGCTCGTCCAGTCAATCTGGACCGTCTCAAGAATTTCTACCCCTAGTCCGAAATCTCGGCGCGCTATGACTCTTCTCATCCCCCTTCTATTCTAAAAAAAAAACCTCTCTCCATTTCCCTCTACCCAGAACTACGTGGGCCTGATCCTCTGCAAAAAACTATTTTCAAACAGGTAAGAACTTTTTCAAAGACCCCAGAGGTACGTAGGCAGCTCATACTCCTCACATGAGCAAGACCCCTTCTTTTTCACAAAATACCATTCTTTTCTTACCCCCGAGAATGACAGTTCATTCTAAACATCTACTTGAACAAAAGGATTATGTATGTCTTAGCGATTGGTTTAGATAATTCAAAATGCAAAACTCATCAAAAGGCACAGCTGGATGATCAGAAACTTGTTTATTTAATTATAAGAAACTACAGTACGGATTACATAAGAAAAAGGAACGGATAACTCCCTTCCCCCCTACTACCATAAAAACCAGATAAAATCCCCACATCTATTACATAAATAAACTCCCCAGGAATCATACCCACAGCTACCCGAAGAGCCTGCACCCTCATCATCCACGTCCTGAGGACCCCAAGTTTCTCCTGCCTGAATGGAGTGCCGTGAACACTCCATGGACCGATGAGCCTTAACCATCTTCGAAAAGACCACAACACCCCCTTCCATAGAGTCAGATAAAACAAACCACCTTCGACCGGTCTCTACTGCCAACATCTTGATGACTATTTCCCTCCACAACCACTTTATATAATCTTTGGGGACATGGCAAACCTTCCCAATAGACTGGGAGGGACAGGTCGAAGGACGTCGATTTCCCCACAGAGATCCTAGCAAAAGACGTCAACGCTCAGTCAAATCTTCTACCGAAAAGAAATTTGAGGTCCGAGGGGGCACGACCTACGCCCAGCCAAATTGGCACAAAAGCCGCCAAGGGAAATAAAAAGAGGTCTGCCTGAGACCAACCAGCTGCACATATGAATATTCTCCTAGCTCCAGAACAGGCTGCAACTGTCCCCACCAGGGAATGGACCAATACAACCCACAAGCCCCATGATCCACAAGCCAATTCTCCCAGTTCTCAACATACAGGCCCATGCGAATAAAGTAGCGTGAAACGAAGTTGGTCACATCAGACAAAGGATATTCTAGAGGAGTCGATAAACGGAATCTTTCAGACAACCACATGAACATCATCACAGGGCTACCCCTCAAAAAGTCTGAACGACCTTCTTTCCAAGCATCCAAGCCATTCAGAGTCTCCGCCAATATCACCACCGCAGGATTGTGATGGTATGACATCCATGAGGTAATGGCTGTGAGTTGTGGGTCCACACGCACCTCCCCAGTCACCACAGTAATTTTGAAACCAGGCCCAGAACGACGGCTCCAGCATAGCCAGCATCACTTACTTCCCGTGAACGCACGGACTGCAACACCACCGGGAGGGAGATCATCCCTCTGGAAACCAATGACCTGGCCGTCGAAGGCGAGATATGAAGAAGCCCGGCCAATAAATCCCTGGGAGAACGGGAAAATTCGGGTAAAGTCGCGAAAACACTGGGATTCACACCTAGTATGGCAGAAAACTCCTCGTAGGTAGGACAAACTTCTTCCAACCCAAGGCGGAATACATGGTCTTTGGGGTACCAAAATTGTACTGCCGCCATCAGCAGATTCCACAAAAAAGGTCGATTACGCCACAAGGAGACTCGAAGCATATTGAAGGCATCATAGTCGACATTATAAGAGCACATAGCTTCCAAGACTTCGAGGTAATTGGCAAACTCGATGCTACCAGGGAGAGCCATCTTGCAAGACTAAAAGATGATGGGTGGGTATAAGAATGTAAAAGGTGTGAGGAAAACACTCCACCCTTCCCCCTTTTTATACTCAAAAATCCTCACAAGGGACATAATCCCTGCAGAAATTGAAAGGAACCCTACCCCACAAGGTACTAAAGGCTGAAGGGGGTACCAATCAAAGCTTTTAATTGATGGGACTGGACTGAACTGCCGATAGGCAGGCCAGGGTGCTTGCCGATCGACAACCCCCATTTTTGGAAGTCTCCCCTTTTCCTCTTTTGTCAAAATCAGAAAAATAAAAGATTGATATCTTCAACAGAATTTCAAAATCCCTTTTTCCTCCATTCCTTCTTTGTCAAATCAGAAAACTCCAAAAAAATAAAAATTGATATTCTCAAAAGAATTTCAAGAATCCTATTTTCTCTTTATGGGATTCCCTCGTTTTAAATAAAGCAACTTTCCTTTGAAAAATTCCAAAAATACTCCTGTTTTACGGTCTCAGTAGCAAATTAAAAAGCGCATGTGCATGCATTCATTCATTCATCTTTAAGATAAAAGATAGTAAAAAAACTGCATTGCATATATATGTTTTCTGTGTTACATCATTTTTGCAGGAAATAAAGAAAAGCCAAAAACAACGGGACTCAGCCCGAACCCACATTTCACTCCCTCTCCCTCTCAAGAATTTCCATTCTGGTGACGCTCTCTCTTTCCCCTACGGCGAGACGACTTAATTCACATGTTCGGGATAAACCCTTTATTTTTTTTTAGGATGGCAACCCATCCAAGAACTTTACCGACTTTACCAACCTCTTCCAATTTCAGGAATTTTTGATAAACACAAAATTCTATGGTTGATTCTCCTCTTTCAACCAAACCTTACCTATGGGCAGTGCATGTAAAGACTACTCACTACGTCTCGCTAAACATAGATTCTTCCCTTGAAATATCTCACATTAAGTGACACGTAATACTCCCCTTCCTTCCTTGGAGTATGCCGAAAGTTCCGACCCGTGCTCTTCTCTCCACGAAGTGCACTTCTGGATCTCTTATACTATACTAACATCATTACTCTTTGTATGCGCAAGTCTCTCTCACACTTGACTAATAACAACTCCGCTCCGGGTGTGCTTCATAACAATTAAATTCTACTATATTCAAGGAATACCAATTCTTGAATGGCTTCCCACAGCCTTCCAATCAAGTTAGGGCGTGTTATTCTAATTGCACACTTATGTATGGATTATCGCCCCTCATGTGACGTTTAATCCACTCTATCACTTCCACTTCGTTATACTAGTCCCACAAACATATATTTCACACATCTATTACCACGTCACTTCAACTCGGACTATTTTAACTGTAGTTAACCAAGATGCCCACATTTTTGCAACACTCTGACCGCCCTGGGAGAGCGAACGGCGTGCTACTCATCTGTAGGACTAACTAAATTCAATGGAATAGAAGGAATAGGGAATTCAAATTCCATGACAACAAAAGAGGAATAATAATTGTTAACCTTCCTCAGATAAGTACAATAATTTTCCCAAATAGGTACAACAACCAAAATAAATCACTAACGCTCTATTCATCAAAATAATTACAGGTCATCTCTTTTGTATAATATAAAGTTCTTTCCAGATAATCCATGCTAAAAATCATTCCAACTCTTTATTCACCTTGTGTTTTGTACGCGGTTATGACATTTGGGTTCTTTCAATCACCCTAGAAATCAGAATTCTTAAATTCTCCTTATCATCGTTCCACCCCTCAACTCGTGGGGATAACTTTCAATGCTTTCCTACCATAAAAATCCGGCTCCAATGACCTTAAAACAAAATTCAACTTTCAACTTACATACATAATTACTTGATCCCATTTTGACCAGGGTACCGAACTCATGGAATAGTGACCAAACGTCTCCCTATTTCCAACCTTTCGCTAAGTTTCATGCGTGGGATGTCTCGCAAAGTGAAATCCAAACAAGGAACCCCCCCGATACACTACTACCTAGCATTGTCGGTTATCGAAATCTGTTAGGTCCTCCGTCCATAGTATATACCCCTTTATTCGTCCATTGACAGAAAAGTTACAATTTCTCCCGTAATTATGCTTAACAAAGAACATTTCACCAATTTCACTATCATCCCGTATTGGTTGATGGTAATTAAATTCTATAAACCTCGGATACATACGATCGAAATTCTCTAAATTTACTTTTTCTAACATTAGGGTTATAACTCTTAACTCCCACATCTCTTAAGGATAAATATAACACTTCACTCTTCCTATCACTAAGTCCAGAGTGCTAAACATAATACCGAGTCAAGTCCTTTTGCTCAACGATAAATCCCGGTACATACTGAATCATACTGACAAAGTCTATACATACATTGGTATCGAATATCATGAGCCCACTATCTCCTCCGAAGTCTCTAGGATAGATAATATAAGTGCGAGTCCAACCTTCTTACAGGTAAAGCCTCGCCAAAACAAAACGTGCTGCACTAATATAACTACTCCGATAGCCTTGCAATAAATGCCCACTATCATACTACCCATTTCTATAACATTTTAACAAAGATAATATCATACTCGTGTATCGCATCACTACAACGAGTAGCCTCAATAAAGTATAAAACACTGTTAATATACTCATTCATCCCCGGCGGATAGAACCAAAGAAAAATCCCGCTATACTAAGGAAAAATATTCACATAATGGTAACATTTATAATGATATGCATTAAACTCGTCTCACATGCTAATCTAGCAATGAACAAAATATGGTGACTCGCTCGTGTCACATAAACACGCCGCATCCTCTAAGGATACAACTTATACTTCCATCCTGGCAATCATCTTGACTGTACAAATGGTTTTCGGACGTAACACGTCTGCCCAAACCAAAACAAAATCATTTTAATCGTTGCCTTTTACTAGGCACCGTATTCTTGTCCTTTTTCTCATTTTGGAACATATTATCATGAGCGATCTCACTTCGCACAAAATACCTCAACACATAATCCACTTACCACCTGTCCTACTAACCAGGTTAGGATTGTCCTTCTCTCGGACTTTAGTAGACTCGATTCCTGTTAGCCATCCCGGTTGTTCCCTTAGCTTTTTAGGCCATAAAGATCATGTTACTATCTATAATAGTACTTACTGAATTTACCATCACTTGGTAAGAATTTAACTATCTGAAGCATTTAAATGGTTTTCCTGATGTGTATCCACATCCTTTTGTGGTGCTATACCACCACCGTTGTATTCAGTCTTATTCTCGACTAAATTCTTCGATTCCTTTAACTTCCCCCACAAAGAAGCGTTATCATCTATATTGACAAAATATGACATTGTCAACCTCTGAATCGGTCGTCCATCAGAATTTCCTCCTCGAGTATTATCAACTATTATTACAAGTAGGTCTGCCACTTGGAGTCGTTTCCTCCCCTAGTATCTACCTTTTTCGATACAAAATTTGCTAACGATTAGGATTCGTATCCACAATTGGACTTCTGTCATGCCCTCCTGCGATGAGTTCAGAACCACGTTTGCTTCTTATCCTGAACAGTTGAGGAAGGAACATACGGTCAACACTGTACCTAAGGTTCTCCTATAGGCATAGCATTCCACTTCTAAAATTGGTGGTTGACTCCAACCATTATAATTTCGTCCCGAAAGCCAAGAAAATTTTCTCTAAATTTTCTCTTTCAGTTTGCCACACTCCGTCCTATATTTAAGCCTTTGGATACTTTACCTCGTTTGGTAAACACATACAATTTTCGCGTTTCTAAAATTTCCCATTGACAGTCTCTACACGTTTTTATAATACGTTGGGTAAGTTTACCCTCGCACCTCATTTGACTATAACAGCATTTGAAAATCATTGCTGCACCTTAGTCGCCTTTCTAGTCGTGGCTTCTCGTGCCATAATGGAGGTGACCTCGATTACGGTCATCATCCTCGGATATATTTCATAATCTCAACTGAGCCCTGCCTCCTGATGTAAGCTTAACGGTCCTCTTTTGACATCCATCATCGCTCGGCACACGTACACATCCGAACGAAATTAGAATTCACTAGTGTATACACATTATAGCAGGAGAATGAAATCTCGTCAAAGGAATCGACAATCCTAAACATAGGGCTCTGTAACAAACAAAGCAACGCTGAAAGCATAATAAGCCGTACAGATCCTAAGGACACTAGAACCTGATGCTCTGATACCACCTGTGACACCCCGCCTAATTAAATACCGGGCGATCACTCCTTTATTAAATTAAAATCAAGGTGAACAGTTGGTTCATTCTTAGCATCACTATCGTAAAAATACTTTTCCAATTTAAACACCCTAAATAATTAAGCTAAGTGCCAAAACCATTTAAAACCTTGTTCTCATTTTATTAAATCCGGTTATAAAACCTTAAACCATTAACATCTAAAGAGTCACACATTAAGGATAAAAATAGAATTGAACATACACGAATTTAATCATTAATAATAAATCCCAACATTTACAACACTAAAGGAAAACATCCTGACAGTAATAAATCCCGAAATAAAGGTACTGAAAGTAAAAATTTCAATCTCTGACAATACCAACTAAATAATAGAAAGAGGGCGACACATGCCCCTGCTGGATAAAACTGAACTAGGAGTAGAATCAAATGGATGAAGTCGTCTAAACAACAGGCCTGCAACTCCCACCTAAGCTGCAGCATGTTCCTTCCAAAGGATCCTAAGTAAGACGCCCCTGTGGCTGGGCACCTATAATACATACATATATATACAAGAGGGAAAAGGAAATAGAAACGGGTCAAAGCCCTATAGTGTATATGATTTAAAAATTCGTTTAGCAAGTATTTAATTAATTACAGGCTAATGCAACAACATATTAGTGCGACACTCTCTTAAGAAATTCTCACCTCTCTTCTAATGTGCACACCTATCGCACTAACCTTACCAATGGTCTATCTCGTCATATACCACACTATCTTTCCCCAATGATTTAACTTATCTTAGGTTATTCGCAGGATTTACAACTGAACAACACAAGTATTTAAAACGTAAGATTTCAATTTGTAACCAAGGTTCTCCTTTTAACTTTATTAATCAATAAAGTTTTCCAGTGTCATATTATACTTTCTCAAAACAATTATTTATAATTTGAGTCATCAACCATCTCCTACATATCAAATCACAGTAGGCAGTTCCAGATTTCAGAATTTCATATATATATTAACTACTCGTATAATATATATATATCATAACAGCACCTCACATAAAAACTATGGTGCGGGCATACTCTGCTATCCAATCCCCGTATCAATCGTACTAAAGGTAATACAAGTTCGGAATCACTCTCGAACTGTATAAATACATACACAAATAATATTGAGGCGAAGCGTAGTTTCCAAGTCCAAGAGGTCAGTACATACCCTCACGTCTCTTAGGACCGTGACTACCGATTCGATAGCCTGTACCTAGGATTCTTATCTTCTAGGGTACGAGTCAATATCCCCCATAAGGCACACAAGATAAGATCCTCCCAGTGCGGTAACCTCAGGGATAGCAAGTAGCGCGGGCATGATTTTCACAAGTATATAATATATGCATACACAATCATATAAATATACCACTTTTATTATATCAATTTAGGTTTATCCAATGACCCACATTCACAACATTTATCCTTATTTTCCCATTATTATTTATCAAGTATAATGGTTCATTTCTAACTTTAATTCAAAGTATAATGGTTCGTTTCTAACTTTAATTCGAAGTATAATGGTTCGTTTCTAACTTTAATTCGAAGGTTTTTTTTTTCCAACTTACTATGTAACCCTTATGGACTCTATTCTTCCAAATGTACAATTCAGTAGATATCCATTTATGTTCCAACGTAAGTCTCTCTTACGTGTCTCTCCCCTTTAATATATACTTACATTATCCCTTATGAAAAATATCCCAAAAATATAGATTTCGCCTTACATTAAAGGGTTTCTAGAATATCATATAAATCATCACTACATGAAAATTTCCCATCTCAAATTGGGTTTTTCTTCCATAAATCTCATCCTATTAACTCCTAAACTAATATGGATGATGCATCAACGAAATAAGCAAGATAAACACTTGCCTGGGATTTTCATAAATCTGGTTTGGTGTTGAATTTGGTGTGGTTGCATTCCCCGTCTCGCGATCTACGCGTTGGCGGTGGCGGCGGTGCAAACGGTTGAGTTTTGAGCCTTGGAATGCCTTGAGAGCTCTCTCCTCTCCTCTCCAATGGCCATTCTAGTGTTTTGAGTTATCTAACCCTAGGAGATAACCTAAACATCTGTTATAACCCCTTTAATTTTCGTGGGTTTAATTACCCAAAAATACAAAATGACTAAAATGCCCTCCCGGGGTACTAATTAGGCCTAAAAACGCCCCTAGACCCAAATCAAACCCCCGAGTATACTTTTCTGACTATCTCGACCCTTACAGACGCGTTGGCGCACTCAAAAAATACCATACGGACAACTTATAAAATATTTACTTTTATTTATCAATATTTAGTCCCGACACGACACAGGCGCGTCCCAACTTAAATTTCCACAATTGTCATTTTATTCACACGTGACAATATTATAAAAATAAATCTCATATATTACTATACTCATCCAGTAATATGCAACAAACAATATATTCCCAATAATTACTAACTCTTGTCACGCTAGTAAATATTTAAAACAACATTTCGGATTAAAATTAAATTAATTTATCTCAATTAAATTTAATAAATCCTTAAATTTAAAAGCCATGAAAATACGGGGTATTACAAGAGTCTCCACCGGACGAGGCTGATGGAACCAAACAAGAAGGAACAAGGACAGCCTCCCGAATGTGGGCAGTGGCCGATGATATCCAATCCCTGATGTCCCTGAGCCAAGTGGTCGACATCCGGATTTGCTGTAAAGGAAAGGCAGAATCAGTATCAAGCAAAAGAAATAAACAAAAAGAGAGGAAAAGGACCGAAAGGTTTACCGCAGGACGAAGGACGTCCTCTGTCAAGTCCAGCTCCTCCGGATCCATCGCAAGAGGATGGTGTAGCATCGACACTGTCCCTCTATCAGCCCGCCGGATGTTGTACGAAGGAGTGTGTAGCCGAACAAAAGGGACCTCCGAGGTCGCCATCGCCGCAGGTGCCGACGGACCACCACCACCGTGGGAAGACCCCACCGCCCGACTCGAACCAGCAGGAGGGAAAGGCAAAGCGTCATGTATGCTGGGCGCCATCAATCAGCTCGTCACAAAGTCCATATAATTATACGGCGCGGCCGTTTCAGTATACAACGCATAGGACTCGCCAATCATCGCCGCGATCCTCTCACCCTCCAATAACTATCACTCCCGCCTCATAGACGTAGGAGGCTGCGCAGGTGGCACCACCACCTCCTCCTCAGCGATCTGATGAATCACCCTCTCCCCGAGGTACCAGGAATGGCCGAACTCATGCGCCAACAAACGCCTCATCTGCGCATTCACCCCAGTCACCCCCGTATCCTGAATGGCGGTCCCCCAAGGATAAAAGGTCAACTGAAAATCCCCAAGCAGGCATAAGTCAGTACAAAATCAGAAGGTGCAAAAACTAATACTGAAATGGAAAGATTCTTACCCTACCACTGATCAGGTCATTCAAGACCTGACGTACCGCCTCCAAAGAGAGAGATCCCTTCGACTGCCGGTTGGCCTTACGCCATCGGTACAGTCGGAAAAAGTCCCCGACAGTGTCGTCCTTCAGAGCAATTAGCGGAGTGTTGCACCCAATCACTTCATAAAACCACGTATGAATTCAAGATAAAAAAGACACATAAGGAAAATGAGAATGCATGAAATGGAAATGCTCAAAGTAAAGAATACCTCAAGGAGATACGTGGCTCCACTAAAAGTCTACCGGCAGCACCGACTGAACGCATCCAGAGAAGAGTAAAGGGTCGCCAAGGTCAGACTCCCCCAATCATAGAAAGGGATGTTCAAAAACATCTTCAAGTATGGCAGAAACCAAAAATGGACGACGTCACCGCTCGACGCCACTATGAAACCTCCCAGCACCAATAAGATGAACAACCTTGCCATCTGCCTCACTTGCAGCCCGTCTTCCACATCAACCACCCTGCTCAGCAAAACATCCTTCAGCAAGGATAGCCGGATAGAATCACCAGAGACTATCCTCCTCACATAACCAAGTGCCGCATACATCGCCTCTGGCCTTACCCGCAAGGAGCGGTCCACCTCTATCTGCTCCCCGTCACAATCCAGCCCCAGCAATTGCTGCACATCTATGGGAGTCACCGTCATCTCCCCGAAACCAAAATGAAAAGTGTGGGTAGTGTCCCACCACCTCTCCCCTAAGGCACACAAAACTGCTGTCGAACGAGGCGTCTCATCCAGTGCAACCGCCAACCTCCCAAAACCCGCTGATGATACCATCCAGCGCACCACGGGTGGGAGATGCTACCAAACATCCCTAAGCCTCGTCGTCCCACAGGCACGCATGTTCTTCAAAGAAATATCTGACTGACAAAAGGAAAAGTTCAGTCAAAGGTCAAGAAAAGAAAAAATCACCCAAAAAGGAAAAAAATCACCAAAGGTCAGGTTACTTACATAACCACCGGGAATCACTCTCGAAGAGAGATGACGCGACGACTCCCGCAGAAGGTCCGCTGATCCTCAACCGGCTCGAATGCATAAAAAGCATTCTCATTCCCCAAAGCAAGGGACACCCTGTCCCTCCAATCCATATTCGCCCAGTCGTCAATAGTCAACCACTCCCGGTGGACAGCGGTGCTCATAAAAGGGGCCATTTCTTGAAGATCGGAATGATAGAACGATTCACAGAGAGAAATCGCAGAAAGAGAGAAGGAAGGAAGTTGTGAAAAATGAGGGGAATTCACCCCCTTTATATAGGAGTCCAAACGCCATGCCGATTGGCAACCCACCTCACCATACCGATCGGCACTGTCTCCTCACATTCCCGAGGCAGCCCAAAAGTCTGTGCCACTGCCGAATGGCACCTCTCAGTCTATGCCGACCGGCACCCCCCTTAAAATTTCTTGCAAAAATTCCCAGAAAATACCAGAAAGTCTTAAAAAATCCCCCAAAAATTCCTAAAAATCCCAGGAAGGATTTAGAATGTTATTATCAAGAAAATTTCGCACTCCTTCGGGCGACACACCGTTTTCCCCAATGGAGCCCTCAAAATCCAAGCGATTGACCTCTCGGGCCAGGCGCCCGGACCACCTAATCAACTCCTCATCAGACTTTACAAAAGACCTCCCCGGCCATCGGCTACCCGATGCGATACATTATCACATGGTACTTTTTCCCAGCAGAAATTAGAAGAACCACTCGCCCCGAGCAATCTCTCCCAAAGGACAATCCAAATTTTCCCCGGCTCATTCATCATTCCCCAGCGGAATCTCTGACCCAAATTCTTATTCCCAGCGAAACCCCTCTTCCACAGCGGAATCCTCAAAAACTAAGTGAAATCTCCTCCGGGCAAACTCCGGAGGATCTCTAAGGATCATCTGATCACTTCCCCAGCGGAATTCTCTCACAACACCCAAAATAGGTTGTTCCCCCCTGCAAGGCCTCCTATAAAGCTTCCCCCATCTAGAAGCTCCCCCAACTCAAATCGGAATCACAAAGCTCTTTCTCCAGCAGAATCAAAATACAATCTTTATCTACTCTTGGGTCAGAATTGGCCCCGGTCTTGGATCGTCACCTTAGTTAGGTCAGAATTGACCTCGGTCCTCGGTCGTCACCACTCTTGGGTCAGAATTGGCCCCGGTCTTGGATCGTCACCTTAGTTAGGTCAAAATTGACCTCGGACCTCGGTCGTCACCACTCTTGGGTCAGAATTGGCCCTGATCTTGGATCGTCACCTTAGTTAGGTCAGAATTGAACTCGGTCCTCGGTCCTCGGTCGTCACCACTCTTGGGTCAGAATTGGCCCCGGTCTTGGATTGTCACCTTAGTTAGGTCAGAATTGAGCTCGGTCCTCGGTCGTCACCACTCTTGGGTTAGAATTGGCCCCGGTCTTGGATTGTCACCTTAGTTAGGTCATAATTGACCTCGGTCCTCGGTCATCACCACTCTTGGGTCATAATTGGCCCCAGTCTTGAATCGTCACCTTATTTAGGTCAGAATTGACCTCGGTCCGCGGTCGTCACCACTCTTGGGTCAGCATTGTCCCCGATCTTGGATCATCACCTTAGTTAGGTCATAATTGACCTCGGTCCTCGGTCTTCACCACTCTTGGGCCCCGGTCTTGGATCGTCACCTTAGTTAGGTCATAATTGACCTCGTTCCTCAGTCCTCACCATTCTTGGGTCAGGATTGGCCCCGATCTTGGATCGTCACCTTAGTTAGGTCAGAATTGACCTCGGTCCTTGGTCATCACCACTCTTGGGTCAGAATTGGCCCCGGTCTTGGATCGTCACCTTAGTTAGTTCATAATTGACCTCGGTCCTCGATCTTCACCACTCTTGGGTCAGAATTGACCCCGATCTTGGATCGTCACCTGAATTAGGTCAGAATTGGCCTCAGTCCTCGGTCGTCACCACTCTTAGGTCAGAACTGACCTCGACCCTCTGAATTGGTCATCCTTATCTCCTTAGGTCCTTAGAACTGACCTCGATCCTCTGAATTGATCATCCCTAACATACTTCTTAGGTCCTCAGAATCGACCTCGACCCTCTGAATCGGTCATACTCCCTCAAAAGCATCATGCGGTGTCTAATCGACGGCTATCATTTATTCCAAACTCACCCATCGAGGGGATCTATAGACACCCTATTCTGTTACCCCTCAACTCTCCTTATGTCCCTAGTACCTCCCTTCATCACTATAAATCCAGGTCATGTCCCGAGTACTGACCTGAAAGCCATCGGGCACCCCCGGCTCAGTTTGACCCAAAATTCAAACTCCTCATCTCGATCGAGACTCAATGAATCTTCGAAGGGCATTGAATACCCTTTCCAACAGTCTGCCCCGTGCACGATTTCGACTTACCATGCGGACGAACGCGCTATTTGCGTCCAAAACCTGACCTAGAGGCCACCGGGCGTTCCCGGGATCTATCTGACCTATGTCAAATCTTCAGCTCGACAGAGTTTTAATGAATCTTCTAAGGGCACTGAATACCCTTTCCAACGGTCCATCCCGTGCGCAATTCTGACTTTCCATGCTGACGAACGATCCGTTTGACTCCGAGAATCCACCGAGCGCTTCTCGGGACCGGTTGACCAAAGTCATCTCTCCAAACCGGGTCAAACTCTTTGGAATATTGAAGTACATCTCCTAACCTTTCCAATGATATGCCCCATGCACGATTTGGACTTACCATGCGGACGAACGCGCCGTTTGCGTCCGCGCGATTCCCCGTCCAATGGACCGATAAACGATTTCGAGCCACATTTGAACCAAAGTCAACTCCCGAACTCGGGAGAGGTCCAAAGGACTTTCAAAGGTATTTGAAATATATTTCCAACAGTATGCCCCGTGGGCGATTCTGACCAACGGTTTGCCCTCGGCGGCTAATTTTTCAAAAAAGGCTGAGGCACACTGCTAAATGGCAGGTTCCAGATCCTGCTTATCGGCACCTGCCGATAGGCAGTGCCATGATAGGGCCGATCGGCAGTCCCCTGGGGTTATAAAAGGAGGCCCTGGCCTCATTTTCAAGGGGAGCCCAGATCTGATAAAAATCTCCCTGAACGAATCCCAGAAACCTCTCTCGAAGGCAGCGTGATTTCAACTTCCAAATCCCCTTTTACCTTCACTTTTCATCATCCTTTTCATCAAACTTGGTGAATTAGACTCTCTCCATCATCATCCAAGCTCAAGGGCTGCTCTCCAAAATTCAAGATCAAGCTCAAGATCTTCAAGAAGGTCCAACTTTCTCAAACTCTCTCTCTTAAATTCTCTTGAATTCCCAATAACTTGTTTTCTTACTTAGCACTTTTATAGTCTCATCTCACACATCCTAATATACTTTTTATTTAGTATTATTTCACATCTATTATTTTCATATAAATAAAAACCCCAAAACAATAGAAAGAGGGTTTGCTCATAAATTCCAAGTAGGGATTCTCACACTTTTTCCACATTTTTCTCACAACTAAAACACCTTTTCTACACACACACACACACACACACTTACAAATAAGAGATTCCACATTTGGATTTATGGGATAAACCCCACCCCTTTGCTTTGTATGAGAACTACGTGGACTTTGATGCCTTTATAGGCTACGTAGGCTTCTCAGGGTAAAACCCGAGACTCGAGTCCTTTCTCTCACTTTTTCTCTCATTTCCTATTTTATCTCAATCCATTTTTCTTATATTACACATATATTTGTTCTTAGTGACGCATTACCTCATATGCATTATCTTTCCCTTATAACGATCAACGTAGGGGTACCCGCATAAATCTTGTTTTTCTAATATTACTTTTATAATCTTCCAATGGATGACTCGCTTTATCCTTTCCATGATACAAGCCGAGGATTCCTACCTCCATTCTATATATATACACATGCACACATCTCACGGGGGGGAAAGATAAAGGAAAATAGCAAATATCCATGAGAGACCGAAAGGGCGGAATGGTTGCCCAACACCTTCCCATTTCGTAACTAAGCCTCCTAACCCTTTTTGAATCATTTGGTTTCGCACTCACCAGTATGTCTTTGGATGCCATCCTTCGGGGTGGCTTCCCTTTTTCTTTTGTCTGTTTTGAGTAAAATAGACTGGCGACTCTGAATCTCTCTACATTTTTCACACCTCACAAAATCGACGCTGGCCGAAGCGCTCTCCCGAGAGGGGACGCGCGGGACCCGAAGGATTCCTCCTCCTTCCGCGACGGGGATCGACGGGGATGGCCACAATATCAGAAAATTACGAAGCATGTTTGAGATTTGAGTTTATTATTCACATTATTTACAGAAAGCAAACCCCACGAAGTTAATAAATGAGAAAATAAGTAGTGGTCCATATAGAACCAATCAAATACACGCTTAATTTCTAGTAAAATTCGCAACACAAAATTTTATGTGACAATGTCTGAAACCTTCTTAATTTGCACAACCATCATCCAATTCTTTATTCATTTCTCCTAGTATTTCATAATTAACTAATTTAACAAAAAATCGAAAAAAATCACACTCTTCAAGTTTTCCCTTTTCATTTCAACTAATGAACTTTTTTTTTGTTTCTTATAACTTTATGAGTGTAGAAAGATATTGTGTTGGAAGGACTATTGAGAAACGCATCGATGGCAGATAAAACAGTGATTCTCACGACATTAAACGAAGCATGGGCTGAACTAGACTCTATATTTGATCTATTTTTGGAGGGATTTAAAATTGGTAATAATACACAAAGGTTTTTAAATCATTTGGTGGTTATAGCGTTGGATGACAAGGCATATAATCGTTTCATAGCAATACACCCACATTGTTATGATCTTAGTAGCAATGACATTGATTTTTCCGAGGGGGCAAATTTCATGAGAAAAGAATATTTGAAGATGATGTGGAGAAGGATTGACTTTTTACGTATGGTTCTTGATTTGGGATACAACTTCATTTTTACGGTATTTTCACTCCCTTTTGCTAGCATTTTTTACACGGTTTAAATGACATAATGATATGTTTTCATCAACCCAATGGCATGACAACGATATGTCAGTAACATAGTTTAATTGACCGATATATTCATGACACGTTATTGTGTTAGAAAATTGTAATCCGAAGAATTATTGAAGGGTTCATGACTAGCCAATTTTGAATGAACATAATGATTTGAGCTTAGAATGGTTCATTGTGTATTCACCAAATATATGGTTATTTAGCAATTGATTGATATTTATTTACTATATTGAGTATGATCTCCACTGTTTCAAGTTTTTAGATCTTGACACTCAAAAATGTCATGAAGATTCATAATGCGCCACAAAGAAACTGATAAATGTGTTTAAAAACTGAATTCATGAAGCTTTTGTGAGCCATTTTGAATCTGACTTTAATGAAAACATGGAACGTCAAACTTAATGCAGAAAAATTAATCAGGGTAAAAGACCAAATAACTGGAAAAATCTTAGGTATTATCTTTGTGTTATATAGTGTTTATATGATATTCCACATGTAGCAGATTTGAGACCTTAGAAAGAAATGCCCAACTTTGTTTTCCATAATCCAAAAAATTAGTTAAACTCGAACTCTGTGCATTTTAAGTATGCAGTATTAACACGACACGTTATACAAAACAAAATTTAGTTTCTCATCTTCACCGTTACACATACCATGTTTTATTTAATTAAAAATTACACATAAGTATTATAATAAATATAATATTATTCAAGATTTCATGCACGTTGGTTGTTTATGCATTCTTATTTGCTATGGTATATTATAATTATAGAGATTTAGGTTTTAGTCCCATTTCAAAATAATTAGTGAGCTCCCATCCCATCTTTTTATAAAATTATATTAAGTCTCATAATTATAAAAAACCGCCTCATAACAACCCATTACAACCTCTAACCTTCTATCTATATTTTTTTAAGAGAGTGACATGTATCCCATGTTTATTAAACATAATCAAGAGCATAAAAAAGAACCTGTGATTAATTATCAATGTTTTTTTTAAAAAAATAGGAGTAAATACTTATACTCTCATATGAAAAGCTACTTTTTTAGGAGTAGTAAAATTATAGTAAACTACACCCATTTGACATAAGTTTATAAAATAAATGAAATCATCTTGATTATAATTGAAATCACGTTAATTTAATGAGTTTGGATAGATAAGCTCACATACATTATAATTGTTTTCATTATACCACGTGCATGATTTCTCTATCTTTTACATCTAGCTTTAATTTATATCAAATATGCAACTAGACCATGCGCTCCATAAGAAAAATGTTATATTATACTAGAAAGTGCATGTTAACTTTATTTTTGAGCTTTTAACCTATTTTTTCATATCAATTCAAGCATACCAAACTCAATGTTAACTTTATTTTTGTTTATTAATCCAGGATGCTAATATAATGTGGTTTCGGGATCCATTTCCACATTTTTATCCGAGTTCTGATTTTGAAATTGCTTGCGATTATTTTTGGGGTGATTCGTCTGACTTAAACAACCAACCAAATGGAGGTTTCACCTACGTAAAATCTAATACCAGGACCACCCGTTTTTACGAATTTTGGTACAGATCAAGAGAGACCTACCCGGGTTTGCATGACCATGATGTGCTTAATAAAATCAAATATGATCCATATATTCGCGAAAATGGGATACAAATCAAATTCTTGGATACCAAATATTTCGGAGGGATTTGTGAGCCCAGCAGAGATTTCAATCGAGTGTGTACAATACATGCGAATTGTTGCGTTGGTTTAGATAACAAAATTTATGACCTCAAAATTTTGCTGGATGATTGGCGAAACTACACTACAAGAGGGGATTTTCAATCATCAACTTGGACAGTTCCTCAACGTTGCGGGTACGATTCAAATATGTTAATAAATTGACTTTATTGTTAATTTGATGAAATTGATGGTAAAATTATTTAAAATGTAATGTTTTTTCCCCTTACATTTTTGACGAAAAGTAATTATATTATTGCTTTATTTTTTATTGTTGATAGAATAATAAATCCCTGCTATCCACCCCATCCAATATTAACATTGCTTAAATAATACCTAGTAGGTAACTGTTGACTAAGACAAGGAGAAGGTGTAAAAATGAATATAAGTTATTGTAGTTTTTTGTTTTTCTTAATGTTAAAATGAAAAAATATATGGCTAATAAGTGTGTTTGGCTTGTGGTCATTGCAACCAGCGCTGCATCTTTTCGCCCTCGTGAACCATCCCCTAAAAATGATACTCAAGGAAGTAAGGGTTGATGTCTGGGTACAAATTGTTTCAAAGGTATGTTTGTTTTTGTGGTTGTTATTGTTATTATTATGTTTAATTTGGAACATTTGTGCAATAACATGATTTCCAATTTATCGTAACTACACACAAGATTAAAAAAGACTGCGAAAAATTTCAATAAAATAAATTTGAGTTTATAAACAAATATCAAGTAAAAATTATTTATACGTACTATTTCTAGATTTACACGTCGCTCAAAATTTATCACAGAAATATAAAAACACAACTTCCATTATTAAAGGAAATATAAAAATAAACTTCTCAACAATGGCACACGTAAATTTATTTTTGTGAAAACCTCAATGGCATTACCTTTCCATAACATCAGATTTGATATCTAAAGCAATATAAATTGCCTAATGATGAAATTCTTATTTCACATGTCTATCATTATTTGCAAAATTGACTTAAAAAAACTATAACTTATATGTGTGTGTGTGTTTGTGTGAAAAATACAATTTTTAGTATAAAAGAATTTAAATGCATGTAAGAATTAAAAAAATTCATCAAGTTAACAAAACTGAAAATCAGTAAGCATGTGAGTAAAAATTGGGGTTATAAGGACTTCCCTTTATTTTTATTGTAAGAGTACATATTTTCTTTTTGCAAAATATACTGAGTTGAATTTATATATTGTTACAGTTTTACTTACATACCCACAAGAAGTTATGAACCATAAATAAAGTTGCTCCTGTCTTATGTCAGTTACATACTACTCACAATATATCAGTCAAAATATTCTTCTGGGCTCCCAAAGGGAATGAAAATAATGTTGTGCACACTGATAATTTTTTTCTTTCGTTTTTTGAATTTTATAAAATTGATAGACTATTGTGGCTTCTTGCAGATCCAATGGATTTTTTAGGGTGAGAAGGTCGTTCTAATTTGTTGTTTTGTCAAATATCGTTTCATTGATGTTTGAATATTTGTCATTGGAGGTTTTGTGAATCACTATCTCTCTTCTCTCTCTCTCACATACACATGAAAAAAAATGGTGCCATCGAGACTAAGAACATATCTAATCGTATGTAATTTTAATTTGTAAAATGAGTTTAACTAAAATAATAATTCACAACTGTATGTTTTGCTTCAATAAGATTTGATAATTATGTAAAAAGCAACATAAAAATTTAGGCAAATAATATAAAACATGTGTAAGAATAATAATTTGTAGAATGATGTGTAAAGATTTATATTTTTTGCAGTCTATAATTTAATGACAAGCTTTCATAAAGAGAACACATACATATAAATTTTGACAAATAATATACAAATTAAAAAAAAAACAGTGGGTGAAACGATAAATGGACGCATTTTGGGGGTAGGGATACTTGTCTTCGCTCATAAGAATATGATTATAGTATTGTAGAGCAGTAATGTCAGGGTGAAAAGATAGGGGGAATTATCTTTTTGTTGCACAAATACATGTGCACTCTCTGGAAAGTGTTTTTAGGTGGACTTCACGAGTCTTCACACATCTTCTAATGCGTGTAAGTCACGATCTAGTGTAATTAAAATGTGTACAAAGCATATCAATATAAAAGTACACTAAAAAATATGTAGAATAATGGAGACGCAAATAAAGATGTTGATGTGTACATTGAGTTGTTAAAAATACACAAATTTTTTATAGATTGCAAATGTATTTGGAAGAAATTTTTGCTCTTAAATTTGTATATATTTTGTGTAAAAGATATAATTCACACAAATATTGCAGAGGCCCTAACTCTTCTATCTAAAATTATTGACAGTCATTTATTTATCGTTCACTGGTTTAGAATTTGATTTTTTTCATTTTCATTTTTTCGAAATTATCAAATGCATTTCTGCATATTTTGATGATTTTGTAACACCCTGTATTTTTTAGCTTGTTAAATTACACGTGTGCACATAATATAATTAAATTGAGATATAAAATGATTTAAATAAATATTAATTAGCGAATAAAAGGATTAATATTTATGTGTAATTATATTTACTTGTGTGATAAGTAAATAAAAATATGTTAAATTGTTTTACTTCGTACGTGAGTAAAATCGACGAGCTTAACGGTATCTCATTCGGGACACGCATGTAGGGTCATATCGAGAACGGGATGAAAATTAATGTTATATAAGTTAGATGGTAATTTCGAGTGCGTCAATGATCCGAAATGGAATGAGATAGTGAAAAATAGGTACCCGTGGATTATAATTGGGTTCCGGAGGCTTTTTGGGCCAAACGGGTACCGTAAAAGGGTATTCGGGTCATTTTACTCATAGAGGCTGACTTAATTTTGGGATTAGGAATATTTAGGATTATAATTAGGTAAGGTGGATGGAGGGGTAACCACCCGTCCATTCAAGAGGATAAGGCTTTGAGAGAGGAGAAAAGAGAGAAGAAGAAATGGACAAAATTAAAGCAAAAGTGATCCGAGTGGGAGATCAAATTAATCTGGGCTTAAGAACATTGCTAAGAGAAGAACTCAATGAGAAAATCGCATAATTTCTTCAATCTGAAGGAAATTATTTAACTTTCTCTAATCTTACTGTACTTTCACTTATTCATATAGAAATTTGATGTAGGAAGAACACAATTTTTTGTGTGAGAGAAACATGTAAAATGGGATTTTGATAAATAAAATCATTGAATATGAACTTTGTTATGTGCACATGTTAGATATGATGTGAATTGAATGATAAGGAAGGATTCTTGAATGATCTAAACAATAAAAGGTGAAATCTTGAATTAGGGTTTGTAACTATGCTCCAATCTTGATATAAATGGATCACCTTATAAGTTAGATATTTTTGGGATGATGTATATGTATAAATTTGTAAATTGATGTCTGGAAATTATTTAGTAATCATATTAGGAGTTTGGGTGAAGATTATCAACTAGGGTTGAAGGGAAAGAGGTCAATCCCATTAAAATCCGTGTTGACAATCGAGCAGAACCGAATCGGTTCACTGGGGGGGTGGGGGGAGCAACCCGATTCACTCATCGAATCGGCTCGTTCCAGACAACAAAGCAGTTCGGTTTACTGTTCTGGCCTCCCTTACCTTTTGTTATTTTTTTGGAGTGTTTAGGGTTCGACATGGATTATGGAGTCCGAGAAATGTAATATGACTTCTAGATATATAACGGGAAGGTTAGAAAGTACCTTATGTTAAACAGGGATAAATTCCGGATAAGAAATAATGGTGTACTAGGGTCAAAAGTACACGGGTAATAATTATGAAATCAGGTTAGGATTTCGGTAAGGATTAGGCTAATTGCTTAGGTAGAGTAACATATTGGCCAGAAACGTGAAGTTAGAGAATTAAACTTAGGTACGTGAATACTTGACTAAAATCAGGAGTTGAGATAGACTCAGGATTTGTGGGCTAGTGCTAAGAGAGACATTATGCACATTAGCTGGTTTCATATATATATATATATATATATATGGGTGTGTGTGTGTGTGTGTGTGTGTGTGTGCGCGCGTGTGCGTGCAGGTGCTCAAATGTGTTAACATTAAATTATAACTAGTATGTATTTACGTTGACTATGTAACGGTGTGAATATAATTGAGAGAGAATATGCTATAGCTTATGTGATAGCTACTTGGAAAATAAAATAAAGTAAAATACATTTAGCGCAATTGGGATATATGTTTAGTGTATTGGACTTTGTTTGGAGAGACTAGACTAGTTAGGCGGGATAGCATGACTAGAAAATTAAAATATTTGTGTTAGGTGCGCTCTATAGATGAATAGTGACGATAATCTCATGTGAGTGAGACACCAGATAAGCATGAATAATTATGTTGCATGTTCATTATTGCATTTTAAACACTTGTAAATATTTTTGAAATGTTTTGGGCGTTGACCCAAATCAAAAATATTTTTTCAAAATCTTTTATGTAGTCATCCACAGGGACGCCAGGATTAGCTTGTCCTTCCAGTCAGACGATGATGCTGCAACTACGGATCCATCCAGGATTTTCTTTGACACCTCTATTCATTCTATCTAGTTATGATGTTTAATCTAGTTCTTTTTCCAGGCATGTTGCCCACAATTGGGCAGTTTACATTTTCATACTTTGCTATATTATTTCATTTATCAGTTGGATGATTGTACTTGGGATTTACCTAGAGTTATTCGGTTATTTTATTTATTATTTCTATCAGTACTCATTATATTCCACCATGGTGAATGCTTATCTTATATGATTAAATTGTTTAACAAAGCATTCTAATAAGTTTTTTAAAATTTGACAGTAGGCTTAGTAGGTTATTAGTAATTAATTAGTTTTCAATAGTACTAATAAGAATGAACTATACTGAGATTCTTGTTTTATTTTAGTAGTGGATTGGCCATCCATTATTAGAATAGATAGGGTGTCACAAAC
Organism: Sambucus nigra; assembly: GCA_949130495.1. Lineage (NCBI taxonomy): Eukaryota > Viridiplantae > Streptophyta > Magnoliopsida > Dipsacales > Adoxaceae > Sambucus > Sambucus nigra. Next base: position 247,869,789 of record OX422214.1, on the reverse strand, counting down.
TTTCATTTTGGTGTGATAAAATGAAATTAAAAACATAGAGAACATTGAAAATTTATAACGGTTCACTCAAATTGGTTTACTTCCACTATTGGGTTTCTATGTATATATATGTGCCTTGAATATCTTATGCATTAAACAATGGAACTTTAAACGAAATGATTAATATAATTTTAGGGGGAAATATGATAGAGGGAGATCCTTTGTAGAGATATTCTCCCTCAGTGAGATCGTAGGAGTGTTTCGTCAGTATCTAAAACTCTTTTTTATAAGTAAATGAAATATATAGTCTTACCGCTGAGGGGGAAGAACTCATACACAAGAAGTATACAAAACAATAAAAAGGGGAAAACCCCAAAACGAGCCTTCCCCTTGAAACCTCCCTAAGTTTTTGTCTCCTCTTATGTTGAACATCCCTGGGAATTGATCCTCGAAGGATCCATTAATGACCTTTGGTCGTCAATATAGCATGTCATGCTGCTTTCCACATAAAGAACACACTTTTGGGGGTACCTTAGACTTTCAAGTCTCTATCTTTAGAAAACTCATGTTATGATTCCCATCCCATCTGAAAACGGAGTAGTAATCTCTCATCAAGAAGACCCCCTTTTATCAGCCACCCCCACAATCATCTTCCCCATTCGACGGACTAGGTGTCATCCCTAGCCACTAAAAAAGTATCCTCCTCTTCTAACTCCCACTCCCATTACCGTCTTCTGAATTTCGAGTCATATACCACTCGCTCTGCATTCATCATGATGTGATCTTCAATCAACCCATCTTTGTCTCCCCTTATGCTGAACATCCCTGGGAATTGATCCTTCAAGGATCCATTTATACTCCATCTGTCATTCTAAAGTCCGATCATATCCCCTCTCCCCAATTCAAACTTCGTGTATCTAGAGAAATCCTCCCACTCTTTTGTAATATACTTCCATAACCCAGCCCATAAGCCAACTGGCCCACTCATGGACCCCACTCCAAGAGGGAATACCCCCCACCCGCTAGCAACCACTCTCCTCCATAACCTAGTCTCGTCATGTAAAATCCTCCACAACCACTTCCCTAGCTAAGCATTGTTAAAACGCTCTAGCTTCTTCACCCTCTCACCCCCTCTTTTATCGGTTTGCACACATATTCCCACCCCACTAAACTCCATAGGAAATTTCTCACCATCTTCTCCATCGCCTTGCACATTGGGAATGGAAATCACCGAATGGATAAAATGTAAGTTGGCAAACTTGACAACATACTTTTTATCAACATTAACCCCCCTCATTTGAACAGATATCCATTCTTCCAACCTGACAACCTCCTTCTCACTCTTTTCAAACCAAATCCCATATAACCTTGGTCTTGAGTTTATTCCTTAATGGCAATCCGAGGTACGTCAAAGGGAACCCACCCTATAACTAGTCGTCCTAGCTAAATGATCCATGCTTCCACTGCCCCTACCTAAATCATCTCACATTTTCCCACATTGATATGGAGTCCCAATACTGCCTACAAGCACGAAAGTAAGAGTCTCAAATATCTCATCTGCCCTACTACTGCATCATAAAAAATAATCGTATCACCTGTAAATAGTGGGTGGGAAATCGTGATCACAATCGTGTTGGGATGGACCACCATGAAACCTTTGGTCAAAACTACTTCAACCACTCGCCCCATCATCAAACTAAAAGCTTTCATGAGCATAATGAAGAGAAAGGGGGACAACGGGTCTCCCTGTCGGAGGTCGTACGAACTATGAAAAAATCCCTTTAGAACCCCATTGATCAACACACAGAGTTTAACAGAGAATATACAATGCTTAATCCATCGATACCACCTTGCTTCGAAGACTATTCTTTATAATAAATACAAGATAAACCCCCAGTTAAATTGATCATTAGCCTTCTCAATGTCTAACTTGTATGGGATACCAATCTCCCAACTTCTTAACCGGACTCCATAACTTCATTAGCCACCAAAATTGCATCAAGGATTTTCCTCCCTCCTATGAAAGCATTCTAGGACTCAGAAATAAGAGACTAATGACTTTCATAAGCCTAACTAGCAGCAACTTGGCAAGCAACTTATAAACTTTCCCGATCAGACATATAACTCTGAAATCATGGATATCTATTAACCCCCTTTCTAAGGAATCATAGTAATTAACACCACATTTAGATTCCTCATGACATAACCTCTATCATGAAACTCGTACAAGAAAGCCATCACCTCCCCTCTCATAACTGACCAACAGTGATGAAAGAAAACCAAAGTGAAGCTGTCAGGGTTAAGGGCCTTATCTCCACTCATGGATCCTAACACTTACATGATCTCCTCATCCGTAAAGGCCCTCTCTAATATCTCTTCATCATCCACGAAAATCCTCCCCATTTTATCTCCCTCTAGGAAGGGTCGACAAGATTCTCTCTCTATACAAACCCTCGCAAAAGTGAGAGATATCACCCATTACCTCATCAAACACATCGAGCTCTTCCCCTCCCTATGTGATCTTTTGAATGTTATTAAAGTCGCGATGTGAGTTAGCCACTCTTTGATATAATTTAATATTCCTATCTCCATCTCTCAACCACATTGCTTGGCATTTTTTCCTCCATCTAATATCTTACTAAATCAATCTTCTACCTATGTAACTTCTCCTCCCCTGAGAGACCCTCCCCCCTTTTTTTTCTCATCTAAAAACCTAATATCCTCGATATACCTTATTGTAGTTTCCATAAAAATCCCAAACACCTCCTTATTACACTTCTTTATATCCTCTTCAAGGAGATTAAGCTTCCTAGATGAAATAACTCAAGCATTTCCTTCCACCTCATAACCTCACCACCATTCCACGATTCTGTGGGTGAAATTCTCCTCTCCTCTACCCCCACACTCTAAAAGAATCAAACTATGATCCGATGTAAACCTAGGCAGACAAGTTTGAGTAAAATTGGGTAAATGATCCTCCCACTCATGTGAAATAAGAAATCGGTCATTCCGAGACAAAGACGGGGTGTTCCTATTGCTAGGCCATGTAAACGTTTCATCGATCGACGATAGATCCATCAACTTCGTCTAATCAATAAAACTATAAAAACTCCCTCATGTATTTGTTATTTTTCCCTCCCCTACTCATTTATGAGGAAAATCTCACCATATTAAAATATCTTCTTAAACATTAAGGAACTCCCCACAGCCTACTAACTCCTCTCACATATCCCACCTACCAGCGTCTTCCACCAACCCATAAATCCCCAAAAAACACCATGTGAATATGTCTTCTACATTCCTAAATAAATATGATAAGGACCAATTTTCTTCCAGACTCTCCACCATTTTAATGAATCTGAGGCCCCATGTGATTATTACTCCATCCAACACGCTCATTGTGTCTAAGATACATCACTCAATCCTCCCACCTCCCCAAATAGATTTAGTTATCTCTTCATTGACATAACTCAACTTAGATTCCTGAAGGCTTAAGATGTTTGGCCTCCACCTTGATATTGAACCACTAATAATACCACGCTTCTGAGAGTCGTTCAGACCCATCACATTCCACGAGATTAGATGGAGCTTCAAAAAGTATCTTAAATTCCCCCTCTCAGTAACTCCCTCACTTCTCCTCCTATCTAACCATGTTGAATAAAACTCTCCCCCTCTTTAATCACCATATGTCCCCAAATTTTACCTCTTAATTTCTCAAATAACAAAAGTTCTTCATAAAAACCAACATTTCACTTATATATATATATATATATATATATATATATATATATATATATATAGAGAGAGAGAGAGAGATAGATAGATAGATAGAGAGAGAGAGAGAGAGGCGTGCATTTTGCATATCGAAACAGAGTACCGAGAATTAAAATTTTCCTCAAATTTTAATCATGCCAAAAATTTTGTAGCACACCTAAAGCTATATTTGACAAATTTACTAATGTTTTACTCACTAATCCAAATTTAAATCTTGATTAAACATTTGAGTAATAAAACAACCTAGAAAGTACATCAACACATAACATTGGATATGCGAGGATAAAAAGTTTATCATTCATTTATTTATGGTTTAGTAGATGTGAGAGTTTACCACGTTATACCCCTCATAGAGGATAACATGTTTCGAATTATTCATCTCGATAGACATCTGGATCCATAATTAAATTGACCTCAAAGTTAACCAAAATAGGATTTGTCAAACCCAAATAAACCATAAATTACAACAATCCTCCACATCAATGAAAACTTGTTAGATCAGCATACAAAGACTAAAAAGCCACATGAGAGAGTTTCTATTAGAAAATTCCTATGCCGAGAGATAGATTTAGCCCTTGAACTATCCACAGTGAAAGACTATGATTTAGTGATTTATCAATGAATGCGATGTCTTGAACTATTTAGTTTTGGTGAAAATAAAGACTTCAGACTTCACACAATAAGTTCCTTAACATTGATTGTTATTTTTCTTGTGGTCATTTTATCCCTGAATAAATTTTGGATTCATAAGTTCTTTAGATAATTTTAGCCTTTTGAAGTTAACTTCACACTCAGATAGGTGACCTAGCATTTAGAGTATCCTACAATACCCCACTTTGATTTTTAACTTATTAAAGTTAGGCTCAACATTAGATACAATAATTTCTCAATAATAATTCCTTGATACAGTCTCAATAGAGTCTCTGAATAATACGAGCCAACTAACTCTCAACATACAAACTAGAATGTCACAAAATAAACTAGACTGAAAAGTAAAAATAATAACTAAATAAAGTAGATACCCATAATGTCTCTAAAATAAGGATCATGGGTAAGAGATATGATTATCAATGTTAGCCAGAACTAGGAGGCTATATGGGAGGTCCAACCTTATCATCAAAGGTCCACGTAATGAGATGCGTTAAAACCCAAGAAAGTAACGTAGCTACGCGACTCAAATTAGCTATATGAGTAGACAATAAAATCGCAGTTTATATATAAATAAACGCCTCATCCCTTATAACGTTGCCTCATAATGTAATATAATAATCTCCATTCATACCATTAACTAATTAACTTCTTTGATACACTTATCCTCGTCATTCAAGATTTGTGACACATTGAAAATATTAACATCCAATGGTCACCCTAGGATGATAGGAGGTTATGTGTTTGAAATGGAAATGGGATAGATTTTGAGAACAATAAAGTTGATCGGGAAGAAAAAAGTTTCTTTTTAGACGAGGATATCTTCTAACACACCCCTAGGAATTTAAGTGGAACTGTTGGCCAACTGGGTTCTCGTCTTTATTGGGCTAAGATTTCCTAGGCTCAATTAGAGATAAACCGAATAGGGTAGGAGGTTCACGCTAGCCCCATGATCAAGAAAGGAACAATTAATAGAAAATTTTCCAATCACACACAAATATGTTAGACAATCGAAGTCCTTGAATTTTAAAATCGTGTTGTGTTAGAAAATGGAGCTCACTTGCTGGATCAAATCTACCTTTTTTTTCGAGATGCTTTCTCTTAAATGTACATAAGTCTTTTAAAAACTTTCCATTAGATTGGATTTTCTTGATAGCATCAAGGAGAGGGAGATTGATCTTCACTTGTTTAAAAGTGTTCGTGATTTCTTGATCCTTATTGAGCTTCACGATGGGAAGAAGCCTTTGAGGATAGGGCATGGGAAAGAAATACGAGATTGGGGCTTCCGGCACTTGGATAGGCAACTCACCACTACTCCTTTTCGGAGTCACTTCACACTCTCAAGGAGTTAGTGAGATATCTTTGAATTCTGTCGAAGATGATGGTATAATATTTTGAATTAATTTCACACTCCTAAGAGTTGTGATGGAGTTGGATTATTCCAATGATTGGCAATGAGCGGGGGATTTCCCCTTTTCTTGGGTATCCAATGATGCCGTCAATTTTGCAACTTGCGACTTAATGAGAATAAATTATTGAGCATTATGGTTAATAACGATCGCTTGCACTTGTATGAATTCCTGCAAAGAGTGTTCGGAGTTGTTCTTATATGGGGGCACATAAGAAGGAACGGACGGAGATCCTTGAATCTGGAGAGGAGGGAGAGGTGCTTGTAAGTAAAGCGGTTGATAATTTGGGGATAAAGGATTTCGAGCTTTTTGGGATTCTTCATATTGATAACCGAAGTGGTTTCCCTTAGATAGGTTGTATCATTGGCTAGGAGGAGTGTTCTGTGATATTTTGAAAACCCCAATAACATTCACTAGATCTTGGAGGATAACTTTGTATCTAAGGATGGTGGGATACTCCTTGGTCGAATGACCAATAATGTTCCATATGCCACACAACTCCTTGATTAAAGAATGCATTGTAAGTGAAGGAGCTTGAATCTTTAAGACTAACTCCTTGACCTTCTTTGATAATTTATCAAGCCTTATTTTCATATCATCCTCATTGTTTAGGTGATAGAGCCCTTGGGTGTAGATCGATGAATTAAAAGGTCCTAAATTTTCTTTATTTCGCTATAATGTGTCCCATGATTGAGTAATCTCGGCACAGTACTTAAAATTGGCCTCATCATTGTCCGGATCCGAGCTAAAAACTTCCCCAAAACACATGGTCTTTACCATTTATTTAGAATTAAGGGTAAGGCCATTGTGGAAAAAGTAGATGAGTCTCCATTTTTTAAAGGCGTGATGTGGACACTTGCCCAATAGGTCATTGAACATTTCCCAATATTTCTTAAAGGTCTCATTTTCTCCTTGGGAGAAGGTTTGAATTTGTCCTTTAAGGGTGTTAGTTCTATAGGCGGGGAAAATTTTCTTTAAGAATTAGTCTTACATATCGCGTCAATGCCCAATAGAATTCGGGGCTAAGGACTAAATCCATGTTTTAGCTTTGTTATTGAGAGAGAAGGGATGGAGTTTTAGGTGTGTTATATCGAGTGAACATTTTTTATCGGTAAAAGTAGTTCACACTTTCTCAAACTCCCATACATATAGCTATGGTTATTTACTTTCCATGCCGTGAAAAGTGGGTAAAAGTTGTATCATACCATTTTAAAAATGGAATTGCGCATCATTATAGGGGGAAAATGACACATGATGGAGAGGTTCTCCTCTTCGATTTTAGGTATTCTCTAATTGGTTGATATGGCGTCTCAATTTCTCCTCGACTACCATGCTCAAATATTATCACCCATGGTGGTAAAATTTGAGTGGGCTTCGGAATGTGATAAGGTAGGAGGGCTAGGGGTTGGTCTCTAATAATCCTAACGCTTTCTTTATGACGGATATTCTACAATGAGATTTTCATTATTGTCGTTTGCAACTTGCATTTATGAGTGTTTTGGATTTGTTTCGAAAAGTATGGGTCACAGTGACCACATGGAATGAAATCATGTGTAGGAACGTCGTACAACCTAAATTTTCTTTCCAATCCCCTAGCAACAATGCCAACAACTTAATGCTTTAGAAATTATGTTTGATTTAAGTGCAAATCAATTGCAATAAGTAATAACTGGGCGAGCCCAGGATCATATTCCATAGGAACTGGACACTAAAAAAAGAAGGAACTCGGGTTATAAGAGTTACTGTACATCATGAAATTAAAGTGTAAAAGGTGATGATTGTTGAGGGTAGTGAACTAAAACTAAAAAACATCCTATCACACGTTAAAATAAATATGAATTAGTAAAATATAATGGTTATGATAAAAAAAACTAGGAATCTTAAGATTTAAAATGGAAAAAATTGATTAGGGATCATTTTCCCACATTGAATTTTCTACAGATGACGGAATTCAATTCAAATTGATTCTAATCAATCATAATTAATTAAGTCTGAACATCAACCATGTAGAGAATAAACTCATCAATGGAAAATTAGGGGTTAATAAATTATGGAGACAAATGGGTTGGTATTGTAGTAAAACTTCAAACATTACCCTTGTATGACAAGGGAAGCTAAGAGACTATGATACTCCAATCCCAACACATGAGGTTCAATTAGAATGAATATCAATCAAACCCTAAAACTAATATTCAATCATCCATGGTAGGATTATGATCACTAACCTAAGAGACTAGCCAATGATTATAGAAGCAACACAATCCATCCAAGTAAGCATCATTAATGGAGAATACATCAATCAAAATACATACCAGCCAAATCACTACACCAAAATGGGTAAATTGGCACCCTTCCCGCGGCTAGCCTTGTCACGATCATTGATCGTGAAAAAAAACACGCATTTTTTGTCACGGTCAATGACCGTGACAAGTACGTGATAAGGTATTATCACGGTCATTGACCGTGAGAAGACCGTGATAACTATACTTGTCACGAACTTGTCATGATCATTGATCGTGACAATCCTTATAATATTGTCACGGTCAAGGACCGTGACACGTACATGACAAATGTCCCAGTAAAAAACCCTTTTCCCTTCTTTTTTCCCCTCGCCGATTCTTCCCTCCTTTTTTCTCTCTCTCTCTACATTGCTCTCCCTCTCTACTTTCAGGTTACTTTCTATTTATCTTCCATTTATATATATATGTATATGTGTGTATATATATGTGCGTGTGTGGTGGGTGGGGGTGGGGCAGGGTGGGGGAGGGGGGTGGGGCAGGGTGGGAGGGGGCAGGGATGGGGGTTGTTTGTGTGTGTATGTGTGGTGTGTGCGCGTGTGTGTGTGTGTGGTGGGGTAAGGGGGCAGGGCAGGGCTGTGTTGATGGGTGGTGGGGTAGGGGTGGGGGGCTTCGTGTGTGTGTGTGAGTGTGTGCGGGTGTGTGTGTGCGTGTATGTGCATGTTTGTGCGTAATGTCCCTTGTAAACGAATTGATTGGTTATTAATTTTTTAGTAAATTAATATATGATTGCCCCTCATTGTAAATTAGTATATTAATATATAATTAATTATGAAAGTAGGATTGCCCCTCATTGTAAATTAGTAAATTAATAATTGTATACTTTAATTGTTAGTTTAATTGATGAAAATAATTAATTGAGTAGATGAGTACGGGATACACATTTGTTGTTGACATTGCTATTGGATTATAATGGATCGATGTTGGGTTAGTTAGTTTTAAAAGTGGCATGACCACTGGATTATTGTCCATATGGGGGTGGGATTTTTCAACTTTTTTTGAAAATTACTTTGTATATCGAACAATATATATATAGTATGATAATTAAATGAAAAATACTTGAAATTACATATAGTGAGCATAGATACTAGCCTTCTAGTTCTTATGCGTAAGCATTCAATAGCCCTTAGACCCGTTCGAGAGTCATTACCCCTGTAATGAGATCTCTCGAATTGCCCCATTTGGACAGTTTGGGACTGCATAATTTCAGTATAATATTCTTAGTGGCTTAAAGTTGTTACTTTTGGAGGAAGTTTTGCAGTCGTATCCTAATGTTCTCTGGGTACATACTAGATTGACAAGTGTGACTGTTATTTCAATTGATTAATTGAAATAACACTCACACTTGCCAATCTAAGTCATGTACTTGGAGAACAACGGGCATATGCTGCCGAATTTTCTTAAAATCGTAACAATGTGCATGAGCTGTTAAGTATATTACAGAAAAATGCGGTCTTGAATGGGATAGGACCACTCACCCTTTAGAGGAGATGGAGGAAATAGAAATTTCTATTATAAATTGAATTTGAATATAAATAAGACATAATTAGATGAAACATACTATAAATCTAAGTTTTGTTTATACAAATCCATGAATATACGCTTCATACCTTTAATAGGTGATTAGTTGTGGTATCTGTGATGGGATATCCGAAATACAAAGAGTGGATGGGTGAGACAAATAGAATGGGGGATGTGTTTCGCAGAGGTGCTAACGAATTTGTGAAATATGCAAAGATGTCATAATGATGAAGAGTTTCCGTATCCCTGTCCTAAGTGTAAGAATGGTAAGGTGTTTGAGTTGAAAACAGTTGAACTACATTTGTTAAGATCAGGTATGCAAGATAGTTATTGATTTTGGAGTTTTCACGGTGAATTGAAAGTTCCTTTTGGCCCCGACCAACCTTCACAACAACCTTCAACAAGTAGGATAGATGTAGAAGGGGACAACGTAGATTATAATATGTTCGAGGATTTAGTTGATGATGCGTATGGAGTTTATGAAGAAGATGAGAATGAAGTTACTGGTGATGTAGAAGGTTCAAGTGCTCGTGAAGATTCACAATAAAACTTGACGATGACTGCCAAAGTTTAAAATTTAAGGCGACCCAATCGTTATACTCTGGCTTTGAGAAATATCAAACAACTTTACATGCCATGGTTGGTTTGCACAGTTTGAAGATGCAATACGATTTGTCTGGAAATAGCGTTACAGGAATTCTGAAATGGGTGAAGGGCTTATTACCCAAGGAGAATACACTTCCAAATAACTATCCTGTTATGAAGAACAGTTTGAAAGGTTTGGGAATGAAGTATAAATCGACTCATGCTTGTATGTATGACTGCATACTATACCGAAAGGAGTATGAAAATCTCGATCATTGTCTGGTATGCGATGAACCTAGATATGTCCAATCTACTAGTGAGGAAGACACAAGCTCAAAAGTGCCTCAAAAATTTTTGATTATTATAATGTTTAACATTATTTTAGATTATTTTATACATGATTAATTTTGTAATTTGCAGAAAATATGAAGCCTGTGAGAACAATAAAAGACGAAAAACAATGGTACAATCAGATAGTGAATTTAGACTGCGGTTGACACAAGAGCTAATTATAATGAAAAGGGTTGTTATATAACGTTACATTACACTCAAATTTTACAACTAATATAATTAATTTATCTATATTCTCAGCTCTTAAAGACGGGTGATGCGACATCAAGACTTGCTCGTCTAGCAACTGGACCCTTGTTCGTGGCACAAGAGTACAGAAAGTATCGATTGAACGGTTACATTTTCGGCGCTAAAGTGTATGAGCCGTGGTCAATTGTCCAATACGTGCCAAAACATCTAAATAGTAGTGTGGATGACTTGGCTGCTCCTACCGAATATCAATCCATTTTTTATGATAACCCAAATTTTAAACAATTTTTAAATTTGTAATAAATATTCCAATTTGTACCGAAACATCCATTTTTAATGCTTTTAATTGATTTGCACTTTATCATTTTCACTCTTGTGTAGTGTGCGTGTGTGTGGGCAGTAGGGGTGGGGATGTTTCGGATTTTTAGTAATTGTACATATTATGAGCTAGATACTATTGTTTTGGAATTCAGAATTGAGGTGTTTGACAGTAACAATTCATTTTTATTTGTAGTAATTGTACATATTTGCATGTCTACTTTTAATTCATTTTGATATGTACTAATAGCATTTTTTTTACAGCAAATGTCTCATTCAGGTATTAAAGCGAGGATGATGATGCTTGTTATAATGATGTCGTCTGGGCTCGGTGGTAGCGGAGGCGACGAGGGCTCCTCGGCCCCTAGGCTCCCCAAATATGGCAAATTGGGGATGGGCATCGAGAACAAGTCGGGGCTATTAGAGAGATCCCTAGAGATGGTAAAGACGATCATCAGCCCGGGGTACATTAGTTGGAAGGAGGTTCCATATGAGCTCAAGTTAGCTGTTTGAGTGGCACTACAGGTAATGTATTTATATTTATATTTATATTTATATTCATATGAATATTTCAATTTCGATTTTAATTTCATTTTATATTTATATTTATATTTATTTGCAACTAACATTGTATTTATTGGACAGGAACAATTTAGCCTGGATCCAAAGCTACGCGATTCCTTCTTGGAGCAGTTGAGGGAGCAACACAAGACGTGGAAGAAAAATATGCGGACCTGGTACTTTGGGAAGGCACGAGAGTCCATTATCCAAAGGCGTGAATCCGTCCCACCGAAGGAGCCGATCTCATTGGCACAATGGCAAAAGTTCGTTGACAATGAGATCGGGGAGTGACAATTGGCATCTCGCCAATCAGGGAGGGAAAATTGGGGAAAAAAGACCGTCGTGCACTACTCCGATCGGACGTCTTACGCCGATGTGGAGCATAGGATGATGGTAAGATTTAATTTTTCTATAACTACATAAATATATTATTCTGCATTCTTTTACTTTGCGGGGCCGATACTAATTTTACTTTATTTTATTTCAGGGAACAAGGAGTGGCCCTGGGGGTAGGCCACATAGGCTCGATACTTATGTGGCTCTTCAAACAAAGAAGGGGAAGGACAAGGAGGTGTCCCCGAGCGTCGCGGCCACGATTGTAAGTAATCCGAGAGTTTACTTTTTATTAATTATGTTATAATTTTTTAATTTACTTATTTTACTAATCATGTGCTTTTTATCATTTCAGGCAAAACTTAAGGAAGTGCATGAGTCGCAGTCTGATGCTGACAAGGCATCTTTGTCCACAGACGCACTCAGCCAAGTGCTTGGCTCTGATTGCAAGGGGAGGACAAGGGGGTGAGTTCGCGGGTGGCCAAATCTAGGATCATCGGATTGGAGACGAGCGACACCGGGTTGGCTTGAACGGTGGAGTCACATGACGCGATGTTGTTCCGTTTGGAGGCGAAGATCCAAGATATGTTCTCATTCATGAAGCGTTCATTGGGCGGCGAAAAATGCAAGGGGAATGGGAAGGAAAAGGTGGTGGGGGAGGAGGTTCGGGAGGATGATGTGCAGGATGATGCAGATGTAGACCTCGCTGCTTCATCGCCGACACATGCGGACTTTGATGATCCACTTCCCTATTTGGCTCCCTTCGATCGACCGATGTCGACACTTAGTTGGTCGAGCGTGTTTATACTGGACATATTTGATGGCCAGCGGATAGGGCGGGGGTTGAGGGACCCGAATATCGTCCAGGGTGGACTAGTTCATGGACGTGAGCTTCAAGACATCGAGTCCAAGGTTATCGTCACGCATGTGATACTCGAGAAGGAGAACTCCCCGTTGTGGTTGCGCGAATAATGCGGCACAATGTATATCAGTGGGTGTGTCAATTCGTATATCGTGTGGCCTACTCACCTCCTCGGATTTAACCTTACCCAAGACATGTAGTGACATTATTTGAATTGAATTGTATTGTTTTTAAGTTGGTACATTTGAATTGTTTTTAATTTGGTACATTTGAGTTATATTTAGATTATATCGTGATGCATATTGTCTCTATTTTGAATGTATATTTGCACTATCTCTATTTTATTTGGATATATAATGTTTGAACAGGTACAACGTTGCTATAACATGTACATATATACTGCTGGGTAGTGGCAGTGGTCATACTGGCCATCAGATTTTTTTTAATTCTGCCCAGAATTGTCACGGTCATTGACCGTGATTTTTTTTTATTAAATGCCACGGGTTTCTCACTGTCCTTAACCATGACAAAACTTGTCACGGTCAAGGACCATGACATGACCGTGATAAGTCTAACGAACTTGTCACGGTCAATGACCGTGATAAGTCCGTGATAAAAAAAGTTGTCACCCCCAGAATTATCACGGTCATTGACCTTGACAAGTCCAACTTGTCAAGGTCAATGACCGTGACAATTCGGTAGATTTGGTGTAGTGAATCTATCTTAATAAATGCAAGTGAAAACTATAAAACCAACAAATGTTAGAGTAGATAAGATTGCAATAATAATGAACCAACAAATCTTATGTATTAAATGGAAAGAGAAAGAAATCAAACTTTCTATATTTAATCTTAGAGAGAAAAAAAGAGAGTTTAATGGTTAGTCCTCTTGCCTAAAATATCATATGTTAGTACAAATGAAACATAAACACAATATATACAACACTCCTTTAAATGGTAAAGTTCTAATTAAAGATGCAGAGTGCAAAAGGCGAACGAACCGATTCGTTAGAGGAGACCGAATCGATTTTTCTTAGTAAATCTTCGAGCCTTCCAAAAACTTAATCGATTCGGCCCTTGGCCATAATCACTTCGATACATTAAGGGAATTTAACTTTCATGCTCCCTTGCTTTTCATTCTCTTCACTATGCGAAAACTTCCGTAACATTTTTGTTATGAGTCGGATTCATGCACCGTCGGTGGTCACGTGAAGATAACTCAATGAGATATAACTTTCGTGTAGAGCTAGGGACCAAAGACCAAGTGCTTAAATTACCAAAATGCCCCCAAATTTATGATTATCAACTAAACTTCCCCTAAATCCAACCCAACATCACGCCTAGATTTCTTTACACCATTAAAAGCTCAAATAAACCTTGCACAGGATATATACAATGAAAATAGAGGTTAACCAGTAAATGAGCATAAGTCTCAGGAATAATGCGCACGAGCATGCTAGAATGTGTAAATATAAGGTGTTTTAAATGCAATATTCATGACTAATCACTTATTGACATGCACACCTTCCTCTCGGCCATCTCAAGAACATTCGGTATGACAGATCAATCTGTCATAATGTATTCGAATTCTCCCAATTGATTTCATTTATTAATTGTTCTCGTTAATTAAAAACCACATTATAGTTTTTGGCCATATCAAGATCATAAGGTATGCCAAATTAATATGTCACATAAACATCGATCGCTTGTTTTTCACCGCTAAAAATCCTATAGCTATCCTAATAAACAATGTCATAATAACATGTTCATCTATCAAGGACATTCACCATATGGGTGTCCCTTCTCAATGCTCACCCATTCATTTACATTTCATGTGTTCATCTGACATTCAACATTTTTGAACTTCTTTATTCACTCTTTGCTATAAACTTTATATCCAATTATTCCACCCTTGCATCCTTATCATTTTGAGTCAATAATATGTTTTAATCTGTTCCATGAAAAGCCAAGGGGATAGTAACACTACAGTAGACTTCTCGTGATATACGATGCTAAAGAAAAAGCATGTTGATTTTATTAAAGGTTTGAGTCATCTCCTACCCATCTCTAAACTCCATCCGTGGGACATCTCAACGAAGTCAAATCCAAATAAAGAATCTCACGATACACTTTCCTTAGATAGGGTAGTTGTTACGATGAATTTAGGTAGTTTTTTTTATAAGTGAATTAGACAATGGTTTATATCTCTACATGTGCTATCAAGACAACTAATCCAACATCACTATCCCACAACCAAAAATTGTAATGTACTCCTTCTATCCTCTACATAAAACGAATATCAATAATAACAAGTCTCAAGTAAGGGCTCATATATGTGTATCCAGTGTCCCCAGTCATTATCAATACATTTCCACTAGTTCTTATAACATGAATAAGGATTTCATAATAAATCTCATCAATTTAGGACATATATATTAAAAGTACCACTCTTAAAGCGTAAGGTGCAACCCTACAAAGCATTCAAAATTTTAAAATTTTAAATTCAATATTAAGTTTGTATCATCTTTTTTTATATCTCAATTTTTTAATTTTCTACAAATGGGGTCCAAACACAAAAATGTCATTTTCATGCGTTGGGACCAATAATTGATTTCCACAAATTAATAGGGCTCAACATTAATTTTCATGTATACTCAACCATTTAAATACACCTAATATAACATAGTTTAGGAATACACAATTTTCTAAGGGTCACCAATTAATTTTAACACTAAAATTTAGTTTAGGTGAATTTAACAAATACAAATATAAAAGGAGGAATGTAGAAAGCCACTTCCCTAAATAAAGCATCCCAAACTTTGCTTTAGATGTTGGTGAAGAGACCCTCGAATGCCCGTTAAAAAAAACCCCTGAGACCCTTTGGAAATCCCCTTTTTATAAGTTAAAACCTTCTTTTAAAAAATATATAATAGAAATTGTTTGGGTTTCATTTTATGTCTATTTTGGTGGAGGGTGAAATCTGTGAGTCAAAAGGTGGTTGGTTTTTTAGGAGTAAAAGAAGTAGGTAATGATTAAATTATTGGGAGAGAGAGAAGAGATATCCACTAATTTCTGTAATATTTTACCCAACTGCTAATATTATCGATGCCCTTCAAATTCTAGCCATACCTTTTCATTAGTTCTTAGATCATCCACAACTGAGATGTTAGAATCCAAGGGAAATGGTAACTTTACAAATTCTAGGCCTACACTTGTGGGTTGAAGTTAAAGAATTTTATAGATAAATTTGTAGGAATGTTCCAAATTTGGAGAACGATTGGAGAATTGTAAAGTCTTCCTACAAACTTTATTTGTTCGTAGGAATTCCTACGAACTTTCGAAGTTAGATGGAACTCCTACGGACAAATGAAGTTCATAGGAATTAATTACTGCAGAGTAAAAACTAACGACCGTTTACTACAAATAGTAGTAAATTCCATTAGCAATCTCACATAATTTTCTCTAATTTGTATTGTTTTCCAATATTCCGGTCATCCTTATAGTATTTTCATATATATCAATGCTATAGTGTAATGTCTTCTTCTAAACCAACTAAAATGGGCAGCTCATGCAAACCTAACATGACTGCCATAGAATATGAGATTTTATGTAGTATTTGTGGAAAATAAACAAGTCAAAGTATTCGAGGCAATTCGATATCCCATAGAACAATTTGGGATACAATTATGAATGAATACAACAACACGTCTGGAATTACTTTTAAACGTATGAGAACCATGCTTTTAGCACGATACAAATATATATCGCAACGTGTAATCTTTTATGTTGCAAAGATATCTCACCAAGTCAATAATCAAGGAAGGGACACACAAGAGTACAATGTGGTTCAACAGGCAAGCGAGGAGTAACATTTTGAAACCAACGAACAATTCATGTTCGATAATTGCTACCGAATTTTGAAAGACTTGCCAAAATTCAACTTGCAAAACACAGCGGGGAATAACGACAACCATATGCCTCTAGACTCAGAGGGCAGTCCAGGTTCATGGGATGTACAATAATAACCCCTCGGCATAAATGGAAAGAAATAATGTGCTTATCAACATGGCTCGTTCAAATATCTTTGATTGTAACACTATAGTACTCAAACATTGCAAAGAATTCAATGAAATATTTAAAAGCAAGCAGGAGTGGAAGCAGAGTCGTGCCATGAAATTTGATTCTCAAATGGTTGCGTTCATTGTAATGAAGAGATCTGATAAAATGTTAAAAATAAGATCAACTTATACATTTAGGTCGAGAGCAGTCATATATCATGGAGTTCAATATGATAAAAAATGCTATACAATAGCAGTTCCACCTTAAAGGTTCAACAACCTCGAAGCGATCGTTGTTGTGACCAAAGATGTGATTCCCACGCTGTAGTCAAACTCTGCCCGATCATCAATGCCTATTCGGGTCCATCTGGTTCAGTCAATGGTGACTAGGATATTATATTTGTTATGTTTGATCGTTTTAATTATCCGTTATTTTCTTAAAATCAATGTAATGTCTACTTAATTAATTGTACGATGCAACTTTTATTTACTATTTTTTGTTAAAATCAAGCAGCATATTCAAACTAATTATAATTAATAAAACATATATTATCAGCACGATAATTATTGAAGAACAAAGTGAATAAAGAACTAAGAAAGCGATTAGTCACGCATGAAAACACAAAAACTCCAAATTCATTAACCCACCATTTCATCCCCGCTGCTATTCCAAATGTGCTCCACTAAATCATCTCATAATTGTTGATGTTTAGTTACGTCTCTCATCTTAGCATCTTGCTTGAGGTAGTCGTAGAAATTAGTTTGGCCCTTCTATATTTTAGGCATTTCATCACTCTGTTCATATTCATTTTGCCATGGACAGTCTCTACGTTCATCGTCAATTATCATATTATGCATCATAATGCAAAATTTCTTTATAATTAAAAATGACGCCCTATTTTATAGTTTTCAAGGTTCATGAACAAAAGAGAATCGTGCTTGTAGTACACCAAAAGCACGTTCAACATCTTTCTAGCACGCTTCTTGTTACCTGATTTTTTTTTTGTGAAATCCCTTATTGCTTCCAAAATGTTTTAACGATAGAAGCGTAAGGAACATACATCCCATCAGCAAGGTAGTACCCCATATCATATGAATTTCCATTAATGGTATAATAAATGAGAGATACAATCCCATTACGCATTTCTTGGAACAGGTGAAAGACATTTAAATCGTTGCAAGATCCGGACACCCCAAAGAACGATTTTGAAATCCATAAGTCATATGAGGCAACCGCTTTGAGGATTATAGTTGGTGATTCTCTACGTCCACTATATTGAGCATGCCAGGTCATTGGGCAGTTTTTCCAATGTCAATGCATGCAGTCCATACTTCCTAGCATTCCTAGAAAACCTCAACTTTCATTTTATTCAAGTAATCTAGTAACATTGCCTATTGTCGAGTTTTTGGCATACTGGGTACCAAAAATGCTCACAATAGAATCAATGATTTTGATAAAAATTTCAAATAAAATGGTCTCACTAATTGCATGCTTATCAGAATATACATCATGAGAACCTCTATTAACAAGGAGTCTAATAGCCCCAACACTTTTTGATGAGATCTTAAACCTTGTGCACCACATGCATACTTCTTTTGAATAACGTAGTTATCATATTGACAAACATATTCAAGGATGCGATTGAAAATATTATATTGCATCATAAATCTCCTTCAGAAGTAATACTCACTTAAAAACATTATTCAAGGATGTGACATGTGTATTCTTTTTTACCAATCTATACTATAGATCTTTTTCACTTTCATGATTACTTTACGAAATGATTACCAACCTAACATAGTGTGCCACTGCAAAGAATGATAAGAACCTTTTGGAATTATTTCATCTTCACTAATATAGTGTGCCATAGAGATTTTTCACTTTCAGGATGATCTTATGAACAATTACGATCGCATACTTTTTGTAAAATAATGTGCCACAAACTATTTGTTAAATGGTGTGCCACTGCTTGTTTTGGACTTTATCACTACCTACTCTTTTCAGCTATGCATATAAATAAGACAACCTGTCGATATATAGTGTATTAGAATGTATTACTCATTGCGATTATGGTATACCGTAATGCATAATGGGTATTTAAAAAATGGGTTTGCATTAAACAATTAATTGGATCAACATTACTAGGCCAACCACACCCATCACATTAGTTATCTTTAATTATTCCTTATTAATTGTATTTTCTGCATAGGTTGATGCATTTTATTCAAAAAATATTATTTTATTATATACAGGTGGCTGGTTTAGTGAAGGAATTTACAATAATTCCTCTGGGTAATGCATCTTTGTTGTTGGTGGTCCTTAACAACAGAGCATTCATGAAGGGTACACTTGCGCAAAAAATAAAGATAGGATGTGTCGTTGCTCGGTGATACTGGATTATGCAATTCTAATATGAACCAATGTATTTTAGCCATAAAAAATGCTAATCTCATCATTGTATTGTAGGATAAGTGGAGCTATTAAATTTGGCACGTGTAAGACTTGGGATTTTTAAGAAACGTGTAATACGATTTATAAGTTAATAAATTGTGAGTTCTGATTTCATGTGTAATAAATTGGTAGTTCTCATTCCAACTCTAATAATATTTTTCTTCTTATTCACCGCGCAATATTAATTTGAAGACAAATTGAAATAAACATATAATGATATGATATCAATATACAATGTATAATTAAATTGAGAACATTTTTCGAGGGTAAAATAAACGTCACTGCTACCCAGGCCAAATTCAAAATCCGCATCCAAATTCAATCGCGGTCCCATCATCGGGTCTGCTCCAAACGAAGTACCCCGATTACATTACGATTGATATGTGTGGTGACAATTATTATTCAACACAAAGAGATAAGAGAAGCACAATCACCAAGCAGAATAAGGAATACAAAATGTCAATCACACAACAAGAGATGTACGTGGTTCAGCAAAAATGCCTACGTCCACGGTGGTGCAGTCAGTATTATATCTATATACTCCGGAGAGCGATTACAGAGAATACAGTGCGTGTCCTATGCCCCGGACCTAGGGTTTATTATATACATGTCCATTTTCAGGGAGTGGGGGTGTTGGACTCCCCCACGTTTTCCATCTTCTCCTAGAACCCCTCTTAACGAGAACATAGGAGAAGACTAAATCATAATCAATTAAGATATGGAGGGTCTGGACTTTGGGCCGCTACAATTGGGCTACTCGTCTAGGCCCATCATTCTAATTTCGGGTACCCACAATTGCCCCTAAGTTTGTCGGGCCATACTTTGGGCTCAATAAATTTAAATGATTTGTCATAATGGCTCCTTTGTACATCGTGCAACTCTTCCCAAAGTTTGAGGACTGATTTAGGCGGCACTTGCTTCGTGGTCTGTGCACTATGATTAGTAACACTCTAAAGTTATTCAGAGCAGTCGTTTCTCAATCGTCGTTTCAAGCTTCTCAGTACTCTTCCATTTTCTGCGAGTTCTGGCGATTCACGTTCTCTTCTCCCGATTTTCATTCTTATTGCTTTCGATCTTCCTCGTCATCCGGGCTTGTGATTCTTCATCGTTCAAGTTGAACTTTCATCTTGTAAGTCCCCTGTGCCTTCTCTTTGTATTTTCTCTTTGAATTTGTAGCTTTTTAGGATTTTCCAATGGCAAAGATTGGTAATAGATCAGTGTCTGAGTTTACGAAGTTTTACAATATCCCAGAGTGGATAGAGATTGAGTGCGCCTCTCCCTCTAGAAATGTTAGAGAGATAGAGGGTGCCCATTGGATCCATGTCTTGTTGTTTTACCAAGAGGGAATTACTTTTCCTCCCAACAATCTATTCTTGCACTTCTTTGGTTATTTCAACATTGTTCCTGTACAGTGTTCGCCCAATGTGTGGAAGATAATCAATGGTGTCCATAGAATAAATCAGATCTATGGCACCAAATTAGGGCTCGCCGAAGTCTGCTTTTGCTATTCTTTTTCTCAAACTTGTTCTGGTGTTCTCTATCTCAAAGCCAGGAGTCCTGATAGGGTATTGGTAGTAAACCTACCTGATTCCCATAAGGACTATTGGCAAGATGGCTTCCTTGCTAGAAATTGACAGTTTCCCCCCCCAGAGAGAGGGGTCGAGGTCTGATAGGTTCTCTGTTCCCTTTTATCGGGAAGAATATATAGGTAGTCTTTGCTCTGTCCTTTCAATTTCTTTACTGACTTGTGATCTTTCTGACTATTCCTATTTTTTCTTCAGCAAGGTTGAAGAACTTGGAACCTGCTCTCAGCTAGGTTTGTCTTTTTGATTTGGTCAAGACCTGGAATATCATGGAGCCCTTAGCCGACGGTGAGCATCCCCGGTTTGCTGCTTTTTTGCTCGAGTACAAAAACGTTGGTTCTAGATTTATAGCCAGGTCGGTAGATAGTATTCCTGAATTTGATACCTCTGAAGAGACTGCTGCTGATCCTATTCAGTTGGACGAGGAGGAAGCAGTTCTGAGAGTGATATCGTAGGCGGTGCTGAAGGAAATTTTGGTGAGGGGAGCTTCAGTGGTGATAGTTCTTCTGACTTGGAGGAGGTTTTAAAGCCCAAGAATCTTCGAGCACGTCCAGTTGTTCAAGCAAGGAGATGGTTACTTCAAGGAAAAATTTGATTCGGGATGACGATGATGATGATCATGTAATCTTTGCTCAGAGGTCGAAGAAGCAGAAGTCCAGCACTGGGGCTGTTGCTACTGGATCTCGGTCTACTGCTCAGGAGAAGGAGAGGAAGAGGAAAGAAGAAGAATAGATGAGAGAGAGAGAGAAAAAAAAGGAAGAAGAAAGAAATAAAATAGAAGAGAAGAAGAGGATTTAGGAGAAGATGAGAATGGAGAAAGAGAAATAGGAAGAGAGGAGAAAGATGGAATCGAGGACGAAGGCTGGGTAGGCCTTAGTCCCAGTTTCTGCATTGGCCGAGGGGGCCTCAGTTGCCATTTCTCCTCAATTGGCCCCTGCGCTGCTCGAGAGGGTAGTTCTTCCTGCAGTTCACCAACGGGCGATGGGGTCTGATCAGTTGGATCTTCAAGCTAGTTAGAGGCTAGCCTTGATAGGACCTTTTCCTTTCTTTAATGCTTTAATAAATTTTAGCTATTTCCTTTTCCTCATATCTTCTTTTATTTGCATTTTGTGACTGACTTCGCCGTGCTCTATCGCTCTCGCGACGAGCTGATGAGCAGGAACAGCGAGCTAGAGCAGCAGAATATTGCCTTGAAAGTGAGGGGCATAGAACTGGAGGCTGGTCTGAAGACTGTTGATGCTTCCCGAGCTTATTCTGACCTGGCACTTGATAATTCTAACCGAGAGAGGGATACGGTGGTTAAAGAGCTGAACGAGCTGAGGCAAGCCTATGACCTGGTCTGCTCGAGAAAGTTGGTCGTCATGGAGGAGAACAGGGTGCTGATTGAGCAGCTGAAAGAAAAGGATTCTCAGGTAGCTACCATCAAGGAGGACTCTTATAAGTCTGGGTGGGATGCTGCATATGAAGATGCCGAGGTTTAGATAGGCTACATTAGCCATCTGAACTTCCAGAATGGTTGGAACAAGGCCCTCATAGCTGCTGGTGTTGATGTTGCCTCTCTTTTGTTCGGCGAGCATGACCCAGGTTCGAAGCCAATTGTGAAGGAAACCCCTACCCCAGCCACTAAAGGTTCTGATTATGTCTCCCAGACGGTTCTTGCTGATGCTCCTCCTACTCAGGCGACAGAGTTTATCCCTGCTGAGGGAGGCGCTTCTACTGCCGCTGACAAGGGGAAGAAGCCAGCCTCTTCTGATCAGCCTGAGGTTGCTGGCTAATTTATATTTAGGGTTGCTCTTTATTTTCTCTATTTGTAATTTTCCCTTTGATCCTTCAATGTATTCTGATTTTCTTCGTATTAATGAAATGAGAAGGCTTTTCATTCCCTTAGTGTACTGAATGATTTTGTTTTTCATTGCTCTTTTATTGCCTGTAGTCAATTGATGTTGATGATTATATACCAGCCACTTCTCAATTGGGAATAATGCTTGGACCTGATATAAATTCTAAAGTTCATCATACTTTTGTGAGGATTTACAAATCATTGCGATTGAGGAATAATCACTTTATAGAGAAGACTAAGCTCATCGTTAAACTGAAGGACAGGCTCCAAGAGATAGAGGAAGTTGGTGCCTTAGTCCAAGAGGAGGTGAATACACTAAGAGCAAAGCTTCTAGATGCTTCTGATATCAACCAGGTTGGGGAAGTTCTTCAGCAAGAGAATGAGGCTTTAAGGAGAGAGGTCTCGCGACTTAGGGAGCATGCACCGAGCACCGCTCCTGCAGTATTACGAGGTTCTTCCTCATCGTGAGCTGGAACTGGCCCGAGTGATGTTCCTCCTGTGCTGCGAGGCTCTACCCCTCCAACCGTTCCGCGAGCTGGAAAGAACACCAGGAGTTCAGCTAGGGAAAGAGAAGAGCTTCGTGGTGATGTCTATCTAGCGTATGTGATTGCTTCTGGGCTCCAGAGGAACGTTACCCAGTTAAGGCATTTGTTCAAGAAAGGACCTCGACGAGTATGGGCCGACAATTACAATCAGGGTTGGCTAGATGCTCCAACGAGGCTGATAGAGTTTGAAGAGCTCGCCTTCATCAGGTGGTTGTTGAGTGCCTTGAGGGAGCTGTAAGTCCCGAGGAACTCGATGCTCTGGTACCGTCATGAGGTTTCTCCTTCCACCCTGATGCCTAACCCCTTCCGGAGAGATGATCAATGGATCCCCATCGATGCCATCCCTCGGTAGTTATTGGAGTCGGATGCGAATGAAGTCGAGGAGGAGCTAGTTCCTCATCCTGACGACGGTCGAAGAGCCTAAGTGGTTGATTATCTCGTTCGGAGGCTTCACCCTTACTAAGATTCTGTTAGTAGTAACTCTGTGTATTTTGAAGTGATGTAATGTCGATGTTTTGGGCGAGCTCGCCGACTAAACATGTATTGTATTTGCTGTAAATGTGATGAATTAATATAAAATTTATGTTTTTGGCGAATTTGCCGACTAAACAAGTGTCTTAAATTTTCCACATCTTTGCTAAAAAATCTTGAGCCTATTTTGGTTGACTAGATTTGTATGTTCGCATTATCAAGTAAGTGTCCTTTCAGTCCAGTATGCCAATGAGATACCATTCTGCCTCACTTTACCTTTTAGGTTGTGTTGTCACACTCCCTTAGGCCTAAGTGTGGCAATTGGCGAGGACACACCTGATGTTGGGTTCTCTATCCGATCAGGATTTTATTCAACTAAACATTTTTTGGTGACCAATTTTGACTTGGCCATATTGCCCAAGGATCTCTTGTAGGGCTTCATATATTGCCAGGGGCAATGCTAAGAGGTCTTTCATATTCCATAATGAAAATCTGAGGAGGGTTATTTCCCTGCTATAGTGTAATGATCAGTGTGCCTGTTACTTGGAAAAGGTGTGTGGGTTATAAAGTTTATACATTGACACCTCGTAAAATGAAAATTAGTTAACTGATACTTCGTAGAATGCAACTGCCAAACGACTTTTTATTAATGATAAGGAAATGAACTTCCAGTTTTATAATTAAAGATCAAAAGAAGAATCTAGAAATAGAATTTCTTAAGGTTGGCTTCATTCCACGCTCGGGGTATCTTTCTGCCTTCCATCATTTCTAAGTGATAATCTCCCTGCAGATCATCTCTAGTTATCTTGAATGGTCCTTCCCAGTTTGGCCCTAGCTTACCGTCTGATGGTTTTACTATGCTGTCTAGGACTTTCCTCAGGACATAGTCCCCAACTCGAAATGTCCTTGGATTGACCTTCTTGTTGTAGTTCTTTACGAGCTGTTGCTGATAGCTTGCTAGTTTTACCAGGGCCAGCTCGCGGTGTTCATCGGTTAGGTCGAGTCCGGAGAGCAATGCTACATCATTATTGCCCTGATCGACAATGCTGGACCTCATTGTTGGCAAGCCTGCTTCCATTCCATACGTCAATCAGAATGGGGTTTCCCCTGTCGCTCGTTGTGGAGTAGTACGGTAAGCCCATAAAATATGTGGTAGTTCATTTACCCATGCACCTTCAGCTCGTTCTAATTGTTTCTTTAATCCATCGATCACTGTTTTGTTGGAAGCCTCGGCTTGTCCATTGCTCCGAGGATAGGCCACCGAGTTGAAATGGTGTCTGATTCCATGCTCGTCACAAAAACTCTGAAAGGAGCCGCTCTCGGACTGGGTTCCATTGTCAGTGATGATGGTTCTGGGGATGCCAAAATGGGTGATTATATTTCTCCATATAAACCTTATCATATCTGCATCTCGGATGTTTGCAAGGGGTTCCGCCTCGATCCATTTGGTGAAGTAGTCAGTTGCGACTAACAGATACTTACGATTATCTGTGGCGGTAGGAAGTGGTCCTACGATGTCCATTCCCCATTGGGCGAATGGCCATGGGCTAGACAGTGATTTTAGGTCGTTAGCAGGTTGGTGGACCATAGGAGCGTGAAGTTGGCATTTCAGGCACTTACGAACATACACCGCAGAGTCCCTTTGCATATATGGCCACCAATAGCCTTCCTTCATTGCTCGAAAAGATAGAGACCTTCCTCCAATATGGCTTTCACAGATTCCCTCGTGAAGCTCATGTAGAATTTTCTCGACATCTCTTGGGTGAATGCATTGAAGGTAGTGACCAGAAAAGGATCTCTTATATAGCTTGCCCTCTGGAGATAAGTGAAAGCGAGCAACTTTGACTCTTATCTGGTGAGCGGTCTTCTTATCATCTGGGAGTGTTCCATCCTTCAAATAGTCCCTTAGAGGGTCCATCTAGCTGGGTGCTGACTCCATTTGGATCACCTGCTCCATGCCTGGTGGCTTGCTATTACGGCTAATTCTCGGATGAGCGAGGAAATCGATGGGGATTATTCTTTTTAAGTCAGAATCGATTGCTGAACTTAGGGATGCTAAGGCATCATCATGGTTGTTCTATCCTCTGGTAAACTGTTGGACATTGACTTCTTCGAAGCTAGCCATTAGTCTTTTTGCTAAGGCGAGGTAGGCTGCCATTCTTTCATCTTTTGCATTGTAGTCTCCACTTATCTGATTGGAGACTAATTAAGAATCGTCGAATACCTGTAAATGCTTTGCCCCTAAAGTGTGCGCCTTCTAGAGGTCGACTATTAAAGCTTCATATTCTGCTTCGTTGTTGGAAGCCGCAAATCCAAGCCTGATTCCATGTTCAAGGATTGTATCCTCTGGAGTAATAAGGACAATGCCTATTCCTGCCCCATTTGAGTTGGAGGCTCCATTAACAAATAATTTCCAGATTCCCTCCATCGCGTGGTTCCCTCTTTGCTTTGCTGGTTGAGGTTGGTTGCAAGGCTGTTCGCCTGTAAATTCGGTTATGAAATCAGTAAGGACGTTCCTCTTGATTGCGTTCCTTGCTTAAAATTGGATATCAAATCGTCCGAGCTCGACCGACCATTTAGAAAGTCTGCCCAAAAAACCCGCCTTCCTTAGGATTGCTTTAAGGGGGTGCGATGTAAGGACGATGATAGTGTGGGATTCGAAGTAGTGCTTTAGCTTTCTTGAAGCCACTACTACTGCAAAGGCGAGCTTCTCCAGTGGTAGGTACCGCTGCTCGGCGTCTAGTAAGGTCTTGCTCGTGTAATAAACGAGGTGCTGGATTCTTGTAATTTCGCACATTAATGCAGAACTGACAATGTGGTTGGAAATGGAGAGGTATATGTATAAGGAATTTGTTTCCTGTGGTATGACGAGCAGTGGTGAGGAGCTGAGGTAAGCCTTGAGCTCATCCAATGCCCGCGTGCAATCTTGGTTCCATTCTACCGTTTTGTTTCGCTTTAGAAGCTGGAAGAAAGGTTTGCACTTCTTGTAGGACTTAGAAATAAAGCGATTTAAGGCAGCAAGCATATCGATGAGCTTCTGTATGTCCCGGATTGTTCGAGGAGATTGTACCCTATTTATTGCATCGATTTCGTATGGGTTTTCCTCGATGCCTCTCTTACTGACCAAGTACCCAAGAAATTTTCCTGACTGGACACCGAAAGAACACTTACTCGCGTTAGGTTTCATTCGATATTTCCTAAGCATTCAGAAGGTTCTTGATAGGTCTGTTCGCCTGTAAACTCGGTATTTCCTAAGGATTCAATATAAACTTCCATGGTGTCTCCCATTTGATCTTTGAACATCTTGGTAACCAGTCGCTGGTAGGTTGCCCCAGCATTTTTGAGCTCGAAGGGCATGACCTTGTAATAGTACAATCCAATGGTGGTGATGAATGCTGTCTTGTCCTGGTCTGGAGGGTATAATGGGATCTGATGATACCCTAAATATACGCCCAGAAAACTCATTCTCTCGTGAGCTACTGCGGCGTCCACTAGCTGATCGGTTTTTGGAAGAGGGAAGCTGTCTTTAGGGAACGCCTTGTTAAGGTCAATGAAGTCGATGCAGACTCTCCACTTTCCGTTGCTCTTTGGAACTACTACTGGGTTGGATAACCATTTGGGGAATTGAACCTCCCGTATGGATCCTGCATCCAGCTATTTTTTAACCTCTTTCTCCACGGCTCTTGCCTTCTCGGGTGCAGTTCGCTGTGCCTTCAGCGCGATTGGTTTGAAAGTGGGATCGGTGTGCAGCTGATGAAAAACTATACTAGGATCAATTCCAGGCAGCTCCTATGGTTCCCATGCAAAGACGTCTATATTGTTTCTTAGCAAAATCGTCAATTCCTTCTTCTCCTGATCTGTGAGAGAGGCTCCAATCAAGTAGATCCTGCTATCGTCCCAATGTCCAGCTGTGATTTCCTCCAGGTCCTCGATGACACGTTTAGAGGGGAGGATCCTGGTCTCCTCTACTCCGGGCCTTCCGTATTTTAATTACTAATTCGAAGGTATCAGATCTCCTTGTTCTTCAACCTTCTCGCTGGACTTATCGGCCTTCTTCTTTGGTCTTGGGTGGATGACTGCTTTGAATCACCTTCTCGCCATAGATCTCCATTACTCCTCTTTCGGTCACATACTTGAGTTTCTGATGTTAGGTTGAGGAGACTGCCTTCATTGCATGCAGCCACCCTCTGTCGAGGATAGCCTGGTATGGAAAGTCAATGTCGACCACTAGAAACTCGATCATTTTAGAAACATTTCCTGCCCTTACTGGCAGCACGATCTTTCCCAGGGGCATAGTCATCTTTCCAACGAAGCCAACCAAAGGGACAGTAGCTTCCTTCAGGTCGACGATGCTTAATTTCAATTTTTTGAACAAGTTGAGATACATTACCTCGGATGAGCTTCCTTGGTCGATGAGAAACTTGTCGACGTCATAGTTCGCTATCCTGAGAGTAATGATTAAAGCATCATGATGTGGGGTTCTCAGTCCCACCAGATCTTCATCTGTAAATACAATATGCTTACTATAATCGACTTCATCTGCTCGCCGATGCTTTCCTGACTGTGATTTTGCTGGATCGATCTGAAAAGCTTGCATCACTGCTGTAAGCTTTTTTACCTCCATTCGAGCTGAATTTCCCTGAATCTTCTTCATGTCAGATGCCCCATGAATTACTACTAATTCATGGCCGGCATCATCTTCAAGCACGTTATTGGGCCTTGCTTCTCTATGGGCAGCAACTTTCTCTGCCTTCTTTTCCATGAATTCGTTCAGATGCCCGGACTGAGCCAACTCTTCGAGATGGGACTTAAGAGCCTTGCATGCTCGATTTTGTGTCCTCCTTCTTTGTGAAAAGTGCATCTCAGCGCGTTGTTTCTTTTCGAGGGATCTCCTCCCATCTTCCTCGGACACTTGATGAATGGCTCGCCTTTGATTTTTGTAAGAATTTCGTAAATTAGTTCTCTAAAGACTGTGTTGACCGCCCGAAATGCTTTTGACACATCATTGTTGCCTCCATTCTTGGAGCCATTCTTGCCCCCATTCTTTCCTCCTTTCTTCAGATTCTCAGTTTTGTCACTGCCCTTGGTAGTGAGCTAAGCTCGACCGTTTTCCCCTGTGCCGAGGTGGGTTACATCTTCCACCTTGGCATATTTGTCAATGCGGGCCATTAGGTCATCGATGGTTATGGCTTCTTTCTTTGTCAGGGGCTGGTACCGAAGGGAAGAGCTGGGCAAACCAATTTTGAAAGAGGCCACTGCCACTTGCTCCGAGAAGTTCTCGACCTCGTTGAATAACTCCCAGTACCTCTTCGCGTAGTCTCGAATGGTCTCTTGAGGCATCTTTTTCATTGTCAGCAAAGCATCCATCCTTTTGGGATGGGAGCTACTAGTAATGAATCGGGCTGTAAAGAGCTCGACCAGGGACTTGAAACTCCTGATGGACTGGTGGGGGATCCTTTCGAACCATTTATGCACCACGTCATGCAGGCTCGAGGGAAAAATTTGACACATTAGTGCGTCTCGATTATTCCAGAGGGTCATGGCCTGCCGGTACTGTCTGATGTGATCAATGGGATCAGTCTTACCATCATAAATCTTTAACCTTGGAATAACAAACTTCTTGGGGGCTTCCTCTTCTTCTATTTCCCTCGAGAAAAGTGATTTCATATGAGTTTTGAGAGCTCGCCTAGTGAGTTCTCGGGTCGATATGGTACCGTGATGGGTGTTGGTCCATCTCCCTTCGGACCAGACTTCGTATGTTCTCGTTGCTGCGATCTGGGCTCCTGTGATTATGAGCTAGTCGCAGTTGCTCGAGCAGGTCGTCCTCTGACTCGTTTCCCTCAGTTTTCTGGGATCCGCGCTTGGGGATACTTCCTCGGCTGCGAGACTTTCTCGCCTGAGGGCTAGGAGTGCGGTATAGATGTCTCTTGGTACCGTGATAGAGTTCTCTCTCCATTCTTTCTAATCTTCTTTTGAGGCTAGCATTCTCAGCTTCGTGCTTGCGAGAAGACTCCCTATGCTCGTGGAGCCTCGCCTCATATGCATCAATCAACTTGGATATCTGTGTGGACCTTGTTGGTCCTTGGATTTCTTCTAAGGCTGGCCTTTCTAAGCGAGCCCTCCGATCTGAATGCCGAATCTAATTCTGCGAGGAACAGGTGGTTCTTGGATATCTCCTGCCTAGGGAGCATTACTACTGTGACCAGACATTTCAAACTCTTTTCTTGGTGTGGGATCTCTCAGGGAAGATAAACGCTTCCCACAGACGACGCAAATTGTGGTGACAATTATTATTCAACATAAAGATATAAGAGAAGCACAATCACCAAGAAGAATAAGGAATACAAAATGCCAATCACACAACAAGAGATGTACGTGGTTCAGCAAAAATGCCTACGTCCACGGTGGTGCAGTCAGTATTATTTCTATATACTCCGGAGAGCAATTACAAAGAATACAATGCGTGTACTATGCCCCAGACCTAGGGTTTATTATATACATGTCTATTTTTAGGGAGTGGGGGTGTTGGACTCCCCCATATTTTCCATCTTCTCCTAGAACCCCTCTTAACGAGAACATGGTAGAAGACTAAATCATAATCGATTAAGATATGGAGGGTCTGGACTTTGGGACGCTAAAATTGGGCTACTCGTCTGGGCCCATCATTCTAATTTTGGGTACCCACAATATGCTGCATACGGGTCAAAAGGTGGGACTGGTTGTGGTATGTAAATGTTTTCACTGTTGTAACTAGGCCCAACCTACTCAGATGCAACACCATGCACAATGAAGGGTAAAATTTTTTGCTCCATCTCCTCAATTCGATCATCACATTCTTTGATCATACCCTCACGCTCCCGAGTCTCATTTAAAAGTAAATGATAGAGACCACATATATTATCTGCTGTGTTGATGTATGTCTCATGCCATTTTAACTCTGAGAATGACTCAGTTGGAGGAGCATTGGTTGGTAACTCAGGTCGCGGCACACTTCGAGAAAATGACGCCCCCGGGGGATGCCGACATTTTCCATTCAATTTTGACTAAGAGGTTGTATATGACCACCTGATGAAAACTGTGTCTGATACTCGAATGGGTAATTAGTAGGTGTCGATGCTCGTGGGATACGCAGCGTTGATGGTTCTAAAGACACAGCTCCAACTAGATGTACATTGATGTATCTTGTGATCGATGGTAGTAATGTCCCCTATACACTTGCCTTCTAGTAAGCATTATAATCTTATTTGGACACGCGAATATGTGGTCATCTGCGACCTGCCAATTCTAAGCAAAAGTAACTTGGAAGTCTTATTTTGTGAATGAGGTAAATTATGCATGGTGTGTGTGTGTGTGTGGGTTATCTGTTATACATATCAAGGCTGCCATTTGGTGGATGCACCGTTCGCCCAAGTACCAAAGACCCTTAAATAAGGGATCCTAGAAAATAATATGCAATTTGGATAAATAATGAGCATATCACTACACCAAAAATAATAATACGACACGGTTTAAAACCGTGCTAGATCAAATCTGGCACGGTTTTGAACTGTGCCAAAATTAGGTGTTCCAAAATGGCCATTTTTTTGGCATGATTTAAAAGTGTGTCAGATTTAACCAAACAGGAACACTTCTGGCATACTTGTAAACCGTGCCAGAATTTGATGTTTCTGCACACTTTTGGCACACTTTTGAACGATGCCAGATTGAGAACATTTTAATAAACTTTTGGCACAGTTCAAAATCATGCCAAAATGTGATACACTTTTGACACGATTTTGAACTATGCCAAATTTTTGAATAAAAGAAAAAAAACAATTATTTGAAAACAAGAAAATTCACAAATTGCAAATTTCAAACGTTGTCGATAAACTAATGTACATGCAAACTTCAAAATATTACAATTCTTTAGTAGTTCACAAACCAAAAAAAAAATTAGGCAGAGTTTTCTCTATTTTCTGGACATTCTAAAACCTGCAAATATAAAACCAACGTAATATAAAGCCCGCACGACTATAAAATATAACAAGACAATTACAAAAGCCCGCACGACCATAAAAGTTAACAATAAAATTACAAAAGCCAGCACGACCATAATGCAAAAAAATAGAATCATGAATATTAACGACATTAAATAAATAAACCCCTTGTTGTAAACCATTGGATTCTCCGTGTGTTCCACGAGAATAAATGCTAACGATAAAATGTGTTATCCTGTAAAAAAAATAGGATACAAAAAAGAGACGATATTAGTAACCAAGTAATTTATAAAATAAAGTTTACTCAAGGTAAAAAATTACATATAGGAGTTACAATTATTATTATATTCTCAAATTGAAAACCTTACGCAAGTTATGACTACATGATTAGTTCCTACGAGTTACATTGGTCTCGTGCGAGGTGTTAGTGCCTCTTACGGGATCGTTTGGGGGGTTGGTTTGGGTTTTCACCCCTCAACGGCTTGTTTTTAAGGCTAATCTATATATTTGTTAATTATCATCATATTCTCAAACCGAGAGGCCCGTGACTATGCGGTCAGTTCCTACGAGTTACATTAGTCCCGTGCGAGGTGTTAGTGCCTTTTACGGGACTGATTTGGGTTTCCACCCTTCAACGGCTTGTTTCTAAGACTAATCTATATATTTTCAAATTATCATCATATCCTCAAATCGAGAGGCCCATGACTACGCGGTCAGTTCCTATGAGTTATATTGGTCCTGTACGAGGTGTTAATACCTCTTACGGGACCGTTAGGGGGATGGTTTGGGTTTTCACCCTTCAACGACTTGTTTCTAAGCCTAAGCTATATATTTTTAAATTTTTGTCATATTCTCAAACCGAGAGGCCCGTGACTACACGGTCAGTTCTTACGACTTACATTGGTCCCGTGCGAGGTGTTAGTGCCTCTTACGGGGCCGATTTGGGTTTTCATCCTTCATCAGCTTGTTTGTAAGCCTAATCTCTATATTTTCAAATTATCGTCATATTCTCAAATCGAGAGGCCCGTGACTACACAGTCAGTTGCTACGAGTTACATTGATCCCGGACAAGGTGTTAGTGCCTCTTACGGGGTCGTTTAGGGGTTGTATTGGGTTTCCACCCTTCAATGACTTCTTTCAAAGGCTAATATATATTTTTTCAAATTATTATCATATTCTCGAGAGGCATGTGACTACGAGGTTAGTTCCTACGAGTTAAATTGGTCCCGTGGGAGGTGTTAGTGCCTCTTACGGGGCCATTTGGGGGTTGGTTTGGGTTTTCACCCTTCTACGGCTTATTTCTAAATTGAAGCTGTATATTTTCAAATTATCATCATATTCTCAAACCGAGAGGCCCGTGACTACACGGTAAGTTCCTACGAGTTACATTGATCTCGTGCGAGGTGTTAGTGACTCTTACGGGGCCGCTTGGAGGCTGGTTTAAGTTTTCACCCTTCAACGGCTTGTTTCTAAGCCTAATCCATATATTATCAAATTATCATCATATTATTAAACTGAGAGACCCGTGACTACGCGATTAGTTCCTATGAGTTATATTGGTCCCGTGCGAGGTGCTAGTGCCTCTTACGGGGTCGTTTGAGGCTAATTTGGGTTTCCAACATTTAATGGCTTATTTATAAGCCTAATCTATATATTTTCAAAGTATCGTCATATTCTTAAACCGAGAGGCCCATAACTACGCGGTCAGTTCCTATGAGTTATATTGGTCCCGTGCGAGGTGTTAGTGCCTCTTACGGGGTCGCTTGGGGGCTGGTTTGGGTTTTCACCATTCAATGACTTATTTCTAAGTCTAATCCATATATTATCAAATTATTATCATATTCTCAAATTGAGATGCCCGTGACTACGCAATCAGTTCCTACGAGTTACATTGGTCCAATAGGTGGTGTTAATGCCTCTTAAGGGGCCGGTTTGGGTTCTCACCCTTTAATGGCGTGTTTGTAAGCCTAATCTATATATTTTCAAATTATCTTCATATTTTCAAATCGAGAGGCCCGTGACTATACGGCTAGTTCCTACGAGTTTCATTGATCCGGGATGAGGTGTGAGTGCCTTTTACGGGGTCATTTGGGGTCTGGTTTTGGGTTTTCACCCTTCAATGGCTTCTTTTAAAGCCTAATCTATATATATTTGAGTTTTCATCATATTCTCAAATCGAGAGGCCCGTGACTACGCGGTCAGTTTCTATGAGTTAAATTGGTCCCGTGCGAGGTGTTAGTGCCTCTTACGGGGCTATTTGGGGGGTTAGTTTGGTTTTCACCCTTCAATGTCTTATTTATAAGCCTAAGATATATATTTTCAAAGCATCATCATATTCTCAAATCGAGAGGCCCGTGACTACACGGTCATATCCTACGAGTTATATTGGTCTGGTGGGAGTTTTTAGTGCCTCTTACGGGGCCGCTTGGGGGCTGGTTTGGGTTTTCGCCCTTTAATCTCTTGTTTTTATACTAATACATATATTATCAAATTATTTTCATATTCTCAAACTGAGAGGCCTGTGACTACGCGGTTAGTTCCTAGGAGTTACATTGGTCCCGTGCGAGGTGTAAGTGCCTCCTAAGGGGTCGTTTGGTAGCTGGTTTGGGTTTCCACACTGCAACGGCTTGTTTCCAAGCCTAATCTAAATATTTTCAAATTATCACCATATTCTCAAACCTAGATGCCCATAACTATGTGGTCATTTCCTATGAGTTACATTGGTCCCGTGCGAGGTGTTAGTGCCTCTTACGGGGCCACTTAAGGGATTGTTTGAGTTTTCACCCTTCAACGGCCTGTTTCTAAGCCTAATCCATATATTATCAAATTATTATCATATTCTCATACCGAGAGGCCCGTGGCTACGCGGTCAGTTCCGATGAGTCACATTGGTCCCGTGCGAGGTGTTAGTGCCTCTTACGGGGCCGTTTGGGGGCCGGTTTGGGTTTTCACCCTTCAACGACTTGTTTGTAAGCCTAATCTATATATTTTTAAATTATCATCATATTCTCAAACAGAGAGGCCCGTGACTACGCGGTTAGTTCCTACAAGTTACATTGATCCCAGGCGTAGTGTCCATACAGGGCCGTTTGTTTGGGTTTTCACCCTTTAACCGCTTGTTTTAATCCTAATCTAGATATTTTCAAATTATCATCATATTCTCAAATCGGGAGTCCCGTGACTACACACACGGATTCTTGCTTACCAAAAATAAAATATGCCATAGTTATTTAACATGTGTGATTGCTAACGCCTTACCCCTAACTCTTGATTTGGTAATGCTAATTGTCTTGATTAATAAAATGTTCATATAACTTTATCCTATTTGTGATCACATTGATGTTGTTTCCCTTCTATCCATTGTTAACTTGTAGACATTTTAATTAGCTTTGTAAATTTCTTGGCTTAGCTGATCATTTTCTTTTAGAAAAACAACACCAAAAGAAAAGGAGAAAGAAGATTATATTTGACAATTTCAATTGTAAGAAGAGAAAAAGTATATTTGACAATAGAAAAATGGAATCATTACAGTAAATACCTAAACTATCTGAGCTTCATCCCCCAAGATCTTAAAAGGTATCATAGCTTCTTGTTGAATCTACAACAACAAAGCATCCCCACGAGTCCCGAAATAGAAAATAATAGGCAATAATTTCTAAAATAGAAAGAAAAGAAAGAATCCACATAGACAGCTAAAATTTTGCAAGTTAAGATTAAAACAAATCTGCAAGCTTATAAAACATTCTAGCTTATATATCACTATTAGGCATTGAACTTTCGGAATCAAATTATGATTCTTCTTATTAGCCATTAGTGCTACCATATTTTGATGTTGTAAGATGATAACTGGTAGAATGATGCCTACTTATAATGAGAACATACAAATGAGCATATATATATTTTCACCCAGAGTAATTTGTGGAGACCTAGATGATGGTGGTTGGCTTAGAGAGATGCATCTATTATGAACTCAACCCTAACCACTGTTACAAGCATTTATTCCATACAAGGCACATGTTAAAAGATCACATGGTTTGATAAAAAGTTTGGGAAACCAGCATGCAATTTACATAGTATTGCATATTTAATTCCAAAATCAATATATTACATCTGCTATGGTCTGGGATAAAAAAATTCACATTGATACACATGTTTACAATGCCGAATGGAACTCATATTAGCTGGATCATCATTAATGATTCTAATATCTTACACTTCAGTGCTAAGAACATTGCCTGATTATGTTGGTATTTCAAATGAACAGACTTATAGGTTATTAATCTGTGTAGAAGAGGAAAATGAAAAGACGAATTACCAAATGCATGAAGAAACCCAATGTAGGCAGTACTATACTTCAAGGGTATAAAAACAAACCATGGTCTTGAAAAAATTAAATCAATTTAAGGAAAACGACTTGTAAAAATGCGCCAAAGACAATGAAAAAAGCATTCATGTACATTGAAGTGGCAGCTCATACATCATAACTGATA
Organism: Sambucus nigra; assembly: GCA_949130495.1. NCBI lineage: Eukaryota > Viridiplantae > Streptophyta > Magnoliopsida > Dipsacales > Adoxaceae > Sambucus > Sambucus nigra. The sequence continues at coordinate 247,833,548 of OX422214.1, read as the reverse complement.
GGAGTTGTTCATCCCTAAATTCCAGTGTTCAAGCAACCATTTTTTGTTTGTTGGAGAATTTATGTGTGTTGGAGTGGATCAAGTTAACCTAAACACAAGGTCAAGCTGATCTATTCAAACCAAATAAAGTCAGCATGCAAAAATCATCCCAACACACCAATTCGGTTGCGTTGCCAAAAATAACAGAACACGTGTAATTTCGCCACCTAAAATTTCAATCTAAAAATAAATAAATAAAGATTTAGGAGCGGAAGGATGAGATGTGCGAAAAATATTCAGAGTTGTTCGTACCAGGTATACTTTTTTTCGAATTTCAGGATGAAATTCCGTTTTAAGGGGAGAAGTATATAACACCCCGTATTTGCAATGATTTTTAAATACGGGATTAATTGAATTAAATATGAGAAATTAATTGATAATTAATTCGGGTTAAAATAAATATTAACTAGAGAGACATGGGTTAGTATTTATTTATGTGAATTATATTGAATATTACTTAGTGAATAAAGTAATATGTGATTATGAATTTATTAAAATTATAGCGAGTGAAAAATATGACAGTTATGGTAATTAAGTTGGGACGCACAGGTTAGTCGTGTCGGGACTTAATTTAATGAAATAAAAAGTGAATTATTTTTAAGTCATACAAATGGTCATTTTGAGTGCGCCAAAGTGTCCAGAAGGGTCGAGATTGTCAGAAAAGTCTACCTGAGGGTTCAATTTGGGTCCTGGATCAATTTTGGACCAAACCGACATCCTAGGAGGGCAATTTGGTCATTTGTATTTTTGGAGTAATTAAACCTACGAATTTTCTGAGTTATTATATCTGATTAGAAAATGTGGGTTAGGCCTATTTATGTGAGAAACAAGAGGAAGCAACAAAGATGTCATAGGAGGAAGAGGATAGGAGTTCCATGGCTAGAACCACCACCTCTACACCGATTTCACCACCAAGACCACCGAATTTTAGATCGGTGAGATAGGAACACCAATCTAACCATATTCTTCAACAGATCAGACCTACATATAAAGAGGCAAGTGCTTAATCTAATCTTTCAAACTTATAGCATATATAATATCCATGTTAGTGTAGGTTGAATTAAGTATGAAATTCATGTAATTTGAATGAACTTTTGAAGACATACATCATTATCTTGGGTGAAATTGATATAGAATAGGATCCTCCATGTAGGTAGTATGAAACCCATAAAATTATATTGAATCTTGATGAATAAATCTGGGTTTTGATGGCTATAATTTAATTATAGAAATATTTCTTGAATTCAAAGAAGTTTATAAAATTAGGTAAATTTAATCGTAGTTTTAGAAACTGTCTTGAGCTGTTTTGTTCCCGAAAATGGCTATTATGTTCATGGTGCCTCGTAGAAAATGCCATTTTGGCATTTTGTTCTTTAATATGTTTTTTCCAAAACGACTTCGAAATGCCTCCAAACTGCATTTTAAAAATCTGGGCAGATTCGTGGAGTAAATTTTAAGAAATGTTATTTTAGTTGTTATTCCGCTCGAGGTTTCATAAATTGATTGATTGTGATTGTTGTTCGATAATAAGGACATTAGGCCTAAAATTGGAGATTAGGTTTACATAAAGTGAGAGAAACAAATATTGGGATAATTGAGAAAATCGTTCTATCTGAGTTAAAACCTTGCGATGTAGTTAATTCGAGAGAAACGGAAGAACCCCTAATGGTTATTAGGGTAAATTAATAGTGGGAGGATTAGGTTAATTACGTTAAAAGATTCTTGGGTAGTGACTCATCCTTGGGAAAATACGATGGGGAGATTATTCGTAAGTTAATAAATATATTAGTAGTGGTAGTGAAAGAAAATACTACGTACGAATTATAATATTCGGGTTATGTGTATACCTAATGATCTTGATGGGTTGTGTGAATAACTATATTAGTATTTATTATGTGTATAACATACCTACGCTGTTTTCTATCATGGTAGGTTTTTGAAAGGGAAAATTCTTACCCTGATGAGACCATTGGGGGGATTTTAGATTTGGTACCTCAGAATATGGAACCTATGTATGAGCTATCTATGATAATGATAGTGATGAGGGTCATATAGGTGCGTAGGTATGTGCATAGCCAATAGGATTGGAACTATGTTCACCTCCAATATGTGTGATTTGTATTTATGGTTCGTGAGAGATACCGAACCGATTGTCCTTATTTAGTACGAGATATACCAAGACTTGATAGTAGAGTACGCATGCACCGCAGCTGAGTCTAGGGGTGCCATATTAGTATATATATAATGTAGTGATTAATATATATATATATATATATATATATGCCTGTGCTATTATCTACTGCGTGAAATTAGTAGATGAGAAAGATTCTAAAATCTAAATTAACTTAAATACGTGAACACTAGATTGTACTCGTGAAAACTCTTACTCGAGATATTAAAGGCAGAAACATTTATTAATATTATATGGAAAATACGAATTATTATTACGAGTGATAGTTAGAAGGTTTATGCCTATAATATAGTTAGGTGCGATAACCGTATCTAGAATGGTTTAGAGGTACGTTAGGCATGCACAATAGTGGAGAGGTGAGAATCTCATGTGAGAGCTCGAAAAGCTAACATGTATAAAGTGTTTGCTTTACAGCATTTCAAATACTTGCTAAACTGTTTTAAATTTTTTTCAATCAGGCTCTGTCTTGTTTCTTGCAAATCTATTTTCTCATGTGCAAACTATTTTAGGTGCCCAACCAAAGGGATGCCAGACGTAGACTTTCAAATGATTTAACGTGCTGCTGCTATTATTGAAGTTGCAGGTTCTCGTGATTAGATGCCTCCACTGTTATTCCTTTAGTTCTTGATCTAGTTATTTGAGTTTGGGTATGTTGCCCATTCTTAGTTATCATTTATTTTAGAGAGATATTGTATTCCTTTATTTCAGTTTGATGGGATTCAGTTTTATTATGGATTATTGTATTTGAGATTTTAACTGGGACGTTTATTCCAGTCTTATTGATTTAGTTAATTGGTTTCTCATTTATTATTGTTTTATTTATTTATTAGTGAATATGATTATTGTTTTAAATTGTTGGATAATAATAAAATGGTTAAATATTTTGACAATAGCTTAATTAATTATTAGGTGATTAATAAAATAAAAACTTTTCGACGGTGATGCTAAGAATGACCCAAGTGGATATCCCGATTTAATTTATTAAAGGACTGATCACCCGGTATTTAATTGAGCGGGGTATCACAATTTAGTGCTTTCAGGGTGGTATTTGATTAATCTCTCTTGTGTTGATTTATTTATTTTTCTCTCGATGGATTCCTATAGTTTTGACGACTCAAATACCTTGAATTTAAAGTTTTCCAAAAGAATTGAAAATCTTGAAAAAGAAAATTCTCATTTTCAATCCGCCATGGATATTTTACAAACTGTTCAAAGTCAGAGAGATTTCTTTCGTGAGAAACTTGTGGACATGGATCGTGATTCTAAAATTTTAGAATTATCCAAGAAAAAGAGTAATGACAGAGTTCGATTTTTAGAGAAAGAATTAGAGGGCATTAAAAATTCTAGGGTTTATGTTTGTGCTATTGAGGATAGTGTTTTGATTAATGATTTTAAGACACGGGAGAAGACCCTTAGGGATAAGTTTACTTTTATTAAGGGGGAGGAATATAACCTTATAAGACTGATAGAAAATATATTGAGTCCCTAGAATTGGAAGAGTCAAATTGTTTGCTTGAGTCTTAAATTTGAGAAGGCCCCTACGTAGTAATCTATAAGCAAATGCAATATTTTTAAAATTTTCCAAATTTTATCTTTAGCACCCATAAATTAATATTGTGAACACAATTTGACATACCAATTTTATCTTATTAACCCTATATCATGCATCTACGATGATTAAGATGATAAAACAAATAAATCAAACACATCACAAGACACGTAGATGTACGAGGAAACCACTAAGGTAAAAAACCTCGGACGACCAGGCCAAGCAATCCTATGACGTTTATTCTTACTCAATGACTTGATCAACCAATATCCTTGATGCCTCTTATTCTCTTTTACCGCTCCTCCACAGTTCCCTATAGGAGTCCACCCACTCAAATGTCCACAGTACACAAGTTCACGTGCACCTCAGTATCCACCATTGTAGCCTAACAACTATCTACGAATTCGAACACGGAGTCCACCGCTTCTTCTTCGCAATTAGCACGTATGGAGTCCATCGTACAAAGATAATTGTTCAAGATTATAGAACAATGTCTGGTGACAAACTCAAGATCACGATAGCTATGGAATTATTAGAATTGGATTTTGAAAACAAAGGATGATGGAAAACTATTGGGAACTTTTGTAAACAGGTGCAAAAATGTTTTTCGAAAAACGTTCTTGTGTTTTCGGAGTGAAACAAGTCCTTAAATTTGAAAACACAAATTTTGAGGTAGTATATCGTTCGAACGACAAGCAAGTCTTGTTCGAATGAGAAACAACTCTCGTTTGTATGAATCTTTGACCCGTTTGAATGACGGGGAAAAAATATAATTTTAAATTCATCCTCGAGTTTTTCTAAACAAAATTAACTCAGAAAATATTTTAAAATTACTTTCCAAAAATATTTTTTCAAATTTCTAAACATTTTAATTTAAGATGCATTCTTAATTAAAATCTTAAATCTCACATTCCATTTAGCATTCATATCTGTGTGATTTAAAATATACCAAGTGTGAAGGAAAACCGAAGGCACTGAATGCGGCACGGATATCATCTTCAAATATTTGCCGCAATATCTTCAACATTAGACATCATAGGCTTTGTGGGATCATAACTCAATGAATAACCTACGACTCAAACAGGTTTTTCCAGAATTATGCCAATTACAAACAAATTGACTCGATTGGAAATTTCCCTTTCAAATCTCCCCCTTTGGCTATTCTGAAAAAAATAAAAAATTAGTGAAATGCTAAGTTGGTCCGTTAAGTGAAAAACCTATGCCCATCATATTAGCCCAAAATTGAAAAATATAGGACATAGACAAATATAGATAAAATCATCCGACAAAGCCAACATGTATGAACGTGATGTAACCAATATGTCTGAATATCTGAAAATCACTACACACACAAAACAAACAAATTTACCACAAGTGAAGTATGGAGGTACATAAAAATATACAAATGAACAATGTCAGTAAAACTTTCCCTACATCACATGTCTCTCTACCTTTTTTCCCAGAATAGACAAATAGTGAGGCAAATAAACCATAAACAACCATATCTAGCAAGATTATAATGAAGAAATAAATATCATGAGTAAATAAACATCTCAATATCAGCAAATAGTGTAATCATATGACAATGGATAATAAGATAAAAGTGAACAAATTTAGGAAGCATATAATGAATAAAGATCTAAAAAAAGATACACCCATCAAAATCACATGCCTTAACCAAATAATATAACTACATAAAGTGAAAATATAAACTCCTAAGGATACGTTTTCTTTCATTGAGAGGGAGATATATAACCTTCTAGGAATGATAGAAAATATCAAGAAGGATCCCTAAAATTGGAAGAGTCAAATTCTATGCTTGAGTCTAAAATTTTGAAGTTAAAAGATTTTTTTAAAAAACTCCAGTAGTGTTGGTAGTAATGGTACTGGCTTACATGTTTCTAATGCTTCGAGTGTATAGCCAAGACCATTGTTTGTTTTAGTGGGTCAATCACATTCAAGGACATTCGAAAAGGTCAACCCATATGTAATATTCCTCACATTTACACATGTTCACATTGTGGTGGGAAAGGTCACCTTAGGCGTTTTTGTTATAACCTTGGAAGTGGTCCTAGGAAGTTGAAGTCTAGTGTTACCTTGTTCCCAAAACCCGATGCGTAATTTACACACCTATTTGGCTTAAGAAATCTCTTTTGTAGGAGCTAGATGTTAGACTTGTTGATTCTCACATGCTTGCACACGATGCTTTACATGCTATATCTTATGGATGATTACTTGCATGATTTTATTTGTCATACTCAAGTTATGCTTCATGATGTATGTTTACTAGTGTTATGACACGTGTATCTTTTATATTTATATTTTTATTTTATTGAGTCATATGTGAAAAATATAAAAGATTTTATTTTGATAAAAAAATTGAAAAAAATGCAAATATTTTTAGTTTTTGTGTGTTTTATTTTTTTACATTTGATGTGGAATATTGGTGTGTTTGAATCCAATTCACTCAGTGGATTTCATGTGTCTAGGATATTGGATTATGACTTTAGATACTTATATTGATCTTAACCATGTTTATGGAGTTCTTTAGAACTTGATTTACTTTACGGATTTGACTTTCTATATGCCTCTTCACACACATGCATGAGCTTGTTGGATTCTGACATCTCTAAGTACATTTGAGCTTGGTGATATGTTCTCCCATTAATCTTGACATCTACATTTTTATGTGACTATGGGGGATTTGTGCATGTAAAAACCGTTGCTCATGAGATTTTGTTTATTATTATAAAAATATTAGTGTACATGGGAAAGAGCTGCAAAAGACAGGTTGACTTTGTGTGAAAACCACAATTTAAAAGAGCCTAAGAAAAATAAAGGCAATGAAAATAGAAAAAATGCCAAAAAGGAGCCAATATAGTTTAGTTTGTTTGATTATTAAAAAGAAATAACTTCAAAAGAATAAAGAAAAGAATAAGAAAAATGATTATGCTTACCTTTGGAGGGAGTTTAGTTAGAGATCAATGGGTTGCACAATGAATCCCAGTACTCTTATTTTGTCATGATGCTATTGATTTGTAGAATCATTAATAATCGAGGTTTGTGTGCATTGTGCTTATTTTGTTCATTAAGTTCGACTTTTTTTGTCATTTGAGGCTAAAGCTTAATTTGATAAACTTTTACGATCAATTAGAACTTCTTGAACATATTTGAGTGTTTGGGTTATAATTCATTTGTATCTAGTTCATGCCCATTCATTCCATCCCACACATTCAGACACATCGATACTATGCTAGTGTGTAAGGCTTATGTGTTTTATGTCATGTGTTGTGGTTGTCTGTACCTATATATGCATGCCAAATTTTTTTTGACATATTTTGCATATATTATAGATGGTATTATGTTGTATTTGTTAAATTTATTTTTTCTTGAAAAAATTGAAAATTTTCAAAAATAGTTGGTTGTGTTTGCCTTTGAGAATATCATTACACATGCTTTGATTTATATCTTTTGTGATTATATCTTCTTCATATTCGTGATGCTATTCTTTAAAGTCTATGTTTGTACCGCTTTGTCTATTTAGGATAAAAATAAAGGGGGAGAGAAAATTAAATGAGTTTTGATGATTTTGACTTATAGGGGAGAATTTATTTATGAGTTATACTTTATTTCAAACTCGATGCGTCACGAGGTATATTTTTTTGTCTCGCGTGTGTAGGTACTTAAAAGTGGAATTCAAGACACGTGAATGAAGACAAAGTTTATGGAAGGGAGGAAGAAGAAGTTTAAAGACAAATAAACTTATGCCATTCTGTTATAGGGTTAGGAAGGATGTTGGAATTTTTGGCATAGGAGATTTTTTAATTTAATTTGGTGTTCGATTATGTTTAATTTTTTTTGTACTAGAATAGCCAAAGGGGTATAATTGTAATAATAATCTTTCTAATATTGTTCATAAAACAGGCTTTGTATAGTTTAGACTAGTTTGGCGTATTCGGTTACAAATCGTCACACACAATTACGACGAACCGGACTCAAGCATCCCCATGTTTGAAGACTTCCCGACATCCCATACAGGTATAAAGAAATTTAGAGTTTATATTAATTCACAGATCTTATTTTTGTGATGTTTATTTTTATAAAAAATTAATAGGGCCTTTTATTTGAAAAAGAAATATATTTTTATTTTAAACCTCGTTCAAGAGATATGGATATTTCATTCAAACGAGATTGGGTTTTCATTATAAGGGTCGTTCGTAATTTTATCTAACAAGCATCAAACGAGGGCAAACCGTTTTAACTCGTCAGAAGGTCGTTTGAAGCTGTTTCCAATGAGATTTTATTTCATTCAAGTGAGATGCATTTGTCATCCAAATGAGCACTTGAATGTCATTCAAATGCGTTCGACTCCTCAAGCTTTGTGAACACCCTATAGACACTTGTTTCGTGTTTATTTTCTTTATGACTTTTTCTAGATCGACTTTTGCATATCTTTTGAAAAATTTCTTCTTCGTTTAGTGTTTAAAAACACTCTTTAATTCACAATGTACATCCTGAAAATCATTCATGTGAATTCATTTAGAACCAAGAAAGTTTTGTATCCTTGCATACACCTTTGTGGAGAAGTCATCTCCATGTCTGGCGTGTGAAACCTGAGGGATTCACTGCTGAAGACAAAGGTTGAGGCTGAAGGCGGACTACCATTCTTTGTGGTTCTTGTGAGAATCATTGCTGAAGAAGACGAAGGTCAGATGTGAGAGATTCTTCAGGATGTATTTCACTCATAAGGTTATAAGTTGTGATTTGTAAACTATATTAGTCGAATAAAAGGTTTTGCCCCGAAGGGATTTTTACTGAAAATTTTCCTTTATTGAATGCTTGATTTGATTTTTCTATATTATCACATAGATGTATGTTTAGGAAAAAAACAAAATTAATTATGTTAAAAAATTTAAAAAATTGGCCATTCATGTCGAGAACATTTGCTTTCGCATTCTCATAGTGGTATAAGTTTCTTCCATTCTCTCTAAATGGTATCAGAGCATTCTTACCGCCTTTTCACTTTCTTATATTTCATGTGACCTCACTCCATTTTCTAAACTTATTGTCAATTTATTTTTCCTCTTAAAGAAAAAAGGTAGTCGACCTCTTAATTTTTACACAAATCTATACTGATCCAATTGTAGATCTCATAACCTCCAAAACGTAGCCCTTTAAACCTTTTCTCGGTCAATATGAGAAATATATAACCCTACAGTCTTAGTTGTATTTATGCGAGGCAATACCAAAAAGGTTAAGACTATTTTATCTTAGTGTCGCCTTTCTCTATCCAATAAAAGCTATATCCCCTCTAACAAGGAAATAAAACCCACTAAACCCTATATCATCTCAAGTCTCAATATAAGAAACATGACCCACATCTATATCATTTCAACACATTTAAAAAAAATGGCCCATTAAATTCTTAAGCCTACATCTCATAAAACCCATCATAAAATAATAACCAATAACAGAAGCAATTTTAATTCACAAACACATCCCCAAATATATTTTGTGAATCCATTTTGAACCTTAGTTGAGTTATATTCATTATGGAGAGATCATCTCAATGGCTAACTTGTGAACTCGGAAGGATCACGACCGAAGGCTAAAGGTTGAAGGTTGATCGATGGATACCGAGGGTGAACTGCCACCTGTGGACTACTCAGGATAGAGTGGTATTATTTAGAGATTCTACAAAGACCAGGTGTTACGCTTATGGATTATATGAAGTAGTATTGTAAATCAACTGTTTTGTAAAATTTCTAAAGTGCTGAAAAAGATTTTACCCTGAAAAGGAATTTTTCCTCAGTTGTCATGTGATTGCATATTTATTTATATGTCTTATAACTTAAAGATATGCCTTAGGATAATAAGATAAAATTGGATTTGTGTTTGGAAATTTAATTAAATAAGTCAGTCCATTAAGACCACGCATACACTGTAACATATTGAGTTAACCATATTTATATTTTAGATCCCGAGTTTCATAACTTCTCTGTTTTAACTCCAAATTCAGCTAAATTTCAAAGGAAACTTTATATTCCCTATAAAAACTGTTAGAAAATATTTTTAGGCCAATTAAGTATCTAAAATTATGGATTTATCCCCCGGGTTACAAAAATTACATTTTTAACTCTGATTTTATTCAAGCTTGAATTTTCCTTTTTATTTATGAAAATGATTCTAAAGGTTCATTATTTATGGTAATGTGACACCCCGCTTAAAATAATAAGGGTGGCTAGCCCTATACTCCATTAAATCAGGAATCTCAGATGTCTCAGTCTCAACATCAACATACTATAATATAAATAGAAAAGGCTAACTACCCGAAATCATACAAACGATATGCCAAAATTAAATAAAACATGCCACGAACAACAACCCAACCATAAAAATATCTAGAAAAGGAAAAATGCACACAAGTACCATGATAAATGAAGTGATAGAATAAAATAAATGAGTATATACAAGGAAATATAGCCGAATAAGTTGTCGGTTCACAGACAGGACAAGAAACATAAAGACGAAATATAAACAACTAAAAATAACTCTTGGGTGTAAACCCAATGTACAACATGATTCCTACCTAGATTTTTTTCAAAGAAGTAGGAAGACACTACAATCTAAATCCCGTTACAGTCCGCAACTGCTACGGCTCCCAAGACTCTGGATAGAAAAGCATCCGGTATCCATGCGGTAGGACACCTGTAGTAATATGTACATACATATATGTAGCAAAAGAGAAATATAAACGGGTTAGAGCCCGAGGTGTTAAAAAGTTTAGCAGTGTGTTAACCGTGCATAATAAACATAAATGCACTATTTCATAATTAAAGTGGAGTCGCACTTTCGTGAAACCCCAACTCACCTCTCATATAAGAGCGCGCACCTATTCATGTCCTGGAATCTTAATTAAGTTACCCCACCCATAAGGACTACCTACCTTACAATAGGCATGACCTATACCCGCAAGACCTGCCATTCTATCATAACCCGAGAATCCTTCCCCTCTTAATAACACTTAATTATATTTACACATATATGCCTTACTAGGCTAGAGTGGTTCCAAATTATTAACTTACACCAATTATAAGTCTTAATATGTTGCACATTAACATTAGGCTTAAATAATATAATTTAATCTCTAAATAACATGCATACAATTGAATAAGGAAAAAATTTCTCTCCACTCTCAACATTGCACTACGTTTCGTGCGTGGGGCATCTCTCAAAGCGAAATTCGAACAAGGAACCCCCTCGATACACTACTCCTTGACAATGTCGATCGAAGGGATCCATTATGTCATCCACACCAATCATACTACTGCTACATACAAGTACAAAGGACAAAACTTCTCTCTACTCTCAACATCGCACTACGTTTCGTGCGTGGGGAGTCTCGCAAAGCGAAATCCAAATAAGGAACGCCCCCGATACACTACTCCCATACAATGTTGATCGTAGGGATCTATTACGTCATCCACACAAATCCATTGTAATATCGATTACTATCTAAGACCAACCTAAAAGTCTTCATTAAATCCTTGGGCCGATATCACCGAAATTGTCTCTAAGTGCGATACATCAACCCCCAACAATTTCGTACACCATAATCACCCGAGATGTACACCATAGAAATTTCATATCCTTTTTCACCTATAGGATATATATATATATAATTACTCTAAACATATATATGTGCAATCATTCATTCCCATAGCCACGTGTACATAACACACATAATGTACAACTGTCATATACATAATATAACCGGCTATATAATGCCAAAATACTGCACCATGCTATCATCATCCAGGGCATCACTCACATACCATCCCGGGGTCCCCATCTATCAGACTATTTTCTCACCGCCATGGCGATAAAATCAATCATAATGCGTGGGAAGCTGTCATAGTTCCTAACCGGTCAAGTGAGAACGTCCCATACCCAAGACTTCTCACCCCGAAAATATAAAATCATACAAATAAATAAAATGGACGACCATGACTTGGGGAATATCCACAAACTGCTCCTCGAGCTAGGATGCTCACCCTCATCGTGCAATTCCCATGATAGCATGTGCCTCGTACGCTTTACATCACAAGTATATATATCATTCACATACACAACATATATACATCCATATGATCACATCATATAATTAAACCATCACATACGGTTTAGATATTCCTGCCATGAGTACCTATATATATATATATATATATATATATATGTACATATACCATCTCTCATGCGTATGTATGAAAGTTATGAACTTGGCTATACGTGTATATAATCCTCTTTATACTAGCCGTCGTCCCGAACGTATTTGATTTATTTCCTTATATAAATACGATCCCTCGCTTGAAGTATATTCATCCATTGCCCTTATGATATGAATAGTTTTCCAATATATTCAACATTAAGGTTATCACCCCAAAGTTTAATGTACATAACAATCACTACTCATCCCATCAATATCCGAATGCCCATCTACATATCCAACAACAATCCCGACTATCGGTATATACATGACTAATAGTCTACAAGCCTCAAGCTTAAGCTTAAATTCATTTTATGATCCCATCATCTTTTGGGATTCCCAACGTTGATCACGCATAGATATGTAGTAACTACCCCTACGACCATGTCACCCAATCTTGTTCTAGTCATTAGAGTATCCCCATCATTCACAAATTGGCCTACTATTAAATTTCTCCTATGATCCCTTAATCTTATTGCATTATAATCTATTCCCTAAGTTAAACATTACTAAGGATACGTGACCACTCTCTCTCTCGTCGGTCCCCAATAAATTTTAGATAGAATCCAATCACTATAAGGATTCGACACAATTATCGGCCTACTATTTTCGCGTCCCACCCTGCCACTCTCTTTTAAAGAGTCCTACACCGTACGTCAAATATAAACTCACTTATGAACTCAAAATAGAACTCTCGTTCTTAAATAGTTTCCCACTCTACACCAATACAACAATCTCCAACACACAAATATAGGTTCGTCTCCAAAAATAGTTTGATGTGTCCTCGCCATCGTATCGTATAAGAAACCCTTTAAAATCTTCAAATCATATCTCCTAGATCATATCATAATGTTTCAAACCGATAAACCCAATTGAAATGGAAAAAAACTCGCTCTAGAAAAACCTTACTAAAACAGCCCTGTTTCAGAATCGATTCGGCCTGGCCCGAATTAATTCGATTTCAAGGGCGAATCAATTCGCTCCAACTGCGAATCGATTCCGTCCAAAGGACCTAGGACTCTGTCTCAAGCCGAATCAATTCGCCTTGGGTCCGAATCGATTCGGTCATGTAGACTTGACACTTTTGCCTAAGCCGAATCGATTCGCTTAGGGGGCGAATCGATTCGGGTCTGCAGAACTTGAAAGTTTCTTCTTCTTCTTCTTCTTCTTTTTCACTAAACCCACGAATTCTAAACCCTTAAATTTTCACTTTTAACCCCTAAACCTTCTTCATATCATGATTCTAATCCAATAAAGCAACCCAAATATGATCCCAACCATCTCTACACCAACCAACCCATATATAAACATCAATTTCAAGATTTAAACCACAAAATCTAGGTTTTGATATTAATACCAAAAATCCATTTCTTCTATCCACAAATTATGAAATTAAATACCAAAATGAATTATTTAGAAAGATTAAACACTTGCCTCGAAATTGTAGAGGTTGAATCATCCTCGAGATCGCGTTTGGGCTGAAAATCTCCAAGATTTTCTCCTCTCTCTCTTCCTTTCTTCTTCTTTTCTCTCTTTTTTCTCTTTCTCTCTTCTTACAAATGAGAATGGCTGAAATCGTAAGCCCTTAAATCCCTTAAAATAATAAACCCAGTTTTAAATGGTAATACACACTTTAAATGACTCGTTTACTCCAATTCGAGTCAATCATACTTAAAAATAATTCGAAACCGAAATAAAACCCAATGACAGTCATTTCGACTATCTCGACCCATTAGGAATCAACGACACACTCAAAGACGTCATCTGGAATACTTTAAAACGTCCTCATTTTCAGGACTTAGATTTCCAAAATTTTAAAATTCTTCGATTTAAATAAATCTGAATTCTCCAAAAATTAAATTTCTCGATCCCAAAAGCGTGGGGTGTTACAGATCTTCCCCCCTTACAAAAATTTCATCCTCGAAATTTAGGTTATGCCTAGGACTTTGAATCTCATCTAGTCCTTACATCTACCTGTAACCTATCTATACCGATCCTTTCCAGTTCCCACATCGAAACCTATAACTTTAAAGCAATATTAGTTACCCAGGGCGCCCATACACCCCGTACTCGAGCTCAACTCATAAAATAATAACCTAGCTCCACTAGCCTCAAATCCTAATATAACTCTCCATTAAATATAATCTATAGAAACACATTAAGCATATAAAAGTTTGAAATTCCCATTGGTTGAACTCTTCTCAATTCCTGAAACTAGCTACCTTCATGCGGGGGAGGTCTCGCAAGCAAAATCCAAACAAGGAACCCTCCCAATACACTACTACATAGCTATGTCGGGGATTGAGATCAGTTGAATCAGGGTTAAGTTTTTATTAAATATTTTTGAGTTTTAGATATTGCCCGAAGGCCTATGTAACAATATAATATAAAATAATTCCATGTCTTTCGACACGCTATACAAATACCTTATGCTCTAGACACAAGGCTTCAACAAACACAATATTCTCACCAATACCTAGTTCTCGCTCAACACTAATTCTACTAAACTCTAAACCTTCTCAGTTTTACAAATCCTTTAAATCACATTAAAGCATTACTGCAAGGTAAGCCTTTCTCGCACTGGAACACCACAATTACCCTTCCTAAACTATCCATAATATAATAGCCCTATCATTACTACTCAATAATCTTAATGATCTTCACTTCCAGAAATCAATAACACAACTCTTTAATAGCTCACCACAAGACGATCTATTTTCCCAAAAGATGCCATACAAAGTCCACACTTGATCATTCCTTCCCAAAGCCTGATCCTCCTCAAAGAAATATCCTCCCCAAAAATCTTGAAGGACAAGGCGTTATTGCGACCCCCAATAATTCCTTCAGTCCTACTTAATGGACCCAAGTCTCCAAAATTTCTCACTCCATCTTCTAAGAAGGCAGTACTCCCGACTTTGGGACATCGTCACACACCTCACATCAGGAAAATCACCAGCACCGAGTTTCTTAACAAATGCTAACGACTTCATCAATCTAAACCTCCCAAGGGCTTCCTATTCGCCTCTCATTAGCACTTACCTCATCGGTCACGAAATTCTCCATTTTACTCGACTACCATCAATCACCTGGAATCACATCTAAAATTCTCCGCCTGAGTCACGGGAAGAAATACCTCAAATCAAAGCGTACCCAAAATCAGTTACGGGTATTACATCTCTCACCTTGCCTCTTCCAACCCGACTTATTTGTGGCGATGTCTGAGACAAAAGCAACTGTGTATGAACGTCGTTCGAATGAGTACACCTCTCAGAAGAAGATAAACGTAGGGAACACAACAATCCTAACAGTAGGGTTCTACATCAAGGATGTTAACGGAAGAACGCAGAAAACCCGCACAGATCCTAAAGACACTAGAACCTGATTCTCTAATACCATATGTGACACCCCGCTTAAAATAATAATGGGTGGCTAGCCCTATACTACATTAAATCAAGAATCTCAGATGGCTCAGTCTCAACATCAACAGACTATAATATAAATGGATAAGGCTAACTACCCGAAATCATACAAACGAGATGCCAACATTAAATAAAACATGCCACGAACAGCAACCCATTCATAAAAATATCTAGAAAAGGAAAAATGCACAGAAGTACCATGATAAATGAAGTGCTAGAATAAAATGAAATGAGTATATACAAGGAAATATACCCAAAGAAGCTGTCGAGTCACAGACATGACAACAAATATAAAGACGAAATATAAACAGCCAAAAATAACTCTTGGGTGTAAAACCGATGTACAACATGATTCTTACCTAGATTTTTTTCAAAGAAGTAGTAAGCGACTACAATCTAAATCCTGCCACAGTCCGCAACTGCTACGGCTCCCAAGACTCTAGATAGAAAAGAATCCGGTATCCATGCGGTAGGACACCTGTAGTAATATATACATACATATACGTAGCAAAAGAGAAATATAAACGGGTCAGAGCCTGAGGTGTAAAACTGTTTAGCAAGTGTGTTAATCGTGCATAATAAATATAAATGTACTATTTCATAATTAATGTGGAGTCGCACTCTCATGAAACCCCAACTCACCTCTCATCTAACAGCGCACACGTATTCGCGTCCTGGAATCTTAATTAAGTTACCCCACCCATAAGGACAACCTACCTTATAATAGGAATGACCTATACCCGCAAGATCTTCCATTTGATCATAACCCAAGAATCCTTCCCCTTTTAATCGCACTTAATTGTATTTGCACATATATGCCTTACTAGGCTAGAGTGGTTCCAAATTATTCACTTACACCAATTATAAGTATTAATACATTGCACATTAACATTAGGCTTCAATAATATAATTTAAAGAGTAAATAACATGCATACAATTTAATAAGGACAAAATTTCTCTCCACTCTCAACATTGCACTACGTTTTGTGCGTGGGGCGTCTCGCAAATCGAAATCCAAACAAGGAACCCCCCCGATACACTACTCCTTGACAATGTCGATCGTAGGGATCCATTATGTCATCCACACCAATTATACTACTGCTACATACAAGTACAAAGGATAAAATTTCTCTCTACTCTCAACATTGCACTACGTTTCGTGCGTGGGGCGTCTTGCAAAGCAAAATCCAAATAAGGAACGCCCCCGATACACTACTCCCATACAATGTTGATCGTAGGGATCCATAATGTCATCCACACAAATCCACTATAATCTCGATTACTATCTAAGAACAGCCTAAAAGTCTCCATTAAATCCTTGGGTCGATATCACCGAAATTGTCTCTAAGTGCGATACATCAACCCCCAACAATTTAGTACACCATAATCACCCAAGATGTACTCCATAGAAATTTCATATCCTTTTTCACCTATAGGATTTATAAATATATATAATTACTCTAAACATATATATATATATATATATATATATATATATATATATATATATATATATAGAGTCATTCATTCTCATAGTCACGTGTACATAACACACATAATGTACAACTATCATATACATAATATAACCGGCTATATAATGCCAAAATACTGCACCATGCTACCATCTTCCAGGCCATCTCTCACATACCATCCCGGGGTCCCCATCTATCGGACTATTTTCTCACCGCCATGGCGATAAAATCAATC
The DNA here is from genome assembly GCA_949130495.1 of Sambucus nigra. Taxonomy (NCBI): domain Eukaryota; kingdom Viridiplantae; phylum Streptophyta; class Magnoliopsida; order Dipsacales; family Adoxaceae; genus Sambucus; species Sambucus nigra. The sequence goes on along the minus strand of OX422214.1, from coordinate 247,816,377 downwards.
ATAACGCCTGGGAAGCGGTCATAGTTCCTAACCGGTCAAGTGAGAATGTCCTATACCCAAGACTTCTCACCCCCAAAATATAAAATCATTCAATAAATAAAATGGACAACTATGACCTGGGGAATATCCACACCCTGCTCCTCGAGCTAGGATGCTCACCCTCATTGCTCAACTTCCCATGATAGCATGTGCCTGGTATGCTTTACATCACAAGTATATATATTATTCACATACACAATATATATACATCCATATGATCATATCATATAATTAAACAAACACATATGTTTAGATATTCATGCCATGAGTACATACATATATACATATCCATACCTATATATATATATGTACATATACCATCTCTCATGCGTATGTATGAAAGTTATAAACTCGGCTATATGTGTATATAATCCTCTTTATACTAGCCGTCGTCCCGAATGTATTTTATTTATTACCTTATATAAATAAGATCCCTCACTTGAAGTATATTCATCCATTTCCCCTATGATATGAATAGTTTTCCAATATATTCAACATTAAGGTTAACACCCCAAAGTTTAATGTACATAACAATCACTACTCATCCCATCAATATCCGAATGCCCATCTACATATCCAACAACAATCTCGACTATCGGTATACACATGACTAATAGTCTACAAGCCTTAAGCTCAAACTTAAATTCATTTTATGATCCCATCATCTTTTGGGATGCCCAACGTTGATCACGCATAGATATGTAGTAACTACCCATACGACCATGTCACCCAATCTTGTTCTAGTCATTAGAGTATCCCCATCATTCACAAATTGTCCTACTATTCAATTTCTCATATGAGACCTTAATCTTATTGCGTTTACAATCTATTCCCTAAGTTAAACATTACTAAGGATACATGACCACTCTCTCTCTCGTCGGTCCCCAATCAATTTTAGACAGAATGCCATCACTCGAAGGATTCGACACAATTATCGGCCTACTATTTTCGCGTCCCACCTTGCCACTCTCTTTTAAAGAGTCCTATACCATACGTCAAATATAAACTCGCTTATGAACTCAAAATAGAACTCCCGTTCTAAAAGAGTTTCCCACTCTACACCAATACAACAATTTGCAATACACAAATATAGGTTCGTCTCCCAAAATAGTTTGATGTGTCCTCACCATCATATCATATAAGAAACCCTTTAGAAATCTTCAAATCATATCTCCTACATCATATTATAATGTTCCAAATCGACAAACCCAATTGAAATGGAACAAAACTCGCTCCAGAAAAACCTTACTAAAACAACCCTGTTTCCGAATCGATTCGGCCTGGCATGAATCGATTCGGTCTCAATGGCGAATCGATTCGCTCCAACAGCGAATCGATTCCATCCAAAGGACCTAGGACTCTATCTCAAGCCGAATCGATTCGCCTTGGGTCTGAATCGATTCGGTCACGCAGACCTGAAACTTTTGCCTAAGCCGAATCGATTCGCTTAGGGGGCGAATCGATTCGGGTCTGCAGAACTTGAAAGTTTCTTCTTCTTCTTCTTCTTCACTAAACCCACGAATTCTAAACCCTTAAATTTTCACTTTTAACCCCTAAACCTTCTTCATATCATGATTCTAAGCCAATAAAGCAACCCAAATATGATCCCAACCATCTCTACACCAACCAACCCATATATAAACATCAATTTCAAGATTTAAACCACAAAATCTAGGTTTTGATATTAATACCCAAAATCCATTTCTTCTATCCACAAATTATGAAATTAAATACCAAAATGAATTATTTATAAAGATTAAACACTTGCCTCGAAATTGTAGAGGTTGAATCATCCTCGAGATCGCGTTTGGGCCGAAAATCTCCAAGATTTTTTCCTCTCTCTCTTCCTTTCTTCTTCTTTTCTCTCTTCTTTCTATTTCTCTCTTCTCACAAATGAGAATGGATGAAATCGTAAGCCCTTAAATCCCTTAAAATAATAAACCCAGTTTTAAATGGTAATACACACTTTAAATGACACGTTTACTCCAATTCGAGTCAATCATACTTAAAAATAATTCGAAACCGAAATAAAACCCAATGACAGTCATTTCGACTATCTCGACCCATTAGGAATCAAGGACACACTCAAAGACGTCATCCGGAATACTTTAAAACGTCCTCATTTTCAGGACTTAGATTTCCAAAATTTTAAAATTCTTCGATTTAAATAAATCTTAATTCTCCCAAAATTAAATTTCTCGATCCCAAAAGCGTGGGGTGTTACAGATCTTCCCCCCTTACAAAAATTTCATCCTCGAAATTTAGGTTATGCCTAGGACTTCGAATCTCATCTAGTCCTTACATCTACCCGTAACCTATCTATACCGATCCTTTCCAGTTCCCACATCGAAACCTATAACTTTAAAGCAATATTAGTTACCCAGGGCGCCCATACACCCCGTACTCGAGCTTAACTCGTAAAATAATAACCTAGCTCCACTAGCCTCAAATCCTAATATAACTCTCCATTAAATATAATCTATAGCAACACATTAAGCATATAAAAGTTTGAAATTCCCAATGGTTGAACTCTTCTCAATTCCTGAAACTAGCTACCTTCATGCGGGGGAGGTCTCGCAAGCAAAATCCAAACAAGGAACCCTCCCAATACACTACTACGTAGCTATATCGGGGATTGAGATCAGTGGAATCAGGGTTAAGTTTTTATTAAATATTTTTGAGTTTTAGATATTGCCCGAAGGCCTATGTAACAATATAATATAAAATAATTCCATGTCTTTCGACACGCTATACAAATACCTTATGCTCTAGACACAAGGCTTCAACAAACACAATATTCTCACCAATACCTAGTTCTCAAAACTAGCACAACTGTGAGCTAAATACCCGCTCAACACTAATTCTACTAGACTCTAAACCTTATCAGTTATACAAACCCTTTACATCACATTAAAGCAATACTGCAAGGTAAGCCTTTCCCGCACTGGAACACCACAATTACCCTTCCTAAACTATCCATAAAACAATAGCCCTATCGTTACTACTTAATAATTTTAATGATCCGCACTTTCGGAAATCAATAGCACAACTCTCTAATAGCTCACCACAAGACGATCTATTTTCCCAAAAGATGCCATACAAAGGCCACACTTGATCATTCCTTCCCAAAGCCTAATCTTCCTTGAAGAAATATCCTCCCCAAAAATCTTGAAGGGCAAGGTGTTATTGTGACCCCCAATAATTCCTTCAGTCCTACTCAATGGACCCAAGTCTCCAAAATTTCTCACTCCCTCATCCAAAAAGGCGATACTCCCGACGTTGGGACAACATCACACACCTCACATCAGGAAAATCACCAACACCGAGTTTCCTAACAAATGGTAACGACTTCATCAATCTAAACCTCCCAAGGTCTTCCTATTAGCTTCTCATCAGCACTTACCTCATCGGTCATGAAATTCTCCATCTTACTCTACTACCATCAATCATCTGGAATCACCGCTAAATTTCTCCACCCGAGTCACGGGAAGAAATACCTCAAATTAAAGCGTACCCAAAGTCTATTATGGGTATTACATCTCTCATCCTGCCTCTTCCTAACCAACTTATTTGTGGCGATGTTTAAGACGAAAGCAACTGTGTCAGAACGTCGTTCAAATGAGTACACCTCCTAGAAGAAGATAAACATAGGGAACACAACAATCCTAATAGTAGGGTTCTACATCAAGGACGTTAACGGAAGAATGCAGAAAACCCGCACAGATCCTAAAAACACTAGAACCTGATGCTCTGATACCACCCGTGACACCCCACTTAAAATAATAACGGGTGGCCATCCCTATACTACATTAAATCAGGAATCTCAGATGGCTCAGTCTCAATATCAACAGACTATAATATAATTAGATAAGGCTAACTACCCGAAATCATACAAACGAGATGCCAAAATTAAATAAAATTGCCACGAACAACAACCCAACCATAAAAATATTTGGAAAAGGAAAAATGCACACAAGTACCATGATAAATGAAGTGCTAGAATAAAATGAAATGAGTATATAAAAGGAAATATACCCGAATAAACTGTCAGGTCACAGACAGACAACAAACATAAAGACAAAATATAAACAGCTAAAAATAACTCTTGGGTGTAAAACGTTTGTACAACATGATTCTTACCTAGATTTTTTTCAAAGAAGTAGTAAGCGACTACAATCTAAATCCCACCACAGTCCGCAACTGCTACGGCTCCCAAGACTCTAGATAGAAAAGAATCCGGTATCCATGCGGTAGGACACCTGTAGTAATATGTACATACATATATGTAGAAAAAGAGAAATATAAACGGGTCAGAGCCCGAGGTGTAAAAATGTTTAGAAAGTGTGTTAACCGTGCATAATAAATATAAATGCACTATTTCATAATTAAAGTGGAGTCACACTCTCGTGAAACCCCAATTCACCTCTCATCTAACAGCGTGCACCTATTTACGTTCTGGAATCTTAATTAAGTTGCCCCACCCATAAGGACAACCTACCTATCACTATAAGGATTCGACACAATTATCGGCCTACTACTTTCGCGTCCCACCTTGCCACTCTCTCTTAAAGAGTCCAACACCCTACGTCAAATATATACTCACTTATGAACTCAAAATAGAACACCCGTTCTTAAAGTGCTTCCCACTCTACACCAATACAACAATCTCCAATACACAAATATAGGTTCGTCTCCCAAAATAGTTTGATGTGTCCTCACCATCATATCGTATATGAAACCCTTTAAAAATCTTCAAATCATATCTCCTACATCATATTATAATGTTCAAAATCGATAAACCCAATTGAAATGGAACAAAACTCGCTCCAAAAAACCTTACTAAAACAGCCCTATTTCCAAATCGATTCGGCCTGGCCCGAATCGATTTGGTCTCAAGGGCGAATTGATTCGCTCCAACTGTGGATCGATTCGGTCCAAAGGACCTGGGACTCTGTCTCAATCCGAATCGATTTGCCTTGAGTCCGAATCGATTTGGTCATTCAGACCTGACACTTTTGCCTAAGCCGAATCGATTCTCTTAGGGGGCGAATCGATTCAGATCTGCAGAACTTGAAAGTTTCTTCTTCTTCTTCTTCTCTAAACCCATGAATTCTAAACCCTAAAATTGTCACTTCCAACCCCTAAACATTCTTCATATCATGATTCTAAGCCAATAAATCAACCCAAATCTGATCCCAACCATCTCTACACCAACCAATCCATATATTAACATCAATTTCAAGATTTAAACCACAAAATCTAGGTTTGTATATCAATACCCAAAATCCATTTCTTCTATCCACAAATTATGAAATGAAATACACAAATGAATTATTTAGCAAGATTAAACACTTGCCTCGAAATTATAGAGGTTGAATCTTCCTCGAGATCGCGTTTGGGCCGAAAATTTCCAAACTTTTCCCCTCTCTCTCTTCCTTTCTTCTTCTTTTCTCTCTTCTTTCTCTTTCTATCTTCTCACAAATGAGAAGGGCTGAAATCGTAAGACCTTAAATCCTTTAAAATAATAAACCCAGTTTTAAATGGTAATACACATTTTAAATGACTCGTTTACTTTAATTCGAGTCAAACATACTTAAAAATAATCCAAAATCGAAATAAAACAAACTGACAGTCATTTCAACTACCTCGACCCATTCAGAATCAATGGCGCACTCAAAATTATCATCCAGAATACTTTAAAACGTCCTCAATTTCTGAACTTCAATTTCCAAAATTTTAAAATTCTCCGATTTAAATAAATTTTAATTCTCCCAAAATTAAATTTCTCGGTCCCAAAAGCGTGGGGTGTTTCAGGTAAAACGGGCTAAACAAGACCTATATTTAGGAATAATTCATAAAAAACAATGCACTCACCAAGTAGCCTATCATGGGTACTACTGTCCCACTGTGAAAGAAGACTACACAATCAATGTGAACAAGTGATACAATTGTTTGAGGTATGTTATGATCCATAAAAGACCTCGAGTTACACTGGTTCCAATCATATCTCCTTGGAGATTCGCTATGTGAGAGATCGATCTGGTTGGGCCTCTGCCGAAGACAAGGGGAATATATAAATATCTGGTCATTGTAGTGGATTACTTCACTAAGTGGGTTGAGGTAGATGTGACACCCCGACTAATTAAATACCGGGTAGCTACTCCTTTATTAAATTAAATCAAAATGCCAAGTTGGTTCAGTTAATAGCATCACTGTCGAAAACATTTTTAATAATTACTAACCACCTAGTATTTAAAAGTAAGATGCCAAATTTTAAATTAAGTCTGATTAACAAGCAGTAAGTGAGATATAAAAGAATAACATAAGCATACACCATAAAGTCTCAACGAAGTAACCAACAAACATTAATGAGTCCATAGGAAAAATTACTCACAACAATCCACAGCTGAAATGCACAAAATAGTGTATCCTGAATTAATTACATGCCAAGAATCTGAATAACTGAAATATGAAATGTCTCTAATAGAAATGGGCGACATGCCCTACAAATGATGGAACTGAATATGGAGTCAAAACCAACGGAAGCGTCTACTAGCAAGGCCCTGTAACTTCAACAACAGCTATAGCTCGTCACCTGAATGGAAATCCTATGCATGGTGTCCTTGTGGTTGGGCACCTAAAAGGTTTTTACAAAAATAAATTTGAAAGAAAACGGGTCAGAGCCCGAAAGTGGAGAGTATTTTAAAAATAGCAAGTGCTTTAATAACATTAAAACAATGAATGCAAAATACATGTTCGGACGTGCACTCACATGAGCTCCTCACCTTTCAACTAATGTGCACTGCTAACGCATCCATAACCCGTACTAGTTATGCTACTAACTAACTAGTCTAATACAAAACCTGGCTTCACTTTGTAGGTTTAAGGGTTTATTCATGTCATTAAAGTATACCATGTATGTGCCTAAATTCCCTATTAACAACCATTTATTATGTGGAGTTCTCATTTTAATCTCTATTAAAATAGTACAAGTATACACATCGTTACTTTACCAAGTATTTAATTGAACATTATTTGTATATTATTCACATCATAAATATACATTATAGGCACCCCTAGTCTAGGCTATAGTGCACATACTCTGCTATCTCATCCCGGTACATCACGTACATAAGGATTACAAAGTCCGAATCTCTCAGGAATTGTTAGAATAAGCACAACACACAAAATGGAGGTGAACACAGTCCCATCACATGGGCCACGCACATACCTATGCTCCCATGATCAGCAGTCTTATTAACTTCCCAATAAGTCCTTCTCTGAACTATGTCCTCGAGGTACCAATCTATATCCCCCCGTAGGCACACAAAGATTAGATGGTCCTAAATGAACGCAAACCTCCCGTGATAGCAAGTATGGTAGGTATGCCATACACATAAAATCATACATACTAAGCATGAACACATCTTAGTAATTACCATATTTTATTAGTGGTATACTTCTCATTCTTATACCAACTGTTAATGTCACACAAATTATATGCCCCCGATTTATATGCATTTAAGTCATTAATTATCCTCGCATCGTGATTAGTCGCACGCGTCCTAATCCACAAATAACATTTGGTTCAAATCATTCTTCTATATTTTACTCCTCAATATATCCCGAATATCCCAACTATATCAATTAGTCATCAAGGTAATGTTATCTCTACAATTAAACAAGGTTACGGGACACTAGAAATCAAACCAGGCCAAAAAGGCCAATCTGTCAACTCGTTAGAAGTCTCGTTCGAACGAGGTCGTTCTCGTTCGAACGAAGTGGGCATCTAACGAGATCTCGTTCGAACGAAAGGCATCGAACGAACATCCAACTCGTTAGAAGTCAAACTGTCAACTCGTTAGAATCTCGTTCGAATGAGCTCGTTCGAACGACCTGGGCCGGCCTTCTAACGAGGTGACAGTTTCGAGCCCAGAATTCTCCTATCTCGTTTTTCCCAATTTTCTTCACCTCTAATCTCATCTAAACATCATTCCAACAGTAGTTCAAGGTTTCTAATCATTCCTAAACATACTTAGGTCGTATTTTAACATATATATGGGGTCGAATCCCCCTAAACAACACCCAATTATCAAATCTCCCAATTTTCCCCCAAACCTTATGAGTATGAACCCTAGAAACTTAAAGTCATCAATATCCATAATTAAATCCGTTTTTGTAACATAAAAGATGTATTTTTAATAGTATAATCGCCCAAACACAATTCTACATGCAATCTCTTTATCAAAACATGAATTTATAACTCCAATTACATGGGTTTTTACAAGTCTCCCAATACAATGCAATTATATCAATTTCTAAGCATGGAAGAAGCATTCGCTTGAAATTAACGTAATTAAATCACTTGCCTTGGATTATTCTCCGAATTTGGTGTTGAATTGATGAAGGTTGCTCTCCCCTTTTCTCCCAAGGTTGAAGGTTCAAGATGAAGGTTAGGGTTTTCTCTTTTTGGGAACCTCTCCTAACTTCTCCTAAAACTCCCGTTGCCCTCTAATCACCTAAGTGATGGTAATGGGTTAGTGGGTCATTAATTTCCTTATTTTAAACTCCCAAAATTCGTTGGTCATAAATCCCAAAATTCCAAAATTACTAAAATACCCTTTTTAGTTACCGGTATGGCCCAATAATTCCCCGGAACCCAAACTAAACCCCCGGCTAGTGTTTTCTGACTATTTCGACCCTTCCGGACTTGTTGGCGCACTCAAAATGACCATACGGTTGATAAAAATAAAATTCACTTTTTAATTAAAATAATTACATTTCTGACGCGACTGTCACACGCGTCCCAACAAAATTTCCCAAATTACCGTATTTCAATCTCGCGATAATTTCAATATTTCCAATATTCATATATTGCCATATATACACATTATAATCAAATACCAACTCACATCTCGTTAGTATTATATCCGGATTAATTCTCAATTAATTCACATTTAATTTAATTAATCCCATAAATAAATATCAATAAAAGTACGGGGTATTACATTGGAGACCATGGTCGAAATATGGTATGAGAAAGTCTTCAAATTTATATAGAATAACATTTTTTGCTGATATGGTTTATCGTACGCCTTCATCAAAGACCATGGAATGGAGTTCAGCAACAACAATATTGAGGAATATTGTATACGTTTGAAGATCCAAAAACTTCACTCAACATCTAGTCACCCACATTGCAATGAGCAGACATATGTGACAAATAAAACTCCGTTGGACGGAATGAATAAAAGTCCTGATGGCATGAAGGGGAATCGAATCAAAGATATGTAAAGTGTACTTTGGGAGTACACGATGACACCAAGAACATAAATAAGTGAGATTCCATTCATGTTGGCATTTTGTACTGAGGCGATAGTTCCAACTGATATCGACTTATCGAGTTATTGGGTACTCAATTTTAACTCAGGAAAGAGTGATTTAATGATAAGACTCGATATAGATCTTGTAGAAAAAGTTAAGGAAAACACAACATTATAGGGGTAGCTTACTAGGAAAGGTCTACTCAATTTTACAATAAAAGGGTAAAACCGAGAACTTCAAAAGAAGGAGACTATGTGCTTAATAAGGTTATTCATAAAGGAAACAAGTTGGAACAAAATTGTCCAAGCTCTTATAAAATGTCTATTATCATATGACATGGAACTTGTAGAATCAAGACTTTACAAGGTGAGAAATTTAAGAATCCATGGAATTCTGAGCACTCGAGGAAATACTACCAATATTGACGACCACACTTGGCATCCCAATAGAATATACGATTAAATATTTAAATAGTTTTACATTCCTTTGTAATAAACTCTCAGTGATTAATAAAAATCAGAATTTCCTCTAAACGTATTATTGTCATTTCAATTTCTCTTCTTTATTCATTGCCTAGTTTTTCAGTATAAGAGATGTGAAAGAAGCTTAAGCCTAAGACATCTCAAAGTTGAACCTATCAGAAAAACAAATCAATACTTCCTGATTTACCTCATCTCAAACGAGTCACGATCAAGAAGTTCAGTCAAAAACTAAGAAATCCATTACAGTCACATAGATGACTTATGCATGGATAAATCCTAGTTCACTTAGCAAAAACTGGGAAATCCAGTGAAGTCACAAAGATGATTTACACAATGATAGATCCAAGTTCACTTAGCCACCACTAGGAAATCAAGTGCAGCCAGATAGATGACTAATACAAGGATATATTATGGTACATTTAGAAAACCCTAGAAACCAATAAATTAATAAATCTCCATTCATTTTAGGTTTACGGTCTGCTACCAGTAAGGAAAGGTTTGATATACTAGATGATGATCCGCATGTCATGAGGTTTAGTGTGATGGGCGGTGAACATAGGTTGAGGAATTACCGGTCAGTGATGACGGTGCGTGGGTTTGAGTGTGAGGGGAAGGTCTGGAGCTTTGTTTTGTAATCGTACGTTGTGGATGTGCCAGAGGGTAATTATAAGGAGGACACACATTTGTTTACATATACCATTTTGAATCTTCATAAGTTAGCTGCTGTCACGGAAGGGATGGAAAGTTACCAGCCTTCAAGTTGGAGGTGATATTGTGAATAATTAAATTAGGGTTGTGTAATTTTATTAACTTATCTCCTCCTTTCTTTGGGTTTTTTGCTTTTCAAAATGACCAAAACATCTTTAGTTTGTAAATAGAAATCCATTACACATCTCTATAACTAATACAAGAGATTTTCATGTGCAACCCTTTTAGAGCATCCATGTGCCAACTCTCAAATTGTATTCTTTTTTCTCTCTTTCATAACATCTAATTCTTAATCCGATTATTCATTTTGATTTTTGTACGTCTTCCATTTTAGTACTACTCATTTAGCTTAATCTTCACGTTGTTCACAAGTTACGTATGTAGACTCCACATTTGATTTTATAAAAATTAAATACACATACATATGTTATCTGTTTGAGTTGTTCAAGAAAACATAGGAAAATCATGTTTAAGTTGTAAGAGGTTGGAGTGACAGTTAGGGATTTAGATTCTAAATAATATACTAGTTTTGATTGATGTATCAGATGTAGTGCTTGGTATTTTTGTTATTTAATATAATGATCTGAGTATATAGGGCTATTTTAATATATTAGATAAGCTTTATACTTGTTAGTGCTGTGGAAGTTGTGTTGGATTAAGGCTCCTTCAATATTTGTTGTAGGTTAAGTTTCAGCATATTTTTTTTCTTTCTATTGGAAATTATTTTTACGCCCTTGTGTTTGGATAATCATAGCCATCACACGATTGAATTCAGTTACTAATTTATTTGAGTGTATGGAAAACAAGACGTTCTGAGACGCTTACCTTCACAGGGTATTGATTTCATTCCCTCTTCGTTCTATCTTCGCAAGGTATCTTTCATTCCCTCATCGTTCTTCTCCATCGCAAGGTATTGATTTCATCCGTTCTGACCTGCCTTTTTCTCCCAACCCCCCAACAATGGTAAGTGTTTATATCTGAGAATTTGTTTCACATATTTGTGCCTTTTTTTACTATGGATCTGAAGAAAAAGTATCATAACTATAATGGAGTGTAATACTAACATTAACTTGGTGCCTAAATCATTAAAATTGTTTTTCAGGTAGCTTACGTTGAACTTTTAATATGGTTAATATCGATGTTTCTCATAATAGAAGATTTCAAAATTTGCAGACATTATTGAACCAAATGGAATACTTTCGAGAAATTATGGAGCGAAGTGTTCATCGAGTGGCTATCAAAATACAAATGAAATCTGGTTAGTCTCAAAGTCTCAAATTCTCTTTAAATGATGTAGCATTAAATAAAAAAATGGCCTGAAATAGTGGCAACAAGTATCCAAACTTAAAATTGTGTACTTTAGAGCTTGTTTAGTTAAATTGGTGGAAGGGATTTGTTGGTGGTTTGGTTTTGGAATTTGCCGTTGCTGATGAGTTTATTTTAAATGTTAAAGCATATTGGATTTAACGAATTAACAAATGAAACTATGTCAAAATTTTCTAAAATCAATAAACGTTCCAAAATTGATTAAAAACATACCTTTAGAGAATATGACGATAATTTCAAAATGTGTATCTTAGGCTTGAAAATAAGCTGTTTGAGGGTGAAAACCCAAACAAGCTCCCAAACGGCCCGTAAGAGGCACGAACACCTTGCATGTGACCAATGTAACTCGTACGAATTGACCGCGTAGTCCCCGGGTCTCCCGATTTGAGAATATGACGATAATTTGCAAAAATAACACTTCGACATAAAAACAGGTCGTTAAAGGGTGAAAACCTAAACCAGCCCCCAAACGTCCTCGTAAGAGACACAAACACCTCACACGGGACAATTATAACTTGTACGAACTGATCACGTAGTCGCGGGTCTCCCGATTTGAGAATATGAGGATAATTTCAAAATATGTCAATTTGGCTTTAAAACAAGCCGTTGAAGGGTGAAAACTCAAACTAGTCCCCAAACGGCCCCGTAAGAGGCACGAACACCTCGCACGGGACCAATGTAACTTGTACGAACTGACCGCGTAGTCGCGGGCCTCCAAGTTTGAGAATATGACGATAATTTCAAATTTTGTCAATTTTTCTTGAAAATAAGCCGTTGAAGGGTGAAAACCCAAACCAGCCCCCAAACGGCCCCGTATGAGGTACGAACACCTCGCACGGGACCAATGTAACTTATACGAACATACTGCGTAGTCGTGGGCCTCCCGATTTGAGATGATGACGATAATTTCAAAATATGTAGCTTAGGCTTGAAAATAAGCCGTTTGAGGGTGAAAATCCAAACCAGCCCCCAAATGGCCCCGTAAGAGGCACGACCACCTCGCACGTGACCAATGTAACTCATACGAATTGACCGCGTAGTCCCGGGTTCTCTCGGTTTGATAATATGATGATAATTTGCAAAAATAACACTTAGAATTAAAAACAGGCCGTTAGAGGGTGAAAACCTAAACCAGCCACCAAACGTCCCCATAAGAGGCACGAACACCTCGGACGGGACCAATGCAACTTGTAGGAACTGACTACGTAGTCACGGATCTGTCGATTTGAGAATATGATGAAAATTTGTAAAAATTAACACTTAGATTGAAAAATAAGCCGTTAACGGGGGAAAACCTAAACCATCCCCCAAACGTCCTCGTAAGAGGCACGAACACCTCGTACGGGACCAATGTAACTTGTACGAACAGACATCGTAACCGTCGGTCTTTCGATTTGAGAATATGACAATAATTTCAAAATATGTCGATTTGGCTTGAAAACCCGCCGTTGAAGGGTGAAAACCCAAACAAGCCACCAAACGGCCCCGTAAGAGGTACGAACACCTCGCACGGGCCAATGTAACTTGTACAAATTGACCGCGTAGTCGTGGGCCTCCCGATTTGAGAATATGATGATAATTTCAAATTTTGTCGATTTTTCTTGAAAATAAGCCGTTGAAGGGTGAAAACTCAAACCAGCCACCAAATGGTCCTGTAAGAGGTACGAACACCTCGCACTGGACCAATGTAACTTATAGGAACTGACCGCGTACTCGTGGGCCTCCCGGTTTGAGATGATGATGATAATTTCAAACTATGTTGCTTAGGCTTGAAAATAAGACGTTTGAGGGTGAAAACCCAAACCAGCCCCCAAACGACCCCGTAAGAGGTACGAACACCTCGCACGGGACCAATGTAACATGTAGGAACTGATCGCGTAGTCTCGGGTCTCCCGATTTGAGAATATGATGATAACTTGCAAAAATCACACTTAGACTTAAAAATAAGCCATTAAAGGGTGAAAACCCAAACCAGCCCCCAAACGATCCCGTAGGAGGCACGAACACCTCGCACGGGACCAATGTAACTTATAGTAACTAATCGCATAGTCTCGGGTCTCTCGGTTTGAGAATATGATGATAATTTGCAAAAATCAACACTTAGGCTTAAAAACAAGCCGTTAAAGGGTGAAAACCCAAACCAACCCCCAAACGATCCCGTTAGAGGCACGAACACCTCGCACGGGACCAATGTAACTTGTAGGAACTGACAGCGTAGTCCCGGGTCTCCAGGTTTGAGAATATGATGATAATTTGCAAAAATCAACACTTAGACTTAAAAACAAGCCTTTAAAGGGTGAAAACCCAAACCAGCGCCCAAATGACCATGTATGCGGCACGAACACCTCGCACGGGACCAATGTAACTTGTAGGAACTGACCGTGTACTACCGAGTCTCTCGGTTTGAGAATATGACGATAATTTGCAAAAACCAACACTTAGACTTAAAAACAAGCCGTTAAAGGGTGAAAATCCAAACAACCCCCCAAATGACCCCGTAGGAGGCACGAACACCTCGCACAAGACCAATGTAACATGTAGGAACTGACCACATAGTTACGGGTCTCCCGGATTTAGAATATGACTATAAATTACAAAAATCAACACTTATACTTAAAAACAAGTCGTTGAAGGGTGAAAACCCAAACCAGTCCCCAAATGACCCCGTAGGAGGCATGAACACCTCGCACGGGACCAATGTAACTTATAGGAACTGACCACGTAGTCTCGGGTCTCCCGGTTTGAGAATATGATGATAATTTGCAAAAATCAACACTTAGACTTAAAAACAAACCTTTAAAGGGTGAAAACCCAAACTAGCCCCCAAACGACCACGTATGAGGCACGAACACCTCGCACGGGACCAATGTAACTTGTAGGAACTGACCGCGTAGTCCCGGGTCTCCCGGTTTGAGAATATGATGATAATTTGCAAAAATCAACACTTAGACTTAAAAACAAGCCTTTAAAGCGTGAAAACCCAAACCAGCCCCCAAACGACCACGTATGAGGCACGAACACCTCGCACGGGACCAGTGTAACTTGTAGGAACTGACCGCGTAGTCCCGGGTGTCCCGGTTTGAGAATATGATGATAATTTGTAAAAATCACACTTAGACTTAAAAACAAGCCGTTAAAGGGTGAAAACCCAAACCAGTAGCCAAAAAATCCCGCAGGAGGCACAAACACCTCGCACGGCACCAATGTAACTTATAGGAACTGATCGCATAGTCCCGGGTGTCCCGTTTTGTGAATATGACGATAATTTGCAAAAATCAACACTTAGACTTAAAAATAAGCCTTTAAAGGGTTAAAATCAAAACCATCCCCCAAACGACCACGTATGAGGCACGAACACCTCGTACGGGACCAATGTAACTTGTAGGAACTGATCGCGTAGTCCCGGGTCTCCCAGTTTGAGAATATGACGATAATTTGCAAAAATTAACACTTGGACTTAAAAACAAGCCGTTAAGGGTGAAAACCCAAACCACCCCCCAAACAACCCCTTAGGAGGCACGAACACCTCGCACGGGACCAATGTAACTTTGTGGAGGTGACTGCGTAGTCTCGAGTCTCTCGGTTTGAGAATATGACGATAATTTACAAAAATCACACTTAGACAAAAATAACAATTAGACTAAAAAATAAGTCGTTAAAGGGTAAAAATCCAAACCAATCCCCAAACGATCCCGTAAGAGGGACGAACACCTCGCACGGCACCAATGTAACTTGTAGGAACTGTCCGCGTAGTCCCGGGTCTCCCGGTTTGAGAATATGACGATAATTTGCAAAAATCAACACTTAGACTTAAAAACAAGCCTTTAAAGGGTGAAAACCCAAACCGTCCCCCAAATGACCACGTATGAGGCACGAACACCTCGCACGGGACCAATGTAACTTGTAGGAACTGATTGTGTAGTACCGGGTCTCTCTGTTTGAGAATATGATGATAAGTTGGCAAAATCAACACTTAGACATAAAAACAAGCCGTTAAAGGGTGAAAATCCAAACCACACCCCAAATGACACCGTAGGAGGCACGAACACCTCGCACGAGACGAATGTAACATGTAGGAACTGACCGCGTAGTCCCGGGTCTCCCGGATTTAGAATATGATGATAATTTACAAAAATCAACACTTATACTTAAAAACAAGCCGTTGAAGGGTGAAAACCCAAACCAACCCCCAAATGACCCCATAGGAGGCACGAACACCTCGCACGGGACCAATATAACTTATAGGAACTGACCTCGTAGTCCCAGGTCTCCCGGTTTGAAAATATGATGATAATTTTCAAAAATAAACACTTAGACTTAAAAACAAGCCTTTAAAGGGTAAAAACCCAAACCAGCCCCAAACGACCACGAATGAGGCACGAACACAACGCACGGGACCAATGTAACTTGTAGGAACTGACCGCATAGTCCCGGGTCTCCTAGTTTGTGAATATGACGATAATTTGCAAAAATCAGCACTTAGACTTAAAAACAAGCGTTTAAAGGGTGAAAACCTAAACCAGCCCCTAAACGACCATGTATGAGGCACGAACACCTCGCACGGGACCAATGTAACTTATAGGAACTAAACGCATAGTACCGGGTCTCTTGGTTTGAGAATATGACGATAATTTGAAAAAATCAACACTTAGACTTAAAAACAAGTCGTTGAAGGGTGAAAACCCAAACCACCCCTCAAATGACCCCGTAGGAGGCACGAACACCTCGCATGGGACTAATGTAACTTGTTGGAACTGATCTCGTAGTCTCGGGTCTCGCAGTTTGAGAATACGATGATAATTTGCAAAAATCACACTTAGACTTAAAAAAAGCCGTTAAAGGGTGAAAATCAAATTTATCCCCTAAACGATCCCGTAAGAGGTACGAACACCTCGCACGGGACCAATGTAACTTGTAGGAACTGGCCGCGTAGTCTCGGGTCTCCCAGTTTGAGAATATGATGATAATTTGCAAAAATCACACTTAGACTTAAAAACAAGCCGTTAAAGGGTGAAAACCCAAACCAGCCCCCAAACGACCCCGTGAGAGGCACGAACACCTCGCATGGGACCAACATAACTTGTAGGAACTGATCGCGTAGTCCCGATTCTTCCGAATTTAGAATATGATTATAATTTACAAAAATCAACACTTATACTTAAAAACAAGCCGTTGAAGGGTGAAAACCAAAACCAGCCCCCAAATGACCCCGTAGGAAGCACGAACACCTCGTACGGGACCAATGTAACTTGTAGGAACTGACCGCGTAGTCCCGGGTCTCCTAGTTTGAGAATATGTTGATAATTTGCAAAAATCACACTTAGACTTAAAAACAAGTCGTTAAAGGGTGAAAACTCAAACCAGCAGCCAAACGACCCCGTATGAGGCACGAACACCTCGCACGGGACCAATGTAACTTATAGGAACTGATTGCATAGTTTCGGATCTCCCGGTTTGTGAATATGATGATAATTTGTAAAAATCAACACTTAGACTTAAAAATAAGCATTTAAAGAGTGAAAACCCAAACCAGCTCCCAAACGACCACTTATGAGGCACGAACACCTCGCACGGGACCAATGTAACTTGTAGGAACAGACCACGTAGTCCCGGGTCTCCCAGTTTGAGAATATGATGATAATTAGAAAAAATCAATACTTAGACTTAGAAACAAGTTGTTAAGGGGTGAAAACCCAAACCAGCCCCCAAACGACCACGTATGAGGCACGGACACCTCGCACGGGACCAATGTAACTTGTAGGAACTGACCGCGTAATCTCGGGTCTCTCGGTTTGAGAATATGATGATAATTTTCAAAAATTAACACTTAGACTTAAAAACAAGCCGTTAAAGGGTGAAAACCCAAACTAGCCCCCAAACGACCACGTATGAGGCATGAACACCTCGTAAGGGACCAATGTAACTTGTAGGAACTGACCGCATAATCCTAGGTCTCTCGGTTTGAGAATATGATGATAATTTGCAAAAATAAACACTTAGACTTAAAAACAAGCAGTTGAAGGGTGAAAACCCAAACCAGCCCACAAATAATCTCGTAGGAGGCATGAACACCTTGCACGGGACCAATGTAACTTGTAGGAATTGACCGCGTAGTCCCGGGTCTCCTGGTTTGAGAATATGTCGATAATTTGTAAAAATCAACACTTAGACTTAAAAACAAGCCGTTAAGGGGAGAAAACCCAAACCAGCCACCAAATGACCACATATGAGGCACGAACACCTCGCACGGGACCAATGTAACTTGTAGGAACTAACCGCGTAGTCCTGGGTCTCCCGATTTGAGAATATATGATGATAATTTGCAAAAATCAACACTTAGACTTAAAAATAAGCAGTTCAGGGGTGAAAACCCAAACCAGCCCCCAAACGACCACGTATGAGACACGAACACCTCGTACGGGACCAATGTAACTTGTAGGAACTGACTGCGTAGTACCGGATCTCTCGATTTGAGAATATGATGATAATTTGCAAAAATCAATACTTAAACTTAAAAACAAGCCATTAAAGGGTGAAAACCCAAACCACCCCCCAAATGACCCCGTAGGAGGCAAGAACACCTCGCACGAGACCAATGTAAGTTATTGGAAATGATCGCGTAGTCTCGGGTCTCGCGATTTGAGAATACGATGATAATTTGCAAAAATCACAGTTAGACAAAAATAGCACTTAGATTTAAAAACAAGCCGTTAAAGGGTGAAAATCCAAACCAGCCCCCAAACGATCCCGTAAGAGTCAGGAACACCTCGCACGGGAGCAATGTAACTTGTAGGAACTGGCCGCGTAGTCCCGGGTCTCCCAGTTTGAGAATATGACGATAATTTGCAAAAATCAACACTTAGACTTAAAAACAAGTCGTTAAAGGGTGAAAACCCAAATCAGCCCCCAAACGATCCGGTAAGAGGCACGAACACCTCGCACGGGACCAATGTAACTTGTAGGAACTGACCATGTAGTCCCGGGTCTCTCGGTTTGAGAATTTGACGATAATTTGTAAAAATCACACTTAGACTTAAAAACAAGCCGTTAAAGGGTGAAAACCCAAACCAGTCCCCGAACGACCTCGTAAGAGGCACGAACACCTCGCATGGGACCAATGTAACTTGTAGGAACTGATCGCGTAGTCCAGGGTCTCCCGATTTTAGAATATGATGATAATTTACAAAAATCAACACTTATACTTAAAAACAATCCGTTGAAGGGTGAAAACCCAAACCAGCCCCCAAATGACCCCGTAGGAAGCACGAACACCTAGTACGGGGCCAATGTAACTTGTAGGAACTGACCGCGTAGTCCTGGGTCTCTCGATTTGAGAATATGATGATAATTTGCAAAAATCATACTTAGACTTAAAAACAAGTCGTTAAAGGATGAAAACCCAAACCAGCCCCCAAACGACCCCGTAGGAGGAACGAATAGCTCGCAAGGGACCAATGTAACTTATAAGAATTGATCGCAAAGTGATCCCGGGTGTCCCGGTTTGTGAATATGACAATAATTTGCAAAAATCAACAGGTAGACTTAAAAATAAGCCTTTAAATGGTGAAAATCCAAACCAGCCCCCGAACGACCACGTGTGAGGCACGAACACCTCGCACGGGACCAATGTAACTTGTAGGAACTGACCGCATAGTCCCGGGTCTCCCAATTTGAAAATATGACGATAATTTGCAAAAATCAACACGTAGACTTAAAAATAAGCTGTTAAGGGGTGAAAACCCGAACCACCCCCAAACGACCCCGTAGGAGGCACGAACATCTCGCACGGGACCAATATAACTTGTTGGAGCTGACCGCGTAGTTTCGGGTCTCCCGGTTTGAGAATATGACGATAATTTGCAAAAATCACACTTAGACAAAAATAACAATTAGACTAAAAAACAAGCCGTTAAAGGGTGAAAATCCAAACCAGGCCCCAAACGATCCCGTAAGAGGCACGAGCACCTCGCACGGGACCATTGTAACTTGTAGGACCTAACTGCATAGTCTCGGGTCTCCCGGTTTGAGAATATGATGATAATTTGCAAAAATCAACACTTCGACTTAAAAACATGTCGTTAAAGGGTGAAAACCCAAACCAGGCCTGAAACAACCCCGTAGGAGGCACGAACACCTCGTACGGGACCAATGTAACTTGTAGGAACTGACCGCGTAGTCCCGGGTCTCCCAGTTTGAGAATATGACGATAATTTCCACTCCTATATGTAATTTTTTAGTTTGAGTAAAAAAAAATTGTAAATTATTGGGTTCCTAATATCGTATCTGTTTTATCCTTTTTTTTGTAGGATAACAGTTTATCGTTGGCATTTATTCACGTGGAACACACAGAGAACTCAATAGTTTACAACAAGCGGTTTATTCATGATTCCATTTTTTTATGGCCGTGCGGGCTTTTGTAGTTTTATTGTTAACTTTTATGGCCGTACGGGCTTTTATGAGTTATTTGTTATATTTTTTTGCCGTGCAGGATTTATGTTAGGCAGGTTTTGTATTAGCAGGTTTTGAAATGTCCAGAAAATAGAGGAAACTCTGCCCAATTTTTTTTTTACCTATGAACTATTAAAGTCTTGTAATATTTTGAAGTTTGTATGTACATTAGTTTATCAACAACGTGCAATATTTTTAATTTGTGAATTTTTGTGCTTTCAAATAATTTTTTTTTCTTTTTATAAAAAATTTGGCACAGTTCAAAACCGTGGAAAAAGTGTATCATATTTTGGCACGATTTTGAACTGTGCCAATTTTTTTAAAACTGTGCTAAAGCTGGCACAGTTAAAAACTGTGCCAAAAGTGTGCCACTAATATCAAATTCTAGTACGGTTTAAAAGTGTGCCAGAAGTGTTCCTGTTTGGCCAAATCTGACACACTTTTGAGCCGTGCCAGAAAAAAATGGCCATTTTGGAACACCTGATTTTGGCACAATTCAAAACCATGCCAGATTTGATCTGGCACAGTTTTAAACCGTGCCAGATTCCTGTTTTTGGTGTAGTGAAATATGGAAACAATATTCAGGGTGATGGAAGTATGAGATGAACAAAAGGTTTTGTTAGCAACCTTCAGGTTAGAAGATGATGCAAAATTATGATGGGATGCTACAAAAAGATTACTTACTACAATTGGGGGAGTGGTGCCAGTGAATCCTCCACAAATTACATAGAAGAAGTTTGTGAATGTGTTCTTTGAAAAATATTTTCCCAGGCTATATAGGAAGGAGAAAGAAGAAGAATTTATCATGCTGAAATAAGGGAACCGAACAGTTACAGAGTATGAAACTTTGTTTATACCTTTATCCAGATTTGCATCTGATTTGGTGAGGACAGAAGAAAGTAAATGTGATCGATTTCAGATTGGGTCGAATGTCGACATAAAAACCATGGTTGCTAATATGAAGATCACAGATTACGTGGACTTAGTGGATAGAGCTATGGTATCAAAAAAATCAATGAAAAAAATTCAAGCTAAACACTCGAAGAAAGCTAAACACGATGGTATAAGATCATATAGATGGGAGACGGGAATCTCAACTCAGAGTGTAGCACGAGGAGTATCTAAGGGCTAAGAATTTAAAAATTATAGAAGTGCATGTGGAAGATTTCAAGCTCGAGGTGGAAGGACTGGGATGAGTCGGTCAGAAAATGTATCCGTGGTTGGATCGAGGGTCGTGTTTTGTTTTAGATGTGGTGGTCAAGGGCACATATCTCGGGAGTGTACAATAGCTGAGATGACACCTTTATGTTTCCATTGTCATCAACCATGACACTTACGGAAGAATTGTCCAGCGATGGGAGCTAAAACTTCAGTTGGGAGTGTGACGAGAGGAGATCGGATTTCTACACCGAAAGTACACAGGGGAGGTAGAGAAGGTGTGTCTCAAAACCAAGGCCAAGGCAGAGTGTTTGCACTGACGCAATAAGATGCACAAGTTATGCCTAACGTAGTGACATGTACACTTTCTATTTGTGATAAAGATGCTTATGTGTTGATAGATCCTAGTTCTACACATTCTTTTGTATCCCTCTTTTATCTGTTGCACCTTAACAAGTCATTATCATCGTTAGATTCTAGTTTAGATATTATTACTCCAGTTGGAGGATTGGCTTTTATTGATAGGGTGTGTAGGGAGTGTGTGGTGCGAGGTAGTTTTTGGTTGACTTATTGCCTCTCGATATGCATGACTTTGATGTGATACTGTGTACGGATTGGTTGGCCTCATATCATGTATGTTTAGATTTCTTTAGAAAGGAGGTAGTGTTTCAGTTACTGGGTGAACCTGAATTTTAATTTGTTGGGCAACGAAATGTCACTGCAACATATTTGATTTCTGCTAAAAAAATTTATGAATTGTTAAGGAAATAGTGTCAGGGTTATCTTGCCCATGTGGTAGACACATGACAAGAGGTTGGAAAATATTCAGATGTACTAGTAGTTAATGAGTTTGTAGATGTCTTCCCAGAAGAACTCCCAGGGTTAGCACCAGACCGTGACGTGGAATTTGCGATTGAGTAGGTACCAGGCACCGCAGTGATATCTATTGCACCATATCGTATGGAACCTTTTGAATTAAAGGAGATAAAAATACAGTTATTAGATTTATCAGATCATGGTTTTATAAGGCCTAGTGTATCACCGTGGGGAGCCCCAGTATTGTTTATGCAAAAGAAATATGGAACCATGAGACTATGCATCGATTATCTTCAATTGAATAAGGTGACTATCCGTAACAAATACCCTCTACCCCGAATTGATGACTTGTTCGATCATTTTCAATGAGCCAAAGTGTTTCCCAAGATCGATCTCAGATCCAAATATCATCAATTAAGAGTAAGAGACTGTGACATTTCTAAAACTGCTTCTCACTCCACGTATGGACATTATGAATTCCTTGCCATGCCATTTGGGTTAACAAATGCACTGACTGTATTCATGGACTTGATGAACCGCATATTTCACCCATACGTGGATTCTTTTATTATTGTCTTCATTGACGATATCTTGATATATTCTCATAGTAAGGAGGAGCATGAACATCATCTGCGTTTTATTTTACAGACCTTGCGAGAGAAGCAGTTATATACAAAAAAATTTAAATGTGAATTTTGGCTAGACGGGGTAGTATTTTGGGGCATGTTATTTCTGCTGATGATATTTGTGTTGATCCTAAGAAGGTAGAAGTATTAATGAATTGGGAAAGACCAACTAATGTGATAGAGGTACGTAGCTTTTTGGGATTAGCAGGATATTACAGGAGGTTTATACCGGGGTTTTCTTCTATTGCATTGCCATTGACTAAGCTTACCAGAAAGGAGAACAAGTTTGTGTGGAGTGGTGATTATGATAAAATCTTTGAAAATTTAAAGGGTAAGTTGACATCAGCTCTAGTATTGACTACCCCAACGGGTACAGAAGGTTTAGTTATTTATAGTGATGCTTCATATCAAGAACTTGGATATGTATTAATGCAACATGGAAAGGTAATTGATTTTTCTACTCGATAGTTAAAGACACATGAACGTAACTACCCTACTCATGATCTAGAGTTAGCTACAGTAGTTTTTGCACTAAAGATCTGGAGACGTTTCTTATATGGTGTTAGTTGTGAAATTTTTAGAGACCATCAAATCTTAAAATACTTGTTTACTCAAAAAGACTCGAACTTGAGGCAAAGAAGGTGGATGGAACTTATAAAAGATTATGATTGCATGATACATCAACATTCGGGTAAGGCTAATTTTGTTGTTGATGCTTTGAGTAGAAAATCTCTTGGCATAATATCTTGTATTTATTGTATTCGAGTTGACCTCCTGAGAGAATTAGCTTTAATATGGGTGGAATTAACTATGAATGAGTCTTACGGAATAGTAGCACATGTAAATGTTAGACCCATGTTGATAGACTGGATAAAACAAGCATAGGTGAGAGATACAGAATTGGAGAAAGTTAGAGATAATATGAAAAAGGGTAAAGAAAATGAATTTTCTATTTGTGATGATGACTTTGTCATGTATGGTAATCGTTTGTGTGTACCTAATGTGCCTGATTTAAAAAGAACAATTTTAGAAGAAGCCCACTGATGAGTGCATTATTTTGTATATTTTATTCCCAAATTTATACGTTGTTAGTCCCATTTTATTTTATTTAATAAATTCTTAGGACCATTTTACTAAAAAGTGAAAAAAATGCAAGAATAATTGAATTTTGATTCAAAACGGCAACTCTAAGTCAACAATGGGTGCTTCAATAATTTTATAATATTCTTGTGCTCATTTGTGAAAAAAATTGCCTAGTGAAAGTTTTGCAAGTAATGATGGCATTTGGTGCAAATTGATGATCAACTTGAAAAAGGCGTGAAAAAACTGATTTTTACGGTCGTTCAAAAAAAAGTTGTTTTTACACTCCGATGTGGACGAAATTTGTCATTCGTGTTGAGCAAGAAAAGATAAGATTTTTCGAGTGGGGGGAAATTGAAGAGGTGGAAGTTGAAGAGTTCCACCAAAACCCTAATGCCTCACCTTAAGCCTATAAATAGGACTCTTTGGCTCATTATTTGGGTGTAGACTTTTAAAGAGAGTCATTTTAGAAAAATTGTTGGTAGTTTTAATTTGAGAGTATATTTTTATTGAGGGCCAAGAATTATTTTGTGGGAGAAGTTTTGTCAACATCAATTGAAAGACGCATCATTTGTAAGTTATTTTATTAATGAAAATTCATATTTATTAAAGTTGGTCATATGGATTATTTCTACACTTGGAATATTTTTGTTTATGATTTGAATAAATATTTTTATGATACCCATTTTGCCAAATTGTGTTAAAACAAAGATGGTTTAAGAACCTAAGTAAGAACGCGTATTAGGAACGTAAATGTTAACTTTAAAATCCTAGATTTAAATTCCTTCTCGTGAAGCTTTTTGATTTAGAAAATTCATTTTTATGACGTGTGTATATGTTATAACATGTAATTATATGTTTCCATGATTGATACCCAAGGTGGATGTTATGTTTTCTTGAAAATGTTAAGTTATGCTATAATGTTCTATTTCGACCTAGTTGTGCTAAAAATGGCATAAATCATGGAATACATATTGAAATTGAGTAATTCCAATTGGTGATCAAAGTAGACTCATATATGTATAAAATACCCGAAATTTGTGTAAACATACCAAGAAATGAACCTTTGGAGATAGTTTGAAGTTCTGGTATAAAATTTGCACCAAAAGAGTAAGTATGCATACCAGGTGTTTGACGTTTTGCTCGACATAACAAATGAACCCTAAAAATTATTAAACATTAATTTTTTATTATTCAATGTGTTTATTGATATTGGGTGATATATCATGCAAATTTATGATGTATAAAATGTATGAAAATTCTTGGAAGTTGAAGTTGTGTTGCTATTTTTCTTAAGAAACGATTTGGAATAGGTTGTAATAAAATGTGCATAACTTTGTCTAGAGAATTCGTAATTTAATTCCGTAAATTGTGTTAGAACACTAATTAATAGAGTTATAGAAATGTGAAGTATCATATTTATTTCCTCCTTAGTTATTTCTTATTGACAAAATGATGTGATTTATTACTAGGCTTAATGTTAATTGGTGTATTCAAATACTAATGACATTGACTTGTTAGGTGGGGAAGCAACTAATACTACCATACCAAGGAAGTAGTTTTTGTATTAATCTTAGCACAAAATCCAAGGTGAGCGACATGTCCTATGAAATATAGATGATTATATATTCATATGGAAATGTGTATTTCAATACATGTGTTAAAACCCTTATGGGAGTGATGTTGTAATTATGAAACATATGCATATGATTAAAAACGTTAAGCGACGTTATATAATGATATGGGCTGGTGAGTCCTTTATTTAATGTTAAGGAGTGGTGGGTCCAACATGATAAAGCGGCCCCATTAATCCAACTTAAAGGTTTGTTGTACTCGAGCCTAATTATGGGATTTGGTGTTCCCCATTAACTGGGAGTAAATTGGACTGGCGGGTTCAGGCTTGCAAGAGTTACACAATTCTTATTGGGTTATAACATTAGAAAATAAAAATGGTTATTTAAATTGGTTATCTGTGTGAAATATGGTCATTCACTAAGCTTGTGTTGCTTATACTCCAATAATGTTATGTTTCAGGTATGCCTATCATTTGTAGTTCACTGCCAAGTTAGGACCTTGAAACGAGAAGTGACGGATATCTAGTATGGTTCGAATATCAAGAATGTTGTGTAAATATTAAACTAAGGATCTTGGTTATGTAAAGTTGTGTAGTTCTTATAAGTTACATGTAAAAGTCGTCATGTTTTCATCGTACATACCTTTGAAAAAAGTCTTATGCTATTTTTCCTTAGAGATTTAAATTAAAGCATTATTTAAGGTAATTTATTTCTAATTAAAAGGATGAGTTTAACTTAATTAAGCCGGGGAGAGACATTAAATGAAAGTTAGTGTTCCCCACCTCAAATGAATCCCTAAATATTGGGGAGATAGTGATGAAGATGGGTGACTCCCCCACCTCCAAAGGTGGCCCTAAAGGGAGTCACAAAATGGTCCACCAAAATAGCTCCAAGAAAGTAAATTAAAACCCTCTACACAACCTCGAAAATGTGTCCTTCTTCTTCTAAAATAATCCCCTCCAAATGCACATTAAAACACTCATATCAACTAGCTTCTACATATTTATTCCTTAGCTTATATCTCTTCACATTAGGGCTTTTATCTCTTGTGGTATGACTGAGTATGCTAAGGCTCTAAATAGTCGGAGGCATTGTATCAAAGTAAGAGGGAGCTGGGAGCCCATTTGGGAATAAGAAATGAGTTGGTCATTTTCTCTCCACACCTCTTCGTTTATACACATATAAAACCTTATCTAATCCTCCATCATATTGATCCAACGGTCCATGTTTAGACATCACAAATGATCAAATGGTGGGTATGTTGACTTCAAATTGATAATTCCACCAATTCCCTCTTTCTCTTGAATATTACTTATCAGTCCACATTCCTAATCCAAGAGCTTACATTCATTTTGAGTTTACGAGTGAGGGAACGACAGCACAAAAGGGAAGTGACATGGACTTGGTCATTTGAACAACCACCTAGTAGTTCAAACGTCGTTCTTGAGTTGACAGGCTGGTCATTCTAACGACGGGTTGTTCTTGGTTAAGAGGGTAGAAATCTTTATTCCTCATTTTGTTCGTTATATATTTACCTCACACGGGGATATTCACTCATTATAACTAAAAGGACGAGTGCTTTATATACTGTTACCCTCTATTTTAATGATAATTATCTCCATATATCATCCATATAAAGTCCACAAATCAAATATTTTTCTATATAATCCTATTTAGTACCTACAATCCCTAATATTTTAATTTGTTTCTCTTCTTATAAATTTCATATATAATTAAATAAGTTTATCGGGGTGGGGTATTGCATTATATCTTAAAGGGTTACGGAGTGGTTCCAACTTAGCTTCCGCCAAATGCTTATAATTTCATTTTAGGGTTGATGGCTTAGTGGCAAGCCCATATTAGTTTTGATTTAAATTGCCATATTCTTAGATTTATATATGGCATGAAATACAATCCTAAAGCCAATGGGTACTACTATTTTCTACCCCTGAAAGTTTGACCTGAAGATGGTGAAAGTTGTTCAGAAGGGCATCCATAGCCGAAAGAGTCATTTTGAATATATAAAGGGTAATTCGGTGTTTCACATTATTGAAAAGAAATGATCTTATAGTGTTCCTCGCAACTAGTGTCGGCCAAATCATATTGGTATACATCTTTATGTTATGATTAACAATTTCGTTCTAACTTATTATGTGAGGACATTTTATTTTTCTCGGACTTTGGTAAAGAATAAAGCTCCTAGACTTCCAAAAATTTTGAAACAATTGGTGTTGAACACACATCCAATCTAGTTGAGTTAGGGAAGATTTTTGCGCTAAGAAAATTTATAAAACTTGGAAATTATAATCCTCCTCGAGGTGCTCCATCTGCAGAAGACTAGCCTTAGTTTTTTAGGTTAATAATTTTACCGACCAGGAAGGACGAGTCGAGCAAAAAGGACTAACTAAGTATGAAGGACCAGCTGAGCAGGAGGTTAAAGAATGTATAATGTTTTTCATTATCTCGTATTTAGCTTACCACATTGACTTTTCTAAATGACGTGTTCTTGTAAAAACATTCCTCTCACTTTATTAACTTTTCAGGTTGAGCCATTGTCTGGCATAGCCCCTGCAAAGATTGATCGAGCTGCTATGGACATTGCTAAAAAGAGGAAACTTGAAGCTAATGCAAAAAAGAAGAGGGACGATGCCAATGTCTGGGAAAAAATAAAGTTTATGCCAAGAAGAGTTCTAATGGTGAGGCTTGGAAGAATGTTGGGTATGCTTCAAGAAGTCAAGCCGAAGATGATGTTTTTGTCACCGCGAAAAACAAAGGAATAGGAGAACGGTGTTGCCTCCAAGGATATGACTCTAGATGGAAATAAGAGTCCTATGGATTGTCCCACATCTCAACCCAGTCCCAAACACCAAAGCACCAACTTCACCAGGGAAAGGGTCCAGATCCATGGACAACCATCTCGATGTTAGTATGAGGTTGGGAAACATCAACCCCTTATGGTGAAGTGGACCCATGTACTTTTTACCCTGAGCACCCAGTCACGTTGGAGCAGTTAAAAAATGATGAGAACTCTATCTTTTTCCACACAAATAATGTTGTTGATATGGTCAGCTGATGAGTGCATTATTCTGTATTATTTATAAGTCTTGTTAGTCCCTTTGTACAATAAATTATGAGTTTTTAGAATTTTTTTGTTATTTAAAAGAAAATTGCGATTTTGAGAATAATTCGAGTTAATAACGCAATTTTAGCAATCCCAAAGGAAAAAAAACATTTCTGAAGCTTTATGGTCCTAAAAATAATTTCTAAATGTTTATATGGGCAATATAAATTTCTCCCTAAAATTTGATTGAATTCTAAATTAAAAAAGAGTGATATATGAATTTTGGGGGCTAAAATGTAAATGGGGCAATTATGTAATTTTCTACCCTTTATGACCCAAAATTTATATCAATTATTTTTATTTTGCATTTTTATAGGCACCTCGAGAGTTCGGACATCATAGGAGTTGATATGCAAAAAATGATTTGGATACATTTCGACACGACACGACACGACCGACACAGCAGCATTAAAAACTCTTCATAAATTGGTTCTGGAGTTCGTTGGGGTCCTGCAATAACTTTTTGAAAAGTTATTTTAAAGACTCACAACTTTCTAGATGGTGCTATCTCAAAATAAGATGTTTTGAAAGTCCAAAATCCGTTTGAAAATTGTGATTTAAAAAGTGACAAAAATGCAAAAAGAAAAAGAAAAAAAAGACATATCACCCTTTAGTATTATGGCGCGTGGTTAACTCCCACCTTTTCTTCCCCTTTTTCCTACTCATGTCACCCTGTTTGTCTGTCCAAGAATCAAATTTTTCCCTCATTTTTTAATTCGTAATCTTTTTGTTAGTATTTTATTTTTTTATATTGTTTGTTTCTCCCCACGTGCACAGGCTCACCCAATTGCTTTTGAAGCTTCTACTGAGAATCCATTATTGATCCAACTTTTGTCCTAAACTTCTTTTTACACCTTTTGTTTTACTATGTATTTTATTTTCTTTATATTACTATCATTATTCCTCTCTCTTGTCCTCTTTTTGCTAAGAATGTCCCAATTTAATTATCATCTTCCATCATCATATTCTGTCTTGGACATATTGAATGAACCCAAATGCGGAGGCTATAAATGAGGAAGGAAGAAGAACTCGGACAAACTTATAGAGAGAAATATAAATTTTTAGAGTGTAGTTTTTAGGGGCACCAAAAATGGCAAATCTTGTATTTTTTTTTAGTGCTCTTAAAATATTTTGTGTGCAAATTTGGGACGACCTTTATTATATTGGCATTCAAATATTGTCACTCCAATTTTTCAAGTTGACTATTATTAATGATGATGATTATTTCATCTTGCAATTTTTGTGTTTTAATTATAATGCTAGTTTAATTTAAATTTCTAGGATGAGGTGAAATTTGTCATGATTATTTAGTGTATGTTTCAATTGGTTTAATTTGCTAAATTTCCTACTTGTTCCAAAAAAAAATTAGAAATTCGGTATTCATTGAAAATAGTCATGAGAGTGATATTTTAAACCTTCAAAATTAATTATTTTACCGACATCCTTTTATTTTATGTAGTTACATTTGATGGATTATGTTTATATTAAATTGTTAGATAGTTAATGCTTATATTTGACATGTAATACTTGGAGTGATATTTTTTAGGGAATAGGAATTTTTGTCATCTAAAAATAGATGTAAAAATATTTATTTGAACTTTCACTTTTTCATCATCCGAAACGCGACGAGAGTGGGTACAATTTTGATTTATGAACGGGAATTGCGAGTAAATAATCAGAAGCTAGAAAAATTGGTAAATGGTTCTGAACTCCTATTAATATCTCCGTACTTGATACATAATCTATGTTCACTCATTTATTTTTATTTTATTTTTTTATCACTAATTTATACCCATTTTTCTAGTTGGATAGTCAATACTTTAGAAAAACTGACCGAATCTCTATGAGTTCGACCCTTACTTACATCTGCTATATTTCAATAGCCCATACACTTGTGGTAATTTTAACTTTTAAAATTTGACAACATCAACAATCATAGGTATGCCCTTGATTTTCAATTCCTAATGAATTTTAATGCTTACTATTTGTGTAATATGGTGCATCACCAAATGCTTGTGGTAAATTCTCACCTATACTTATTTTTTCTTAATTTTGCTAAAATATTTTTTACACTATGTTGATCTCTGTCTTCTTTCATGGTTCCATGGGTACCACCATCTTAAAGGAGCAAGTAGAATCATACTAAAACGCTTATGATGAAGAGAGAGGGGTTAATTCTAAGATTCTTACCCTACATAAGACCATATCAAATAAACTTAAGACTACACATGATGACCACAACTTGGCTTGTACTGAGCTTAAGGAAAAGGAAGATCAACTTATAGTGAACGTTTACCTTAATCCAATCTAAGACCAAAATAAAAAGTTGAAGGAGGATATCGTCATTGATGTTATAAAGATCATGAGTTTGGATGAAGCACTTAAGAAGGGGTCTGAAGAGTTTGTTCAATCTAATGATGCTCTTAAAAAAACTATTGAAGCCCTTGATAAGGTAAATGGGGACCTTTCTCATGCCTAGGACGAAGGTGTTAGGATGTATAAGACCTCTTCCTAACATAACATTGATCTGGTGACCATCTTCTTGGAGGGTTATGATGAGATGAAGAAGATGGTTCTTAAGCATTAGCCTAACATTATTGATGTCATTCAGATGTGGTAATGGGATGATGATGAAGCTAGAGACTTGTCCACTAAGCCTAAGGCGATGGATGTAGATGGATTGAAAGACGAAGATGGTAAAGACCAGCCTGAGGTGGAGGTAGACCAAAATATTGCCACTGATGCCCTTCCCATCATTCCCGAGGTTGCTCATATGATCGAGCTTTATATTGGCCACGCTCCTGAGGAATTGGTCATTTGCTCTAATTTTTTTGTTTAACTTTATCTATAAACATTTCAAATAATTATCTGTGATGAATGGTTAACTCTCTTTATTTTCTTATTAATGAGAGGTCAAGTTATTCAAGATTTTTGCCTTCCTGCGTGTGTTGTCTAATCATTTTGTTATGACTTTTTGCATGTTATTTTGATCGGCTGGAGTTTTGGTCTTCAACAGTGATCAAGTATTTTTTGCAAAGTATTTTGATAAGTTAATATGGTTGGTCGTATTTGACTAGTAGACATTTGTGGTTGTATAGTTGATTTTTGACAACATGACCAGACTTACTAACCTATTTAGTGTGGACAAATATGATTTGCCCTGATATAGGATCTACCATTTCTTATGCAAACTTATTAGCTGTATTAAATGGATCTTATTGTCCAAACTAAGCATCAAATAATTTATTTACCTCAGAACATGTGGTACATCAAGCGAGAAGAGGGAATGAAAGATTCCTAAGGCTTGCCGGACAGGGCGGTGGCCGGAGGCTTGCCGGACAGATCACTAGATGCCGTAGTAGAGCCGGTAAGGGGGTGAGGGTAGGGAGAGAGATGGGGAGCGGGAGATTGAAAGATGAGAGAGGAAAGAGGAGGGAATGATTTTTTTAGGGGCTTTTATATTTTAATCAAGTGTACTCAATTTTGGCACAGTTTAAAACAGTGCCAAATTTTGGCACTATTTTAAAGTGTGCCAGCTTATCATTAAACCATGCCAGAATTTGGCATAGTTTAAAACTGTGCAAGATTTTTAATGTTCGGGTGTGACAAATTGCTGTTTTTGGTGTAGTGTTTCTAATCCACCCCTCTTCCACTAACGGATCAATAGTCCCAGTTAATGCTGGAGTATTTAGCTTCATGAACCTCTCATATAATTTATCCCTATCTCCACCATGTATTCCACCTCTTGCTTGTTCCACTAATTGTGCCAAAACACATAATATTCTCCCTACATCATCAATATGTTATTGTTGAACCTCTGGTTCATCCACTTCAATATGTCTCTGTCCTTGCTGACTATTAGGTACACAGGATGCCTCACCCTCTGCTCTATTATGCGGCTCATGTATATCCATCACTCACGACAATATAAATAACTTAAACAGAATACAATAGCAACAGTTTAACATTTATATTATTAGTTAAAATCTTGACCCAAAGCAAACTCACTTTCTATTGTCCACTGCCAATCTAGACCCTTACACCCTGTCCAGAACCTAATAACCATGCTCTGATACCAAGTTGTTGCGACCCGATTTAATTAAGTTAAACTCATCCTTTTAATTAGAGATAAATTGCCTTAAACAATGCTTTAATTTAAATCTCTAAGGAAAAATAGCATAAGATTTTTTTTCAAAGGTATGTACGATGAAAACATAACTACCTTTACATGTAACTTATAAGTACTACACAACTTTACATAACCAAGATCCTTAGTTTAATATTTACACAAAAAGATTCTTGATATTCAAACCATACTAGATATCCGTCACTCCCCCGTTTTAGGGGCTTAACTTGGTAGTGAACTCCAAACGATAAGCATATCTGAAACGTAATACTATAGGAGTGTAAGCAACACAAGATTAGTGAATGACCATATTTCACACAGAGAACCAATTTAAAAAACCATTTTTATTTTCTAATGTTATAACCCAATAGGAATTGTGTAACTCTTGCAAGCCTGGACTCGCTAGTCCAATTACCTCCCATTAAACGGGGAATACCAAATCCCATAATTAGTCCCTAGTACAACAAACCTTTAAGTTGGATTAACGGGATCGCTGCACCTCATAGGACCCACCAGTCCTAAACATTAGATAAAGGAGTCACTAGTCCGTATCATTATATAACGTCGCTTAACATTTTCAATCATATGCATATGTTTCATAATTACAACATCGCTCCCAAAAGGATTTTAACACATGTATTGAACTACACATTTCCTTATGAATATATAATCATCTATATTTGATACAACAGGTCACTCACCTTGTATTTGGTGCTAAGATTAATACCAAAACTATTTCCTTGGTATGGTAGTATTATCTACTTACCCACCTAACAAGTCAACGTCATTAGTATTTGAATACACCAATTAACATTAAACCCAGTAATACATCACATCATTTGGTCAATCAGAAATAACTAAGGAGGAAATAAATATGATACTTCACATTTATATAACACTCTATTAATTAGTGTTCTAACAAAATTTACGGAATTAAATTACGAATTCTCTAGACAAAGTTATGCCCATTTTATTACAATCTTTTGCAAATCGTTTCTAAAAAAAAACAGCAACACAACTTCAACTTCGAAGAATTTTCATACATTTTATGAATCATAAATTTTCATTATATTCCACCCAATATCAATAAAAATATTTAATAATACAAAATTAATTTTTAATAATTTTTAGAGCTCATTTGCTATGTTGAGCAAAACGTCAAACACCTGGTATGCATACTTATTGCTTTCGGGCAGATTTTATACCAGAACTTCAAACTATAATCATATGTTTATTTCTTGGTATTTTTACACAATGTTTGGATATGTTATACATATATGAGTCTAATTTGATCACCAACTAGAATTACTCAATTTCAATATGTATTCCATGATTCATACCATATGTATCACAACTAGGTCGGAATAGAACATTAAAGCATAACTTAACATTTTCAAGAAGACATAACCTCCACCTTGGGTATCAATCATGTAAACATATAATAACATGTTCTAAAATATATACAAATCATAAATATGAATTTTCTAAATCAAAAAGCTTCACGAGAAGGAAATTCAAATTTGGGACTTTAAAGTTAACATTTACGATCCTAATACACGTTCTTACATAGGTTCTTAAACCATCTTTGTTTTAACAAAATTTGGCAAAATGGGTATGATGAAAATCTTTATTCAAATCAGAAACAAAAATATTCCAAGTATTGAACTCATCCATGTGACCAACTTTAATGAAAAAGTAATTACCTTACGAGGAGTCCTCGATTTATAGAATTTTCCAACGATTTCTTCCTTAACTTTCTTCTCTTTCTCTCTCTTTAGGCAAAACTCTTTTTCATGGCTGAATGTTCTCAACAAAGGGGTTGTTTTAAGAAGTTAAAGTCGTCCAAATCATAACCTACCCTCTAACCAATCAAAAAATAACACATGTTGTGCTAATAAGACAAATATCACTTAAGGGAAGGACAGATTTGCCCTTGTTTCGTACTTTCGATATAACTTCTTGTTCGGACTTCCGTTTAACACAAATTTGTTGCGTTACAACCCTAATTCATGTATCTAAAATGTTCATATTTTTAGTTTTCCAAAATCATAAAAATATGACGCCTAATTTGGGCTCAAAACAGGAAAACAACAATTTACCGAAAATCTCAAAACTTTCAGATTTGGCGACCAAACATTGCCAATTTTGTACCAACACCCTAGTTTACTTTTATAAAAATAACGATGCATTAAAAACATATTTTATGATGCATTTAACAACATATATAATCATATTTTCTAAATATGTTATCCCTGATCATAAGGTCGATAAGCATCTAATATAAACCAAATATATATCACATGAGCATGCATCCCCTAAACATGATAATTAACATGTTTAACACACATAACCAATTTATAACTAATAACTAATAACTTATACTTAATCATGTAATTAACCTTCCTAATCATGTTTTAGAGCCTTACATTTAAGTTCAAGGAATAGTATATTTCAGCATGTTCTTTACATATATTAGGTTAAATATATGTGTTTATTATTAGTCATGTCGGTATTGCATGAAATGGTATAAAAAGATGACATAAAATAGGTATTCAAAATAGAATAAATTTCCCAAAGTAATAATACACATTTTTATGGAATAAAAATGTAGGAAATGTCATTTTGGTGTTTTTAGTGAAAAAATAGTAATACACATTTTTATGGAATAAAAATGTGGAAATTTTGTGGAACAAAATGTTGAACGAGGCAGAGTATGAGACTACTAATGATTAATGGAAGAAATGGTAATTTCTAAGAATTAAAAAATTAGTCTTGAGGGCGCCATTATATGTATTAAGGGTGTTAAATAATAAGTGTGGAAATTGGCAAGATTGCGGTTTTAAATAAGTGTTAAATGGCTCAAGTGTTTAAAGTGTTAAGTTGAAAACTTAATGAACATTTTGGGAATCAACACTTGTTAATGGACTATTTCATAAGTTTGGAAAATAAAGTGTAAATAAGTAATTTACTGAAAGTAGAATATTTTTATGGAATAAAAATGTTCAAGGGTGTCTTTACACTAATGTGTGCGAAAAATAAATTAAATCCTAAAAGCGTGAATGGACGTAGTATACATCACACGTGTGTAGATAAGGGACTTAAATAAGAAAATAAATAATTTTCTAGGTGTTAATGGAAAAATGGACGATTAAGTTCGAATTTTGACTTCGGCCGGGTAATAGTAAAGAAGTGGTTTAATGTGAATATGTGTAAAAATGTTAAACGCATTAATAAGGACTCAGATGCAACCGGGAATAAGTGAGAAGGGTCCAGAGACCTTGGGTGCAAAGAACTAAATCGTTGGCCAGAGCATCTGGTGCTCATAGCCATCGCTGTGGAGCCCGTATAAGTATACGGTAAAAAGGAAGATTCTGAGAAAAGATTAAAGGAATAAGGAATATGTTAAGAAAATGGGTTGTGTGATAAAATGCATTAATACAACCTAACTTGAATGAATGCAGTAAATGTTACGGTAAAGATGATTTGGATGAGTAAATGTGTAAATCTATTAATGTCCATAAGTGAAGGTAAAAAGGCTAAAATAAAGTGGGTAAATGGGTGGTTAAGTAACCTAATTTGTTAAACCCATAATATGTATAAGTGTGTATTGAAAGGTTTTCAAATGATAAACAAGTATTTTCTAACATGGTGTATGCGTGTGATGAATGGCATCTTTCAATGAAAATACTAAAGTATAGTTAAATGAATATAAAGGGGTAATTTTGGGAAATGGGTGGTTTGGAATAAATCAAGCGTAGTGGTGTTAACTGTAGAATCGGGAGTATTAAACAAGGTGTGAAATGTTAAAAGGAAGCCTTTACAAGATTAATGTAAATTAATCTGGAGGAGTAAGGTTTTCGAAAATAAAACGCTTAAAGCATTAGTATGTATTTTTTTAAGGTACATCTATATATATGTAGGTACATATATATTTTCGCATGAATGTGATTGTAGTGAGTGAGTATTCCTTTCTTCTATTTGTTTCTATACTGCTTGTATATATATTCTCACTGGGCAGAGTCTCACACCCTCGCTTTGTTATGGCAGGTTGGGTGCAGGTTCGCGTTTTGAGAGCATTGTATAGGTAAGTGCACTTTATTCATTTTATGTTAATAGCTCTGTTTAGTTGGACTTTAGGATACTCCACGTTGGTCCCATATGTAGTTTATTTTGAAATTTGAAATCGCATGCTAATAAGTGAAATGTTGATTAAAATAAAACTGGACTAGCAACATTATTTAGGTTGTTTCGTTGCAGTTTACACCTAATGCTCGGGTCAGACCGGGTTGACTCACGAGTAGCCCATAAATTTGGGTCGGGGCGTTACAATTGGTATCAGAGCTCTAGGTTCAAGGTTTCATTTGGGAGTGATGTGATGAGTCTGTTAGTGGATATTTTGACGTTGATGTTGGCTGGGCTAGTCATGCTTGTTTGATGATGGTTTAGTCGTGACCTCGACGATAAGGTCAAAGAGATTAGCGTGACAAATAAGTTAGTTCCAAGTGGCATACGATTAAGTTAATTGTTATAAATTTCTTTCGCAATTATGATTAAGTATGTGATGATTTACGAGTGTCCTTGTGCGTCAGTAAGAGGTGATACCATGGTTCTTAGTGTCAGGTGTTTTGTGTTCTAACCTTTATGGATGTAGAGTCTTTGGAGATGTTAATAGAATGATATTGTACCGTTGGGCAAGTGGCATCAAATTATGAATGATCCACGGTAGGGATCGATCATTATGGTGTAACAAATGTGTAGTGGAAAATCGCGACTTAAATTATATGTAGCCTTGGGTGTGACACATGTTAGAGGTTGATATCAATGTGATGATTAGACAAATCCGTGACACTTCCAAAATTAACCAACCGAACTAATTAAAACAATATAATTATTTAAGGATTTATTAGTGTGAATTAAATAAAGGATTTTAAAAAAATTAAACAACAAACTTCCATATCCAACCACATCCGTCCAATATAATCCAACAACAACAACAACAAACCAACAAATGTGTATCCCATACTCCTTATAATTCATCTAATCAATTAATTCAACATTAACAATTTCTAAACAATATACAAACAATATTTATAATGTCAAATTAATTTTATTCTCTAAACAATAAGATTCAATCAATATTAACAATATCTATTAATTTCAATCCTAACTAACATCACCTAATCAATATTAACAAGTAATTTCAAGTCCTAAACTAAAAATAAAAATACCCAATCAATATTTATAATTCCTAAAACCAATCAATATTTATAATTCCCAATCAATATTTATAAAATACACATACACACACCTCCCTCCATCCCCAGCCCCACCAACCCCCACCCCCAGACCCATGCCCCCCACCCCCTGCCCCTACCCCCTTCCTCCCCCACCACTCACATTCACATACACACCCCCTGCACACACACACACACACACATACTCACTCACCCACCTGCACACAAACACCCCCCACTGCCCTCTCCCCCACTGCCCCTCCCCACCACACACACACACACACCCTGTACACATACACACACACTACCCACCTTCACACACACACACACACATACACATATATACAAAGTAAAGAGAAAGAACTGACCTGAAATTTCTTAGAGAGATAGAGAGGGAAGTCACTTAGAGAGGAAAAAAGGGGGAAGGGAAAACGGTGGGAAAAAAGAAGAGGGAAGGGTTTTTTTCACGGTCCTGTCACGGTCATTGACCGTGACAACATTACATACTTGTCACGGTCAATGATTGTGACAAGCCATTATCACGATCATTGACCGTGACAAAAAACGCATGTTTTGTTATCACAGTCAATGACCGTGACAAAGTAAGTCGGCCCAAAGGTGACATTTTAGCCTTTTTGGTGTAGTGACAGTACAAAGGGTCATAAGACTGAGAACATTCATGATATTTACACGTTGGAACGAAAATTAGGCCAAGGAAAATTTGTTACTACTTATTTATGAACTAAGATTTCCAAAGGCATCGAAAATGCTTGTAAGTCTTTTTTAAAGAGGAGGCTGGTTGCCAGAGAAAATGTGGAGGGTGTTAGGAGGGCGATTCAGATAATGCACTATTTGGCAGGTCACAAGAACATTATGACCATCAAAGGTATGTATGAGGACACTTTGTATGTTCATATTGTGATAGAGAGGGGGAGAATTTTTCAACATGATCATAAAAAGGGGACATTACAGTGAGAGGAAAACAACTATTGATTTTGGACTATTAGTTTTCTTCAAGCCAGGTCAGATCTTCACTGATGTGGTTGAAAGCCATATTATATTGTTCCGGAGGTGCTTTTGATGCATTATGGGCCGAAAGCATATGTATGGATGACATGGGACATACTATATATACTGCTAAGTGGTGTACCACCCTTTAAACTGAGACACAACAAGGGGATATTTGACGCGGTTTTGAAGGGACACATTGACTTCGAATCAAACCCTTGGCTCTTGATTTCTGATAGTGCGAAGGATCTTATTACAAAGAAGCTTGTGGAGAACATAATATGACTGAAGTTTTTCTTAAAGATATTATCAGAGAAGTTGATCAAGATAATGATGGGAGGATTGATTATGGGGAATTTGTCATTATGATGCAAAGCAATGGAGGGATATGAGGACGAACCATGTGAAATAGTCTGTATATGAGCACGAGAGATGCACTAGGAGATCATTATATTTTTAAATTGAAACATTATTTTCACTTGTTTTACAACAAAGAAATAGCATGAGGTTTTTGAAAATTAAGCTCATAAGATATATCACAAATTCAGTGTATATATACCGAGTATACTCTTCCAATTCCATTCACATAAATTGAAACGTTAAAAAGTCATTTTAGAATAAGATGTTCAAACTCAGTGTTCTCTCTTAACTATTGACGATCTCTCATATTTTTTCATGTGATGATGAGTCATTAATTAAAAATGAATGCTTGTGCAATCCCAAATAACAATGTTAAAAGAGTTGAGCCCCATGTTGATTACTGAATCACCAAAACAAACTAAAATTCTAAAAAGCAACCTCAAACTAACAACCTTTTTATAGAAATAAGATTGCATGAAATATATCGAATCGTTAGTCATTGTGTTTACTCACAAGCGATAAACATTAAAAACAGGGACCAAATGTTTGCTAATGTAATTTCATTTCAGGGGTTAATGATAGAGAGTAAATATAATAAAGAACTACATAGATTAGGAACGAACATTATTAATTTCAGAAATCGATGCAAATATCAGAGAGACAAACACTAAATGAAAAAATAGAGGATATGCATCAGATTTGGAGACCTATATTCATCAGTATCACCTTTGATGCCTTTTTTTTGAAATAATATTTTTGCATATTAAACATGTAGATGACCGGAAAATCGTAAGAGAAATCCAACTCATTATTCAATCTTAAAAAAGTAGATGACAGGAAAGCCTTTTGAGAAATATAAGTCCACAACAAGCACACTGTACTGACCTATGATAGGGACATCTACAACAAGAGGTGGCATAGGATGATCCATATGTAATTCAGACTCCAATATTGCACTAGAGCTTCCATATACAGACCAAGCGTATAAAAATACGAACACTCAAGATGCACCTTGATCATCTGTAGATGGATCTATCGCGAATTTCGTAACTGAGATGGATTCTGTTGCGCCTGAGTTGGTCAGCACTCGCTTGACTCCTCTTCCCACCACACTAATATCTGTTACTCCTGCAACATCTCCATTTGTGTGAGCGGTGGAACCACTAGGAGACTCAAAATTTCCACTGCTGTGAACGATACCAATCCGCGAGGAGCTCATTAAAGTAGAAGAGGATGAAATCTTCTCATTTACTCTAGCCTTGGCTGTCACCATGGCTAGGATATCTGAGAGTATAGATATTGGGTTCGAAACAAGCTGTTGGAGATCCTCAAGCTTCTTTTCTAGCCCACCAGAGAGGACAGTGAGTGTTTCAATCTCAATTTCTCTATCTAGGACAGAATCAACAGACTGAATCGAACTGGAAGTGTGTTAAATAGTCGAGTCTAATTTAAGAGGGTGAGCTGATGTTACTATTGATAGTGATGAACTCTTCACTTCTTTCATAAGATGCTGCATCCTAGACTTGTAAACTGAGATAGCCTCTTCGCAATACAGAATCGCTTCTTGAGCCTTTGAACCGATTTCTAAGCACAAACATATCCTAAAATTTCTAATTCTCAAGTCTTGGACAATACACACAAAACACAAACAACCAAGATAAAAATTCTTTTCATATTCAAGTATTTTTTTCTCTTACAAGGATATAAATAAGGGTCAAGAGAGTTGGTCTCCAAAAAACCCAAATGGATTAATTATAATCCCTAACAACAGATACTAGATTATAATATATATATATATATATATATATATATATATAAACAAGCTCCGAGATCTATATAGTCTGCCTATGAAAATTCTCTTGACCACATGTACACATTATTATAAGTTTACATAATTTTAATTTTTTCAAGACATAACCCATTATTAGGCCAAGTACACATTATCCTCTAATCCTTAATAATTATTAATATTTATGCACTTTAGAAATATTTCATTAGGCTAACAAATTGAACAACATAAACGAGAATAAGAGCATCTCAAAAGAAAATTTGAAGGTGGTTATGAAGAATACTGAATGTTTAAAAAAATACCTATCATAAGCACATACTGTGTATTTAAACAATACACTGATGTGATCTATCCCCAACCTCTACCCACATCCCCAAAAGAACAGAGAAAAAAATAGGGCTATAATAACAGGATAAAGAATTGAACTCTTGATTCCCAAAGAAGATCAGCTCTAGCGCTGATGTTATGTCCCTAAAAACAATTAGAACTCCAAAAAATAAATAAGGAAAACCCCCTCAACCTGTAAAACTAGAGACTAAAAAGCCCTAATCAACATACCATCGACCATCCCTATCGTAAGAATCTTATAAGGAGACCACATCAGGATAAGCCTTCCATACCATCTCCAACATGTTCGTCTAACATTTGAGCTTATAATCTATATCAATACTAATTTTCGGACACAACATCACCATTTCCATATATAGGGAAGACCGTAGCAACAAATGGCTAAAAACTAGGACAATTAGCGATAGAAACTATGTAACAAGGATAAACCAAGTAATGTTGTAACCTGAAATCAACTCTAGACTTGCCCTTTTGTTAAATTGCAAGACACCAAAAAATCAAGGTGATAAGATAAGACTCGTGAAGAGCGTTCTCCATCCAGTATATACATGATTGTTGATACAAGCCACAAGTCACTGTATAATCTCATAATCATTGGAGGAGCGACAATGAATGAAACAATAGGCCATGGTAATGTTTGATATGGAGTAAAAACAAGAACGGGACACCAAGAATCATTCGAAGATCATTCGGGAACATTTCTAGGTCAGATTTCAAATTAGGAGGTTATAGCTAGGCGAACATCACAATCACTGGTTATTACTCATAGTTTGTTAAAAGGATGGTATATTGGCGATAGAACTTTAATAGGGCTCATATGAATATTCTTGAGTTTTGATATATTAATATTTATTTGCGAATAGAGTTTTATTATGATATATTGAAATTTTTGATACGTCATATTATATATACATTCTAAAAATAGCTATAAACAAGCTGCGCATTGCACGGGGGCGATAACTAGTATCACATGCTATAATCATTCAAAACATGGAAAACTGGAATGAAATTAGAGAACAAATAACTGCATAACGATTAATCAATAAAACAAACAAGTAATATACACACCTAACAAGTAATCAACCACATAACTTTGATTATCAGGTTAGAAACAATTTTTTTTCTCTCCTTCGTTAACATGTCAGAGGCTGATTCAAAGGTTATGATTTGGTACCAAACGAAAATAATGAAACTCGAGATTTTAATTGGAAAAATTAATAACTCAATGCGTTAACCATATAATATGCATATAACTACCTCATAAATGTTGCAAAGCATTTTTAAGTTGTGAAATCATGCACATGAAACATGCGCTAAAATATTAAAAAGACGCAAACCAGATTGGTTTTACCTCGATGCCTATCAACGAGAAAAAATAGGGTTTTGTGATTCGAAAACATGTTTATAAATAGCGCAAGTCCCCAAGATTGGCATCGATATTTAATGAAACATACAAGCCAAAACCACATTCCCTCTGATAAACATGTTTCTTTACTTCTAAACAATGTGAACACTCATATTCAATAATTTGGCAAAGATTAAAACATGACAACTTGCATTGATTTGTGTTTATCAACCTACCAAGCTGTAATGGAACACTAATGACAAAGTAATGAAAGAATAACTAACAATAATGCCCAAGTGAAACATGAAAATATGCAAACTAAACAAAAATGACTATTTATCAAGATTTCAAGAATCTTATAGCTCTAAAAGGGATGCTCCAACCATGTTCGGCGAGGAGAATGATTTCTCTTAGGTTACCTTGGTACCCTTTGGGGTATTTGTGTCTCTATTTGCGCTACGTCATTGCTGTTTTCAATTTTCACCCAAAAAGCCCAGTTTAAACCCCTAAACATTTACTACTCAATATCCTAAACCAGGAGTTAGATGAGGACATATATACTTCCTACAAGTTATTTTTTACCTATGTGGATGTTCATGCCTCTATTTGGGACACTTGTTTTCAATTTTGAGTTTTCACCCCTAAAACCCAATTTTAAGCCTAAAACGACGGTAAACTAATCAATTTTCAAATTCAGCAGTTTGATTTGGACACGGTCACTTCCCTTAAATTACTTTCGCATCGAACAATAAACTCACACAAATAAGTATAGACAATAAATAATTCTAACTTGATAAACTACTTGCAAATGATATGAATTAATTAACACAAACAAACATATCAATAATTCTAACTATTTTTTTTATAAAATGGAAATTTATTAATATATGAGAGAAAATCCCTCTCAAGTGGCAATACAATTAGTGAGAAACATCAATGTTCCTTATAAAAGGTAAAGAAGAAACATCTATCATCATTGATGCTTTAACAATATTAGGAAGATCTGAACAACTAAAAAATGACTTTTGACATTTTGAAGATTCACCATGCTTTGCTAGAAGAGTAGTCACCTTGTTAGCTTCTAGGGAACAACAAGAAATATGACATTGCAGATTGTGAATTAACTCCTGAAGATCCTTGATTTTTTTTTTTAATTTTCCTATGAATTGAATCTGAGTTAGTCTCTAAGATGAAGAGAAGCTGATTTGAGTGGGGCTCTAAAATCACCTTAGAAAAATTCTTCTCCAAATAAATCTTAAGACCAACAAAAATAGCTTCAAGAAGATCATACAGAGGAACATCATGAATAATGAAGTTTGAAGAAGCCCAAATAAGTCTACCATGATCATCTCGAATAACTGTGCCTATACCATTGATCTTCTGATTTTCTGACGTAGCTGCAACATTGATTTTGACTTGATCTACCCAAGGTTTATTCCAATGAATAACATTCTTCTAACAAGCATAGGGGGAAGATAAAGAAAAAATAGTCCTAATTTCTTGTTTAATTCCTTGAGTTAGGTTTTTAAAAGGAGTAAGCATACTAAGCTCAGAGATTAAAGGCACTACTATGTGAATAACTAGACCTGATCTCATAGCAATATTTTCAAACAAAGCCTTATTCCTGCTAATCCAGATTTTCCACATGATTATGATTGAAGTCACTTGAAACAGCCATTTGGACAATTTCGATTTACCCGCTTGCAACCACCAGTGAATGATTTAACTGTGTAATGAAGAGCAAGAATTTTGAATCCCCATAAAGTGATTAAAAAACCTCCATAACTGCTTAGCAACTGGACT
This sequence comes from Sambucus nigra, assembly GCA_949130495.1. NCBI lineage: Eukaryota > Viridiplantae > Streptophyta > Magnoliopsida > Dipsacales > Adoxaceae > Sambucus > Sambucus nigra. The sequence goes on along the minus strand of OX422214.1, from coordinate 247,771,662 downwards.
AGAGATGAATAAGTGATTAATTGATTCATTAGCCGAATGACAACATTAACACCTTGAAACCAACCTAATCCCCACTGACTGAACACGAGAATCCACTGGAACTGCATTATTGAGTGCTCTCCAAACAAGCACTGACATTTTTGGAGGGATATAAGGGTTCCATACTGATTTAAATGCTAAAGAGGATAAAGTTTGAGGTCTGACTTGATCATACGCAGATTTAAAGGAAAACCTTCCATTAGTTGTTAGATTCCATATTAGCTCTTTGTTGGAAAAATGCGAATTCGAATCAATTAGCTCCATTCCTTCTTGAATCCTTTTAAAATCTAAGGAGCCATTTTTGCAACCCATGTTAGAGTACTTAGCAGACATAAAAGAGGCCCAAAAAGTATCTTCTTTCTTAAAATTCCATGCTAAACATAAGTTGGAAGCTTCCATAACTGAATTAAAATACCAAATCAAAATGAAGTAGAAATGAACTAATTATATCTAACATCGAATCAGATCTAAAACCAAAAGGAAAATCGAAACACAAATCACAAACCCAAATCCTTCCAAGCCTGTGATCACAAACTCAATCAGATATGCAAATCAACAATATAACTAGTGGATAAAATGTGCACCTGAACCAAAATCGGACCACCGAAGCAGAAGATTTGGTAAATTGAACCAAAATCAGACCACCTGACTAATGGATAAAACGCGCACCTGTCAGAGATAAAACATGCAGAGGATTGGGAAACACTGGACCAAAATGGCACCAAAATCGGACCAAAATCGAACCAGAGGATTTGGGAAAATCAAGGCTCGTACCAAGTCAGAAGATTTGTGAAATTTTATAGTAGAAAATTAGACTCCTAGCAAGAGATAAAATGCACCTGATTCATGGATTTGGGGTGAATGGAAGATGAAGAGGGTTTGGGGGATGAATGGGAGAAGTTACGATTTTTGGTGGTGTATTTTGGGGGGAAATGCTACTAATTGTTTTTTTTAGAAATTAATTTTGGAGGGAAATGGAGAGTATTCAAACTGTTTTTTTGTGGCAAAGTAGAATATTTGCTACTAATGAACATACATTAGTGGCAAATATTTTAAGCTTGCAACTAATTGAAATTTTGTGTTCCCGGTAAATGTCTAATTCTTCCCATTTAACATTTAGCGGAAAAATTAGTGGCGATTTTAATTTGTTGCCACTAATGCATTATCTTTTAGTGGCAAACATAAATTTTGCAACAAAATATATGTTTTAGTGGAAATAAATGATAAGCCACTAATAAAATTGCTACGAAATGATATTTTTCTTGTAGTGATCGTTGTTCATAAAAACCTATCCCTTTACGGAGGATGAGTAAGGGGAGATGGATTCAACGCCATATGCTTGAGACATGGGGTGCCTTATGTATTATATAATTTTCACAAGGTTGGATATCACCCAATTCAAGAGTATGGTCAGTAAGTACACATTGGATTCGTGAAAAAATCATTAGAAAGCGGTGAAATGAATTCTTCGAAATCTGAAGGGAACAAGTCTATGGGCATTATGTTTGAAGAGAAGAAAGGGGCTGAGTTTGTTACGGGGTATGTGGATTAAGATTATGCGATGGATTTTGATAAGCGGAGATCCACATTGGGGTATGTATTTACTATTGCTAGTGGGACATTATCTTGGGGAGCTATGTCTAATACGAAGGCAGAGTATATGACACTTAAGAAAGCATCAAAGGAGTTAATTTGGTTGAGAGTTTGTGTGATTTGGGGATGAATCAAGAGAGTGTTCATTTTCATTATGATAGTCAAAGTTCTATGAATTTGGCTAAGTATTAAGTGTATCACGCTCGCACAAAGCATATTGATGTGTTGTATCATAGAGTTCGGGATTGGGTTAATTCTGGCGAGATTTCGATTGAGAAGGTGCACACAAATGAGAATGCAATGTATTTCCTTACCAAACCGGTCACTACGAAAAAGTTTAGGCATTGCCTAAAGGTTCTAAATATCACTTCCTATTTAAGTTCTCCGGTTAGGTGGAGTTACATTGAGCATGGTAGATTTTGGGGGTGATCTTCAAGCGGGTTTAATAGTTTGCATTCCGAGGTTTTATATAGATCATTCGGATTACCATTCGGATTACCAAGGTGGATTTTATGGTGTATATTGGCTCTCGTGTGTCTTTCTATTGGTTCATAGTTGTTTTGGGAGAAAAATAACACTTTTTTGATATTTTACAAAATTGCCTCTTTGAGGAAAAACATAAATATAAGCAAATTTTCTATTTTTCAAGTATGCTAAGAATTTTGTGATTTTTCAAAGAGAAAATGAGTGAGTTTTTTTTTGTTTAAAGATTAGTTCTTATAAGTTGGTTGTGATTATATTTCTCGAAGAGATAACTATGTGTGTTTGTAACCGTAGTATTCCCCCATTTATCAAAGAAAGATAATATCCCACCTTGAGGAGGACATAGCCCTGGTTTCGATGAACCTCTTTAACTTGTTGTCATTTATTTTCTTTGATGACTTGTTTATGATTGTTATCCTATTCGTTGATGGTAGGTTGGATTCGTTTTGAGTGTGCATGCGTAACAAGATCTTGACTTCTTTTCGCACACCAAATGTTTGATGAAATTCTGCAGTAAGCATATGAACAACAAGGAAGTTTTCAATTTCATAAAGAATAATCACCATTAAAAGACATAAAGTTAGGATACTCACAGCTCAAACAAGTCTTCTATTTAGAGCACATTCTATTTAACCATGGATCGATCAAAAACTCTAAAGTTACGTTTAAATATCAATTACAACAACAAAAGATATCATAAACTCAGCGTAGCACATACAAACCTCTAAAGTCATTAATATGATGAATCAAATTCCAATGCACAATGTGTTATCTACATGTTAAATTTCCAGCATTATGATCAACTTTGAAATATATATAATAGTAATCTACTAAGGATTAAGTTACAAAATACTAACAATGATAGATTTCTCAGCACACTGATTCTAAATATTCAATATCTATCCTACCAGCCAGTGGCGGATCCAGCAATTTTGGTCAATCAGGGCCAAAGTTTCGAGTGGTGCCCGGGGTTGGGGGGCGGGAGCCCCCGAGATGATTTTTTTGGGCTATTTTGAGTTTTATACAAATTATAACTTTATTTCGAGTTTTATACAAATTATAGTTCATCGAAATTGACTACAAATTATATGTTTGGAGTTTATTTAGAGTTTTTTTGGGGCATATATGTTTGGGACACAAATTACAGAAATTTGACAACGGGTGGATTACAGAAATAAGGGTATATGTTTGGTGGACTACAAAAAATCATACATACAATTTCTCCAAAAAATCATACCTACAAAAAATCAGCTTAAGGTTAAAAAAATACCTAATGGTAATGAGTTAGTAGCTCCGGCTAGCATACACAAAAATCATACATACAAAAATCATATACAAAAAACATACATACAAAAATCATACACAAAAATTATCTTAAGGTTAAAAAAATACCTCATGGGTTTGAATATAATTAGAGTTATACCTTAAAGTTTGAAATTTTACCAAAAAACCCTACATATATATAATTTTTTTTCCTAAAATTGAACCGCGGCCAAGGCCCCCCTTGGTCCCCATGTGCATCTGGCTCTGCCACCAATGATTCAATTAATGAAATTCCACAGCTATGGTACTCATTACAAATACCATTAATATAATAATATATTTTCTTATGTTTTACTATGATCGTCAAACCCCACGGAATCCAAATTCAAAGTCGGCATTGTTAATGTGTATTGTCATGTTGAGATTTTTCATATTCTATCTCAATAGGGCATTTTAATAGGCTCATATTTAAGAGGTTATACAAATATATATAACACATACCTCTTACTCAATTTATTATCTTAAATCTTCAAAGAAGCATCCCTAAACATTTTAAACATGGTTTCATAGATTAACATCATGAAAAAGTTAATTAGACATGTAAAATACAGTCAAGCTTTTCCATATAATTGAAATACAAGTAGGATACTCACATATGAGCATGTACAAATCACATTCAAGATAATTAAGATTAAGACTCATAATCACACCCATGAAATTAAGATTAAGACTCATAACCACACTCACATATGAGCATCTACAAGCAATTTATTTAGTTATGTTCTTGATTCAGTTACAAGCCTGCCAAACAAAACGCCCATTCAAAGAAACTCCAAATAACCACATCCATGAAAAGTATAAACGAATAGTGGGTGAGAGTGGGTGAGAGAGAGAGAGATCATTCAACACTAAATTTTGAAAGAAATAAATTAGAAAATGAGTGAACAATGTATGATATTAAATTTAAAAAACATCTCAATTTCGAATTCTATCTACATATTACAAAAAATCAGTAACAAAACTATAATGAAATAGTTTTTGATTAAATCAGATTTCAAACAAAGAAAAATCAAATAAAATTAATAACATTAGAGGAGTTTCCCAATATAAAATAATTAAGCAACAATGTAACAATTATAAGAGCCTAGATCAATCAACTCAAGATACATTACTATTAGACACAAAAAATGATCAGTTAACCACCTAAGCAATCACAAAGATGATATTGAAAAACTAATGATGAACATCACTCCTTTAAATAGGCAAAACAATATATTAATCAACTGTGAAGTAATATTTGAATTACATATACATCCACATATATACTGTATGTATATTTAACAAGAAAAATCTAGTTTGAAATGATTAAATTACTAAGCTCCCCAAAATATGAAATAATTATTTGACAAGAATCCGAGACTCGATTCATCAGTACAAGAGAGGGAGAGGGAGGCAGTACATGGATGTCGCAAGGTGGATGTACGTATAATGATGAGACCGAAGTAAAATGGTATTTTCATGACAACTTTATGACAAATGTCGTTGAATATATTTTAAGTCCCCATCTACTACTGAAGTGTCATCTTAATGTATTCTTAACCACTGTTTTATGCCAACTGGAGGAAAGTATGTCCTGAAAAGGGATTTTTTCTTATAGTGAATGTTGGTAGATGGCAAGGAACTACTCCTACATCTTTCCAAATTTATACGTCTACTTTCCTAACTAGATCACTAGATGCAAAAGTAATATTTTTATCAACACATGATGAAAAAAGAAAAATTAAATCATTACAAAGGTGATTTAAGTGAATAAAATAATGACAACGACGTTAGGATTCAAGTGAGGTTGGTGGTTCATTGTCTCCAATGGTTAACCTACGATATGAGAATGATGCAATATGCTAAATCTCGAGTTATAAGAGTCCATGTAACATATCTGATATAAGCAACTTGAGTGAAAGTTTTGATTCATTAAAGAGAACGATGCAGAAAAAACATCAATGTTATAGTCATCTCTTATGTCACCCCTAAATATTAGTATTAGATTAGAAGCTATTGAAATATCCTGGGATACAAATCAAACTCTGTTCCACCCTTCCAATTTCTTATGATATATATACATCTCAATCTGTCAACGTGTTTCTCTAAAAGGAGGTGTTACGTTAAGGCCCTCGGTGCCTGAAGAAGCAAAAGTAACCTGGAGGTTGATAACACGGGATCATGCCTCTACCATTAGATGTGTCAATGGCTTCTAATAAACGTACAACTTCGTCCATCTCAGGTCTCTTGTCGGGGTCTTTGTCACAGCATCGCTTCATCACACTAGCCATAGAGCGTGGGCATCATCTCGATATCTTCGGACTCAAGTTCTGCAAGTTTCAATAATAATGTTTTTAGTTTCATTCAACTGCATAGTCTACATTTAAGACATTGAACAAAAGTACTTCATTTACCAAGAAACTTAGATAAACAAAGGAAACATATTCTTATATGTGCTCTTTTACTTTTCTATTTTTGTATTGCTCGATAAAAACTATAGATATAGGAGTGTCTCACAAAGTCACCCATGTATATTCTTCCACTCTATTTCTAACTTGTTATAATAATGAACAATCTTTCTTCTTTTATCAGTCAAACACACCCTAAAACTGTTAGAATCTGAGGAAATGATATGTACCTTATAAATGATAGTTGAAGTCTTTTCTAAAGAGCGCGGGTTATAAGGCATGTCACGTCAATATATGTCCCACAAACAAATTCCAAAACTATAGACATCGCATTTCCTGTCATATGGATTGCAACTGAAAACCTGCAATTAGTGCCAAATTTAGAGGTTATTCAAATAATCACAAAAACATGCATATGCAAATTTAAAGATAATTCAATCATTTTCTAATAGAATCAGACCAGCTGACCCTTTTATGTAGAGAATTTAAAAATTACCAACGACCAGTTTAGTGACGGGAAAATAGGAGGGTTTTCATGAAAAGATCTCCACAATGAAAAAAATATGGAGTTAGTTTTTCTTTCCTTTTCATTTCTCCAGGATACTCACATCTCTCTCATCGTGTGAAAGAGAGACCGTTGTATATATAACTATACATTGAATATTTTTTCCTTACAAATACAATGTTAGGATAGATGTGCAAATTAATACTAGCTAGGCTATAATATAAAGAAAACAGATTGAAATTCATACTTAAAAAAAGAAATATGCACATGATACCTCAGAAGCCATGTAAGCTAGAGTCCATGTGTCGCCTGTCATATCACTAGAATTTGAAGCCTCAACGCAGTAAACCCCAAAATCCGCGATCTTCACAGTACGATTCTTGTCAAGAAGCAGATTCTCTGTCTTTACATCTCTGTGAACAATCTTTTGAGAATGTAGGTAAGACAAGCCTCTTGCAAGATCAAGTGAAAGTTGAATGACATCACTTAAAGGCAAATTATTTTGTCAATTCTTTATGAGATGAGATTTTAGACTACCCCCAGGAACGTATTCAGCCACAATCACACAATCACAACTTAGGATTCGAATTTCACCCTTTTCAATTTTGAGGTTTAGTTGTGAATTGCCTCTTGTTGTTCCACTTAACTGAAAAATAATAAACAAGGCATAAGTCCATCTTGCAAACACTATTATTTTATTTAGAGATAATTATCGAATTGAACAGGGACTATAAAGTAAATTAGTTTTCGCAAGCAGACAAAAAATTAAGCTAACTGAAAAATTGCCTAAGGTAATAGAGTTAAGTACCTTTGTGACATTAGGATGATCAAGCATTTTCCAAACTGACACTTCATGCATGCAAATTTTCCTCAGCGATGATATTTTCCTTATTGTATGTTGAGTATCTTTCCCCAACTGAAGCACTTGAACTGATATTCAATCAACAAAATGAAAAATCTATTGGTAGTATTATTTGAATGAGTGCACTTAGCATAATCAGAAAAAGAACATAAATAACATATTTCTGACAAAAGTTATGTCTAAACAATGGGTAAAAATAGGAACTTAAGAAAACATCACATAATTACTAAATAAAATCGTTGGATAGTGTGTAATTAAATAAAGTTGGTTTTTGGATTGAAATTCCTAGGAGCATCCCCAATGTAAGGATTATTTCCCTTATTTGGAATGAAGAGAACTATCCAGGTGTGCAGGCCATCAAAAATCCATCTCAATTTAAAATTATTCCTATCTGACTTTTTTAACAAATAACTAAATATGTTACCTAAGTTTAGTTGCCTTAGCTATAAATGAATCTCCATTATGAGTACATGATGAAGACAAAAGATATGTTAAGGATATTCTATTCTTTGAATGGCCATCCATAAAGAGATGGGACAAAAAGAGATATTTACCAACTAAGCCTACTACATCCATAGTAATTTGAACTCAAAGTAGGATAGGGTGGGGGATGACCAGCACAGGACAAGAATAGGGTGCCAAAGACGAATTTAATGTTAAATTGAATGATTAATATTCAAACGGTGCAAAAATCTTGGCAGGTTAAGAGGAATACTGGCACAACTATATGGTCCCTCTCCGTGAAGGGTTAGTCGAGAGTAACTTTACCTCTCACTTGTGAAATTAGGAGAAGTAACTTCGGACCTTAAGACTACGCACTGTAGATGGCCTAATGATAGGATATGATAAAATAAATACAAAGCATCATACGCAAAATAAGTTGATGTCCATGTTTTTTTTTCTTTTTGAAAAGGAAAAAAATAATGCAAAACAAGTTTATGCCCGAAGGATTTAATATATTTTTGCTAAAAGTACCGAGGATAAACAGGGTACAAAAGTGATTTGTGATGGGAGAGAGGGACATAAAAGTGGTTTTTGTCGAGTAGTATGAGTCAAGAATGTTGGTTCTGGCTCTCCTATGATGTTTGGGGCAGAACTGAAATTGAGGCTGGGGCCTCCAACTTTGTGTTGTGTGTTATTTTCAGCTTTGGTTATTTACAAATTTGCCATTTGGGCTCAAATCTATAAATACAAGTGTTATTTCTAGGTTTTGGGAGAGGACAAGTTTGAGAGCCATTTTGAGAGTTATCAAAGCTAAAGAGAGATAAAGCTCCCGTTTGAGGGGTGAGTTCTTGTGAGGTTGTGAGTGACTTTCTAAGAGAGATAAATTGTGTGTGTGTATAACCTTTGGGTTCCTCCATTTATCAATAGAAAGAAGATATCCTCCTTGGTGGATGTAGCCCAAATTTGGGTGAACCATAGTATATCGCTGTTGTTTTGCTTTGATGATTGCTTGTATGTTCTTATTGTCTCTTCATTGATGCTTGGTTGAATTGATTGGGAGTTTGCACCCTAATTTATTTACAAAACAAGGTCCTGGGTGTTTTCCGCACACCAAGTGTTTGATAAAATTCCTGAGTGAGTTTTATCGTCTTGGTCGCTAGAGATAGTCTTGCTTTAGCGCAACAAGTGGTATCAGAGCTTAGGTTGCATTGTTTACTCAGTATTTTGGTTCGAGGTTGAGTTAATTTTGGCAAATTTGGCATAGCTTTTGCTTTTGTTACAAATGACGAAAAATGTGGAGAGTACTCCAAAATCAACCTCTACGAGCGGAGGCTCTAAGAGATGGGATCCGAGTTATGGATCGAGCGGCTCAATGAGGATGAAGATGAAGGCTTTTGATGATAAGATCAATTTTGGGTTATGGCAAAGACGAATGCGAGACGTTCTTATCCAACATAGGTTGTAATTAGCATTGGGGGGGGGGGGTTAGAGGGATGATCAGTAGGCATGACCGATACCGAGTGGATTGACATTGATCAAAGAGCGGCTTCATGTATTGAGATGCTTATCACGAATGATGTGTTGAATAATGTGATAGCGGAGACCACGCCTAAAGGCATGTGGGATAAGCTAGAAGATAATTATTTAGGGAAATCATTGTCATATAAATTGTTCCTCAAGAATAAACTCTTCAAGCTTGAGATGAAGGATGGTGAGGATATGATGAAGCATATCAACGTTTTTAATGCCTTGATAAAGGACTTGAACTGGATAAACATTCAATTCATTGATGAGGATCAAACTTTATTTTTGCTTGCACTATTACCTGATTCATACGAGCATTTTGTGACCACTCTTAGGTTTGGTAAGTCTACGCTCCGATGTAACGAAGTTGTGCAAGATATTCAATCTCATGTCACGATGAGAAATAAGGAAGGTGGAGGTGACGGGTATTCCCATAATGAAGGACTTACGGTGCGAGATGGAGGTCGGGAAAATGGTGAGAGGAACTCCAATCGGGGATCTAATGATGGTACGAGGTCTAAATTGAGAGGTGTTAGTGGTAAAGGGCTGAAATGCTACAAGTGCCGGGAATGGGGTCATATGATCCGAGAATGTACTTTATGCAATGACAAGGTTAAGGTTAAGGTTGATTTCGAGGGGGCAACAGTAGCGAGTGCGGATTATGAAGATAAAATTGGAGAACTTCTCACAATCTCCAAGGTTAACTCTATTTTCCAAAATGATTGGATATTAGATTCGGGATCGTCGAATCACGTTTGCTCCAGGAGGGAATATTTTGAGACTTTCAAAGATAATGGAAAACGTTCCATGTCTATGGATAACAAAGAGAATGTTGTCATTGAGGGTGTCGAGATGGTGAAACTCAAGATGTTCGATGGGGTGGAGCGCACTTTGGGTGGTGTAGCCTATGTCCCAAAGTTGAGAAAGAATTTGATATCCATTAGTCATTTGGATTCCAATGGTTGTCGAGTGTCGGTGGCGGGTGGAGTCTTAAAAGTCACACGCGGTTGTATGGTCCTAGCGAGGGGAGAGGAGAGAGAGTGATGGTATCGTCTAAACCAAACTTCAAGAAAGACGGGGAAACTGTGTGCACAAGTGATCGAACGTTCCAGGCATGTTTGTGAACAAAGTGAAGACATTGGGTGCTAGATTTCTGAGAGTGGATGGTAGTGATGGGATAATACCTACTAGTGGAGGAGATGGATCGAAGTCCCCCTCCAAGGCTAACGGGTGATGTTGACTCGGTTTAGTCACACACATGGATGGTCCGATTAGAATCGAGGAGGTGTAGGATTATGATGGATTCGAGGTGTGTGTAGCTAGTTCAAGGAAGGATGATGAGTTATTATTTGCGATCATTGGCAAATCGGAGTCTTTCATGACAAAGACTTGATACATCTTTCGAGGGTGAGATTTGGAGAGTGTGAGAGTTAAGGAATTTTCCCTCTCATTTGTGGTTATTTTTCAAGGAGGAAGATGTTGATGTGTTTCAATGTTTCGTCTACAAAGGGTGTACGCTATATGTATTGTGTGGGGGTGTACTCACCAGGTTACATGAGGAGTAAGATTCACCATATCGTTACATGGGAAGCATTTAGATGCATGAGGTGGAGAGTTCTTAGTTTAGAACTTGGTTCCTCAGCGGGTGGAGTCATTTGGAGTCTTAGAGTGAAGACTTATCTTATCTCACTTCATAGTTGAATTTTGTGGTGGCTTAGCCTCGGGTGGAGCGTATTGGCTTGTTAGATGTTGGGATGATTTTAGAGAGGATTTGGTGTTTGTATTCCGAGTTTTGTTGGATCGTGAGGATCCACTGGGGGTATCGCATTAGCTTGGCAGATGGTGGGATGGTCTTCAAGCGAGTTCAATGTCAGCATTCTAGATATTGGTTGGATTGTAAGGATCGCCAATGTGGAGTTTGTTGGTTTTGGCTCTCCTATGATGTTTGGGGCAGAACTGAGATTGAGGTTGGGGCCTCCAACTTTGTGTTGTCTGTTATTTTCATCTTTGGCTTATTTACAAACTTGCCATTTTGACTCAAAACTATAAATAGAAGTGTTATTTCTAGGTTTTTGGAGAGGACAAGTTTGAGAGCCATTTTGAGAGTTATCAAATCTAAAGAGAGATAGAGCTCCCATTTGAGGGGTGAGTTCTTGTGAGGTTGTGAGTGACTTTCTTAGATAGATAAATTATATGTGTATGTGTATAACCTTTGGGTTCCTCCATTTATCAATGAAAGAAGATATCCTCCTTGGTGGATGTTGCCCAAATTTGGGTGAACCACAGTATATCGTTGTTGTTTTTCTTTGATGATTGCTTGTATGTTCTTATTGTCTCTTCATTTATGCTTGGTTGAATTGATTGGGAGTTTGCACACTAATTTATTTACGAAACAAGGTCCTGGGTGTTTTCCGCACACCAAGTGTTTGATAAAATTCCTGAGTGAGTTTTATCGTCTTGGTCGCCAGAGATAGTCTTGCTTTAGAGCAACAAGTGGTATCAGAGCTTAGGTTGCATTGTTTGCCCGGTATTTTGGTTCGAGGTTGAATTAATTTTGGCAATTTTGGCATAGCTTTTGCTTTTGTTCCAAATGACAAAAAATGTGGAGAGTACTCCAAAATCAACCTCTACGAGCGGAGGTTCTAAGAGATGGGATCCGAGTTATGGATCGAGCGGCTCAATGAGGACGAACATGAAGGATTTTGATGAGAAGATAAATTTTAGGTTATAGTAAATACGAATGCGAGACGTTCTTATCCAACGGAGGTTGTATTAGCATTGTGGAGGGGGGTTAGAGGGACGACCAGTAGGCATGACTGATGCCGAGTGGATTGACATTGATCAAAGAGCGGCTTCATGTATTGAGATGCTTATCACGAATGGTGTGTTCAATAATGTGATAGCAGAGACCATGACTAAAGGCATGTGGGATAAGATAGAAGAGATTTATTTAGGGAAATCATTGTCATATAAATTGTTCCTCAAGAATAAACTCTTCAAGCTTGAGATGAAGGAGGGTGAGGATATGATGAAGCATATCAACGTTTTTAATGCCTTGATAAAGGACTTGAACCGGATAAACGTTCAATTCATTGATGAGGATCGAACATTGTTTTTGCTTGCACTATTACCCGATTTATACGAGCATTTTGTGACCACTCTCATGTTTGGTAAGTCTATGCTCTGATGCAACGAATTTTTGTAAGATATTCAATCTCATGTCATGATGAGAAAGAAGGAAAGTGGAGGTGACGGGTATTCCCATAATGAATGCCTTACGGTGAGATACGGATGTCCGGAAAATGGTGAGAGGAACTCCAATCGGGGATCTAATGATGGTACGAGGTCTAGATCGAGAGGTGTTAGTGGTAAAGGGCTTAAATGCTACAAGTGTCGGGAATGGGGTCATATGATCCAAGAATGTCCTTTATGGAATGATAAGGTTAGGGGCAAGGTTGATTTCGAGAGGGTAAAGGTAGCGAGTACGGATTATGAAGATAAAATTGGAGAACTTCTCACAATCTCCAAGGTTAACTCTCTTTCCCAAGATGATTGGATATTATATTCGAGATCGTCGAATCACGTTTGCTCCAAGAGGGAATATTTTAGGACTTTCACAGAAAATGGAAAAGGTTCCATGTCTTTGGATAACGGAGAGAAGGTTGTCATTGGGGGTGTCGAGATGGTGAAACTCAAGATGTTCGATGGGGTGGAGCGCACTTTGGGTAGTGTAACCTATGTCCCAAAGTTGAGAAAGAATTTGATATCCCTTAGTCGTTTGGATTCCAATGGTTGTCGAGTGTCGGTGGCATGTGGAGTCTTAAAAGTCACACACGGTTGTATGGTCCTAGCAAGGGGAGAGGAGAGAGGAGAGAGAGAGTGGTTGTATCGTCTAAATCAAACTTCAAGAAAGATGGGGAAGATGTGTGCACAAGTGATCGAACGTTCGAGGCATGTCTCATTTTTGAACAAAGCGGAGACATTAGGTGCTAGATTTCTGAGAGTGGACGGTTGTTATGGGATAATACCTACTAGTGGAGGAGATGGATCGAAGTCCCCCTCCAGGGCTAACGGGTGATGTTGACTCAGTTTAGTTACACACATGGATTTTCTGATTAGAATTGAGGAGGTTTAGGATTGTGATGGATTCGAGGTGTGTGTAGCTAGTTCAAGGAAGGCTGATGAGTTATTATTTGCGAGCATTGGCAAACTGGAGTCTTTCATGACAAAGACTTGATACATCTTTCGAGGGTGAGATTTGGAGAGTGTGAGAGTTAAGGAATTTTTCCTCTCATCTGTGGTTATTTTTCAAGGAGGAAGATGTTGTTGTGTTTGAATGTTTCGTCTACAAAGGGTGTACGTTATATGTATTGTGTGGGGGTGTACTCACCAGGTTACATGAGGAGAAATATTCACCATATGGTTACATGGGAAGCATTTAGATGCATGAGGTGTTGTGTTCTTAGTTTAGAACTTGGTTCCTCAGCGGGTGGAGTCATTTGGAGTCTTGGAGTGAAGACTTATCGTATCTCACTTCATGGTTGAAGTTTGTGGTGGCTTAGCCTCGGGTGGAGCGTATTGGCTTGTTAGATGTTGGGATGATTTTCGAGCGGATTTAATGTTTGTATTCCGAGTTTGGTTGGATCGTCAGGATCGCCTGGGGGTATCGCATTAGCTTGGTAGATGGTGGGACGGTCTTCAAGCGAGTTCAATGTCAGCATTCTAGCTATTGGTTGGATCATCAGGATCGCCAATGTGGAGTTTGTTGGTTTTGTCTCTCCTATGATGTTTGGGGCAGAATTGAGATTGAGGTTGGGGCCTCCAACTTTGTGTTGTCTGTTGTTTTCATCTTTAGATTATTTACAAACTTTCCATTTTGACTCAAAACTATAAATAAAAGTGTTATTTCTAGGTTTTGGGAGAGGACAAGTTTGAGAGCCATTTTGAGAGTTATCAAAGCTAAAGAGAGATAGAGCTCCCATTTGAGGGGTGAGTTCTTGTGAGGTTGCGAGTGACTTTCTAAGAGAGATAAATTGTGTGTGTATGTGTATAACCTTTGGGTTCCTCCATTTATCAATAGAAAGAAGATATCCTCCTTAGTGGATGTAGACCAAATTTGGGTGAACCACAATATATCGTTGTTGTTTTGTTTTGATGATTGCTTATATGTTCTTATTGTCTCTTCATTGATGCTTATTTGAATTGATTGGGAGTTTGCACACTAGTTCATTTACGATCCAAGGTCTTGGGTATTTTCCACACACAAGTGTTTGATAAAATTTCGGAGTGAGTTTTATTGTCTTGGTTGCTAGATATAGTCTTGCTTTAGCGCAACAAATAATTGTCCACCCTCAAATTTAGTTGTGTAAAATGTATTTATTCCTTATCTACAAAGTCGACATTTTCATTGTTTAAGTTTTAAGTTTTTTGACAAAACCCATACTATATGTCACTACCCGTACCATATATCATACAATAACTTCTTAAAGGATGTAATATTAAGCAAATGTACAATATATATGCACATTGGAAGCACCTATAGCCATATGGAATATGGCTAGCAGTGGCAAAACTATTGATACAACATAATTTTGATGGGTCAAATATGAGTTAGACTAAATGTGAGTTGGACTAAATATGGGTTGATCAAATATGGACTGGATCAATCCATTTTTTTAAAAGTGTGTACTACAATTTTAGGTATGTGTAAAAAAAACTCAACGTTATTCACAATTTTCAAAAACGGGCTTTATATTTGACTCGTAACTTTTAAAATTGGGCTCCACTATGAAGCACAGACACTTATTCGAAGGCCGCGTACGAGTGTCGGGCACTCAAAGGACACGAACACGCTAGGGACACGACTTCGACACGCCACTTGGCATGTCAGACTTAAAAGGCATTTAAAAATAGTTGGACACGTAAGGGACACGGCTGAGACACGTAAGGGACACAGCTGACATAAATATATAATAACTTTAAAAAAGGGGGGCAGGAGATATACATTTTTTTTCCTTTTTCTCACATGTTTATTTTCAACTGTTTAATCTTTTTTTTTAATCTCTGTTTAATAAATTTCTTTAGACATATGCATTTTGATTGTTATTATTAGTATGGGATTTAGTATCATTGTGATGTTTGATGTATAGAAGGAATTAATACTCTTAATGCTTATATGTTTAATGTTGTTCTTAGTATGAGATTAGCATTAATGTAATATTTCATATTTTATATATATAAAAATAATTATAAAAATATTTATTTAATACCGTGTCCCCGCCGTGTCGTGTCCTGATTTTTTTATATTTGTCGTGTCGGCGTGTCCGTGTTGTGTCGGACACGACACCCGTATCCGTGCTACATAGAGGCTCCATATTTGATTCGTAACTTTCAAATGTAGACCCCATAGTTAACTCATACCTTTTAAATATAGGCTCATATTTGAATGAACAAGTTAATATGAATTATTTTATTATTTGCGACACATTTCGACACTACTAATAATAGCCCATATGGATTTTAGAAATATTTCATTAAAGTAAGATGTATTTTCACTAAAACATCATTGTAGACGAGTTCAACATAGTGTATGAAGAGGGAAATGATTGTTTCTTTGCCCCAAATGCTATCTACCACTAAAATTTCCACCGACTCATTGTTAATTGAACATTCAGCAACAATCCATAACAAAAAATCATTATTTATTAAATACTATAATATCAATCACCATCAACACCTATGTCTGTAAAAAATATTGGGCTCTAATTCAAAAAGAAAAAGGGAAAAACCGTATTGGAACATATCTGTAATATATGATATTGTACATATAAAGTATCCAAAAATTTAGATATAAAAGATAAACCATTGCTTCATAGTATATGATATGTGTGTGTCAAAGTTTATAACCCTATATAATACGTATATATACGGGTGCGTGCTAATATCATGTTACCTGCAACATCTTTTCCATCGTAAACACCTCTATAAACAGTAGCGAAGGCTCCTCGACCGATGATTGAATCTTTGACCATGACCTTACCAGTATCAATTTCCCATTTATCTTTAACAGGAATCCTAACGTTTTCACTCTGACTCAACTTTTCTGCATGTCCCATAAACGATTCAGATGTTCATCCATTCTCTTCACATCAATAACAACACCACATTTTCCCCTCATCATCTTTCTCACTCTTTCAAAACCTTTGAAAATAAAAAGGTTTTGTTGATATTTTGTATTCAAAGTGTTTAGGGTTTTGTGTTTACATGGGAAAGAAAGTGAAATTGTTTGCAACCCTTTGTTTCTTGCTAGATCATGTTTTCTAGTAATCCCTAATGATGCAATCTGAATGTGAGGATGTACATGTGTATTTATATACAGAGGATATATGAGTGTTTGTGTCCAACGTTATTCCCATTTTTAAGAAGGGTAAAAAATTGGATAACGTTTGACATTCTGCGTTAGATAGGTTTAGCAATCTGCATTACGATTTTCATTCTCGCCCAGCCTTCATTGTTGGCGATTTATAATTTTTGATTTGACACGATAACCCGACACGAACTCGACACCAAATTAGCGGATTAGGGTTGATGATTTCTTGACACGAATCCAAATATAACACGACTCGTCAACACGAATAACAAACGGGTTGGGTTAGTGTCAAACATGTATAACTAAAAAATGACACGAATAGACCCGTTTAACTCGTATTTTATGGAGAATTTATCAAATAATTTATATAGCTTAATAGACATTGTATAAAATTCATGGAGAATTGAATGATAAATTATTTATATTTTGCAAGAAGTTGAAATTAATCAAATTTTATGTAATTTTAGGCCTATGAGTAGAATAATTGGTTAAGAGAGAAGAAAAAATTTATTTTATGTTTTACTTAATGGGTTATACGGGTCAATCCGAACACGACAAAATAATAAACATATCGGGTTATTGTTTGCTTATCTGACACGATTAGTTAAATGAGTCAAGTTAGGGTTAATTAATACTTAACACAAACCCGATATGATATAACCGAACACGACACGATGCACACGAATTGCCAACCCCACCTTTATAAGTCATGAAATTTGTTTGGGACTTTTTCACTTTATATAGTAGTAGGTATTTATGAAGTTTACGTAATTGCGCTATTATACAGTTTCCTACTCAGGTTTTATATTTTTCAATTTAAAAGGAAATTGGCATTTACAAACAAAAAAAACTCACAGAAATAAATTTTATGCCATAATAATAATATTGGCTAATGAATAGGGACATTAGGTTAACAATTGAGAGTCCTGGAGAGTCACTTGTTTTAGTTGGCATACCTAATGTCAGTAGCATCCTACTTAATTACAATTGTGAGTTGTTTTATAAAAAAAAACTAGCATGCAATTCGCGCGATGCACAAATGCTTATCAACGGTATTCATAAATAAATTGTTATAAATACTTCCATCTACCAATTTTTTTGGAACTAGCATGTACCCTGCACAATGCGCGGACGAAAATGTATTTTACGAATATTGTTTAACGAAATATATTCTCAAAATCATATTATTTCATTATATACAACTGACATATGTATTGACAAACTATTGATATACCAAACAGTACCTGTAAAATTTTTTATCCCCATTTAACATCAATTTTTTTTTGTTTTGTTTTTTAAACATGCTGTAACAACCCGCGTAATTTTGGGCTATTTTAATTAATTTTTGGAAAATGGAGGAAAATAAAGTTTTTGATAAAATTATTTTTATTGCTCAAATATGTTGGTTATTATTTTTAAAGGCGAGAATTTCAAACGGTTTCGAAAACGGAATTAAAATGGATTTTAAAATGATTTTTAAATGTTTTTAACTCTTGGAGTTGTTTTGACTTCCAACTCTTCATTTCTTTGCCTTATTTAAAGGAGTCTTTTGGATTCCAACTCTTCATTTCTTTGCAATATAAAAGGAATTCGTGGGCAACCATTTTAACCTACTTTTGGCACAAATTTTGGCAGCAAATATATTTTATATTCCTCTTCTTTTTAATTATTCTTTGGCCCTTGAGATTTATGAGTTCCAACCTTAGATTAGAGGTGTTCTTGGGGATATTTTTGTTGGAGGTTATTGGAGGAGCTTTTGTAGATCTTTTTTGTTGATCTTGAGGATGTGATCGTTGATTTCTCTTCATGGTTTGAGGTATGGGGTTTTACACAATATGCTCCTTAAATCTCGCGAGTGTCATTCTCTTTGAATTCTTGTTAATTGAACTCATATTTGAATTGATAAATTCATTGAAATCTGGAAAATAATTGTTGAAATAATTTTGATTCATGTGGTATCATTATATTGTTGAAGAGCACGTTGTCATGAGATTTTAATATGACACGGAGGTTGGGCACCCGCCAAAATTCCTGTTTCCCGGGCTATGGCTTGATAAAGCATATATGGATGTGGTGAGGCCTGGTGACCCGGTTAAAGTGTTGTTGAGAAATTATATTGATAAATGCTTTGATATTTGCATTTTGATTAGAATATTCGTACTCGTGTTCTTACGTTTTATTCATCGCTAACATATATTTGTTGAGCATCTTTCTTGTCGTATTGTGTACTTCCCCATATTTTCTTTTAGTGGCGGGTTAGCGCAGATTTTGGGGCGCTATGGAGATTGATTTTAGCGAGGATTGCTTAGGAAAGATTTGTATTATTTTGATGTATAGAGATTTGGAGATTTGTATTTTTATTCGAGTTAGATAGTCGTTGTATGTAATTCGAGAGACTTGTTGCAATTGAAGAGTTTGAGATTAGTGGATTTATATTATTGTGGGTTTATTTAGATTCTCTATACCTTGTCACTTGTGGATTTGGATTTATTTTATCGCATTAGCGCTCCATTCGCTCTCCCCGGGCGGGCGGGTTGTTACACATGGTATCAGAGCTTAGGTATACGACAACCCTCGGGGATTGAGTTTTGGATTCATTGCATGGATAACAATTTTTAGAGATAGAAATTTTTTGGTGATATTCGTGATAGGTTTTGAGATTAGATGTGAGAAATATATTTTAGGAGACGTGAATTATTTTTGGAGATTGTTGGCCTGATTTTGAGAATAAGGCATTCGGCGAATTTCGAGGGCAAAATTCCATTGTTAGTGGGGAAGTGTAACAACCCACGTAATTTTGGGCGATTTTAATTAATTTTTGGAAAATGGAGGAAAATAAAGTTTTTGATAAAATTATTTTTATTGCTCAAATATGTTGGTTATTATTTTTAAAGGCGAGAATTTCAAACGGTTTCGAAAACGGAGTTAAAACGGATTTTAAAATGATTTTAAAATGTTTTTAACTCTTGGAGTTGTTTTGACTTCCCACTCTTCATTTCTTTGCCTTATTTAAAGGATTCTTTTGGATTCCAACTCTTCATTTCTTTGCAATATAAAAGGAAGTCATGGGTAACCATTTTAACCTACTTTTGGCACAAATTTTGGCAGCAAATATATTTTATATTCCTTTTCTTTTTAATTATTCTTTGGCCCTTGAGATTTATGAGTTCCAACCTTAGATTAGAGGTGTACTTGGGGATATTTTTGTTGGAGGTTATAGGAGGAGCTTTTGTAGATATTTTGTGTTGATCTTGAGGATGTGATCGTTGATTTCTCATCATGGTTTAAGGTATGGGGTTTTACACAACATGCTCCTTAAATTTCGCGAGTGTCATTCTCTTTGAATTCTTGTTAATTGACATCATATTTGAATTGATAAATTCATTGAAATCTGGAAAATAATTGTTCAAATTATTTTGATTCATGTGGTATCATTATATTGTTGATGAGCACGTTGTCATGAGATTTTAATATGACACGGAGGTTGGGCACCCGCCAAAATTCCTGTTTCCCAGGCTATGATTTGATAATGCATATATGGATGTGGTGAGGCCTAGTGACCCGGTTAAAGTGTTGTTGAGAAATTATATTGATAAATGCTTTGAGATTTTTATTTTGATTTGAATAT
This sequence comes from Sambucus nigra, assembly GCA_949130495.1. Lineage (NCBI taxonomy): Eukaryota > Viridiplantae > Streptophyta > Magnoliopsida > Dipsacales > Adoxaceae > Sambucus > Sambucus nigra. Next base: position 247,751,505 of record OX422214.1, on the reverse strand, counting down.
TAGTACTCGTGTTCTTACGTTTTATTCATCGCTAACATATATTTATTGAGTATCTTTCTTGTCGTATTGTGTACTTCCCCATATTTTCTTTTAGTGGCAGGTTAGCGCAGATTTTGGGGCGCTATGGAGATTGATTTTAACGAGGATTGTTTGGGAAAGATTTGTATTATTTTGATGTATAAAGATTTGGAGATTTGTATTTTTATTCGAGTTAGATAGTCGTTGTATGTAATTCGAGAGACTTGTTGTAATTGAAGAGATTGAGATTAGTGGATTTATATTATTATGGGTTTATTTAGATTCTCTATACCTTATCACTTGTGGATTTGGATTTATTTTATCGCATTAGCGCTCCATTCGCTCTCCCCGGGCGGGCGGGTTGTTACACATGGTATCAGAGCTTGGGTATACGACAACCCTCGGGGATTGAGTTTTGGATTCATTGCATGGATAACAATTTTTAGAGATAGAAAATTTTAGGTGATATTCGTGATAGGTTTTGAGATTAGATGTGAGAAATATATTTTAGGAGACGTGAATTATTTTTGGAGATTGTTGGCCTGATTTTGAGAATTAGGCATTCGGCGAATTTCGAGGGCAAAATTCCATTGTTAGTGGGGAAGGGTAACAACCCGCGTAATTTTGAGCTATTTTAATTAATTTTTGCAAAATAGAGTAAAATAAAGTTTTTGATAAAATTATTTTTATTGCTCAAATATGTTGGTTATTATTTTTAAAGGCGGGAATTTCAAACGGTTTCGAAAAAGGAGTTAAAACGGATTTTAAAATGATTTTTAAATGTTTTTAACTCTTGGAATTGTTTTGACTTCCAACTCTTCATTTCTTTGCCTTATTTAAAGGAGTCTTTTGGATTCCAACTCTTCATTTCTTTCCAATATAAAAGGAAGTCGTGGGCAACCATTTTAACCTACTTTTGGCACAAATTTTGACAGCAAATATATTTTATATTCCTCTTCTTTTTAGTTATTCTTTGGCCCTTGAGATTTGTGAGTTCCAACCTTAGATTAGAGGTATTCTTAGGGCTATTTTTGTTGGAGGTTCTTGGAGGAGCTTTTGTAGATCTTTTGTGCTGATCTTGAGGATGTGATCGTTGATTTCTCATCATGATTTGAGGTATGGGGTTTTACACAATATGCTCCTTAAATCTCGCGAGTGTCATTCTCTTTGAATTCTTGTTAATTGAACTCATATTTGAATTGATAAATTCATTGAAATCTGGAAAATAATTGTTGAAATTATTTTGATTCATGTGGTATCATTATATTGTTGATGAGCACGTTGTCATGATATTTTAATATGACACGGAGGTTAGGCACCCGCCAAAATTCTTGTTTCCCGGGCTATGGCTTGATAAAGCATATACGGATGTGGTGAGGTCTGGTGACCCGTTTAAAGTGTTGTTGAGAAATTATATTGATAAATGCTTTGAGATTTGCATTTTGATTTGAATATTCGTACTCGTGTTGTTACGTTTTATTCATCGCTAACATATATTTGTTGAGCATCTTTCTTGTCGTATTGTGTAATTCCCCATATTTTCTTTTAGTGGCAGGTTAGCGCAGATTTTGGGGCGCTATGGAGATTGATTTTAGCGAAGATTGTTTGGGAAAGATTTGTATTATTTTGATGTATAGAGATTTGGAGATTTGTATTTTTATTCGAGTTAGATAGTTATTGTATGTAATTCGAGAGACTTGTTGTAATTGAAGATATTGAGATTAGTGGATTTATTTAGATTCTCTATACCTTGTCACTTATGGATTTGGATTTATTTTATCGCATTAGCGCTCCATTCGGTCTCCCCGGGCGGGGTGTTACACATGGTATCAGAGCTTAGGTATACGACAACCCTCGGGGCTTGACTTTTGGATTCATTGCATGGATAACAATTTTTAGAGATAGAAAATTTTAGGTGATATTCGTGATAGGTTTTGAGATTAGATGTGAGAAATATATTTTGGGAGACGTGAATTATTTTTGGAGATTGTTGGCCTGATTTTGAGAGTTAGGCGTTCGGCGAATTTCGAGGGCAAAATTCCATTGTTAGTGGGGAAGTGTAACAACCCGCGTAATTTTGGGCTATTTTAATTAATTTTTGGAAAATGGAGGAAAGTAAAGTTTTTGATAAAATTATTTTTATTGCTCAAATATATTGGTTATTATTTTTAAAGGCGAGAATTTCAAACGGTTTCGAAAACGGAGTTAAAATGGATTTTAAAATTATTTTTAAATGTTTTTAACTCTTGGAGTTGTTTTGACTTCCAACTCTTCATTTCTTTTCCTTATTTAAAGGAGTATTTTGGATTCCAACTCTTCATTTCTTTCCAATATAAAAGGAAGTCGTGGGCAACCATTTTAACCTACTTTTGACACAAATTTTGGCAGCAAATATATTTTATATTCCTCTTCTCTTTAATTATTCTTTGGCCCTTGAGATTTGTGAGTTCCAACCTTAGATTAGAGTTGTTCTTGGGGCTATTTTTGTTGGAGGTTCTTGGAGGAGCTTTTGTAGATCTTTTGTGTTGATCTTGAGGATGTGATCGTTGATTTCTCATCATGGTTTGAGGTATGGGGTTTTACACAACATGCTCCTTAAATTTCGCGAGTGTCATTCTCTTTGAATTCTTGTTAATTGACAACATATTTGAATTGATAAATTCATTGAAATCTGGAAAATAATTGTTCAAATTATTTTGATTCATGTGGTATCATTATATTGTTGATGAGCACGTTGTGATGAGATTTTAATATGACACGGAGGTTGGGCACCCGCCAAAATTCCTGTTTCCCGGGCTATGGCTTGATAAAGCATATACGGATGTGGTGAGGCCTGGTGACCCGTTTAATGTGTTGTTGAGAAATTATATTGATAAATGCTTTGAGATTTGCATTTTGATTTGAATATTCGTACTCGTGTTGTTACGTTTTATTCATCGCTAACATATATTTGTTGAGCATCTTTCTTGTCGTATTGTGTACTTCCCCATATTTTCTTTTAGTGGCAGGTTAGCCCAGATTTTGGGGCGCTATGGAGATTGATTTTAGCGAGGATTGTTTGGGAAAGATTTGTATTATTTTTATGTATAGAGCTTTGGAGATTTGTATTTTTATTCGAGTTAGATAGTTGTTGTATGTAATTCGTGAGACTTGTTGTAATTGAATAGATTGAGATTAGTGGATTTATATTATTGTGGGTTTATTTAGATTCTCAATACCTTGTCACTTGTGGATTTGGATTTATTTTATCGCATTAGCACTCCGTTCTCTCTCCCCGGGCGAGCGGGGTGTTACACATGCATCACACTAAGACAAAAATGGGATTATTAATGCAAATAAATGCAAACGATATTAACAATGTTCAAACTTATGAAAAGGTACATATGATGTCATCTAAAAGCATAGCAAACTGTTAATTAAAAGGAGACCCATAGACACTAATTAACATGGGCACAAACTTAAAATAAACCTCATACTTTTCCTTCTCAAGCCTTTGCATTGTCATCGCTCAAACATGATGTTCAATTAACACCTACAGTCTAACTCCATTAATTTTTGCAAGAAAACATTGGAGACTATTTATGATCACATTTGAGGGTATTTTGGTAAAAATTAATATAAAACGTTAAATAAATGAACATTGCATAATAATTATTTTAAAAATATTAAAAAATATGGAAATTAAAAAAAAACATGTAAAAAAATATTCCTAATTTATAAAACATATTTCTAATAAAAAAATAGAAGACAGATTTCTAATAGATAAAAAAACAAATTTCTAACAAAAAACAAATTTACAATTAAAAAAATATTTCATATTAAAATTAGGAAAATAATAAAAAATCTACATAAAAATCTGGGTAATAGTTTTAAAAATTCAAAAAAACTAAGTAAATAATGTAAAGAGTTTAAAAAATACATTTAACTTTTCAAATTGATCCACCTAAAATTATGAATGCCTTTATAATGTAAGACATGTCCTGTTTTTACACACACAAACATAACAGTATAGACCATGAACACATAAACCATAAGTTTGCTTCAACAACTTGATACACACACATATACATAAATATAAATGAATTGAAATACATCAAACTCTTCCAGGAATCTTTGGGTCATGATGATTGTTATAAGCATTCTTCCCTCATCCATTTCTTCTTCCATCTCAAATATATCTCCATCACCTTCTCGATTAGGTCCTTTAACATTTAACACAAACTTAGTCACATGCATCAATGAGTATTTTAATTTAAGTGCCAAATCAATTAAGATAAAAATTAGGTACAATAAGAGAATGATATAGATAGAAAGATGACCTGAACCTCTAAATCTTTAACCGTTAGTTCTTCCTTAACAGATTTCACGCTTCCTGTTGATCAAATACACATAAATAAGATAACCCATTTTGTAAAGATACATAAAATTTGTACATAGACATATGTAATGGATCAACACTCACACACACACACACACACACACACACACACATATATATATATATATATATATATATATATATATATAGAGAGAGAGAGAGAGAGAGAGAGAGAGAGAGAGGATCACAAATGGACCAAAAGAATGGACTTTTTAATGGACTTAACAAAAAAGACTAATAACCCACTAATTTTAATTCCTTGGTGTAATAGGTCCGCGCCAGCGGCACCCAATAACCGAGACTTATTAGTCTTTTTTGTTAAGTGCATTAAAAAGTCCATTCTTTTGGTCCACTTGTGAACCTCTCCCTATATATATATATATATATATATATATATATATACAGTATTGCTCTTGTGCGGACTAGTCCTCATTTTAAGAGTGCGGACCAGACATGTGTCACCTAGCGGTGAGCCTAGAAATTATCCACTAAATTATAGGCACTTTCTCTCTCTTTTCTGGACTCACCGTCAGGTGACATATGTCGAGTCCGCACTCTTATAATGCGAACTGATACATACATACACACACACACACACACACACACACACACACACACACACACACATATATATATATATATATATATATATATATATATATATATATATATATATATTCCTATAGTTCCTTATTAAGTCCTATTTAGTTCTTGTACTAAGTATAAAATCCAAACACACTGACAGTTAGGATGAAAAGTGAAAACTATCAAATATTCCGCATGATGAACACTGAAAAAGTTACTTTATATGCTATAGAGGCAACAAAAATTATCGTTTCAAGAGAACTTTTTCTTCCACATTTTTGTTCAACCTCGTAAGATGCTTCTTCTTGTCCAATACATGCCTTGTCAGTTTTTCATTTTGGCATTTTCTGCAATTGATTATGGAAGAATCGTGACAATATAATAAAGGTGAAAAAAAAGACAGTGTACATGAAAAATTTGAACAATTGCAGATGATATATGGAGGCAAATGGTGAATATAATGAATGATGGATGGGTCTGGGGTAGAGAAATAAAAAGACGAATGTGAGGGGGAGGGAGGGGTTTGATGCATGTACTAATTTAATAGATTAGTGAGAGAGAGACGTATGAGTGGAGAGGTAAAAGAGGAGAATGAAGGGGTGACTTTTGGTGCGGCTTTTATGAGCATTTATCAATTCATTAAGCTCTAATACTATCGTATTAGACTTATAATATAGATGCCAGAGAAACTTATTATTGAGGTAGTGGTACTCAAAATAAAGAATTTTTATTTTTTTTATTATTTCACATTAATGATGACGTCTACGATTCTTATACTTATATTGTATCAAACTTCAATTCATGTATCTTTCTATGAATTTCTTTGATATATATTTACAACTTCTCTTCTTTTTTCCAGAAGAATCACATATATCGGGAAGTATAATATATTATTTTGAATTATTCATAAACGTTCAATTTCTAACAAATAAATATTAGTGCATTGCGTTTAACAAATAGTAATACATGTAATCTACTTTCAATGGTTACTATTAGAGTCTCATGCACATTCATCCATAATAATATACAAGAAACAAAGATGGGGAAAATAACTAAATTCCATTTAATATGCAATCACCATCTGTGTCTCTGATCTTTGTCTTCATATGTATTTTCACCAGAACAAGGATAATCATATAATAATTATAACAACATATCCCATCATCATATATGACATCATATATATAGCAGAGCAATACACTTGACTAACAAAAGTGAAAGTGAACAAACTAATCTTTAAAGAATTTGAAATTCCAATGTTTTATTATACTTAGGGTTAACAATAACAATATAAACAACATTTTAGTAAATTATAGTATATAGGGTGATAAAAAAGGGAAAAAATGATAAGAATAAAAACAAAGAAATCATATGAATATAAACAATTATGAGAACCCACTTGAATTACTTAGATTGGAGAGATGGGAGAAAAGAACCAAAATAATATGTAATCTTGTAGAGATGGGAGCCACAATATTTAAAGCAAAGAGATTGAGCAAGGAAATGTATATTATGATAAAAAATTCCCTACATAAATTCATAAAACCATTTGATTTGTTCATCAGTACAATAGAGAACTATAATTTGGATTGTTGAAACCAAATTTAAGAAAGTTTAAAGAGAAGCTAATTATTCGCTATCAGGTTTATTTAGTTGTTGACAATGTAATTAAAATTTATGCCGAAGATGGGTTGGAAGCATCTCTTTTTGCCTTAGGCACATGTATTACCTAATTGTTCTTGATTTTGCCTTTTCGAATTATCTTCTCTATTTTTTTTGGATGCATCTTCTGAACTTCGAATTGAGATTTTGTGATGCGTGATAATATGTCAGATATATCACTTAGGTAACATCATTGGGAATTCATTGCACGCATGAAATAAAAAGGTAGATACTTTTACAATGAGGGAAGTCAACACTTTAGTGGACAACATAAATTGCCACATGAAGTTTTATTTTAGTAGGAAAATTCATTGCAATCTTATGTTAAAAGACAAGTCTTAGTATATGAACAATTGAAGCTACAGTTTTATATATATATACATAGATAACAAAATTGAAAATAAGTAACATCAGACATTAATGCACCAATTTAACGTTAGTTAATCTTAAAATAAAAATATGACTAAAAATATGATAATTTTTGTAAAAAAATAATGGTTGATAATTACGAATTTAATATATTTAGACCCGTTCAAAATTGTAGTGCCAACTAAAATTGCCAATTTTAATATATATTTTTTATGGCTTTAGTTTCATATCCTAATATTTGTTAGGCTTCCATCCCATGTGTTTTTAAAATTGTAGTAAGTCCTAAAACCACTAAAAATCGTCCATAACTACTTTATAACCGCCCCCTTTCCTTTTCACAGAGAATGACATGTGTTCCATAGTGATTACAATATGACCAACAACTAAAAAAAATAAAATCTAAAAAAATAAATATATAAGAGTGGGTACAAATGAATTTAAAAAATAGGACTAAATATTTAAGAACCTTTTAATATATTTAGACTCGTTCAAAATTTAAACTTGTAACCAATACTAAAGTCCAACGTTTGTATAAAGGCTGATAAAGAGTTGTTGTTATGCAAATACCAATAGCTGATTTAAAAATAACGGAATGGAATGAGGTTCGTGACTCATACTTTTGAAAAGTTAAAAAATTTATATGTTTTAAATGTGATTTTATATCTGTCATTTATTCTGAAAGGAATGCGATCAATCATGATTTTATAGAAATCAAAATCAAAAGTGTTATATACACCGAAATTGGGTACCGAAAAATTAACGAATGTGCTTTAAGAGTATTGTACTATAGTCTGGATCCCCCCAGGACACAAGCCTTTAAAGCATGTTTTTCATAGTTTTGGTGTAAAATTTTGGTAAGTGTATCAGGACTCAATCAAAATTGTCATGTAGTTAGTCTTCAAATCTACCCTATATCAATATGGCAGACTAGCAATCATGATCCCTTATAACCACGAATACAGATATGATAGAATTATAGAAGCTTTCCACACAATAGGATTTTTGTTTCCTTTTGAATGAGAGTAAAGGGTAGAGATACTCAGAAGAATATACATATCCCCTTATTAGTTGCCATTTAATATCTAAACTTTTTCATGTAATGCATTGGTCTTAAAATTGTTGAAGTTAACTACCGAATTTGGCATTCGGTCTTCCATCCATATTTTGTGGTGGATTGTTTACGAAAATATGATTATCAGGAAATGTTTTAATTGCCAAGTGATTTGAAATCCTCCGCCAGTTGTAGTCTTGTAACGAGCTCGATTGAATCCAAATTGGATATTATTTGAGTCCTATATTGCCAACCTAGTTAGATCACTGATATATTAACTTATGTACAACCATTTTACTGTTAATTTTTGAAATAACACTTGACATTATCTTGATGGAATATATTATTTAATTTCTTATGGATACCAAGTCAATAACGTTAATTTTTTTTACCATTTCTACTTTATTTTACTAAGGAGGATAAAAGAAGAGAGGAGGAGGGAAAATTGGGATCTATTTATTATATAACTCATTTCTTTCTTCAAATTCCACATTTCGTTACACTTGTGTAAGTTCAAAATATTTTCTCTTTGTAGATATTGTGGTTAAAATTATAAAATTATGCCCTAAAAACAATAAAATTCATGCTTGCAATCATATTTTAATTTTGTATAACTTTTTATTTAAATTTTAGTGAGAAAGGTATTGTTTTAGCGATTGGATTAAGTTTTTAGGGTTTTGGTTGGATTATCACTTTAGTTCAGAGTTTGTGTTAAGACATGATTTTACGCTCGTTGGGTTTTGGTTTTGGCTTTGGTTTTATTCTGAAATAAAAGTCAAAGTATATTTTTGAGCCGTCTTTGAGTTGTAACTGAAAAATGGAAGATGTGGGCAAAGAACTGTGACATTGCATACTAGGCCATTCAACTTCATTTCAATCGAAGGTTTGGTAAGTCTTTATGAATTTTTATTTCCTAAAATTTTATTTTAAAAGTAAGTGTAATACCCTGTATTTTCAAAGTAATTAATTAATTATTAAATCGATTATTTATTTGTGATGAATTGTTATTTACATGAGACATGTGGTATTTCACTCATTATATTTGTTATATGTTGATATGATATTCATTTATGTGGTCATATATGTGTTACGTTATTTAACGCTCTTTGAAATTGACGTAATACACGATAATGCATTAAGTAATATTTTAAGTGACTTAATATTATGGGCGACTTTGGAATGATCAGGGACTAGGTGTCGGGAGTTTTCTTATTTGGATTATTCCTTCGGTATCGAGTCTCTTTGATCGTGGAGTAGTTTCTTATAATGTTGAGTCGCACGTAACAATGTAATAATTAATTAAGTTTTAACTTAATTGACCCGTACCCGCTGAATAAATTGACTTATTGAGGAAATTAATTTATTAAAATAAGTTTTGTTTTTAGTTGACTTTCGGGACATTTAGAATGTTCAATTTTTACTTGAAATAATTTGATTTAAGTCCATTGCGTTAGTTTATGGTTGAGTAGAGTTTTCGGCCTCTCTAACCAGAATCGGCTAAGCGCAGTAAGACTTTCAATTAGTAATTTTATACTTGGAATACTATTTGGTCTCTTTGGGTTGAGGCTTGTGTTGGACCTCAAGATAATTTCGTGGGAAGGTTTATTATTAGGTTAATTATACAGATCTAAAATACTCATTTATCATTTGAGAAAACCCTAGTGTTTACACCATGTTAACATAAACCAATGAGATATTGCCACGTAATATTTAAGCCGACAAAAATAGCCAAATTATAATATGGAAACACATCGACAACATGCATGTGTGACATATGTCATAAATTGGGACATGTTATTCAAAAGTGGAGCATACTGCAATTTAAATTGGGACGTTAATACACCAAAGCGGGAGAAACTCAAATGGGTGAGTAACCACCCATCAGTTACCAAAGAGTAGCTACATTGCATGGCAAGAAATACTACAAATAAGCAATGAACCCAACAAGGAAGAGAGGACTCTCTCACCAAAAATGCATTTACATTACTTTTATCCGATTTTTTTTCTTTCTTTTCTATTATTTTCTTTCTTTTATTTACAAATTTTCTTTCATTCTGCAGTTGATTGTAACCTTTCCTTTCGAAGTTTATTTAAAGTTTTTTTGACTTTACATTCACTATCATTTACTTTTTTTCTTTACATTTCCTTAATGTTATTCCTTAATTTTCTCACACTTTATTTTCTTCCAATCCTTTACTTTAATCGAAAGTTTTCATGAAATTTACTATTTTTGTTCTAGCTATTTAGCCCAAATTAAGACTTACATCAAAGTCTTACCTAAGAGAATCACAAGTTCTCTTAATTGAAGCATCGAACACAACACAACTATCTGATATTAAGACCAGGCTAAGAATTTTGGGTTGGTAAGACCACAAATCTTACCTGGCACGCTCATAACCTTAATTGATCACTAAGCCAAGTGAAAATAACCCAAACACCTAGAGAGCACAGGAGAAGAGGCATTAAGGATTGAAAGGGATTTAGAAGTTTTTGGGACTTTGATTCGTTAATCGGTCCAAGACAAGTGTACATTGATTAAATATTTAATTAGGATTTTGTTATGATAGCATTAGTTCATTAGGTTATGATATTAGCACTTTTATTATTTATTTTTCATCATAAAACCTGATTTGTGTAATGAGATTGATATGCCAAAATATGCCCTCGGCCAGGCTGAGGGTAGCCTCATCCAGGACGAAGGCCTTACTCTACTGCCCCGGGGGTGTTACGGACGATAGGACGATAGTACGACAGGATAACAGTGAGGAGGCTGGCCCCACTATTTACTTTGACTAGAGCCCAAGCTCGTGGGGACAAAAGCCTCATCTTTGGGTGACCAAGTGATAAGCCGACCCTATGAGGGGAAGACAATGCGAAGCCTACATCCCGCAGTCAATAGTATGCCAGCATTAACTTCAGCCTAGGCCTGCCATCATAATTCGAGGGTGACATCATCATGGCGCGTGATTTGGGAGACGCGTGGGACGGTGCGCGTGGGACTCATATTGCACGTGGACCAGACCATTATAATAATATCATCCCCTCACATATGGGAATATTATGTCATCATTAGCTATAAGTGGCACAGCCAGGTGTCAAGAGAGAATTGGCTAGATCATCATTCACATGCACAATGCATGCTTGGGGGTGCACTACTCCCCCCAAGCCCTATATATACTTGTTGATGATGATGGAAATAACAACACCAGTCAAGGTGCTTGTAAGCTCAAACTAGTGATAACAATGGTAGCACAAGAGTATACTAAATATAAGAGATTGAGGTAAGGAGAAGAGAAGAGGATGAACACTTGAATGTAAGTGGTTCAGCCAATCTGGCCTACGTCCACTGTGAGTGTGTGTGAGTAATATCACTGAATGAAGGCACTAATAGCCATGGATACAATCCCTAAAAAATTTTCTCTCTAGTGTGTAAAATGACAGAGTTTCAGCTAGGGTTGTAATTTTTGACCCCTTTATAAGGTAGAGGATGACCTCTATATATAGTGCTTGGGGGGTGTAATGTACCCCCCAAGCATGCAATGAGCATGTGCATGAGGATTGAACCAGTATGAGAATAACACCTGACTACTCTTATGTAGATAATGATGACCTTAATATTCCCTCACGTGAGGGTAATGATTCAGTTATAATTGATTTTCCTACATGTTTCAAACCTTAGATGTGCTTGTAAATGCTCGGACCTATGTCGTTGACTGATGTAACCTCGGCCTAGACGAGCATGGGACTGGTAGAATCAGCTATAGTTTCTTTGTCTTGTCTCTAATCGTGATGACCTTGGCCAAGAGGCCTGGCCGAGGTTAGGTGTGAGGTAGTTGTAATGTTGGGTGAGGTCGATGATGACGTTGGCATTAGTGTATGAGGGGCCGACCTTATGAGAGACGACCTTGCTGATGGTTGTCATAAGCTTCTTGACAACTCCGCTACGGCTGAGATGACGTTGATGCTGGAGAAGGCCGAGGTCGAGGCACAATGTGATGATCTATGAGGCTGAGGTCGAGTCTGAGCTGCTATATGAGAGTTGTGATGCTGAGGCCAATGTCTTCTATTTTGACCCTTATCAGGATGACCATGCCAATGATTTATCCATGGCCGACCTTACTGAGGCCGACTATTATATGGATGAGCCTATTGAGGATTCGCCGTGGACGACCCGGTTGAGGTCGACCCTTATCTGGATGACCCTACTAAGGATTAAGCCGTGGGTGAACCTTCTGAGGCCGACCCTTATCTAGATGACCCTGCCAATGATTAAGCCATGGCCAACCTTACTGAGGCAGACCTTTATCTGGATGACCCTGCTAATGATTATGTCGTGGCTAACCCTGCTAAGGTCGACCCTTATCTAGACGACCTTGCTGAGGATTAAACCGTGTCCAACCCTTATCTGGACGATCCTACTGAGGATTAAGCTGTGGCTGACCCTGCTGAGGCCGACCCATATCTGGATGACCCCTCCAATGATTTAGCCATGGCCGACCTTATTGAGGCTGACCCTTATATGGATGACCCTGTTGAGGATTAATCCATGGCCGACCCTATTGAGGACGATCCTTATCTGGATGACCCTGTTGAGGCCGATCCTTATCTGTCGCCCTCAATAGGGTTGGCCATGGCTTAATCATTAGTAGGGTCATCCAGATAAGGGTCGGCCTCAGCAGGGTCGACCATGGCTTAATCATTGGGTCGGACACGGCTTAATCCTCAGTAGGGTCGTCCATATAAGGGTCAGCCTAAGTAAGGTCACCCATGGCTAAATATTTGGCAGGGTCATCCATATATGGATCGACCTCAGCAGGGTCGGCCACAACTTAATCCTCAGCAGGATCATCCAGATAAGGGTCGGCCTCAGCAGGGTCAGCCACGACTTAATCCTTACCAAGGTCGTCCAGATAAGGGTCGGCCTCAATAGGGTCGACCATGGCTTAATCATTGGCAGGGTCGTCCAGATAAGGGTCAGCCTCAGCAGGGTCGGCCACGTCTTAATCATTAGTAGGGTGGTCCAGATAAGGGTCGACCTCAGCAGGGTCAGCCACGGCTTAATCCTCAGCAGGGTCGTCCAGATAAGGGTCGACCTCAACCGGGTCGGCCACGACTTAATCCTCAGTAGGGTCGTCCATATAAGGGTCAACCTTAGTATGGTCGACCATGGCTAAATCATTGGTAGGGTCATCCTGATAAGGGTCGGAACAAAAGATGTTGGCCTCAGCCTCATAACTCTCATACAACAGCTCACCCTCGACCTCAGCCTCATAGATAATCACATTATGCCTCAACCTCAACCTTCTCCAGCATCAACGTCATCTCAGTCATAACCAAGTTGACAAGAGGCTTATGACAACAATCAGCAAGGTCGTCTCTCATAAGGTCGGCCCCTTATACACCAATCTCGTCTCTTCATCAACCGAGGTCAGCAGCGTCTCACGGTTTCAATCAATTGCCAACGTCATCATTGGCCTCAGCCGACATTATAACTACCTCACACCTAACCTCGACCAGGCCTCCTGGCCAAGGTCATCACGATTAGAGACAAGACAAAGCAATTATAGACGATTCCACTAGTCCCATACTTGTCTAGGCTGAGGTTACATCAGTCAAGAACACAGGGCCGAGCATTTACAAGCACATCTAAGGTTTGGAACATGTGGGAAAATCAGTTATAACCGAATCATTACCCTCACGTGAGAGAATATTGAGGTCATCATTATCTATATAAGATTAGCCAGGTGTCATTCTTATACTGGTTCAATCCTCATGCACATGCTCATTGCATGCTTGGGGGTACATTACACCCCCCAAGCACTATATATAGAGGTCATCCTCTACCTTGTAAAGGGGTCAAAAATTACAACCCTAGCTAAAACTCTGTCATTTTACATAGTAAAGAGAGAAAGCTTGAGAGATTGTATCCATGGCCATTAGTACCTTCATTCAGTGATATTACTCACACACACTCACAGTGGACGTAGGCCAGATTAGCTGAACCACTTGCATTCAATTGTTCATCCTCTTCTCTTCTCCTCACCTCAATCTCTTATATTTACTATACTCTTGTGCTGCAATTGTTCACACTAGTTTGAGCTTACAAACACCTTGGCTGGTGGTGCTATTTCTCATATCATCAATCTGGCGCCATCTGTGGGAACGAGATATTTTAATCTTGTTTCTCTATATTTCGAGTTCTTCAACACCTTATTTTATTCGCGGGGATACTTTGGATCATTGTCTCACGAGTAGATTCAGGTCGGTGAGCTCTATTTTATATTCACACCCTTAAATGGGTAATTTGTAGATTCGGATTTGTTCTGGTCTCTCTTTTATGACCTTGGATCTAACTTACATGCCCCTATGATATCATGTCATCTGGATAGTGCTGAAAAGCATGATGGGCTTTACCCTGAAAAGATGAATGGTTAGGGAAGAATTATGTTTACCCCCTATTTTCGTTATTCTTTGCCTATGATCTAGGGTTTTATCGTTAGAATCTTGCCATTATGTGCACCGAGAGGTTATTCTCTAATGGATAGACCCTAGTAGGCATGCGCTCCCCATGTTTTGAGAGAAAAACTCAGTTTCTGAGTTTTGATTTGGGATTTCTCTCCTCCCGCCTAGCAAGGGGTTCGACAGGTAGTTTAAATACCTTCATGCTGCGGCCTGTACTAGTGCAGTCGTGTTATCGAACCTTCAAAACATCAAGGAATGAACTCGGTAGGTCTCCAGCTCAACCTTGGTGAATGTCTTACAAAGGCCATGGCAGTGCACCTAGGTGCTATACTGGCCACGACACCTTTCAACAGTGCAGCAACACAACGCTGCATCCCTATTTCCTACTTAGTGTCTGTGACTCACTTTTACTAGTTTTGTCCCAAATTATACATATACTTTGTAAAGACTAACAAAAGCAGAAAATGGAAGGAGAGTCCAGCCAGAGCACAAAAATCAAAGATGATATTGTGCAGCTGTACAATCACTTCAACCACCTCTACGACAGTCATGCCTCACTCCAGACCCAGGTCAACTACCTGACTCGGAGGGTGCTAATGCTTGAGGCTGCGGCATCTCCCAATGGGGGTGCGGCATCCAAGATCATAGCTTCAGTAGCTTTTGATGCTGCGGTAGTTCAAGAGGATCCAGCCGCGAAAGCAGTCAGCAGGTGCCAAAAAAGGAGAGCGAAGAAGGCAGAAAAGAAATCTGGGCCCTACACTCTGTTAGCCTTCCCAATTAAAGAGATATTTTGGTTCATCAAAGAAGACAAGCTGTTGAGGTGACCAAAAAAGCTAAGAGATCCACCTCACAAGAGGAACAAAGATACTTGGTGCAGATTCCTTCAGGACCATGGCCATGACATGGAGCAATGCTATGCTCTCAAGGACGAAATTGAAAGGCTGATCAGGTAAGGGATACTGCAGAGGTTCCTCAAAGATGTTTAAGGGATGCAGCTTTATCTCAAATGGCGCATGCTTATTTTTTATGCTTATGTCTTATATTCCATCTGTCTCTACCTTACAGTAGCAACTCCTCTTATGCTGTTTTAAATTAAACTTTGCGTTATACTTACAAAGTCATATATATAAATAGTTATAAAATCAAGTGCTCTATTATAGTGTCATATTTTGATTCTCATTTCCATGAAATGTCATCTTACAAAGATCATTTTTGTTTTAAACAGATCCCGATATGAGACAACATGTTATATCGGGAATGATAATATCTGAAGGGGCCACAATACCCGAGAGGATGCCTGATCGTCCGAAAGTTGGTGATAATTGAAAGTGGCGAAAGCAAATATTGTAAGAAGTTATCCAAGTCGGACTGGAACATCACTCGCAAGGGTTTTTGATGCCCGCTCTTAGCTTTCGTAATGCTTCATTCGCTACAAGGGCTTACAATGATCGCTCTTGGCTTTCGGGGCGTGCCATTAAGTCGAGAGACTAGTAATATCTATCCAGAGATGGCTTTAAATATATCTATAGCTGTGGGTGGCTTAATAACATAACCCAGCCGGAGGAGGCTTGAAAATATCCTATATGTTCGCTATGGGTGGCTTAACAACATAACCCAGCTTGAGGAGGCTTGAAAATATCCTATATGTTAGCTGTGGGTGGATTAATAACATAACCCAACTTGAGGAGGCTTAAAAATATCCTATATCTTAGCTCTGGGTGGCTTAATAACATAATCCAACTCGAGGAGGCTTAAAAATATCCTATATGTTAGCTATAGGTGGCGTAATAACATAACCCAGCCTGAGGAGGCTTGAAAGTATCACATATATGCATAAAGCCTCATGTTCGGATGAAGGGGCCAAAAATCTACAATAGTCCTATTAATACAGCTGTAACCGTTAAAAGTAACTTTCGAAAAGCTTCAGACAGTTAAAGCGACTAAAGGGGTAGCCATAGGAAAAGGCAACCTACTCTATATATTCCATTTCGATCAAGGGATGAAAACAAAGCTACAAACACTTGAAGGTGTTATGGCCTTATTTAAGAGGCTGCACTTCCACGCTTTGGTGCAAGGGACAAGGGCAAGTTCCAAAGGTTAACATGCCGCGACCATGACCCGAGGCTGCCGGGGTTCAATCAGAGCATTCATTGAAGAAATATGTTATAGTGCTGTGGACGTATTTCTACAAGGCGATTGAATTCAAGCCATAAGAGGCATATAAAAAATATTCAATTAAGCATGGAAACGAGAAAAAAGAAGATGCAAGAGATACAAGAGAATGAAGCCAAAATAATTAATTGTTAAAAGGTGGCCGCAGCCTTGATATTATCAGTTAAAGATTACAAGCATATGGGCCGCAACCACTACAAAAGTAAATTAACAGAAGGTACGCCACCCTATATCAATGATAAAAAAATAGACAAATTCAGGAAGAAGCATCATCATGCTTATCAGTCGCCTCACCATCCATGGCTGTTTCAGTCTCTTCCTCTGCGGTCGCTGACTCTGCTTCCTCTCTCAGCCTGGCTTTCTCCTCCTCCGTGGCCTTTAACTCAGCAATGCATTCTTGGTGTTTAGCATCACTGAGTCTCCAGGCAAGAACCTTATCCTTGGTCTCAGGGAAGTTCTTTATAGTCCTATGCCTTAGCTCCTGGTAGCCGCGGAGATAGGCTCTATTATTCACAAGGAAGATATCCCTAGATCCTTTGAATGACTCTACTGCATGGTCAATGACCAGCTGGAGGGCATCACTATGTTTTGCCTCCATCTTCTTTATTGATGCGACATGGTCTATGGCATCTTAGGCGGACTTGGCCTCCAGCTCTTCGTACTTCTTTTGTAGAAGTACGAGCTTATGATTTGAAATTTTCGCGGCCCGTGCAGCTTTCGCGGTCTGAGCCTGGGAGGCCTTGAGGGATTTCGTGGCGTGTTTGAAGTTTTCCTCCGCCTTTTCCCTCTTATTATTGGCAGAAGTCGGGTCCATTTGGGCTTCCTTAAGAGCCGCGGTAGAAGACTGTTTCCCGACCTCAAATGATGTAGTCCATGCAGCCTCAAGACTAGCGGCATGCACACTCCTCTTGGCCTCTTTCAATTTGTAAAGGGCCTCGTACTTCCTTTTTTGGGCTATGATGACATATGCGGCCTGAAATTAAAAAAGTTAGTTATAGTATGTGGAACAAAAGAGAAAAATGAAGACAAAGCACTTACCCTCAGAAGACTATGGAGGCCGCAGTCCTCCAGGTCGTCGTGGTCTTCTCCCACCAGCCTGTCGAGGTCTGTAGCATCAAGGGCCCTCTTCATTCTTCATGCAGCCTTTACGGTAGTGTCCTACAAGGACTTGGGGTCAGGTTGTCTCCACTGAGGCTGCAGATGACCATCGGGACCAGAAGTACCGCGACACTGAGGAGGTGCTAAGTTTGCATTAATTGCAACTATAGGTGCCATCGGTGGAGAAGCTGTGTTGAGGGGAGCATCATCTGACATCAAACCTATCGCGGCCAGGTTGGCCCTTATATCGTCATCAAATTCAGGTTGTGGTTGGGCTGCAACACCAGTGTTCTCCGCGAAAGGAGTTGAGTTCGCGACTGGGGTGTCCAAAGCATTTGACGGAGCCGCAGCAGGCGCCTTAGCTTTGGACCTTTTCCTCTTCCTGCTCCACACAGTATTGTTTAGAACGACTGCGTCCTCATCCATTTCTGCTAATTGTGCAGCCAACAATTCCCTGTCAACCTCCTCACCTGAAAAAGCAACAACAAATATTGGAAACAGAATTTAGGAGCATAAGTTACCACGGAATAAAAAATATGACGGTGAGGGTATTACCTTCCACGGCCATAAATTGAGGAATGGGCTTATTGGGAAAAACCCTGGATTCGAATATGGTCGCTGATGTAACAAGTGTTCTAAACTTTTTATGTTCAGCAGGAACTGGTGCTGCCTCAGCTACCCTCTTATCTTGCCGCTTGTTCAAATGCAAATTGTCAAGAACTGCAGAAAAGACAATTTAAAGGTTAGTGGAAGTTAATATACAAAATATAAAGAAAGGATACGGCTATAGTCTTAATACCTAATTTGGATGGACACCCCCATTGTCGCGGCATTCTATAGGATCTTTCCCTCTCGTTCTCCTGGGGGTGAATCTCCCAACAATCGCCGGAGATGTAAAAATACTTCCCCTTTCAGTTCTTCACACTGGTCGGCCTCCCAGTGTAAAGGGTCTCATCCCTATCGCAGACAGAGAAGTAGTAGTACCCTGCGAACTGCACTGAGTTCTCCTTTGGACGGTAGAAATGAAAGAACTCCATGAGAGTGATGTCCCTTTTGAATAGATTCTCCCAAAGGATAGCCGCAACAAGAATGGCTCTCCAACCATTAGGATCTAACTGGGCTGGGTCGAGTTTCATTGTCTGAAAAAGGCGAAGGATGGGAATAGGAACAGGCAGTCGGAACCCGTAAATAAAGGCATGAAGTGGGAAGAAAACTCCATCAGTCAGAGCTGTGTAAGGCCTTTGGTTCGTGGCCAGTGCCGAGCACATCAAATTTTCTAAAAATTCGAAGGCCTCAGCCACCTGTTCAACCCAGTCCTAGGTCATGGCGCTGTGGATATCAAGCACCGCTCAGGGTCTCTCAGCCCTCCCAGATGTACCAGCTAGGTTATCTCTAACTTTCGTGGCATCGTCTCTTACACCCAGTGGATGATTACTTGAATTGGATTCTTCTTCCATTCGCGTGGATGGAAAATCCTTCTTACAGGCAGAGTCTACAGAGTCAGAGTCTAGTATCACGCAGTTGGGGAAATCCCTCAGTTGGCAAGGACCTATTGATCTCAAAGGGGGCACGAAAGTGAGTTCAGGAGGAGAGGTTCCAAAGTTCTTTTCCCAAAATCCTCTCAGAAACTCGTCTGGGTCAAAGCTCATATGGCTGCAGCAGTACCTGAAAAGCAGAGTCCGTAGTTAGGCGTCGCAACAGTATGGTTTGGAAAAGACTTTAAGAAGTCACCGGAAGATTATATATGAATAGTAATGGGCCAACTCTATTACTTGAACCTATGGGATCGTCCTCTATCCCTACTGGCCGTAGCCACCTCCTATATCATCAAGCGAGCATACACTCCCACAACAATAGGCCATTTCTAAAATTGCTAAATGTCAATTCAAGAAATTCTAGTAGCAATTACAATTATTTATCATGGATGTGTATTTGGTTCATTCAAGTTTGAAGACTATTCAAAATACAAGGGTGGGGATTAAGAGCCCTAGAAAACCCCACCGTCGCGGAGGATTAAGTAGATATGCATCAAAGTGCCGCATAGGATAAATCTCAGAATTTAAAGGACCACGGCCATCTCCCACGGTATGCCGCAGATAAGGACTAAAACAACAAGGGAATATATTATTAAAATTCTATCATGCCGCGGCCTCTCTCTTAAACAGTTAAGTATCTAACGTTTAATCGTTTCAAGATCAAATTCACAGAATACGAAGAGTTTGACTATGAACAACAAGAACAATTATATGATCTTCATGGCGTTTGGAAGATCAGGGGTCAAGTACAGCATATGAGGATTAATCCTAACAATTATTGATGTGCCCAACGTTCATGTGTGTTCGATTCTAGGGATATGAGCAGATTTTTCAATTGAAACCCTAGTTTTCTATCAAAGAAGAAGTGCGAGCAACAGAAACTATTTACAAAGATTGGTTGAAAAGTTACCTAGAAATGAAGAAATTGGCGATGCTTAGCGTCACATCACCTTGGAACCGCCACTCAAAGCCACGAAGGGTCGCCGAAAAGTGAATGGAGATGGACACACAGAAACTCACTCTCGATTTGCTCTTAAATTTTTGGAAACGTAATGAAGTCCACGGCCCGAAATAATTTATATAAGACAGCGCAGAAGATGAATCGTCACCTTGAAAACTACCGCGGCACATAAGGGAACTCAACCAAGACACAACCCCAATCGAATTCTCTTGGAACTACGACTTGGGGGCTTGTTGATAGTACAAATATAGCACCCTGTTGCGGATGGTATGCTACTTCACATGACTACATGCCACAGACCAACCTCATATAGGGAGCGGTCCTACCTCATACAGGTCGCGGCTATACTTCATCCCAGGGGCATGGTCACAATCAACGTGCTGCGAACCAACCCAGTCCGGGGCGCAGAACTTTAGTCTTATGCCAGTTACAAGATGCGAAGATTAGGTTGTTTTCCTTACAAGGCGCATCCCTCTCCATCCTAACACCAGACTTCGTGCATCACGTGCTCATTGTACATGAGCATATCGCCTATAAATAGAGGTCCACACCTTGAAATGGGGAGGAGATTCCAGAGAGATCCGAGGCAGATTTTACAGTATTGATTCTCTCTACACCTCGATATATAACTCGGGAATTCCTTGACTACCTGGCAGCTACCTCTCGGGCATACCGAAGTTATCAGTCATCATGTACTCTCCTTTTATTCTCATAATTGTACGCCTCTTTAGGCATCATTATATTGTACAATGTAATGCATATAATGAGGATGGAGCAACACATTGGATGTAGGCCTATTTTAAAGGTTGAACCAATCTATATCTTGTCTTCTCTCCATTTACTTAATTTGTTTACTTGCTACACACTTTACTATTGACTTGCTGGTATGAGAACGACAAGTGGACGATTTCTCGTATCATCACTTGTCATCTTCAACCTTGTAAAGGATCGATCATATAAACCTTAATGAAAACTCTTCTTGTACACACAGTAAAGAGAGAGTGAGCTTATGAGCATTGTGTCCAAGGGCATTAGTGCCCATACTTAGTGGATCACACACTCACAGTTGATGTAGGCCTAATTGGTTGAACCACTATACATCACTGTCTTCATTCCTCTTCTATACACTTATACACATACATAACTCTATTGCTTCCATTGTTGTTACTGTTTGAGCTCATCATCTCTTATCTGGTGGAGATAAATCTTAGCATCATCAGTTTAGTGCTGTCTATGGGAGAAGATATCTCTTCCTTTATACATGTTGACCTCACCAGAAACTCTGGTGGTGAACCAGTTCTCCCCTTTCGTGCTGTTTCACCATTGAAAGTGACCTATTAAGGTTCTCAATCTCTTCAGTCACTCGATCATTCAGTTCTTTACAGCTCAAACATATGGCATCGGAGTACCACCTCCTCCTCCTCTATCAGCTAGTGGAGTAGGACCTAGTTCTACCAAGGTACCACCCCAGTCTAAGATGGCTGAGGTGGCTGCCACCCTGAAATCTTTAGCAGTAAGCCGACAGGTTATGAAAGAGTAATTTGCAGCTCTTAGCCAAAACATACTGAGACCCCCTGGAGTCTCACCGGAGATGATTACTTCGGCAGCTATGCCAAGACCACATGATGCTAGGGGACCACCCCAGGTGCCACGCAAAGAGCTTGCACTTCCACAACGGCGAAGAGATATTGCTGACCCCCGGCATCTACGCCTGAGGATGCATGAGAAACCTTGCCTGGAGGATAGATATGATGATGTTGAAGAGGTCCTCATAGAATGCTGGGATCTGTATGAGGTCTCCAAAAATACTATACGACCTATCCAGGAAAGCAGAGGGAAGTGTGGGAGATAAAATCCCGACGATCACTTGAGAGGCTCAACTTTTGATCGTCTGAGAAGGTGGTCGTCCTTTGAGAGGCTGGGCCCAGTAAATGACTTGAGGGAAAGATTATCAAGATCGAGGAGTATTGCGAGGTCCAGAAGAGAGGTAGTGGATGGACGACCCCATGAGGGATAACCCCACGGACGGGATGACGATCAGGGGAAGTGAACAGCCGAAACAGACCTCCTGTAGCAGAACCCTCAGTTCACCCCTAAGAGGTAGCAGGGGATAACATCGGCCAAGTCGACCCTATGAGGCCCTGGAATGACTCGATCCAAAGGCTGAAGGATAAAATTAGTGATATCCTAAAAAGTTGGGACCCGCTTCAAAGAGGATACTCCATTAGTTCACCCTATGTGGCGAAGATAGTTAACATCCCAATGCCATCTAAGTTTAAGCCACCTGTGGTCACCCCAAGGTATGACGGGAGTACCAACCCTCTCCATCATATTAAGATATACCAATCAGCGACAGACATATACTCCATCTCAGATGAGATGAGGTGTCATGCTTTTTCCAACACTTTGATCGGGGCCGCACATGTTCGGTATACCTCTCTTCCAAAGAACTCCATTGAAAGATTTAAGTAGCTGGCAGACTGGTTCATCCACAAATTTTTCTTCGGAGTGAGGCCATAGAAGAAGACCATACACCTGCTCTATGTTAATAAGGGGAAGAATGAGAGCTTAAAAGACTACATAGCCAGGTTTAACAAAGAGAAGTTAGAGGTTGAAGACTACGAGGAAAGTATAGCCATGACAACCCTCATCGGAGGACTCCAAAAGGGAAAGCTATTATTGAAGATATATGAAGATCCCCAGAAGACGATGGATGAGTTGCTGGAAATAATGGGAAAGGTGATGAACATCGAAGAGGCGATGGACGTTAAACACGAAGATGAAAAAGGAGGCAGTAATGGGGTTAAATACCAGAAAAAGAATAAAGAGCGGAAGAAAAGGTTAGCAGATGACAAATTCACTGATTACACCCCTCTGACGGTCAGTTGTGGACACGTTCTGAATGAGGTAAATAGAGACCAATCCTTAAAATGGCCCCAGAAGTTGAGGGCACCTCCTCACAAGAGGAACAAAAACCTTTGGTGTGAATTTCACTAAGATCATGTCCACTTGACTGATAAGTGTTTTTCCTTGAAAGATGAAATTAAAAAAATGCTAAAAGAAGGGAAGTTAAGAAAATACATGGACAAGGATGCCCTCAAGAGGGAAAGACCCTAGTAAGAAGAGAAGCGATGCATGCAGAGAAGATCCTCCCAATAGAAGAGACGACCCATCATAGGACCATGATGAGCCTGACCTCCCACCAAGAGATGACTACGACCCTGTGAAAAGACTCAATATGACATCGTTCAATGTTGTAATGATCTTTGGGGCCTAGTAGGAGGAGGGTCAGCTATCACCGACAGGAAGGCCCATGTAGCTGAAGCCAAGGCAGTGACGAAAGCTGTGCATTCAACCTCTATCAAAGCAAAGCCAGAAAAGAGGAAGAAGGTTGACATGGACACCCTGATCGTGGGTTTCTCAAGGATGGACTTCAAGGGCCTCTTAGCCTCGCATGATGACCCTCTTGTCATCACCACCGGGGTACACGGGTGCGAGGTGCCAAGGATCTTGGTAGATGGGGGTAGTTCTATAGATGTGATGTTTTGGCTATATTTTAAAGCCCTGGGACTCAATCATGCTAGCCTGGTCCCATACCATCATCCCTTGATTAGGTTCAGTGGGGAAAGAGTTCGTCCCCTAGGACTATATGAGGCTGATGTAAGAATGGGATATAAGTGGCTAAGATGGCTTACTAAGAGGGTCAACTTTTTTGTGATGGACGAACACGTCTTCTCAACCTACAATATCATATTGGGATGAGTGGCTCTTAAGGAACTTGAGGTTATGCCCTCCACAGTCCACCAGATGATAAAATTCTCGACCCCGTATGGGGTAAGGGAAGTTTAGGGAGACCAGGCGATGGCAAGGGAATGCTACTTCAACTATACCGAGGAAATAGAGGCACATAATAAGGAAACTATTACTTATAATATTGATACCCTGGACCCCAGGGATGAAACAAAGATGAAGAAAGGGGAGGCCACGAAAGAGATAGAATCCATCATCCTCAATGAGGATGAGATGGAAAAAATCATCCAAGTTGGCAAAGCTCTGAAGATAGATATAAAAGAAGGCCTTATCAAGATACTAAGGAGAAGGCAAAATGTATTTGCATGGAGTCATGCATATATGCCAGGAATTGATCCTGAGATCATGTGTCACAAGCTCATCGTGGTGGAGGACACGAAGCCCATAAAGTAGAAGAGGAAAATTTATTATGGGGAAAAATATAAGGTCATAAGGGACGAGGTCAATAAGCTAGAGGAGGCTGAGTTTATCAAGGAGGTCATCTATCCCGAATGTCTTTCTAATGCGGTCATAGTCCCTAAAGCCAATGGTAAGTGGAGGATGTGCGTAGACTTCACTAACCTTAACAAACATTGCCCTAAAGACAATACCCCTCTTCCTCTCATTGATCAGATGGTGGACGCTACTGCAGGCCATGAATGAGCTTCATGGATGCATATTCAGGCTGCAACCAGATCTTCATGATCCCTGAGGACTAAAAAAAATGGCTTTCATTACCGATAAGGGGACATACTATTGCAGGGTCATGCCCTTTAGCCTAAAGAACGCGAGGGCAACGTATCAGTGCCTTATGAATAAAATGTTCGAAGACTGAATCTGTAAGTCTATAGAGGTCTATATGGATGACATGTTGACCAAGAGTTTGAAGGCCAAGGATCATCTGGACGACTTGGAAAAGACCTTCGACATGATGGGCAAGTACCGAATAAAGCTCAACATAGCCAAGTGTGTCTTTGGGGTAGGAGCAAGAAAGTTCTTGGGGTTTATTGTCAATTAAAGAGGCATCGAGGCAAATTCGGAAAATATAAAGGCTCTGTTAGAAATGAAGACCCCTAAGACCATTAAAGATTTCTAGAGGCTCACATGATGAGTGGCTTCTTTGAATATGTTCATATCCAGAGCCACATACAAGTGTCTACCATTCTTTAAAGTTCTTAAAAAGGCTTTTGAATGGAGAAAATAGTATGATAAGGCTTTCCAAGAGATAAAGTCCTACCTGGGGTCCCCTTACTCTTATCACGTCCAGTGCAAGGTGAAAGATTATATGGGTACTTAGCCATTTTGGAGTCAACCATCAGTGTTGCTATCATGAGAGAAGAAGATGGGGTGAAGAAGCCGGTGTATTTCAATAGTAAGGCACTCCAAGGAGCAGAGGAAAGGTACCCTAGGATGGAGAAGTTGTACTATGTTTGATTCATGCCTCAAGAAAGATGAAATCATACTTTCAGTCCCATACAATGGTCATCCTCACTGATTCCCCTCTTAGGAAGGTCATACACAAGCCAAAAAAATCAGGAAGGCTAATGGCCAGGGCTATAGAGCTGGGAGAGTTTGATATTGTGTATCAACCTAGGGTGGCCATCAAGGGTCAAGCATTAGCAAATTTCGTAGCTGAATTTACTTAGGAAGAGGATGATGCTGAAAATGAGAACCTCAAGAAAGATATCCAGCAAGGTAGAATTGCTGACCCGTCCAAAGATAAGGTTGAGACAATCACCGCTAGAGGAAAAGTTATCGAGAATGAGGAGGGAATATACCTTTTTAGACATGGATCCCTCACCGAGGGAAATTTTTCAGAGGAACACACTGTGTGGAATCTCTTCGTCGATGGGTCCTCTTACGAGAGCAAAAGTGGATCTGGACTAATAATATCAACACCTGATGGCACAAACATTGAGTACGCTCTGAGGTTCAACTTTAAAGCCTCCAATAAGGAGTCTGAATATGAGGCCTTGATAGCAGGCCTCTCCTTGGCTAAGTCTTTTAGTGTTGTCCAGATCTTAGTCCATAGTGATTCAAGACTGGTGGTGAGTCAGATACTAGGAGCATATGAGGCTAAAGATGAGAGAATGGCCAAATATCTTGAAAAAGTAAATTTACTATTGAAGAGGTTCAGAGAAGTAAAGTTGAAGAGGGTACCTAGGATGGATAATGGTCGAGACGATGCACTTTCTAGGCTAGCCTCAACAATTAGGACATATATCAGGAGAACAGTTCTAGTGGAAATTTTGCTTTGACCGACGGTTGAAGATGTAGATGGAACACACGGCCATTGCTTAAATATAAGCATTGAAACCTCATGGATGGACCCTTTAGTCAAATACATTAAAGAGGGGGAGATTCCAGAAGAAAAATAAGAAAGAAAAAAGTTGAGGTATAGAGCTGTGAAATTCACTGTCATCGGAGACACCTTGTACAAAAAGGGATTCTTGCTCCCTTTGCTGAGATGTGTTCACCCGTCGGAGGTCCCATGTATCTTACAAGATGTGCACCAAGGGTCTTGCTCAAGCCATATTGGGGGTAGGTCATTAGCAAAGAGGATAGTCACCCATGGATACTGGTGTCCCACTTAGCAAAGGATGCTACGACATACGTGAAGAAATGTGATAAATGTCAGAGGTTCGTCACCATCCCTCATCAACCCCATCATCCTCTTACCTCCATCACATCCCCATGGCCATTTTCAGTATGGGGAATCAATTTGGTAGGCCCCCTGCCTAGTGCTGTCAATAACTACCAATACTTGATTGTAGCAATTGATTATTTTTCAAAATGGGTGGAGGCGGAGCCAATGGTCATAATCACTGAGCAGAAGACCTTAGAGTTCATCTGGAAGAACATCATATACAGATATGGTCTCCCCAATAACCTCATCTCAGATAATGGAACTCAGTTTAAGAATGTTTCCTGGAGAAATATTGCGAAACAGTGGGGGTTAAACAATTCTTCTCTACCCCAGACTGACCTTAGGCTAATGGGCAAACAGAGGTTACAAATAGAATAATCCTATACGGGATCAAGAAAAGACTTGAGGAGGCAAAAGGAAGATGAGTTGAGGAAGTACACACTGTGCTATGGGCCTACAGGACAATAATAAAAACCCCTATCGGGGAAACCCCCTTTTTGTTAGCATATGGCTTAGAAGCCGTCATCCCCGGCGAAATTGGGTTTCCTACTCACAGAGTCCAAATGTATGACCCCCAGAGAAATATGGAAGAGAGGAAGCTTGATCTAGACTTGATCAAGGAGAGAAAAGAAGATGCTCTGATATGGCAAGCAGACTACCAGAAGAGGACTGCCAGGTTTTACAATTAGAGGGTAAAGCAAAGTCCAATCGCTGTGGGGGACCTATTCCTCAAAAAGACATGGCAGAAACCTAACAAGCTCCACCCAAATTGGAATTGCCCATATAGGGTCATTGATGAAGCTGTCCCTGGAACCTATAGACTAGAGAACCTTGAAGGGGAACCCTTTTCGAACCCCTGGAACGCATATCATTTTAAGAAATACTATCAATAATGTTGTAGTCAATGTCCTATCGGATCACAGTTGTAATGAATGTGTTGCTTTATAGAACACTTGTTAATGAGAATATTCTATTAGCCCCTCATCTTATGTTTGTCAATTTATATTTGTTGGGATAGTTCATTATAAGCCACAAAACATCATTAGTTTGGTGGAAACTTCCCTCGACTAAGATTAGGGTGAATGGTAGGGATGACCCTCTATTCACTCTCAAGAAAGACGAGGGTGGACTTATATTTTAAAACATCAATAGTTTGTTGTATAGACACCCTCGTCAAAGATGAGGGTGAATGGTAGGGACGACCCTCCATTCATTCTCAAGAAAGATGAGGGTGGACTTATATTTTAAAACATCATTAGTTTGGTGGATAACCACCCTCGACTAAGATAAGGGTGAATGGTAGGGATGACCCACCATTCACTCTCAAGAAAGACGAGGGTGGACTTATATTTTAAAACATCCTTCCTTTGGTGGATAACCACCCTCGGTTAAGACGAAGGTAAATGGTAGGGACGACCCTCCATTCACTCTCAAGAAAGACGAGGGTGGACTTATATTTTAAAATATCATTAGTTTGGTGGATAACCACCCTCGGCTAAGATGAGGGTGAATGGTAGGGATGACCCTCCATTCACTCTCAAGAAAGACCATGGTGGACTTATATTCTAAAACATCATTAGTTTGGTGGATAACCACCTTCGGCTAAGATGAGGTTGAATGGTAAGGACGACCCTCGATTCACTCTCAAGAAAGACAAGGGTGGACTTATATTTAAAAACATCATTAGTTTGGTGGATAACATCTCTCGCCTAAGATGAGGGTGAATGGTAGGGACAACCCTCCATTCACTCTCAAGAAATACGAGGGTGGACTTCTATTTTAAAACATCATTAGTTTGGTGGATAACCACCCTCGGCTAAGATGAGGGTGAATGGTAGGGAAGTCCCTCCATTCACTCTCAAGAAAGACGAGGGTTGACTTATATTTTAAAACATCATTAGTCTGGTGGATAACCACCCTCGGCTAAGATGAGGGTAAATGGTAGGGACGACCCTCCATTCACTCTCAAGAAAGATGAGGTGGACTTGCTATTTAAAAACATCATTAGTTTGGTGGATATCTACCCTCAGCTAAGATGAGGGTGAATGGTAGGGATGACCCTCCATTCACTCTCAAGAAAGATGAGGGTGGACTTGCTATTTAAAAATACCATATCCAAGGCACATTAGTATAAATCATAAAAGAGGCAAATATAAAAGATTAAAGGAAAATGAGGTCACTTTCATTACAAAAAAAAGAATTACAATACATGTCCAAAAGAAAAGTTTTACAAGAAGAGGGTACATGTCACAAACGGACACCCTAATGTGCAATATCATAAGGTAGAGGCCTAGCATCGTCCGACAGAGTCCTCTTGGCTACCACAACAGATGGCTGGTTCTCAGACATGCTGGTGCCTTCAACATGTACATGAGTCTCCACGTGAGCTATGGACTCAGAGATCAGGGGGTCGTCTAACTCCACTGATTCTAAAGAAGTACGGATAGACGATACTGCATCAACAAACTTCAAGATGACCCACTGATAGGCCATCATGATTCCCCTCTCCAAGTATTCGAGGCCGAAGCCTTAGAATTCATCGGAGAGTTTGTAGTCTTCCACAGCATCGGCCTCGACCCTTTGTGTAGCTTCAGTAAGATCATTTTTGACTGGACACCCTGGTTGGCTAAAGCCTCGTCTTTGGCTATTATGAGGTCATCCTTTAATTTCAGTTGAGCAGCATGCTCTTTTATAAGCTCCTCTAGACCCTCGAATGCTCAACCTTCACGTTTTCCAACTCAGCCTTCATAGTATCCAACTTAGTTTTTAAGTCATCCTCATACTGAATAGCTCCCTCGGCCTCATGAAATTTCATTGGTTCTCAGCCATCCACTTAGTGGAAGAGGTGAAGGCGCAAACAGACTTTAAAAAAAAAGGGAAATGTCATAATCAAATGGTCAAGGTAACAGTTCATAAAATATTAATGAATCGAAATTAAAAAGATGAGTGAAATACCTGAGCCAGAGTATGAAGCCCGTAGTCATAAACCTTGGCCGGGGACATTTTGGCCAAAAATTTGTAGTCGACAAGCGATGGTGCCGAGAACATGGAGGCCTTGGAGGCTCTCAATTTGGCTATTAGAGAGGATGGGTTAGCCTTCAAGAAGGTCCTATTAGACAACCAGTAGGATCCCATGCACGAGGAAGAGGTAGTCCCCTCAGTGTTTGTCTATGGGACCTCTACCCTTGCCCTCGCACGCGAATGAGGTCGAGGGCTAGCAGGGACTTCTGGCTCTTTTCGCTTGCGGGTATTAACTGTCGGCTCTGCTTGGGTCAGCCCCATGGACTTTGTCTTTTTATGGGTCAGCTGGGCATCCTTACCCTTCTTCTTATTCAGACCAGACATCAAGATGGGGGAAGTCATTTCCTAAAGATGATTAGATATGTTGGGAGGTGGATTTGAAAAAATGAGATAATACATTAGAAAAAAAGAAACAATATTGAGGACACACTTAGAAAAAATTAAAATGAAAGAAACTCACATAATTCTATCAATGGGCCGACCCTCAGACCAACTTCTTTTAGGAAACAAGGCCATTAAATCTTCAAAGTTGGCAAGTTTACCCTCTTTCCCTTGCTCCCTCAAGTAGTTGGATATTTCCCTTTCATCCAAGCTAAGTCCAGGGTCTGACCTTGCTTTCATGGAGGGGTTAGACCATCCCCTTGGGACCCTTGGACTATCTTCAAGAGGCTCAACCGCGGTGGGGAATTCCCAGTCCCCAAAAATGAAGAAGAACCTCTTCTTCCAATTATGGTTGGAAGTTTATGCTACGTGGAGAAGTTTTTTGTCAGACCTCCTGGCCCCTATATGGAAGTATCCAGGTTACTTGGACGAGGAGGTTATGTTGTAGCAGGACAAGAACAAATCAGTCGAAGGCTTGTTAGTAAACATGTTCTTCCAGAGGGAGATGTAGTCGAGGATGGTCCTCGAGGAGTTGGGAAGGAGAAACCCCAAGGGAAGAAATTATATCAACTATCATGGGGTGCAGAGGTAACCTAACGCCGACCCTAATCATCTTCTCATATACAATAATTTATCCTTCTCCCCCCTGAAAGTCCCTCTCATATTTATTCGGGACCCTCATATTCACATTAGGCTTTATACCAAAGAGATGCCTCCATAGTAAGAGGTCATGATTCCTAATAGATGAGATGAAATCCGTGGCCCCTGAAGTATCAACTCGATCATTATTAGAATCCTCACTATTGTCCTCGGCCCCCTCATCCCCAGACCTCTCGGCCCTATCGTTTATTAAAGGGCCATCTGGAGAAGAGTCCTGGAAATCAAGGGGGGACAGGACTATCATAGGGACAGCTTCAGGATGAACTGTTCCTTTGGCCTCCCAGTTTGGGCTAAGTGTTGGTGAGTCTTTTCTCCCAAAAATGCCAACACCCATAGAAGACGATGCTCTGGCGTCCATCTCTCCCTCTTCCATCTGACACTTGGTTGGACGATGGGAAGACCCGAAGGGCTCAGAGGGTAAAACTGCGGCTAATGGAATTGGGAAAATAGGTTGTACCTAAATAGGGTCGGCTATACATCTGCACTCACTCTCTTCCTCTATTCTCCTAATCTATGTAAATAACCTCTCTCTTAAAGTTGGAAACTCCTTAGCTAAATCATAAAGCCTTTTAAGCATTAAGAGGGAGACCCTACACTTAAGGAATTTTTCTCAAACAACCTATAAACAAATTAAACAGTTGACTTTTGGATTAAACCTAGAGAAATGAAAGGTTTTTATGGATGAACACCCAAGAACAGGAATAACAAAGTTTACTGTAGAAGAACGTCAAAGAGTCATCAAGAAACTTAAGAAAGGCTACAAATTGACACTAAACCACCCAAAAAAGGTAGAGGATGAACCCAGGGAGGCCTATCGCTCGAGTTATAGCCCTATAACCACGAGAAAAGGTGGAAGCGTGTCGAAAAAGTGTAAAATAACCAAGAAAATACGTAAGAGATACCCAAATCAAGAAATCAAAGAAAATATAAGATAAAAAGGAATTTAGGGCAGAGAAATTACTTGAGGTTGAAGATTAAGACTGGACAAAGCTTGGAACGTGGGAGAAAATGTAGAAATTACTGAAATGGCATTTGAGTTTCTAGAAGCTAGAGAGAGAGCGTGAGCGCGAAGAAGAAGAAAAGAAGAAGAAGAAAAAGAAGAAGAGAATTATTTAAAAAAGGGTTTAAATACTTTGTCATTAGTGGGCCCACTAACCAAAGCAATTCATAGCCCACGAAGAGAATCATTACTAGGGCATAAAGTCCTAAGTATAGTGTGAAGTCGTCATTTTTTGGGGAACACAAATGATGATTGACAGCTGAAAAGATGTTAATCAACTTGACACATGTCACTTATCAACTTGACCACTCATTTGACATCCAAAGACAACATTAACCCTTAGCCACCTCAACATTATCGATGACTAAGGTCTAGGGGTGATTGATATGCCAAAATATACCCTCGGCCTGGCTGAGGGAAGCCTCGTCCAGGATGAAGGCCTTACTCTGCTACCCCGGGGGTGTTACAGATAATAGGATGATAGTACGATATGACGATAGTGAGGAGGCTGACCCCACTATTTACTTTGACTAGAGCCCAAGCTCGTGGGGACAGAAGCCTCATCTTTGGGTGACCAAGTGATAAGTCGATCCTATAAGGGGATGACAGTGCGAATCCTATATCCAACAGTCAACACTATGCCAGCATCAACCTCAGCCTCGGCCTTCCATCATAAGCCGAGGGTAACGTCATCATTGCACGTGATTTGGGAGACGCGTTGGACGGTGCACGTGGGACTCATATAGCACGTGGACCAGATCGTTATAACAATATTATCCCCTCACATGAGGGAATATTATGTCACCATTATCCATAAGTGGCACAACCAGTTGTCAAGAGGGAATTGGCTAGATCATCATTCACATGTACAATTCATCCTTAGCGGTGCACTACTCCCCCTAAGCCCTATATATACTTGTCATCTTCAACATTCTAAAGGATCGATCATATAAACCCTGATGAAAACTCTACTTATACAAAAAGTAAAGAGAGAGTGAGATTATGAGCACTGTATCCAAGGCCATTAGTGGCCAAACTTAGTGGATCACACGCTCATAGTGGTCGTAAGCCTAATTGGCTGAACCACTATACATCATTGTCTTCATTCCTCTTATCCTCATCCCCTTCTATACACTCATACACATACATAACTCTATTGCTGCCATTGTTGTTACTGTTTCAGGTCATCATCTCTTATCTAGTGGAGCTAAATCTTAGCATCATCATAGATTAATTGGTAAATGAAACTTTAACCACATGTTAGTGAAGTAGGATAGTTTAGTGATAATCATTGAAGTAGTCTTCAAATCTGAAGGAAATTAATATATTCTTAATCATAGTAATGATTTATATAAAGGCCTTATTATTTAATTCGTAGTTGAATCAAATTTGAGATGAATTGGTTAAAATTATAAACTTAGGGTTCTAAAACTCCCAATCTGAAATTATTTCTTAAATCCTTTTTTAATCACCTAAATCTTTTAGTTATAGATTTCACGTTGATCTCTAAGTGTTTTAAGATCATAATAAGATGCTCTTGAGGTGTTATGACCTTAGTCCAGGTTGTTCATGGATGACTAGCATTTCTAATTTGTACATTGGGGTTTGGCAAAGAAGAAAACCGATTTTTGTGATGTTTAGATTACGACGCCCGTGTACACAGTTAAGTAGCTTCGTGTGCACGACAGAAATTAGCCCCATGCACATGAATTTGGTAGGAAATTTGATTTGGTGGGCTTTCAAGTGTCGATATTTGTTTAGGTTTATGAAAAATCCTAGGTGGATATTATAGCGTTAATTCTATCTAACGTGTTGGGTTTTAGGTTCGAAAACGCTTTTTTTTATTTGGGAGGTTAGTTATTAATTAATTAGAATCAATTAATTTAGAATATAAGACATTTTAGGAATCCGTGAGTAGATGGGAATTCTGTGTAATTATTTGAGGACCGAGTATGGGGATGTTTTATGAGAAAGATAGATGCTTACTGATTGTATAGATCACACTTTGGTTTAGATTGTTTTTTTGACCCATTAAGTAGGGTAGTTATTATATTAAGATAATTCTTGTAAAAATTAGATGTAAGATAGTGCCTAGATTTGAAGATTCTTGGGAGTTCGAGATAATATTATATATAATTGATTATAGTTAACATTCGTATTAACTAATGCTCCCTCCATCCTAGATTAAGAATCCCTATCCATTTTTCATAAATTAAGGATACACTCAATTAATAACCAATATCAATACTCGTCCAGTAACGTGGAATTTGGTTCATTATTATGTCCAAAATAGGAAAGTCGACTCTTAAGTTAGGAAGACCTGAAATAGAATATTGGACTCTTAATTTGGGACGAATGGAGGAATAATAATAAATTTTTTGTGTAACCCAATTGAGTAGGCTTTGTACATTTTGTTTGACTCAGTTGCGTAAGGTTTTACTTGTTTACTTGATTTATGTGCAATCATACTGAGATTGTGTGTGTTCTCATGGGTGACATACATCGAGGCTTTCGATGGGACACATATGACTTTAACCGCGCATGGTAATCTAGGGTTTATACTTATTTGGGGGTTCGTACTTGTTTACTTTATTTAGGTGCAATTATACCAAGATTTTGTATGTGCTCATGGGGGATGTACTAGGGGGATTTGATGGGGCGCGTACGACGTTGGTCATGCATGGTTTTCCTGGTGATGCGACAGGCTCGTTCTGGGTCCTATTTACCCCGATCTTACGTGTTCAAAATGCCTATCTATTTAGTGGGTCTAACGGGAGGATCCTATTATACAACCTTGGGTATGGGGTGCATACATTTGGTGTGAAGGAATAATGATTTCTCCTGTGCTGGTATTATGAGGTTATAGGATTGGGATGCCCTATAACTATACCTAATATGCACGAGTGATCCCCGAAGGGAATAGATATAGTCATTCGTACTTTTATTTGGAGGCTCGAGCATAGCCCATGAGATTTGATGAGGGATGTGTACACTTACGGATATTGTGGATTAAATTATTTTGTATTTCCCTACTTTAGGATGGTAGTACTGTATTATGATTTATAACTTGGTTATGTGTTGCGGTTCTTTGAGATGGTAATACCAGATTATAATTTATACTAGACATGTATAACCATAAACTTCTTACTCGGGAATACGTAATGAATATACTAGAGATATGAATACTAAATTAGTGATATGATAATTTTTGAAACTACTAAACTTAACATACACTTTTAGAATCATAACTAGAAACCATTATTGATATTATGATTAGTAAGCGAGTTACTTTTTATGTAAAAGATTATCGGATAACAAATGATTCTTAATTAAGAGATGAACTTATATCATATGGGACTCATTGGGTTTGGGAGTAGAATCGCATGCTTATTTTAGGTTGTTTGGGTTGGGTAACTTAAATAACATTAAATATATTTAATTGTGAGAAAGATGCATTATTATTATTATTATTATTATTATTATTATTATTATTATTATTATTATTATTATTATTATTATTATTATTATTATTATTATTATTATTATTATTATTATTATTACTATTATTACTATTATTACTATTATTACTATTATTATTATTATTATTATTACTATTATTATTATTATTAATATTAATAATATTATTATTATTATTACTATTATTATTATTATTATTATTATTATTATTAATATTATTATTATTATTATTGTGGCCCAAATTCAGTAAAAAATTTAACCTTTGTAGACTTGTTGGGTTCAATCGTCCTTGTTGTATGATTTTCCATAGGTCTTAGGCTGATGTTCCTATCGTAGAATCAGGTTATTCATTAGAGGAATATCTATAGAGGTATTCTATTTATAATTCGTAGGGTGCAGGCATTGTGCGGTGTCACTCATCTTTGTATTTATTTCAGTTCGGGCAGTTATATTTAATTAATATATTAATTCTCGAGTAAGAGGTTGTATGTGATATACTTGTATTCCAAGATGGATATTGTATCAATGAGATTTTATATTTCAGAGTTGAATTTGATTCTAATGGCAATGATTGGTATTATAGATATTGTATTTGATTTTTCCATTTATTATCTTGTATTTAATTTACATACCTCGTTTTATTTATTTCGTTATGCTGAGAATGTTACCAAATATTTTTTATTCTCATGATCTTTATATTAGACATGATCAATCTTTTTATTGATTTGACATGTTATCATAACAAGGAAGTGACATGACAAATACATAATTTTAAAGGAAACATTTTACTTTAAAACGTTTTGGGAGTGTGTGGATAGCATTTTGGACTTATTTGTAGATCTAAAACTAGACCCATGGAAAACCTGCAATATTTAGGATTTAAAAGATATTGAACCATAATTAAACACTCATTTTACCCATAACACAAACTGTAGGCAATAGAGGAGCTTTGGGGAGATCAAAAAAATGATGTTTGGGGAAGAACTAGAGGAAGCCCAAAAAGGAATCAAGTTAGAGATTTTAGTCTTCTATATTAAGGTATTCGGTTATTGCATGAGCATGGATGAATAGACCAAATATAGTGACATCCTTATCCAGTTATTAGAGAATGATTAGTGGCGTTATTTCTCATAGATACATTTGTATTGTAAACTCTTGTTCAGTATTTGTATTTTGGGATATTTAATTTTTTAGTTATCTTGTTGCATTCAGTTTTATTGATTTTGATATTGGATATTGGTATATATATATTGTTGATTCTCATCTTTAATACATTGTCGTGTATGGTTTTAGTTTCACTTAGTTATTCATAATGCTTAGAATGATATATATTATTCAACATCCCGTATCTTCGACATTGACGTCTGGCCACCCGATGCGTGAAAAATTGGGGGGGGGGGGAATTAATAACATTATCATCATATTGAAATAAATAAGTAAGATATAAGTAATTTTAACACGAGATAATAAAGTGTTGAAGAAATTAAAATGTCTTTGATACCATCCAACTAACCATAGAATCAAACTCCAATTCTGGAATATAATCTTTCTTAATGTCTCAAAATTCAACTATGAATAATAAATACATCTAGTACAAATCTCTGGCTCAGAATAATACAATCGACTGTTACTAAAATATAATTGAATACATGAATGTACAGGATCTATAAGGCTCGACACCTATATCCTAGGAATGAAAAATTAAACTGGTGATGACGAAACTCCTCCCATAAGTAGCTCATGACTACGACAACGACTTGGCCTAAGACCTGTAAAGAAATATTTCAACATCATGGATTAAACCTAGATAGTCTACAATGCTTAAGAATATAACTACATTTGGTTCACAATAATAATAACACATCTTCCTCATATATTAAGTTGATTTTATGTTATTTAATCTACCCTAATCCAAACATTTTAAATTAGCATGCGGTTCTAAACCTAACCCGAATGAGGCCCATGTGATATAATTTAATATTTTTAATTAAGTAATCTGTACTTTAACATTTCTTAAGTTTTTATATTCTAATAATAATCTCTTACTCTGTGATAATCTCTTACATTAACGGGATATCAGTTACTAAACATTATTCTTTTACATTAATAATCTTAAGTTTTATTTAAATGTATGTATCTAGTGTATCATTCTTTAATATTCTCGAGTCACAATTCAGTATAACCATCTCTAGTATATTCTATACTATTATTATTGGGTTATAATTTCAAGTCTAGGCATCTCTAAAATAATCATATCAATAAACAACTCAACATACAACAAGTGCAAAAACACATAATCCAGAATACACATGAGTATGCTCGACCCACGTCAAATCATATGGGTTATGATTAAGACCATAAATAAATTTAAGAATACCTAGTTTTAATTTCTTCATGGATCGTTCATGATACTGCTAGGTATTGTTATAGTATGTCCCAGCCCTATAGCCTCAAAATAACAAAAAAATATGAAATTACTACATCAAACGTGTGAGCTCCATACTCAATGATATGCAAGAGGATTAGGTCCCATTGTCCCCACTTGACGGACGGGTACCTTAACACGTACGATCAAGATAAATATGGCATATTAAGCCCGTATCAATTACTAAGGTACCAAACACGGATAACGTCATACACCCCCATAAAATCCCTCTAATAGGTTACCCAAAGAGTTCACGCACATCCATGGTGTGATTGCATATAAGTTAAAGAAATCAACACAAACCCCACTTATTTTTTTTATTTGGCATCATAGGCACGAGCACTGAACTTCGAGTGTCGTTGTGCCCAAGGGGAAATGAACTAGTGTTGGTCAGTTAACGCCGGGAGCGAAAGTGATTGTCTCTTACCTCGTCACCTACCCCCAAGGTCGGGTTATCAGTTTGACGTTGGGGTGTCGGTGATTTTCCCATAGATGTAATTTGACACCATGTCTAGTTTTTGGTGCACGCCCCTGTTAAGTGTGGTTTTCGTGCAAAAAGAAGGGGTTTTATAGGTTATTCAGGCTCGTTAGTTTATTTTATGTAAAAATAAACAAAAAGGTTCAGGTTAGCCCTTTCGGTCTAATCATAAGGAAGGTTTTAAAGTGTATGGTTAGTTTAGAGATTTGTGTTGTGTGGGTTCGGGAATCAAATTACGAGTGGGGATGGTGTCAGGCACCCCACTTTGTATGCTTTCTTAATTATATTCTTATTATTGCTATTTACATTAATTTATTACTTTGTAGTTATTTTAGAGACCTTAGCATGGGGATCCCTCAAAAAATGTAAATAGGTTCTTAGGTTGGAAAATGGTATAAGTCATAGGTACAATAACGTCACTTTAACTGTTGTAATTACACAAGATATTGTGCTTACGTACGCAAGGAGTCTTATGATCAAAGACTATGTAGTTCGATTGTTTTAATTGGTGTATGCGGTTAAGCATTTATAGGGATATATTTGGAAAACTCTGCGTGGAGATAGTTTGATATCTCATTTGAATTATTTAGGTGTAACTGATGAAAGTATAGAGATGGATGCGTCTCGGTGGAGATAATGTATCAAGCGACATATTGTCGCGGCTCAAGCTCACAAGAAAGACTTGGTATTATGCCTACGTACCCAATAATCTTTGGATCAAAACCTACGTAGTTTGGTCGCACACGTGTTCTAATGTGATGTGTGTGCAAGTGTGGGACTGAATTTGGGAGGGGGAGGGATAGTGTGTGGAATATCAGAATGGGAATGGACCTGGAGATGTCTGATATTGTCACATAACTTTATAATAGCTGAGTGATCATTAGTTTGAAAGACAACACCTTCTTACTGGTGATCACTCGAATATTATAAGGTTATATGCTAATATCAGACATGTTCGGGTCCATTCTCATTGTGATATTCCATACACTAACCCTCATTTCCCCTCCAAGCCAAGTCCTACACTTGCACACACATCACGTTAGAACATGTGTACAACTGAAATACATAGATTTGTATCCTAAGTATTCTTAGGTACATATGTGTAATACTGAGTCTTTCTCGTGAGTTTGATCCTTGATAATATGTCTCTTGATATATTGTCTCCACAGAGTGCTTTAAAGTATCTGAAGGATGGATTTCCCAAATATATCCCTACAAATGCTTAAACCATACACCAATTAAAATAACCAAACTACGTAGGATTTGATTCAAATTCTCCTTAGGTACATAAGTGCAATATCGAGTCCTTATCATGATCTTGAGCCTCAACTATATATCTCATGATATATTTTCCCTAAACGAGATGCTCACATATCTTATCCATTATCCCAAACTGCAAATGAGATATTAAACTATCTGATGGTTACAATCTCTCATGCACCCTTATACAAACGTGAAAACATGTACACATTAGTCACTACATAGGTGAACCTAGCTCTCACCTTTCTATCTCTCATGAAATGAGATATCAAAATAACTCAAAGCCGAGCTTTCTCCTACACCTATATTAACAATCAACGAACATCTGCTATATAAATAAAGTACAAAGGCGTACACAAGCAATCGTGTGTAAGTTTATTGGTTAACGTTATGTTCTTATACCTCTCACTTATACCAATTTTCAACCTAAGTACGTATCTACATTTTTGGAGGGACTCTTACGCTAAGGTCTTAAAAAAATTCTAAAAATTAATAAATTAATGTAAAGATAAATATTAAGCAAAAAATTAAAAGCATAGATAGTAAGTGGGGTGCTTAACACCTTCTTCACTCATAACCCGATTCCCTAACCAACATAGTTAGAATCTTTGGACCAATCGCAGAATTTAAAACCTTCATTAGGATTAACCCGCAAGGGTTAACCCGAACCTTTTTATTTTTCTTATATAAAACAAACTGGTGATTGTGATCAACCTGCAAAACCCCCTGTTTTTTGCATGAAAGCCACACTTCATAGGAGCATACACCAAAAACTATACATCGTGTCAAACTACATCCAAGGAAAAATCACCAACACCCCAACGTCGAACTGATAACCCAAACTCGGTGTAATACCCCGTACTTTTATTGATATTTATTTATGGGATTAATTAAATTAAATGTGAATTAATTGAGAATTAATCCGGATATAATACTAACGAGATGTGAGTTGGTATTTGATTATAATGTGTATATATGGCAATATATGAATATTGGAAATATTGAAATTGTCGCGAGATTGAAATACGGCAATTTGGGAAATTTTGTTGGGACGCGTGTGACAGTCGCGTCAGAAATGTAATTATTTTAATTAAAAAGTGAATTTTATTTTTATCAACCGTATGGTCATTTTGAGTGCGTCAACG
Organism: Sambucus nigra; assembly: GCA_949130495.1. Classification (NCBI taxonomy): domain Eukaryota; kingdom Viridiplantae; phylum Streptophyta; class Magnoliopsida; order Dipsacales; family Adoxaceae; genus Sambucus; species Sambucus nigra. The sequence goes on along the minus strand of OX422214.1, from coordinate 247,710,931 downwards.
AGTCCTAAAGGGTCAAAATAGTCAGAAAACACTAGCCGGGGGTTTAGTTTGGGTTCCGGGGCATTATTGGGCCATACCGGTAACTAAAAAGGGTATTTTGGTAATTTTGGAATTTTGGGATTTATAACCAACGAATTTTGGGAGTTTAAAATAAGGAAATTAATGACCCACTAACCCATTACCAGCACTTAGGTGATTAGAGGGCAACGGGAGTTTTAGGAGAAGTTAGGAGAGGTTCCCAAAAAGAGAAAACCCTAACCTTCATCTTCAACCTTCAACCTTGGGAGAAAAGGGGAGAGCAACCTTCATCAATTCAACACCAAATTCGAAGAATAATCCAAGGAAAGTGGTTTAATTACGTTAATTTCAAGCGAATGCTTCTTCCATGCTTAGAAATTGATATAATTGCATTGTATTGGGAGACTTGTAAAAACCAATGTAATTGGAGTTATAAATTCATGTTTTGATAAAGAGATTGCATGTAGAATTGTGCTTGGGCGATTATACTGTTAGAAATACATCTTTTATGTTACAAAAACGAATTTAATTATGGATATTGATGAGTTTAATTTTCTAGAGTTCATACTCATAAGGTTTGGGGGAAAATTGGGAGATTTGATAATTGGGTGTTGTTTAGGGGGATTCGACCCCATATATATGTTAAAATACGACCTAAGTATGTTTAGGAATGATTAGAAACCTTGAACTACTGTTGGAATGATGTTTAGATGAGATTGGAGGTGAATAAAATTAGGAAAAACAAGACAGGAGAATTCTGGGCTCAAAACTGTCACCTCGTTAGAAGGCCTGCCCAGGTCATTCGAACGAGCTCGTTCGAACGAGCTTCTAACGAGTTGATAGTTTGACTTCTAAAAAGTTGGATGTTCGTTCGATGCCTTTCGTTCGAACGAGATCTCGTTAGATGCCCACTTCGTTCGAACGAACTCTCGTTCGAACGAGACTTCTAACGAGTTGACAGATTGGCCTTTTTGGCCTGGTTTGATTTCTAGTGTCCCGTAACCTTGTTTAATTGTAGAGATAACATTACCTTAATGACTAATTGATATAGTTGGGATATTCGGGATATATTGAGGAGTAAAATATAAAAGAATGATTTGAACCAAATTGTATTTGTGGATTAGGACGCGTGCGACTAATCACGATGCGAGGATAATTAATGACTTAAATGCATATAAACCGGGGGCATATAATTTGTGTGACATTAACAGTTGGTATAAGAATGAGAAGTATACCACTAATAAAATATGGTAATTACTAAGATGTGTGCATGCTTAGTATGTATGATTTTATGTGTATGACATACCTACCATACTTGCTATCACGGGAGGTTTGGGTTCGTTTAGGACCATCTAATCTTTGTGTGCCTACGGGGGGATATAGATTGGTACCTCGAGGACATAGTTCAGAGAAGGAATTATTGGGAAGTTAATAAGACTGCTGATCATGGGAGCGTAGGTATGTGCGTGACCCATGTGATGGGACTGTGTTCGCCTCCATTTTTGTGTGTTGTGCTTATTCTAACAATTCCTGAGAGATTCGGAATTTGTAATCCTTATGTACGTGATGTACCGGGATGAGATAGCAGAGTATGTGCACCGTAGCCTGGACTAGGGGTGCCTATAATGTATATTTATGATGTGAATAATATACAAATAATGTTCAATGAAATACTTAGTAAAGTAACAATGTGTATACTTGTACTATTTTAATAGAGATTAAAATGAGAACTCCACATAATAAAAGGTTGTTAATAGGGAATTTAGGCACATACATGGTATACTTTAATGACATGAATAAACCCTTAAACCTACAAAGTGAAGCCAGGTTTTGTATTAGACTAGTTAGTTAGTAGCATAACTAGTACGGCCTATGGATGCGTTAGGAGTGCACATTAGTTGAGAGGTGAGGAGCTCATGTGAGTGCACGTACTAACATGTATTTTGCATTCATTGTTTTAATGTTTAAAGCACTTGCTGTTTTTAAAATACTCTCCACTTTCGAGCTCTGACCCGTTTGCTTTCAAATCTATTTTTGTAAAAACCTTTTAGGTGCCCAGCCACAAGGACACCATGCATAGGATTTCCATTCAGGTGACGAGCTGTAGCTGTTGTGGAAGTTACAGGGCCTTGCTAGTAGACGCTTCCTTTGATTTTGACTCCATATTCAGTTCCATCATTTGTAGGGCATTTCGCCCATTTCTATTAGAGACATTTCATATTTCAGTTATTCAGATTCTTGGCATGTAATTAATTCAGGATACACTATTTTGTTCATTTCAGCTGTGGATTGTTGTGAGGAGTTTTTCCTCTAGACTCATTAATGTTTGTTGGTTACTTTGTTGAGACTTTATGGTGTATGGTTATGTTATTATTTTATATCTCACTTACTGCTTGTTAATCAGACTTAATTTAAAATTTGACATCTTACTTTTAAATACTAGGTGGTTAGTAATTATTAAAAATGTTTTCGACAGTGATGCTATTAACTGAACCAACTTGGCATTTTGATTTAATTTAATAAAGGAGTAGCTACCCGGTATTTAATTAGTCGGGGTGTCACACTCAAGGGGAGGCAATGATGCAGGAGATAAGCAGTCACGCACCCGTCGCAACTGACCAACACCAGTTCTTCTCCATCCCAGGCACAAAGACACTCGAAGCTCACCGTTCGCGACCCATAACACTACAGTGGGGACTTAACCAAGAATGAATCAAAAGAACCTAATTATATAGATGATTCCCTTATACAATGCTTAATATTTCTCTCCCACATGACTACTTTATGTAAATTTTAGAACTGTTTAGCTGCCTTAATTTTAGGGTCCCTCACAACATAGATACGTGCTTAGGACCCATGTACATGATTGTCAAACGTATATGTACACATGAAGGACCTCACTATAAAATAAACATCAAAGTATGTAAAAATTAAATTTTTACCTATTTGTATCATGCACTCCATCGTCTTGATTTTCATATTGCTTGAACCCTATACCCTCGATGTCCCAAAATTAGCTAGTTGAAAGAAGTTCGTACTTTAGGAAAGTCACTTTGCCCAAAAGGAAATTCATACTTTGGAAAAGTTTCCTTTACCTAAAGAGAGGTTTGTAATTTCGAGAAATCACTCCCTCAGATAAAGATCATAATTTCTAAAGGTCACTTCCTTGAAAGGCTTGTCACGAATGAGTGTCCTTACTATTTTCATCCACCAGTCAGGTATATCCAATAACTTCTCTCTTGATCCAAAAGTCTCAGTGACATGGTACATTTGAGGTTTTTTCAGACTGGGGTATGTCGAATAGTCTATCAAAACTATTTATTACTAAGGTAAAGTGGTGTCGCACGTACCTTAAAGGTTGCTCGGTCCAAGCAACCCAGTATATCATAATCCACGACAATGAAAAGCTATTTATTGACCACCAAGTTACGTTGCCCATTTTGTGCATAGGAAAATATTTAGGAGCACACCCTATTGCACAAAAAAATAGACACTCATATATGTTAACAACTCTGATGAAAATTTTCAAAAATTTTCATACGACCGTATACTGGTATAAAACCCTTTAGATTCCCGATTGAATGTCTTCCTAGTGTAAATAAGATCAACAGTATGAATCCGCAAGTTGTCGCCAAAACAAAGGTACCTTACATTGGATGCCCCTAACAACATTTTATTTTAATAAAATATTAGATCACAATATATTATATCCTGTATCCTCTCACTAAAATAATGAGATCTCACCCCTATTTACCCAAATCCAATGGGACTATGTTAAATTCTCTCCTTTTGAAGATACAACCAAATAAAATAACTCAAAGAAAAAAATATCATCCATATGTAGTTAAAAATAGATTAAAGAATTATAAGGACAAATTTCCAATTGAGTCAATTTGTATGTGTTAACTTAATTCCGAATAAAATATTTTGAGTCATAGGTTAGGCTTCGTGTTTTTGACCTTTAAATCCTATGGCGTATTTGATTGAAGATGTAGAGGTAAAGCTTCAGAGATGAAATATTGTGTCGTGTTTCATGACATATTTTATATTCGTGTTTCCTAGGATCTCTAAGGTATGAATGCATATGAATTTTGATCCTTGGAAATTTTGTTTTTGGGTGTTTTTTTTAACACGTTTGGAGATGTTTTTGAAAGATTTTAAAAGAAATATACTTTTTGTTTTAAAGTCATTCAAAAAAATTTATTGGTTTTATTCAAATGAGTTTAACAGTTCGTTCAAATGAATATCAAATGATATTTTTCTGTTTACAGAATTAATGTTGTTTGAAGCTTTTTCGAAGTTGGTACGAATGAGTTTTGGTTTGGTTCGAATGATTTTACAGTTCCATTCGAACAAGGTGTTGTTTTCATTCGAACGAACTTTCTCAAAAAATGTACTACCTCAAAAAATGAATTATCTATATAAAGGGGTTTAGGCATTTTTGTAGGTATACTTTTGGTGAAAATGTTTTCCTATAAATATTAAAACGCTCCCAAACCCTAGTTTAAACCAAAGTGTTTAAGATCCAACTTCCATTGTTCTATATTCTTTGAGTTCTTATTTTGTGGGCACCAGGAAGTTTATTCTCTTCATCTTGATTGAGAATCGTTTCATGCTGTGTACTCCATACACTATTTTTTGTTTACACACGATGGACTCCGTGGTATGGTGTTACGGTGAAGAAGTGGTGGATCCACGTTTCATATCCATATAATGTATTTGAGCCTAGATCGGTGGATACTAAGGCGTGTGTGGACTCACATGTTGTGGAAACTTGAGTGGGTGTATTCCTATATTATTATCGTGGAGAAAAGTTTTAAGATCGAAGATGCGTTAAGGCTTACAAGGGCGTCAAGTCATTGAGTAAGTCATATGCCGACTTTTGTAATAATTTATCGTAGTGCATTTGTGTGGACGGGTCGTCTGAGGTTTTTCAGTTGTGGGTTTTCCTCATACATCAACGTGTTGTGGTTTGATTTATTTATTTCATCTTCAATCACCTAGATGGATGGTTTCGGTTAAGATAAAATTTGGCAAATCATTTTATCATAACAACTTGTTTTAAAATTAGCGCATAGCTTTATTTTGGTAAATTTTGTTTATATTTAACTTTTTATCTGACAAATTAAAAGTGACTCATTTAGACCATCCCTTCGTACTTTAGGGATTCCAAATTGGTATTGAAGAAGGAACACTAAGTTATCGTGTAGATCATTGTTTCATGTTGTTTAGGGTGGTATGTTTTTCTCTCTCTCTCTTGTTTGTTTGTTTTATCTCAATGGATCCTCATAGTGATAAGTTTTCCGATGCGTTTAGTGATTACAATGATTTTCACATTATAGACGAGTATAATAAGATTTATAATGGTGCTGAAACATCAGATCATATGAATTTGAAGTTTACAACAAGAAAAGAAAATTTTCATTTTAAAGATGAAATTGAATTTTTGCATATTGTTCAAACTAAAAGAGATATCCTACGTGAGAAGATTTTGGACATTAATAATGCTTTTAAAACTTTAGAAGTGTATAATAAAGAGAGTGGTAATAGATTCCAATCTTTAGAGAAAGAATTATAGAACTCTAAAATTTCTAAGGTTAATGAACATTCCATTGAGGATAATGAAAAATCGATAAATGATTTGAAGGCACATGAGAAGACTCCTAGAGATAAATTCTCTTGCATTGAGTGAGAGCGAGATAATATTCTAGGCATTAGGAATTATAAAAAATTTAAATAAGGAGTCCCTATCATTTTAGGAGTCTAAATTTTTGCTTGATTCTAAGGCGTTGAAGTTAAAAGATGATCTAAGAAACTTAAGTAATCTTAGTAGTGACGGTTCTGTCTTCAATTATTCAAATTCTTTCACTGATAAACCCAATACCATCGTTTGTTTTAGATGGTCAACCATAACCATGGTATTAGAAAATGTAAACCCAAAGATCCCATTCTTCATCATGTCTACACGTGCACACACTACGGTAGGAAAGGTCACCTTAGGCGATTTTTCTATGATCTTAGAAAATACCCTGGAAAGTTGAATTCAAGTGTCCTCATAGTTCCCAAAACCTGAGGCATTAAGTATTCATCTATTTGGATTGGAAATTTGATTTTGGAGCCGCTAAATGTTATACTGGTTGATTCTCACATGCTTGCACATGATTCTTCACATGATATACCCTATAGGTAATTGCTTGCATGCTTTTTATACACTAGCTTTTGTACTTCATAATTTATATGCTTGCTAGTTATATTATGTAGATGATTTTTGTATTTTTATTATCCTTTTTGGGTCTTATTAACAAATACAAAAATATTTTGTTTATCTTTTGAGTTTGTTTATTTTTTCTAAATTGGTATTATTTTGAAAAATATTTGAAAACTCGTAAAGATTTTTGGATTATGTGTAGTTTAGTTTTACACATATTGTGTGGCATATTAGTGTGTTTGAATCCATTTCATTCTGGTTACCATGTAGCTGCGACATTTGATTATAATTTTCAATGCTTAAATGGTCTAAATCATGCTTGCATGGAGTTTTTCGACTTTGATTTGATTAATAGATTCACTTTGTATATACATCCTCACACAAATGCATGAACTATTTTGAATTGTAACTTCACATGTTATATTTGAGCTAAGTGAGATGTTCTCCCATCAATCATTTCATCTTCATATATGTTGACTATATGAGATTTTTGCATGTGATAATTGTTTCCCGTTAGTATGTTGATTTTTATTGATATAAGGGTACATGGGAAAGGACTACGAAAGGATCAAATCTCCTTTGAGGGAAAGACACCATTTGAATAAGCCTAAAAAATGAGAGGCAATAGAAAATATTAAAGGCCAACATATTTATTTAATAAATTTTCAAAAATGGCATCTTCAAAATAATTAAGTGAAAAATATATGATATTTGTTTAGCTTTTGAGGGTGTTAGTTGAAAATCAATGGGTTTTCACAATGAATCCTAGTTATCCTTATGATGTCATGATGATATTGATTTGTAGAATCATCAAAATTCTAGGCTTGTGTGCATTGTGATTGTTTGTTTACTGAGTTCACTTTATCTGTCACTTGAGGCTAAATCTTAGGTTGATAAAGTTTTGAGGTCAAATAGAACTCCCTTGACATTTTTGAGTGATTGAGTCATATTTATTTTGTTTCTAGTTCATGCCCAAACATTCCATTCCACATGTTTAGACAAATCGATACTATATTAATATGAAGAGGTTATATGTTTTATGTCAGTTTTGTGGTCTCTCATACCTATATATATGTGCCCGAGGTTCATTGGGATATTTTGCATATTTATATATAGGGTATAGTTTTATTTTTGATTTTTTGCATTTGCATTTAATCCATATTTGTTGTGTGCTTTATGTTTGGATCACATTAGCATACTATATGATCATATTAGTATCTATTGTTGATTGTTTACATTGGTATCCCACTCTTTATTGTGTATTCAAGTAGATATCATATTTGCATCAATATTGGTATTAATTGCCTAGTGTTTGGATTATGTTATTGTGTTTCCATATTGTGTTTTGTTGAACTTTACACTATTGCATAATATTATTATTTCTTCCTTAAATTTCAATTGGTTTGGTAAGTTCTCAAATTTAGGGGGAGAAATGGTTTATAGGGTAGAAACAGTTTTATGCATTCTTACTTTGTCTATTCCTGAACAAAGAGGGGGGAGAAATGGTATCTTTCACTTTAGTTCTAGGATGAGATATTTATCTTAGGAGAAGACGCCTTACCTAGGTAGGGATTGTTTGATATAGGAGGAGTTTTATTCATATGAAGATTTATATTATTTATATATTTTCTTTATCTTTGAAGGTGTATTTAAGGATGGAGGTTTGCAACATGTGATAAAGTTTACGAGTAAGAAATGTTACTCAGAGTATGTGTATGTCGAGTGTCTATACTATTTCCTTTTGGGGTTAGGGATTGACTATTTTAGAGAGCTTGATGTACCATAGGTGTTTTGTTTTTAGTTTTGTCCCAAAATAGCCAAAGAGCTAATACCTCGTACTTTTATTATTAATTAATTTTCGTGTGCTTAATATTATTAATTTAATTGGGAAAATTAAATTGGGTTTCGGTAAATATTAATTAGCGTGATAAAGGATTAATATTTATCACTATTATTATTTACTCGTATGTGATAAGTAAATATATATGTGATTTATTTTATGTAGCGTATGAATGAAAGCGATAGTTTATTATTATATGTTGATAGAGTGTTAATCGACGAATCAGTATAATTTATGGGAGATGCATATAGTACACACATGTTGGTCCAGTTAATGAGATGTTAGAATATTTGTAGTTGGGTGAGTGATATTACTTTGTCGAGTGCACCAGTGATCCGGACAAGGTCTAAATAGTCAAGAATAGGTACTTGGGTGTTACGATTGGGTTCTGAGGACTTTTAGACGTAACATGATCCGTATAACAAGAGGAAGATTATTGCGTAGACCATCAGATGCCTCTATAACAAGAGGAAGATCTTTGGAAATAGAGGGTAAAAGAAAAAGAGGTCGCCCTAAGTTATCGTGGGAGGAAATTATCAGGAGAGACTTGAAGGAATTAAACTTGAATGATAGTAATGCATATAATATATTAGAATGGAAAATGATCATACACATGGCTGACCCCATATGATGGGATTAAGGCAAGGAGGGTGATGAGGACCCGTGTAAGAGTAGGAGGGTCTTTTTACACGTAGGGTTAAGTGGAAAACAAGATTAGGGTAACTATGAGAGTACTTAAAAGGTTTAGAAGGTGGATGGTAGACCATCTTTGATATTATACATAAGAGAGATTGAGAAAGAGTTCAAGAGAAAATAAAAGGAGGAATAAAGAAGATAAATGGCTTGGAGAAGAGAAAAAAAAGCTATCTCCGGATTCAACCCGTCATCAAACGTAGAGAACTATGGATCTTAATTCACCAAGGCAAGTAGTTACTTTCTTTAATTTTCAATTATGCTTAGTTAATTACTTTCATGATTAGGGATGAAAATATGAGATTCAAAGTATTGAGTATTTAAAATTTAATTGATTTATACAGAGATATAGATAATACGGGATCTCTAATTTAGATTGATTATTATTTGACATTAATCATATTATAATTTCAAGATTAATTCAGGAATTAAAATGATGAGCATGTAAAAATTTGATAGGAAGGTTGAGCTTTAAAAATCAAATTGGGGAAAATCTGAGTTGAATTGAATTGATGTTTGATTTATAATTCTAAGTTTTTGATATAGGATTTATGGTTAATTATATGATTTAACATTTATGGAACATTAGTATATTTATGTATAAGGTCGATTTCATGTTTGGGGTAGTTTGGGACATCCATTAGAGTGTTTGGAAGAGAAAAACGGGAGGAAAAAGATGACAGGAAGGCCAGCAAACCGAACCAGTTCGCTGGGGGAGTGAACCGGTTTGCTCAACCGAACTGGTTCAGTTTTCCAGGGAACTGATTCAATTTACTAACCTACCCAGTTTTTGTTTCTGTGTTATTTTGACTACTTAAGGCTTGGAGAATGATCGTAGGGGCTTCCTGGGGCACTATGGGATTACTAGAGAAGACTTTCCAGGGTTAGACATGTGTGATAGGCCAACAATTAGATGGGTTTGAGTGAGGAGAATCGGGAATTCAAGTGAGTGACCATTTAAAAAATTAATCAAAAAGTTAGTTCGAACTTCGGGATTTGGTGGAACGTGCACTATGGAATATGTGCACGAGTTTGGTACATTATATATATATATATATATATATATATATATATATATACACATATTAGAGTGACCTGTGTGTGTGTGTGTGTGTGTGGATACTTATTTGATGATACAAGAAATCATATCCATATCATTCCCCACCATTATATCAAAGATAAAAGAATGAATAAGGTAAGTAGAAGAACTAGAACACGATATGTAGAGTAGTTCGGCTATAAAACGAGCTTACGTCCACTTTGGTGACTTACACTCATTATATACCAATATTAATACAAGATCGGGTAGCCATTAGAGGCATAAAAGAGAGAGAGAGAGTGTGTGTGTGTGAGAGAGAGAGAGAGTTGAATACATTAAGAATGTAGTTATGTGCACTACGAGATGCATCCTCTAGAGCAAGTTTGTAGAGGGTTGCAGCTTGAAGTATCCCAGGTGATTCGGGAGCTCCTAGAGAGAGAGTGTGAGATTCGAGTAGGGCTTCACTGCTAAAATCATCCCTTGAATTATGAGGTGAGTACTTATATTTATAGAAGTAAGAAGTAGGTGTCATGTGTATAGAACACGTGACATGTTAATACGTGATTAAAATACGGAATCCTTCTAGAAGTAGGACAACTAGCAAGTACATGTTGACGTGGTTAAGTCTGCAGTAGGGTATGTGCTCCTGAAGAGGTATGTGGTCGTGGTCTGCTGTGGATGTAGCCGTGGCCTCATTATATGTTGCAAGTAAGGGAACTTTCCCGGCCTGTCTAAACCCCAAGCAATGGCTATGCCTTAAGCCTTCCGCGGTCGAGGTACCAGAATTGGGAATATCAGTGAACAAGTTTAGCACTCCTTTGGTACTTTATATATATACGTATTAGAGTAATGTGTAAGTATATGTATGTGTATATGATACTAATTTATATTGAACATACCTACTCAATAGTGCCACCGTAGGAGGTTGCGCGTAGTGGGCAGTCCATCCTGGCGTTGACCAACATATGTCAGATTGATTCCCCGGGTCATAAGATTGTTACATGGCTACGATCCACGTGTGAGGATAGGTATTGGTTTGGATACCGGTTGGCTGCGCTGTGGTATGGTTGTGACCCCTAGACGTATGTCTATGACTGCTTACGTTTAGATCAATAGTGAGATTTCGACCCGGTGACTCAATGTGATACATGTGTAATACCCTGTATTTTTGTATTTATATTTAATTGGATCGGACATTTAATTTGTGTGTGACACATAATTTAATTTAATAGAGAAATAATGAGAAAATAAATAAATATTAATTTCTTGTGAAATCAATTAATATTTGTGTGACTATCTATTTACTAATGTGTTACATTAAATAAAATTGCATGTAAATAATATTATATCGTAAGTGAGTAAATGTGACATAATTTAATAATATCTCAACGGGAACATGTTTGATTAAATTATAGTAGGTTGAGATGAGAAATACTGTTAAGTGACTTGGATGAAAATTTTGAGTGCACAGTTGATTCGTAATGGGTCAAAATAGTTAAAGTTAAGTAATCGGGGGTTGTGTTTGGGTCTCGGGGGCTTTTTAGACTTGTAGGGACTAGTCTAAGGATCTTTTCATCTTTTAATGGAATATGGAAAGGAAAAAATGGGATTTATATTATATAATGAAGGGTTTGGGTGAAAGGGAATTCACTTTCATAATTTCAAAGGTTTAGTTGAGCTATACAAAGAGTTAGAGAGAAAGTAAAAAGGAATTTCAAGAGAAATTCAAGAGTTCAAGATGAAAGTGAGGAGTAAACTCATGAACTCAATATAAATGACGAATTGGGAAGAAATTCTGGGAGTTCTATTCATCATCTTCACCAAATTCAGACACTACGAACCCTAAGGCAAGTAATTATCTTGCTAATTATTTATTTGTAATTTTCAATTCATATTATAGTTGGGAACTTTTGAATTAAAATATTTTGGGATTGGGATTTTATATGAAAAAATTGGGTTTTTACGCATGATTATAAAATTTATGGGTGAACTTTTAGAATTAAATTCTTGTATTATGAGTTCATATGTAGTTGGATTAATTGAGAAATGATTATGATTGAATTATTTGGGAATTTATGGACATAGTTAATTTAATTTCCATGGAAGTTACATATATAGATGATGGATGTGTATGATATTTTAGGATTTGGAATTTGGAAATTTTAAATCATATGTAGATAGGTAAAGTCTACAATTTCAAGAATTTAGAAAAATGATTTAGTGTGATATTGCGACAATTTTATGTTATTTAAAAATTAACCATAAATTTTATATCATCATCTTATGTGGTTGAATTCTAGATAAAATTGGACGTTTTCTACTTGGGATTTATGTGAACTTGATATATTGGTTGTGATGTGAATTTGGATTGACGTCGTTGAAATTTAATGGAGAAAAATCAGTTTTGGAGAGGTTTAGGTCTTCTTTTTTAGTACTTTCGGAAGATATCTGAGAAATACTCAAAACACATACCCGACTTAATTTTTCGTGTACAATTCATATCTGAAGTTGAATTGGTAATTTAGATAGTTTTTAGATCTGAACTTCTCTATGTTTTGTAACAGGCCAAAAATTGGAATTTCTATTCGGGGTGAAATTTTGAGTATTTGAGGTGAATTATACTTAGGGATTTATTAATGAATTGTGAAAAATAGGTATATGGCCTGATTGAGAGTTATACATGCTCAAAATTAATATTTTCAGAATCAATTAATTAATTAAATGAGTAATTAGCTAATTGAGAATGTAAATGATATTCGAAAAAATAGTGTGTTTGTGCCACGAGTGATAGGCACGATTAATTGGAATTATTGAGAAAATATATACATGTGTTGAGACACACTGATATATATATATATATATATATATATATATATATATATATTTCAGTGTGTAAGATATAATTATATGAATATATGGACATACTTCTCTGGTGCTATCATTGGAGGTTTCGGGATGGGGATGATCTTCCCTAGAAAGTGAAAGCAGGGTAAGTATCGTCTTCAAGTCATAGCGCCCTGCATGTGCCGTTATTGGGTTGAAGTTAGAAGTGATCTAATCTTGGGTATGGTTATAACTTACTATCGAGGAACGTATGACCACCTCTAACGTTATGGTTTCTATTCCAATTCGGTGTGAGATTCTGATACGATATCCAGGATGATGTGAGTATTACCTGGGATATGATAGCATTGTAGAGACCCGCATCTAGTAATGTTATAAATTTTTTGGATGGCGATTATTCACAACATATGTGCGTTTGTTACGGTATATGATTACCTATATATATGTGCAGAAAATATATACAGGAATGAGATGATGTGAATATTGTGTATATTAATTTGAAGAAGTATACAAGGCTTAAACATTAAGCGTGAATAATGATTTCATAACTTGTGATTGTTATTGGGAATGATTTATGTGAATATTGAAATAATAACTAGTGAAAGTTATTTGAAATGAAGTGATAATTTGTAATTGAGAATTATAATTATTAAGCGAAAGTGAAAGCTAATTATATATAATACGCGTGACATAGGGTAGAGTATGGACTTAAGGGTACTTTGGGACTAGTTAGGTGGGTAGCATAACTAGGTGATTAAGAAGCATACTTTAGGTGCACACTGTAGATGGGAGGTGAGTAGTGTCTCATGAGAGAGTGCGGTACCAATTTAAACATGAAAGAATTAATACATATTTAATTACTTGTAAAATATTTTCAAACGGATTTGGGCTCCGACCCGCATCAAATTTATTTTCAAAACCTTTTAGATGTACAAACACAGGGATGCCAAGCGTGATTATTCATTCGAGGCATCGGAGCTGCGACAATTGTGGGACGTTGCAGGATTTGTTGTAGTCGCTTCTATTACCACATTCTAGACATGATTATTTTCATATTCAGGCATGTTTCCATGTCAATTAGATTTATTTTATTTTAATTATCTTATAATTGGAATTTATTTTACGAATTTAAGACTGATGGTTTATTGGGTATAGTGTTACATGTAATGGATTTTTGTTTTTGACTTAATATATGATTGTGGATTTTTATTATTGTCAGAATAAATTATGGTTTGATTATATTATTATGGTGTCACATTAATAAAGATTAAATTTGACACATGGCTTATTTTAATAATAAGTGCTTAGTAATTGATTGGTTTTGACAGTGATGCTAAGAATGAGCCATTGAGATTCTCATTTTATTTTATTAGAGGGTTGGCCACCCGTTATTTTAATAAGCGGGGTGTCACATGTGGTATTAGAGCATCATGTTCTAGAGTCCTTAGAATTTGTGCGGACTTATTACGTTTTCTACCCTAGCATTCTTTGATGTAGAGCCCTATGCTTAGGACTGTTGATTCATATTGCAATGTACGTTCTCCTACTATTATGTGTAATGGAAGTGAATCTAATACGATTTCAGTTGAGTTTTAGAAGTCGAATAGGAGAAGGACGACCAAAGTGTATTACGTAAAAGGACCATTTAAACAACTAGAGACATTGACAACTTGAAGTATTAATTTTATCCATGGGAAGATGGGATAGGTTCGACGTGATACGAGTATGTCACAGTATTTGCATTAACAATAGGTTGCGCTTGAAACATGCTTAGTATATGTGTCATTAGTATCACTTCTGAGTGTGTATATTTATCGCTAGGTAGAGGGATTCTCTTTAGTTCCATCTGTAGGGAAGCGAGTGTGAATACTAGGAGGATATGTTTTTGGAGATTTTCTCCTTTTAGAGAAAGATTATGCGAGTATGATGTTATCCTGAGTATTGACTGGTTAGCGATGGTGACTGATGGTGGACTCTTATTGTAAGTCTATCGTGTTACCTATTCCAGGGCATGTTGTGTTGTTTTTGCGATAGTTCACCTGAAAGAGGGTCTAGTAGTGTATATTGAAATGGATGACTTCAGAGAATATAGTCACCTGGTTATATTCAATCCCGATGCGTAATAACTATACTGTTGTGATTTAGGGGATATCGGGTTTAAGGCCGAGCAGAGATATTTAACTCGTTATTGATTTAGCACTAGATACTTAATAATAGTTCAAGAGAAGTGTTATATGACTCCTTTAGAGATGGGGGAGTGGGGGATTAGACTTATACGTCTGGGGACAGGATTTTGAGTGTCCCGATTATTGTGCTTTAAGTCAAAGGACCTTGATAACCGATAATGCCAGGCGATAGGGCATTGCAAAAATTCCTTGGTTGAATTTCAATTGCGAGACGTTCCATACACGAACCTTATTAAATGTTCAAAGTTTGGAGAGTTTGTTGGATGATATATTATTGGGTTTGAAGGGTGATCATTATTCGTGTGTAGAAAACAATTTGAGTTGAGAGCTATTATACGATATAATGCCAGTGGATCCAGGTAGTGTTGTGTAAGAAACACTGGGGAAATTTTTACACCACCACTGGATGGGTGGAACAATCTTGAGGATAATTCAAACGAGATTAGTGGGGTGATAGTGAATACCCTTACGAGATATCCACATCGAGCATACGGGATTAACTTCAGATAAATATGTTACGTATATGATGTTTGTGGAGATATGCAGGAGATATAGGGTGTATGGGCACCATGGCTAGTTTGATTTTTAGTATTGTTCGAGACAATAACAAGGAATAAATGTGTTGAACCATATTCCTATGGGGTAGTATAAGCATAATTGGAAGGGAAAGATGAACTAAACTTAGGATTGAGTAAGGAGAGAGTCCGGATATATGTATAAAACAAGGGGAGCTAGCACCCCGAGATGGGTTGAAAGACTGTGGAAATACAAGCGAGGGATCTGTTTTAACAAGGGAGGATCCAATAGTTTGAAGAGTCAAGCATAGGGTGGCTTGCTCATAAATAGAATGTGATTTTTCACATGCGAAAGGGACCTAGGATGTGAAGATGCATGGGCCATGAATTTTGGAGTACCCCACGAAGGAAAGTGAGATGTACCACGAGATATGGGATATTGAGCGAGTGGATCGATGGTGAGTGAGACATAATTAAGTTGTATCCAAATGCACCACTCGTAGGTGGGAACAGATTGGTCCGAGGCGATCTACCAGATTTTTTCAATAATTTGTGATTCCAGTGACGAAATGGATAGGCAGACTGATGAAGTTCATTGTTAGGGTACAAACAACATGAATATGTCAAGATTCCATTTGGGTTTATGGTATTGGTTGACCGAGGCTAAATAATTATTACTAATTTGGGTGAGTTACATTATCGGGTAATATACCCAACATTTCATTGGAGAGAGGAAATAAACTGACACAAGAAGTCACCCAACAATTGTTGTGACTCAGGATGAGATCCTTAAGTCCCACCATCGATTAGGAGTATTAGGAGGTGGTGGGTATGAAATGCATTTTGAATGATACATATTACCCGTAGACTGAGGAGTAAATGGGAAAAGTGACTTGGTTGTTAAAGGATGAGAGATATGCGTATTCTATACTTTAAGGTAATTGGGAGGAGTAATTTCCATTAGTAGAGTTGTGTGTAATGATTCGTACCAACTATTATTAGAAAGATGCCTTTTGAGGCTTGAATCAAGAGACCTTGTGGTCCACCTTATGGTTGGGTGGGGAAATAATCAGTTCCATAGGTCGGACGTGATTTAGAGTCAGTCGGTGTGGATTGAGATATTCGAAGTTATTTTCATATAGTTCAGGAACATCGTAAGAGTTACATCATCACGAACCAAAGAGTTAAAGACTGATGTGAGTGGTCAAAAATTGTTGTGGGTGTCTCCCAGGAAGGGAGTTGTGTGATTTGGGTACGAAAGGAAGTTGGCACCTAGGGAAGTGGCTTCCAACATCGAGATGATAAATCCAATGGAGCACAAGCTCGTCTTATTAGAGAATTTTTGGTGGATTCATGATAATTTTGCATATCATTGTATAGGAGAGACTGTAAATGCGTTCACGCATGTGGTTTAAAGTGAACAATTTTTCCTTTCAAAAACAACTTTTTCCAATTTTACTAAAGCACCAAGTTTGTGACCCAATTTCAATTAAGTCCAGTTTATCTTGTGTAATCCTAAACATGCATCTAGGTGATTAAAGCAAGTAAAATAAACCAAGTCCACAAAATTAATGTCGAATATATGAGGAAACCACTATGGCAAAAAACCTCGAATGGACCAAGCCATACAATCACTATGATATGGTTTTACAAAGGAAGACATATAGACTTACACAACGTCTCGATCCCCACAGGCCTTGATGCTCTTCTTATCTCTCATCGCTCCTCCACAGTGCCCACGTAGAAACCCTTCCACGATACTGGTCCACAACACACAAGTCCACGGGCATCTCGATATCCATCGATGCAGCTTTGGCAACCACCTACGATTAGGAACACGACCTTCACTGTTTCTTCACCGTAAAACTCCAACAAAGGAAAATGTTCAATACGAATGAGCAGACTCTAATGGTGAAAGCAAGATCTCTATAGCATATGTATAAAAGCTCTAATCTTTAAAACAATAAGGATGGGTTGTATATTTGAATTCCTTAGAAAACAAGTGCAAACAAATGTATGTATTATGTTCAGTATTTTGGTTCTGCACACTTCAAATTTTTGAGAGAAAATGCCTTAAATAAAAATTTAAGTCGGCAGGTGGTTTGAACAATATCCCTATGTCGTTTGAATGGCTTGGCTATGTCATTAGAACGACTAGTCCATGTCTTTTCAATGACACTGAGATATCGTTTGATCATTCTCAACTCAAGGGAAAGATCAACATGACTCTAAACAGTGTTTATCTCAAAATAAATGAAGTTAAAACCTTTTTGACATTTTAAAGTCATAGTTAAATAAAATAACATCCTTAAAAAAATTTCATAGTCCCATAAACATTATATGTTCATACCTGAGAGTATCTTGGAATGAAATTTTATATGAAGACGTGAAACGTGCACCAATAAACATAGCATGATATATCTTTAAAGC
Source organism: Sambucus nigra (assembly GCA_949130495.1). NCBI lineage: Eukaryota > Viridiplantae > Streptophyta > Magnoliopsida > Dipsacales > Adoxaceae > Sambucus > Sambucus nigra. Next base: position 247,693,158 of record OX422214.1, on the reverse strand, counting down.
TTGGCTACTACGTCTTCTAAACAGTATGTCATTGACTATGTGGGAATCGTGACAAGTAACAAATCTATCTATGACTTAAACAAGTTTTGTCCGAAAATAAGTCAATTACATACAAATTGACACACCTTGGAAATTTTTCCTTACAAGTCTCCCATTTTGACAATTCCAGGACAAAACCAAAATAACGAATGCTAAGACGGGACGTCAACCCGTATGAAAGGTAAATCCCATCCCATAAACCCGAAATAAAAAAAATATAGGACAATGATTAGTATATGTAGGATCGGCAGGCATGAAATCTCCGAATGTGATGTAGTCGCAAAATATCAAATCTGTGAAGAATACCTACACACATGAAACTGATAAATACCCAGTGAAGTATGAAGGAATAAATGATATAAAACATTATGATACGAATGAGTAATTAATACCATTTGTTAAAACATGTGAGAAAATCATATGATACCAACTTGTGTAAGAAAACATGATACCAATATATAAACATGTAAAAAATTAATGCTCATGAACTCCCCCTACATCACATACTATCTCTCCCCCTTTTTGTCTCGAATAGACAATCAGCAAAAAAAGATAATTAAATAACATCATATCTATCATAAATGATCATATGAAGCATATCTAGATAAACATATGTAACCAACTAAGAATAATAAGAAGATACCAAATTGTAGCTAGCAAACAGTCACATAAATGAATAATCAATCTAAGCAAGGATGTGACTAAATGAAACATATGCTGTGTAAGAATCAAAGCATGAATAATCAATATCACATGCATATAAGCTATTCAAATGAACCCATAAGTACTAAAAGAGTATAATATCATCACATATATATGAAACAGGTACAAAAATAGATTGAAGAGTTAAAAGTTAACTCAGGTCATTCGAACGAGAACACAATGTCGTTTGAATGACATAATGATCTCGTTTGATCCAGGTAAGAAATGACCTCAAACAGTAGCATGTCGCGTGATGTAATCCAAGAAACGACCTAAAAATGATCCTTCTAACGACCATACCTGACACTTTTAACACCTCGTTTCATATATCGTTAGAACCATATTTCGAACAACCTTGATATGTCATTCGGACAGCGTCGAGAAGTTATTTGAAAGATTTAAAAAAATTTCATATTCCATCTCTAAAAATGGCAAGGTTTTACCCAGTGAAAAAATTAGCTCAAAACAAGTAGTGGAAATAACAAATAGTAACAAAACATAGTCAAAATAGAAAATATAAAACAAATAAAAACAATATGCGTTAAATGTTAACATAGTATCGATGTGCTCAAAACATGGATATAGAATTAATGGGTGTGAACTACAACAAATGAATCACAACATAGACACATCAAAATGGTCAAGAAGCTCTAATTGATAGCTAAATTTCATCAAACTTAGTTTTAGCCATATGTGATAATTAATATATTGAGCTAAATTAACTAAACAAACATCATGCACACAAATCCTAAATTATGACCATTCTTCAAACAATAGCGTCATAACCCGACTTTTCAACATGAGGATTCGTGGTGCAAACCCGTTGATATTTCCATCCAAACTCCCTTATAATATTAATATTTTGTTTCTTTTGAATGAACATATCAAACTAAATAAATTGGCCCCTTTTGGCATATTATACTTTTTATTGCGATTATTATTCTCTCGCAGCCCTTTTCCGTGCTTATTCATAATTTTTTCAACAAGCAATATAAATCCTCATGGGCAAACAGTTCTTACATGAACACCTCCTCCTAAGTCTAATTACACATAGATGACAAAATGGAGAGGATAATGTCTTACCAAACTCAAATATTCATAAGAAGTTAAACATTCATGTAAGCTTGTGGATGTGTGCCAAGATGGCATATATACAAAGTCGAATCAAAATTTACATCAACATCGAAACAATCCCATTAATCAATGGTTAAGATCATTCAACGCACCAACAATTATGACCAAATGTCTTAGTCACATGGATAAAGAAATGACGAGGGTCCAAGAAAACCAAATGCCCCATAAAATATTTAAACTCATGACACAAAAAAAGAAACTTAAAATCTTTTTTGTGTTTTTCAAAAAAATATTTTTGACCCAAAAATAAAATATTTTTGTATTTTTTCAAAAATATATGAAACCAAAAATCTTTTTCTATTTTTCAATAAGACTCAAATAAATGAAAAAATATAATACAAAGAGATACTCATGTCATAACACTAGTAAGATATATATCATTAAGCAAAGACTAGGATATGACAAACATGAAAACACAATCATCCTTTAGATTTAACATGGGAAGAATCAAGTGCAATCAAACAAGAACCATGAAGTTTAATTCCTAAAGCCACTAAGTCCGACTTCCTAACCCAAGTAGGAGTATAGCGACGCATGGGGATTTTGCAACTTCAAGTTTTCATTTTTCACCTACTTCCTTATATAAATCATTAAAGGTAACTTGTAACTCTTTCACATCAATATCCTCCCCCTCACTAGCTTCACCCTCACTCACTTGGGATTCAAAATCAATGGCCTCGGAAGTGTCATTCACATGAGTATCTTTATTAGAATATTCATCATCATCGCTCACATGACATGCCATGAACACTACAAAGTTGAACTCAATGGGGGAACTCTCTCCCTCTTTCAGTTCACTATCACTTAAGGTAGCTTTATATGCTATCGGTTTCTTTCCCTCCTTCTTAAGTCTAGTGGGGCACTCTGCTACCTTATGGCCATAACCCTCACAACCAAAAAACCTACCTAACTCATCCCTATTAACATTCTCACTAAGAGTTTTAGGGATTTGATCATCCTTGTTGTTCTTGAATTTCTCAAGTCTTTTGGCATCTTTCAATTGTTTTTGGAACTTAAGAAGCATTTTGAACTTCTTTGCCAATAAGGCTACATCCTTAAAGTCTGTGTCGAAATCATCATCCGAAACTTTAGTCTCCTCCTTTTGAGATTTCAAAGCAATGCCCTTTTTCTTTCTTTGGCACTTGCTTGGAGGTAAGCATGTCAAGATCATAAGACTGTAAAACCTACAAGCTCTTCTAGTTTCGTTATTCAAGCATACCCAAGGAGTTTAGACGCCCTAACCCTACTAGTACCCTCATGAGTAAGGGCAAGAACATCCCAAGCATCTTTTGACGTTTCACATGTCATGATATGATTGCACACTTCCGGTGTGATAGACGAGGAAATAACATGTAAACCCTTTGAATTGTAAAGTGTAAGTCTATGTTCGGGTTCTATCCATGACTTAACAGGTTTTAAATTAGTGTCCTCTCCATCTCTCGTGACCGGTGGTGACCAACCTTTTTTAACCTCTAACCAAACACGCTCATCAATTGATTTTAAATCACTTTTCATTCGCATTTTCCAATAAGCATAATTTGTGCCATCAAAAACAGGAGTTCTAAAACCACTAAAATTTCAAAATTCATCCTTAAAACACAAGGGATCACTCACACAATAAAATAATTTTTCTAGATCTGATACCCATTTGTAAATGTGCCCGCACGTGTTCTTTAAGGTGAATTTTTTTCGTTTCAAAAATAACTTTTTCCAATTTTAGTAACGCACCAAGTTTGTGAACCAATTTAAATCAAGTCCAATTTATCTTGTTTAATCCTAAACATGCATCTATGTGATTAAATCAAGTAAGATAAACCAAGTCCACAAAAGCAACACTGAATGTATGAGGAAACCACTAAAGGAAAAAATATCAGACAATCTAAGCCAGACAATCACAATAATACGATTTTACAAAGGAAGACAGACAGAGTTACACAACGACTCGATCCTCATAAGCCTTGATGCTCTTATTCTCTTTAACCTCTCCTCTATAGTGCCCGCATAAAAATCCTTCCACGATACTCATCCACAACACACGAGTCCACGTGCACCTCGGTATCCACCGATGAATCTTTGGAAACCTCCTACAATTAGGAACATGACCTTCACTATTTCTTCACCGCAAAACTCCAATGAAACAAAGTGTTCAATATGGATGAACAGGCTCCAATGGTGAAAACAAGATCTCTATAGCATATGTATGAAAGCTCAAATATTTTAAACACTAAGGATGGTTTGTAGCTTTGAATTCATTAGAAAACAAGTGTAGAAAAACATATGTATTCTATTCTATATTTTGGTTCTGCACATTTCAAATTTATGAGAGAAAATGCCTTAAATAAAAAATTTAAGTCGGTAGGTCATTTGAACGATATCCTAGTGTCGTTTGAATAACTTGGCTATGTTATTAGAACGACTAGTCCATGTCATTTAAATGACAATGATTTGTCGTTTGAATGAAATCAAATGTCGTTTGATCCTTCTAAACTCAAAGGAAAGATCTACACGACTATAAACAGTGTTTATCTTAGAATAAACGAAGTTCAAACCTTTTAAAAACATTTTTTTTATTTTAAAATCATGTTTGAATAAAATAGCATCCTTAAAACATTTTTCGAGTCCCATAAACATTATGTGTTTGTACGTAAGAGTATCTCAGAACTCAATCTGACATGAAGATGTGAAACGTGCACCAATAATATGGCATGATATATCTTTTAAGCTTCGCCTCTATGTCTTTTAAACAGTAGGTCATAGACTACGTGGAAACCGTTACAAGTAAAAAAACTATCTATGACTTAAATAAGTTTTGTATGGAAAAAAGTCAATTACATACAAATTGATACACCTTGGAAATTTGTACTTACAGAGATCTTACGAATGATAAAATATAGCACTATGAAATGATTTGAATAGACTTGTCGCTAATCTTGGGCCGTAGCGAGTAGGCCTTTAGACTTAATGATACTACTAGCGGATGAATAGTGAAGACGCCAAAATGTTATCACAAGTTGATTATGAGTACGTTTGGATACAATGTGTGTAAGGATTCGAAGGTTTTAGTACCAGGTGTAATACCCCGTATTTTTATGCTATAATTAATTTGGGGATTTATTTAATAAAAATCCGGAAATTAATTATGTTATAATTATTAACGTGACGTGAGTTAGTAATAATATGAAATTGTTGAATATTACTTAAGAGCATAGTAATATATGGTAAATGTCACGAGTGAATGAAAATGACAATTTTGGTAATTTTAGTCGGGACGCGCCCGTGTCGCGTCGGGACTAATTATTGAAAAATAAAAGTAAATATTTTATGAGTTGTCCGTATGGTCGTTTTGAGTGCGCCAACGCGTCCGGAAGGGTCCAGATAGTCAGAAAAGTGTACCCGGGGGTTTAGTTTGGGTCTCGGGATGTTTTTAGGCTTAATTAGTGACCCGGGAGGGCGTTTTGGTAATTTTACAAATTAGGGTAATTAAACCCACGAATTTCAGCCATCCTTAGCAGCCATTTAAGTCAGCCTTTTAGGGTTAGATCATTCAGAACCCTAAGACGGCTAGTGGAGAAGAGAGGAGAGACCTTGCTAGGTGATTCAAGGCCAAAAACACCACCTTTTGCACCACCGTCACCACCAACGCGTAGATCGGGAGGAGGAGAACGCAACCATACGAATATCAGCAGGAAACCAGACCTCTGAAATCCCAGGCAAGTGTTTAACTTGCGTATTTTCGTTGGTGCAATAATCATGTTAGTGTAGGAATGATTAAGAGTATAATCCATGGAGGAAAACCCAATTTTGATAGGGATTTGCATGTAGAAATCATATGAACATTATTCTGGAAATTAATATGTGAAGTAGATGTTTAACCCACGAAATTATGATGATTTGTTAGAAGGAATTTCTGGAGAAAACTGATTAGAACAAAGATCAAGAAAACTGTAGGGTTCTTGATGATTAGATGAAATATTAGGTTGTTTAATCATGTTTATTGATGTATATACGCATGCTGATCGTTAAAGAAACCTGGAATTATGTTAGGATGTAAGCAGTACACTTTTTGGGTCAATTAGAGTTGGAAAATATGACTTTTGATGAAGAAACCTAAGCAACCCCGTCACTGCAGTTTCTGCAGAATTTTCACAGACCTGCTCGATCGATCGATCGACCCTAGATCGTCGATCGATCGAAGGTTCGATCGGTCGACTCCAGACGTCGATAGATCGACCCTCCCTGGCAGCCTATTATTCCCCTTGTTTAATTAGTCGAATTAATTTATCATGGAATAAACTTTGGGCATTCTAAATAAAATGATTTGGGAGATATTGAGGACCAGTAGAGTATATGGACATATGTTAGAACCTTTAATCTTCAACGAAAATGGTAATTATGGGATATTTACTTTAGGTTGTTAGATTTATGAAGCTTAAGGGTGAGGTGCGTAAGAGAGTTACGTTGGAATCAAATGAAGTTATTTACTGAATTTTAGAATTGTAAAGTTATAACCCATGAGTATTAGGTAATGAGTGAGAAAACCCTTCGAATTAAGGTTAGAGGCGAAACCTTATACGTTATACTAATAAGGTGAAATTTAGGACAAAGGTTGTAATTATGGGTAATGAGAGTGACCTATATTAATATGATGAAATCGGTATATTTATATGAATGTGTGTACATATATTATATACATGTGAAAAACGTACCCGCGCTACTTGCTATCCCTGAGGTTACCGCGCTGGGACGATCGTATCCTATGTTGCTTTATGGGGATATTGAATCGTACCCTAGATGATAGAGATCCTAGGTACGGGCTATTAAATTGATAGTCAGACGGTCCTAAGAGACGTGTGGGTATGTACTGACCTCTTGGACTTGGAATCTATGCTTCGCCTCAACGTTGTGTTGTATATGTTAATACAGTTCGAGAGTGATTCCGAACTTGTATTTCCCTTTATGTGAGCGATACGGGGATTGGATAGCAGAGTATGCCCGCACCATAGTTTAGTTGGGGTGCCATTATATATATATTTTATGCGAGTAGTTAATATATATATGAGGTTATAAACTTTGAACTGCCTACTGTGATTTGATAAGTAGAACGTGGTTGTTGACTCAAATTATTAAATACTTGTGTTTGTGAAAATATGAAAAGGTACGGGGAAATCTTATAATTTAATGAAACTAAAACGAGAGGAATACTACAAATTGAAAGTAACCTTTTTATAACATTGTTATCGTTCAGTTTTTGAAAACATTTGAGTAAGTTAAGATAAACGAACCATTGGGAAGGCTAGTACGATAGGAGTGCACATTAGAAGAGAGGTGAGTATTTCTCAAGAGAGAGACGAACTAATATAAAGTTGCATTGGCCTGTATCAATTTAAATACTTGCTTAACGTATTTTAAAATCAAACACACTTTCGGGCCCTGACCCGTTTCCTCTTCTCTCTCTCTCTCTCTTGTATATATATGTATATTTTTCAGGTGCCCAGCCACAGGGGCGTCTTGCTTAGGATTCTTTGAGAAGAACGAGCTGCAGCTTAGGTGGGAGTTGCAGGTCCCTTGAGTAGACGGCTTCTGTCATTGACTCCACTCCTATTACTCTCATTTATGGGGCACGTGTCGCCCTTTTTATCATTTCATTTATTGTTGGGGATTTTTATATTTCAGTTATTCCAGTATCGTATATGGGATTTTGTTTCAGGATGGTTTATGATTTTAGCTTTATATTATTGACATTCGATTGGTGAATGTATGGTTTTATTTAGATTTCGTGGTGTGATTCTATAATGTAGAAATGTTGTTTTGGTATTAATAAAATCTTTTCTTTAATAAAATTTGGAAGTTTGTATGAAAATGTTTTGACACTTAGCTTAATTATTTAGGGTGTTAAATTGGAAAAATTATTTTTATCGACAGTGATGCTGAGAATGAACCAACTGTTTACCTTGATTTAATTTAATAAAGGAGTGATCGCCCGGTATTTAATTAGGCGGGGTGTCACAGGTGGTATCAGAGCATCAGGTTCTAGTGTCCATAGGATCTGTACGGCTTATTTTCGCTTTCAGCTTAACATTATTGCTATAGAGCCCTATTGTTAGGACTGTTGTATTCTTGCTTTCACGTTTAAGTCTTCAGCTATTTGAGATTTGTTGATAACTGTAGACTAATAAACTTGTTCACGTTTCAGATGCCTCCGAGACGTGCTCCGAAAGATAGGCGTGCCCAAGCCGACCAGCCAGCAGCTCCGGCACCCGGCACTATGAATGCGAATGAGGTAGCCGCCATCGTTGCTCAGGCGGTAAATGCCGTGATAGCGGTGATTCAACAGGCTCCACCACAGGTCCAAGCAGTGGCGCCAGTACCAGCACAGCTTCCATCTGCATGGGAGAGAGTTCGGGATGCTTTTCAGAAAGCACATCCCCCTGAGTTTTCTGGTAGCTCCGATATTATTACTGTCAGCCAATGGAAGAAGGACATCCAGTGGCACCTCCGTATGTATGAGTGCACCGAAGTGCAGAAGCAGCTATTGGCCTCTTTTAAACTGGTGGGAGCCGCATTACAGTGGTGGGAGTCCACTACTACTTTGGAGGAGAGGGACACGATTCCTATTCAGATGTTCTGGGAGCGGTTTGACCGCAAGTACTTTCCACCCGCAGTGCAGACTGAGATGAGGCGGAAATTGCTAAATCTGAAGCAGGAAAACCTTACTGTAGCCGAGTATGAGGAAGAGTTCACGAGACTTCTCACTATTGTGCCGGATGAGGCACCCACTGAGAGCAAGAAAGTTTTGCTGTTCGTCGACGGGTTAGCTTGGAGGATCCGTCAGCACCTTATTGGGAATCTATCCCTGAGTACTTTCACTGACGTACTTAATGCAGCACTACTACATTTCCAGGATCACCGCTTCCATCTTCAGGGAAGCAAGAGAGCAGGAGAGTCCAGCCAGCAGGGCAGGACCGGGGGTAATAGTGCCAGTGGGGCACCAACTCAGGGACAGACTCGTCAGCACGAGCAGAGTTCCCATCAGGGGGACCCTGCTAAGCGGTTCCGTTCAGGTGATTCTAGGCAGGGATTCGGGGGATTCAGGCAGGGCCATCAGGGTCAGCCTAATCAGCAGGGCCAACAGGGCCAACACCGACCGCAGGGTCAACAGCAGGGCCAGCAAGGTCAACAGCGTGCACATCAGGGCCAACAGGGCCAATGGCATGGAGGTAACGGCCAGCAGGGACAGAGGGGAGGTAATTTCAGAGGCCGGTGTTTTGTGTGTGGCAAGCACGGCCATAAGCGTCAGGATTGCCCAGAGGGCGATAGGGCCCCACAGCAGTAGGGAGCCCGTAATGAGCCGCAGAGACCACTCTTTCCACCTGCCCTTCCAGCTCCAGCCCAGATGCCAGCCCTACCAGCCATTCCAGCAGCTCCAGTGCAGCAGGGGCAATTGCAGTACGGACGTGTCTATAACGTCCACTAGGCAGCAGCTCCACAAGCACCACCCGCGATTGAGGGTATGTTTCCTATCCATGGTACTATGGGTAAAGTTTTGTTTGATACGGGGGCAACGCACTGTTTTATAGCTACGCATTTTGCGAAGTCCTTAGGATTGTTAGCCACAGCAGAGAGCACCGTAACGTGTGTCGACTCACCACTGGGGAGTGGGTCACTTATATTCTTTATATGCCGGGGAGTAGGGATAGAGATTGGTAGCTTGGTATTGCCTGCAGACATGCTAGTCTTAGACATGCACGAGCATGACGTGATTATTGGTATGGATTGGCTCGCATCTTATAGAGACATGATTGATTGCTTCGGTGGGAGCATTGTTTTTGCCATTTTGGGGAAAGAGATGTTTGTAGTAGCGATGCCTCGCCCAGAGGGAGGTTCGACCGCTCATTTATATTACATTGAGGAGGATACCTCTAAGGAGGTTGTGATTCCTTTGGATTCGATCCCAGTTGTTAGGGAGTATTCCGATGTGTTTCAGGAGATACCAGGCCTACCGCCCAGTCGTGAGATAGACTTCGTTATAGACTTATTGCCGGATACGAGACCTATAGCACGCGCACCGTACCGTATGGCTCCGACAGAGATGCGAGAGCTACGAGATCAGATTGAGCAGCTATTAGGTCAGGGTTTCATTCGTAGGAGTACCTCACCGTGGGGCGCTCCAGTCTTATTTGTGAAGAAGAGAGATGGCTCACTGAGATTGTGTGTGGACTACCGGGAGTTAAACAAGGTCACGATACGGAACAAGTATCCGTTTCCTCGAATCGATGATCTGTTCGACCAGTTAAGGGGAGCAACTTTCTTTTCGAAGATAGATCTGAGGTCGGGGTACCATCAGTTACGAATTAGAGAGCAGGATGTTTCGAAGACTGCCTTCTTGTCGAGATATGGGTCCTATGAGTTCAGGGTGATGCCGTTCGGACTCACAAATGCCCCAGCCGTTTTCATGGACTTGATGAACCGAGTGTTCAGAGAGTTCTTGGATCAGTTCTTCATCGTCTTCATAGATGATATCTTGATATATTCACGCTCCGAGGAGGAGCATGCCGAACACTTGAGGCAGGTTCTTCAGACTCTGCGAGAACATCAGTTGTATGCTAAGTACGAGAAGTGTGGATTCTGGTTGCGAGAGGTACAATTCTTAGGCCATGTTGTTTCTGAGCAGGGGATAGCAGTTGACCCGAGCAAAGTGTCAGCGGTGAGGGAGTGGGGGCAGCCCATGACACCGACAGAAGTACATAGTTTCTTGGGGTTGGCCGGATACTACAGGAGGTTCATTCGGGGGTTCTCCAAAATAGCGGGTCCATTGACGAATCTGACTCGCAAGGGGGTACCATATGTTTGGGATGACGCTTGTCAGTTGGCTTTTGACGAGATGAAGGACAAGCTTACTTCGGCACCAGTCCTTGCTCTACCGAAGCCGGGTGTAGAGTACCTGGTTTACACAGATGCGTCCTTACGAGGACTTGGGGGAGTACTTCAGCAGGAAGAGAAGGCTATAGCTTTTGCTTCCCGCAAGCTTAAGCCGCATGAGAAGAATTACCCCACCCACGACCTGGAGTTAGCTGCGGTCGTCTTTGCATTGAGAATTTGGAGGCACTATTTATTGGGCGAGAAATTCCGTTTGTTCACAGACCATAAGTCACTGCAGTACCTGTTCACTCAGCGAGAGCTGAATATGCGTCAGCGCAGATGGTTAGAGTTTGTAAAAGATTACCAGTTCGATATACAATATCATCCGGGGAAAGCCAACGTAGTTGCTGATGCGTTGAGCCGTAGACCGGTTGATGATGTGGCGGACATCTGGAAAGCAAAATGGAAGGAGTTGGGTCACCAAGACGCAGTAGCACGTTCTTTCATATCCGTGATGACAGTCACACCCGAGATTGTTACGAGGGTGATACAGGCACAGACCACAGACCCATTTTGTCAGGAGCAGATTGTACGACTTCTAGCCGAGGGTGCTGAGTCCTATTCTGTTAGTTCGGATGGAGGGTTGCGGTTTAATGGGAGATTAGTGGTTCCAGAAGGAGCAGAGCTACGTCATGAGGTGATGACTCATTCTCATGGGTCCCGATTTGCTGTACATCCGGGAGGCGATAAGATGTACCAGTATATGAGACGTCAGTACTGGTGGAGTGGGATGAAGAAGGACATCGCTGAATTTGTGTCCAAATGTTCTACTTGCCAGCTGGTGAAGGTGGACCACCAGAAACCGTTGGGATTACTTCAGCCGTTGGAAGTACCTGCGTGGAAGTGGGAAAGTATTTCCATGGACTTCATTACAGGGTTGCCTACATCACAGCGAGGCAACGATTCTATCTGGGTGATTGTAGACCGTCTGACCAAGGTGGCTCATTTTCTGCCAGTAAGGATAGATTATACCACGGGTCAGTATGCCCAACTATTCATTGCTGAGATTGTCAGATTACATGGGGTGCCCCTGAATATTGTGTCAGACAGAGACAAGATTTTTGTGTCGCGTTTCTGGGAAAGCTTTCAGGAGGCTATGGGTACAGAGTTGAGACTGAGTTCAGCTTACCACCCACAGACAGATGGACAGACAGAGCGTACCAATCAGATGTTGGAAGATATGCTACGCATGTGTATCCTCGACTTCGGGGGAGGTTGGGAGCCACATCTTCCACTGGTCGAGTTTGCTTATAATAACTCCTATCAGTTTACGATTGGCATGGCTCCATTTGAAGCTTTGTACGGCAGGCCTTGTCGCTCTCCAACCTGTTGGCTCGAAGTGGGGGACAACAAGTTATTAGGACCAGAAGTGATCCAGGAGACCTCCGCGAGGATTGAGATAATCAGGAGTCGTATTCGGGTAGCCCAAGACAGACAGAAGAGCTACGCCGATGCAAAACGATTTTTCCGGGAGTTTAATGTGGGAGATCGAGTGTTGTTGCGTGTATCTCCTATGAAAGGAGTGATGAGGTTCGGGAAGAAGGGGAAGTTGGCTCCGAGGTATGTAGGACCATTTCCCATCATCGAGAGAATTGGGCCAGTAGCATACAGGTTGGGTTTGCCAGAACATTTACATCGCATCCACGATGTATTCCACATCTCGTCGTTGAGACGATACCTTCGGGATGATATGGCCCATACTCACATTGCGATAGATGAGATCGACTTGCAGTCGGATAGCTCTTACGAGGAGAGACCGGTGGCTATTCTAGACTACAGTGAGAGGAGATTGAGGTCGAAGATAGTTCCACTCGTGCGGGTCCAGTGGGAACATCATAATGTGGAGGAATCCACTTGGGAGCGTGAGGCAGATATGCGTGAGAGATATCCAGAGTTGTTTTTACCAGGTATGCCTTATTTTCCGAATTTCGGGACGAAATTCCGTTATTAGGGGGGGAGTATGTAATACCCCGTATTTTTATGCTATAATTAATTTGGGGATTTATTTAATAAAAATCCGGAAATTAATTATGTTATAATTATTGACGTGACGTGAGTTAGTAATAATATGAAATTGTTGAATATTACTTAAGAGCATAGTAATATATGGTAAATGTCACGAGTGAATGAAAATGACAATTTTGGTAATTTTAGTCGGGACGCGCCCGTGTCGCGTCGGGACTAATTATTGAAAAATAAAAGTAAATATTTTATGAGTTGTCCGTATGGTCGTTTTGAGTGCGCCAACGCGTCCGGAAGGGTCGAGATAGTCAGAAAAGTGTACCCGGGGGTTTAGTTTGGGTCTCGGGATGTTTTTAGGCTTAATTAGTGACCCGGGAGGGCGTTTTGGTAATTTTACAAATTAGGGTAATTAAACCCACGAATTTCAGCCATCCTTAGCAGCCATTTAAGTCAGCCTTTTAGGGTTAGATCATTCAGAACCCTAAGACGGCTAGTGGAGAAGAGAGGAGAGACCTTGCTAGGTGATTCAAGGCCAAAAACACCACCTTTTGCACCACCGTCACCACCAACGCGTAGATCGGGAGGAGGAGAACGCAGCCATACCAATATCAGCAGGAAACCAGACCTCTGAAATCCCAGGCAAGTGTTTAACTTTCGTATTTTCATTGGTGCAATAATCATGTTAGTGTAGGAATGATTAAGAGTATAATCCATGGAGGAAAACCCAATTTTGATAGGGATTTGCATGTAGAAATCATATGAACATTATTCTGGAAATTAATATGTGAAGTAGATGTTTAACCCACGAAATTATGATGATTTGTTAGAAGGAATTTCTGGAGAAAACTGATTAGAACAAAGATTAAGAAAACTGTAGGGTTCTTGATGATTAGATGAAATATTAGGTTGTTTAATCATGTTTATTGATGTATATACGCATGCTGATCGTTAAAGAAACCTGGAATTATGTTAGGATGTAAGCAGTACACTTTTTGGGTCAATTAGAGTTGGAAAATATGAATTTTGATGAAGAAACCTAAGCAACCCCGTCACTGCAGTTTCTGCAGAATTTTCACAGACCTGCTCGATCGATCGATCGACCCTAGATCGTCGATCGATCGAAGGTTCGATCGGTCGACTCCAGACGTCGATCGATCGACCCTCCCTGGCAGCCTATTATTCCCCTTGTTTAATTAGTCGAATTAATTTATCATGGAATAAACTTTGGGCATTCTAAATAAAATGATTTGGGAGATATTGAGGACCAGTAGAGTATATGGACATATGTTAGAACCTTTAATCTTCAACGAAAATGGTAATTATGGGATATTTACTTTAGGTTGTTAGATTTATGAAGCTTAAGGGTGAGGTGCGTAAGAGAGTTACGTTGGAATCAAATGAAGTTATTTACTGAATTTTAGAATTGTAAAGTTATAACCCATGAGTATTAGGTAATGAGTGAGAAAACCCTTCGAATTAAGGTTAGAGGCGAAACCTTATACGTTATACTAATAAGGTGAAATTTAGGACAAAGGTTGTAATTATGGGTAATGAGAGTGACCTATATTAATATGATGAAATCGGTATATTTATATGAATGTGTGTACATATATTATATACATGTGAAAAACGTACCCGCGCTACTTGCTATCCCTGAGGTTACCGCGCTGGGACGATCGTATCCTGTGTTGCTTTATGGGGATATTGAATCGTACCCTAGAAGATAGAGATCCTAGGTACGGGCTATTAAATTGATAGTCGGACGGTCCTAAGAGACGTGTGGGTATGTACTGACCTCTTGGACTTGGAATCTATGCTTCGCCTCAACGTTGTGTTGTATATGTTAATACAGTTCGAGAGTGATTCCGAACTTGTATTTCCCTTTATGTGAGCGATACGGGGATTGGATAGCAGAGTATGCCCGCACCATAGTTTAGTTGGGGTGCCATTATATATATATTTTATGCGAGTAGTTAATATATATATGAGGTTATAAACTTTGAACTGCCTACTGTGATTTGATAAGTAGAACGTGGTTGTTGACTCAAATTATTAAATACTTGTTTTGTGAAAATATGAAAAGGTACGGGGAAATCTTTGCATTATAAAAGGAAGTCATGGATAACCCTTTTAACATACTTTTGGCACAAATTTTGGCAGAAAAAATATTTTATATTCCTCTTCTTTTTATATACACATTGGCCCTTGAGATGCTATAATTAATTTGGGGATTTATTTAATAAAAATCCGGAAATTAATTATGTTATAATTATTAACGTGACGTGAGTTAGTAATAATATGAAATTGTTGAATATTACTTAAGAGCATAGTAATATATGGTAAATGTCACGAGTGAATGAAAATGACAATTTTGGTAATTTTAATCGGGACGCGCCCGTGTCGCGTCGGGACTAATTATTGAAAAATAAAAGTAAATATTTTATGAGTTGTCCGTATGGTCGTTTTGAGTGCGCCAACGCGTCCGGAAGGGTCGAGATAGTCAGAAAAGTGTACCCGGGGGTTTAGTTTGGGTCTCGGGATGTTTTTAGGCTTAATTAGTGACCCGGGAGGGCGTTTTGGTAATTTTACAAATTAGGGTAATTAAACCCACGAATTTCAGCCATCCTTAGCAGCCATTTAAGTCAGCCTTTTAGGGTTAGATCATTCAGAACCCTAAGACGGCTAGTGGAGAAGAGAGGAGAGACCTTGCTAGGTGATTCAAGGCCAAAAACACCACCTTTTGCACCACCGTCACCACCAACGCGTAGATCGGGAGGAGGAGAACGCAGCCATACCAATATCAGCAGGAAACCAGACCTCTGAAATCCCAGGCAAGTGTTTAACTTGCGTATTTTCGTTGGTGCAATAATCATGTTAGTGTAGGAATGATTAAGAGTATAATCCATGGAGGAAAACCCAATTTTGATAGGGATTTGCATGTAGAAATCATATGAACATTATTCTGGAAATTAATATGTGAAGTAGATGTTTAACCCACGAAATTATGATGATTTGTTAGAAGGAATTTCTGGAGAAAACTGATTAGAACAAAGATCAAGAAAACTGTAGGGTTCTTGATGATTAGATGAAATATTAGGTTGTTTAATCATGTTTATTGATGTATATACGCATGCTGATCGTTAAAGAAACCTGGAATTATGTTAGGATGTAAGCAGTACACTTTTTGGGTCAATTAGAGTTGGAAAATATGACTTTTGATGAAGAAACCTAAGCAACCCCGTCACTGCAGTTTCTGCAGAATTTTCACAGACCTGCTCGATCGATCGATCGACCCTAGATCGTCGATCGATCGAAGGTTCGATCGGTCGACTCCAGACGTCGATCGATCGACCCTCCCTGGCAGCCTATTATTCCCCTTGTTTAATTAGTCGAATTAATTTATCATGGAATAAACTTTGGGCATTCTAAATAAAATGATTTGGGAGATATTGAGGACCAGTAGAGTATATGGACATATGTTAGAACCTTTAATCTTCAACGAAAATGGTAATTATGGGATATTTACTTTAGGTTGTTAGATTTATGAAGCTTAAGGGTGAGGTGCGTAAGAGAGTTACGTTGGAATCAAATGAAGTTATTTACTGAATTTTAGAATTGTAAAGTTATAACCCATGAGTATTAGGTAATGAGTGAGAAAAACCTTCGAATTAAGGTTAGAGGCGAAACCTTATACGTTATACTAATAAGGTGAAATTTAGGACAAAGGTTGTAATTATGGGTAATGAGAGTGACCTATATTAATATGATGAAATCGGTATATTTATATGAATGTGTGTACATATATTATATACATGTGAAAAACGTACCCGCGCTACTTGCTATCCCAGAGGTTACCGCGCTGGGACGATCGTATCCTGTGTTGCTTTATGGAGATATTGAATCGTACCCTAGAAGATAGAGATCCTAGGTACGGGCTATTAAATTGATAGTCGGACGGTCCTAAGAGACGTGTGGGTATGTACTGACCTCTTGGACTTGGAATCTATGCTTCGCCTCAACGTTGTGTTGTATATGTTAATACAGTTCGAGAGTGATTCCGAACTTGTATTTCCCTTTATGTGAGCGATATGGGGATTGGATAGCAGAGTATGCCCGCACCATAGTTTAGTTGGGGTGCCATTATATATATATTTTATGCGAGTAGTTAATATATATATGAGGTTATAAACTTTGAACTGCCTACTGTGATTTGATAAGTAGAACATGGTTGTTGACTCAAATTATTAAATACTTGTTTTGTGAAAATATGAAAAGGTACGGGGAAATCTTTGCATTATAAAAGGAAGTCATGGATAACCCTTTTAACATACTTTTGGCACAAATTTTGGCAGCAAAAATATTTTATATTCCTCTTCTTTTTATATACACATTGGCCCTTGAGATGCTATAATTAATTTGGGGATTTATTTAATAAAAATCCGGAAATTAATTATGTTATAATTATTAACGTGACGTGAGTTAGTAATAATATGAAATTGTTGAATATTACTTAAGAGCATAGTAATATATGGCAAATGTCACGAGTGAATGAAAATGACAATTTTGGTAATTTTAGTCGGGACGCGCCCGTGTCGCGTCGGGATTAATTATTGAAAAATAAAAGTAAATATTTTATGAGTTGTCCGTATGGTCGTTTTGAGTGCGCCAACGCGTCCGGAAGGGTCGAGATAGTCAGAAAAGTGTACCCGGGGGTTTAGTTTGGGTCTCGGGATGTTTTTAGGCTTAATTAGTGACCCGGGAGGGCGTTTTGGTAATTTTACAAATTAGGGTAATTAAACCCACGAATTTCAGCCATCCTTAGCAGCCATTTAAGTCAGCCTTTTAGGGTTAGATCATTCAGAACCCTAAGACGGCTAGTGGAGAAGAGAGGAGAGACCTTGCTAGGTGATTCAAGGCCAAAAACACCACCTTTTGCACCACCGTCACCACCAACGCGTAGATCGGGAGGAGGAGAACGCAGCCATACCAATATTAGCAGGAAACCAGACCTCTGAAATCCCAGGCAAGTGTTTAACTTTCGTATTTTCATTGGTGCAATAATCATGTTAGTGTAGGAATGATTAAGAGTATAATCCATGGAGGAAAACCCAATTTTGATAGGGATTTGCATGTAAAAATCATATGAACATTATTCTGGAAATTAATATGTGAAGTAGATGTTTAACCCACGAAATTATGATGATTTGTTAGAAGGAATTTCTAGAGAAAACTGATTAGAACAAAGATTAAGAAAACTGTAGGGTTCTTGATGATTAGATGAAATATTAGGTTGTTTAATCATGTTTATTGATGTATATACGCATGCTGATCGTTAAAGAAACCAGGAATTATGTTAGGATGTAAGCAGTACACTTTTTGGGTCAATTAGAGTTGGAAAATATGAGTTTTGATGAAGAAACCTAAGCAACCCCGTCACTGTAGTTTCTGCAGAATTTTCACAGACCTGCTCGATCGATCGATCGACCCTAGATCGTCGATCGATCGAAGGTTCGATCGGTCGACTCCAGACGTCGATCGATCGACCCTCCCTGGCAGCCTATTATTCCCCTTGTTTAATTAGTCGAATTAATTTATCATGGAATAAACTTTGGGCATTCTAAATAAAATGATTTGGGAGATATTGAGGACCAGTAGAGTATATGGACATATGTTAGAACCTTTAATCTTCAACGAAAATGGTAATTATGGGATATTTACTTTAGGTTGTTAGATTTATGAAGCTTAAGGGTGAGGTGCGTAAGAGAGTTACGTTGGAATCAAATGAAGTTATTTACTGAATTTTAGAATTGTAAAGTTATAACCCATGAGTATTAGGTAATGAGTGAGAAAACCCTTCGAATTAAGGTTAGAGGCGAAACCTTATACGTTATACTAATAAGGTGAAATTTAGGACAAAGGTTGTAATTATGGGTAATGAGAGTGACCTATATTAATATGATGAAATCGGTATATTTATATGAATGTGTGTACATATATTATATACATGTGAAAAACGTACCCGCGCTACTTGCTATCCCTGAGGTTACCGCGCTGGGACGATCGTATCCTGTGTTGCTTTATGGGGATATTGAATCGTACCCTAGAAGATAGAGATCCTAGGTACGGGCTATTAAATTGATAGTCGGACGGTCCTAAGAGACGTGTGGGTATGTACTGACCTCTTGGACTTGGAATCTATGCTTCGCCTCAACGTTGTGTTGTATATGTTAATACAGTTCGAGAGTGATTCCGAACTTGTATTTCCCTTTATGTGAGCGATACGGGGATTGGATAGCAGAGTATGCCCGCACCATAGTTTAGTTGGGGTGCCATTATATATATATTTTATGCGAGTAGTTAATATATATATGAGGTTATAAACTTTGAACTGCCTACTGTGATTTGATAAGTAGAACGTGGTTGTTGACTCAAATTATTAAATACTTGTTTTGTGAAAATATGAAAAGGTACGGGGAAATCTTTGCATTATAAAAGGAAGTCATGGATAACCCTTTTAACATACTTTTGGCACAAATTTTGGCAGCAAAAATATTTTATATTCCTCTTCTTTTTATATACACATTGGCCCTTGAGATGCTATAATTAATTTGGGGATTTATT
Organism: Sambucus nigra; assembly: GCA_949130495.1. Classification (NCBI taxonomy): domain Eukaryota; kingdom Viridiplantae; phylum Streptophyta; class Magnoliopsida; order Dipsacales; family Adoxaceae; genus Sambucus; species Sambucus nigra. The sequence goes on along the minus strand of OX422214.1, from coordinate 247,673,781 downwards.
TAATAAAAATCCGGAAATTAATTATGTTATAATTATTAACGTGACGTGAGTTAGTAATAATATGAAATTGTTGAATATTACTTAAGAGCATAGTAATATATGGTAAATGTCACGAGTGAATGAAAATGACAATTTTGGTAATTTTAGTCGGGACGCGCCCGTGTCGCGTCGGGACTAATTATTGAAAAATAAAAGTAAATATTTTATGAGTTGTCCGTATGGTCGTTTTGAGTACGCCAACGCGTCCGGAAGGGTCGAGATAGTCAGAAAAGTGTACCCGGGGGTTTAGTTTGGGTCTCGGGATGTTTTTAGGCTTAATTAGTGACCCGGGAGGGCGTTTTGGTAATTTTACAAATTAGGGTAATTAAACCCTCGAATTTCAGCCATCCTTAGCAGCCATTTAAGTCAGCTTTTTAGGGTTAGATCATTCAGAACCCTAAGACGGCTAGTGGAGAAGAGAGGAGAGACCTTGCTAGGCGATTCAAGGCCAAAAACACCACCTTTTGCACCACCGTCACCACCAACGCGTAGATCGGGAGGAGGAGAACGCAGCCATACCAATATCAGCAGGAAACCAGACCTCTGAAATCCCAGGCAAGTGTTTAACTTGCGTATTTTCGTTGGTGCAATAATCATGTTAGTGTAGGAATGATTAAGAGTATAATCCATGGAGGAAAACCCAATATTGATAGGGATTTGCATGTAGAAATCATATGAACATTATTCTGGAAATTAATATGTGAAGTAGATGTTTAACCCACGAAATTATGATGATTTGTTAGAAGGAATTTCTGGAGAAAACTGATTAGAACAAAGATTAAGAAAACTGTAGGGTTCTTGATGATTAGATGAAATATTAGGTTGTTTAATCATGTTTATTGATGTATATACGCATGCTGATCGTTAAAGAAACCTGGAATTATGTTAGGATGTAAGCAGTACACTTTTTGGGTCAATTAGAGTTGGAAAATATGAATTTTGATGAAGAAACCTAAGCAACCCCGTCACTGCAGTTTCTGCAGAATTTTCACAGACCTGCTCGATCGATCGATCGACCCTAGATCGTCGATCGATCGAAGGTTCGATCGGTCGACTCCAGACGTCGATCGATCGACCCTCCCTGGCAGCCTATTATTCCCCTTGTTTAATTAGTCGAATTAATTTATCATGGAATAAACTTTGGGCATTCTAAATAAAATGATTTGGGAGATATTGAGGACCAGTAGAGTATATGGACATATGTTAGAACCTTTAATCTTCAACGAAAATGGTAATTATGGGATATTTACTTTAGGTTGTTAGATTTATGAAGCTTAAGGGTGAGGTGCGTAAGAGAGTTACGTTGGAATCAAATGAAGTTATTTACTGAATTTTAGAATTGTAAAGTTATAACCCATGAGTATTAGGTAATGAGTGAGAAAACCCTTCGAATTAAGGTTAGAGGCGAAACCTTATACGTTATACTAATAAGGTGAAATTTAGGACAAAGGTTGTAATTATGGGTAATGAGAGTGACCTATATTAATATGATGAAATCGGTATATTTATATGAATGTGTGTACATATATTATATACATGTGAAAAACGTACCCGCGCTACTTGCTATCCCTGAGGTTACCGCGCTGGGACGATCGTATCCTGTGTTGCTTTATGGGGATATTGAATCGTACCCTAGAAGATAGAGATCCTAGGTACGGGCTATTAAATTGATAGTCGGACGGTCCTAAGAGACGTGTGGGTATGTACTGACCTCTTGGACTTGGAATCTATGCTTCGCCTCAACGTTGTGTTGTATATGTTAATACAGTTCGAGAGTGATTCCGAACTTGTATTTCCCTTTATGTGAGCGATACGGGGATTGGATAGCAGAGTATGCCCGCACCATAGTTTAGTTGGGGTGCCATTATATATATATTTTATGCGAGTAGTTAATATATATATGAGGTTATAAACTTTGAACTGCCTACTGTGATTTGATAAGTAGAACGTGGTTGTTGACTCAAATTATTAAATACTTGTTTTGTGAAAATATGAAAATGTACGGGGAAATCTTATAATTTAATGAAACTAAAACGAGAGGAATACTACAAATTGAAAGTAACCTTTTTATAACATTGTTATCGTTCAGTTTTTGAAAACATTTGAGTAAGTTAAGATAAACGAACCATTGGGAAGGCTAGTACGATAGGAGTGCACATTAGAAGAGAGGTGAGTATTTCTCAAGAGAGAGACGAACTAATATGAAGTTGCATTGGCCTGTATCAATTTAAATACTTGCTTAACGTATTCTAAAATCAAACACACTTTCGGGCCCTGACCCGTTTCCTCTTCTCTCTCTCTCTCTCTTGTATATATATGTATATTTTTCAGGTGCCCAGCCACAGGGGCGTCTTGCTTAGGATTCTTTGAGAAGAACGAGCTGCAGCTTAGGTGGGAGTTGCAGGTCCCTTGAGTAGACGGCTTCTGTCATTGACTCCACTCCTATTACTCTCATTTATGGGGCACGTGTCGCCCTTTTTATCATTTCATTTATTGTTGGGGATTTTTATATTTCAGTTATTCCAGTATCGTTTATGGGATTTTGTTTCAGGATGGTTTATGATTTTAGCTTTATATTATTGACATTCGATTGGTGAATGTATGGTTTTATTGAGATTTCGTGGTGTGATTCTATAATGTAGAAATGTTGTTTTGGTATTAATAAAATCTTTTCTTTAATAAAATTTGGAAGTTTGTATGAAAATGTTTTGACACTTAGCTTAATTATTTAGGGTGTTAAATTGGAAAAATTATTTTTATCGACAGTGATGCTGAGAATGAACCAACTGTTTACCTTGATTTAATTTAATAAAGGAGTGATCGCCCGGTATTTAATTTGGCGGGGTGTCACACCAGGCATATCCGAATTTCTAGGACGAAATTCCTTTTAAAGGGGGAAATATGTAATACCCCGTAGTTTTACATTTATATTTAATTGGATTAGATATTTAAATTATGCATGTGACACATAATTAATTTAATCGATAAATAATGAGAAAATAACAAAGTATTAATTTAGAATGAACTGAATTAATATTTGTGTGACTACGTATTTACTAATACGTTACAGTAAATAAAATTGGATGTCAAATAATATTATGTCGTAAGTGAGTAAATGCGACATAATTTTATAATATCTCAACCGGAACATGTTTGATTAAATTACAGTAGGTTGAGATAGGAAATATTGTTAAGTGAATCGAATGATAATTTTGAGTGACGATTGATCCGAAATGGGTCAAAATAGTCATAACTAAGTACTTGGGGGTTTTGTTTGGGTCTAGGGGGGGCTTTTTAGACTAGTTTGGACTAGTTTAAGGCTCTTTTGGTCTTCTGAATGGGATATGAAAAGGAAAAAAATGGGATTTACATTATGTAATGAAGGGTTTGGATGAAAGGAAATTCATTTTCACAATTCCAAAGGTTTAGTTGAGTTATACAAAGAGTTACAGAGAAAGTAAAAAGGAATTTGATGATAAATTGAAGAGTTCAAGAGGAAAGTGAAGAGTAAAATCAAGAACTCAAGCGAAATGAAGAATTGGGAAGCAATTATGGGACTTCTAGCATCATCTTCACCAAATTTAGACACTATGAACCTTAAAATGAGTAAATATCTTGCTAATTATTTGTGTGTAATTTTCAGTTCATATTATAGTTGGAAACTTTGGAAATGAAATATTTCGGGATTAGGATTTTATATGAAAAAATGGGTTTTGACACCTGTTTGTGCAAAATTGGGCTTTGACACATGATTATGAAAATTTATTGGTGAACTTTCAGAATGAAATTATAGTATTATGAGTTCATTTGTAATTGGATTAATTTAGAGAGACTTATGATCGAATTATTTGGGAATTTGTGGACATCGTTAATTTAATTCCCATGGAAGTTACATATATCGTTGATGGATATGTATGATATTTTAAGATTTAGAATTCGGAAATTTAAAATCCTATGTAGATAGGTAAAGTCTACAATTTGAAGATTTGAGAAAAATGATTTAGTGTGATATTGCGAGAATTTTAGGTTGAATAGAGATTAAGCATAAATTTCATATAATCATATTGTTTAGTTTAATTCTAGATAAAATTGGAAGTTTTACACTTGGGAGATATATGAAGTTGATATATTGGTTGTGATATGAATTGGGATTGAGGTGGATGAAATTTAATGGAGAAAAACCGATTTTGGAGGATTTTAGGTCTTCTTTTTATGTACATTTGGAAGATATTTGAGAAAAACTCAAAACACATACCCGACTCGATTTTCATGTAGAATTCAAATGTGAAGTCGAATTGGTGATTTGGATAATTTTTAGATGTGATATTCTATATTTTTTTAAAATTGGCCTAAAGTTGGAATTTTTATTCGGGGTGAAATTTAGAGTATTTGAGGTGGATTATACTTAGGGATTTATCAATGAATTGTGAAAAATATGTATATGGGCTGATTGAGAGTTATACGTGTTCAGAATTAATATTTTTAGAATCAATTAATTAATTAACTGAGCAATTAAATAATTGAGAATGCAAACGATATTCAAAACAATATTGCGTTTGTGCCACGAGTGATAGGCATGATTAATTGGAATTGTTGAGAAAATATATACTCGTGTAAAGACTATATATATATATATATATATATATATATATGTATGTATGTATGTATACCAGTATGTAAGATATAATTATATGAATATATGGTCATACCCCTCTAGTGCTATCATGGGAGGTTTAGCGATGCAGGTGATCTTTCCTAGCAAGTGAAAGGATGGTAACTATAGTCTCCAGATCATAGCTCTATGCATGTGCTCTTATTGGGTTGAAGTTCGAAGTGAGGTAATTTTTAGTATGGTTATGACTCACTATCGAGGAATGTGTTACCGCCTCCAATGTTATGGTTTCTATCGTTGTTTTGTGTGATATTCCGACACGATCTCTAGGATGATGTGAGTATTCCCTGGGATCTGATAGCATTGTAGAGACCCACATCCAGTAATGTTATAAATTTATGGGATGGCGGTTATTCACGATACATGTGTGTTTGTTATATATATATATATATATATATATATATATATATATATCTGTGTGTGTGTGTGTGTGTGTGTGTGTGTGTGTGTGTGTGTGTGCAGAAAATATATACGGGCATTAGATGATGTGAATATTGTGTATATTAATGTGAAGAAGTATACACGACTTAAATATTAAGTGTGAATGATGATTTCATAACTAGAAAAGTTATTGGGAATGATTTATGTGAATATTGAAATAATAACTAGTGAAAGTTATTTGAAATTAAGTGATAAATTATAATTGTTAAGCGACAGTGAAAGCTAATTATATATAATACACGTGACATAAGGTAGCATATGGACTTCAGGGTACTTTGGGACTAGTTATGCGGGTAGCATAACTAGGTGATTAAGATGCATATGTTAGGTGCACACTTTAGATGAGAGGTGAGTAGTGTCTTATGAGAGTGCAGTATGAATTTAAATATGAAATATATTTAATTATGCATTTTAATTACTTGCAAAATATTTTCAAAAGGATTTGGGCTCTGACTCGTATCAAATTTATTTTCAATACCTTTTCGATATCCAGCCACAGGGATGCCAAGCGTGATTATTCATTCCAGGCATCGGGGCTGCAACAATTATGGGACGTTGAAGGATTTTATGTAGTCGATTTTATTCTCACGTTCTAGACCAGATCCTTTTCATGTTCGGGCATGTTGCCATGTGAGTAATATTTATTTTATTTTTTCTTATTATTGAGATTTATTATATGAATGTAAGACCGATGGTTTATTCGGTTAAGTTTTGCAAGTAATGGATTTTTATTTTCGACTTAATATATGATTGTGGATTTTTATTATTGCCAGAATAAATTATGGTTTGATTATAGTATTAGGGTGTCACATTAATAAAGATTAAAATTAACACACGTCTTAATTTAATAATACGTGCTTACTAATTAATTGGTTTCAATAGTGATGCTAAGAATGAGCCAATGTGATTCCCGTTTTATTTTAGTAGAGGGCTGGACACTCATTATTTTAATAAGCGGGGTGTTACAACATGATGCATGTAGCCGAATAGCACACGAGGGATGTATTCGAGAGGTCTAGGCTCTGCAGATACGATGATAAGCATATAGCGAGTGATATATATATATATATATATATATATATATATATATATATATATATATATATATATATATATATATATATATATATATATGTGTGTGTGTGTGTGTGTGTGTGTGTGTGTGTGTGTGTGTGTGTGTGTGTGTGCGATATAGTGTATATACCTACTTATAGCATGAGTGTAGCTATGTTATTATTATTGTGTGAAATATTTTCTATAGCTAGTGTGTCGCTACAATGTTGTTTATAAATGGATAGCTAGTGAATGTAGTTACACTTAGTTAATAAAGGGTATAGTGGGATTGGGCTTAGATAATCGTTATATGTCCTGGTTAGATTGGGTCATTTAATTAGGATGATAAATTAACCCGTTAGGTGCACACTATAGTTAAGGGGTGAGGCTTTATCTCATGTGAGCGTGACTGGTTAATTATGAAAGTAATAAACTATAGTTTTAATCGATTTAAAATAATTATCTACTTGCAAAATATATTTTAATTTTCAGGCTTTGACCCTCGGGAAATTTTCTTTCCTTCTTTATCTTTTTAAAACCAGAGATGTGCAACAACAGCAATCGGGCCCGTTGGGATAGATCCATTCTTGTCGTTACGGTAGCTATGGATGCTACAGGATTGCTTTAGACGCCTCAACCATTCTTTCTAGATATGATCATTTCATTTCAGTTTTCAGTTTCGGCGTTTTTCCAATAGATGGATACAATTTTATATTACTGTCAGACAGTTCATTTCAGTACTCAGTTTATTCAATATTTGTTTCAGTTTGGATGTTATATTTTGGTGATCAATGATTTATGTGGTTCACTTTTATTATTTATTTATGAATGGTGACCATTCTATTTATTTTAGTATAGGGTTTTATTTGTATTATATTATACTGTTATTGCGATAATGATGCTAAAAATAAAACCATACTGAGATTCTTGTTTTATTTTAGTAGAGGATTAGCCACCCGGTATTGGAATAGGTGGGTTGTCACAGATTTGTAAGGAATTTTTTTTATTGAGTCAATTTGTATATATTAGATTAATTTTGAACAAAATATTTTGAGTCATAGTGTAATACCCCGTATTTTTATGGCTTTTAAATTTAGGGATTTATTAAATTTAATTGAGATAGATTAATTTAATATTATTCCAGAAATCTATTTTAAACATTTACTAGTGTGAAGAGAGTTAGTAATTATTGGGAAATTGTTGATTTGTTAACTATTACTAATTGAGTAGAGTAATATGTAGAATTGAATTTATTAAAATTGTCACGAGGGAATAATATGAAAATTATGGAAATTAAGTCAGGACGCGCTTATGTCGTGTCGGAACTAAATTAGTATTGTTAAAAGTGAATAAATTATAAGTTGCCCGCATGGTCATTTCGAGTGCGCCAATGTGTCCAAAAGGGTCAAAATAGTAAAAAAAGTGTACCCGGGGGTTTAGTTTGGGTCTCAAGACGTTTTTAGGCCTAACCGGTAACCTGGGAGGGCATTTTGGTAATTTCTATTTTTGGGATTTAATTAACTACGAAAATTAGTGAAATATATCAGGTGTTAGAGGTTGTCTTCTAGGGTTAGAACCTGCATATTTCACAGAGGCCATTAGAGGAGGAAGGTGAGGAACTTCCCAAGGCTAGAGCCACCATAGTTGCACCATTTTCACCACAAATACCGCGAGAAAGTAGATCGGAGGAAGGAGAACACAACCACATCATCAAATCTCATAAATTCAGACTCATATTCTCGAGGCAAGTATCTATCTTCCTGTTTCCATGTTAATACAACATCCATGTTATAATAGGAAGGGAAAATTGTATGCTTCTTGGAGATTTCATGATATTTGAAGAAGTAAATTGATAGGTTTGAGTAGGAACTATACGCGGCTGATATCCTTATAATGTGTAGAACCATAATTATGAATTTTCATGATGTTTAGAGAAAGAAATTTGTTAATGACTAAGAAGTTCTGGAATTTATATGATCAACTAGGGTTTGTAATAGTTTCTTGAATTAATCCCATGTAATCATGATTTCTTGTAGATTTAATCATTTTTTTTTCATTAGAAATCGTTTATACATGTTACGATAACATTTGTGATACTTGGTTGGGAGTTTGGGAGACATTGATAGAGGTTTTGAGGATTTTTGGTGATGAAACCCGTACGATAGTATATGCAGAATCTAGGAAATACCTGGGCAATTGATCGATCAACCTTGAATGACGATCGATCGATCGACCCTACCTCCGATCGATCAACCTCTTCTGGATTTTTGAAGCTTGTTCTTTATTCTTAATGATTAACCTTGTGCCACTTTGTGGGAACCCTTATACATATTTTATATACCATAATGGGACTTGGGAAAGACCAGTAGGGTTGTAGGAAAGGTTCGGGTGATACGATTCATATGTGATTTAACCGTGGGGTTTAGAGAATATAAATTTAATGGGAAATCGAGCGTACGTTATAGTATATCTTGTGAGAATTATGGAAGACTTAGACTAGTAGAGTAGTGAGGGTGGACCTACTGATTTTACATTATTTTGAGAGGATACACTTCGGGAGTCGAGAAGTATTTAAGGATTTGATATACTTAATAGAGTAAAAAAGAGTGGTTTACTTATACATAGAACTCGAGCGTTATATGTTACGCATGGCTAGAATAATGTTATGGGTCGTGGGCGTACCTAACTGATTTATGTAAATATATATGTAAGTGCATGTATATATATTATTTGAATATCTGTGTTTAATCATACCCGCGCTACTCGCTATCACGGAGGTTTTCGCGCAGGGACAGTCTTATTTTGATGTGACCTTTATGGGGGATATTGACTTGTACCCTAGAACATAGGATTCCTTGGTACAGGCTATCTGAGAAAGATAGTCAGACGGTCCTAACAGACGTGAGGGGTGTGTGCTGACCTCTTAGTGACTTGGAACAATGATTCGCCTCCTTTTTTTGTGTATTGTGTTAATACAGTTCGAGAGTGATTCCAAACTAGTATTTCCCTTAGTTTGAGTGATACGGGGACTTGATAGCAGAGTATGCTAGCACTATGGTTTTATGTGGGGTGCTGTTAGTATATATATATTATATGTGTGACTAACATATATACGTATATCTATATGGGAACTTCCTACTCTGCGTATTGGTAGATAAGAAATGAATAAATCTTCAACTTTATTATAAGTGTTTGGGAACTTTATAACGGTAATGAGTTGTTCTAAATAACGTAAGAAATCTTGAAGAGAATGATTTCCTAAAGTAAATATCATAACCTTGCTTTCACGTGATAAAACCTTAGGTAGAATAAGTTAGAGAAACTTATATGATTTATTAGTACATTAGGCGTGCACACTAGATGAGATGTGAGAAATCTCAAGAGAGTGTCGCATACTAACATGGTTGTTTCATTAGCCGTTAAGAATTTTAAATACTTGCTATACTATTTTTAAAGCTGTTTTTGGGCTCTGACCCGTTTCCAGTTATCTTTTCTCTTATATACATATACATATGTATTACAGGTGCCCATCCACAGGGGCGTTAAGCTTGGATCTTTGTACTATTGACGTGCTGCAGCTAGTGTGGGAGTTGCAGGTCTTTACTGTAGATGACCTCATCATTGTTTGCTCAATCTTTCATTTAATTCTTCTTAGAAAGGGCATATGTCGCCCATTTCCAATTTTATCTAGTTCAGAGAGATTTTTACTTTTGATTTATTTCAGTATTCTGTTGTAGATGGTATTACATGTAATTATCACTTTGTCCTGCGATTTGGGATATTTTGTTTGGATTGATTTATCTAGCATGTTCTTTAATTTGGATGGTTTGGTTTTAATACTATCAATTGTATTCGTGAAATTGGCTTCGTAATTAATAATAAAATTCGGACTTAATTTATAAGATTAAATGTTTTGACACTTAGCTTAATTATTTATAAGGTGATTAAATAAGAAAATCATTTTTCGACAGTGATGTTAAGAATGTACCAAACTCACACTTTGAGTTAATTTAATAAAGGACTGATCACCCGGTATTTATTTAGGCGGGGTGTCACACATAGGTTAGGCTTTTTGTTGTGGACCATTGAAGCCTATGATGTGCTTGATTGATAAAGTAGAGACAAAGCTTCAGAGATTACATAGTGTGTCGTGTTTCGTGCCATATTTCACCTTCATGTTTTCGAGGGTCACACAGGTATGAATGCATATGAATTTTGATCCTTGGAAATTTTATTTTTGGGTGTTTTACTTTTATAAAATGTTTAAAGATTGTTTTGAAAGATTATAAAAGAAAAAGATTATTTTTATTTTAAAGTCGTTCGAATGGCTTTATGGACTTCATTCGAACGAGTTTAACAGTTCATTTAAAATAACATCAAACGACATTTTTTTGTTTACATAACTCATATCGTTTGAAGCTCATTCGAAGCTGATTCAAATGAGTTTGGATGTTCGTTCGAACGAGTATTCGTTTGGTTCGAACAAGTTTGAAGTTTCTTTTGAACGAGGTCTTATTTTTGTTTGAATGAACTTTCTCGAAAAATGCGCTCTCTTAAAAAATGTGTTTATTATATAAAAGGGTTGAGGAATTTGGTTTGAGAGAGAATTTTGGCAAGAAAACATTTTCCTATACATATGCAAAATCCCCCAAAACCTAGTTTCACCCAAAGTGTTTAAGATCTAAGCTTGATTGTTCTATATGCTTTGAGATCTCATTTTTTGGTGACCAAGTATGTTAGTCTCTTCATCTTGATTAATAATCATTTCATGTAGTAAACTCTATACACTGTTTACATGGTGGACTCTGTGGTGTGGTGTTGCGGTGAAGAAGCAGTTCGTGCACGTTTCATATCCATAAACAGTAGCTAAGCCGAGATCGATGGATACCGAGGCATGTGTGGACTCACACATTGTGGCAGCTTGCGTCGGTGAATTCCTGTGTTGTCACTATAGAGGAGAGGTTGAAGATAGAAGATGCATCAATGCTTACAAGGGCATCGAGTCATTATATAAGTCATCTATCGACCTTTATAAAACCTTATCAGAGTGAATTTGCATGGCTGGATCGTTCGAGGTTTTTCCCATTGTGGGTTTCCATCGTACATCGGCGTGTTGTGGTTTGATTTATTTATTTTATATACTATTACCTATATGGAAGTTTTAGGTTAAGATAAAATTCAGCAAATAATTTTCTAACAACAATTTAGTTTAAAATTGGTGTATAGTTTTATTTGGGTTAATTATGTTTAAGTTTAACATTTAATTTCAAAAATTAAAAATTGACTTTTTTATACCACTCCTCCATACTTTAGGGACTTTAAGAATTGCATCTAAAAATTCATACATATATGAGTCCTTCTCCCCTTATGTATTGTCCTTCTATCAGTCTTTCTGTCTATAACAACCTGAACAAAAGTGGCCAAATTTTTTTCGAGCCAGATAATTCCCACTACATTCTTACCATAGAAACCCAAGTCTGTGCTCTATGCATTTGTCGAGTGTTCATCAGCGAGCTCCCTACATGCGACTGTTTATTCTACACCAAGGTACGTTCCATGTCCACCAAAGAAGACCAGGCTCTATCTTTAATGGACCAGGTTTTTAGACAACCGAAGAAATCACCGCCTCTCAGAAAAGCATGCTGACAGAAATTAGGGCACTAGGCCAACCCCAAGTCGGCTTATAAGATTCCATTACTACGAATTAAACCAGAGAGAATTATAACACCCCATATTTCTGAGCATTAAATATTTAATTAGTTTGACTAATTTAAGTTACAAGTGTGTCGTAATTAAATTGAATTAATTATTATGAGTTTATTTAAATATTAACCGGGAGAGTTAATGGCTTATATTTAGGGAATAAAATTACTAAATGAATGGTAATAATTAATTTACGTCATAACGAGAAATAGTGACATGAAATTATTTTATCTCAACCTGGAGTCAGGTATAGACTATATTGAGGTCGAGATAGGAATTTTAGTAAAGTGCTCGGATGATGATTTTGAGTCTACGGTTGGTTCCAGATTGGTCGAGATAGTCATAAAAGAGTACCCAAGAGTAGTAATTGGGTCTCAGGATATTGTTAGACCTAATTGGGCCCACACGGGGGTGTTCGGGTCATTTGGGCTTGGCCCATTAGACTAATTTCGGGATTTACATTATTAAACCTAAATTAGGGAGTTATAACTCAAATAGTGAAACCCTATATCTCCAGAGGAAAAAAGAGGGATAAAATACGATGATTTTGGGAACCAAAGTAAGAGGAATCGGGTGTATTATTTCATCAAATCACCGTCTACCTCAAAGGACCAGACCCTAAAAATCAATAAAGGCAAGTGGTTAAATTGATTCAATTTAAATCTGCAATAATTGATTCATATCATAGTGGGTGTAATTGAAAATTCTTTTTTGGGTGGGTAATTGTATGGAATTGGGTTTTCATTAAATGGAGTACTTTGAGAAGATTAAAAGTTAAATTAGTGATTCTATATGATCCTATGTGGTAGAAATCTGAATTCTATGATAAACTCATTAAAGATTGATGTAAAATTTCGGATTATAGAATCAAATTTATAATCGATTGAATGGAACCCAGATAAAAACCCAAATGCAGAATTTAGTGGATTGTGATTGAATTAATTGTGTTTTAAGGTTTGGATGATGTTTAGAACTTGACTTAGAGGGATAGTTATGTTGAGAATAATCGTATTAAGGTTTGGGGTAGAACGAGAAAACTTAGAGGTTTATGAATGGAGGAAAAATGAGTTGGAGAAGATGAAGATTCTCTACCCATGTACAATGAATTGGTTCGGATTTAATTGAGAATCGATTCGGGAGGTAGGGAGAACCGATTGGGGGGTCTAGCCGAATCGATTCGGGGTACCTGACAATTCGATTTTTTGGAATTTAATTGGGGTAGAAACGGAAGGGTTTCTAAGGGAAATTTTAACGTAAGGTTGGGAAAATATTTGGAGAAATTGTATAACATTATTTAACCTCGTGAAAATTAATTAGTGATTTATTTTATTAACGAATTAAGTGAATTAAAATTCGCACAAGTTAAATTACGGACCGAGTGAATATATTTGGGTATTGAATTTGAGTGACACTACTTTAATAAATTAATTAATGCGAAGTTAATTGAATTGAGAGTCTGAGATTTGGCTCGGATATTTTTAGGCTAGTGTTACAGGAGTTAGGCACAGGTTAGTCGGGTTTAATTCAATATATATATACGACCGTGTATATATATATATATATATATATATATATATATATATATATATATATATATATATATATATATATATATATATATATATATATGTGTGTGTGTGTGTGTGTGTGTGTGTGTGTGTGTGTGTGTGTGTGTGTGTGTGTGATCTTTAAATCTTGGTGTTAGATATTTTATAAATACATACCTCTTTAGTGCTATCATAGGAGGTTGTGCGATGTGGGTGATTCTCCCGGCTAGTGTGAAAAACTTGTTTACTAAGTTAATAATAAAATGTTATAGATTAAGTAAACTCCGATAATAAACTCCTTGAACAAAAATCTTTTTGAAATACAACACCAGATGTATTTAATATGTATTCTGGATTTGTTAGTTTGATTACCTTAGGTTTTTAAAATTAAAACCTACTACTAAGTCTTAAGTGAGAAACCAGTCACAGAAGTAATTAAGAACATTCAAGCAAATTAACATACGATTTTAACGTGGTAGAACCCCAAATTAGGGGAAACATCCACGCCTCTCTCTACAGAGCAAAACAAAAAAATCCACTAAAATCGAAATATACAAGTTAGTGCACTATGCGTGCAAAGAAATATCCTAAATCCAAGTCAAGAAAATATACCTATACGAGTTACTCCACTCTCAAAGGCTTCTGACTTGATTTTGATCTCCCTCTAGCAGCTTCCTTGTTTTGTCCTTGTCCATGGATTTCGGCAGCTCTAACAACACCAGGTCTCTCAGAAAGAACCACTAAAGCTAAGTGTTTGTGTGAGAGTGTAGGTTTATGTGATGTGAACTAAATGCAGAAATGAAAATCACACCTCTCAGAATAGTTATACACAAAAAATCCTTTAAATCATAATAGTCTATATGATATGCAGATTTTGATTCAACTTATATTGAAAACTAAACTTCTTATCAAGGTCAGATCAGAAAACAATCTTGCTATTTAAAATCAAACAAGATCCTAAATGTCTCAACCTTTATTTCTTTAAAACTTTATTTCACAAAATGTGAAATATGGACTGGGAGACATAAACGCTTTTAGATCTAAAAATCTTGAAAATATTAGATGTCTACTTTTCAAATAAATCGAAAAATATAGAAGGGTGTCTTATGTTTCACCACTCTATTTGTGAGTGAGGGTCCCTAAAAGACCCCCCCCCCCAGCTTATAGAAAATATATTGGAGAAGGAACCCATAGGGTCCCTCCACCGTAGAAGTGCCATATTGGAGAAGGAACCCCAGGGTCCCTCCACTGCAGAAGCCCAAGTTGAGAGGGGCTACCGCAAGGGTCCCTGCAGAAACTCGAGTTAAGAAGGGACACCGCGAGGGTCACTACAGAAATGATATTCGAGAAGTGCCCCGCAAGGGCCACTACAGAAGTCCAAGTTGAGAAGGGCCACCACAAGGGTCACTGCAAAAATGACATTCGAGAATTGCCCCGTAATGGCCACTGCAGAAATGACATCTGAGAAGTGCCCCGCAAGGGCCACTGCAGAAGTCCAAGTTAAGAAGGGCCACTATAGAAGTGACATTTGAGAAGTTCCCCGCAAGGGTCACTCCAGAAGTCCAAGTTGAGAAGGTCCACTTTAGAAGTGCCCCACAAGTGCCACTGCAGAAGTCCAAGCCGAGAACGGCCACTGCAAGGTTCACTGCAGAAGTCCAATATTGAAAAGGGCCATCGTAAGGGTTAATGCAGAAATGACATTCGAGAAGTGCCCCGTAAGGGCCACTGTAGAAACGACATTCAAGAAGTGCCACCACAAGGGTCACTGCAGGAATGACATTCGAGAAGTGCCACCGCAATGGTCACTACAGAAATGGCATTTGAGAAGTGCCCCGCAAGGGTCACTGTAGAAGACCAAGATTAAGAAGCACCACCGCAAAGGTCACTGCAGAAACGACATTCCAGAAGTGCCACCACAAGGGTCACTACTTCAAAAGTCCAAGATTGAGAAGTTCCATCACAAGGGCCACTACAGAAGTGACATTCAAGAAGTGCCACCACAAGGGTCACTGCAGAGTTGACATTTGAAGAAAATCCCCACAAAGGCCAGTGCGGAAGCCCAAGATCGAGAAGGGACGCCGCAAGGGTCACCGTAAAAATGTCATCCAAGAAGTGCCACCGCAAGGGTCACTACAAAAATTACATTTGAGAGGTGCCCCACAAGGGGTCACTACAGAAATGTTATCCGAGAAGTGCCACCGCAAGGGTCCTGACAGAAACTCATATTGAGAAGGAATCCACCCAGGGTCCCGGCAGAAAGTCATATTGAGCAGAAACCCCCAGGGTCCCGGTAGAAACTCATATTGATAAGGAACCCACCCAGTGTCTCGGCAGAAACTCATATCGAGCAAGAATCCCCCAGGGTCTCGATAGAAACTCACATTGAGAAGGAACCACCTTCGAGGTTCCTTAACAATATAAAATGTCAAGGCAAGGAGCAGTCAAGGTCCCCCCGCCCCCCCCCCCCCCCACTCAGCTTCCAAAAAAATAGTGAGGGTCCCAACACAAAAGACTTTGCACGAGGGGATAATATAGAAGGGTGTTTCAAGATTCACTACTATATTTGTGAGTGAGGGTCCCTCAAAGACCCCCTTTAGCTTACAGAAAATATATTGGAGAAAGAACCCCCAAGGTCCTTCCACCGCAGAAGTGCCATATTAAAGAAGGAACCCCAGGGTCCCTCCACTGTAGAAGCCCAAGTTGAGAGGGGCCACTGCAAGGGTCCCTGCAGAAACTCGAGTTAAGAAGGAACACTGCGAGGGTCACTACAGAAATGACATTCGAGAAGTGCCCCGCAAGGGCCACTACAGAAGTCCAAGTTGAGAAGGGCCACTACAGAAATGACATTCGAGAACTGCCCGTAAGGGCCACTGCAAAAATGACATTTGAGAAGTGCCCTGCAAGGGCCACTGTAGAAGTCCAAGTTGAGAAGGGCCACTACAGAAATGAAATTCGAGAAGTGCCCCATAAGGGCCACTGCAAAAATGAAATTCGAGAAGTACCCCGCAAGGGCCACTGCAGAAGTCCAAGTTTAGAAGGGCCACTGCAGAAGTGACATTTGAGAAGTGCCCCGCAAGGGTCACTGCAGAAGTGCAAGTGGAGAAGGGCCACTGCAAGGGTCACTACAGAAGTCCAAGATTAAAAAGGGCCACTGTAAGGGTCACTGCAAAAATGACATTTGAGAAGTGCCCCGGAAGGGCCACTGCAGAAGTTCTAGTTGAGAAGGGCCACTCCAGAAGTGACATTTGAGAAGTGCCCCACAAGGGTCACTGCAGAAGTACAAGTTGAGAAGGGCCACTTCAGAAGTGACATTTGAGAAGTGCCCCGCAAGGGCCACTGCAGAAGTCCAAGTTGAGAAGGGCCACTGCAAGGGTCACTACAGAAGTCCAAGATTGAGAAGGGTCACTGCAGAAATGACATTTGAGAAGTGCCCCTCAAGGGCCGCTACAGAAATGACACTTGAGAAGTGCCACCACAAGGGTCACTGCCGAAATGATATTTGAGAAGTTCTCCATAAGGGCCACTGCAAAAATCCAAGATTGAGAAGGGCCATCGCAAGGGCTACTACAGAAGTGACATTCGAGAAGTGCCACCACAAGGGTCACTGCAGAGATGACATTTGAAGAAGTTCCCCGCAAAGGCCAGTGCGGAAGCCCAAGATCGAGAAGGGCTACCGCAAGGGTGACCGTAGAAATGTCATCCGAGAAGTGACACCATAATAGTCACTGCAGAAATTACATTTGAGAGGTGCCCCACAACGAGTCACTGCAGAAATGTTATTCGAGAAGTGCCACCGCAAGGGTCTCGACAGAAACTTATATTGAGAAGGAATCCGCCCAGGGTCCTGGCAGAAAGTCATATTGAGCAGAAACCCCCAGGGTCCCGGTAGAAACTCATATTGAGAAGGAACCCACCCAGGGTCCCGACAGAAACTCATATCGAGCAAGAACCCCCATGGTCTTGGCAGAAACTCACATTGAGAAGGAACTACCCTCAAGGTCCCTTAACAATAGAAAATGTCAAGGCAAGGAGTAGTTAAGGTCCTCCCCCCCCTCAGCTTCCATAAAAATAGTCCAGGATGAGGGAGTGTCTACCATGAGCAACTCCTCATCATGAAACGTCATTCTTTAAAAGAACAATAGTATTAACACTTTTCTTTCTTGTACAGGTTGCCTAGTTGAGCAAGCAGGGCTTAAATAGGCTAGTTGGGATCTCTTGGGAGTTTTGGCTTGGCGTATGAAGGACAAGGTATATTGGGTAAGCCCAACCACTTAGCACTATAGGATTGAGAGAATACTAGTAGGAAGACCCTGAAATCACTCAAGGCTACACACACTTCACACTTGATCACAAGTGAAGTGAGCGGCCAAAGGGTTGGCTACTCATAAGAAAAGAACTGTTTATAAAATGATTTTAAAGGAAAAGGGTCCTCTAAACCCCTCTCAAGAAAAATGATTTTAGAATGGGGTCCTCAAGACCCCCTCAAGCTTACAAAGATTTTAGAGGAGGTGGTCCTCGAGACCCCCCCTCAAGTTTACAAAGTTTGTACCAAAAGTTACCGTTTCAAAATATATTTAGCAAATCGGATATTTTATCTCCATTAGAAGACATATTTGCTTTTGAACTTTGGTTGGAACCAGGGGGAATCTTCCAGAGGGGACAGGTAGAGCTGCCTACAGGTAGGGACAAATAGTACACTACAGACTTTGTCCCTCACCAACCCTCTAAGTTTTGGCGCCAAAAGTGCCAACCCAGCCTTAGTGCCCAAGTATAAATAGGACCCCTGGGCAAGGTCATGAAATGGAGAAAAAACTCAATACCAAAGTCACTCTGTCAAAATCACACCAGAACCTCTATAGTATTCTCTCCTTGCTCTCTCTAAGTGCGAAGTGCCTTGTTCTTTCACTCCCCACTGACAACCATCACTCTCAGGAGCTCCTCTTGAGAAAATTACTATTATTGTTGTGAAAGTTCATTTTCTTGCAGGGAGGGAGTTCCAGCTTGAGCTCTATTTTTATCGAAAGGAGAAGGTCTCATCAGAAGTTGCTCCTGAAGTTCTTGAGAACCTTGCAAACAGCGTCCATTGGAGTGGGTCACGCCTCGCCCTTTCCAATTATTCATAGATCCCAGTCTCACTACCCTCCTACAGAAACAGAGAAGGATATTTTTGAAAATAGTCGAGAAATATAAAGATCCAAGATATAAACAAACCTAGAAAAAGTCGTATGATGTTCTCATATGAAAACCTCAATATTTATACTAAGAAATTGGAGTTTTTCTAGAGATAGGTTTCAAATGAGAGAAGTGGTTTGAAGAGGTCTTCAAACGAAAAAAACTCCTCCACCTTATCACTCATGGAAAGCCTATATCTAACACTCAAGGTTTGTTTTTCTGGTATTTTAAAAATGAAGGACCGGTGTTTGGTATTTGAGAGAAAACATATAGGGTTTGATCTTGGAAGATTTGGGTTTTCTCTCTTCTTTCTTTTGTCTGTCTTCTCTCTTTTCTTTCCCTCTAGTTTTTCACTCAAAATTAGATGAAGTCTAAAACTCTCCAAATGAATACCTAAGGCCTCCTTATATACTGGTCGAAGAAGGATTGAGAACACTGAACTAAATCAAAGGCTGAGATTGAATTGACTATTGGGATTCTCATCAAACGGCTATAAAGAGGCGGTGATTAAATGATCCTTGATTGTATCTAATTAGGGTCACATGGATTAAGATAGAACACATGAAGATCGTTGATGAGATATGATCTAAGGGATATCATCAATTCTTATATCCGAGTCTTGAAAGAAACACAAATCGCGTCGATGGAATGAAAACACGTGTACGACTTTGATCAGAGATAAAACGCGTGTTTTGTATGATTAAAAAAATTTAAATTTCACCCCTAGAATTCTCTAGCTCATTTGGATTCTACCATGAGCAACTTTTTAGGAAAAATAATATTTATTTTTCAACCCCAAACATTTAAAATCACATTTTAATTAATTTTGAAAAATCATTTTAAATGATTTAAGAATGTTTTAAGTGATTTAAAAATGTTAAAAAAATTCCTACAAATAATATGACCCTTGTGCACACATAATGATACTAATGTGAGTGGTTGTGTCCTAATTGTGGGTTCCTAAAGAGATATTCCTCCCTTTTGTAGATCATCTGAGGTCTTGGAATGATTCTTCTTCTTTGAAGCTTGAGCTATTTGAGAGTGAGAGCAACATCAGTACAGTCTCTCCAACACACTAGTTTCAGTAAAATCCAACGAAGGAGACATGCTCCATTTTACAACCAAGCTTTCTATCTTCTCATCCATATACCAACCAAGCCTCCAAGGCCTTCCTCTACTGAAAAATTCTAAAAAAATCATTTTTACCTTGTCTCGAAATAAATCACTTCAAAAGAAAAGCTCTTTTTTCAAACCAAGCTTCTGAGGCCATCTTCTATTGAAACTTATTTAAAAAATTCCAAAAACACACATTCTCCTCCTTTTCTCAAACTAAAAACTAAGCAACAAATTAAAGTGCATGTAGAGTAAGCCACTAAATCAAGATAATCAAACAAAATGTGCATATTTTTTTGCTTTTTTGAGTCTCTTTTCAGGTGCAATGACGCTACATCAAAGCATGAAATATGGTCAATGCCAAGATCCCACAATCAATGATGAACTTGAAAGAAAATACCAAAAGGAAAGAATTAGAATCATATATTACCTCATCCTCCATAACCTGTTGAACTACTATCTCCCCCTAATACCAAGAGTAGTCGAACTCACGCGCCATCAACTGTCGCATATGCGCATTACCCCGGTCACGCCTGTGTGTTGGATGGTGGTCCCCCAGGTATAAAAGGTCTATTATAAATCCCCAACAAAAATTCAGCAATCCTACCCGATGCTTCTTGCCCCGCTTCCAGTGTCACCCTCAGCATACGATCCACCTTTATCTACATACCCTCGCAATAAATCCCCAGCAACTACTGAACCACATACCAATCGACACTATCCCTTCACCTGCCCGAGGTAATCCAAAAGACAATGCCACTACCATTTGGCACCTCCGACAACCTGTCGCTCGACATTCCCCCTTAAAATTTTGTACAAAAAATCCATGAAAATGCCTGAAAAATCCAAAACTTTCCTGAAAAATTCCTAAATATTACAAAAAGAATAGTGGAACCAAGAAAACCATTTTTCAAGATCCCAAAATCCCCATACAGATTAATATATAATTTGTATCCCCATCTTAAACTCTACAAAATCCCTTAAAAGGATCCTCAGAACCGTTTCCCCATCGAAATTTCCAAATCTAGCTTTCCCAAGCGAAACCAAAAAACAATCGGGAAGCTAAACTTTATTTCATTGATGCTTCACTACACATGAGGATTATGATATCTTCAAAAATTTAAGAGTGAGTTCTTAAGTATGTGAGGTTTTGAGGGTATCATAATGTAAAGATCATTGGGTTTGCACAATAGACACTCTTCAAAAGCATTAAATAGTTTGGCGTTATTGATTTGAGAAGCATTTGAATTCATGACATGTTTCATAAGTCGAGTCAATTTCATTTTGTTCAACATTCTTACACCCAAGGTTGAAATTGAGTTCTTCATTTAGAATTCTCTCATTTACTTCGTGCACCAATGTTATGAATGCCTATATTGATTTTCCCATGGAACTTGTTCACATAATTACATTTTTCTTTCATGATTCAAATATTTTAATACTATTCCATGGTGTGATGTTTTCGTACCTATACGCACCTCTTATCCTCATATACTTATTATACTTGAGAAAATTAACAAATTAAAAAAATATTTGGTTGCCTTTTGAATATTCATTGTATGTGATTTATTGTTTATCTCTGTGATGTTATTCCATTTGGATTCTGATGATGCTAGTATTTCATGCTTAGTTTCTAACCCTTTGTCTATTGTGGACAAAAAGGGGGAGAAAAAATTGAGGGGAAATTTTTCTTTGCATTAAAATCGTATGCGTCACGGTATTTCTTTTTTCTTCTTGTGTGTAGGTCTTTTTCTCATTGATGATGATCTCTTGGACTACACTTTTCAATGAAGGCAAAGTCTCAAATTTCATTCCATTTTGGGATTGGGAGGGCATTAGTAGTACATTATCATAGTGATCTAACTTGGTTTTGTATTTTATTTTGTACCGGAATAAACAAAGGTGGAGATTTGTGAGAGCAATATTTTATAATTTCTCATATTTAAATATTTTGGCGTATCCCATTACAAACTGAACATACCATATCAACATATGCTTCCATGTTTTTTGAAGACAAGTTAATGAATGAGTATTATTTCGAAGTTCAAATGCGATGGAATCACGACACTATTTGGAGATATATGGTGTTTATGTTTTTGATTTTCACTCATTCAAATTTATTGTTGGATTTTTTTACTTGAGGAATTTTTTATCAAACGATTTTCAAAAAGGAATTATTTTGTTTTTATGTTCGTTAGAATGAAAAGTACACCTCGTTAGAACGTGGTCACTATTCTCGTTAGAACAAGAATTAAAATTGGTTCGAACGAAGCCTTTTTATTGGAAAGAAGTTTTGAGTTCATTGGAATGAACTTCTAATGAGATTCAAATGGGGTCTCTCTATTTGACATAGCTTCTCTCACTGGAAGCCCATTGGAAGCTTGTTAGAACGAGCTAAGCCTTTTTCTCGAATGACAATGTACCTCTTTAGAACGAAATTATGGTTTTCGTTCGAATGACGTCCCATTTTCATTCGAACGAAGTCCGCCACCTCAAAAAACGTGTTTCTATAAATAAGACCCTTTTGGACTATTTTTCATAAGACTTTTGGCAAAACCAAATTCCCATTCATGCCCCAAAAATTTTCCTCTTTTTGTGTCATAAAAACAACACTTTATTTTTCAAATAATACAACCATAAAATGATTTATTCAGTCTGTCAAACACTAGTTCCATACACAAACATCAAACCCTTATTGAGTATTCTCTATTACTGACATTTCTGGAGTTGCAATTTCACTACTAAAGAATAAAGGATTCCATATCCTGAGGCTGATCGGTGGATACCGAGGGAAAGCTGCTTCATGTGGGTGGTATTGGATTGCATCATTTTCTGTTAAAGCTTTGAGGAACTACACCATGTTATAATTAATAGATCTCTGAGTAGTATGTAAGTAGATTTATGTGTGTCAAATTCTTAAACAATGTTGAATTAGTGCCCATAAGGGATTTGTTTCTCTAACTGCTTCTTCTGTTTGGTTTGGAATATTTACTTTGGACTTTATCTTAAATGTTCACCTAGACCTAACCAAGATAAACTTGGATAAAATTTGGGTCTTGTGTGTGTGTAACCTAAGATACACGTGAATCCATGTAACTCGCACTTTGAAATTTTATTTTAAGTTCTGACTTTTTATAGGCCCAGTATGTCTAAACATTGGGAGTATGAGTCTCTTTTTTTAGCGGTGGAAGATGAATTCTTATTAGATTCAATAATCATATGAGAATAAAGGTATTTTTTTATGGTTACAATTTAATTTTAAAGGGGAGTGTCATATATATATATATATATATATATATATATGATATGGAAGTTTTTGAATTATGTACACATTTTAATGGTGAAGATGTGTGCCAATAGATTACATATTTTTAACATTTAATGGTTCAAATCACATATCTTTTTTTTACAAACCTACCTCTCAATTATTCAGTTTCCTCCTATTTTTTTACTTATCAAACTTACCATTGAATTCAAAAATTGGGGTATTTTTGTAATCTTCTCCAACTTTACACACGGAGGCCCATATCTCTCTCTATCAAGCTCTTGAGATTGTTTCTCAAAAACTTTACACAAGCATCTTCATCTCTCTCTCTCTCTCAAAAACATACGCATGCCAGCAACTTAGTGGCGAAGCCCGATGGGAAGTTTTAAACACACACATCTCTCTCTCTCTCTCTCCCCCACCCAGACCCTATTATTTTAGTTTTTATTTTTCCATTTCTAATTTTTCTTGTCAGATTTAACTCAACACATATATGTTTTTTTCCAGATCCAACCCATTTCGAAACCACTGTAGATATAAGATTGTTTTTATTTCACTATAAAAAGATACACTCTCCCTCTCTAAAGATATAAGATTTTATTTTGGGGCTTTTAGATTTTGTTTGTTTGTAAAAATTTTGTACGAACTGGCTTCAGGATGTTGTGAAAACATGGAACATATATGCTACATGATCTCACCATGTGTGGACTTTGGTGCACCTGAAACTAAAAGAAAATTTTATTTATGTTTATACCTAGAAATGGTATTAATGTTTATTGATTTTTTGACTTGACAATAAAATTTATTGGTATTTATTTTTGCAGGTATTAAATATATGTTTATTTTTATAGGTATTAATTTAATGTTAAATTTTGTTTGTAGGTGCTCATTTGATGTTTATTTTATTTTGAAGGTATTAATTTGATTTTTTTAGCATCTCTCTCAGGTATATCCTCAGAATTGTCTCTGTTGCATTAATCCTTTTGCCTTTTCACATATTTGGTATCTTTCATGTGTTTTGTGTTTGATATTACAACTTGGTTTATACATTTAGGATTTAAAATCACATTTTTAGGGGTTTGAATTCGTAGGATATTTTCTTTTGTTCTTAGTTTCTTTTATTAAATTTGTAGGATTCGTGGGTTCTCTACACGAGCGGTACTATCACGGAATCTCAAATATTTCTTACTTCTATTTTTTTAATCGTTTACTTTGTTCTTCTTGTAACATCTCGTATTGTTGGGCATTTATTATTTAATTAATTCGGTTAATTTTAAATTACTTCTGTGTCATAATTTAATTGAAATAATTATTGTTTATATTTATTGAATATTAAGCCGGTGTGTAAATGATTAATATTTATGGGATTTAAATTTACTAAGTGAATAGTTATAACTTAATTACGTCATAACGAGCGATAGTGATGTGGCATTTATTTATTTCAATCGGGAGTCGGATATGGACTATTTTGGGGTTGAGGTAAGAACTTTTAGTAAAATAATTCAGATGGCAATTATAAGTGTACAGTTGAGTCCGGATGGGTCGAAATAGTCGAATAAGAGTATCCAAGGGTAGTAAATGGGTCTCGGGGAATTTTTAGGCATAATGAAGCTCAGATAAGAGTTTTGACCCTTTTTATAAAGTCCACAAGCCTAAAAACGAGATTGAGTTATTAAACCCCAAAATTGAGAGGGTGTGGCAACTATAACTCATTTTAGAAAATCCAACTGAGAGAGAGAGAAGTGTGTGCAATTGGAGAAACCATGGGAGCCAAAATCAAGAACAAATGTGTGTGTTCCTCATCAAATAATCATCATTTACACAAAAGGATTCACACACTACGAACCCTAAGGCAAGTGGTTAAACTTTCTTTTAAATTAACTATAGATTTCTATTCATATCATAGTGGGTGTGATACGATGATATGGTTTTTGGGTAAGTTGATATCTAAATTGTATTCTGATCGATAGGATTGAATTGTAGAACAACTTCTTGAATTTGAAGAAGTCTATGAAATTGGGTAAATTAAACCGTCATTTTATAAAATATTTATAGACTTTTGGTTACGAAATGGGCTATTCTGTCTGCACTACCTCGTAGAAAATCATGTTTTATGCATTTTGTTAACTGATACGTTTTCTCCAAAACCGACTTAAAAATGCCTCAAAACGTCATTTTAAGAATCCGGGGAGATTCGTGGGGAAAATTTTAAGAAATTTTATTTTCAGTTATTATTCCATTGGAGGTTGCCTAGATTATATGATTGTGATTGCTGTTCTATAATAAGGAAATTAGGCCTAAAGTGGAGATTAAGTTTACATAATGTGAGACGAGTAAGTATCGGGATAATTGAGAAAATAATCGATAAGAGAATTAAGGTTGAAATTGAGTAAATTGAAAACCTTAGATTAGCAAGTGTGCAAACTTTATTAAGGAGAATTTGAATAATAAATTCTAAATATTGTATTTTCGGCCCAAGTGAGCGAGTCCGGATATATTAGTTGAGCAACGCCAAGTTAATAAATTAATTAAAGCTTAGAGTCGGGGAAATTGACTCGAATATTTAAGGGCTAGTGTTGCGAGTGCTTAGGCACGAGTTTGGCAGAATTAATTTATTTTAGAGTTATATGATAAATTATGGAATATTCAAGATAAAAAGGGAGTTAACCTTAATAAGAGGAATTTGAGGAATAAGTTATACAAAATGAAATTTCAGACCGAATGAGCGAGTCTAGGTAATTTAGTTGGGTGACACAACTTGAGTGAATAAAATAAATAAATGTGGAATTTATTTAAATTTCAAGTCGGTACATAGACTTGGAAATATTGGCCTAGTATTACAGTAATTGTGCACGGAGTAGCTTGGATTATATAAATATATATATATGCAGTGATTGTGTAGTGTGTGTGTGTGTATATATATATATATATATATATATATATATATATATATATTTGTGTGATTTATAAATATTTGTGTGAATAATATTTATAGGAATACATACCCCTCTAGTGTTATCATGGGAAGTTGCGGGATGTGGGTGAATACCCTAGCTTGAGGAGAAGGGTGAGTATAGTCCCCAAGTCATAGCATCTATAGTTGAGGATGGGACATCCTGGATATGATTCAGTCTCATTTTCGGGACCATTGTGTTTATTTTTTTTACTGATTCGGGGAGCTAACCGTGTCAGGGGTCTGGGTGGATGAGTACACCTGGAAATGATAGCATTTTAGAGAACATCCGGTGAGTGCCTACTCGGAAGAATGGTTATATTTATTTACTGCATGTGTGTAAATGTTGTAAATCGTTAATACGTATATATAGTGCGAATAAATATATTTGTGTAAAATACATGTTGTGAATTGTCTTGATATTATATAACATGTGCGAATGTTATATGGTTTCAAATGAGAAATGGTCAATTAAGTTAATGTGATAAATAACTTCTAAATCATATATTAAACATACTCAGGCAAGAGTAGTGTGACAGGAAGGATATTATCGAGAACTAGTTACGGGGTAGGTGACTAGGTCGGTTATATAGAAAAGCGTTAGGTGTGCAAAATAGTTGAGGGGTGAGCCGGTCCTCAAGGGAGTGCGACACTAGCTTAAATACAAAGAGCATTCATGCATTTTAATTTACTGAAATTTAATTCATTTGTTAAATATTTTCAAAATGTTTTGGGTTCTAACCCTTGCTATAAAATATTTTCAAAACCTTTCAGGTGTCCAGCCACAGGGACACCAGATTTGTTCTGATCTAGGGTTACACAGCTAAAACATATGTGTATGTTGCAAGATTTTGACATAGCCGCTCTAGCTATTTCATTCCTAGAGTAGGATGTCATAAGTATTTCATTTGGGCATGTCGTCCTAGTTCTTTCATTTGTTTCAGTCATATAATGTACTCAGTTTATTATATCTTGTGGTTTATGTTTTCTATTTTGGATTTTGTAGCCGATGCTTTATACAACGAAGATTGTATATATTCATTTTATGGTTGACTCAGTGATTGTGTGAATGGTTTAAATTATATTCATCCACATGTTGTTGTTGTTGTTTGATAAAAAGATAAAATTTGGCACTGTTTCTCTTTGAATACTAGGTGATTAGTAACTTTTAAAAAAGTTTTCGACAGTGATGCTAAGAATGAACCAAATGAGATTCCTGTTTAATTTGCTATAGGACTACCAGATCCGTGAGAAGGACAACCCCAACATGGACGGTGGGGCCAGAGAATGGGGAATGACACAGAGAGGTGTCTTATGTGCAAAAGAATAGAAGTGCATGGATGGATCTTGTCTGTAGAAATTTAGGAGACATGAGCACTATGTCTAGAAGGGACAACAGTTAGAGGAGTTTTTGGTTTGGTTGGGATGAGGGTGTTATGTCCAGGAACTATTTGAATTGAAGGTGTTATTGGCAATTGAAAGTAGTTCAAGCCACGTAGGAGGGAGGCTATTGGCTAAGGGGATAATCACCCAAGGGTACTAGTGGCCGACCTTGGGCAAAGATGCAGCTGCCTATGTGAAGAAATGTGATAAGTGTCATAGGTTCTCCACCATTACCCATCAGCCACACCAACCTCTAACTTCTATTAGTTCCCCTTGGCCATTTGCAGTATGGGCCATTGATTTGGTAGGACCCTTGCGAAGAGCTGTAAACAACTATAAATTCTTAATAGTGGAAATTGATTATTTCTCCAAATGGGTAGAGGCCGAGCCAATGCTCACAATCACTGAGAAGAAGACTTTCCAGTTCATCGGGAAGAACATCATATGCAGGTATGGCCTTCCAAACACCCTCATCTCAAACAATGGAACCTAATTCAAGAATGTTTCCTTAAAAAATGTAATACCCCATATTTCTGAGGATTTAAATAATTATGAGATTAATTATTATAGTGGGATTAATTGAATTAAAATGTGAGAATTTAATTGTTAATTAATCTGGATTTAAAAAAATATACCCATGCCAAGGGTTAATACTTATTGATTTATTATTACTGTGTGATATGTAATATGGAACTATACACTTTGATAAATTGTCGAGAGTGCAAAATATAAAAGTTTGGTAAATTAAGTCTGTCGCGCGTGTGAGTCGTGCCGAGACTAATGGATTGGGGTAAAAAGATAAATTATTTTGTGTAGCTCGTATGGTCATTTTGAGTGCACTGTTGAGTCCGGAAGGGTCGAGATAGTCAGTATAGTATACCCGGATTTTTAGTTTGGGTCCCGGGATAATTTTAGGCCTAATTGGCGCCCCGAGAGGGCATTATGGTAAATTGAATTTTTGGGTTTAATTAATGGACGAAAATTTGGAGTTATTTTATCATCCAAGGAAAGATAATTAGGGTTGAGAGACACAAAAAGTAAAGAACGACCACAGAGGGTGTGAGGGAGAACCAATTTCCAAGAGGGAAGGCCAAATTAACACTACCTTGTACAACCGCGACCACCAACGTGTAGATCGAGAAGAGGAACGCTTCTATACCAACATCACCGAAGGATTCAGACCTTCGAATTAAGTAAAGTGTTTGTTACTTGCTTTCTTTTAACGATAATCATACTCATGTTAGAGTAGGTGAGATTCATCATGTTTTACATGTTAATTGGGTGAAAATTTGAGGATTAAATGATGATTAAGGTTGGGTTAATTAGCTATTGATATTCCTTCATGTATGTAGAGGATTAATTATGAAATTGAATCATATATTGATGAACGAATATGGGAAAATTAGGTTCTTTTATTGAAATTTTGGAAACTAGGTTTCATGCGAATGAATTTGGGGATTTTACATAATTACAATGATTAATGACGAATCAATGATCCTAGGATGTTAGGAATGATTTATAATTTGTTATGTGTTGATGGTTATTGATGATGAGGCGTTGGGTGTTGAATCTTAGAGGTTTTTAGGTTCAAAAATGGTAGAAAATGATGAAATTTGGTGAAGAAGACGAAACAGTAAGTCTCGTGCGAAGTCTCGCAAAGTGGATAAAATGAGATTGATACCAAGTGACATTGCCATCTCGTTCAAGCGACAGGTATAATGGTTCGTTTCTAACTTTAATTCGAAGGGTTTTTCCAACTTACTATGTAACCTTCATGGACTGTATTCTTCTAAATGTACAATTCAGTAGATATCCATTTATGTTCCAACGTAACTCTCTCTTACGTGCCTCTCCCCTTTAATATATACTTACATTATCCCTTATGCAAAATATCCCAAAAATATAGATTTCGCCTTACATTAAAGGATTTTGAATTTTATTTTCAAAGATGAGAATTTCAAACGGTTTCGAAATCGGAATTAAAATGGAGTTCTAATTGAATTTTTTTTTAGAAGAGTCCTCAAAATATAAAACTCTATAAGAGTCCTCAAAACATAAAATTTTCTAGTAAAAATAATAGTTTTAGAAATCCGACCGTCTGATCAAGCTGAATTTTTGTCAGCAGTCCTGTCTCGCTGTTCGCTACAACATACTAAAATTTCAAGCGATTCCAATGGTCCGATCATCCGAAATATTTTTTTTAGTGTTTGTATCTGATTAGAACTCTTTTCTTAATCAAACTCTTAATCCTTTACATGACAAAGGGTTTCCAGAATATCATATAAATAATAAATACATGAAAATTTCCCATCTCCAATTGGGTTTTTCTTCCATAAATATCATCCTAATAACTCCTAAACTAATATGGATGATGCATCAACGAAATAAGAAAGATAAACACTTGCCTGGGATTTTCAGAAATCTGGTTTGGTGTTGAATTTGGTGTGGTTGCGTTCCCCGTCTCGCGATCTACGCGTTGGCGGTGGCGGCGGTGCAAACAGTTGAGTTTTGAGCCTTAGAATGCCTTGAGAGCTCTCTCCCCTCCTCTCTAATGACCGTTCTAGTGTTTTGAGTTATCTAACCCTAGGAGATAACCTAAACATCTGATACAACCCCTTTAATTTTTGTGGGTTAATTACCCAAAAATACAAAATGACTAAAATGCCCTCCCGGGGTACTAATTAGGCCTAAAAACGCTCCGAGACCCAAACTAAGCCCCCGGATACACTTTTCTGACTATCTCGACCCTTCTGGACGCGTTGGTGCATTCAAAACAACCATACGAACAACTTATAAAATATTCACTTTTATTAATCCACATTTAGTCCCGACACGACACAGGCGCGTCCCGACTTAATTTTCCACAATTGTCATTTTATTCACACGGGACAATATTATAAAAATAAATCACATCTATTACTATACTCATCCAGTAATATGCAACAAATAATATATTCCCAATAATTACTAACTCTTGTCACGCTAGTAAATATTTAAAACAACATTTCGGATTAAAATTAAATTAATTTATCTCAATTAAATTTAATAAATCCTTAAATTTAAAAGCCATGAAAATACGGGGTATTACATACTTCCCCCCTAATAATGGAATTTTGTCCCGAAATTCGGAAAATAAGGCCTACCAGGTAGAACAATTATGAATATCCTTGTCAGTACGCAAACTATCTACATAGTACGGTGCAATCACTATAGCTTTTTCCTCACAGCA
The DNA here is from genome assembly GCA_949130495.1 of Sambucus nigra. Lineage (NCBI taxonomy): Eukaryota > Viridiplantae > Streptophyta > Magnoliopsida > Dipsacales > Adoxaceae > Sambucus > Sambucus nigra. Next base: position 247,643,211 of record OX422214.1, on the reverse strand, counting down.
ACGTTGTTTTACATTCTCATTGGAGACACTTCACATTGCACTCCCAACTGACAACATTTGAATAGGTTACGTCTATACGTTATAAATTCCATTATCTCACTATCATTAGGAGGCCGCACCTCACTACATGACAACTACTCGGATTTATTCATACACAAAATTCCCATTCTGAGAAGATCATACGAACGTTTGACCACTCTTGACTGCCTAAAACAGTCGTGGAATTCCACCATAGTTATCGGATATTTTCTCGACCGATCCAAAAATTCTGATTATCTACTCTCCTCTAAACATACGGAAGGAGAATAGTCGAGGTTCTTCCATAACAAAACCTTAATAAGTACCTCGTACGCGACAAACAGGTACGAGTGCTTCTACAGAGCATTCTTGAAATCATCGTACCAAGATTCCAAAATCTCCTTCACGTGGCTCCACTAATCTTTAATCACTATGCGCTTATTCCCTGGCTAAGGGTGATACATCCTATTCGAAACGAAATCTTATCTCCGCTGGTTACTAAAATCCCATATCAAAGGTCAGATTCACCAATCTTATCCTGATTCAGAAATTTATACTGCGTCGGACCATGCACTGGCGCGATCCTTCCTTTCAAAGGAAGTCTGGGGCATACTAGTTAATATTGTAAGCCAACCCAAAGGAATATCAATCACTTCCTTCTCGGCGACTTAATTCACATGTTCGGGATAAACCCTTAATCTTGTTTTGGGGATGGCAACCCATCCAAGAACTTTACCGACTTTACCAACCTCTTCCAATTTCAGGAATTTTCGATAAACACAAAATTCTTTGGTTGATTCTCCTCTTTCAACCAAACCTTACCTATGGGAAGTGCATGTAGAAACTACTCACTACGTCTCGCTAAACATCGATTCTTCCCTTGAAATGTCTCACATTAAGTGACACGTAATACTCCCCTTCCTTCCTTGGAGTATGCCGAAAGTTCCGACCCGTGCTCTTCTCTCCACGAAGCGCACTTCTGGATCTCTTATACTATACTAACATCATTACTCTTTGTATGCGCAATTCGCTCTCACACTTGACTAATAACAACTCCGCTCCTGGTGTGCTTCATAACAATTAAATTCTACTCTATTTAAGGAATACCAATTCTTGAATGGCTTCCCACAGCCTTCCAATCAAGTTAGGGCATGCTATTCTAGTTGCACACTTATGTATGGATTATCGCCCCTCATGTGAAGTTTAATCCACTCTATCACTTCCACTTCGTTATACTAGTCCCACAAACATATATTTCACACGTCTATTACCACGTACCTTCGAATCGGACTATTTTAACTGTAGTTAACCAAGATGCCCACATTTTTGCAACACTCCGACCGCCCTGGGAGAGCGAACGGCGTGCTACTCATCTGCAGGACTAACAAAATTCAACGGAATAGAAGGAATAGGGCATTCAAATTCCATGAAAATAAAAGAGGAATAATAATTCTCAACCTTCCTCAGATAAGTACAACAATTTTCCCAAATAGCTACAACAACCAAAATAAATCACTAACGCTCTATTCATCAAAATAATTACAGGTCATCTCTTTTGTATAATATAAAGTTCTTTCCAGATAATCCATACTAAAAATCATTCCAACTCTTTATTCACCTTGTGTTCTATACGCGGTTATGACATTTGGGTACTCTCAATCACCCTAGAAATCAAAATTCTTAAATTCTCTTTATCATCGTTCCTTGCCTCAACTCGTGGAAATAACTTTCAATGCTTTCCTACCACAAAAATCCGGCTCCAATGACCTTAAAACAAAATTCAACTTCCAACTTACATACATAATTACTTGATCCCATTTCGACCAGGGTACCGAACTCATGGAATAGTGACCAAACGTCTCCCTATTTCCAACCTTACGCTAAGTTTCATGCGTGGGATGTCTTGCAAAGCAAAATCCAAACAAGGAACCCCCCGATACACTACTACCTAGAATTGTCGGTTATCGAAATCCGTTAGGTCCTCCGTCCATAGTATATACCCTTTTATTCCATCCCTTGATAGAAAAGTTACAATTTCTCCCGTAATTATGCTTAACAAAGAACATTTCACCAATTTCACTATCGTCCCGTATTGGTTGATGGTAATTACATTCTATAAACCTCGGATACATACGATCGAAATTCTCTAAATTTCCTTTTTCTAACATTAGGGGTATAACTCTTAACTCCCACATCTCTTAAGGATAAATATAACACTGCACTCTTCCTATCACTAAGTCCGGAGTGCTAAACATAATACCGAGTCAAGTCTTTTCACTCAATGGTAAATGCCGGTACATACTGAATCATACTGATAAAGTCTATACATACATTGGTATCGAATATCTCGAGCCTACTATCTCCTCCGAAGTCTCTAGGATAGATAATATAAGTTCGAGTCCAACCTTCTTACAGGTAAAGCCTCGCCAAAACAAAACGTGTTGCACTAATGTAACTACTCCGATAGCCTTGCAATAAATGCCCACTATCATACTACCCATTTTTATAACATTTTAACAAAGATAATATCATACTCGTGTATCACATCACTACAACGAGTAGCCTCAATAAAGTATAAAACACTGTTAATATACTCATTCATCCCCCGCGGATAGCACTAAAGAAAAATCCCGCTATACTAAGGAAAAATATTCACATAATGGTAACATTTATAATGATATGCATTAAACTCGTCTCACATGCTAATCTAGAAATGAACAAAATATGGTGACTCGCTCGTGTCACATAAACACGCCGCATCCTCTAAGGATACAACTTATACTTCCATCCTGGAAATCGTCTTGACTGCACAAATGGTTTTCGGACGTAACACGTCTGCCCAAACCAAAACAAAGTTATTTTTAATCGTCGTCCTTTACTAGGCACCATATTCTTGTCCCTTTTTCTCACTTTGCAACATATTAGCGTGAGAGATCTCACTCCGCACAATATACCTCAACACATAATCCACTTACCACCTGTCCTACTAACCAGGTTAGGACTGTCCTTCTCTTGGACTTTAGTAGACTCGATTCCTGTTAGCCATCCCGGTTGTTCCCTTAGCTTTTTAGGCCATAAACATCATGTTACTATCTATAATAGTACTTACTGAATTTACCATCACTTGGTAAGAATTTAACTATCTGAAGCATTTAAATAGTTTTCCTGATGTGTATCCACATCCTTTTGTGGTGCTATACCACCACCGTTGTATTCAGTCTTATTCTCGACTAAATTCTTCGATTCCTTTAACTTCCCCCATAAAGAAGCGTTATCATCTATATTGACAAAATATGACATTGTCAACCTCTGAATCGATCGTCCATCAGAATTTCCTCCTCGAGTAATATCAACTATTATTACAAGTTGGTCTCCCACTTGGAGTCGTTTCCTCCACTAGTATCTACCTCTTTCGATACAAAATTTGCTAACGATTAGGATTCATATCCACAATTGGACTTTTGTCATGCCCTCCTGCGATGAGTTCAGAACCACGTTTGCTTCTCATCCTGAATAGTTGAGGAAGGAACATACTATCAACACTGTACCTAAGGTTCTCCTATAGGCATAGCATTCCACTTCTAAAATTGGTGGTTGACTCCAACCATTATAATTTCTTCTTGAAAGCCAAGAAAATTTTCTCTAATTTTTCACTTTCAGTTTTCCACACTCCGTCCTATATTTAAGCCTTTGGATACTTTACCTCCTTTGGTAAACACATACAATTTTCGCGTTTCTAAAATTTCCCACTGACAGTCTCTACACGTTTTTGTAATACGTTGGGTAAGTTTACCCTCGCACCTCATTTGACTATAACAGCATTTGAAAATCATTGCTACACCTTAGTCGCCTTTCTAGTCGTGGCTTCTCGTGCCATAATGGAGGTCACCTCGACTACGGTCATCATCCTCGGATATATTTCATAATCTCAACTGAGCCCTGCCTCCTGATGTACGCTTAACAGTCATCTTCTGACATCCGTCATTGCTCGGCACACGCACACATCCGAACGAAATTATAATTCACTAGTGTATACACATTATAGCAGGAGAACGAAATCTCATCAAAGGAATCAACAATCCTAAACATAGGGCTCTATAACAAACAAAGCAACGCTGAAAGAATAATAAGCCGTATAGATACTAAGGACACTAGAACCTGATGCTCTGATACCACCTGTGACACCCCGCCTAATTAAATACCGGGCGATCACTCCTTTATTAAATTAAAATCAAGGTGAAGAGTTGGTTCATTCTTAGCATCAATGTCGTAAAAATACTTTTCCAATTTAAACACCCTAAATAATTAAGCTAAGTGTCAAAACCATTTAAAACCTTATTCTCATTTTATTAAATCCGGTTATAAAACCTTAAACCATTAACATCAAAAGAGTCACACATTAAGAATAAAAATAGAATTGAACATACACGAATTTAATTATCAATAATAAATCCCAACATTTACAACACTAAAGGAAAACATCCTGATAGTAATAAATCCCGAAATAAAGGTACTAAAAGTAAAAATTTCAATCTCTGACTATACCAACTAAATAATAGAAAGAGGGCGACACATGCCTCTTCTGGATAAAACTGAACTAGGAGTAGAATCAAATGGATGAAGTCGTCTAAACAACAGGCCTGCAACTCCCACCTAAGCTGCAACACGTTCCTTCCAAAGGATCCTAAGTAAGACGCTCCTGTGGCTGGGCACCTGTAATACATACATATATATACAAGAGAGAAAAGGAAATAGAAACGGGTCAGAGCCCGATAGTGTATATGATTTAAAAATTCATTTAGCAAGTATTTAAATTGATTACAGGCTAATGCAACAACATATTAGTGCGACACTCTCTTGAGAATTTCTTACCTCTCTTCTAATGTGCACACCTATCGCACTAACCTTCCCAATGGTCTATCTCGTCATATACCACACTATCTTTCCCCAATGATTTAACTTATCTTAGGTTATTCGCAGGATTTACAACTCAACAACACAAGTATTTAAAACGTAAGATTTCAATTTGTAACCAAGGTTCTCCTTTTAACTTTATTAATCAATAAAGTTTTCTAGTGTCATATTATACTTTCTCAAAACAATTATTTATAATTTGAGTCAACAACCATGTCCTACATATCAAATCACAGTAGGCAGTTCCAGATTTCAGAATTTCATATATATATTAACTACTCGTATAATATATATATCATAACAACACCCCACATAAAAACTATGGTGCGGGCATACTCTGTTATCCAATCCCCGTATCAATCGTACTAAGGGAATACAAGTTCGGAATCACTCTCGAACTGTATAAATACATACACAAACAATATTGAGGTGAAGCATAGTTTCCAAGTGTAACAACCCGAGGTTTTGGAGTCGACAATTTATTTATTTTGGGAGAAATAAATAATATTTTATTGGAGAAATAATTAAATTGGCGATTGAGGTCAAAATTTAGAGTCGTTAGAAAGAGTGTCGAATGTCGATTCTGAGGGTACCATCATTTCCGGAAGGGTCGAGAAAGTCGAAATGACTGTACTTGGGGTCTATTTAGGTTCCAAAATAATTTAGGACCGTTTGACTCGAATTAAAGTTACAGGATCATTTAAAGTGTGTATTATCATTTAAAGATGTGTACATTGGGAGACAAGGCTTAAAAAGCCTACGGGAGATATTTCTCCCAAGAAAGAAAGAGGAAAACCCTAGAAAGAAAGAGAGAAGAATAAAGAAGAAGAGAAATAAGGAGAAAAGGGAGAGAAAGTGGAGATTTTCGGTTTCCACGCGATCTCAAGGCGGATTCAGACCCTACGAACCGAGGCAAGTGATTAAACTTGCTAAATAATTGTTGTGTACCAATTATTGCATGATTTGTGGATTGATATTTTGGGTTTTAGGTTTAGTTTAACAAAACCTAACTTTTGGGTATAATCTTAGATTTAATATGTAGATCTTGGATTAAATGATAAAAATATGTTTATAAGTATTCTAGAATGAATATTAATGTTATGAATATGATTGGGTTGAAGATTTGTGGATGAATGGAATTTTATTGGGGTTTTTGAGAAGTTGAAGTTGTGTAAAAATGGTGTTGGCCGTAATACCTGTTAGGGTCGGTCGACCGCGTACAGATGACCGGTCGACCGCGCCTCCAGAATTGGGCATACTGTCTTCGAGTATAGGCAAAATTATGAAACGCGGTCGACCGCGGTTTGGGCACCGTGTAACAACCCTCGATTCTGGGAGGCTCATTTTATACTAATTTTACCGCATAAGATAATTATATAAAATGTGGGGACTGGAGTAAATATTAATTTAATGAATTGAAAGTTAATATTTACTAGGTTGATGCATATTTACTGCAGGTGAAAGTAAATAACATCAGGTTGCATGTCTGTAGTGTCATGTATTTTATATGGCCTTATAGTTTAAATGATTTTCGAAACTCGAAATAATTTATACAATTCCGGATGCCAGTTTAGAGGGTGTAGTTAGTCTCGGAAGGTGCGAGACAGTCAAAATAAGTGCCATATTGTATTTTTGTATTTCGGGCACTTTTACCTGGTTTTAGCTTATATGCGTATTTGCGAGTCATTTTAATGTGGTATTAACCATTTAAGTTGGGAGAATTATGTTAAGCCCCGATTTTTGGTCTTGCCTCTTATTTCATTCCCTCATTTTATGTCTTAAAACATAGAGAGAAAGGGTGAGAAAGAGAGAAGAAGAGAAATGGAGAAATGAAGATTGAAGATGGATTGATGCTCCTACTCAAAGAAATCTGATATTCCCTACATCAAGGCAAGTTTTCTACTTGCTAATATATGATTTAAGTTGAATAATTTGTATGATATTTATGTAAATTCATTTGGAGATCAAAAATGGAATTTATGGAATTTAAGCCCTAATCTTAGTTTAGATGATGAAATTGTGGACTAAAATGGTTTTAAATCATGTAGGATACACTTTGGGTAGATAAATATTATTGGTTGTGTGTAAGATGGAAGAGATTTGGGGTTTGGAGAAATTAGGGTTCATAACCCTTCGTAGCCATTTTTGGCAGATTCGCAGGTCCGAATCGATTCGGCCCTTTGGGCGAATCGATTCGCTAAGGGGAAATTGGCAGGTCTGCATAACCCGAATCGATTCGGGTTTAAGGCCGAATCGATTCGGTCAATTGCAGAAGGTTGGTTTAGTTGTCCGAACCGATTCGCTTTCTGGGCGAATCGATTCGGCCCTTGGGCGAATCGATTTGTTTTCCTGCTGTTTTGAGTTAATTTTTATAACTCAATTTTAATCCTTTTCTTTAATATAGGGACTAGGAACCTTCTTGAATGAAGTAAACTTAGAGTCCTAGAGTGTGAGATGAGTTAGAGGTCTACCCTACATTAGGAATGGGTTATGTGGGGATTTTTCGGGGTTAGGCCTATTAATGATAAGGCATTCTTTCTTCTAGTTAATTATTATTATAAAACTAGGAGATGTAATGATATGTTCGGGAGACCTTAGGAGCTTAATTAAGCTATACGAGTTTTGATGGTTTATATTACCACCCCACAAGAATGTTGGGAGACTTTAAAAGTTCGATTGAACTATGTTAACCTTGGTAGTTCATAATAACGCCATAAAGGTGAGTTTGGAGAATAAATTGGAAGTCATTTCATTCCTTTGGAAGATGATAACCTTGGGGTTCTAAAATAACCTCCTAGAATGCTTGGAGATAATGAAGAGTTTATTTACTCCTTTGAGGTTGTAGTGCTGATAATAGTTATCGTATGGCTCCGGATAATAAGTTTTATCTATTACTAGACGTAAACAGTAATGGTTTCGAATAAAATGAAACATATAAATGGAAATGGTATTGACAGTAGTAAATGATAATTTACTTAATCATGGAACCGGTAAATAATGATTTACTTGATTTTGAAATAATAAATAAAATGGATGTTACACACCTCTCTAAATACCATCTTAAGGGAAGTCCGCACGATAGGTGAAGCCCCCTGGCTAATGAATGCAGGGTGGATATAGTCCTAGGCCATGGGAGCGCTTATGGTTGTATATTTTCTGCGGGGTTAGGGAGATTCCAGGTGTGGTCTTGGCTACCACGCAGGCTCATGGCCGCTTCCCGACGTTTGCGATAGGATCCCAGGTTGTCTTATGATAGGCCCTGGAAGATGATGGTTATTTAGGGGTGCGCTCAGTGGGGAAACCCGGACGGGCGGTCTTAGAGTACGTTATATATATATAGTATAACAGTTCATAATCAAGTGGGACTTGATGTATTTTGATATGCCATATAGAGCATGATGGAGTGCCACATAGAGCACATATAAATGCCACAAAGAGCATTTGGAAATGAATATTTTCCTGATAAGGAAAGGATTTTTACAAAAGGTAAAATTGAGATAAAATCTCCTTAAAGAGTAAAAGATTGTGATTATATATATACTTCCTGCTAAGGAAAAGATATATAAAATAATTGGCACATTTGGTGAAGTCTTTAGTTTAATCCTTCTTATTTTTGTTCCCGCTTAGCTTATGTTTTAAATTGCATAGGTTGCTTCTTATTTCTCTTTCTTCACGATTTATCATGCATAACTGTCATACTCTTTATTCATCTGGTAATCATATAGAACCGGGCCCTGACCGGTTACATTTTCCTGTTGCATATCCTTCTTGTCTCTGCTTAGGTACTCCGCCGCAAGGATGCCTGATTTAAATTCCTACTCCGATGTTTTCGACGAGCCGTGATGCATTGCGGGTATTACGGGATACATTTGGTATAGACGCCTTCATTTTCATTCTAGTTAAGATCAAGTCTGTTATTCGGGCGAGAGGCCCAAGCTTTTGTAAATGTCTAATGTAATGAAATAAGTAACTTATTGTACTTGTGTATTATTGGTGTATCAGTTTAAGTGACCGGTTACATATTCGGTCTCTTTATCGTATTCTTGTTGTAATATTTATATATATGTCTTGGGGTTTCCCTTATCTTTCAGGAATCGGGTTGTTTGTTTTCATTTATTTACTTTCAAATCAAAATTTTGGCAACCTGTTTTCTGAAATATTGGGTGGTTATCCTGGATACTCTATATTTTGTTATGATGCTGAGAATGATTCCATCCATGATTCCATTATATTGGAGTATTGGGCTGGCCACCCCTTATTTTGGTTAGCGGGTTGTCACAGATGGTATCAGAGCATCAGGTTCTAGAGTCCTTAGGAATCTGTGTGGACGCCTTAAGTTTTCAGCGTTGCTCTTGATTTGATTAAAAGCCTTAGGATTTAGATCGTTGATTTTTCTTGTGAGATTTCGTCCTTCTATCATGAGGTAGAATCTATAAAATCATTTGCGTATTCGTGTGAGAATAATAAGCCGATTGAAGAAGGGCGTTATGGGAAGGTTTGTGGGGAACTGTAAGTTGTGGTCTGGGATGAGGACCGCTTTAGAGGTCACTCCCTTTTTGTAGCACTTTCTTGTCTTGCTATTACGACTGCAAATTTTAGTTGATGTAGTTTCCCAAGTATTGCTAGAAGTAGGAAGTGGTACTAAACTTGAGCATTCACGCGATGTTATATTGAAGTGGAGAAGTGCCCTGTAGTAGAATGGAGGAAAATCCTTCACCCGTAGAAGAAGTGTTGAGGTGGTGAAAATGTGGTCACTATATTCGTGGGTGCCAGAAGTTTGACCCATAGAGAAGCCCGGTGGATACTTGCAATGGCGAGTTTCTCTGGGATAACTGGACTGAGGAGAAGGTGGATTCCCGAATGTTCACAAGACGTTCGGTTAAAGACCAATGGCGAATATAGGTGTTGTTAACACTTCTGATGGAGTAAGAATCGTGAAACCCCATTGGTGGACACCCACCTGGGGAGGTTTCGTTGAACTGAGGAAGAGGAGGCCAAGAGCGTGTCCTCTTTTACTGAGAAAGTAAGAGGGACTGCATGGGCAATTATTGTCAGCCAGAGTCGGAATAACGACTATGATGTGGAGTGTAGAACCACTCATTTTAAACTTCGTTGAGTGGAGAGCAAGGGCAAGAGTAAAGTGCCTGGTTGGGGGTTGGTAGAAATAATGTTGGTATGTGTAAGGCTCGTATATGGAGTCTGAGAACCATTAGTATTGACTCGGAGTGCTTGGCGAATGGTGGAGGGAATTCTACCCTATAGGTGGGTAGTGTATATTCCTTAGGATAAGATTTAGTAGTATTGTGTCTACGATAGACTCGGGTGTGTATATTGAGCTTGTAGTAGTATTTACGCTATTATAGAAGGGTAACTATATGACTTCCGAGGTATGGAAGTTCTATTTTTTCTTCACTCGTTATGAAGCGAGTGATGATATTTTTAAATGTATATGTGTCATATGTGTTACTTGGTTTGATTGTTCTATTGTTTACTTGCATTGTGTGTGGATGCTATGACTTATCTCCACGACCAACAAAGTTAAGTAGTAATGCATAGGAGGGGTTCCTTGTTTGGATTCCGCTTTTGCGGGACGCTCCACGCGTGAACCTTAACGACGTTGGGAGTGGAGAGATGCCATATTTCCTTTCTCTTATTTCATATATAGAATGCTAAGGTAAGTCTAGAAGTAGAATCTTATTTGTAGAATTGTACCGATCCTGATCATGTGTCTTAGACCGTCACATCTTAATGACCGACGATGCGAGGTAGTAGTGTAACGGGAGGGTTCCTTGTTTGGATTTCGCTTCGGCGAGACGTCCCACGCATGAACCCGAGCGAATGTCGGAAGTTGAGTAAGGTCTTGGGCACTAGGGATATATTTAGTATTATATGCTTACGATTTAGGTAGGATATATATAGATAGACCTTAGGATTTTTAGGATGTAAGACCTTGAGGGTAGGTGGTGTTAGTTTAGGAAAGCGTTAGGGGGGTTGACCACGAATAAGTTGTGGGTTAACTCTATATGAGATTAGATCCTTTAGGAGCGAGATTATGGGGTCTCGAGAGGTTTGGTAGGTTCGGCCGAAAGAGATGAGGCATTTCTTAGAGAAAAGGTTATGTTGGTAACTTCATTTCCAGGGAGTTCATAGGGACGGGTGGATCCTCACTCCTGAGTCATGATTGTAAGCTCGAGAGTGAGTTCAATGAGTAAGCTCTGCCAGGATTGGGGAGTAATAATACTAGGGCATATACTTATTGTTTATGCGTCTCACAAGTTTAAACTTGTGGAGAGTAATATCCCGTGTTTGAATTAAGATTCATCGTGGTAGTGATCACCTTAAATAGATAAAGGCACTACTTCCTGGGCAGGAAATTTGGTCCTTCTCATAAGCAACAAGTTGTTGCAATATGTTGTGGGAGAAATCGAGTTGGTGCTCGGAGTTCAAAAGAACTAGTGATTGGGTATTTTCTCATTCGCTAAGGAAATGCGATTGGGCTAGTGGACGTGTCGAGTAGAGAACTCGTCAGAGAAAATGGTTATGGCATGGAAGGCCAAGTAGAGTGCGTATGACTCAGAAGACTCTATAGCGAGAGCATTTCGATCTTTGATTGACAATTTCACCTACTCGTGCGAAGAAGAGTAGTGGTGGAATGAAGAGGGGTATTCATAGACGTTTGCATAGAACTACCGGCATCGAACTGGTCATGATCCCAATTGAGAAATTGGTGACCGTCGACCCAATCGTTGTTTTCCGCTCATTATGGACGAGCTACATGTAAAAGAGTACACCCCATTCTCAATGGGGGAATGGTAAAACCGTGGGAGGTACCTATTATAATAGGATGGACCGAGACTAGATATTCGTGTCGAAGGTTTGGCAAAAGTTTCCGCGAAGTAATGGGAACCGTATGGATATGGCGTATATCCTACCACCCTAAAGTGGATGGATGAAAGGAAGGAAATTTACTTATGCCGAAAGGCATATTACGAACGCACACCTTAGTATACCTCGTAGATGGAAGCAGTAATGGTATGAATGGATATTTTCGTGTAACCATTAGGTTTTGGAGTGGCCTTATGGATCATTTTCCTAAGGCATGGTATTGTGAGTGGCCTAGCGTGGTCGGTTGAGTAATTCGTATACTCGTTGGATGGAACCAATGGGTAATATGTTCCTTGGACTTGGAGTTGTCTCGGAACATTTCTTTAGAGATTTGGCTTTTAAGCTATACGCCTTGATGAGATACGTCGATACGAGGGATAGTTGTGTATCATTGAAGCTAAACCACTTAGAGTCGGTATGCATGCCCCGAGGTGGGATGTAACATAATCCTGAAGATTTGGCTAATTGTGCCGAGTCATGTGGACATCATGTTCCTCCATAGGAAGCTAGAATCGATGGTTAGTGAAGAGCGCCTTGTGCTGCTAGACTAGAGAACAAAAGATGATTGACTGAGATCGACAGGGTCGACCTTAGTCCGAGTCCATCTGGGACGTTGCGATAATGAGGAGTTTGTTTAGGATGTTAGAATCCTAGTTTAGAGTAGTATGCCCTTATCAGATTTGGGTATGCCCGAATTTTGGGGGCAAAATTCTCTCTTAAGGAGGGGAGTATGTAACAACCCTCGATTCTGGGAGGCTCATTTTATACTAATTTTACCGCATAAGGTAATTATATAAAATGTGGGGACTGGAGTAAATATTAATTTAATGAATTGAAAGTTAATATTTACTAGGTTGATGCATATTTACTGCAGGTGAAAGTAAATAACATCAGGTTGCATGTCTGTAGTGTCATGTATCTTATATGGCCTTATAGTTTAAATGATTTTCGGAACTCGAAATAATTTATACAATTCTGGATGCCAGTTTAGAGGGTGTAGTTAGTCTCGGAAGGTGCGAGACAGTCAAAATAAGTGCCATATTGTATTTTTGTATTTCGGGCACTTTTACTTGGTTTTAGCTTATATGCGTATTTGCGAGTCATTTTAATGTGGTATTAACCATTTAAGTTGGGAGAATTATGTTAAGCCCCGATTTTTGGTCTTGCCTCTTATTTCATTCCCTCATTTTATGTCTTAAAACATAGAGAGAAAGGGTGAGAAAGAGAGAAGAAGAGAAATGGAGAAATGAAGATTGAAGATGGATTGATGCTCCTACTCAAAGAAATCTGATATTCCCTACATCAAGGCAAGTTTTCTACTTGCTAATATATGATTTAAGTTGAATAATTTGTATGATATTTATGTAAATTCATTTGGAGATCAAAAATGGAATTTATGGAATTTAAGCCCTAATCTTAGTTTTGATGATGAAATTGTGGACTAAAATGGTTTTAAATCGTGTAGGATACACTTTGGGTAGATAAATATTGTTGGTTGTGTGTAAGATGGAAGAGATTTGGGGTTTGGAGAAATTAGGGTTCATAACCCTTCGTAGCCATTTTTGGCAGATTCGCAGGTCCGAATCGATTCGGCCCTTTGGGCGAATCGATTCGCTAAGGGGAAATTAGCAGGTCTGCATAACCCGAATCGATTCGGGTTTAAGGCCGAATCGATTCGGTCAATTACAGAAGGTTGGTTTAGTTGTCCAAACCGATTCGCTTTCTGGGCGAATCGATTCGCTAGGGCGAATCGATTCGGCCCTTGGGCGAATCGATTCGTTTTCCTGCTGTTTTGAGTTAATTTTTATAACTCAATTTTAATCCTTTTCTTTAATATAGGGACTAGGAACCTTCTTGAATGAAGTAAACTTAGAGTCCTAGAGTGTGAGATGAGTTAGAGGTCTACCCTACATTAGGAATGGGTTATGTGGGGATTTTTCGGGGTTAGGCCTATTAATGATAAGGCATTCTTTCTTCTAGTTAATTATTATTATAAAACTAGGAGATGTAGTGTTATGTTCGGGAGACCTTAGGAGCTTAATTAAGCTATACGAGTTTTGATGGTTTATATTACCACCCCACAAGAATGTTGGGAGACTTTAAAAGTTCGATTGAACTATGTTAACCTTGGTAGTTCATAATAACGCCATAAAGGTGAGTTTGGAGAATAAATTGGAAGTCATTTCATTCCTTCGGAAGATGATAACCTTGGGGTTCTAAAATAACCTCCTAGAATGCTTGGAGATAATGAAGAGTTTATTTACTCCTTTGAGGTTGTAGTGCTGATAATTGTTATCGTATGGCTCCGGATAATAAGTTCTATCTATTACTAGACGTAAACAGTAATGGTTTCGAATAAAATGAAACATATAAATGGAAATGGTATTGATAGTAGTAAATGATAATTTACTTAATCATGGAACCGGTAAATAATGATTTACTTGATTTTGAAATAATAAATAAAATGGATGTTACACACCTCTCTAAATACCATCTTAAAGGAAGTCCGCACGATAGGTGAAGCCCCCTGGCTAATGAATGCAGGGTGGATATAGTCCTAGGCCATGGGAGCGCTTATGGTTGTATATTTTCTGCGGAGGTAGGGAGATTCCAGGTGTGGTCTTGGCTACCACGCAGGCTCATGGCCGCTTCCCGACGTTTGCGATAGGATCCCAGGTTGTCTTATGATAGGCCCTGGAAGATGATGGTTATTTAGGGGCGCGCTCAGTGGGGAAACCCGGACGGGCGGTCTTAGAGTACGTTATATATATATAGTATAACAGTTCATAATCAAGTGGGACTTGATGTATTTTGATATGCCATATAGAGCATGATGGAGTGCCACATAGAGCACATATAAATGCCACAAAGAGCATTTGGAAATGATTATTTTCCTGATAAGGAAAGGATTTTTACAAAAGGTAAAATTGAGATAAAATCTCCTTAAAGAGTAAAAGATTGTGATTATATATATACTTCCTGCTAAGGAAAAGATATATAAAATAATTGGCACATTTGGTGAAGTCTTTAGTTTAATGCTTCTTATTTTTGTTCCCGCTTAGCTTATGTTTTAAATTGCATAGGTTGCTTCTTATTTCTCTTTCTTTACGATTTATCATGCATAACTGTCATACTCTTTATTCATCTGGTAGTCATATAGAACCGGGCCCTGACCGGTTACATTTTCCTGTTGCATATCCTTTTTGTCTCTGCTCAGGTACTCCGCCGCAAGGATGCCTGATTTAAATTCCTACTCCGATGTTTTCGACGAGCCGTGATGCATTGCGGGTATTACGGGATACATTTGGTATAGACGCCTTCATTTTCATTCTAGTTAAGATCAAGTCTGTTATTCGGGCGAGAGGCCCAAGCTTTTGTAAATGTCTAATGTAATGAAATAAGTAACTTATTGTACTTGTGTATTATTAGTGTATCAGTTTAAGTGACCGGTTACATATTCGGTCTCTTTATCGTATTCTTGTTGTAATATTTATATATATGTCTTGGGGTTTCCCTTATCTTTCAGGAATCGGGTTGTTTGTTTTCATTTATTTACTTTCAAATCAAAATTTTGGCAACCCGTTTTCTGAAATATTGGGTGGTTATCCTGGATACTCTATATTTTGTTATGATGCTGAGAATGATTCCATCCATGATTCCGTTATATTGGAGTATTGGGCTGGCCACCCCTTATTTTGGTGAGCGGGTTGTCACACACCGGTCGACCGGTCCCCTGTTTTGAGTTCAAGTTGAGAAATTGAGTTATCCGCTTTTTCTTTGGGTTTGTATAAATGGAATTCCATAATCTTAGTATTATGACGGATTAAGTGATTATATAAGGGGATTATAGACCTTAGAGTCAAAAGACGATATATGATGCTAATTGATAATTGAAAGACTAAATGTAAATGTCGGAGAGTTTTAGTGATTGATGTTGAGAAGTGAGAATCTAAAAGAGTATATCAATTTGGGGAAAAATCCTCTAAGTATCGAGGTTAGTATTTGAGGAATATAGAATACCGATTGGAGATTTTGGGATTTTTCTAAGTGGGGAAGCCCACTTTTATTTGGGATTTTATTTGGTGATAATAAATAAATTTCACGATCTGAGAATGAGAATAACTTATAGATGCCGGATCTTAGGATCCAAATCCCAAACGGGATAACTTTAAAAAGGTTCATAAAATGAATTGAACCCTATTATGAATGGAAAATAATAAATGCTATTTGAAGTGCATATGGATATAGAAATATCCTTATTGATGATTGATTTGGGAGATATCTCACACAATGAGAAATGTTAATTGAGGTTCAAGAAGATATACAATGTCCTTAACTTAAATAGAATTGAAAGACAATTCATACTAGAAGCGACATGAGAGCTTCAAGCGAGAATTAGTATAGTATATACTAAGTGGGGTATATGTGTGAGTATTGACGGTTAGTGTATCAAGAGAGGGATATACTAAACAAATGATATTAATCAAATTACGCCTAAGAGCGTATAATGAAAATAAATATGTTGTCGCAGGTATACCTTATAAAATGGTATATCTTTATTATGTGGGATGTATGTATACCTTATATGATGCTGTATATGCATGTTAAGCATACCCCCTCCTTCCTATCATTGGGAAGTTTCGTGCGTAGAGGGTGAGCATTCTGACTAGAAAAGCAGGATGTGGATATTCCCCAGGTCATAGTTGTCCATGGTGGTCAGCAAATGACATTTGTATATATACATTATTTATTTTGGGGGTGAGAGGTCGTGGGTATGTGTCGCTCTCACTTGCCGGTTAGGAGTTATGACCGCTTCCCGGGACATTGTGTGCGTGAGTTGATCACGAGGTGGGTGTCGTTGAACCTCACCAGGTGGCCCCGATTTGCTACGTATATGGGCTGCTGGAAGATGATAGCATGTGAGCCTGCGTCCTTCGAGTTATAGCTCGGTTGGATGGTTATTATTGCTTGTGTTTATATTTGGGTGTCAAGGGCATAATGGACCTCAACGACCTACATTGCCAGGATTAGTGTATCGGGGGGGTTCCTTGTTTGGATTTCACCTCGGCGAGACGTCCCACGCACAAACCGTAGTGTAATGTTTGAACTTGGGGATAATTTTAGTCCTTAATGCTCATAATTAATTATATATATATCACCTATCCCGACAATCGACAGTGCCAGGAGTAGTGTAACGGGGGGTTCCTTGTTTAGATTTCGCTTCGGCGAGACGTCCCACGCATGAAACGTCGTGTACTGTTGAGAATTGGGAATATTAATTAAAATTGGTTAATAATCATTTGGGTTACATGCATCTTGCATTGAGGGCATAATGAGCCCCGAGGATCGATACGGTCAGGAGTAGTGTAACGGGGGGTTCCTTGTTTGGATTTCGCTTCGGCGAGATGTCCCACGCACGAAACGCATCGCCGTGTTGAGAATCGGGAGGAGTTTAGTCCTTAACTCTTGATGCTAATAACTCATACATAATAATTATATATATGGTTTCATGCCTTATATGGGCATCACTAGAATATAAATTCTAGTAAATGAGATTGTTGATATATTGTGATGATGTGGAGATGATTGGATCATGTAACTTTATATGTTCAACCAATGAACATTATAAAGATAACTATAACGATTATATTAAAGTTAATATTTATAACTTTTAATTATGGAAACGAATGTATGGGGAGATAGGTTAGATGATTTTTCTTAAATACTTCTTTTGGGTTTAAGTTAGGACCCTCTTACCTAGATAGAATCGGATATCCATTTGGAGATCACATGCATACATTTAGTGTGCGCTTTAGATGAGAGGTGAGTTGAATTATTAAGGAGAGTTCGATTCCAACTAAATCATGTAATAATGCATTTATAATTATTATGCATTTTAATACACTTGCTATAAAATATTTTCCAAACTCGGGATCTAACCCGTTTATATTTTCCTCCTCATTGTATATATTGTATTACTTCAGGTGTTCCTCCGTTAGGACGCCTTTGATGTTATCCATTCAGGACTCGTGGAGCTATGGCAGTAGCGTACTTTGCGACACTTTAATTTAGTCGATTACTATCTTTGTACATCTAGATTAGGATTCAGTTTGTATATTGAGTTAATATTCAAGTGTTGCAGATTAAAACTTCCATATTTCATTTCTCAAATTATTGTATTGTCTGTTACCCGACAGCATATTCGGGTATTTCATTGTTGAGATTTGGTTGTACAATATATTGTACTCTTTCATATTATTGGAGCATGCACTTTTCACTCATCATAGTTAGATGAATATTGTTGGTTATGTGCACTTTTGGTTTTGTTGGTGTTGTTATTATAAACGTTTTAAATTTTTTGGCAATTTTCACTTAATGATTTCGGGTAGTTAGCCTTATATTGTAGTGTTTAGTAGTTGATGTTGAGACTGTGCCATCTGAGATACCTGATTTATTATAGTATAGGGTTGGCCACCCGTTATTATTTGGAGCGGGTTGTCACACCAAGTCCAAGAGGTCAGTACATACCCTCACGTCTTTTAGGACCGTGACTACCGATTCGATAGCCTGTACCTAGGATTCCTATCTTCTAGGGTACGAGTCAATATCCCCTATAAGGCACACGAGATAAGATCGTCCCAGTGCGGAAACCTCGTGGATAGCAAGTAGCGCGAGCATGATTTTCACAAGTATATAATATATGCATACACAATCATATAAATATACCGCTTTTATTATATCAATATAGGTTTATCCAATAACCCACATTCACAACATTTATCCTTATTTTCCCATTATTATTTATCAAGTATAATGGTTCGTTTCTAACTTTAATTAGAAGTATAATGGTTCGTTTCTAACTTTAATTCGAAGGATTTTTCCAACTTACTATGTAACCCTCATGGACTCTATTCTTCCAAATGTACAATTCAGTAGATATCCATTTATGTTCCAACGTAACTATCTCTTACGTGTCTCTCCCCTTTAATATATACTTACATTATCCCTTATGCAAAATATACCAAAAATATAGATTTCTCCTTACATTAAAGGATTTTGAATTTTATTTTCAAAGATGAGAATTTCAAATGGTTTCGAAATCGGAATTAAAATGGAGTTTTAATTGAATTTTTTTTAGAAGAGTCCTCAAAATATAAAAATCTCTAAGTGTCCTTAAAACATAAAACTTTCTAGTAAAAATAATAGTTTTAGAATACCGACCGTCTGATCAAGCTGAATTTTTGTCAGCAATTTTTGTCTCGCCGTTCGCTACAACGTACTAAAATTTCAAGCGATTCCAATGGTCCGATCATCCGAAATATTTTTTTAGTGTTTGTATCTGATTAGAACTCTTTTCGTAATCAAACTCTTAATCCTTTACATGACAAAGGGTTTCCAGAATATCATATAAATCATCACTACATGAAAATTTCCCATCTCAAATTGGGTTTTTCTTCCATAAATCTCATTCTAATAACTCCTAAACTAATATGGATGATGCATCAACGAAATAATAAAGATAAACACTTGCTTGGGATTTTTAGAAATCTGGTTTGTGTTGAATTTGGTGTGGTTACGTTCCCCGTCTCGCGATCTACGCGTTGGCGGTGGCGGCGGTGCAAAAGGTTGAGTTTTGAGCCTTGGAATGCCTTGAGAGCTGTCTCCTCTCCTCTCCAATGGCCGTTCTAGTGTTTTGAGTTATCTAACCCTAGGAGATAACCTAAACTTCTGATACAACCCCTTTAATTTTCGTGGGTTAATTACCCAAAAATACAAAATGACTAAAATGCCCTCCCGGGGTACTAATTAGGCCTAAAAACGCTCCGAGACCCAAACTAAGCCCCCGGGTACACTTTTCTGTCTATCTGGACCCTTCCGGACGCGTTGGCGCACTCAAAACAACCATACGAACAACCTATAAAATATTCACTTTTATTAATTCACATTTAGTCCCGAGACGACACAGGCACGTCCCGACTTAAATTTTCACACTTGTCATTTTATTCACACGTGAAAATATTATAAAAATAAATCTCATATATTACTATACTCATCCAGAATATGCAACAAATAATATATTCCCAATAATTACTAACTATTGTCACGCTAGTAAATATTTAAACCAACATTTCGGATTAAAATTAAATTAATTTATCTCAATTAAATTTAATAAATCCTTAAATTTAAAAGCCATGAAAATATGGGGTATTACCCTCGGATCAAAATTTTGAGGTCACAGTTGGTTCCGAAAGGGTCAAGATAGTTAAAATAGTGCACCCGGGGGTAACAATTGGGTCCCGAGGGCTTTTTAGTTATAACCGGTCCCACATGAGGTTGTTCGAGTCATTTGGGCTTGGCCCATCAACCTGATTTTGGAATTAAGAGATTTAAACCTAAGTTATGGAATTAGAGGCAACCATAACTCAAATTGAAAAAACCCTAGAACTTAAGAGAAATGAAGAGGAAGAAAGTGAGGAGATTTTGGGAACCAAATCAAAGAAGGAATTGGGTGTACCTGATCAGATTCATTGTCTCCCACGTGAAATCAGACCCTATGAATCCAATAAGGCAAGGGATTATCTTTCTTCTAATTTTTATTTCAAAAACTCATGTTCATATCTTAGTAGGTGTAGACAAATCTATTTTTGGGAGTATTGTCACGTGTTAAAATGGGTTTTTAGGGATTTGAGCATTAGTCGTGAAATTGATGTTCAATTAATGATGAAGATAATATTACATGTTGTTGGAATTTAATTTAGTTGAACCCAGTAGTTAATATCGTTTAATTAGGAATTTTAAATCGAATTGCATATGAGATTGAATAAATTGGAGAAAAAACCAATTCATGATATATCAAAGTTTGATGAGATTCAGTGATGATTGATGATTTAAATTGTGATGGAATCTGTTTATTGGAGTAATAAACATTGGGTATTATTTGGTTGAGGTCTAGATTGGAGTTTGGAGCTTTGGGTTTTAACAATGGTGTAAATAACAAATTGTAGAAGAAGTTGGGCGTCAAATCGATTGATCGATTGATGACCCCTGATTCTTGGCAGTTTTGCCTATTTTTTATCTAAATGTATAAATTTCGTTAGGGTTTGTTCTAGACTTATTTATCAAGTGAAAAATAAATAGGGGGCATATTTCCTAGTGATTATGGGTGGATATAATTGGGTATTTTAGTAGGGTGAGGCTACGCTAATTATATGATGGAGAATAAAGATGAGAATTTGTGAGAAATCCAATAAACTAATTAAGTGAAATAAATTCATAAATGTTTAATTACGGGCCGATTGAGTGAGTCTGGGTATATTAGCAAGTGAGGATACATTAATTTATTTAATGGATGTGAAATCAAATAAAATAAGAGTCGGGATAGAGACTCAGGTATTACAGGCTAGAGCTACGGGAGTTAGGCACGAGTTAGCCAGATTTTATTTTAATATATATACAGATAGTGTTATACTATATATATACACATACCAGCCTATGCCCGTCCTTGAAGGCACGACGAAAATTTTCCAAATTATGTAATCACGAAATGGTTTAAAAAATTTCAAAGTACCTAATCGCAAAATGACAAAATTTTCCAAGGTGGGAAATTATAAAACGGCAAAAAAAAAAATTCCCCAACAAAATAGTGTAATTTAAAAAAAACGGTAGTCATAATGTCTTATGTTTATAGGGGTAAGGCCAAAATATTAATTAATGTATAATCTAAGTCGAAATTTATTTATATAACAAAAAATTGTACACATTTTAATAATTTTGGACAAAGATTCCTCTGTGTATAGGACTATCCACCCTGTTTCAGAAATAAAAAGAAAATACACCAACAGCAAAATCAATAGTCTCGAATTCAAATACAACATTATTGTCTATCTAAATTTCACATTTTTTAAGGTGTAAAACAACCATGTATACAATGTGTCCAAAAAAAATATTTTACAAAATATGCAAATAAGTTCTCAATATTACCAAACATACACCATCTTAATGTATAAAAAAAACACTTTTGATGACAAAAGAGAAATAACGTATGCTCGATCTACCGATTTTCTATCTTCTATCCCACGTTTCATATCTTCCATTCCACTAATTCATCATTTTTTATATAGTGGTTCCAATGTCCATACAACAGGAACTACAACACAATGACACTTATGTTCGGTCGATCAGCTCCTCAAGCACGCACTAGAAACATATAATAATAATTATAATTATATTATTAGTTTTAGTTATAATGATTATTGACAAATTTATCCAGGGAGATGATTAGAATTTAAGAAAAATGAATGAAATCATTCACCGAGTTTCAAAACTAATTATTCAGGAAATAATAATTAAGAGATATATTCAACTACATAATACAAAGTGGCATATTGGCAGAAAGTTATTGATTTACATTTATTTTGTGTGAAGCAAGAAGCACCAAACAATTAAGATCGACATATAAATTTTATCTACTAAACTAATATGTGTTTTATACTTTAATTTGAAGTGACACATTTACCTTTTAATTTCAATCCTAACAATTCCTCTGAACCTGAATACTAATTATACTAAGAAACATTGAAAAATGGGACTTTAAACGCAACTCGGATTTGATAAATTCTCATAAAATCACAGTGAGACTCCAATACATATCCATCTACCATCCTTATTAAGTCACTTTTATGAGGATTTTGCCCATATCTTATTTCCGAAACCAACAACGACAGTGACAAAACGGTCCCACCTTACCTACATGAGACAACAATCCGTGATCAACTGTTGATTTCGATAGAAAAATGAACACATGTTCATAATGAGAATCTGTATTTAAACATGAATATTCTTTCACCTTTGTTGAACAACGTGCACCTACATATTCATGAATTAAATAAATGACTCAAATCAGTAAAACATATGGTAAAACATAATAGATTAAAAATGGTATTTAAAACACTCAAAAAAGGTTTTAAAAAACACTGAGTGAAGGAACAATATAACTATTAAGACAAAAACACAACTTTGGTTAGGCATGAGTAGAAATTTAACATTTGCAGGATAATAATAAGCTTTTATTTAGTATATAATATATGAGAACAATATATTATGAAGGAGTAACCAAATTAATTGACATAAATGCAGGGGAAGCAAATCACTCATCACTTGTAAAGATATAATAATATCTCCTTTGGTCTCAATTCTCAACCTTCGACTCATAATAAAGTGTATAGTATAGCTTTAGAACAACAAGTATACGTCTCTAATGCTATTGATAACACAAAATTATATCAAACACCATCACTAAGATTACTTATAGATTTCACGAAAAAAAATTCAGGGGTTCTGATAAGACAATAATAGATTAATGGAATTGAAGGTGTTAAGGTCATATGAATTTTTCCTCTATGCTAAACGAAGTGAACCTCAAGGCATTTTTCATCCAAAGAGTCTCAAGGTGTGTTAATTTACTTTTTTTTTCCATCTAAAGTTGCATTGTATTTCATAAAATATTCCATATTTGTTTTTGGAACGCAAAGTGCATTTTTGAGTTTCTCTACACCATTGGTCATAAAAAAAATACTGATAAAACAACTAACCAACCTATCCTTGGTAGCTGGTTAAGAGGTAGAAAACACGCTCCCCCACTATCTCCGTTGCCTCCACAGTTACGATACATGAGTGGTTAGGTCACCACAAAACACACAAAAGAAAATTAATTAACATGAAATAAATAAGAAAAAAAAGTGAATACTACCTATATATGTGAAAAATGGGGAAATATGACACCAAGCAAAAGAGATGCAACACATGCCAATAATAAAGACAGGGATATAAACAGAACTTGTAAAACGGAATAAAAGATTATAAGGTGTATTCTTTTCAATTCGTTATTGTTACAATTCACTATTGTTTATTTTTTGTACCATTTTAGAACAAAACGTCCATTTCTCTAAGAAGCAATTGATCTTATTTAAAGAATGAAAAATCCAAGCCATGAATTGCTTCCATATAGGTTGTTGTGTTAGTGTACTAACTGTAACCTCTTATATTTCCATTCACTAATTAGAGTACCACTTTGTTCATATGCCAAGTTTTATATGCTATAAAGTTTTTCATTTAACATATAAAAAATATATAATTCAATGAGATAGATTGAACCCATACCTTACGCACCGTGATGGTTCTCACATCTGGAGAAAAAGGTAAATGGAAAAAGATTCACAAAGGCAATGTAGTAAGAAAAATTTTGTGTACAAATCGATATGCTTTTGACATTTAAAAATCCGATTAACCAGTGGGCGACCACACTCAAATTTCAACCGAGTATAAAACAAATTCACCACAGTCGTTCAACCATTAAAATAATTCAACCATGAGTTTTCATATAGATTTTTAATAAATCGAATCACCATAAATTTTGGGAATTGATTCAGTTGATAACCAAAACAGATCTGTAACACATTGCCTCCTAAGAACTTGAAGCATATATAAACAAATCTTAACAAATCAAAGTTGGACAAATTACCTCCCAACAAATCAAAATTAATCCCAAAAAATCAATACTGTAAACATTACCTCAATAGATCACAACATTAAGCATTCGCATGGCTTTGGCTAGATTAGAAATTCTACAGATTTAATTTTAACAGTCATAACTTGTATCTTTTGGCAGCGCACTCGTACATGCCACTGCATTGCCCTGTCTTATAATTTGTATGAAGACTTGTTTATGCTATTCTACTGCTTCTGGATTCATTTTGGTCGACTTCATGCCTCAACAGCTCTCACATATGGAGTTATCACTCGGATAAGGTGCAGATTACTGGATTGACAATGTTCTTTGGTATCTCTTGGCACATCTTTGGACTCACTACTCCCATTTTCATGGTGTGGATACAACTGAGAAATAGCCTCACGTGTCAAAACAATTTTTGACATCGAAGATACGTCATATTAAATAAACAATTATATCATCCAAATATGTCTTATTAATGAGAAGCATTTTGGTTGAACAACCAATTATAGAGATCTCTATCCCGTTAGTTTTTAAAATCCAATAAAACAAAAGAGAAAACACCTCGAAACAAAATTACTCAGAGTTTACCATGAAGAGACATTCAAACACAATCCCAATCACAAAATAGAATGAGCATGTTCTATAATAGTAGTGCTTTAGCATCATTCAAAAAATAAACAAAATGAGCATGTTCTATAAAATTCTTTATAAAAGAATTCTTCGTAGTCTTTACAGTGATGGGTTTGCAACAAACTCACCACAAGTCTAAAATAAACATCAGCATAAAAAACGGTAATGTCAAGCATAGATAAGCAACGTTTAAACAATACAACTTGAGGAATGAAATTTAAGAACAAAAAAATGAATAGTCTCATTCACACAACCTCACAACCACTCCCAAAAAAACGGCACAACAATATTGGGGTTACAAGTACAACAAATCACACGATTAATATCAATCCATTATGGAGATCTAGTACATTAAATTTAAAGTAGTATTTATGAGGAAACACACACACACCCACACACACTCATATTAAAATATGTACATATATATACCCATTGTAGTCCTCAAAGGTTGATATAGTATTTGATAAATACAATGAAAGACTTCCAAAATAATGAATCAACCAATTTTGATCATTAAATAGAGAGATGTGTATGAAAAAGGAAATATTTCCAATCAAACACCCCATTTATAAAAGGGAAAAACTCTATATAACCCTAGGATTAAAAAATTTCCAAATTGGAGTTTTTCAAAATAGTAGAGAGATATGTATGAACGGGAAAGATTTCCAATCAAGCACCTAAGATATAAAGGGGAAAAAACTCTATGTAGACCAAAA
The DNA here is from genome assembly GCA_949130495.1 of Sambucus nigra. Taxonomy (NCBI): domain Eukaryota; kingdom Viridiplantae; phylum Streptophyta; class Magnoliopsida; order Dipsacales; family Adoxaceae; genus Sambucus; species Sambucus nigra. The sequence continues at coordinate 247,617,537 of OX422214.1, read as the reverse complement.
ATTCATATAAGAGAATATAATTGATTTTCCAAAATAAAATTGTGAGAGAGCAAAGAATATACCCGAGAGAAGCACAATCGTCATTGGTGGAGACAAAGGAACATATATTGTGCCTGCAAAATAGAAGGAAAAAAACTAATGAGAACATAATTAACCATTTTTAAACCAATAGAAAAAACTAAACATAATATAACAAAACAAAAATAATCTAAAGCCAAATCGTTTTAGAGAGGGTCCATAGAAAATAGGAAGTATACCTTTAAATCCATAAAATTGAAACGCCCTAACATTTTAAGAAATTAGTAGAAGAAATTAGAAGAATTTGGAACAAAACTCAAATCAAACCCCAAAAGAAAATTCCATAAAAAAATCAAATCAAATCACCCAAACCCCGAGATTATACCCAAACATCAAACTCAATAATAATATTTTGGGAGATACAATTTACTTATCATGGTGGTTAAGTTCGTGGAATGGTGACAAAGATGTGGTCGGCGGTGATGGAGTATGAAAAGGTTGCAAATTCTTAGAAGAAACTGTTGAGATAAGTACACGTCAATGACGGTGGAGAGAGATAGATAGAGAGAGAAAGAACACATGTAATGAGAGAGAAAAGTGGTAGGGTGGGTTAAAGAAAAGGGGGCAATGAATTGTGTTGTGAAAATAAGAAGGGGGAAAATGAAATGTGAGGGGGAATTAGAATTTTTAATTTTTGAATTAAAGTTGAAGATTTAATTTAAAACCTTCATTTGTTGTTGGAGATGTGGCAAGAGCCAGGTCGTTATTATGCTTTGACAATTCAAAAACCATGCCCCTTTATTATATATATATATGCTTGTGCGCTTTATAAATATCGGTGTTAGATATTTTCGTGAATATATAACCCTCTAGTGCTATCATAGGAGGTTGTGCGATTTGAGTGAATCCCCTGAATAGTGAATGTAGGGAGAGTATAGTCCCCAAGTCATATCTTCCACTATTTTTATTGTGTAATTTATTTCTGGTGTGAGACATTTTGAGTGACCTCCTTCACTACATTTGCGATTTATTTACCTATTTTGGTGTGAGTTAATCGATTTATGGTTAATCGGTTAGAGTGAGCATACTTGGGATAATTGCATTTTTGAGATAAGAATCCGATGAGTTATAGTTCAAAAGGATGGTTATTATACGCGACATGTGTGTGAATGTTGTATATTCTAGTACGTATATAATACGAGTAGAAAATAATATAGGGGATAAATACATAATGTGTGAATGTATTTCATGTATGACTAGTGTGAAGATTATATAAGTATTGAAAGTTGAACTGATTAAATAAGTTAACGATTAGAACAACATATAAATCAAAGAAAGGAATACTCGGGTTATAGTAGCGAGATAAAAAGAGTGTAACAAGGCTAGTTAGGTGGGGTGGCATAACTAGTTGCATTAGAAGGTCGGCATTAGGTGTGGAAAATAGTTAAGGGGTGAGTAATATCTCAAGAGAGTGCGACACTCGCTTAAATATGAAAAGTGTTAATGCATATTTTATTGTTGCATTTTAATTGCTTGCTAAATATTTTCAAAAGGTTTTCTTGGGCTCTGACCCGTGTCAAGATATCTTTTCCCAAAAATATTTTTAGGTGTCCAGCTAGAGGGACGCTCAACATGAGGATTCTATTCAGGAATGCGTAGCTGTAGCACATGTGGAAGCTTGAAGGACTTTGCTATAGACATTTCTATCATTTCATTCCCAGTGTAGGAATTTTATTCACTATTCATTTGGGCATGTCGCCTTTCAAAATATTTCAGTATTTCAGTTATTTATTTGTTTTGGTGGACTCAGTTTTTGTGTTGGACTTATTAGTGGATTATTATTTGAGAATCAATGGTTTACTCGGTATCATTCATTTATATATATGTCGTGTGATTATTCAGTATATTTGTATGTGGATGGTTTGGTTGATTTAGTTTTATTCTCCATGTTGTTAAGTTAATAATAAGGTAAAATTTGGCACTGGCTTGATTTAACATAGGTGGCTTTGGCCTTTAACAATGCATCTTGTGCTGATTTGTAACAAGAGTTATTGGTCCTTTTTTTGTGCTCCATTTATAAGTAAGATCCAATTATGTGTGTTGTAATGTTGTACATTAATTCATTTCTTATGATTGCCCTTTTTTATATCCATGTTTCATCTAAATTGGGGCATTTGTTAAAAATTTCATCAACAATTTTTTATTTAGTATTTGATCCAGAAGTCTTTTAATCCAAACTCTCTCTCTCTCTCTCTAATAAGGAGTAAAACTTATGTATGTCATAAGATTAGCTTATGATGTCATGGGATGTGTTTTTTCCTCTATTACCCATTTTTCCCACCAAATATTTGGTTTCTCCCCATTTTTTTCACACTAATTAATTCCCCCACTTTCACTTTAATTCAAGCACAAGGCTATTTTGGTAAACACACACCAAAATGCACTTGTTCTCACCGCACACTCCCATTCACATGCAAAAATTCATTTCAGTACCACAAGAAAAACCATCGCCCTCTCTCTCGGTAATAACCCGTACCCTCTTTTCTCCCCATCCACCCCTACCCACTCTTTTCTCCCTGCCGCCAGCCTCAGGTATGGTGTTTTTCTCTCTCTGTTTACCTGGTGCGATTTTTGTGCCGGTTTTGAAATTTTGTTGGTACGATTTTGAAATTTTGTTAATGCGATTTTGTAATTTTTTTAATGCTTTATTTATTAGGGTTAGATGGCGTTTATTAGGGTCTGATTTGTCGATTTTGTTCTAACCATCCCAGTATAATCTAATTTTTCTAGATCTATGTATTTGATATTATTTTTGGAAGGGGTTTTCAATTAGGGTTTCATGGTGTTTAGGTGACATTACGCTATATTGTTCAATATTTATCTTTAGGTTTCTTTTTTGTACTTCTGAAGAAGAAGAAATGATAGGAGCCTTTTTATTATATTATTGGTTTCATATTTAAATACATATTTTTGTTTTGATGACATCTAACCAATAGTTATTGTTTTGGATTGTCTTATTTCCATTATTATATTTGACATTGCTTGGTTTAATAATGTTACAGCACAAAATTATTAATCAATCTAGATCACCTATTTTATTTGAGGTACAGGAAGTCTCTACCAATGAAATCTCAAGTGCAAACCAAGAATAGTCTTTGGTAAGCTAGATTATGTCCTTTGTTTGGTAAAAATTTATTCCTACACCATGCGTTTAAAAAAAATGCCTATGTGGTTTTTTTATCTTGACTATTTCCTTGGATGTTCGATGTTTTAAGAATGGTGTGGTGCTATTGCATCCAAAGTTTTTTTTGGGTTAGAGTTCCTCGATTCAAAGTTTATTTTTAGGGATTATTATGATTTACATAGGATACTTCAATATTGATAATATCTCCATTTAAAAAAATTCTTTTGTATATGTTGTGCATTTTAAATGAGCGGGTGTGAATTAATTTGTGTTATTTATTTAAATTTATGCATATGTTTCAAGTTGCTTATCTTCCTATTTGTTTTGTTTTAGGGGTGCCATGGAAATGTGTGGGTAATTTTTCAATTCAATGACTAAGTTATATATTTTGAATTTACTTTGTTTGGTAAGGATTGAAGTTTCACTTTGCAAACAAGTGTTCGACGACCTGGGAAACCAAGCATTCTAATTTCTTCAATGACATTGATTTCTCTCAGCCTTACCCTTTTACTTTGTATTGTTTATTTTGGTTTTGGTATGTTTCAAGCAATACAACTTTATCCTATGGTATCTCTTAAATTATATCAAGTCTTGCTCATATAATTAACTCATGGGGATTATGGATTTTGATACTCTGTTTAGACATCTCACTTTTTCTACAATGATCATATTAGTGATTTATAATGAGCCTATTGATATTATCATTGACTGTGAAAATTGGGTTTAATAATTGGGAATAAGATATTATCATGGTTTATTTTGTTTGATTTTTAAGGTGTGATCATAGATTAAGAGGTCTGTGCTAACAACCACTAGGCATTTATTATATCTTGAAATTTTTAGGTCTTGAATTTTTAAGGGTTATTTTTATAGATCTTTAATTTTTTTTTTTTTTTGGGGGGGGGGGGGGGTTCATTAAATTTTTTTTTACAGGGTTCTTCGATTGGTGGGCCACTGGTAAATATATTCATCGTTTTCTTTTCGGGGATATTTGGAATTTAAATCGGTTTTAGTTATTTCTGATTAAAATTTTGGGCCTCATTTATTAGTTTGTTTTGTTTTTTAGGTATCTCAGGAATGATCTCTACAATTTTTGTTTTAACTTTTACTCAATTACATGTAGGTTTAAAGTTTGATACAATAGTTTTCATGATGGGAAACTGATATGTAGGTGTCCTTAATGCTATGATGTTAAGATGACACTGAAAGAGGTATTATACATTTGATTTGGATGCTATGTTATGCTAACTGTTGACTAGAATTTTACATTTCTATTATAATGTAAAATGCAAGTCCATTTGGATTGGGGTGATTTTATTAATGACGGTGGTTATAAATTTGTGTTATATTGTAGTTTTTAATTACTTTTGATATGATTATTATCCTTTGTATATTGTTTGCTTTTACAGTGGATGGTTGTTTCTATTGATAACTAGCATATTTCATCGATTGTCGTCAACTAAGATGCTTGAAAGTAAAAACAATCCAAGCTTCAATTAAGGATGTGGAACTCCTATAGACGAATGTGCATACACTCTTGCAATTCTCTCAAGTTTTATACTCTGGAGGAATGTTACCCATCCATGTAAATTGAATTTAGGTTTTTTGTTTGATATTGAAATTATGGTATGATTAAGTAGATCTAATTTCATATTTAGGTACATCTAATTTTTTATTTCATCTTTAGGACATGAATCACATAAATATATACGAGTAATTTTTTGTGGTTTTGTTGACATGGGGGTAGCTGTTTATGATTTTCTTGACATAAGAGTAACTGTTTGAACTAATATATTAAACTCTTCAAAATGTTAGTTATTAAATTGTGACAAAGCACTAAATAAGAGTACAAAATACAAGGGTGATTGTAGACACGCTATTCTAATACCCCCTAACCTCTCCTTAGGTCCCTAGCACCTCCCTTCATCATTGCAAACCCAAGTCATACCCCGAGTACTAACCTAAAGGCAATCGGGAACTCCAAGGCTCCGTTTGTACAAAATTCAAACTCTTCAGCTCAAAAGAGACTGAATGAATCTTCAAAAGGCACTGAAACCCCTTTCGAACGGTCCATCCCGTGCATAATTCTGACTTACGGTGCGGACAAACGACCTGTTTTCCCCCCAAAACTCGATCAGGTGGTCACCGGACGCTCCTAGGCTCTGTTTGACCAAAGTAAACTCTTCAGCTCCACCGAGACTGAATGAATCTTCGAAGGGCACTGGAACCCCTTTCCAACGGTCCAACCCGTGCGCGATTCTAACTTATGGTACAGACGAACGATCTGTTTTACTCCGAAAGGTCACCGAACGCTTCCAAGCCACGGTTGACCAAAGTCAACCGTAACACCCCGTAATTTAGACGATATATAAATTAATTAAATTAGTGATTTGAAATTTATTTAATTTGGTGATTTAATTTATTTAAATTGGAGAAATTATTGAAATTGGAGATTTAGAACTTTCATTTATATTTGGGGATTTAGAAATTTAAATTAATTCGGGTTATTGATATATTTCACATGTGCCGCATTTTGAGGTTGTAATTGGAAATTTTTATAAATTATCTCGGATGACAATTCTGAGTGCACAGTGGATTCCGAAAGGGTCGAGATAGTCAAAAAAGAGTACCCGGGGGTAGTAAATGAGTCTCGGGGTATTTTTAAACATAACCGAGCTCATACGGGAGTATTTAAGTCATTTTTAATTGGCCAATAGGCTTAGTTACAGGATTGAGGGATTTTAACCTAGGTTTAAGTGTGTTGGGCAGCCTTGAGTCATTCCAAAACACAAAGGGTTGAGAGAGGAGAAAAAGGAGAAAGAAGAAGAAGAACAATAACAACAAAGAAAGAAGGATGACAAGAGCAAACCGGACAAGAATTTCGATATGGGATTGTCGGATTTGATTTACCAAGGCAAGTGTTTTCTTTCTTTAATTTGAGTTGTAGTTAATGATGTAAATAGTTGTAATTATGTCAATTAATTCTGGAAATTTAGAAGTAGGAATTTGAATTGAAATTTTTGGGTTTATGGTGAAGAAGATGAATAATAACCATTAATGAGGGATTTCTAATTTTGTGAGAAATTGGGTTAATAGTGAGATTATAACTTAATTTGAGAAGTGAATAACTTGATTAGATATTGGTTTTTGAATCTTGGGAGGTTTGAGGGGTAAAATATCTTGGCAAATCACAGGTTTTGGAGCTTTAATGGAAATTTTGTCTGCGTAATTGTGTAGAAAATCGTGTTTTCTACATTTTGTTCTCTTACGGGCTCCCTCCAAAACTGCTCCAAAATGCCTCAAAACAACAATTTATTAATCTGGGCATAATGTGGAGACAATTTTTAATAAAAGTTTTTTTTAAAATCTTCTTTGAGGTGAATCTTTATGATGCCCTAAAGTTTGGCATACGGACTCGATTGGTGTGTCGTTTTTGGCCACGCATAGATAACGAAGAGTATTACGCTGTCTTGGGAATGTTTTTAATTAGACTTAAAAATTGAAAGGTCTAAAATACCCTTGAAGGCGGAACGAGTTATTTGATTTTTAGCATAACTTTGAATGAGCATAGTTTTGTCATACGAATTCGAATTTATGTTCCATTTGCAGCCATGCGTAGCTAACGGAGAGTAGTACGCTGCTATATAGAAATTATTATTTAGGCATAAGGTGTGAAATGTCTAAAATGCTCTTGGAGTTTTGTTTAGAGATGAAACTTTCCCGAATTGGAACCAAAATTTTAAGGACCTTTCTGAGATTAATATGAATTTAATAGGGTATATATGAGGTGGAATACACCATTCTATGAATTATATTAAATAAGAGGGAGGTAGCTATTTTAGTATTGGATCATATTTAATACGAGCGAACTCGTTAATAATTGGAATATGTGTGTGTGTGTGTATATATATATATATATGAATGTGGGAATTATATATATAAATATGGGAATACATAATCCAATAGAAAAATGATAATAGGTTACGTGAATACCTAAAACAATGATAGGTTGTGTGAATACCTAAAACCATGAAAGGTTGTGTGATTACCTAAGATTTTAATAGGGTACGTGAATACCTATTTGATTGGATTATTATGTGTATGACATACCTACGCTGCTTGCTATCGAGTGGAGGTTGCGTGTTGTGGACAATCATGCCTTGCGGATCCTTCGGGTGGGATATTGAATTGTACCACTAGAGCATAGAACCTAGGTTCGGGCTATATGTGAGAATGATAGTGATGACGGTCGTATGGGTGCGTAGGTATGTGCGTAGCCCATCGGCTTGGAACTATGTTCACCTCCAATATGTGTGCTTTGTTTTGATGGTTCGCGAGAGATTGAACCTATAATCCTTTATGCAATGAGTGATGCAACGAGACATGATAGCAGAGCATGCAGGCACCGCAGCTTTGTCTTAGGATGCAGTATAGTATATTTATAAAATATAGTGTGCTTATATATATACATGTACTTGTGTTGATATATACTGTGTGAATTAAGTAGACATGAATAATAATAAAATCTGAAATGAATAGTAGTCCTCCATGCAGTGAGTAATGCACCGGGACACGATAACAGAGTATACATTGCGCCAAGAGGTCTTAATTTAGGGGTGCCTAATTAGAATATACATATTTGGAGTGATTAAATATATACACTGGTAAACAATTCTACTGTGTATAATTAGTAGAGGTGAATGTCATGATAAGTAAAATAATCTTAGTAAGAAAAGGATTAGCTCTACAAATAAATTACGTAATTGACTTTTTGGTACCAACTATTTTGATATCATATCGTATGGGTGATACGGGTATTCTAGAGTGAACGTAGGTAGTAATAAAACTGGGTTGAACTAATGCCATATTTAGTATATATATATATATATATATATATATATATATATATATATAGAGAGAGAGAGAGAGAGAGAGAGAGTATGTAACTAAGTATTGGTAGTATTGAGGTAATATATAAAAATATTCGTAAAGCTGAGAATTTGCATACGTGATTCTAATCATAAAGGTACGCTTAACTTGCGACGGGAGGATTAGCGGGCTAGTTATATAGCTGTTATGGACTAGTTGGATAGAGAAACGACTAGGAGGAATAAATGAATGCGATAGGTGTGCACTATAGAAGAGAGATGAGATTATCCTCAAGAGAGTGCGACCATAAAAGAAATTATGAACATTATATACTACGCATTTCATTTATTGCAATAAAATGCTTGCTAAACATTTTAATAAATCGGGCTTTGACCCGTTTCTTGTACTTCTTCTCTCTTGTCTATGTATATGTATATTAATAGGTGTCCAGCCACAGGGATCCCATAATTGACTTATCTATTCCAAGGTTACACAACTGCAACATTGTGGATGGTTGCAGGACTTGATTTAGACGTATTATTTCTTTATTCCCAGAGTAGGATTCTTATCTCAGTTGTAGATTCATTCAGGGCATGTTTCCACTATTACTTTTAAAAACAGTATGTGGTTTATGTATTCATTTATTGGATTATTATATTGGGATTTTGAGTCAATTGTTTATTCGACAGGTTATTTATTAATTTAGTACTGTTTTATGTGACACCCCGACTAATTAAATACCGGGTAGCTACTCCTTTATTAAATTAATTCAAAATGCCAAGTTGGCTCAGTTAATAGCATCACTGTCGAAAACATTTTTATTATTACTAACCACCTAGTATTTAAAAAGTAAGTGCCAAATTTTATTTAAAGTCTGATTAACATGCAACAAGTGTAATAAAGAATAATAACACCATTCACCATAATGAAGTAAATAGAATGACCATCACATAACGTAAATAAAGTCTGGAAGAAAAACTCCTCACTACAATCCCACAACTGAAATAAATAAACCGAATACTAAAACAATACATGCCAAAGTCTGAAAACTGAAAATGGAAAGATGTCTAATAGAAATGGGCAACATGCCCTACAACTGATAGATAAAGACTCTGGAATACAAGTGATAGAAGCGTCTACAAGAAAATCCCTGTGGCTTCCACAAACAGCTACAGATCATCACCTGAATGAGTATCCTATGCATGGTGTCCTTGTGGCTGGGCACCTAAAATGGTTTTACAAAGAAAAATAGATTTGAAAAGCAAACGGGTCAGAGCCCGAATGTGGAGTTATATTTTAAAAACCTGCAAGTGCTTTAAAAACATTTAAAGCATTAAATGCAAAGTACATATTAGGACGTTCAGTCACATGATATTCTCACCTCTCGTCTAACTGTGCACTCCTAACGTAAGTACCCATCTACAACGACACAAACCACTAGCTAAGTGCCATCATATCTAGCTAGACTATCATAGGTCCTACTCTTATTACTCGGTTCTAATAACATTATAACGCTCGTAATTAAATAGGGGTTTACAGCAAACTCAGATGCTCAATATGCAATATATATAACTATGAGTTAACTCGTTATATTTCTTGAAACAATACCGTAATTATATTCACAACAACAACATGAAGGTTCCCATTAATTAAGTGTATATTATTCACATCATAAATATACAATATAAGCACCCCGAGAACTAAGCTGCGGTGCACACATACTCTGCTATCCATCCCGGTACATCACGTACATAAGGATTACATATTCCGAATCTCTCAGGAATAGTTCACAGATAACAACATCACAAACAATGGAGGCGAACACAGTCACATCACATAGGTCATGCACATACCTACGATCCTACGATCAGCGGACTTATTAATATCCCAATAAGTCTTTCTATGACCTATGTTCATCATGGTAACCAGTCTAAATCCGGGAAACACAAGGATTAGAGGGCCCTAAGCGAACGCAAACCTCCCGTGATAGCAAGTATGGTAAGTATGTCCTACACACAATTCATATACCAATACTAAGTAAACACACGTCTTAGTAATCCCGTAGTTTAATCGTAGTACTATACTCATTCTCGTACCAACTTATAATTATCACAATTTATACTATTCCGGTTTATAATCATACGCGCCATAATTTATTCTCACGTCGTAGTAGACACTCACGTCTCAACCCAATCCGTCCATTTAATACAACTCTCGTATATAATATCCTTCTCATAAATACCCAAAAGTCCCAATTCTATCATTACATCATCATCGAAATGTTATCTATATCCTCGAACAAGTTTACGGGACTCCAAAAATCAAAACAGTCCAAAAAGGTCCCGACTGTCAACTCGTTAGAAGTCTCGTTCGAACGAGACTGTTCGAACGAGATTCCTCTGTCAACTCGTTGGAAGTCTCGTTCGAACGAGATCCAGTTCGTTCGAACGAACTGTACCTTCTAACGAGATCTCATTCGAACGAAGTTATCGAACGAGGCTCCCTTTCATTAGAACAACTGGTCAATTCGTTGAAGCTCGTTCGAACGAGTTCGTTCGAACGACCTGTGCAGGGGCTTCTAACGACCTGCCAGTTTCGTCCCAGATTTCTCTACATCTCGTTTTTCACCATTCTTACTCCTCAAATCTCTTTTAAACTAAGTCCCAACAATCGTTTTAAGGTCTCTAAACAATCCTAAACATATTATAATCACATCCTAACACGTTTTGAAGGATTAATCCATCCTAACATCAACCAAATTTACAAATCTCTACACTTTTTCCCAATTTTTCAAGAAGATGAACCCTAACTTTTTGAATCATGAATTAACCCAATATAAATCCGTTTTAATTTCTTCCAATCACAAACATTATGGACATACTCATCTACCTATCATTCTACATGCAATTCTCCTCAAGATTTAAAGTTCTAAGCTTCAAAATACATGGGTTTTCATTATCTTTCAAGAACAATTGATATTCTTCAATTTTCTAACATGGAAGGAACATTCTACGAATTTAAATATAATTAAAACACTTGCCTTGATTGTCTCTGAGTTTGGATGATGGTTTGATGTAGGTTTCTGCAGAATTTCTTCTCTTCTCCAAGCTTCTTCTCCAATGGTGGCTTAAGGTGGCTAGGGTTTTCTTTGGGAAAGTTGTAAACCTAATGATAGCCTCCGTAGCTTAATGGGTTAATATGGGTTGGTTAGTGGGTTAAATCCACATCAGATTTAAAACTCCCAATTTTCGTCATTATTAATTCCTCAAAATATAAAATTACCAAAATACCCTTTATGATGCCGGTATGGCCTAAAAATACCCCGGAATCCAAACTACACCCCCGGCTAGTTTTTTCTGACTATCTCGACCCTTCCGGACGCGTTGGCGCACTCAAAATGACCATACGGATAATAGAAATAAAAAACACTTTTATAATTAAAATAATACACCATGACGCGGCGGTCACATGCGTCTCAACAAAATTTCCAAATTGCCGTATATTAATCTCACGAAAAATTTTATAATTCCAAATTCATATATAATCATATATGCACATAATCAAATACCAACTCGCATCTCGTTAGTATTTATAATCCGAATTAATTTCCAATTAATACGCATTTAATTAATTAATCCCAAAAATAAATATAGCCAAAAGTACGGGGTATTACATACTTCCCCCCTAATAACTGAATTTCGTCCCGAAATTCGAAACTAGAACGTACCTAGTATTAACAACTCTGGATAACGTTTGTGCATCACATCCTCGCGCTCCCATGTGGACTCCTCGACATTGTGATGTCGCTACTGAACACGCACTAACGGGACTATCTTTGACCGCAGTTTCCTCTCGCTTCGGTCCAAAATAGCAATCGGCCCCTCCTCGTAGGAGCTATCCGGCTGGAGATCGATGTCCTCCACAGCAATGTGAGAGTGAGACAAGTTATCTCTAAGGTATTTCCTTAGCGAGGAAATATGGAACACATCGTGAATCCGATGCAAATGCTCCGGTAACCCGAGTCTATACGCAACCGGTCCGATCCGCTCAATAATAGGAAACGGCCCCACATACCTTGGTGCTAACTTCCCCTTCTTCCCGAAACGCATAATCCCCTTCATAGGAGATAGCCTGAGCAAAACCTGGTCCCCTACTTGGAACTCCCTGAAAAATCTCTTCGCATCAGCATAACTCTTCTGCCTGTCTTGAGCTACCCGAATGCGACTCTGAATCAACTCAATCCTTGCCGAAGTATCCTGAATCACTTCCGGCCCAAGAAGTTTGTTATCCCCCACCTCTAACTAACATGCTGGGGAACGACAAGGCCTACCGTACAATGCCTCAAACGGAGCCATGCCAATAGTGAACTAATAGGAGTTGTTGTAAGCAAACTCCACCAGTGGAAGGTAATGCTCCCATCCACCCCCGAAGTCAATAATGCACATGCGTATCATGTCTTCCAACATCTGATTTGTGCGCTCGGTCTGCCCATCGGTCCGCGGATGATAAGCCGTACTCAATTTCAATTCTGTGCCCATGGCCTCCTGGAAACTCTCCCAAAACCTCGAAACAAATATCTTGTCTCTGTCAGACACGATATTTAGGGGCACACCGTGAAGTCTCACAATCTCTGAAATGAAGAGCTGGGCATACTTTCCCGTAGTGTAGTCAGTCCTTACGGGTAAAAAGTGAGCGACCTTGGATAACCTGTCCACAATTACCCAAACGGAGTCGTGACTCCTTGCGACGTAGGCAACCCCGTGATAAAGTCCATGGATATTCTCTCCCACATCCACACCGGAACCTCCAATGGCTGTAGCAATCCTACCGGTCTCTGATGATCCACTTTTACAAGATGACAAGTGGCGCATTTCGAAACAAACTCATCGATATCTCTCTTCATACCGCTCCACCAATACTGTCGTCTCATGTCTTGGTACATTTTGTCCCCTCCGGGATGTACCGCGAACCGTGAGCCGTGCGACTCTGCCATCACATCGTGTCACAATTCATCCCCTTCCGGAACTACCAATCTCCCATTAAAGCGTAATCCCCCGTCTGAGCTAACGGTATAGGACTCGGCTCCCTCTGCTAGTAATCGAACTATCTGCTCCTGACAGAACGAGTCAATAGCCTATGCCCGTACTACCTTCGTGACAATCTTCGGTGTAACGGTCATCACAGACATGAAAGATCGGGCCACTGCATCCTGGTGTCCCAATTCCTTCCACTTAGCCTTCCACACCTCTGCCACCTCATCTACTGGCCTACGGCTCAACGCGTCTGTTACCACGTTAGCCTTTCTCGGGTGGTACTGGATGTCGAACTGGTAGTCCTTCACAAACTTAAGCCACCTACGCTGCCTCATATTCAATTCCTTCTGCGTGAACAGATACTGTAGGGACTTGTGGTCCGTGAACAGCTGGAACTTCTCCCCCAAAAGATAGTGCCTCCAAATCCGTAGGGCAAATACCACTGCCGCCAACTCCAAATCATGCGTGGGGTAATTCTTCTCATGAGGCTTAAGCTTACGAGAAGCATAAGCTATGGACTGTCTCTCCTGCTGCAATACACCTCCAAGCCCTTGCAAAGACGCATCGGTGTAAACCAAATACTCAACTCCCAATCTCGGTAATGCTAACACAGGTGCTGAGGTCAATTTGTCCTTCAATTCATCGAATGCCAACTGACAGGCATCACTCTAGATGTATGGCACACCCTTACGAGTCAGATGTGTCAAAGGACCTGCTATCTCCTAGAAACCCCGAATAAACCTCCTGTAGTAACCTGCTAGACCCAAGAAACTACGAATTTCAATCGATGTTGTTGGCTGTCCCCACTCCCTCACTGCTGATACCTTCCCCGGATCAACAGATATTCCCTGGTCGGAAATAATGTGTCCCAAAAACTGGACCTCCTTCAGCCAAAACCTGCACTTCTCATATTTTGCATACAACTCGTTCTGACGAAGTGTCTGCAAAACCTGCCTCAAATGCTCGGCGTGCTCCTCCTCTGTCTGGGAGTAAACCAGAATATCATCAATGAAGACAATGACAAACTGGTCTAGGAAATCCCTGAACACTCTGTTCATCAAGTCCATAAACACTGCTGGAGCGTTGGTCAAACCGAAAGGCATAACCCGAAACTCGTAAGAACCATATCTCGACAAGAACGCAGTCTTCGAGACATCCTCCTCCCTGATACGCAACTGATGGTATCCCGATCTCAAATCAATCTTCGAGAAGAAAGAAGCTCCTCTCAACTGGTCGAATAAGTCATCGATTCGAGGCAACGGATACTTATTCCGTATCGTGACCTTATTCAACTCTCGGTAGTCCACACACAATCTCAGTGAACCGTCCCTCTTCTTCACAAACAAAACCGGAGCGCCCCAAGGTGAGGTAATCTTGCGGATAAAGCCCTGACCTAACAGTTGCTCTATCTGATCCCGTAACTCCCTCATCTCAGCTGGAGCCATACGGTACGGTGCGCGTGCTATAGGTCTCGTACCCGGTAGCAAATCTATAACAAAGTCTATCTCTCGATTGGGGGGTAAGCCTGGTATCTCCTGAAACACATCCGAATACTCCCTAACTATTGGGATAGAATCTAAAGGAATCACTACCTCCTTAGAGGTATCCTCCTCAATGTAATACATATGAGCGGTCGATCGTCCCTCTGGGCGAGGCATCGCCACTACAAACATCTCTTGCCCCGGAATGGCAAAACAATGCTCCCGCTGAAGCAATCAATCATGGCCCTATAAGCTATGAGCCAGTCCATACCGATAATCACATTATGAACATGCATATCTAATACCAACATGTCTGCAGGTAATACCAAACCACCAATCTCTACCCCCACTCCCCGGCATATAAAGAAAATAAGTGACCCACTCCCCAATGGTGAGTCGACACACGTCACTGTGCTCTCTACCGTAGCTAACAATCCTAAAGCTTTCGCGAAGTGTGTAGCTATAAAGCAATGTGTAGCCCCCGTATCAAATAACACCCGACCCATAGTGCCATGGATAGTAAACTTACCCTCAATCGCGGGCGGTGCCTATGGAACTGCAGCCTGGTGGACGTTGTAGACACGTCCATACTGTAGCAGCCCCTGCTGAGCTGGGACTGCTGGAATGGGTGGCAATGCAGCCATCTGTGGTGGTGCAGGCCTCTGTGGCTCCTGGCGAGCACCCTGCTACTGCTGCTGTGGGGCCCTGACTCTATCAGGACAATCCTGTCGCTTATGGCCAGTCTTGCAACAAACAAAGCACTTCCCTGGGAAGTTACCTCCTCTCTGCCCCTGCTGTCCCCGGCCCTGGTGGCCGTTACCGTTCCTCCCTTGGCCATGCTGGCCCTGGTGAAACTGCTGCCCATTCTGCCCCTGTTGGCCATTTGGACCCTGATGGCCTTGACGGAAACCTCCCTGTCCCTGTCTGTAGTTCCCTGACCGGAACCTCTTATTATCCCCCTGCTGGGAGCCCTGCTCATTCTGTCTCTGCCCCTGACTAGATTGTGCCCCGCTGGCACTATGTCCTCCAGTCCTGCCCTGATGGCTAGACTCCCCCGACCTCTTGCCCTCGGCCATATGAAAATGGTGGTCCTGGAAGTGTAACAATGCAGCGTTAAACGATAGGTTCCCTAGCAGATGCTGACGGATCCTCCATGTCAACCCGTCGGTGAACTTCTCAATCTTCTTCTTCTCTGTTGGTATCTCATCTGGAGAGATATTCAACAGATTCGTGAACTCGGCCTCATACTCGGCCACAGTCTTACCTTCCTGCTTCAGACTCATCAATTTCCTCCTCATTTCCGTGTGAACAACCGACGGAAAGTACTTGCGGTCAAACCGCACCTAGAAATCCTGAATAGTGAGAGTATCCCTCTCCTCCGTGGTGGTAATAGACTCCCACCACTGCAGCGCAGATCCAAGTAGCTTGAAAGTAGCTAGCACCTGCTTCTGAACATCCGTGCACTCATACATCCTTAAGTGCCTCTGCATGTCCTTCCTCCACTGGCTCGAGACTACTACATCTGAGCTACCTGCAAACTCTGGCGGATGCGCTTTCTGAAAAGCATCACGTACACGCTCCCAAGCAGACGAGAATGCATTAGCCTGTACTGGCGCGGCAATCGGCGCCTGAGGTGGTGCCTGCTGAACAACGGCAATGGCGGCATTTACCGCTTGGGCTACTATAGCTGCAACCTCAGTGGCGTTCATCATGCCCTGAACTGGAGCGGGCTGGGGTTAGGGAGTTGCATCCCTGGGAACTCGTCGTGCACGTCGTGGAGGCATCTGAAATAAGAACAAAGTTTATAGGTTTGCTGTTTATAAACTTAAAATAGCTGAAGAACGAAGCATACACAAAAAGAGTACAATAGTCCTAAAATATAGGGCTCTATATCAAAGAAACTTAGCGGAAACATAATAAGCCGTCATATCCTAAAGGACACTAGAACCTGATGCTCTGATACCACCTGTGACACCCCGACTAATTAAATACCGGGTAGCTACTCCTTTATTAAATTAATTCAAAATGCCAAGTTGGCTCAGTTAATAGCATCACTGTCGAAAACATTTTTATTATTACTAACCACCTAGTATTTAAAAAGTAAGTGCCAAATTTTATTTAAAGTCTGATTAACATGCAACAAGTGTAATAAAGAATAATAACACCATTCACCATAATGAAGTAAATAGAATGACCATCACATAACGTAAATAAAGTCTGGAGGAAAAACTCCACACTACAATCCCACAACTGAAATAAATAAACCGAATACTAAAACAATACATGCCAAAGTCTGAAAACTGAAAATGGAAAGATGTCTAATAGAAATGGGCAACATGCCCTACAACTGATAGATAAAGACTCTGGAATCCAAGTGATAGAAGCGTCTACAAGCAAATCCCTGTGGCTTCCACAAACAGCTACAGCTCGTCACCTGAATGAGTATCCTATGCATGGTGTCCTTGTGGCTGGGCACCTAAAATGGTTTTACAAAGAAAAATAGATTTGAAAAGCAA